>OY294067.1:227649272-228973421 GCA_958510875.1 Endomychus coccineus
TTAACTTTGACAGTTAATAATTTTCAATAGTTTCAATAGAAACTAACATTCAAGAATGAATAACCGTGAAAATGATGATAACTTCACTAATCAAGAGAAATTGGATATGATACTGATTTATGGAAAATGAGAAAATAATCGTCGGGATGCCCTACGTGCATACAGAGAGAAATACCCTGATAGACGAATGCCAAGCACTATGTATTTCACACGCTTGGCTTCGAATTTGGCAACAAGATTTAACACCTCTGGATTCCTTCCTTTGGGGGTATTTGAAAGATCATGTGTACCAGACTCCTCCTATTGATTTGGAAGATCTAGAAAACAAAGCAAGGAATGAATGTAGAGCCCTTAATGCTGAGGTGTTGAGAAGTGTTACTTCGCGTGAACTACTCCACCGAGCTGAAAAATGTGTAGAAGCAGCTGGTCAACATTTCGAACATACGCTTTAGTTATTATGTTCTTGTGCCCCCTTTCGTTGTATTTTTTTGTTTCCTTTTACTATTCATTCTTTGTTTGACGTTCGGTAAAATACATAGTTGATTTCAACTTGAGGAAGGTTTTTTTATTCATGACGATTATAAGTGTGAAATATTTCCTTTTCTACGTTCATGCAAGAAACAAAACTTTATTGAACTATAAATTAACAATTATTATTGAAGTCAAAATCAAGATCACACAAAATATCGCAGCCTACTGTAATTCTTTCAATTTGAAATTTCAATTGACGTTTTCGCCATCGAATCAATTGTATAATACAAAGTGTGATACATCAGTGGGAAGATAATTTTGAGAAGAAATCAAAAATTGCTAAAAATATACAGAGTGCTATTTGAAATAAAAAAGTTGGAATCACTTCCGGTTTGACCGGAATTCAATTTTTGTTTTTCTCAGTTAAAGGTTCCTTGAACGAATTGTAGATCATGAAATTTTCAAACTTTTATCTTTCGAAATGACTGAGATAATCCATTGGAACATGTATACTGGGACACCCGGTATATTCATATTGCTATCTCTTTTCTATAACCACCTAAGAAAACTCAATCCTCATGAAGATTCTCATTTGCCTGTAGAAGTAGGGATATGTTGAATGAAAAAATAATTACATACTGTACTGATGAGAAATTAATTGGGCAACGCAACCAGAGAGATTGTGCATATGAACATCGTCATTTGAAAAACAAGAATGCTACCACATGCAGTTTCCAAAGGCCCAGGAACAACCAACAATCCCCGGGTAATCACTTTTAATATTCGCATTATAAATATCGAAGTCTTAGGTTAGGTTAGGACCTAACCTAACGTTCAGAATCCGACGCTCTCTTTGACCGAGTACACCGTTCCCAGAAAAAGCAGAAGGAAACCCAATAATACTATCTTGCACGAGCCTGCTATTCCGATTTATTTATCTTGTCGGTAACCTATACTCTCGTCTAATTTATAGCCGTTTAGCAGAACGGTACGTAATATTTTCAGATATGCATGATTTTGCATACATGATAGGGTTATAAAGGAATAATGTCAGACAAAAATATTATAAGCATCACGAATGGCAAGGTGTACTCATCTCAGACGGTATTGGTAAGCCGGGTTTGATACTTCATAACTATAGTTGACTGCAGTTAATAACGAATTCCGTGCATTTGCTAACACATTGTAACTAAGTGTGAATTTATGTGTCATCCACATTTTACAATTCATTTCGATAAATTGTTGAATTTGATATGAATTTTGGATGTTTTTTTGGTTAACCAAGTTACCTAAAAGCTGCTACTTTACAAATAACGCAATATATTGAGGTCGATGTTGAAACATCGTTGCTTCCAGAAACGTTTTGCGGCCACTATAGTCTGTGAATGTAACCACGCTTCGACATAATCAGCTCGTAAACGAGATTGAGCACATATTCTTTCAAAGTGGAATGAACGCAATGACCTGGTTTTAATTTAGAAGACTTTGTTGATTGCAAACACTGTAGTTGATTAAGAGACTTCCAAATTTGATATGAATTAGGTACTAAGGATTGTTCCCTTTTGGATTATGATGCAACATCTTGGAGTTCTTGATGAAATTTATAGAAAATTTAGATGACAAACTTCACATGTGAACATCAGGGATTGACCATAGACTGGCTGTGTGATACATGTCATTCCGACTGTTGTGAACGGTTCGATAATCCACTTCGATTTCTAGTGGTTTTGATTTGGGAATTTTGTTTGTTGAGTATCTTCTTTATTTAGAACACCTCGATGTTTAGTATGGTTTTACAGTGATTTATTTACCACAAATATAAGTTGGTAAATTGCTTCCCACGAGGCTGTTTCGATACTGATTCCAAAAAGACTGAAAGTAAGATATTTTACAATATAAGAAAACTGTGATGTGAATTTGAAAGAATCAGCTTTCCCAATGTTGCCTTCCTAGAAGTAGAAGATTATACTTTTTGATAAGTGACTGTAACTAACCTGAAATACTTTAACAAGCTTTGAAACAAGCAAAACGGTCTAATGATCAACAAAGCTTAGAATGAATAAAAGTTTTGTTAAAGATATGACCACATTGGATCTAACTATAAAAACTACAACTAATCTCCGAATGCAGCTATCTTATTTAAAACGAGTCTGTGATATTGAAATTTCAATAGTGTGAGAAATTCTTACAGTGATAAATATTCATAGCATACTTAGATCAACTTCACTGCCGGTGTTATTATTGTCAGTTATGTTGATGTCAACTTTTCATCAAAAAATTCACTCTACATCTGGATTTGCAGTCTCATAGAATACATGCTGACTTTTACGGTAACCTTATATCATGACGATTGACGAAGGCAATGAATTGTGTGGTTCTAACTCAATTCTATAGAATTTCACTGAATAACCTCAATAATACTTTGAAGAAATAAATAAGAAAGCATAATAAAATGAGTTTTTCTTTCTAACCTCTATTTTCTTTCAAATGATCAGTGACCTGCTGTACCTGCGAGAACTGTATTGGTAGGGTGATTAAAAATCAGCTGGTTAGAATTTATGAATTTGAAGCAAACCGAATCTGATTCCTCCTTTAATACGGATTTCATCAAAACATTCACTGTAGAGTGGGTGAGTCAAAATATTATAAAAAATGGATGAAGTGTTACCGAAAACGCGTATAAGTCCGGTATTTCATGAAATAGGATGTTTGTTATTCGATAATTTAATTAGTTATTCTATATTCTATATTCCGTAAGCTAACATGCAAATAGTAATCTGAGGAAAAAGATAAGTTGCAGTAATTATTAAAATAAAGTAAATGTCTGGAATACCGCCTACGTCGATACAGAAATATAATACAATATACAACTGTTCCACACGCTCCCAGCAATCTATTTCACACAAACCCGTATTCTACAAATTGATCCATAATGTGTCATACCTCGATTATTTTAGATTCTCATTTTCAAAAGCTGGTACATAACTTTTCCACTTAACCTTACCTAACCTTGAACAGTTAATTGGCACTTTTCATAACTATTGAAATCAAACCATAATTCGAACTGAGTTACCTCGGCGTTCACTCTAGATTGATTGGATCGAAGCTATACCATGCTATGCATTTTTGGTGGCATACTTTTGTCTAGGTTTAGGTTTCTTGTGAGTGGTCTGAACATCGATCCCACCACCGCGAGCATGTGGTCTATTGTGACACACTTCTAATTATAGCTCACCTAGCGAATTCAGTTTTCACATAAGGCCATAGATCTTCTGGTAATATGTGTTTTACCGAACATTATCAGGGAACGTGTTCCATCGTTCTGGAGATATAATCGACGTTGAGCGTCTTCCATTAAGTCGAGTCTCCGTAGATGATGATGATACAAATGACATCCTATGCATAGACTGTCCACAATAATCCCAGAATCGTTATTTCTCAGACCACCGAACGGATTGAAATGAAAATGATCATCAATGAACTTAGAAATAAAATACTGTAGGTTTAGATCAAATTGAAGCGGAAACACCAGAAGAATTTGAAAATATAATGGTTCCGCCACTGACCTTCATCATAGTTAAATAATTGAAACAGCTGTATATTGATGCGCGCCTAAAATAGCTGTAGTTAGCCACAAGTATTAAAATGGACGAGTTAAAATTTTTAGCTATAGACCAATCTCATTGCTTGAAAATTTTACTAAAACCGTCCAAATACACACAATGGGCATTGTTGAAGACCCAGCTTGTAGTAGATGTGAAGAGGAAGATGAAACTGCTCCTCATATCCTAGCAGAATGTTCAGCACTTGCTTCTCTCAGGCTACAACACCTCAGCAGCACACATATGTCGCTTGAAGCCATAAGTCTTCGGCACTGCCTTAGGCCTGCTGGACTGATTCTTGTATCAAGGGGCGCACAATGGACTCAATCAAGCGGTCTAAGTGCTTCGGACTTGCCCGCCCACGTTTTGATTGATTGATTCATTGAAAACCGTCCAAAATGTAATTAAAGTAAGATTTTATATTTTCATAAGAATATTTGATAATTTGTGTTTTATATCAGTTCATGTACAATTAAACAACAAAATACTTTAAGTATTTATTGGATACTAAAGAATTTAATTCGTCATACATGATAATAACTGTTGGGGGTTTTACTCTCACTGCCTCCCCGTCGTTAGACTTAAGACATGCTACGTAGTGCCCTCTCCTACTTAACAGCACGCCAACTGCCCGACAGAGACCAACGCCTATATTGGAGAGTAGACGGCCTTTTGAACCGTCCGGGCCCCTCTCCCCCTGTCTACTCGTGTTAGTGTTATTATTATAACAGCTCCCGTTTGACGACCTCGTATCATCGGTCTACCACATATCGTTGCCTCGGCCGCGAATCATTTTCCCAGAGACCTGGCATAAGAAGCACCGACACCGGACTTTAGGAGTAGAGCCATGTGGTACAGCATTCTACCCACGCAGAGGCAGCATTTTGTTTACCCCCGGCGGAGTTACTTTAGGCGGTCCCACTTCAGGCGGACCCAAAGTGGAGCTTGCTTGCTAGACTCATATATTGCCCCTTCTGGGCTATGGTCAATTCCGCCTCCTCGTGTTACCTGTTTCACCAGGAAAGTTTGACGAGTCACCGTTCGGCTTCGTTCAAATAGCCTACCGCATATGTCTACCAAGCCCGTGAATCCATTTCGATCAGAGATCTGGGATAGGAAGGCATGATATCCTTGTTTTAGTGGTGAAATGTATGTGGTGAACAGTTCACCGGATCTTATGCATTGACAACGTTAGTTTCTCCCCGTGGAGTTACTTATCTCAAGAACCACGAAAAGGTGTTAATTGCTGAATCTACTCGCGGCCTAAACCGGACCAAATAGTTCTCTCTCGAGAGTTCGACATACAGTAACAAGAACGCGTATCGTCTCTTACGCGATACACACTAAAACGATATAATAAAAATAGCATTCTACATATATAACAATTCTCCCCCTCAAATATTGGAGTTACCGAATATCTCAGGGTGTTTTAATTGGCTGCGACGTCTAAAAGCTCGTGGGCTAGGACTTGGAGATTTGGCAGCTTCAGTATGAGCATATTGATTATCATCATTGGCATAATGAGGTGGCACCGAAATTTTAGAAATGATTTTGGGCTGCAAATTATTATTTTTCAAGATTTGATTAAGATGTATATTCGCCACAAGTCCATCCAATGTTTTTATTTCAAAATTTCGGTTTCCCAAAAATTTTGTAATATGTGCAACAGACCATTCCAGTTTTCCCTGTCTAAAATCTCTAACTTTAATCGATTCGCCTATCTCAAAAGTTTCACGATTTCCACCATCTTCATTAACAATAGATTTGTCCTGTTTTTCCTCTACAACCTCACATGCAGGTTTCCTTAATAAATCTAAGCGACGATCTTAACGATCTTAAATTTCTACCTAGTAACAATTTTACCGGTGATTCATTCGTTGTTGTATGAGGGGAATTACGATAGTGAAATAAGAATTTTATTAACTCAGTATCAATTTCATCATTAGTGTCGGCCCTGCTCTTTTTAAAAAAATTCTTTAAAATTTTCACCGCACTTTGTCCTTCCCCATTACTGGAGGGATGATACGGTGGAGTGGTTATATGTTTCATTCCGTTTTGTTTCATGAACCATTGAAAATGATCAGACACAAATTGTGTTCCGTTATCTGAAACAACAACCTGAGGTAACCCCCATATAGCGAAAATTTGCCTCAATACCTTCACTGTTGATGCCGTATCAATTTTCTTCATGCGAAACGCTTCAATTCATTTAGATGTGGAATCAAGTACTACAAAAAAATATTTATCTTTGAATGAACCTAAACAGTCAATATGAATACGCGTGCAAACGTTTTGATTCCATCTCGGAGGACTAAAGTAAGATTTTGGTGATATTTTTTTTTATTCTGCACAAACCTCACATTGGTTGCATGATGTTTCGATATCGCTATCAAGACCAGGCCACCAACCGTATGATCTGTCAAACGATTTTGATTTCACAATGCCCATACGATTTTTGTGAATTTCACACAAGACGTATTTCTTATATTTTTGCGATATCTATACTATACGATATCCCCACATTAAAATATCCTGTTCCACACTTAATTCATTACGTCTGGCAAAGAAAGTTTTGAATGATCCTGTGTAACACTTTTGGGCCAGCTTGTTAGTACAATTTGGTATAACTTTACTTAAAACTCTGTCTCTACTGGAAGCGTGTTTAATTTGTGCAGAATTAACAGGTAGGTAATTCATTTTGTTTTTCAATAACATTTAAAAGAGTAATTTCTGAATCTTCATTATAAAAATTGCCACCCAAATTTGAAATTATGACTTTCAGGTAGGTAGTGGCAATCTAGAAAGATAATCAGCAGAATTTTTATTTGACGTTACATATTCTATATCGAAGTCGAAACATGATAAAATTGTGCCCAGCGCTGCAAACAAAAATTGACACCAGCGGCTTGTGGTCGGTAGCCAAAATAAACCTCTTACCGAAAAGGTATTGGTAAAACTTCTCGACCCCATATATAGTAGCTAACGCTCCCTTATCTTATCTAGTTGAGAATAGTTACGTTCGCTTTTTAAAAGCATACGAGACGCGTAATATCGGCTTTTCTTCTTTATTTTCATAAATTTAGAAAAATGTTTTTTGTATAATTTTTCAGAAATGACAGCATGCGAGGACCCTGTATCAATTTCAAAATTCAAACACAGTTCATCAATTTTTAACTTTATGTAAAAAGGATAGTCACTTTCCTCTCTTTTGTCATCTATGCTATTTAGTAGTATTATAAATTGTGAACAATTCAGTTGAGTTTGACGTTTCACCGGTTTCGGTTGATAAGAATTTAGAAAAAGATTTGTTTTGTTTGTTTTTACATACTGTGGCAATGTGACCTCGCTTGCCGCATGTGTGACATGTATAATTCTTATATTTACACTGATTCGCGAAATTATTTTTGCGGCCGCACACGAAACACTTCTGGTTATCGCCACTTTTTGTTGCGCCACTCGCACTTTTTCCACATTCGCTCTTCCTACCTCGAAATCCTTGATCACGCTTGCCTGTATGGGTGATCCAGTACTTCGGCTCTGTCTTTATCATCACGCTTCTGGACGTTGACTCCGTCTCTCTCATCGCAGCTTCCTTGCTTTGGGCCAAGCGGATGAGTGCATCGGAATCTGATGTTGCGTAAGTTGAATCAGTTTCCAAAATTTTTCCAGAACCTATTCCAGTCACAAATACATCCCTCATGATCATATTAATTTCTGCACCGAATCCGCATGATGCGGACAAATTACGCAAACGCGCCGCCCAATTTGCTACTGTTTCATTATAGCATTTTCCGCGGTATAAAATGTTATTCGAGAAGCAAAATAACTTTTTATCGGGCTACAATGTCTTTCCAACTTCTCCAATAAGACTTCAAAACTTTTTGTATCGATAGCGACCGGCACGCATAAGCTACGTAACAATACATCAGTGTCCTCGTGCAATAATAATAATGCCCGTTTTTCAATTTCATCTTCACCTATTTGCGATTATGTACTGCTCAAGTACAAATGAAATGAAATGAAAAAATGAATTAAACTCTTTTAACGGACCAATTAGTCCGATATTTGCAACTGAATCCGCAGGCATTTTGAACTTTAGATCCTAAATTAGCGAACACAAAAACTTATCGAAACTAATCCTCGCGCTATTATGAGCACAGTCAAATATACACTTTGTCCCGAAACTTTTTAATATGAATAATTTTTGAAACGATAAACTCTAATTGACCTCGTCGCCACTTGTTTCATATCAGTTCATGTACAATTAAACAACTTGCTGAGACTTTACGTATTTATTGGAAACTAAAGAATCCAGTTCGACATACAGTAACAAACACGCGTATAGCTTCTTACGCGATACACACAAAAACGATATGATAAAAATTGCATTCTACATATATAACAATTTGGATACCAGATGGGTGTATTTATGCCAATGATGGAATTGCCTTCCTGTAATCAAACATCTATGAATCTTTGAATAATGGGAACAGTTCACTTTGCGCGAGTCAGCTAATCTTTTCTTTGGGATTGAAGGTTCTAGGACACTACTATTAAAAATAGTAAGAAGAACACATCATAAAAAAATAAATTACTCCTCAAGTAGCAGCAAAATGAATGAATTCGACGTTTCGCAAAACACCGCTATTATTTAATCTGTACATAAATAGTTTACTCACTCTTAAAACTTGGGGCTCAATAATCATTTTTGGAGGCGACGCTATATTTTATGAAGAGAATAGCTGGATGGAACTGAAAAACATCGTTTATATCGGTTGACCAGGGAAACAAAAAAGATTACGAATTGTTGACAGTTGAAAAAAATTCTTCTTTTTGTTCTTACTCTAATAGTTCACCGAATCTGAATCCAATTGATTCACTTAAATATTTCAGGTACCACATTATTAATGTGGCTTACTCCTCAAGGAGAACTGTTGCTAATGTACTCGCCACAATTTTTATCACAGTGCTATCTATGAATAGCCTTGTCCCAGGAATTGCAGACTTTAATCAATTTTTACTGGGATACATCTCAGCTAATATAATGATAATGCAGAAATTTACACTACGTTTTGCAAATAAATACGTAACCTTACAATAATGAGTTCAGTTATAAAAATATACAACAATGATTAGTTACTCGAATATTTATATATATTGGAGAAACATATAGATGCAATGAAGCTAGAAGAAAATTGTTAACTGAACGGTGAAAGTAAGCTAACTATTATAAAAAAAAAGAATGAAGCATGCGGTTCATGAAGCTAACATTTAAGGGTGATTAGGATTACTATCAAAGGAGTCTACCGGGGAAATTTCTAACAGGTCTAGTGGAAGGCATAACGGAGGGGCCTCTAATCCATACCGGATATGGGTACTTAACCTTGGATTATATCAGAAATCCTGTGTCCATTCAAGTTTTACCAGGTAAAGCTCAGCGATAATGTTACTTACACTTGTCTCCATGCCTCTTTTCTTTAAACACTCCAAAACTACGGCTACTTCGCGGTATGCTTATCTCTACCGAGGCTAGTACGTAAGATTCTAGTAATTGTTAAATAATGTCACGTCTACTCTATATGTTCTAGTACCTTTCGCACATGGACAACTGCACCCCTTACTTCCGGATTAGACACAACGTGCAGACACTGACATTTTTTTATCAACATTCGTTTACTTCCGGCTTGGACACAGTGTGCAAATTAATACTGAGACTGTTTCTCCACACAAGCGATTCATACACTCTGATAGCCTGCAATTACTTTCACAAATTCAATATCTTCATTAGCATAAGGGAGGGGGTAAGCAGAGCAGTGCTAAATGTACTTAGGGCAATTATAACAATGAATACTACTTTTGACATCTGATCAAGCCCCGGTGCAATTGCAAGTAACAAGGAAGCGGACCGGATCGGTCTTTCTTATACAGATGAACAATGTTTATGGCAATAATGTTATGTGGTTTGTTATTTCACCTAACTCTTTATGAGGAACTGAAACTTACGGTTGAGTACAAAGGTACTGTTCTTCGCTTGACTTCATACAGAACGGAATTTTAATACTCTTTTCTTCGAAGTTGACTGGAAGGGAAGAATTCCCACTTAACCCTACACTCCAATTAATCATATAATTGACATATTCGAGACGCACGATACAAGAATTGCATGCGACTCCCGATGTATGAAATACCTTGACAGATGCGACTATCTGATTTACGGTGCATATCGATTGGATCAATTCCAGGAATCCTACTCAATCCCGTTTGCCTGTTGAACGCGGTAAACAGTCATCAAATATAAATTATATATAAAAATTCTCGGGAAATAGGTCACAATAACACTTTGTTTTAACTATTCGTCTTAACGTACGTTTCGGTCTCACGACCATCATCAGAAGACTCACTATGTCCAAAAAGGGGGTTTATTAAAACTAATTATAGCACAAGCGTCCAAATCGCTCAATTGTGCGTTAACGTACGTTAAGACGAATAGTTAAAACAAAGTGTTATTGTGACCTATTTCCCGAGAATTTTTATATATAATTCATACTGGGTCAAGAATCTTATTATCAAATATAAATATATTACAATATGTATCTGACCCGATCTACATATCTCAATTATGAATACATATTCCCTGCGCTTAGTCTTATTATATTCATAGTCACACTTACGAGTTCATTGTCCTCTCTAGAACATCGTAGAAAGATGGAAGATCTCTCCCTTCTCTGTATACAAGAATTACATGCAACTCCCGATGTAGGAAATACCTTGCCAGATGCGACTATCTGATTTACTGTGCATATCGATTGGATCAATTGCAGGAATGCTACTCAATCCCGTTGCCTGTTGAACGCGATAAACAGTCATCAAATATAAATATATTACAATATGTATCTGACCCGATCTACAAATCTCAATTATGAATACATATTCCCTGCGCTTAGTCTTATTATATTCATAGTCACACTTACGAGTTCATTGTCCTCTCTAGAACATAGTAGAAAGTTGAGAGATCTCTCCCTTTTCTGTAGATATTTTCATGGTCTGTGTTCATCAGAAATCTCGTATGTTATTCCACCACGAGATATTCAAAATAGATAGACTAGACGAGCGCAAACTAGTCACCACTTCACTGTCAAACTCGATACCTGCCGAATTTTTCCTACAGACTTAATTTTATTATCGAACATCGATTTTGCGGAACTCTTTACCTAGAGAGGCCTTCAACCTCCAAACCTTCAAGAAAAATAAGAGTACCTATCTCCTCTCGCTACATTTCACTGCTGGCTCACTCGATGCACTTCGAACATTATAGGTTTCCCTCTCGTGTAGTCAACGCATAATAAAACAAAAAAAACGGTCATAATAAAGAACCAGAATACTAAGAAAACAGAACATCCATCTACGAATGGCTTACTTGTTTATCGACAACACAAAAACTAATGGGTAAGCTGAATTTTAAATGAAGATGTATTATGAAATAAGTGGCACACCATAAAAGGAAGGATTATCAATATATACTTCATTATACTGGGAATTCAATTAATTATAGAGACGTTACGTAGGTAACGAAATTATCCTATCCCAACCGAATCAAAAAAAAAACCGGAATTTCATTGTCTTTAAGAAGGCCGTAATTGTCATTCAAATTTTCTTCATGCTTATTTAATATGAAACTATCCAATCATGTTATAATACGTTCTAAAACATGTACGTATACGAGAAACTCAAATAATGAGAAATTCCTTAGAGACTCGATTTCCATAGAAACGCTAAGGAAGTGAAACTGAATATTTTGAATTTTGAATGAATTTTTCCGGCAATGTGTTACTTAAAATTTATATTTTTCACGATTGTGAAAAAATAATGTTTATATCATGGTCGCGAAATTCTTTAGCAATCCTAGAGATTATCTTGCCTCGACCGCAAACGGTCTCGGCGATAATTATTCTCTCGATTTCTAAAGAGTCGTTTCGCGGCCTTGATATAAAAATAACTATTATTTCCTAAATCATTTCTTCAGCATGCTTATTTCCTGAAAAAAACAGACAGCCTTTTACAAAGATAAATGAATTAAATTTTTAATACATTAAAAAATAACAAAATATTCCTGAAATAGCTTGTTTTTTCAAATTTTCCACTTTTAATGATAAAAGTGTGAGAAGTGTTACATACGGTTGAACTCAAACTTTTCTACTTGATAAGTTGTCCCAAAAAACATTGTTTCGGTGATTAAAAACATTTCCAAAAACGTCACATTTTTGGATAATGCATCGGGTTCAGTAATACATAACTTTTTCTTCATTTGTGTGATTCATTTATATTTTATGAATTATTAAGAACGAACACAAATAGCACACCACACACATACATACTGTTACCCCCATCCCCATTCAAGGTCAGAGTTCTAGTTTATTGATTCATTTATTTGAATGATCTTTTCGATTCGACTAATTTATCTTTGCCAAATAAAGGTGATTCAAATCTGTTTGATTGTTTATTCAAATACCTATTTCAACATTTTGTACACTATTCACAACTCAAACACTGATGCATACATAAAAGTTCTACGTAAATCAGCAGCGAGCGAACTAGGCACGCAATTTTGCAGATGATTACAGTTCGATGTCCTCCTTAGACAATGCGCGTTCAATATTTGGTAATTTACCCCTCGATATAATATAATGATAATGCGTCTTGTCTCGTATACTCTTATACATGACGAAAGCGTAACCCAAGTCTGTGGACTTACAACTCTTGCCGCAGGGTCGCTGCCGTCGAATGTAAGAGGAGCTAAGCGGCGAGAACGGCTAAACGGAGAGAACACGTTTCGCAATCATTATCAACATGAGCTCTGACCAGGAATGATGTCCGTAATGTACGTGATAAGCTCCTCTTACATCCGACGGTAGCGACCCTGCGGCAAGAGTTGTGAGTCCACAGACTTGGGCTACGCTTTCAATATGAGAGACGTATTACCATTATACTATACCGTGGTATACGTATACCGCAATCTTAGATTGATTTACTGTCAGTTGATATTCAATCGTGTGGGTCAGTGTATCTCTAGCTCCTTTATCTATAACGTAACTGGTGAATTCAGATTAATTTATTGTATTCGGTGTCCGTCTTTTTAATAAATGATTTCAAGTAGGTGGTGGGAAATTGAAGGAATATTCAGTTCCCAATACTTCGGTCTTAAACTCAACCTATAGATAGGTCTCAATATAGATTCAGTTTTTTGGGCCAAATAATTGAAGATTTGTCATTTTCATGTTACACTGCTATTTTAGAAGAAGGCAGGCTTGACGCGGCTCCTCGTATTAAGTCTGACGTTCCTTTCTGCCTACAATTTGGTATCATAAGTTCGCCATCCTTCGGTCTAAAACGCAATCGATAGATAGGTCTAAATGTACGATTTGTTATTTCGAAATTATCAAAGTTCTATTACTTCAGGACTGTGGCGAATTAATTACAGTTTTATTACTGTCGGACTCTGGCGAAAATAGTTGAATAATAATTAATTTCAACTTGAGAAATACTCACTCGTAATTACTTCAGAAATTACGAAATTCGGTTTTCTCGGTTTAACGAGGTCTCTTTTAATGCAACGTAGATCGGCAGGAGTTCGGTAGATAGTCCCCTGTTCATGCAAAATCGAAAACTTCATATACTACCCGAGATCTACCCTGATGTGGAGATGTCTTATCAACGCTCGCATTGTAGCGCTGTGTTTTTATACATAACGTTGCACGAAGTTTGATTCCTTAATTCAGATGATCTTAATGCATATAAACTAAGTAACGAGTTTTACCTCGTTACACATCCCCCTTCCGTTCGAAGGAAACTTCCTGAGGGGAAATTTTAACCAATAGTTATGGTGATCCAAATTAGTGTGAGTCGGGCAGTCGCTACTTCCCCTTAATAGCTTGACGCACGCCACTAGATTACAGTTCATATTCCATACTTTGTAACAACGGTATCTACGCTGGCTAGCTTTCTTAACCCTAGGAATATCCTTACTATCTAACTCAATTATTCGACTTATACTACTAATAGTGTCACTTTCACTGTACTAAGAAGGATGGGCTGTACATGTAACTGAAGTCTTTGTTTTTGCGGGCTTGTAAATATCGGGAAATGAGGCCCCGGGCGAGGTTGTCCTGGGGTTGGCGGAGTCTGGCTGGGAAGCGGCGAGTATTATCTATAGCTATATATCTTTCGGGGGTCTAATTGAAAGGCAGCGTCGGCACAGTCTCGTGTGGTGCTTGGGACTGCCGACGAATTCGGCTCAAGGTAGTATCTCCACACTAAGGAAAAAAAAAAATATTAGTCTGATTTCTTAAGGTTCTTCACATGGACCCAAAGTGGTTTACGACTATGTTCGTTGTCGAGCAAAACCACTACCGGTGATAGGATTTTCCTTACTCTAAGCGGAACATCGTATTTTGGAGCTAGTTTTGCGGCAAAATTCTGGACAGCAGAGGACAGTGTTTTTTCATCATCACTTGATCGCCAATTGCCCGACGGCGTAGATTGTTATGGTGGCGTTGCACATTGTGAGTTTGATTCATTTGCAATTTTACAAATAATGGCATCCAGTGATGCTTCTAGCTGCTACCCATGTCCGGCTTGATCAAAGTTTTCCTCATCCACTGCGGTTTCCCTTTGTACTTCGCGAAATAATGTCTGAGATTGACCCAATTCCCTCCCATAACTTAGAAATGTACAAAATTGAGAGATCTTGGTTTTCAACATTCTGTTGACTTTCTTCACTGTATTGGATTGCGGGGTGTTATAGTTCATACTGTAGCGTTGGAACTTATGAGCGATAAGCTGGGATCCATTGTTCATATGGTCACTCTATCCTATAAAATTACTAAATGGTTATTTCCTCTGGCCGAGAGGGATAAGGGACCTACAAGATCTATACTCATAACTTCCCACAGCTGAGATAATTCATTTTGCTGCATTTATCCAGATGGTTGGGAGTCTTTGTATCGCAAACATTGAGTATAATTACGCGCGTATCGTGAGATGTCGTGGAACATTCCATGTCAGTAATAGCGTTGTGCCACCCTAACACTAGTCTCCGCTATCCCCATGTGTCTTAGTATATGTGTTATTACATTCGTACAAAACCCGTAGACGTTCCGACATGGGGAAGCATGATTTCCATGGTTTGGATACGGCTACCTCCGAATAATCATTGGCTTCGTGAAACTGCCGATACAAACGATTATTGCCCACCTGGTAGTCTGTCCATAGGTCCGGATGTTGCTCCATGTCTTTCACTCTCCTAGTTATCCCGGGAACGGAAGGTTCGGGAATAAATTATGGCAATTTCGGTTCCTTTTCCCTGTTCGGTAGTAGGGCTCATGATTTATTCATTCGAATGATGTTTTCTGTTCGACGCCATTTGTCCTTTCAAAATAAAACAGATTCAAATCTCTTTAATTGTTTATTCAAATGTTCTACTATTATTTATACTATTTACAACTTAACAACTAATAAATGCTTAAGTACAAATCTTACGTAAGTCAGCAGTTAGCGAACTAGGCACGAAATTTTGCAGGTGATTACAGTTGAAAGTCCTTCTTACACAATACACGTAGCCGTGTCAATATTTGGTTGTATCCTCGATCTTAGACTGATTCACTGACAGTTGAGGTGTGGGACAGTCTATCTCTCGCTCGCTATCAGTTAGGTAATAGATAAGGAGCGAGAGATCAATTCGAATTAAAGTTTCATATTCGGTGCCCGTCTTTGCACTAAATGATTTCTAGTCAGCGGTGGGCAATCAAATGTAACAATCAGGTCTCAATACTGCGGTCGTAAAAACAACCAATAGATAGGTCTGAATGTACACTTAGAATTTTGGAGTCGGGTAAAATAATTGAAGATTTACTATTTTCATGTAACACTGGTATTTTAGGAGAAGGTAATCAGTTCGCAAACTCCGCAGTCTTAACGCGGCTTGTCGGGCTAAGTCTGACGTTCCTTCTTTCCTGAAGTTTGGCATCATTGAGTTTGCAATCCTTCCGTTTTGAACGCAACCGATAGATAAGTCTGAATCTACGATTTGCTATTCGAACTTCGGCAAAATAATTAGCTTTATTACTTTTGAACTCTGGCAGACAAAATTGAATAGTTATCAATTTCAACCTGAAATATACTCACTCGTAATTCAGTTATAATGAAATTCGGTTTTCCCTCTTTGACGGGGTCTCATGTACTACAACGTAGATCGGTAGGAGTTCCCTTTTCATGAAGAATCGGACGCCTTATATACTCCTCGAGATCTATCCTACGGTAGAGATTGCTTATGAACGCTCTCATTCCAGCGCTGTGTCTTTATACATAACGTTGCACGGAGTTTGCTTCCTTATTTTAGTTGATTTGATGTCACGTTAATGCTTATAAGCTAAGTTACGAGTTTTACCTCATTACAGCACATATGCACATACGCACATATGCACATACGCATATATGCTTATATGATATATACAATAATAATAAAAATTATAAAAATATGCACATACCCACATACGCACATGCTGACATACGTACATGCGCACATATACAACTACGAACATACGCACATACGCAAATACGCACATACTACAATCCGCACATACACACATTAGCACACACGCACATACGCACACACGCACATACGTACATGAGCTCATGCGTAGATACGCACATACACACATACACAAATACACTTGTTCACTCATACAAACAACACATATACATATGCACATACTTATATACGCACCTATACACCTACACACATACACTCATACGTGCACACATATATACATGCACACATACACATTACACATATACACACATAGAAACATACACACATACACACATAAATACACATGCAGACTCACACATATACACCCATACACATACACACTTACACATATATTGACATACTTACATACGCACATGTGCACATATGCACATACTCACATACGCAATAACGCACATCCGCACAAACTTACATTAGCACATGCGCACATACGCCCATAGACACATACACACAGACACACATTCACACATACACACATACACACATACATACATACACATATACATACATGAGCACATACACATACACACATACACACAACACACATACACACATACTTACACATATACGAACTTACACACATACACACACAAGTGTATGGAATTTTTGTTATCTCAAACACATGGTGATTCAGTTTAAATTACTCCAGATGATAAAAAGTGTGTGATGCTTCCGAATAAACGTGTGATGTTATCATAGACAATTATTTGTATCCCTCCAAATACTCATCAGATTATTAATGATAACTAATTGTTGGAATCTTTAGATACAGTTGAAGGTGTAGATGAGAGCTTTGTCTACGGAAATCCTGATTTGGACTTTACACCTGTGGCTGGTTTGGGTGAAGAAATATTCAACAGCATGATCCAAAACAAGTCGAATATAGCGCAGGTATGTATGAACATATGTAGGAAGAAAATGAACGAACATCATTCGTGATACCAAAATACATGGTAAAGGACATGTGAGCATGACGATGATATATCCTGAAGTTGTAGTATAGTCCGAATTTCATCAACCAATATGTCCGAATGCTCATTATACGCGTCACTCAACCGACGAACCAGAAATAAACCTCGTGAGCAATCTATCCATATTCTGGATTCTGTATACTGCCTCGATTCAGGAGTGTAACTTGTTGATCTGAGTACTTAGTCCTCATTAGCACCATCGTTCCACATTCATATCTTCAATAATACCTACAGGTCTTTCATGTTTCTAACATAATTTCGTAATTCCTATGAAAAGTAATATGATGATTTATAAAATGTTTCACACCATTTCCATTACTGTGCGCATAGTTTCTAGTCATTTTGAAAAATAAAGATTTCACAACTATTGCATACTTGATATATTCAATGAATTAGTAGCCTCACATTTGTAGCGCAGTGCAATATAAAGAGAGATGTAATCCTGCAGATATTATAATTATCATTAATACAGCTTGGAACGGATTTTGAAATTCTCTAACTCTAACGATAGTTGCGAGGCCTGAATGGTCGCACCGCAATCAGTGGCAGCCCCAAAGATATGGAATTTTGCATTCTTGTTGACAACGTGAAAAGAAGTTAAATTTACCTTTGGGGTGTATAGAGATCATAATTGAAGGGGCTCCGTTTTTAATGGTGCATGTACACTTGCGGAGGTGAGAAACTTGAACTAAAATGGACATGTCCACTATGTAGAACTAGTGGAATGTGTTCATTCATGACCATAATTATCTTTGCAGTAAAGTGGATTGAGAAGAGGATTAACAAGGATCAGTGATTTTTGGTTTCTGTCGAAACGGGAAATGGACTGTGTTGTTTACATTTGTGAATCAACAAACACTCATTGAAATCAAGGGGCTAACAGATAACTATATGTTGGCACTTCAGGTGGCAATTCAGAAACTGTTGTTACATATGAATGCAAAGTTGTGCAGAAATTGAGGGTGCTAAACAGCAAGAACACGGGATATATTCATACTGAGGTATTGATATTAGCATGATAAATGAATAATATTTATTATATTTTTCATGATGAGTGAACAAAAACCGACAAAGTTCTAGAGAATTATCCAGAAAATTATCACGAAAGAGAAGGTACAGTTTCCAGAGCGTATAATAAAATATGAGATATTCATGGAGGAATTGGATGCCATTTTATGATATTTTCAAGTTGTTAATACATACTAATCGAGATAAGAGTGATTTTCAAAAATTCTCTCACTTGAAATCGGCTTTGAAACGGGAAGGTGCGGATTTCATTCAATCTTCTGAAATAACTCTGAACAATTATGAGCGTTTGAAAAATAAAAAATTGATTATTCATAATTACGTGTCATTCTTTAAAATATAAATCATGAACGAGGACTCTTTTTCAGCTCAAAGGAAATAGTCAGATGAAACTCAAATAAATCTTAGAGCTCCTAAAGCATTGAGACAACCAGTGGAGCAATGATCTCATTCATTTGATATGCACTAAGTGGATGAGACAAGAAAACGGGAATGGGAATCAAGAAGGTTTCACAAGATTCACCGACAATGAAGGATTACGTTGAATTTTTCCCTACCCATGTAATTTGTTGGAAACAATAGACACCAAGGTGAAAATTGCGCTGAATGAAAATCAAATCAAATTCCGAGTGAATAAGCCAGTGTCAAAGGAATCTCATTTCTTTTTTCGATGTGATTGGTTTCTGGCAATGTCGGTGAATTCGTGCATCAGGGATCAATTAAAGTCATGGAGATTATGTTGGAATTGACTTCGAAGCGAGCATTATACTCAAAACTGTACCTCATTAAATTGTCGGCGATGTGGCAATAAGCATCATTCACTTTTACACGGAAATTTGGTACTCTGCACGGAAAGGAGTGCGGGGAGTACTAACGATTCACACAGTCTCAACAATCATAGCCAATATATCAACATGGGAGAGTCCAATAGTGATGAGACTAGGGTAAATACTGGAACTCCTGCTGGGACTACAAATTGCAATGGAATAATGAATTTTTAGGATTTATTATCAACAACCATGATAAGGATTTTAGACAAATGGTGACAAACATAAGCTACAAGAGTATTATTGGATAGTGGAATTCAGTGCAATTTCATAGTTCACGAATTAGCAGATATATTGTGATTTCCTTGCGAAAAAGTTCGACATCCAATTACAAGAATAAATTCCATTTCGAAAGAAATAACGAAAACGACCATATTTTCGAGATTCAATGGGTTCAGATGGGAAATTAAAACGAGCCTGGGATAGCACTGATGACAAGAATCTAATATAATTGTGCGTAAATGTATCGTTAAGAAAGTTTTGGAAAAGTATCTCAACGGCAGCTCCGATGCGCATTTTGGAGAGAATAAAACTGCAGCTAAGATAAGAAAAGGTTTCATTGGATCCATATGCGTGATGACGCAGAAGCTTGATGGCGGCAATATGATATTTGTACTGCCCCCAAAAGAGCTCACACAAGATCTTGAGACAAAACGAAACTGTATCATTTCGAAGCTCCATTCGAAAGTACAGCTATGAATGTGGCAGGACCTTTCCCTGTCACCAATGACGGCTATAAATACATTTTAGTTGTCATTGATTACCTTAGCAAATGGCCCAATGTATATGCAATTCCAATTCAAGATACAGTAACCGTTGCAAAAGTTTTAGTTGACAATCTTATTAGTGGATTTGGTGTTCCACATATACTTCATTTTGATCAAGGCTGTAATTTTGAATCCAAAGTTTCCCAAGGAGGTGGTGAATTATTAAGTATAAACGGTACAAGATCTACATCACTACATTCACAGTCTGATGGAATGGTAGGAAGGTTCAACATCACGAAGGAGGAACATTTGTCTGAAGTAGTAGACAACTATTATAGATACTGGGATAGCCATTTAATGTTTTTTTATAGCTTATAGAGCAGCATTACATTATATGATGTCGTCGCTAATTATTTTTGGCTGAGAAATGAAAATCCTCACTGACTTAGTGTTTGGCTCCGTAACTGATCACGCCATAACTGTTGATAACTATGCAGACGAACTAAAGGAGAATCTTTTGAATATTCATGACATAGTTCGAGAAACGATCGAATTAGCTGGAGACAAAATGGAACCTCATAATTATGATATACGGGCTAACTCTCAAGGATTCCAAGAAGGCGAGCTAGTTTGGTTATACAATTCTCATAGGAAGGAGCAAAGTCCTACAAAATTGCATCCTGATTTAAAGGCTCTTACAAGATAATTGGGCGCATGAACGATCTGGTTTATAGAATTCAAGAACTTTGATGACAGTTGCTCACCTTGATCGCTTTGCCAGATGACAGGGAAATGAAGGAGTTGCATGGGCGGGACCAACAGGCACAGGACCAAATACATTGATTCACAGTAAGCCACTAGTGATCTCAGAATAACCTAATATACTGCAAACATGAGAATGTTCGAGAACCATCAATCTCAAAGGAACTAGACATTTCCAGCTTTTTCTGGAGACTTAGCATCAAGATAAATAGTGAACGACGACAGTTGGAAGTTCAGTTCCAATTAGGAGTTTCTGAGCTTGCGACATAGAAGTTTATGAGAGTGACAGTTCACCAGGAGTGTTGAGTGAGAAATGACTTGTAAACAATGAAACAAGTGACGAGTTGAATTGGGTGTATCCCACTTTAATCTTTATTATCGAAAAGACTATTCACAACTTCCATACCGTGTGTAATAATCATCTACCGAATTTTTATTCTGTTCTTATTGGCCGCAATTCTTTTTTTTGGACCTGAGTAAAATCTTAACAATACTTTTTCCCCAAATCTAGATTTCAAAAGTTCCTAATCTGCGGTCCCATATTTACTAGATACTATATTCGTTATTATTAGTCACAGTAACTCAAAAGTTCCTCAGATTTCGTAGGTTATATGAAAGCTAATTCATTTTTATCGACTTTAAATATTTGGGGCAATAGAATTTTGCCAAAATTTCAGGAATCGTTCAAATGTTTCGGTCCATTTTTGTTGAAACTTTCTCATTCTCAAAATACATCAGCATGGACAAATTTACCAACTACATTTTAGAGAACCTCAATTTCACAGATTCTGATGATATTTGATTCAATAGCAGAAAGTACCAGAATTTGTAGATGTTTGGGCTTGAACATAGTTTGAAGTCAATGAGACTTCATTTTTGAACCAACGTCCTAGATATTCAATTCAATCTAAAAAAAATTGAGCATGAAATTTGACATTTAATGAATTTCACTTAACCTCAAAAAATAGCTAGGAATATGTCCATGCGTTTGAGGCTGATCAATATGTTACAAACTGAATGTTGATCTTAAGCAGACTCGCTTAGCAAATAACTCAACTACTTATATTTTGCAGATATATACACCAACAAAAGAGACAGAAACTTATGGGCAACTTTTGACTCGATGCGTGAAAACAGCAGTGTTTCTGAAATCAAGAGGAATTAGTAAAGGTGACATTATCAATATTTGTAGTCAAAACAACTTGAATAGTGCTGTTCCTTACTTAGCTGCTCAGTTTATTGGGGCAATTGTGACATCGGCAGATGCTAACGAGCCTAAAGAAATCAATGCTCTTCTTTTTAAATTGGTTGAACCAAAAATGATATTCGTTTCCGCAGAAAGTGAAGAAATGGTTGAAGGAGCTCTTAACGACATGTCCCTTACGGAATCAGAAATAGTAGTATTTGGTGAAACTAAGAATAACACAGCATTCTCGTCGATCATGGAAATTCCTGAAATAGATAATTTTAAACCTACAGAAATAAGAGATTATGAAACAATAGCTGTTATTCATTTCAGCAGCGGCTCAACTGCACTACCTAAAGGGATATGCATCAGTCATTTAAGCTTACTGGCAATGATTGCATCGAACAATTCCTCCACAATACCTCCATTGGCTCTTCTGCAGCATGCAGGTTTGTATGCAATTACGGCAGGAACTGCATTTATTGTTAATGTGATGAGAGGTGGATTTCGTATAATGTCTGATCACTTTAAACCACAAGAAGTGTGGCGACTTATAGATGAATATAAGGTAAATAAATCATAAATATCAAAACATATGATAGCTTAAGGTAGAACGTTCATGGTATCGAACCGTCTATATTTGTCATATTGTCATGAACAATTTTTAACATTTTTCATAGTTCAAAAATCGATGGTTTTGACCAAATCATTATGTTATTCTTTGAATCATCATTTAAATCGACGTTCTAAAAACGATGAGTACATTAGTTTGTCACTAAACCTTATGCTAAATGACCTATTATCTCACTTTTGTATCGAAATAAGACTTCTAATCCATAAAGATAGCGCTCCGATATTAGAGGTTATTCTAATGGATAGACACGGAGCAATGCGGAATTTGAACACCTCAACTTTCTCCAGTCACATGGTATAAGATGAAGGAAATTAAATTTTCTTCAATTTTTGCCTAATTTATATAATAGGTCTACAGATACAGACATTTCTATATGTTGTTATCGCCAGTAGGTGATACATAAAACGCACTTTCATTATTGTTTTAGAGACTTGTGGAGTCTGTCAGATCCTAGCCAGTCCTGTTTTGCTCTCATTCTCTTGGTGAGGCTTCAAACTACATTTCGTACAGAGCGTAGGACGTCTTTTCCATATCTTTGCCCTGAGCGAGTACATAATACAATTCACAATCTCACAAAGAAAGTGTGAAGAATCATATTTTACCTACTATGACAATGATGATCATGCTTTTGCTAGAGACGACGATATATCGCTTTCTTAACGTTTTTCTTTTCTTAATCACGTGCCCCAGTCTTCCACTTATACTCGACAAACCATCAGTAGCAGTACAGTTTGTTGCACTGATTTTTAATATCCAAATTATATTATATTCAGATTGTGTTCAGAAAAGTTTGCTTGTCGAATATTGTTTTCATTTAATATAATTGGCATTACAGACAACATGCCTTATGGACTTCACGAGATTGATTAGTATAAGAAAATTAACGAATCTCTTAATTTTATATATAGTTGACTTTTATAGATTTTCCGGGAACATTGTAAAAATGAAAACCTCCTCAAATATAGATACTAATTCAGGAGCTCTTTTTCAACACCTTCTACTCACAAGTTTTGGCATTCAAATTTTGCGTTCAGTAGAGGTCATTTATTTTGAAAAGCGTGTTTTTGAATACTGAAAACCCTCAGTTTGAATGTAAATGGAAGAAATATATGTCTATTCTTTGCAGACCTAGAGCATAGCTATATGTTCTGATTTGCTATGCATGCTGTCTACCTTTATTGTTTATCTACCTATCAAAAACATGAACAGTTTTTCATCTATTACTCAAGTAGGCGCGGTTGGTTTGCCACTTTCTTATTACCATTTCCTTATATTCATTTCTAGGTTCGGATTCTCTTAATTATTCCTTCATTGAGCCAGCGAAGCATCATTGGTACATCATTTTGATTGTCATCGTCAGTAGATGCAGGAGATCAACCTTTTCTGGACAATTACATTGTCCCATCCTATGTGGCTTTGCTTATTCTCTGTAGTTTGCTCCAATCTTCATTTGATACATGACACCAGCTCCCTTTTTTATTTTTCCATGTGGTCCTTTGATTTTTCAGTAAGATATATATGTCTTCCTGAATGTGTTTTCCTTGATCCCTCATTCTTCGGGCTCATGCAGTATAGTTCTCCATATGACTTTTTTTAACAATTTCAGCAAACAGCATCTACATAGCAATTATTGGTCCGTGGGTTTCCCATTTCACTTGATTGGAGCTTGTTCTTTTGCACCTTTTAGAGTTAGAACCATTAATGACTAGTTGATGTTCATAGTCTCGAGAGAGAACTATTTGGTCCGGTTAAGTGCGGGAGTAGATTCAGCAAGCAACGTCCTTTTCGTGGGTCTCGAGATAAGTAACCCCAAGAGCCCAGGGCAAAACCAATGAGTTGCCACTGCAAAAGATCCGGTGAACTGTGCACCACATGCAGTTCACCACTAAAACCATGAACCGTGCCTTCATATCCCTGATCTCTGATGTTAGAGCTCTCAGGTCGAAACTGATTCACGGCCGTGGCAGATATGTATGCGGTAGGCTATTTGAACGAAGCCGAACGGTTACTCGTCAAACGTTCCTTGTAGAACAGGTAGCACGAGGAGGTGGAATTGACTATAGCTCAAAAGGGGCAATGATATAGTCTAGCAAGCAAGCTCCATTTGGGAGCACAAGCACCCTTTGGGACCGCCTAAAGTAACTCTGCCAAGGGCGAATAAAACGCTGCCTCTGCGTGGGTAATTGTTGCACGCCTAGAGTCCGGTGTCTGTGTCTTCCTACCCTATAGGTTCTAGGCAATGGATTCGCGGGCGTGACAAAGATATGTGGAAAACTGATGATAAGAAGTTGACGGTTAATCGTCCAACGTAAGCCTAAACCATAACACGAGGTTCTTGGAATTAATTCCCAGCACATACTGGCAGGTATGGTGTCATCCTACCGCGCTGATTTGGCGTGATCCCAATCCCTCGCCCAATAGGGGGCAATGTGGTTGAGCGCTCGGTGCAGACCCTTCACGATAAACGAATAATTGGAGACCTGATGTTCATAGTGTAAAAGGCTTCATGTTGGACCTTCACCGCATCTTCAGTAGCATTGGCTGCGACTGGTTTCTACGTATATGCGGTTTGAAGCGATCGCCATCCTAATAATGATTAAGTTTTTGAAGATATTTCTCTTAGAAAAGAATTTACTTTCATAAATTGCTTTCGTTCGATATTCGATGTAATTGTAATAAGTTTAACCAATTCATTGAACAAAATAAATATACTGTTAAGTTTTGTACTTATGAGCAATCTAGCCGTTTTTTGATCTATTTTATGTTGAGGTTAATGATTATTCGAGGCCCATTCTTGCATAATTATTCTGTTAGTAATATCAAATACAAGGACCTTGTTAATGTCTCTGGATGTTCAACGGCGGTCTCGTATGGCATGTCGACAAATGTTTATCCATTGATGTCACTTTCGGCTTTCGGCTGATCTCCTTGTAGCGAACCTCTCTACCTTCAAGTATGTTAGCTTCTCCACTCAATCTTTCCGCGATATCTTCGTGAGTGTAGTCTTCTTCGCGAAGTGTAAAGCTGTGCTTGTCTTACCGGACTACCAATCAGCATATTACGACTTCTAGAATTTATTTTCAATAATATGAGAAAAAAACACTTGACTGCACTTCAACATATGCGAAAAACAACCTCACTTCACTTTGGGCAATCACTACCTTGACATTGTCCTGATTAGAGCATCTGACAATCTATCGCACTGTGAGATTGATTTAGACTGAATAGGGTTGCAACAGCTCAAAAATATGATTCCAAAAATTTCGTCCTTCGCAAAGCAATTACTTTAGAATATTTTGAATTGTCTTAGTTATCTATCTAAATTTTTTTATAATCAGATGACATATTTATTGATAGAATATAACACAAAGAACACGAAAAAACTAAATTAGAGGTGTTGTTTAATAAAAATGTTGTTTTTATAAGTCAAACCGCAATTAGCATGCAATTAATGGAAAGTGTCTACACTTAAGTCCACCACTGAAGGTAAATCTGAACATTCATTCCAACCAGGATCTGTTTCCCATTTTGACTTTCCGAATCGGGCAGAAGGTACATGTGAGCGTAATTAATTGCTTAATCTTAAAATCACCTATATGAATGATTAGAAAAAGTTAGGTGGTACATATATCTGAACAATCTTCTGATCTCCCTTACAAGAATCATACGTTTTTCCTTCAACTCAATCATTTCGGAACATAGAGCTTAAAGAAACTTCGTATTCCACAATATCCAAATACCGTTTATATGACCAAAGGGAACACTTTATCACTCAATTGTCAATCAATATCAATAATTAATCTAGAAAACATTGTTTGATGCAACAGGCCGGATGAGACCTGGACACTGGGCTTAGTGGCGTTGAGGTATATATTGAATTGTTTCAGATAGAGGAGTTGTTTCTGTATCCCACCTTTGCGAAGAAATTATATCATTCGGAAATTCCACCGAATACAGATTTGAGTAGCCTTCGAGCCCTCCTCTTTGGAGGATATATTGTTACAAAAGAATTTATAATTCAATTCAGGAAACGTCTACCAGGAGTTGCCATTCATCAGACTTTTTCGCAAACGGAGATGACGGGTCATGTCATTGGATTTCATTACTGGAACGAAAAGGATGTTAAAAAGTATACGGAGAGGCCGGATGCCGTAGGATTCACTTCACCTGGATATCGTTGGAAAGTAAGTACGTAGTTCCATTCAATTTTATATCTATGGTGAACGCTCAGAAATGCTATATACTCACACAATATACCACTATAGATCGTTCACAATGCCTGCCCAAAATATACACCTCCATGAAGCTTGAAAGACTGGATCACCATGCAATTTGCCTAGCCGATAATTAAGGTAACAGTTCCTTACAAATATGACTCAGATGCCAGAATCGATGTCTTTTGTCGTTTCCAACTTACTCAACAGATCGGTATCCGATTTTTCTACTGTTCTTTCTGTTACTGATGATTCATAGATATATGAGCTGCTTTGGAGGTGAATCAGTTTTCGACATAATTTATGTAGAAAGATTCAATTGATAATCAGAAATATGAAATGGTCATGTTTATCAACTCGATAGTATTGTAACGAGTAGATATTACTGAGAAACGTTACCATTACCACATGTAGGTAGCGCTGTACTTACATCAATGAGGCCCATGGCTGATCTTACATATGATGCATTTATTGTGTTCTTACCAATCACGCCTAATGTGTACCATTTGGACAAGTTTCACAATACATTCCCATTATAGATGTAACAACAAGCAAAAATATCATTTGGAACTTTGATAAAGTTTCCGATTTTGCCAAATCCAAGATTTACAAAATCGATTAGGATTCGTTTTCAAAATGATATGCTTGTCGAACTAATAGGAATATTTTAACTGAGTATAAATATAATTTTTCTCATATAAAGACAAATCAGCATTAGTAGAGCATATTATAAATAAAGATCAAGAAATCATATAACTCTTGAAACATATCAACGACAGATATATACATAATTTAAAAGGAATGGAAATATTCAAGCGAAAAAGCAATTTATAATTTGTCTGTAGCTGAGATAATAACGTGAAATTGAGAAGGTGAATATCAGGGCCGACTTACAATCATTGAGTAAAATGTATACAAATTGGATTAATTATACACTTACAAATTCGTACATACTTCCTTATTATGTTTAAAATTGTTTATATGCAGAAAGCTGATACATATCAGTAATAATGGTACAACACACTCTCCCAGTGGTCATAAATGTTTAACATTGTAGATAGTTTGGATCGTAATAAACTATAAATGAGTTTACACTGTGTATATATTATAATAAGTAGTATATCAAGCGGGATACTGTGACACTTCGATGGCATGTCCATCCGCATCTGTCCACCTACTCCAACTTCTTGTGGGGTGTTGTCAATGACCAGAGGCTCCTTTAGAAGGAGTTGTTGTCAATAACCAGAGGAAGAAGTGTCACACGTCATAAGCTGTGTCTACCCTAATGTGTTTCACCTTGATTATAGGTAAAGGTGAGCTCAGTCTCGCCCATAATAATTTCGATGTGATTTTTATTTCCACAATTAGTTTGAAAATAGTAATTTTTATTATGATTTCTATTTACACAATTAGTTTGAAAATAGTAATTTTTATTTTGTCGAGACTTGTTATTTTCTTATATGTGCTGCTGTTATTAGAGGTCACAAAAGGTGAAACAAATATGATATTATTATGAATTTCAATTTTCTTGTCAAGACTTGCAGGTTTCTCATCTCTGCTGACGTCAATGAGGGTTCACAAAGGTGCAACAAATATGATATTTTTATGATTATCCCTGCTGAGGTCACAAAGATCAAACAAATCTGATATGAGATGTTATAATTAGGATATTGCATGAAAGTTTATAATAAAAACATTCAAATGATAATAATAATAATTCATTTCACATTAAACTACATTGTCGGTGTGTATCCAACTGTAATGAGTATTATCGAATCCTAACCATTTGACGTATACCTTTTTATTTTTTATTTTTAAAATTTTTTCCATCAAATATACATCTGGATATTTAACCTTGTGTAGTTGTTGTTCATAGAATCCTCCAAGAATATCTTCATTTCTTGAGTCTTTTAATAAATATGTAACTGAATTTGTGAGTTGAATTTTTCTTATTGAAAATATTTCCGTTGACCAGTTAGGTGTGTATCTTTTATCAAATATCCCTCGAAATTTTGAAATACGCACATGATCTCCTGATGTAAATCTCAAATTTGTTGGAGCTAATTTAATATGACTATAAACTGTGTTTAAAAGTTGTTTTTCATGTTCCTTCTTAGTAACATTAATTGGTTTCATCTTTATGGTACGGTGTTTGGTATTATTATATTGTGTGACAACTTTTTGTAGTAAATCCAACCATTTGTAGTTGTAGGACTTAATTCTTTCCACATAATATTCTTCAATGTTCTATTAACTCCTTCAACTATAGATGCTTTTTTCTCGCTAAATAAATTATAATGATTTACTTTATATTTTTTCATCAATTGTTTGAATTCCTTGTTTGAAAAATTCTTCACCCATATCCGTTTGTAGATTATTTGGTGGTTTTATTTTCAAAACTTTCTCCATGTTATTTGATAACTCAGCACCAGACTTGTTTTTAATGGGAACTGCCCAAACATATTTGGAAAAACTATTAATCACAACTAATATATATTTGTAATACTTATTTTCTTCAGAGTATGGAATAATTTCAACAAGATCTGCCTGATATAGGTCATTTAACGATTTCAAAATAACTCTACGTCTTTTCATATTAATTCTATCATTATTTCTCCGACAACTTGTCTTTTCGGTTCCGTGACAAATTTAGACATGATTGTCTCATTCAATGATTTCTGCTTCTCGTAATTCTTCCACGATGGAATTGATTTCGCTTGTATGACCAGTGTGACCGGCGTTTTGTGGAGTGATTTATAATTGTAAACGTCTTATAAGTTCATTTGGGTCATCCCAGAATACATAATCTATAGATTTATTGTTTACTTCCATCAATAAACCACGTCCTGACATTGGTGCAATTATTTTCTTATATTTTTGTGATCTACATCCATCAATTTGTTTATTCGTTTGATAATACCTATGTTTAGCAGCTGTTTTTGTTAGAATTTCATTATAGGCCTTTTTATCATTCAATGTTTAATATTTTGGTTGTTTTTTGAAAAGTAATTCATGTATTCCTATAGTACCAGTATATGTTCTACCTTTTACTACTATGTCTGTACCATTTATTTTTAAAGTTGAATTCTCAATCGAAAATTTTTCCGTCATAGGATTGTGACGGATTCCATACATTTGATCAAAATCTCTCAAGTCACCCGTTATCATTTCCCTTATATATTCTCGCGGTAATGGTTCGTATTGTTCCAAATAGTCGATAAATGATTTTCCAGCTATATCATCATTTCTAGTTCTATTAATATTTACTTTATCATTGTAATCATCATCATCTTCTTCTAATTCTTTAATTATTGATTGTTTGAAACTGTCTGTTGATAGTCGTCTAGAATCAAGTTTTGACGTTGAAATATCCGCTTTGATGTACCAGGAGTATGTAAATTATTTACATCTGAATCAGTATTTTTAAGAAAATTAAGATAATCCTCAGACTGTTAAGTTTTTGGTGAGAAATATTCACTTTCTCCACCATCACTGCTAAAATCTGCATGAATATCGCCAGTTTCCTTATCTTATTTATTTTCTATACTTTCAAAATGTTTAGTTATCGGTGGAAATATTTTTTCCTTGAGAATTTTAATTGTTTTAATACATCCAATTTATTTTTCATCTCTTTACGTTTCTGTATTAGTTTTTGTTTCAAATGTCGTTGTGTAATATTCATATTGATGATGTTCTTCACTCTACGATATAATATTCCAAACTAAGTATGTTTGAATAAAGTTGGTTGATATATATCTAATTAACCAAAAATTGAACAGTTTCAAACAGCTATTAAACAGCTTAAGAACAGCTTTTGAACAGCTCAAAACAGATATTAAACAGCTTCAAACAGGTATTGAACAGCTTCAAACATCTATTGAATAGTTTCTCATCAGGTTTTTCTTTTATAAAATTGTTTATAGATGTATGAAATTATCAAAACACTTTTTATATCTTATTTTATCAATAGCATCATCTTTAACAATACATAAAAATTCATATGGTTCCTTCCAACAGTATGAACATATATTTTTGAGGTTGGAGAATAAAACTCAAATTTTACACAAAACTTTTAACATTTAATTTAAAAATGTCGCCTTTAAAACAACAAATAACCTATGCTCGTAAATTAATAACTCGAAATCTAAGAAAGATAACTTAAAGAAATCTGGAGTTTACAGACTGAGATGTAATGACTGTAGTGCTTTGTACATAGGACAAACTGGACGCAGTTTCAGCGTAAGGTTTAATGAACATTTGAGAAGTTACAGGCTCAAAAAAGAAGACTCTAATTACGCAAATCACCTGTTACAACATAACCACAATTTCACCCTTAATCCTGATATTCTACATATTCAGGAAAAAGGACATAAACTTAATATATTAGAATCCATAGAAATTTTGAAACACGCAAAAAACAATAATAATGTAATATTAAATGATCAAATCGACACATATAATTCACCGCTTGTTAACAATTTTGTAAACACACTCCCACCATTATCCACCCCCATCCCTCAATTTGCACCACATTCTGATCCCTGATATTTAAGGACATACTTTTAGATTTAGCTTTAGTTGATAACTCCTCGCTTTGATAATGCCACAGTGTGGTGAAACAATTTGTCAGCATTTTTAAATTAAATGTTAAAAGTTTTGTGTAAAATTTGAGTTTTATTCTCCAACTTCTGAAGTATTATGAATTTACACTACGTAAACGCCGAAACCATAGATATATATTTTTGAATTCTTCAAAAGTCATATCAGTTCCCACATGGTCATTATATATGTGTTTCAAATTTAGGTCGACTAGTTTGAGGAGAATAAATAAATTGGCATCATCTCTTATTGCATGTTTAGGTATTTTTGCATTAGTTTGACATAAATAAAAACAATGGATTTGATTATGTCTTCCCACACTCAAATATTCTCTTATCACCTTCTGGTTGGCACAGGACACATGGTCAAATAAAAATATCGAATTTTTCTTAGCGGCTGAAGGTTCCAATATATTTTCACTATTATTGAAACCATAATATCCAATACCTTTTATTGGTTTTAATAGTTTCTCTAAATATTTATATTTCGGTTGATATAGAGACTTTGAATATAAATATTCGTTTTCAAATTTTTATCCATTCTCATGTTCAATCAGACTGATCATTACATTTGTCTTACCACAGTTTGAAGGACCTACAATGATGGCCCTTATCGTTGAAGGTAATAATATACCATGTTTATGATTTTTCTCAGTTTCTGTATCATGATTAACAGGTAGTGTGATTTTTCGTTCAGTAATTTTCATGATGACAATCAACATGAAACTAATATATAAACCCCCGTTACTGTGATATTTAAATAGTTTATCTAAACATTTTTGACAGTAGACAACTGAAAATGAAATATTACGTTGGAAATGGATACGTTAATAATATGATCAATAGTTAACCATTTGAATAACATTTACCTGGTTATAATTTCTGTTGTCCTTGAACAAAGCTTCAAAAAAGACAGATCGCGGCGATAAACCTATTAACAATTCAGATAGAGCATGTATGGAACATGATATTGCATATTCACAGATACTACATTAGCTAAAAGAGCTTCATTCTGGTAGTGCATCTCTCGGTGAAAAGTTGAAATCATTAGGTGTAGCGGGTATAATGAAAGCAAAAGTTAAACTTGGAATGGGTTATGATGAACCTTCAAAAAATTGTTCTAAAATATTGAGTAGATGTAGTGGTTTGATTAGAAAGTCTAAAAATGCGTTGGAAAATAATTTGAAAAATCGTGAGTTGTGTTTGAAAATATTGAAAAGTTCCAAATTAATTTTAACAAAGAAAATATGAGCAAAGAATATTATCCAAAAAAAATGATCCGTAAACCTCTTGTGAATGATATTATACCAGAAAAATGGACTCCTAAATCGAAAAAACGAAAGGTGAACTCTGATGATGATTATGATGATGTACCGTTTAAAATTATTAAACCAGATTCCAATACAAAAGTGATACAGAAAATGCCGTTACTAAAAAGGAAACGGACCAGCAACAACAACCACAACAACAATAATGATAATTTCAATTTAAAACAACTTAAATTGGAAGAAAGTGATGTAATGGATTATGATGACATGATAGCTAATAGGAAACGTGAACTACAAGATAATGACAACGAATTTGAATCAAATAAAAAAGTAAAATTGTTTTAAATATAATTGATTTTTCATTTTCACTTCATACGTAAAATAATTTTTGTCAGAACAACATTTACAAAAATGGCTTCTAGAAGAAAAAGCAATAAAAAACAAAGTAAAAGAAAGATCTCGTTTATCACTCTAACGAATTGCGTAAAAAAATATATGCTTCATCATAAACCAAGAGATTTGAAAAGTGCAATTGCATTAGCGTTGAAAGCTTCCAAAAAGTCCAAACAGAAGATAACATTACCTAAATCGAGAATAATTAAGGTTCCGAAAACAGGAAGATTTTCACCTTCAATACCATTATTCGCTGATTTGAGTGCTCTAGGTGCTTTGAGTGGTGGAGCCGCTACTATTGCAAAAGCCATGTCAAACGCTAAAAGTGCAAAACAACAATTGGTAGAATCCCAACGACACAACAAAACAATGGAATCTATTGCATTGGGTAGAGGTGTGTACATGAGACCTTACAAGACCGGTTTGGGACTTTTTTAAGCACCACAACAGCTTCACCTCTCAAAAAACTATCAATTACATTACCTAGACGACCTTTAACAAATATCGATATACTAAATCATGCAAAACAATTGAAAATTTCCAATTTCAGAGGGGTTTTTATGAGAGATAGATTACCAAAAACAATACATATTAATGAAGCTGGCATGATAAATATGGATGGTATTAATGGAACAGGTACACATTGGTGTTGTTACAAAAAATGTACAACTAATATTCATTATTTTGATAGTTATGAAAATTTGAAACCTCCATTAGAAGCTATCAAATATTTCAATTCTAGAGGTCTTTGTAATATTTTACACAACCACGATCGTTATCAAATGTATAATAGTTATAACATCTTGTAGATGAATATGTCCTACACATTCACATTATCAGACCGAAAATCGGTTATTTCTTCAAACACATATCCTTCTGTTCGGTTAAATGATAATTCTAATTATGTTTTAGGTCTAATTGACTTCGTGACTCATAATTCAATAACAAATGTTGATAAAAGTAACAATAAATTCAATTTGAATAAGACAGTTTTCTTAGGAATACCAGAAGGCTCTCATGAAATTGAAAACATTAGAATATATATCAATCATCATTTGATTAATGTGGAGAAAGAAGTCAAAGAAAAAACTTTCTTCGATCTTAAAGCTAACCTGAACACCTTGAAATGTGAACTAAAGTGCAACAAGGACATAGATTTTACCTTGCCTAATGGTATTGGTGAATTACTAGGATTTAAGAAGAGAAAATTGAAGAAGAACATATATCGGATTATCCCATCAATATTTTTAAAGTGAATGCGGTTGGTGTAGAATGTAATTTAGTTACAAATTCATATAATAATGTCCACATGTTATATATGTTCTATCCTAACGTATCACCTTGTTATAAAATTGTACAAAATCCTTCGAATGTTATCTATTTACCAATCAACACACGAGATATTAATGAGATTGCGCCTAAAATCGTCGATCAAGTTGAAAATTTGGTCAATTTTGAAGGTGAAGTGATAACGGTCAGACTGCATCTAAAAGAAATTAAGTGAGAGAGAAAGAAATGGTTTTTGGATATAACATCGATTCAAATTATGCAACTGATATTTGGGAAGATATAAAACCCATAACGGAATGCAACAAACTTTGTTATATCAAATGTTTGCGCAGTTCAAACAGTCATATTATCATAAACATCAAAGTGAACCTTGCATATCATCAGAATATTTCAGACAAATATCACCGTTAGCAGTGATAGATTGCAGTCGTCAGAACGATTTGTTGAAAGGTGGTGCTGTTGACATTGGATTGGAGCTGGAGACAAATACAGATATTCCCGATAAAAAATCAGCTTATTGTCGAATAATACACGATTGTTTGGTGAAGTACAATACTTCAACCAGTGTAGTGAAACTATTATAGAAATGTTTGTGATGGACATCCAAGGATTTCAATATAAAGACAGCAACTTTATGATAAAAGAAATGGTAATTTTGAATATCCTTAAATACGAATTAAAACATTTCATAATTCGTCCAATACTCCCAGAAAAGTTTCTTTCGAGAGAGTTTTTAAATCAAATCAACTGGTGCAAGGAAAGACTTCACGGCTTAGACTGGAATTCTAACAACAGCTACAACAATAGCTCACCCGACTATTTATTCAGAAAACTTTAGTAGTAAGCTACTTGGAAATTGTGAAAAACAAAGATGCAATAGTGTTTGTTAAAGGATTGACAAAAAATAATTTTGATAATCCTAGAGTTGATTGTAATTGTCACCATCTATCTATTATTTGAAAAATGTCGAGTGTGCAAAAATAAATGTATTTTATTTATATGAGTGGCTTGTAAAATTTAACTTTTAATGTTATATATTCATAGAAAGGAATAATAAAATTGTATCATGTAATTTATGTGTTTTATTTATTCTCATAATAATACTATCGAATTGTAATGGATAAACAAGAAAAAAAATTATAAAAAATATTTACAGTTCTTCTTCCTCCTCTTCTTCCTCATTTTTAATTGTAGGAGGAGGTAAAATCATCCTTTTTCCGTTAAATAATTTTTTTGTTGGTGTTGATGACGACGACGACGATGTTGAGACTTCCGCTTCATCTCCATTACCAATCATATTCACCCCATATTTTCTGAATTATCTTCAACTCTGCCTCATTGTCCAATTTTGTGTGAATATATCGCAAGGGCAGGTTACCTAATTTTCTTTTTAACGTAGCCGCCCTCGGGCAGTACGTTAGATCCAAATGCACTCTATCACTCTTTACGTCTATTGATTTGACGCCATATCTGAAGAAACAAAAACATGTATTAAGACTCAAGAAACCAACAAACAATAGCCTGTGTATACAGTTGTTATGAATATAATCATAAATTGTGAAATAAATAATCATATCAAACATTCTTCTTTTTTTACTTGAAGGAATTATTTTTCTACAATTCCATATACTAAACAAAATAATCTATTGAAATCAACAAATTCATAACATGTGTACACATTTGATCAGAATATGTATTAATTAAGACTTGATAAAATATATGACATTTATTATAAGAAATTATAAAAATCAATAAATGAAAAAGTACTTACTGAAACGAATGCTTCAATACTACATTCACCCATGAAATGGAAAAATTCACTTGATCTTCTGAAAATACGACTATCGAACATGATATATTTGCCATTGTGAACTAATGTAGGATATTGAAGTTCCCTCTTATTTTATACAACATGTGGATCAAAACAAGTTGCGTCAATGCATACATTTTTCTAGTTATAATTCTGAATCAGCGAACCGGTACTACACATTAGATCTGCGTACTTTTCCAATGCATCTATTTATAATTCACGTAAGACGTAAATGATGATGCAATAACAACAACACACTACACATATTTTGTTGATCGTATGCATTTATCTCTAATTTGTGTAATAGCAACATACATCAATTGCATGTATGCACGTGTACATTTTTATTTATGATGCAATTACATATACAGTTTGTGGAATAGTTTTGCATATCAGTGCATTTTGAATAAAACTTTAGTTTGACGTCAATACTGTATACGTTTAAATAGCTGTGACATGTGAACAACGATCGCAGTTCGAGTTCGGTAGAAGCAAACAAGCAAGCAGCCAAGCATCAAGTTGAAGTTGAAGTAAGTTCTTTTTATGGCAAGAGCAAACAATGGAACGAATTCCCATACACTTGATGGTGTTTCAATCGATATGGTTGCTTCAATTGAAATGGTCAGTAGATTAATTAAGACAAAAGATGTATATTTAAATTAAATCGGTTTTTTAAAAACAAATATTCTTGAATTGAAAAGAGCTCTAAGGAATAGATTAAATTGTATAGGTACATAATTCTGCAGTTGTTGAATCTAATTTGACTATTTTGAAATATTACTTACAACAATTTAAATTGCAATTGGACAAAATTAATGCTAATCGAAAATTAATTTGGGAAGATATTGAATCTTGTTTTAACAATCGTATAAAAACGGGAGCTATAATGAATTTGAAAATAAAGGAACCTCATGTTTTTTTCAAGCAAGCATTTCGTATATTTGCAAATAGGATCAAAAAGGAAATTCAAAATTACCTTTTAAAAGTGAATACATTTTTTGTTGGATTATTTATCAAGCCACAATCTGGCGAAACATCAATTAAATATTTTACCACTGAAAATAATGTTATCGAATCAAGTACAAAATTGAAAGATTGGTATAAAGAGTTTTTGACTGATAAAATAATGACAAAACTTCCAGAATTTCAAGAAAGGGATAGTGGTTGGGCGTTTTTAGAGATTTGGTACTTGAAAGTTAACATAAATTGTTTTAATCCAATAACCGTTGGATTCAGTACATACCTGAAGTTGCCAAAATTTGTGAAAATTACTAAAAGTGTTATTAATATTGAAAATAATGATATTCATTGTTTCAAATGGTCAGTTGTAGCAGCACTTTCTCCTGCTCCAGCGAACAAAAATATGAGTTACTTCTTACCCTCATTTCAGTACAGTTTTAAAATATGAGGGTATCAATTTTCCAATTTCTTTGAGAGATATTTCAAAATTTGAAACATTGAATAATTTGTCAATAGATATTTTTATTATACAAAATGAGAAGGAAGTTTTACCTTTGACTTTTAGTAAGACTATCAATTTACTTATGATTTTTAATAAAGTGAATGAGGAAGATACAATCTACCATTTTACCTATGTAAAGGATTTATCTCGATTGTTACATAAGCAGGTAGGAAATGTGAAGAATAAAAAAACTTTTGTGGAAGATGTTCGAATCATTTTATAAGTCAAGAAAATCTAGGCAAACATTCTAAGGAATGTAAAAATGTTAACAACACAAAAATTATTCTTCCAAAAGAGAGTGATAAAATATTATCTTTTAGAAATTTTTTTCATAAAATTGAGGTTCCTTTTGTAATATATGCAGATTTGGGAAGTATTTTGATGAATCATACTGAAAATACCATTTCTAATATCGTAAAATATCAAAAACACGAACTTTTCAGTATCGCTTATTATTTAAAATGTTCCTATGATGACACATTATCTAGATTTTCTTCTTATTCCGGTCAAGATTGTGAAATTTGGTTTGTGAAACAACTGGAAAACATTGCTTTTTAACTCAAAGAAAAATTTGCAAATGTTGTACATATAAAAATATCTTCACATGATAGATATACGTATGACACTTCAGTAATTTGTCACATTTGTGAAAAACCAATTTTATCTAGTGCAGAAAAGGGTGGAGAGCACTGTCATTTCACAGGGAAATATCGAGGTCCTGCACATTCAAATTGTAATTTACAATTCAAGAATGTTAACACAATTCCTGTAATTTTCCATAACCTCAGTGAGTACGACAGTCACTTTATTATTAAAGCTCTCAGTACGGAAATGAAAGGAACTATTTCCCTCTTGCCTGTTAGTAGAGAGAAATATATTTCCTTTACAAAGTATGTTGAAGGGCCTAATATATGTTTAAGGTTTCTTGATTCTTTTCGATTCATGCCGAGCAGTTTGGAAGAGTTGTCATCTTATTTGAATGATGAACAAAAAATTATAACAAAAAAATATTTTAATGAAGTTGAAAAATTTAAATTGGTTACAAGGAAGAGTGTTTTTCCATACGAATACTCAGATTTATGGGAGAAATTACAAGACAACATTTTACCTTCTCGTGACAAATCTTATAGTAAAATAAGTCAGTCGGAAATTTCATTAAGCGATTATCAACATGCCGAGAATGTTTGGAAGGTTTTCAAAATTCAAAATTCAAGAGAATATTCAGAATTATACTTGAAAACGGATGTTTTGTTATTGACAGATATCTTTGAGAATTTTAGAAGAACCTGTTATAATACGTATGGTTTGGATAGTTTGCATTATTTCACTACTCCCGGTTTGGCATTTGACAGTTGTCTGAAAATAACGCAGGTAAAATTGGAATTAATTACTGACGTGAATATTATTATTTATTAATATTTATATTTTCGTAGAAAACATTCTAAGTATAAGCGATGCTAGTGAATTTGGATATATTTTGGAAATAGATCTTCATTATCCTAAGAATTTGTTTGATTATCATAAAGATTTACCTCTTTGTCCTCAACATTAAGTTCCACCCGTAGCTACTTCGGAAATTTCAAAATTGTTAACTACCCTATATGATAAAGAAAAGAATGTGATTCATTATTAAAATTTACAACAAGTTCTCAAATTGGGATTGAAACTGCAGAAAGTTCATCGTTGTTTGAAATTTAGACTATCTCAATGGTTAAAGAAATATATAGATCTCAATACCAATTTGAGGGAACAAAGCTCGAATGATTTTGAAAACAGTTTTTATAAATTAATGAATAATGCTCCTTTTGGAAAAACGATAGAAAATGTGCGAAAATATAAAGACATAAAATTGGTAACTAAATGGAGAGGAAGGTATGGAGCAAACTATTACATTTCTCAACCAAAATGTGATAATGTTGAAATTTTTGGTGAGAACATGATATTAATTGAAATGAAAAGATTAAAAGTATATTTTAATAAACCTATATACGCAGGTATGGCAATTTTGAATATTTCAAAAACCATTTTATATGATTTCCATTATAACTATATAAGAGAAAAATTTCAAAACAATGTAAAATTATTATACACTGATACTGACAGTTTAATACATCAATTTTATGTTGATGATATTTACAAATGTATCAAGGATGATATCGATATGTTTGATACATCAGACTATCAACGTAACAATGTTTTTGATATTTCTATTTGTAATAAAAAGGTATTATCATGACTGAATTCATTGGATTGCGTTCTAAACTGTATTGTTTCAAACTATTTTCTTATAAAAATGAAAAACTTCAAAAAATTACGAATTTAATTGAAAATAAATATAGTCAAAATTTTATTGAGCAATTTGACTCGAATTTTGGAATCATAAAAAAAGCAAAGGGTATAACATCAGCATCATTACTACAAATAACTTTTGAAGATTGCTATAACTGTTTAATGTATGAAACAAATGTTGATGTTGTACAAAATATCATTGTTTCAAAAAAACATGAGATATTCACTTGTTAGTCAAATTAAAACTGCTTTAAATTCCTTTGACGATAAAAGAATTGTGAATTATGTATACACAGATACTATTCCTTGGGGATTCAATGATTAATATTTTGTTGAAACATCTTTTGTCTTGGTTATCTCTCTCACTGTAATAACAATAGCCACTATATAGAATGTAGGATTTTTTTTTTTGTTTTTTTTCATAAGTTTATTGTTGTTATATGTTCCTTTGATTGCAGAATAGTTCAGTGATCACTCAACCTAGATTCATTAAAATTGAAGAATTCTTTGAAAAAAGAGAAAAGGTATTTCTTTGTATTGTAATTTTATATGCATCTCTAATTTTTTATTTTTTTTTCAGTAGATTTCAAAATTAGAGAAGATTTGTATGAATCGAGAGCGTGTAGATGATTGTGGATATCGAAAAGTGAAGAAGAGAATACAACCCATTATTTTGGAATAACCTTTGCAACAATTGATTATTACAAATATCTGTATAACTTGAAAAATGAAGAATATCATACACTTTACAATACAAGTCTTATATTGTATCAAGAATGTAACGATAGACTTGATGAATGTAATGATTTAGAAGATGAAGAAATATAAATGTCCGATATGTGTTTAAATAACTCGAATAAATATGAAGAAAACATTAAACGTTTGAATTACAATTCTTCTAATAGAGATTCATTGATAAGAGATAACATCTTATTAACGTCTACATTTCAACAGGAAAATATAACTTTAAGAAGAAGAATCAACTAACTAACTGAACGCATTGATATAGCCTACACTTTGATTAATAAATATAAAAATAATGTTACATTATTGATGACAACACTAGATTCACTGAATGTAAATATAAGTATTATAAATATGGACTTTACCAATTGTAAACTTAAATTTGAATCTCTCCAAGGAGACTTCTTACGTGAACAACATATGAAAAATGATGTCATTCAAAATATCAGTAATTGCATTGACAGGGAAAATGAGTGTCTATCGAAGAAACACAAGTGTTCAGTTAAATTAAGTAATTGTCGTATGAAATTAAGGAGAACAAAGATGTAAAATGTGTAGCCTAATTCTTTCAAATAATAAAATAATTATGATATCGCACACACATGTTTTATTTACATTCCTCGATTCTGAATAATCTCACTTTCTATAGAAAGTTCAGTAAAGATCAACAAGTGATATGATTATCATAAACTCGAATTATTAATACAAAATAATCTTAACATCTCATATTTGTTTGACTTTTGTCAGCAGAAATGAGAAAATAACAAGTCTCAACAAAATGAAAATTACTATTTTCAACATTCAAACTAATTATGCCACAAAATAAAAATCATCTTTCAATTTAAAATTATTATGAGCGAAGCTAGGCTAAGCTCACCTTCACCTATAATCAAGGTGAAACACATTAGGGTAGACACACCTTATGACGTGTGACACTTCTTCCTCTGGTTATCGACGACAACTTCTTCTGAAGAAGCCTCTGGTCATTGACAACACCCCACAAGAAGTTGGAGTTGATGAACAGAGGCGGATGGACATGCCATCGAAGTGTCACAGTATCCCGCTTGATATACTACTATAATACTATCGATAAGTAATAATCACCCTTATCCATCCTAAAAAATACTATTAAAGGTCCTGACTACATTAATAGTATTTTTAATGGATATGGGTTCTTATCAATAGTACTTTGGATCAGGTGAATTTTGGTCACAGACTACTTATCCTCGTGGCTGGGAAATGATGTCTTTGTGTATTGAAAAATTACTGTGTTGTATTTTTTAATACGTATCCATATATCTTGTAGATTGAAGTGTTACAATTTCAATTATACGTGTTCATTTTGTTGTTGAAACATACACATTTTTAATAGAAATTGATGCGATAAAGACCCTTAGTGCTGACTAAAATTATTTTGAGAAATCCCTTGCTTTCATTATTGTGAATTAGTTTCCAAAACTCTTTTGGTAATCGTCGAAAGATCAAAATATACGTAAAGACGAGAATATAATACATATAAGTGTGTCACCTATTTCCCAAGAGTATACATTATAACTCATACCTAAGTCAAGAATCATTATTATACAATAATTACTTTACAGATTGTGGATTTAGATACTGAAACTAATGCGAAACCTCACCAACATGGTGAGCTGAGGCTTCAAAGTAAATATATGATGAGTGATTATTACAAACAGGATTCCTCTAGTTGTTTCGATTCAAAAGGATGGTATAAAACAGGCGATAAAATGTATTATGATGAAGATCTCTGCTTGTTTTTTGTAAGTCGCATTGTGGAAATCATAGATTATCAAGGGGGCAATGTCATTCCGTCTAATATTGAGAAAGTTCTACTCAATCATCCAGAAATAAAAGAAGCTGCTGTTGTGGCAATTCCTAACGATTATCTCAGTGAATTTCCACTAGCTGTTGTCACACTACATGATAACTCGACACTGACAAGAGAAGATGTCATAAAATATGTAGATGAAAGGGTTCAAGATAAAGAACGACTTAGAGGGGGAGTGAAATTTATAAAAGAGATGCCACTCACGGCATCTGGTAAAATTGCAAAAAGAGGATTGAAAGAAATGTTATTATATGGTAAATTACAGCTCGATAAAGATGAAATTTCATAGTTAATGGACTAACTAGCTTCCACCATTTTTACTTTAGCAATGAGTTCTGTTCTCAAATATTCTAGAATAAAAAACAATGTAACTAACATCATTTGGTTCTGTATAAATACCATTTTCAATTTTAAACTATTTATTATTGTTTCAAGTAAGCGATACGTGTCGAAGTGAAAAAACTTATATTTCAACAAGAATATCTGAGAAGAGTTACATATGAGTTTCAGAAGAAACAAGGATAATGCCGGTATTTATCAAACATTAGATCATCTGACTTTACAGCTTTCCACGTAGGTACTACCTATAAAATGTACGGAAACTATTTAAGTTAACTCGGAATAATTGATTTGAAAAGTTTGATATATGCGAAGAATTCATGGAAATTTCCACACAACAGATAACAAATTTGATAAAAACGGACCAAAACAACTTGAAGGATAATGCTACTTTGTGAAGCAATATAAGTTCAATATCCACGTTGCGGTCGTTTTGTCGCCAGAGGCATTTCGTCGCGAAACATTTTAAAATAATTTCGTTTAGCACCGGGACTGAAAATAGTGTTATCATTATGTTCTGACTATATTTCGACACTAGCGTAACATCTTCAAACGATACAAATGTATGAAAACATGAATAATCTTAAGCTATTCCTGACACAATGTAAGACACCAGGTAAAAAGTTGGGTTACAGTTGGGGAATGCATTGCAAGAATAGTATAATTGAAATTGGATAATGAGGTTAAGTTAATATTATAATTAGGAATTATGGAGAATTTTATCAAGACATCAAACAAGCTTAAGATTGCTCATATTTTCATACATATGTATCGTTTGAAGATGACACGTTAATGTCAAAATTAGTTCATAATAAATGTCCCTACCACGTTGGATTATTTGCAGACCTTCTATTAATTTTCATATTGTAGGATGTTCCACTGCCAACTCATTTTGTAACCTCCTGTTTGCTGCTCCCTCGTGATTATTGGTGCGTGCATGACCTTTAAGAGTTCTATAATAAACATTCCACATCTCAGTATGTAATAAAGCTGTTCTTCTAATATTACCACGTGAGGATGGTCTACCAACGTATGGGTTCTCTAAGTATTCAAATAATACTTGCAAATCTTCACGCAGGTGTTCCTTTAGCTCATCAATTTGCATTGTCCTAATCATTTTATGGCACAAATGCTAAACTTAAGATCATTTTTGTAGTGAAGGTAAAGTCAGCGACATCATTGTATCACGCAGACTAACTTTTCAGAAATGTGAAAAAACTGGATTCCAATCTCTGGAAACTTCTCTTGAAAGGGTATGAATGCTGTGCTTTTGTAATTGGACAATATACATCGTGAACTGAGACCATGTTATATCACTTCCAAAAGTTCTATCAACCTAATGTACGTATTCCTTCGCTTATTTGGCGGAAGGGCATATACTGCAGGTACAACTCCCTCAAATACTTCGGCCAATGTCACATAAATCTGCACAAATTACTCTGGCGCAGGTTTGAATGTGCCCGGGTATCAAACTAGAGGAGGGTTTGAATCGTGGAGATCCCGGTATAAATGAGTTGAATAAAGTTAGTGACAAACACGATATAGCTTATTCTCGAAGTGAGCGATTCAGATATCAGAAATGAGGCTGATCGCAAAATAGAAGGAACAGCTTATTACAGATTGAAAGAAAAGAAACACATTTTTTAGAAGATTACAGCTTGGTTAGTTAGTAAAACAATGAAGGTTAAGAGCTAATTAGGGATTGGGTATGAAAAAGCGAAAGACGAGTGAAAGGAAATACGGTAGAGGTATTAGGAAACTTCAGAAATGAATAGGATTTCCTAAAAGTATAGTCAAAGGTGTACAAAAAATCTTTATAAAACCGATTCCGATTTGAAAAATTTTTCTCGATTCGCTTCGAACGCTGCTAAAAATGGAATCAAATGAGTAAGGGGAGAGGGAAGTAAATTTACCTAGAGTGATCCCTAAAATACCTAAAACAGGTTCTATAACTGGTGGGGCAATAGCTATAGTGATGACGGATAACAAATCAAAACAAACACTGAAAGATTTACGAGAGGCACAACTCATAACAAATCGATGGGAACTATAGCCCTTGGTTAACAAGGGTCTGATCTTTACTTCAAAAAGCATCAAGACGTTATCGTATTATATCTCAAGAACTGGAAAAACTAGCAATAAAGCTACTCAGAAGACCTTCCCTACGTCCCTGTGAAAAATGGAATATGAAGCTGTAGATAGTATTCCTCAAGATTTTTAGAATCGGCCAAGTTATATAAATAAAGCCAAGTTATATAAATAAAATAAAGAGGGAAAGGAGATCTTTGATATGTATGTAGAACTGGGATAGTTTGGAGTGTGGAAAATTGGTAGAAATGTTGTGCTTTTCTTAAAATCGAAATTCGGTCATTAACATTTTTGATGTAAGGAAGATATGCAGTGAACCGGGAAAATATGTTGTTTTTTTCTAGTTGAACTTCTGCTAGCGGCATATTTCCGTATCAATTTATTAATGTTATAATTGGAATAGTTATTGCGTGATGAATTATATAGCTAATTCTGATTTCAAATTATGAGATTACCTCTTATTTATCAAATATATGTGATAAAAATCAGAGTGGAAGTGTTTTATTTTATTATATCTGAAACCAGGGCTTCAGACAGTTTGGTTCAGGATTTTTGGAATGGCGGAGAGCTTTCGCAGTTTCGACAGGAAGTTCATCGGCAGCCGGTTGAGGTATTTTGTAAGGGGATGCTTCCACAACAGAAAAAATTCTCGATGTAGGGATAGATTTAAGAAAGAAACCTAAATTGGAACCTTCGGGGAGAACGAATGTATAATAGACCCACCCCGTCGAGGAATCCATCTAGAAATCAAATCTTCCTAAATTCGCTTCAGTTCACGATCGATTTGATATTATTGAATTTTAACATCCCCAGATATATGTTTTTGCATCGGATTACAATTTCATATTCACGTTTCTTTGTTCTATTTGAAACGATTTTTCTCCACTTCCTCATATCGCATGTACACCGCTGAAGAGAAAATTGAAGTAAGTAGATTTTAGTTCAATGAATAGTTAACAGAAATTTTGTTAACATTATTCTCTAAGCGAGTGGCAGCAGCAGTGCTTAGACCTTGCTTCAGTAGGTAGTCTGAGGATTAAGGGCTCTTGATTTGTAAAATTATTCTAACAATCGAATATTAACCAATATCTCTCATTTGATTCCTATAGTTTGTATACAATGTGTAAATGCCAAATGGAATAAATTCATTATTTCAATTACTGTACATATTTATGAGAAATTCCGAAACACAGCAAATTTAAATTATAAATTGACATTCTTCTACGTGAAAATGCGACCCCTACCTTCAACCCCATTCGAATGACAGGTACAACCCCCAATTTTCTAAATGGGAAGTATGGGCTTGTGATATATCGTTTGAAAGGTCTCTCCATTCTCTATTCAAAAATGTTATCGCTTTCAAGTTTTTTGCAACAATTAAGATAGGATAGAATAAAGTTATGTGGTTACCGAAATTCGCTAAAATATACTCATAACTTATCACAATATACTCAATACTTATTCCCCGTTTAGGTACTTATTGATAATAAGAAAGTAAGCAAAAATCATAGCAATGTGCTTTTTAGATGGTATCCATTAAAAATACTTTAGAGTTTCCGTGGCAACGTTAGTTTGTTTAAGACGCCTTAGCAAATTGTTTCACATAAGTTGTCATTTAAGTTGTCAGTATTATAATATAAGTTTGAAATTCGTTAACTTCAATTCTGAAAATGGTTAGATTAACGGAAATGCATAAAATGACAGTTGTACAAATTATTGGTTACGGAGATAAAACCCGAACACAACAGGAAGTAACTCGCCCATTTCATGAGAAATTTCATGATTTACCGCTTATATCCCAAGGAACAGTTAGTAAAATAGAGAAGCAGTTTCGCGAGTTTGGTCATGTAAGGCAGATAAAAAACAAGCTGACAATGCACTCAGTGATGACAACATACATCGATAGTAAACATATTAAAAGAAAATAAAATGCGTCCATACAAAGTGATACCTACTCAAGACCTCATGGAAGACGATTTTGCTAGGAGAACTTATTTTTGTGAGCGAATGATGGACATGTTAGATAACAATATCATCCAATTAGAAAACGATATGTTTTCTGATGAGTGTACTTTTTCACTTACCGGTCATGCTAAACGTCAAAATTGCCGCTACCGGTGTTATGTTCTTACGGAGTGTGGGAAGGGAAGTCTCAAGCAGCAATATTAAAGAGTTTAGTTGTTAATTGAACTTTATTTAATATACACTTGTACGAGTTGCATGTGCATGTGTTGCACGCTATGTTCTGCAACCAACTGCTCACACTATATTGAAGTTAGTGTTGCTCTATGTCTCTATATGCTGAAGGCACTTAGACTATAGATTACTACATCTAACATCTCCCCTCTTTTACCAACTAAGTTCTATATCTCACAGGTTTCACAATCATTCTACCCGACCTAGTTACAGGAGGGTTGTCAAAGGTATTTAGATTTACATATGGTTTACTATAGTTAATTGCCATTGTGCTTTCATAATCAGGTTTACAATTTGTCATATTAGGTTTGTTACTGTCAGGTTTTTCATCGTTACAGACTTGTTCGAAGGGGCTAGGTTCAACCATATCTCTACGTGGAGGTACAACCGGATTAGGCGACTGTCTGAGGAATGATGAATTTCTCCTAAACACTTTCCCAAATTCATCTCTGCCCAAATATGAACGTGGTGTATCACATTTTTTTATTACTTCACCTGGAACCCAGTGCCTACTTTTTTCCTTTTGTATTATTATACTATTCCCTGGTTGAAAAGAGTCACGACATTTAGCATGTTGATCATAATATTCTTTCGTTTTGTCTCTTTTGTTATGTATTTGATCGAGGTCAATATTTGGAGTTTCTTTTAAAACATTGGAGTGTACAGGTATTGTAGTGCGCAAGAGTCTATTATTCAATAGTTCACAAGGGGATACTTGATGTCCTGCTAGAGGAGTTGCGCGATATTCCAACAGTGCTTTAAGTCAGTATTAGTCTCAGAACATTTTCTCAACATATTTTTGGAAATACCTACGGCCCGTTCTGCCAAACCATTCGATTTAGGATATCTAGGACTCGAAGTTACACATTTGAAGTTCCAATCTTTGGCAAAATCTTTGAATTCTAGGCTATCAAATGGATTATTGTCGGAGACGAAAATAAATGGTACTCCTTGAGTTGCAAATATATTTTTAAGATTATTTATAACCTCTCTTGGTGATTTATAAGAAAGTGTTTGTATTTCTAACCAGTTACTAAAGTAGTCAACCACAACCATGTAGTCAACTCCTCCAAAGGTAAAAATGTCACAAGCTATTTTGGAAAATGGTATATCAGGCCTGTCATGTAAAATTAATGGTTCTTTGATTGTATTTTTTGAGAATTTTTGACAAGTTTTACATTTAGAAATAAAGTTTTGTATTTCACTCGACATACCTGGCCACTAGAAAATTTTACGAGCTCTAGCCTTAGTTTTTTCTATTCCTAAGTGTACAATGTGAAGTTTATTTAACATAGTGTTTCTTAGTAGTTTCGGTATGACCACTTTTTGATTATAGAGTATTAAATTATCTTCAATTATTAGATCATCTTTAATTTTATTAAAAATGGATAGTTCATAATCTGCTATTTTATTTTTCGTGGGCCATCCTGTTAAACAATATTGTTTTACTTGTGTCAATATTGGATCACTATCGGTAACTTTACGAATTTCATCTAATCTATCATCCGAGATTGGAAAGTTTCTATTTATAGAATGCACAACAATAATAGGTGTATCATTTTTAACTTCTGTTTTAACGAAAGATCTGAATAAAAGGTCAGCTATGTACATAAATTTACCTGGCAGATATTCAATAGTATAGTTATAATTTGAAAGTTGTAGTTTCAATCTTTGTAGCCTATTACTGACTTTATAAAATTCTTTATGACATACTGTCACTAACGGTTTATGATCTGTTTTAATTAAAATTTTTCTGCCATATACAAAATTATGAAATGTTTTAAGGCCAAAACAAATGCTAAGTAATTCTTTGTCAATTTGTGGATATCTTTTCTCTGTTTCGGTTAACGATCGTGAACAAAAGGCAACTGGTTTACCATTTTGTAGTAAACAACCACCTATGCCGTTCTGACTGGCATCAGTTTGGATCTCAATTTGTATTTTGGAGTCAAAAATTTGTAGGTTAGGTATTTTAGTTATTAGATTTTTTATTTTATATAAAACTTGTATGTGATCTACCGTCCACAACCATGGAACGTTATTTTTTATTAAATTCCTTAAGGGCGAGACCAGTTCTGACAGATTTGGAATATATTTTGTTAGGTAATTTAACATTCCTATAATATGCGTAAGAGTTCTTTTTTATTTTTGGGATCTTCTATTTTTAAAACAGCTTCCACATACTCACTATCGGGTTTCATTCCTTCGGCAGAGAATATTTGACTTAAATATTTTACCTGTGTAGCTTTAAACTGAATTTTCTTACTATTAAATCTAACTCCATTTTCTTTAGCGCGTTTTATTACTTTTTCTAGTAGAGCGTCATGTTCTTCTTGTGTTTCTCCCGATATTATGAAATCATCAATATAGATACCAATATCAAGGTCTCCAAATATCTTTTCATTTGTTCGTTGAAACACCTCGGGGCTAACATTCAATCCAAACGGTAAGCGTTTAAAACAATATTTCCCAAAAGGTGTTATAAAACAGGTGTATTTTTGACTATCTTTTTCCAACGGCACATGATAGAACCCTTCTTTGAGATCTAATACCGTAAATATTGTTTTATTTTTCAATTTTAAACTTAGTTCTTCAAGTGTAGGTATAGGAAATTGGTCTAGACATATGGACTCATTAAGATGTACCGGATCAAGACAAATACCGATGATTTTATTAGGCTTTTCAACTATTACCACGTTGTTGACCCAATCTGTAGGTTCTTCAATTTTGAATATTATATCCCGTTTGATCAAGTCGTCTAGAGTTTCTTTTAGTTTCACTTTAATTGCATCAGGTACTCTCCTACATGAACTTACTTTAGGTACTGTATCCTGTTTCAGGATTATCTTATAGTTGAATGGCACCTTACCTGTACCCTCGAATAGCTCTTTATTTTTAGAAAAAAAATCATTCACATTAGTGTATACTGGAGACTTTTGTGTTCCCAGTGCATCTATTTTTTTTACAAGATTCATCTTTTCACATGCCTTTCACTTAAGTCCAAAAACAGGTATTATTGCACGCTCCACAAGTAGAAATCTTACGTTGTACCGAACCCCTTTTACATCACAAGGCAGTATTACAGAGCCTGCGGTATCTATTTTTAAATTATCATAGTTCAGTACACAAAAAGGACTCTTAACAATATTATTTTTATCAAACCCTAACTGTTCTTATAACTTTAGAGGCATGCAATTACATTCAGCACTATCAAGCTTAACAGTTACATTTTTATTATAAATATTTGTATCAACCGTCCACATTGGCCTATTTTCAGAGAAGCAGTTTTTATCAATACTATGCATTGTTATTGAATCTACAAAAAATTCGTCATTATCTGTACCTGACTCGTTTTCTTGTTGTACTTCATGTACTTTGCGACCAAATGTGGATTGTTTATTATGACCACCATTATTTTTAATACTGGCATTGTTATAATTATTATTTCGCAATTTACATCCTATAGCAAAGTGATTAGGTTTTGTACAATTTAAACATATTTTACCAAACGCAGGGCAATTATTTCTACCATGCCTTCGACCACATTTTAAACAATCATAATATTCACTCACGCGTTCTCCACTAATTTCTTTTGTAGCCTCTTGACGTCCTTGTCCTTGTTTCTTACTGTACCTTTGTGCTGCTTTGCTTCTCCAATCATTGTTTTTAAATATTGTATGCATTTCTTTATCACCTTTTAATTGTCGCATTTGGTATCGGCTTACTTCTGCTGCTCGACAAAACTCTTCTGCCTTTTTTAGTGTTAAATTTGATTGTTGCAACAGCCTTTCTTGTATAGATAAATCTGTTATTCCACTTACTATTTTATCTCTTATTAGTGATTCTTCCAGTGTTTCAAAATTACAATCTGCTGCAAGTACTTTTATCGAGGTTGTGTACTGCTCAAAACTTTCACAATCTTGTTGAACCCTCGTGAAAAATTTGTATCTATCGAACGTCTCATTTTTCATTGGCTTGCAATAATTCTTAAATGCTTGTACTACCTCCTGATAGTTACTCCTTTGTGATTCGGTTAGATTAAAAGTTTGAAATTTTTTCTGAGCTTCCTCACCGGCTACATTGAGTAGTATTGCTACCTTTGTGTCATCATCTTCAGATGACAGTCCCGTGGCTTTTAAATATATATCCAGGCTTCTTAGGAAGTCTTCCAAGTTTTTATGTGTGTTACTATTAAATATTAGGTTTCGTGGCGGTTTAAAACTGCCTTCCATCTTGAAGTTTTCTTTTCTTCCCAGACTTTTACTTTTAACACTAGCTTCTTACTGAGCTTCTATAACGAATCTGACACCATGTTATGTTCTTACGGAGTGTGGGAGGGAAGTCTCAAGTCTGGATTCAATATTAAAGAGTTTAGTTGTTAATTGAACTTTATTTAATATACACTTGTACGAGTTGCATGTGCATGTGTTGCACGCTATGTTCTGCAACTAACTGCTCACACTATATTGAAGTTAGTGTTGCTCTATGTCACTCTATGATGCTGAAGGCACTTAGACTATAGATTACTACATCTAACAACCGGTCAACGGAAAATCCTCACTGGATGAGAGAAGAACACATGCAATACCCTCAAAAGATTAATGTTTGAGCAGGGATTGTTGGAAACCATATCATTGGTCCCTTTTTCATTGAGGGCAATTTGAATGGCGATCATTATTTGGCACTACTTCAAAATGATGTCATTCCAACCTTGGCAAATTTATATCCTGATCCAGGAAACCCTCAAGTTCCAGTGAATACGATATGGTTTCAGCAGGATGGAGCACCACCACATTACCAATTTAATGTCCGGCTGTACCTCGATACAATATTTCCCAATCGGTGGATAGGGAGGCGAGGATCGATTGGATGGCCAGCGCGATCACCTGATCTTACAATATAAGATTTCTTTCTATGAGGATATGTGAAGAGCATTGTGTACAAAACTAAATCTTTTGATTTAAATGACTTGAAAGAACGAATAACGCTTGCGATGAGGTCGATCACGCCTGATATGTTCAATAATGTTAGAAGACAGTTTTATTTAAGATTAGGATGTTGCCAAGACGTTCGTGGTGAACATTTTGAACATCTACTTCATCAACATTCTTAATTCTTTTTTGTGTCTTACATTTTATTAAGTTTTGCACTACATTTTAGTTTTTGATTGTATTGTAGCGAATTTCGGTAACCACATGATTTTAATTTATTTTATCTCAATTGTTGCAATAAACTTGAAAGCAATAACATTTTTCAATAGAGAATGAAAAGACCTTTCAAATGATATATCACAAGCCTATACTTCCTATTAAAAAAATTGGGGGTTGTACCTGTCATTCAAAGGAGGTTGAAGGTAGGGGTCGCATTTTCACGTTGAAGAATGTCAATCTGTAATATAAATTTGACATGTTTCGGGATTTTTCATAAATATGTACAGTAACCGAAATAATGAATCTATTCCATTTGGCGTTTACACTAATTGTATATTTCAATCAATTAATTCATCTGTAGAAAACGAAATAATATATCGATTTCCTTTATCCTTTGAAAGTTGAAATTTGAAAAATCCGTCATTTGCTGGTACTGATGGCGTTTAAGGAACCTACCTTGCAAATGCCTGGGTAGAACAAGATAATGCCCTCGCCTTCGCAACCGAGATTTCAATTTCTAGATTCAAATACACAATTGCAAATAATTTGAATTGACAGGGATATCTATGTTATGTGGTGGTATCTCACGAACACTGTGTGCCTGTCACTGTATTCTCCGCCTGTCATGTGAATGACCTGTTTTCTGGTTTTGGTTTATCTATAATATCCCATATAGCACACGACGTCTAATGGAAGTCCATTTTATTTCCATATAACATACAAACGTCCGCGGACTCAATATCGAAGCCCAATGGATATGCAATTCTTGATATGCTATGTAAGTTACATCATTGGACGTCTTATGTATGTCCATTGGATATATATAATATGGACATCCATAAATGTAAGTAGACGTCTTTGCGATGTATAGAACTAGACACAATTTGTAATTTCGGGAATTTCACATTAATATATGTCCAGTGGATGTACAATGTTGGAACAACTTGGAACATCCATAATTGTATATCTACGAATGTCCATAAGATGTTAAGAACTGGATCTAATCTGTTAATTCAGGAATTGTACGATTATGTATCTCCAATGGATGTACAATGATTGATCAACTTGGAACATTCACAATTGTACATATATAAATGTCCGTAGGATGTACCGAACTGGATCTAATTTGTACATTCAGGAATTGTACGTTTATGTATGTCCAATGAATGTACAATGATGAAACAACTTGGAACATCCACAGTTGTACATCTACGAATGTCCATAGGATGTACCGAACTGGATGCAATTTGTACATTCATGTACGTCCACCGAATAAACAATATTGAATAAATTTGTAAATCTCATGAATTATACATTCCTGAACGTCCATGGAATGTAGAAAACTGAATATAATTTTTACATTCTCACGTTATAAACTTATGTGCCTCTTCTGGATATAGGAGTTTAGAATAAAAAGAAAGAAGTTCTCTGTTTCATGTTATTTTGATGACGTTATATTCTTTTCTTCCCTGTATCATTGCATTTATTATCATTCAATGCAACAATAATGTCATAAAATGCTAATTTTCAAGAGCATGTTAGTAGATGTACATGGATACTTCTACGATCAAGAACTGTCATGGTGGCCATAGGGGTGTCGGTCAGGTGATAAGGAATGGATGTATGTGATAAGGTGTGAGATAAGGATATGTTGTTTGTGAAGAGTATACAGGGTGCTTACAAAAAGTGTGTCACATGTACAAGGTCACGTGACTATCACGTGACAGCTGTCATCGAAGGTACAGACTGCTTCGTGGAGATGTAACCACCACGTGACAGCTGTCATGGCAGGCTTAAGGTACAGACTGCTTCGTTGAGGTGGTCCCACCACCTCTATGAAGCAGTCTGCACTTTTGGACCAAAGACACAGAATGCTTTCATGGGGGGATCGAGGGTACAGACTGCTTCGTGTAGGTGTCACCACCACGTGACAGCTGTCAGGTGGTGGCGCCACCAGTTCGAATCCAAGCGACTCGCAAGCGACTCGCTAGCGACTCGCAAACGACTTGGAATCGTTTATGATGTGTGTGTGTGTGACGAGAGGTGTATGAGAAATGAAATATCAAATATTAATAATATTTTTATTTATTTTTGGAAAAAGTACATTTTTTTAATTTTGGAAGTATGATGGTGAGGAGCCAATGTTGTAGATTATCGACAAATATGTGGACTGTACACATATATTTCCCCCCATCATTACAATGATTTATACAGCTCAGTCTGTTTGTAGGATCGAATTTCCCCGTTTGACATAGAGTGTTGTCGAAACTGCACACATCTACGATTCGTGGAAAGATATCTAGCTCCACATACTTTTTCGTGAGAAATTCGGCTTTTTGATGTCCTCGAACATATATAATGTCGGCTGCACACAGTAGAGTCAATCTTAGAATATTATCAATTTCTTCATATTCCACATCACCCGATGTATATTCCAAACCATGGCAAAAATGTTCCAAATACCAAACAGATTTTCGATCCTTCTCACTCAACATCGTAAGCGGTACGGCTGGCTTAAACAACGAATAATGTCGTTTGAACCCAATTTGTATAGACATTTCTTTGGGATGAAAGACATCATCGATGATGAATTCCTGAATATCAACCAATGCTATTCTCATGATGGCTCGTACTAAACTGATCGGACGACGTCGTCATTAGACAGTGTATTTTAGATTAGGCTCTTCACTATTTCCGAGAGGGGGTAGTACTCCATCAAACAATCGTGAATGATGATGCAATATGCTTTCGAATTGGCTGGAAATCCCTTATCTGCCTCGATTTCCAATCGCACATCAACAGTTGCAGATTTCACTGCTTCCTCCTGTTTCGAACAATCGATTATTTAGAGGGCGCGTTTTTTGAAACTGGTGTAATCTAACATTGGTTGTTTCACAGCCGACGAGGAATTTGTATAGCTAGAGTAGAACTCGGTATAGTTATGGTGGGCGAGCGTGAAATCATCCTTGGCAAAGTCCAAGTTCATTCGCTCGTTGAGATAATATTCGCCGTTTAGAGATAAGCGAATACTTGTTATATCCAGATGGTCAAATATTGTGGGGTTAGCCTTCACATTGTTTCGTTTGTCCGTTTGAAAGAATACTATGACATAGCGAGGTTTTTCAACTGCTGCACTAGTCTTCACCGCCCAAATTTCTCGTCGAGCCTCGCTTGTTATGGCAGGAAGCTCATGGCATTCCCACTTCCGGAATGGAATTAGGATGGGTGGATCACTCTTGATTGCTCGCAATAGCTTTTCTCTGATTATATCGTTGGGATAGATATACTTCACTTTCAATTCCATGCTATCAATCAGAAATTTAACGGTGGCCGCGGCGGATTCAATGTTAACGCAATCGTTATCGTTTCGAGCACGTACCAGTCGAATAGTCTGCCTACCAAATGTAATCATCGGGTAATCGTTGAAAATGTTGAATATATGCTTCAGCGGAATCAATAGACTGAATGATTTAGTTTCGTGCAGGACTACGCTCTCAAGGGGATACAACCAACTAGCGGTAGCCATATGCGTAGAAGCTGTAGGAGCGTAGCAGGTAAATGCTCGAACAGCGCTAACTATACCAGGATCTCGAACTGTTTCGATGTCCCTGCCGCTCTCAATGTATGAGCATGAGTCGAAAAGGAAGGCTCCATAATTCGATAACAATATAACATTACCTCCACTCTTCACTTCGATTTTTCCCTTGATCGCCAATAGAGTATCCTTTATGGAAAAAAATGCGTCCACTTGATTTATTCCAAACTCCACGATGTCGCTGTTATTGAAGGCTTTAACGAACGGTGTAATCGATTCATACTCGGCTTTCCGAATCGACTTGTCGAATTTCGGCTGCTGGTATAAATCGAAAATTGAAGAGATAACATTGTTATCTCCATCATCATCTACACCACCGAACTTTCGCTTATTAGGCATTTTATTTAAGGCGAAACCCTAAAGATTGGAGAACTAATCGATTGGCTTTGGTGAGTAGTAGTACTTTGGGTGTTTTGTTGAAAACTGATGAATATGAAGCGTGCGAGGTTCTTTTATTGCCAGCAGCACCAGCAACAACTAGGCCCATATTGTGTTCTCAGACTTCTTGTAAATGTAGATGTAGAACACTTTCTTCACCAAGAAAATTTAACGGGTTCGAATGCTGATCTAGAGCGAGTACGGTGATGTTGGTAATTTCACCGATATCTGACACTGGTAAATATATAGGATTCCTCGGACGTTCCACAATTCTATAGCCGGGATCGTCGGTGATGGGAAAGTCGTAGATCGTATGCGCAGGTCTATCTGGGTAGAAGGCTCCTACGGTAATGTTTGATTCGAACCGGATGTTGCTTACTTTTATAATGTTGACAGGCAAATCGGACATATGCACCACACCCTTTTCCAAAACTTCACGCGAAAACCCCAATATTTTGCCTAGGCTATCTTCCTCAACTAACGAAATGTCATGATTCTTATGAAATATCTCACACTTCAATGTATTGTTATTGGGCTTCAGCGAGAAGACATCTTCTTTTACGTTCAATCTTTTCCGAATTAATTCTTCAATGTCGGATATTTCATAGTTGCCCGAAGGTATTTCGATTGTTTTCAAAGTCCCCTCGTCGGAATGGTAAAATTTTTCGTTCTCGATATTAGGTATAGAGTTATAAGAAGTAAATCCCAACAAAGCCAAATAGTATCGCTTATCAGACTTCAACTCTATCGAATTCTGTGGTGTGAACGAGAATATGTGGTTGGTGCTTGTTAGCGTGAATAACTGCGACATGATACTGATAAGAATTTATTGAGACATTTCTATTTATATTTTAACATTAATAGATGGAATAAATATGATCGCTTAAAGTATGCACACTTCTTCAATCAACACCTGCTTCTCGTGCTGCGTTATTCCCTCAGTCTCCATGACCTTGGAAATCTGTTCAGATAAACATTGGGAACATAGTTTGCGTGGAGGTGGTAGACAATCACAATCTTCATCGATATGTTCCATACACCGCATATGACGGTAAAGGGATTTGAACATACAGGTTCGGAAATTATTTATCTTGGGTATGGTGGCTTCATGAGACCGTAAAGAATAGCTTGCTATATGATAGAGAGAGCATTACAATTTCAGGCCGGTCAGCTCAGAATGTAGGACGTTAGTATCATACCAGCACCAGTCGGGCGAATGTGCGAGTAGCAGTTAACGCCTCGGGTGGGGTAAGGGGAGGGGCGCATAGCAGTGCGTCTCTCTTGTTTATGTGGTATTATCATATCATTGCGTTCCTTGTTGCATGTGTAGATGTATGTCTATACCCCAGAAGAATTATTTCCGATACTGTATATTTCGGAACCTCATTCTGATTGATAGACACCAAATCCAAATGTTTTAGAATGTATTCCATCGGTAGAAATAGTAAGTCTCTTTTGGTCAGCTCGCTTGAAGGTTTTTCCGTTGCCTTTATTAGATTATCATATGCGTATCGGATGATTGATGGCATTCCAGCTCTCGGAACATCAACAGAAAGTTGTTGCATAATCTTTGCGATAAATTTATCGTAGGGCTCCGACATGACTGCACACGTCAGATGTTTACGTAGAACTGAGAAATTCCAAACATTAATGTCCACAAATCACCTGATCATACTTTTGATAGGTGTCGTTATTATAGAAAATTCTAACACCACCACCACCACCACCATCCAGATACCGAACTAGTCCCTTTGGTGGTTTTAAATTTACAAAAGAGTCAAAGTATTCCACTTGGTTATTTATTTTTCTAAAGGCCACCCAATGAGTACCGTTGTTTTTGACCGAATCCAAATTCATAATGGCGCATTCTTGCCTCCAGGGGCGTTTCCTAGGTAAATTGTCTCGCATAAAGACACCTCGAAAATGAGGTATTTTCATTTTTTTCGCGGAACGCACCAAATCCACGTCGTACAACGGTCTATTGGGTAGCTTATTGGAAGTTTTTTTGTTGTTTCACCAAATACAGCCCAAATCCACCTTTCGCATTCTTCCGCAAGTATAATCCTTCACCTAATGACTCCATAGCTGCATGATGACGCTGATCCTCTTCAAGTTTCTTTTTGGCGTTTTGAGCATTAACTACTGTATTGGCGATGGCACTTGCACCACCCGCCACAGAATCTAAGGCCCCCAACGCCCCCAAAATAGGTAGTAATAACGGGAGGAATCCTCCAGATTTCGGTAGGGGTATTATGCGTGGTACTTTAACACGCTTCTTACCTCCGACTCGCTTAATCGCTATTCGTGCAGCTTTCAATGCATTCATAGCAGACTTTCGCAACGATGCAGACGGTTCCATAGACTTTGAAATATGTCCCACGATATCTTTCCGAAAGCAACATCCTCCACGACGACCACCAGCTCGTTTCCTAAGACCCATTCCTAGTTTACGTTTAACTTTCATTCCCCCGGTAACCAATAGACTAGCTAGTATTTCACCAGCCTTAGTGTCCTTAGATTTAACACGCTGCCAAGCTGCGTCCTCTAATATTTTATCGGCCTTATGATGATCTTCTAGAGATTTGTGCTGGGAATAAGCTATGTCGTGCTCGCGACAGGCCGAATCCAACTGATTAACACCTTTATCGCCACGCGCAAGTCGCTTCCCTAGCTTAGTACCAGGTCCGCAGAATTGATATCATGGAATATGTACTTCGAATGGGAGACTGTTTATGAGCGAATTCAACAAACCTTCACCCTGATAGATCAACATTGATACTGAGCTCGTAATCTTCGAACGTTTCTATTTTTATATACAAACATCAGAATTAAACTACCTCACAATATGAAGACCGCTCAACAAGAGCAGACACTGCCCATCGAAAATTTAGACATAGAGCAGACGAATACTAATCGTGTAGGCAAACATGGTAAATTGTTACCCGACTCTTTTCGCGCGATAATTTGTGGATGTGGTAAAACGAACGTGATGTTATTGCTATTATTCAATCCGAATGGAGCAAAGTTCAAAAGTTCCTTCTGCGCAGTCGATGAAAAAAGAAATAAAATTAGAACCTAAAGATGATGTTGATGAAGAAGAAGAGGAGGGGGAGGTGGAGGAAGATGACGACGCGTTCGATGATGCTATGAGCGAGATTGAACCTTCACTTGCACATTATCCTCCACAAGTGCGTAAATACGTTCAAGAACATTGGGAAAACAACAAGAAAATCGATAAAGTATATGGACCTGTTTATGATGCGAGCTCTGCCGGTTGGATTCTCGGTTTTAAAAAGATAATATTTGGTGAGAATATCGAAACCGTAGGATATAGCGCAAATTGAACACCTGGATTATACGAGCTCATATTCTACAAAACACCCAGAAAATTCACGAATAACGATCGAGCAGCATACAAAGAAATTTTGAGGTTAACAAATGCACATAAAAATATTAATGGTCGTTTGAAGGGTACCAATGCGCCAAAGTACATGTCCATAATTAAACCTATGTTTCGACCAACCTCGTTGTCGTCGTCGGAGACGGCTTCGACAGCAGCAAGCGGTAGCGGTTTACATTTAACATACAACAAGAAGCTTATGGAATACATTTTTTGGGATGATCCAAACGAGCTGGTGGACCGACTAAAACTACTGATGGCATCACAACAAGCTGGAAATACTTCGCACGATAATGAAATTGTCGCTACAATAAATGAACTAAGAGAGGTGGACATCATATATTAGTATTGGTTACTTCCACCAACCAATCATTTATATAATGAGTCTTGATAAGTTCGGTAGGCGATCTACGTTGTCGGGCGATAGAATCGTCGATGTTTTCAAACGCAGATCTATGTTTATGAACATTTAAAGACACACGCCCGAAGGTGATGTGGATATGGAAAATTTGAAAATTTCTAATGTGAAAATACCTATCTCCGCCAATGATGTTACGAACAAAGTATATGTAGATAACGCCATCACTAAAGTGGATACGAATATAAACGAAAAATTGAATATTCTCCGTACCGGAATACAGTCGTACAAAAATCAAAGTTATGTTCACTCTGCAGCTATAAAACAGAGTATACAGGCTGAAAACAAAAAATTCATAGACTCTCTGATTGATTCTACAACACAAAATAGAATTAAAATTGAAAAACTTGTAGATGGTATAATAGCATCGTCCAAAGCTACTGAAGCGAATGAGGTAAATCTTGAAAAATTATTGAAGAAAATACGTGAAGACTATAAAACACTCTTTAGTAACGATCAAGAAAACACTTCAAAATATGACAACCTATTCGAACGTATACAGGCCATCAGTAGTAAACTGATAACTATAGAATTAGACTATAAAACGCATAATACTAATGATCAGGCCATGATCGCACGTATACAGACCAACGAAAGCAATCTAGCACAAATTGAACAAGCGATTATTATCACCAGTTTGGAGACGGCTGCGGAGACGATAACAAAAAAAGCAAAAGGTGAAGCCCCACCATATCATCATCATCCTTATAAAAGAGTTCCTACCACCTCCCCACCACCACAAAAGTTATTAGCCCCGTCAACGACGATCGATCCAAAAAATGATGAAGGGTAAAGCGCAGGTGGTTGATGAGCTTCATAAGCCTGTTAGAAAGAATTAACGTCGCAGAACAATCATAAAAGGGTTGGATGACTTGTGGCAAATGGATCTTGCTGAAATGGGTAATTATGCGCGCGAAAATCGAGGGTTCAAATACATTTTGGTGATGATCGATTGCTTCTCGAAATTTCTATGGACGCGCCCACTGAAAACGAAATCGGCCGAAGAGGTTCAGAAAGCTGTCAATTCCATATTGCTAGAAGGACCCACACCACATCGTACGCCTAGGAACCCACAAAGCAATCAAGGTAAAGAATTCTTCAACAGACACTTTGACGAGCTAATGAAAAAACACAAAATCAACCATTATAATACGTATTCTGTGAAGAAAGCCGCCATTGCTGAACGTGTCATTCGAACGAACTTGAAAAGAAGCGATCTACAAGCAATTCAGTCTGAGCGGGAAATACAAATGGATCGATATACTCCAAGAAATCACAGAAAAATATAATCAACGTAAACATAGAACTATAAAAATGGCTCCGTTTAAGGTTACGAAACAGAATGAAAGTCGCATATTGAAGCAATATTACTAGCACATAAAGTTGGCCCTGCCTCACAAATACCACGTGGGGGATGTTGTGCGAATAAGTAAAGCTAAACATATTTTTGAGAAGGGATTTACGCCCAATTGGAGTGCGGAATTATTTAAAATCATCAAAGTTAAAATTACCAACCCAGTCACATATCTACTAGAAGATATGACCAGCTCACCAATCAGCGGCTGTTTCTACGAGGAAGAATTGCAGAAAACCAAACAGTCAGATGTTTATTTGATTGAGAAGGTGCTCCGAAAAAAGGGTGACAAAATGTATGTAAAATGGTACGGTATAAAAGAGAAAAGTTGGATTGAAAATTCTGATGTTGTATAATGTGCTGCTGCGCATGCCTTCCTATTAAAATATTTGAGTGGCGGTTCAGTCAAGTGGAAGTCAAATAATCGAATCAGTCTGCGTGAAAATGTCTTCGCAATTATACAACAGTTTTGTTCATAATGTGCTTACCACCGTGCACGATGCAAAAAATGTTATAAGTGTATGTCCTCCAAATTTGATGGAAACCCTCGAAGAATTACAATTACCATCTAAAAATTGGATAATCGCTGGAGAATTTGTAACCTTCATTATTGGAGCCGTGAAGGAATGCGCGTGTGCGGATATTTTCTATTTTGGAGGAGATTTCAACCCACCTGAAAACGATTGGAAGATAATTGATATGAATGTTGAAGGCTACTTTATATACGAAAATGGATGGAAGAAATTTATATTACATCAAATTCCTGGTATAACCCCAAAACCGGGGTCGTATATACTTGATTGTTTCAGAGTGCTACAGAGTGAAATTGATGTTGATTTTTATAGGATCGCACTTCTGCCTTACCGAAGTGAAATAATGGATCTACGAGGTATTCGTAGAGGACCTTCTAATAAAACTTTCTTTTTCGACTCATACATAGTCGATGGAGAACGCAACCAACACCACAAATTTCCTCCTCCCCCCGCACTTCAAGTTTTATGCTTCGATCTTCTCATCCAAACTTCCAATCAAATCAAAGAAATATGCTGCTAATGATCTGCGCATGTGCGTCGTGTAAATATTTGTTGTGGGGTTAGGTTCTAGTGAATCGATCATTCCAGAACAGTTTTAATAAAATGTTGTCCCTGGATAGTGTTGGTGTAGTGGAAGATAGCAGCAGCAGCAGCAGCAGCAGCAGCTGAGTGAAAATCACCGAATTCTTCACAAGTTTATAATCAGATTTCGATGGTGCACCCATAGTATCCGATGAGTACTGCCAAATAGTTCAACTTGTGTACTTCAATAATATTAAATTACTTCAAGTTACAAAGCAAAATATTCATTTGTGGTTGTGCGAGGAAGATGTTCGAGAAATAATTCGAATCAACGATGAAGTGCTATTGCTTCGAGTGTCTTTTCTGGATCATTTTGGATTTTCCACATACTATCATAATGTTATTGATATGATTGAAAGTACGAGAGATCAGCACCAGCAGCAGCCCGATGAAATGGCCCTCTTCTATTGTTTTATCGGTATTTCACCCGACTGTTTATTGACCAATACACTTAGAGAAATTTTATTTTTCTATAAAAATAAAGTTATGTATGATTTCGAACAATAACAAATTCATGCTATTATTTTTTGGTTTATTAAAACACCCAACTTCCTCATAAAATATTTATTAGGATAAAGAAAAATACATAATGCCAAATATATACATCTAAATCAACAAAAATTGCCCCCATGATTAAAAATGTGTATAATTACTCACTTACAAAATATCTTAACCCCAGTAATTTAAAACAAAAATACATATATAATTTACACTACTACTACTCCAATTTTACAAAATATCTCAATACTAAAAATTTAAAAACACAAAAATCATAATTCTAACCTAATGAATAGTGACCATAAGGTAGGGTGCTGTTTTATCCCCCAATATTACCCTTTTATTATCAAAGGGGCTCAAAGCGATTTTATTCTGCTCAATGGTGTATAACTTAAGGTCAAAAGAGCGGATAGATCTCTGGACGCGATACATCTCTATGTTCTCTTCCAGACATCTAACGTAGTCCTCGAATGTTATCGTATTTCGTAAGACATACTCGCGCACCCCTTTGGCTTTCTTTGTGACGTCATCATCGCGATTTTGATTTTGAACAGTGAAGCTGTACATTTTTGCCCGCAAACAAACGAACTTATCCATAAGGAGCCCTTTGTTCTCGTCCTTCATTAAGCCTACTACTTTTTTGTTGACCTGCGGAATCTTAAAGAGGTTGTCTGGAGCGTAATCACTCGTGTCAAATTTCCCGATATTTCTATTTATAATTGACTCATGAATGTCATCTTTTGTAATGTGATAAATCAAACTGTCGGTGTCGGTGTAACATAATAGCATCAATCCAGGGTCTTTATATAATTTTAACATGAAGCCATAATGAAAATCATAAACGCAAGTTTTGGAAATGTCCAAAATAGACATCCCTACATAGATGGGTTTGTTGAATAAAACTTCTAATTTATTTTGTTCGATGGCCACCAAATTCTCCTCAAATATCTTGCTGCTATTGAAATTATGCTGAGAAATATAATAGCGAGCCCCGTAGGGTCCATACCATTTATTAACTAATCTAACTAGCCTATGCTTTCGTACGTTCTCCATAGATTTACCAAAAATTGCGTTGATTAGCAACTTGAAGAGAGCTATTTCAAACGCATTCTTAGAAGCCGCCCTCAATCTAGTGTTAAGGTCTATGTATGCTTCAAGCCACGGAGCTTGCTTAAATTCCAAAATTCTATGGACTTTTTTCAACACCATCTCCAACGCCAAACACTGTTTTAAATTTCGATAGTGAATGATATATTTAGATTTATTGTGGAGAGTTGTTAGTAATTTAGGCAATTTACTGTTCGGTGGTGCAGTATGAGTGGGACAAAGAGGGAGATCTTTATGCAGGTCATGTAGTTCAGCGGGGTAATCTAAATCGACTTCCAATATATAGCCAATTGGACTTTCGTCTAACACGTTTCGAACGTCTACATCATCGAGGTTTTGAACCCACTTGAACCCATGATAGGGCAAATATTGAATCATAGCCCATCCATACAAATTACAAACGTCAAAATACATGAGGTAACTAGCCTCTTTTTGCTGATCGTGATTACGCATGTATTTATTATTGGCTTTTGCAAATCGATTACTGCATTGGCTCACACCTCCACGAATTCCCTTCTCCACAAATAAGACCATATCGATGTCTTTCAAATATTGTAAAGACACGTTTGTATATTTTAACATACAGTCCCACGTGAAGGAGGGAACCGTGAAATAGTGGGCCGGATCTAAAGCAAAAAGATCTATGCATTTGCTACGGAAATTCTCGAATACATCAGCCAATAATAAAAAATCAGTTTCCAAATATAAATCTGAATAATCACCTAAATTTCTACAATTAAAGCCAGTCCAAATTGTCTGAGCATGCTTATAATCATTCACACTTATCCATTCCTCGCGTAATTTATTAAGGAATTTTTCTATTGAAGGAAGATTTTCCTCGCTCAATTTACCCCAATCATCCAAGTGCTCATAGGGAAATACCCCCTTGCGAGTTAATAATTTAAATTTTTCATCGGATAAGTGCGCAAACTCGCTTTTCAAAATATTCAAATCCTCTACCTTCAAATATGACACTAGTTTGTCTAAGCTTGAATCCAAAAACCTGCACGAATCGATGAAGCGAAATTTAACCACGGAGTTTTTGGTACTTCTAGTGAAACTTATGTACTTCTCTTTATTGATTGGGAGTACTTGAATATTTTGTTTAGACGATTTGGCAATATCTCGAATCAGCAAAAACATATCGTACCCACTAAGGTTATGAGCCACAACAGGTACTACGAATCGATATTTATAATTTAGATTACAATCTTGATGGGCTAATCCTCGATATTTGCCCGTGAAATGACAATGATCTCTAACACGAACATCTCCCTCTTCGAACTGCCTCTCACAAATATGGCATTTCGTTTCCTTCATTATATCAAGTAAACGAATACCATTCAAGTCCATAGGTACAATAGATTTAAGTTTCAGATCGATAAATTCCCCAATTCTATCTAGTTCATCTGTCAACCATTTGGCTGGATCTTATCCTCTATAACTATCAAATCGTGATAGGGAATTGTTAAATTGACATTTTAAATAATACCCAACACTATACGCCTCGTGTAGCTGGGTTTTGTTCGTATATGAACTTACATTAGATTGAGAGCAGTTCTGAATTGGTAATAGGAGGGCTTCAAAGTCAAAATAAATAATAAATGGTATGGGTAGTTTGTTTGAGTGATTCTTAAATTTCAAATAATCATCCTGGGGGAATGTAATTTTACACATGTTCATTTTACCACAATCCTCAATATGATTTTTATACTTATTCTCGCTCCGAAAATTATTTAAACATCTCTCACACAAGTAAGTTTTATGGTGTGTGGTAATTTGAGAATTTACAAGTCTTGATAAATTTTTAATTAGACAATAGTGAAATTTAACGGTGTGGTCAATGAAATTTGGGGATTTCGCAGGTTCTACATCTCGATAATATTTATCTTGGATTAATAGTAAATTAAAATGTCTCTCTAATTTATTTTTAGTTGAATATGCAGGGAGAACCTTCAATTTCTCCACATGTTCGCCCTGCTGTTCATTACCACCACATAATTCCAAAACGAATACATGAATTGAAATATCGTTATTTTTCTCGAAAGTTGGAATTTGTGATATAGGAAGGGGAAATGTTAGATTTTGTAAATTTAAAACATTACTAAAATGTGGATTTGAAGAAACACGAGCTGTATTTGCTGCTGCTGGATGTAGTCCCGCTGTTACTGCCCAGGCAAAACAGTATTCGTCGTAATTTTTAATATTAAAAACAGCACGCTTCAGGAGTATTTCTTTTGGGAGAACGATATACGAAGAGCCTGAATTGATGGTTTCATGCTTATTTATATTCACCCCCAAACTGATAACCTCCCTAAGGCTCCACCCCGATTCGCGTTCTAAAAAATCATCCAGCTTTACTTGGAGTTTATCAATTACATTCTCCTTGATCCACTCTATTGGAGTGGATTTTGTGTGGAAATATTTATACTCTATTTGGATAAGCTCGTCGATCGCATTAAGTCGCATATATTCCCCACAAAATGTAGTGTTTACCTTAATGAAATTGTATGTATGTAAAATTTTGGTGATTCTAGGACTGAACAGATGAAAAGCATCATACAAAAAATGTATTGGGTCTAAATGTGAAATGTTCGTTATAAAGCCAGTTCGAATCCGTTGGGAAAATGCGCATTACCATCCTCCAAACGGATTCGCTCACTACGGTTCTTATTAGTTGTAAGGGGTTTATTTCGGACCCCTAATAAAATTTTGAATTTTTTCAAATGTCCAATATTATTCTGCAGTTGGTTCTTACACGACAAATTCAAGGTATCTTTAGTTAAATGCCTGGAAAAAGTCCTAATGTTCTTAGTACAGAAACCTATCCACTTTGTTATTTCCTGAGGGGATAATGTAGATTTTAATAAATCCCGTTGAGCCTCATTGATAATGTTCACAATCCCCTTACTAATTTTGCCTATTGACACCATAGTTGAAAATAAAACAAGCAGCCTACCTTATGATATATAAGAACAGTACAGGAGGGATGTCGCCGTTGTTGTTAGTGGTGGTGCTGGAAGATCCTCTCTCTCAATTCCTGGGGGGCAATTCGCAGAATTCTATTTTGGAGCAAGATTTTCCTGTCCCAATCGCTTCTTCCCCTCGATATATTAATGCGGTGTTCTGCCCTTTATTGATGATATCGATGATGGGGATGAGCGTTGCTGTTAGTCGTTTGAGTAGGAAAACCGTTAGCTTGCCTTCTAATTCTGCCAAAACAGCCTCCCCAAATTTAGTATTTACTGTTTTCAAATTAAAAATCGTATAGGGTAAATCCAATTTCAATTCGCTAATTTTTGTTGGTGCTACCCTCTGCAATAACGAGATTTGATTTAGTTTGGTTAGATCCATTTTTAAGAAATCTAAAACAAATCGATGGGAGTTAGAAGTTGAATTTATCCATCAAAATTGAATAAAAGAAGATTAATAAATACTTTCCAAAAAGTTAAAGTTCCACTAGTATATTTTTAAGAAAAGAAAAATAAATATTCCCTCCATATAAATTAACCCTTCATGGGAAAATAATGTTTAAGTTAATTAATAAAAATAAACTCACCTTGATTTAAGCACTCACAAAAACACGTCTGGTTGATTCTAACTCTGATTTAATAATGAATTAAATAATGACTTGAGATGTATGCATATCGCGTTTTTATAGGAATTTCTTATCAGTTGGCGGCGCCGTCGAGTCGGTCAATAACAACTTTATCAATTTCTTTTTAGGAACTTCTTATCAATTGACGTCATGTATACCGTTCATGCGTGACCAATAACAACTTTATCAATTTCTTTTTTATAGGAACTTCTTATCAGTTGATGTCATATATAGCGTTCATGCTTGTTCAATAACAACTTTATCAATTTCTGCTAATTAGTTTAATTTTAGTTTATCGCATATTCAATGATTAAATATCGTGTATAAAACCTATGGCACTTCATGGGAGGAAAATAGTATTATTCTTACAGTGTTGAGTGATATAATATATTATAGAAAATGGGCTCATTCACCGACCACATAGAGGAATTCATCAACCGGTTCGATGTATTAAACAAAGAGCAGATGCGTTGTTGGATGGAAGACAAGTGAGTTGTTTTATTTCATTTCAATCTTACTATATATCTTGGATGCAAAAAATTTTTTTTCACTCATTATTCTGAAGATGAGATAAAAATCGAACTAGATTATCTCGATATATTGGCGGCATCTGATGATGCAGAGGATTTATTTCCCGAATTGCGTGACCCGCACGGAATAATTGATTTAACGTATGTTTTTTTTTAATTTTTGATATAATATTTCGATTATTGAATTACTCTTATTTCCAACAGATCCCATGAGATTTTATTGGTGGAGTCGTTACGTCCGCTAGATATGGAGGACATAGTGTATGTGATTTTCCTACTTGTGGAATATTTACTTACTAATTTCAATAATTACAGATTGAACGAATTACCGGTCAACGTTGAATCTAAGGTGTCTCCAGAGGGCCCCCCAGACATTTTGTATGTATTCATATTAACTCTCGAATTATTCCAATTCTAATTCTACTTTCTCAATAGATCATTCGACTTACCTCGTCCGTACCAGTCACCTGCACCTTCGCCGGCACCCCCCACACAGCAACAGCATTATGAAAAAATGGGTATTCATGGTCTCCGCTACGAGTTGGCGGAGCTAATGTTTGAAGTATGTTTACCTTATGCCTATGTTTTTTATTATTTAATGAGTACCCTTGTTTTATTTACAATTACAGATGTCACAACTGCGGGCTTCAGAGGGGTGCCGTTATATAGTTGAGCCTCTAGATGGAGAATGCTACCTGGTGGTTGGGTTAGCTCGCGATATGAATCGCTTAAGAGAAAAAGTGAGTGAATCAACACACACACACACACATTATTATTATCATTATTATTATTATTGTATTCATTATTTATCAACTAAAGTTATTTTCTTTCTTTTCATAGATCGCTGAAATGCGCCGGATTCGCGGCATCGTTTTTTTACTAGAGTTATTTTAATATAATATGTTTTAGATTTTTAAGTGTTTATATATTTATATTTTAATTGCAAATATTCCAAAAATAAAGTTAAAAGTTAAATGTATGTGTCTAACTGATTCTCAATCTCCTATTCAAAATCAAACAACAGCGATACTTTCCTTATTTATTATTAATACGTTTCTTTACATTTTTGATGATGATTTTCAGTTGTAAAACTGATAATGCACTAAGATTGAAACATTGCATAGCATAGATTTCATTTTCTTTCTGTGGTGGTTGAGCTTCAGATACATTGCTTAGGCTTCATTTTGCTGCCAATTCACTGCGTCTCCCTCACTTCCATCATGGAATAATAACTTGAGTTTGTAGTGGAATGTTGGTATCATCGTTTTAGGAATAACGTATGAGAATACCTCCAGTTGATTTTCATTAACTAGTAGGTGGTCCATGGGCTGCCATTCAGTTCGATTACATTCCTTCTCAACGAAGGCATCCTTGTTGGGACATATATAAATCCGATTCACTCGACGTGGTACGTTTGTCTATAGGACCCTATTCAATATTGCGGTTAGGATTATGAAATTTGATTTCAACACAACCATCCCCTCCACTTATACTCAAATTATCTAGTTGGTTTATAGTTAACTTTTTATCTTCGTAAAATTTTATGTCTTTATTCAGTGCTACTAATTTCACATGGAATTCACGCAGTTTACGTACGTATTCTTCCGAAGGCATATTAATACTAATCAGTTTGGTGTTAGTGGTGGAGAGCCTCCTACACACCTACCCATTTTTTTAAACCCTCGTAATATATCTAGATGAGCATCTTCCTTTGTAACATATTCAAACAATTTCCAGCTGTTTACACTGCAACACATAGAATTATCGCCGGCAGTGTGATGAAGGCAGATATATCTACAGTTTTCTCGAACAAATTTCGGGCAGCTGTTTTTCAAATTCAACACTTGCACCTGGCGATCTAACCCCAATTATTTGAGAATTTTCACTATGAATTTGGCTTTACCCGCACCACTAACGTATATGATGCTATCTGGATCAATATTTTCCTTGAAAATTCTTTCCACCCGAATATGTTCCTGATATCCTGAGTTGTATAGAATTCCGTGGTACTTTTCACAAAACATTATTTGCTTCATTTGATTTTCTGAGAGTTCACTTAGCGGTGTGGGTGGCTTGAATAGAAAATATTTTTCTAACTTTTATTCACAATCCAACAAAGCAAGTTCCTTAACTATCATTGTGTGGTGGGATATTTGAAAGCTTTGAATGTCGACCACCACACACTTCATCTTGAGCTAAACTGCTCCCTCCGATATTAACATCAACAATACAAACTAGAACGAACCGGGTGAGTCGGACGAGTCGAACTGGTGGCACCACCTCCACGAAGCAGTCTGTACCTTCGATGACAGCTGTCACGTGATAGCGACATCTCCACGGAGCAGTCTGTACCTTGGGCTCACCATGACAACTGTCACGTTGTGGCGACATCTCCATGAAGCAGTCTGTACCTTCGATGACAGCTGTCACGTGGTGGCGACATCTCCACGGAGCAGTTTGTACCTTGAATACACCATGACAGCTGTCACGTGGTGGCGACATCTCCACGAAGAAGTCTGTACCTTCGATGACAGCTGTCACATGATAGCGTCATCTCTACGAAGCATTCTGTACCTTGAACCCACCATGACAGCTGTCACGTGGTGGTGACACCTCCACGAAGCCTTTGGTCCGCGATGACAGCTGTCCCGTCATAGTCACGTGATCCTGTACATGTGACACACTTTTTGTTAGCACCTGTATACTCTTTACAAACAACATATCCTTATCTCACACCTTATCACATACATCCATTCCTTATCACCTGACCGACACCCCTATGGCCGCCATGACAGTTCTTGATCGTAGAAGTAGCCATGTACATCTACATATTATTCAGTAATTTTTTTGACCATTCGCAGTATTAACGAGTACCGTATCACTACATCCTGATTTACTGATAGCATGTCGGCGACACGCAGATAATTTTGGAATGTTACGATAACTACACATTGACATCATTAACGCGAAATGTGAATACGCTGACACTGAACTAGAGATAAAACATATCTCTGCTTTGCACTAAACGCGCGCCAAAAATCGTGAAAGAAGGTTAGGTTATTAGGATCTAATCCACATCTAATCTTGCAATCTCGTGTTTAGTGTTGTGAATTGTTGAATTTTTTTTGGAAACCTTTGAAGGTGAGTGGGATTGTTTATGCTAGACACCAGTAATATTTACATGTTACATGCTTACCATCAATCGCATTAATTGCAATATCATCAATGTGAGTCTGTAAGTAAAATTCATAGGTAGAATGTTGAATATTATATCCCATTGAATTCGATTTTGTAGATGTGGACAATTGTTAACATGAAAAGGCACTACCAAAAAACCACCAGAAATGCAATTTTTAACAAATATTATAAAAAAGCTGCCTATCAAACTAAGGAACTTCACTATAAAGGAAAGGGAAAGATCACCTGTTCCTTCTACAAGTACTGATAGTTCCATTGAGAGTTCCATAGTGGCTATAAATTCTTCTGTAGTAATATCTGATGAAGATTGTTATATTGGTGTTTATAATCATGATACAAGTAGTGGCAGTAGTGGTTTCCATGGTGCAGAAAATAATAATTTTGATGGAATAACCATTAATGAGATGTCATGCCAACATGTAGATCCAGCAGAACAACAACAACAATCAAGTCACGTTTGGCAGAATGGGCATTAAAACACAATATAACACACACCGCAATTAATGATTTATTGAATATTTTGAAGCCATCTTTCGCTGATATACCCTTCGATGCTAGAACACTTCTGACAACACCTAGAAAGACTATTTTAGAAACAGTCGAACCTGAGTCATATTGCCATTTTGGTTTTAAAACATGTCTGGAAAAGCTCCTCACTCATTCGAGCCATTTGTTGCATGTTATGAATTTGTTGGAAGTATATACATAATGTTGATGGTCTGCCTCTATCCAAAAGTTCAGGAAGTCAAGTGTACCTCATTCTGTGTGATTTATTCTTGAATGAAAACATTGTTGAGATCATAGGTTTATATCATGGCAATGAAAAACCAAAAGATGCCAATGACTTCCTGAAATTTTTCGTGAATGAATCGATATATATTCTACATAGCAGAATTCCTTTCAATAACCACACCTATCAGGTCAGAATAAAAGCATCCATTTGTGATGTACCTGCCAAATCTTACATAAAATATGTTATGGGACACAGTGAATATGATGAATTGAAGTTGTATACATGGATAGAAGAGTGTTTTCCAGAAGTAGTCAATTTTACTTTTAGAAATGATTTAGATTTTAGGATGAAAGTTGATGAAAATCATCATACAGGAACATCAGTTTTGGAAATGATTCCTGTAATAGACATGATCAAAGATTTTTCCTTAGATCACATGCACTTAGTGTGTTGAGGAGTAGTGAAGAAATTGATTGTCAATTTGTGGATGAACGGAAATGTTCCTGCCAAATTGTTATTTCATTAGGTCTCGAATATATCTAAATTCCTGTTGAGTCAGGTTTGAAATATACCTCATGAATTGAGCCGTAAGCCAAGGTCTCTGAATGAAGCTAGAAGGTGAATTCCATTTATTTTTATTCTATTCAGGTCCTGTGGTTTTGAAAAAGGTTTTAGATAGTGAGAAATATCTAAAGTTCTTAAGTCTTCATATATCATTGTCATTTTTATCAAAATTTCAGTGGCAACATGATGTTGAGTACAGTCTATATTTATTATTGAAGTATTTTGTTGAAACATTAATTATTTTATATGGTTCCCAGAATGTATCACATAATGTTCATAACCATAACCATAACACATTTGTGATGATGTTAGAGGTTTGGGACCATTAGACATGTTCAGTGCTTTCTCTTTTGAGAACGAAATGGAGAGTTTGAAAAAACACATCCGCAAAACTGATAAGCCCTCACAAAGGATCATACATCGAATTGTCGAAGAAGAAAACTTAAACTATTAAAAACTCCACTTCTTGAAAATTATCCTGACCATCTAATAAACATTTTAAAGATCCTTTTTCAGTTGATGTCATTCTGAATATGTACAGAAACTTCATGTTATTATGCATAGCTGATAATTTCGAGAGAAATAATCAATTATAACATTTCTAAAGAAATAACTGACATCATTTTATCAAGGCATATATTCTGATATACAACTTGTTAGAATTATATTATTGTTCCATCCTATTAAAGGTTGTTGATAGGTTTTTCATATTCAATTTTCATATATGCTTTGAAAAACAATTCATTTTTAAATTTTTGGAATATTAGGGATCAGAATGTTCTTAATGTTGTCAAATTTAATTATAAGAGAGTCAAAAACTCACTTGGTACTTATTGTATCAATTGAAGAGATCTCATATCCTTCGAAAGTGACCAATTTTGTAAAAGGAAGAGGCCAAAAAACTGAATTATGTCACAATGACAAAACTGTAGGATATTGTGAATGTATTTTCAATCTATAAAATTACTCTCTTGAATTCACTCAAAATTGAATTGTCTTTAGCAGATATCGGAGAAGTTATGAATCCTCCCACCGTTCATTGTTGGCAGTAAAATTTTATTAGAACAAAAATTACATCAATATGAATATATATCATTGAATAAGGAGAGTTTTCTGTATATAATTATGTCTCAAAATCAATATTGGCAGCAGTTTTATCCTAGTTTACTGATTTGCAGAAGCTGCTGAACATTCTGAAAAAGGAGAACAGAAGGATATTGAGGAAGCCATTTCAAAATGGCTCAGGAGACCGAATAAGAGGAAGGCAATTCAGTTTTTAATTTCAAGATCATGTTAGATATTTTCTGATGTCTGAAACCTGTTTCTATGTTACATATATTTGAGTTCTCAGTTTATTCTGGATGTTAGATTTTATTTATAAGTATCTGCAATATATTCGCCGCGGTTAATATAGACGAGAAAGTTCCTAGTCCAATCGGGAGATTTCCTCCATGGTTCGACAGAAACACTAAGTCACTCATAGTCAACAAGAAAATTGCTCATAAGAGGTATAAATTCACAGAATCTATTGAGGATTATGACACATTCATTGCACTGAGGAGAGAATGCAAGGTGGCGACCAATACTTGTAATAGATTACATATCGAGGATGTAGAACGTAAAATTATTCATGAACCGAAGTCTTTCTGGAAGTACGTAAATTCCAAAAAGTGCGATAATGGTATTCCTAAAGCCATGTCTTGTGAAGAAGCCAGGGCAGATGGTGCCGGCGATGTTGCTGACTTGTTTGCTGACTATTTTGAGCCCGTTTACGTCGGGGGTAGTCTTCCCAGGAATGCGTCATTCGTCGAACCACCTCAAGTAGCCGCGAACTTGAATACTGTGAGCATTATTGTTCGAAAAGTCTCTCCAACTGTCTATATACCCTGCTAGATGGAAGCTTAATTTCACTCTACCATTACACAAAAAAGGTAGCCGTACAGCTGTAGATAATTATAGAGGGATCAGTATCTGCTCTGCAATTCCTAAAATATTTGATTCAATTGTAACTGACAGGATTTTTGAGAGTGTAAAGAGGATGATCGTTGACGAACAGCACGGCTTCTTCAAGGGTAGATCTACGGCTACCAATTTGTTCATATTCACAAACTTTGTAACGAATTGCCTTGAAGCTGGCAATGAGGTCGACTGTATTTTCACAGATATAGTTGAAGCATTTGATCGCCTTGACATTGAACATCTGTTACGTAAATTAAACATCATTGGTATAGGTGATAATTTAATATTGTGGCTACGATCTTATTTGACTGATCGGAGTCAGGTGAGGGTTTGTGATGCGGGCTCGAGAGAGATTTCGATGACATCCGGCGTGCCACAGGGGTCTCACTTGGGACGTGTTCTCTTCTTATTGTATATGAATGATGTCAAGGAAGTGATAAAGTATTCACAGCTTCTACTGTTTGCCGACGACCTAAAACTGTTCATTAGCATAGAGCATGAATCTGACTTTTCACGTCTTCAGAGCGATATAGAACACCTTTATCGACTGGTGTGATAGGAATTATCTTGAATTGAACTATGCGAAATGTAAAATGTTGAGGTCTTCTGGAAAGAAAATTCTAAGTTGTCATGAGTATATTGTTCGTGGCCATGCTCTAGAATAAGTTGACCATTATAAAGATCTCGGTGTTGTCCATGATTCAAAGTCGGAATATAACCTACATATTGACGCAATTATAGGCAGAGCAAACAGGATGGTTGGTTTCATTATTAGGCAGTCCCAAGAATTGTCAAATATACATTGATAATTTTATATAATAGTTTAGTACGCTCGATACTCGAGTACTATGTTATTTCGTCTCCAGGATATAATGTTCATATTGAACGGATTGAAAATGTATAAAGAAAGTTTGTAAGATACTTATGTTTCAAATCACATATTGATTATAAGAATACCTCCTATGTGAATATACTTAAATATTTTGGTCTTCAGCATTTAAATGTCAGACGTACTTACTTCGACCTTTGCTTTGTATATAAAGTATTAAATTTTGAAATCGATTCTGCTGCGGTCTTGGAAATGTTCAGTTTTCGAATACCGGCTTGTACTGTGAGAAACAACCCATTGCTTATGGCACCTTTTTGTAGAACCAACTATAGTGCATTCTCGTCTTTGAGTAGGATGTCTAGGGCCGTTGCAGATTGTGAATCCTTGAATTTCTTAGGCTCTACATTGTACAGATTCATGTCGGATGTTAGACTATTGCTTATGATGTGAGGAGGGGTCGCGCTCTGCACATCCGGGATCTGTTCTTGTACTGTGATTGTGTAGTTTGTAGTTTAGTGTAGATGATTTTTTATTGTGATAAGGTAGGTTACCCTTATAAACTTTTATATACAAATGTACATGGTAATTGAACCGTTAATAAATCGTAAATATATATATATATATATATATATATATATATATATATATATATATATATATATATATATATATATATATATATATATATATATTTGCATCCGGTCTATCAAGATCTGCGCCGAGTTCCTACAGGCCGGAATGATCTTCAAGTTTGAACGCAGCGAAGACCGAATTCCGCCCAAAACACCGATGATCAGAACCACTAATACGACCTTGTGGCCTGGGTATAGCGTGCGGACCTCGAACAGGAGATCTTGATATTTTGTCCATTTTTCCTCTTCTTTCAAGACTATGTTCTTCTCTGCCGGAGCGGAGAATTCGATGACATACATAGTCTTGATATATATATATATATATATATATATATATATATATGTTTCTTCTTAGGTTCTCGCGGACGTAATGTGTAGAACTGGATTCTCGGGTATTGATCCGCGTTGTGTGGTTTCGGTCCTCAAAAGGACCAATTTCACGACGTTTCGGCAAAGTCGCATTTGCCATCTTCAGGTGATTCGACCGTAGTCTGGAAATATATTTATATATATATATATATATATATATATATATATATATATATATATATATATATATATATATATATGATATGTGCTGTTTTTGATTTGATATATATATATATATATATATATATATATATATATATGATATGTGCTGTTTTTGATTTGATTTAATATATGTATATGTTTGTATATATTATCATTTGAATGTTTCATTTATTCTAGGAACTCAAATTTGACAGGACCAAACATGTTCTTCTCAAATCCACTGGACATCCATTGAACACATCCGAAATATTTCCGTTATGTATGTACATTCGTTGAACCTGAAAATTCGATCTATGCCTTTCACGTACATCTATTGGATCTCCTGAATGTACGTCCATAGTAATTTGAATTCAGTGAAAGTTCGTTCGATTTCTGGACGTTTCAAAGTACATGACTGAACGTTCCATGGACGTCCATAATGTAAATTTTTCTTCGAACCTGAATGTGCGGTGTACATCTTTCATGTACATACATTGAACCTCCTGAATGTTCGTCCATAGGATGTTAAGTCCAGTGAGGTTCGGAAGTTTTCTGGACGTTTTAAAGTACACGACAGAACGTTGAATGGACGTCCATAATGTCAATTTTGTATGTACAATGAACATTCAATGACGTACATGTGCTATATGGGATGTGGTGATCATCCATGGAAATCGTGTCACTGGCCATTGTATCAGTTGTCTGTTATCTATACGCATGAAGGCATTATTTGAATGGAGGTGAGAAGCGTTAAGCCGAAATGGTTCAAAACACGATTGAAATCACCTAGTTGAATAACCTCGTTGATTGGAATATAGAGGTTCCTTCCCTTCGGTTTCTCTGTACGTTTGCCTCATTCATATTTTGTCTCCTAGCCTCATCCTATGCGGTGGACGGTGTAAATCTAAGGTAGAGAGGGCCCTCTTCTTGAGTTTAATATAATACTCCTATGAGTTACGTTGCATATAACAATTACTTACCTACATATGAATTATATAATAATAATAATAATAATAATAATAATAAAAATAATAATGTTTATTTGTACAATACAGAAAAATAATTACATAATTAATCGGACAAATGAACAAAAGGAAACCGCAAAGCCTAATTGGCTGTCTGCAGATATTGTATACAATAAAGAAAAGTGTTTACTATTATCATAATATTATTTTAAAACATATCTAGAATGTTCAGCATAAATTATATGATAGTATTAAACTTCACTTTATATTCAAACATTTAAGTACTTAAATCTTAATTGCTGGTTTCCCGTTAATAAATTGAATTAAATTAAATAACTATTGAACATTGTCGTTTATGAAGATTTTCACACCAATTTATATATAACCACTATGTCTTGCTATGGAGATCTGTGGTTTTTCACCGATGTTCAAATCTGTGATCTGATCTCTATTATAGAGAACAGCGGAGCTGTGATTAGCCATCAATCTATAAGCTGTTGACAAAATTTCAAGCAAATGAATTGTCATCTTGACTTAGACGAATCATTTTTATCATGAAAACTAAAATGACTGATACAAGTGACAGCTGACACCCGAGATTAATTGGAAAACCAAAACATGGTCTACTCATTTTGACACCTACAAATACGACGCGGTATTATAACCTCCCGCCTTTACATAGCGTGAATGAAATATTGATGAAAAGGAAACGTTGCAAACTCTGATTTAGAAATTAAAAAATGCTGAAATGATGTTAATGTTTCACACTAAATCTTTAGCAAAAAAGTTACATATATTTTTTGTAATTTCGAAATTTGTTTCATTGTGTACCACCAAGGGTACATAATAGAACAGCTGATAGAACACAATGAAACAGTTATAGTTATAGTATAGGGTATTTATGTATTTCATAACATACAATATAACCTTGAGAACACAAATGAAGACTTATTATTCCATATTCATCGAAACTATGAATGACAATAAACTGTAAAAAATTAAACAATAATTTAAAATAGACTTTCGGATTCAACAAGAGAACAAAATAAGCAAAAGTAAATTTAAATAAGAAATATTTAATCTCCTAACGTACGTACAATGATATTATAAAGTTCATGCCAAATTTATTATATTAGGCAGATATAGTCTCTTATTTGCCGTGAAAATTGGTTCAGGTAGTAGCATAACGATATCAGATTTTAATGGCACAGCGATGTTGAAGCCATCAGGAAAATGAAAACTACCAGCTACTTTGTTACTTTTTCTAAAGTATGAGACTTGAATTTCGACACAACTTATTTCCAATATTTTTGCAACATAATGCACCTTTCCAGGAAACCGGACTAACAAAAACGAATCTTTTTGAAGTTTTGTAAGATCATTTCAAAGGATATGGTCATTTCCTTTATTTTCTGGATTAAATTATTTTAGTTCTTCCAAATAATTTTGTTTCGGCACGAGATATTGCATTTGACTTTCCAATTTGTTTCAAAACATACCTTCTCAGTGTCGTAAAGCTAACATTGTACATTATGTACATATCTGCGGTTTACCTTGAAGGCGTGCCTCTATTTCTTACTTCTGATACAGCCATTATTTCTGAGGTAAATTTTACATATTTTTAAGGTAGATGATAATAACGTTTTTTTTTCATCAAAACGACCTTTTCATCATGAAAAGAAACAACTCATATATTGCATCTTGATTTTGAAACACTTGTTCACTACACCTCTCAACGAGTTAACATTTCTTGTGTATTTTAGTTATGTATTATAATGTGCAAGTACAAAACATTCATATGGGGAACATACTGATCTGGCATGAATATTGAAAAGAAACAGTATATTGGAAAATTTTATTACAAAATGACCAAAGCTACTCAATATTCGAAACACCCAATACTTTGTTGATATTATGTATTATTGGTACTGGTGATGTTTTATGTTTGCACTTTATTCCCTAACTATATTTATATTACAGTTTGGAATGGTTCCTAAAATACACATGAAATATTCCATGATGAATTCATAACTCGATTCTACGATTGTTGATATACGACTATATTACACGATAACAATTCATAGTATAGGTATGTTAATTCAATATTATAATTTTTCTTCCTCATAGCTTATTTTCTTATTTTCCCTTTTGGGGCTCTTATCATTTTATCTACAATTTTCACTCTAATTCTCAACTGATATCTATCAGGAACATTTTCATTCAGAATCGCAAATGGCTGCAGATTTAACGTCCTCGTGAGAGCTCTCCAAAACTACCATTCCTATTGGATGCTCATTATCTCGTTGATGAAATATCCCCAAGACTAAAGATTGCTTAAATAATTGATGGTTTTATCGTGTAGATGGAGTATTTCAACATATCTTTGATCCTATAAATTAGGTAGAAACAGTAATCATCATATAGTACGCTAGGTCTCCAGTTTTGATCCAACCAGGACAGGGGGATTTTATTCTCAGCTCTCCATGTACATATGAAGCAATCGCTACGTCTGAATCTTGATCAACAATCTAGAACTAGCAATGCGAATATGATGAATAAAGATCTCATGCAGGGAATCAAGAGTTTGACTCTTCAGGTCATTCTAGGACTCATATGCATTGGTTAGTTCAGGACGTTTTCGGGAAACTTTTGATAACAACAATAGTTTAGTGTGTTGGCTGCATTCTAGTAGCAGTGCATTTTTAGTGGTGAACATTTTGGGTGTTAGACTAGCTCTGGAATGTATGGGATAGCCCTATTCGGAGACATGTTCTCGGGAGGTTTGGCTACTGATGTCGTTGTTAGCAATTCATGGGTGTATGTCACTTTGTAGCGATTTTGATGTTGTGGAAGGAATCTCAGACCTGTTCTATCCTCTGACTTTGTCGTAACCTTTCTATTCCACGATTTATGTTCAGTTTTGCGAATGTTACGGACGGACACTTGTCATCTAAATGCTCCGGACGCTTTACCTCGTGAACGGTTAGGTTCTTTTTGTCAAGACTTGGTTGTTAGTTTCTGGTGAACTATGCTTGACTTCGTTTCGTTAAAGTTGCCTGCAGCGGGCGACACATACATGCGATTTTACTTAGGCTGATTTGGGTGATACTCTTCAGAAGTATAAATTTAATTTTTTTGTTGTTGTTTCTTTCCATTTAAGCACCTTTAATGGAAAAAAGGTTCAATACAGATCTTTTCTTCTTTTTGGAGAGGGTGTTATTTCAATCAGGCGCTATACTCCGAGGAAAAATGTTCATGCTGCAGTTGTAAGTTAGTAGGCTATTTGCTTATTAATGTGTAATTTTACTTGGTAACACTTTTATTCACATTTTCTTATTAGTAATTCAAAGTAATTGTTATTCCATTCATAAATAAACATGCTACTAGAAAGGCCGCATATTATTGAATCAATGTGTACAAGTGCAAGGAACATCAATCAATTTCAAAAATAAACTTTCAAACTCTTGCTAACATAGTATTACCGATGATGTATAAAAATTTAACAAACTAACCTGCGATAGCATTACCGCTTGGAGTTTTGTACCAACGCTATTGGAATCGGAAGTGTATAGAAGGGGATTTACTGCGGTCGTGGTTTCATATGTTCTTCGATTTTCTGAAAGAAGTTAGAGCAGTTGACATTTCTTTGACTTTTGAGAAAATGAAGGAACGGATGAAACCGTGATCAGAAAATAAATCAATTCCAAAAATTAATTCTGAAATAACCTTTACTAGGGTTGTATTCCCAAAAATGTATAAGAATTTAACAAACTAACCAGCTATAGTTCCGCTTGGAATTTTGTACCAACGTTATTGGACTCCAAAGTTTTTTCGCTGTTTTCGTATTTTTTCGGATTTAACTCGGGAAAGACGCATTTTCGGGAAAATGACAAGAGTAAAAAATTGTAGAGCAGAAAAGTTCCGATCCATACGGTACTTTTTAGTTTTCCTTCAATATGAAATTTTCCCGTTAGAGTGCGCCAAATCGTGTATATAAAGATTTTTTTCAACAACTTTCCGACATTTTATGAAAAAATTTTGTGATTCCGTCGGAAAATGTCTTGTGACTCATACCCAATTGTAGATTATTACCTAGGAGATCAATCTATCATAACGCGCACCCTTAAAAAAGGGTTATTTCTGAACTATAGATGTAAATATATCTCACTTTTACATTTTCCGACGAAAATGCGAAGAAATGCGAGAGATGTTAAAAATCAGATATATTTTATATACATCTATACTTTAGGAATAATTCTTTTTTGAGGGTGCGGGCTATAACAGATTAATCTCTTATGTAATTATCTACAATTTGGTATAAGTCTCAAGACATTTTTCGAAGAAATCACAAATTTTTTAATAAAAGGTCGGAAAATTGTCCAAAAAAATCTATATATACACGATTCAGCGCACTTTTACGAGAAAACTTCATACTGAAGGAAGCACTATATCGATCGTAAATTTTTCGCTCTACAATTTTTTACTCCTGTACTTTCCGAGCTAAATGCGAAAAAAGACGAAAACAGCGAAAAAACGTATATACCGTAGGGGAAGGTGGTGCATATAGGGACATGGTACATTGTGGGACAATCGCATTTTTGGGCATCTGTTGTTCAGTAGGTGAACTTTCTACACTCTAAAGTGTCTAAACCTTTTCTTATTCCAATCTTATTTACATTTCACTGCCTTACCAACAGTGCATTGTTACTACTTTTCTGTCTTATCTGACAATCGTTGCAAACTTTTATTTTCTTCTGTGTTCTGTTGAAGTAAATTTCGTTCATTTGTGCACCAAGAGGAGTCAAATTAATAACAGGGCTGATTTAATATATGCTCAAGGTATGTAAACATTTGTAATTCAAAATATGAAAAGGTTGTTCTATTTTTAATTATGATTTGTGAAATGAACACATGGTGTTTTGCGGGACAAATGTGTGTGGTTCATAGTGGGACATGTCCCACTATACACCATCTTGCATGAAGTCATTAATTCCAGCTATTTTTGCATAGATGCCGAAGAATAGTAGACACGAGGAGGCGAAGAATATCGCATCAAGCAAAATTAATCACAGTGACTATGAAGAAAAGATGAGAATAGCTGTGACGAAAGTGATTTCTAGTGATCTAAAATTAAGACCTGCGGCAGACTTGTACAAATTAGGCAAATCTGCTCTCCATAGAAAAGTGCTCAAGTATAAGCTTCCTCAGTTTACGAACACCTGAAGCGACGAGTCTCAGCCGTGCTACTAGCTTTAATAAGCACAATGTGTCCCTGTTTTTTGAAAACCTTCGGAAGGTTTTAGTCAAACATAATTTTTGTAGTAATCAGATATATAACTGTGACGAAACTGCAGCTACCACAGTACACAAGCCTCCAAAAATTATAGCTTGTAGTGGTCAAAAACAAGTTGGTAAAATCACCAGCGCTGAGAGGGGTATCTTAGTTACTTTGTGTGTCGCTGTTTGTGCTAATGGTACATATGTACCCCCTTATTTCATATTCCCAAGACAGCACTTCAAACCACACATGCTGAATGGTGCTCCGCCGGGCTCCGAAGGTGCCGCCCATAAAAGTGGCTGGATGACAGCTGAGAATTTTGTTAACTTTGTCGGGCACTTAGTAAACGTGACTAGATGTAATGTCGACAATAAAATCTTACTTATTCTCGACAACCATGAAAGTCACTGCGACTTTAGAGTCTTGAAGTTTTGTAAGGAGAATGGGATCGTTTTACTCACCTTGCCTCCGCATTGTAGTCACCGACTCCAGCCCTTAGATGTTACATGTTTCGGTCCATTCAAGACTCATTATAACAGGGCAATGGATGAATGGATGTTAAATCATCCGGGAGTACCACTGGGTATTTACAATATCGCCGAAGTAACAGGAACGTCATTCCCGCAAGCCTTAACCCCAACAAACATTATAAAAGGGTTTAAGCGCACAGGGATATACCCATTCAAACCAAATGTGTTTGAGGAGGTGGACTTCATGCCTTCTTCTGTAACCGACAGGCCTGAAAAACGTCAAACTGAAGAACGGTATGAGTCATTAGCGGTTCTTGCTGATTCCATTACTGAGCCAGAGCCATCTACCAGCGAAATCCAACATGTTGACACAACTAATGAACTCTCACATCTCGGTGAAAGTTATATGCGAACATCCACACCAACAAGAAATTCAGAGAAGTTTATGAGTCCAGAAGACGTAAGACCACATGTGAAAGCAGGAGAAAGGAAAGAAACACGTAAAGGGCGGAAAAGGGCTGTATCGACAATACTCACCGACACACCAAATATGAAAGAAAGGGAAAATAGAGAACTAGATAAGGAGCAACAAACAAAAATCAAACTGGAGAGAAAGAAAAAGGCAAAACTTGAGAAGAGGAAAGTTCTCGTGGAGGAATCTTCTAGCGACAGCAACGATATTGATGAACCAATATTGGATGATTCGACCGATATCAGTTTTGGAGCAGAGGGAGGAGGAGGCGAAGAAATAACAACTGGCGACTTCATCTTGGTCCAGTACCCAATGAAAAAGAGCATAAAACATTATGTAGGACGAGTAGATGGAACAGAAAACGAATTCTATCAAGTGAATTTCTTGAAAAAAGTGTCGGAGTCGGTATTTTTATATCCTGATGAGAAAGATGAAGACGTCGTTGAAAAGGCGAATGTTGTTCACAAGCTCCCCAACCCAACAACACTTGGAGGCACCGAGAGAGTTAAAAAGCAATTACAATTCAAATTTGATTTCAAAAGTTACAACATTCAATAAGGGTATTCATTTATTTTTGTATTACTTATTGCATGCAACAATTTCTTAATAGTAAATAGCTATTTTCAAAGACTTTTATGCTTCTATACATACTGTCCCACAATGTACCATAGTGTGGTACATTTAGGGACAGGTGGTATATACCGGGACAGTCAAAATATATGCCCATTTTTTTTTCTGTTTAATATGGTTAGATGACTAAACTTAAGCTTGAAGATATACACATATCACCTGTTAATCCTAAGTTTGTCACTAGAAGAATAAATGATCTGGACCAAAAAGGAGAAAAATGTCCCAGTTTACACCACCTTCCCCTATACACCGGTAGGCCAATCAAAATGAAAATCACGGCCGATATCTCATATACCGTTCGTTCAAAAGAAAATCGCTCGTACCCTTCGATTTTCATTTTCCGGGGGAAAGATTTTTCCCACATCATCAACTTTGTAACTTTCACCCCGTCGCGGGGGTGAGCATCAACTTCGAAATCTTGAGTAAGAATGGGGGACGAGTGTTGTCTTATTTTGAAGGTAATCGAATTCTCGGTTCAACGCATCTTAGTTTCAGAAATTTGATGCTACCGTTTCTGAGAAAATGATGAAACAACAATGGAAACAAAACGATTTCTCAATAATTATTGCTCGATGAAAAAATGCTGAAGCCCCTTGATTTTTATCCCGGTCTTTTGTGCATACTCTTCAACTCTGTCACTTCAACCCTCCGCAGGGGTGAGCTCCAATCCTTAAATTAAAATGGAATTAAAATTTGTGTGATACCATATTTTAATAGTCATTAAATTCTCTTTTTAGCAAATTCAACATAATTTATTAACTTTAATTTCTCTTTATTATTTATTTTAATGAGGAAATGTTTTCTACATTCCTCAATCCATTTACCAGTGACAAAACGTGATGTAAATTCTGATTCTATCGTTCGAAGAAAAAAGGATCTGCTGTGGAATTCTGTTTTTGCAGAGGATTTATAAATTTTGCAGTTCCTAAGAAGTTTCGAGTACTTACATTTAATTCATTCCAATTTAGTATTTCGTAGGGTTTTGTTTGTGTCTAAACTTCATTTTGATCTAAAATGGTTCATTCTGCAGACAGACTGCATACTGCAGGAAGAGTATCGCTGGTTGAACTGTATTATGAAAATGGTAGATGTGCTAATATTGCAGCACAGGTATTCAATGAAATGAATTCAGATAAACATGTTAACCGAAAATACATAATCGAGCTGGTAGCAAAATTTAGGGAGACAGGATCAGTGACAAACCGAAAACCAATTCCTCCAAATCGACGGATAGTGGGAAACCAAGCAGTGTAAGTTGCTGTTTTGGGCCACGTCAATATGGATCCTACATTAAGCACCACGCAACTACCTGTAGTATGTGGCATATCTCGTACGAGTATTCACAGAATTTTAAAGATATATATATTTCACCCCTACAAAATTCATCTAGTACAACTATTAAATGAAGATGACTTTGAAATTTTGCGAGATTATGAACGAATAATAACTAATCCGAATTTAGTGTTCAACATTTGTTTTTGCGATGAGTGTTCGTTTTTTCTAAATGGGACTGTTATCGTCACAAATGTCGTTATTGGCCTGACGAAAATCCACATCTATTCCATGAGGTTCACACTCAAAATCCTGAGAAATTGAATGTCTTGGTTGGAATTTATGGCGATTGTTTAATTGGTCCTTTTTTCCTCCCAGAAAATCTGAATGCAGAAATTCATCTTCAATTATTATCGCTATCGATCCTGCATATACCAAAAGACTTGAAAATGATAACAATCACAATGCCAATAGGTTGAAATTTCGACAAGATGGTGCACCTCCTCATTATACCCTTGCTGTTCGTGAATATTCAAATCAGACGTATCCTGGTAGATGGATCGGTCGAAGAGGACCAACAGAGTGGCCTACAAGATCACATGACTTGACCCCCCCTAGATTTTTTTCTATGGGGTCACTTAAAATGTAAGATTTATAAGTCACAGTCATTAAATGAAATACATCAGCGGATCATTGATGAATGTCGGGCCATTACTCCAGAAATGCTTCATAATGTCAGGAACCGTTTTGAACAATATCTCTATTATTGTATGGAAGCAGGAGTGCAACACATTCAGCACTTATCATGATGAGCAATGAATAAACTGAATCTACATTTTGTGTCTCATCTTTGTTTTGCAAACCCAAACCATGCCGTAAAGCTAAGCTTAAAGAGAATGATTTTTTCCACAAAAACAATGTTATTACATAAAATCAACGTAAAAATCGACACAAATGTTTATCAGTGTTGACTTATTACCTAACTTAACTACCTACTTAATTCTTCAAAATTGTTAGGCCGTGAAAAGACATTTTGATGTATTTATTTTTATTTATGTACTTTGACACGCTGAACACGATGGTGTAGATTAAATTTGGATTAACCCTGTGCTCGAAAAACTATGGCCATTTTTCGCGTTTTGAGCCAAAACTATGGGTTTTATGGAAAATGTTTCGGACAAAAGTTGTTGGAAAAATCAATATGCGTTTTTTGGCTTTGGTCCCGAATCGATTCGAGGTTGTGGGCTCAAGATAGGGCCCATTTGGTGTGTTTTTTGGCACATTGAAAAATTGAGTATATGTCAAAGAGTTTTGGTTTTTTCATATTCTGTTTCGTGGGAAGATAGTATTTTTATTCTTCTTCCATTTCAGTTTTGGTATTTGGACCTATTCCATTTTTTGACGTCACAATCGGCCATTTTTAAAAATCCGTATTTTGCGAATTTCAAGCGAAATACTGATGTTATCAATATAAAACCAAAATTATACGAAAGATTTCATCATTCTGCATATAAGATCCAAAATTCAAGCATTTTGCTCCGAAGACATAACTTGAGCGCCATTTTGAAAATTTTGGAGCAACGAAAAATCCAAATTGTTTGAGGTTAGAAATTGTTCACGGAACCCAAATTCTAGGTTCTATCAGAAGTATCGATAGCGAGTATTTTGTAACCGCACAAAACGTTGGGATGTCAATTTGTAATCAACCCAAAACGTTAGGCAATTACTCTTACTAAAGGATAAACTAAAATTCTATTCTATCGCTTGGTTGGCGACAGCTACAATGGAGATGGTCGTAGGTTATATTTTAGATGTTAAAAATTAGGGCGCCAGTGTATTTTAACCAACCAATGATTTTTGTATATAACTAGGGGATGCAAATACTCAAGTTCCCAGGTTAAATTAGCCTGAAAGCAAGAAAATAAAAGACCTGTACCCAGAATGATTGAAATTTACTTCGAGATAATAATATTGGAAAGATTTGAGACAGAATTTATATTAATGAGGTATGAAGCGAATTAATAGCAAATATGGATGAAGTTAATTACTTATAAATCAATGACACAATGAACAGTTGAATTTACACTATATACTATATCCAATAATTATTAACAACTGATACATAAAATCAAAATCGATAACCCAATGAACAGTTGAATTTAAGCAATATACGATATTCAATGATTATTAACATATGATACCTACATAAAATCAAATCGATAACCTGACTTGAGAGCTGGATGTCCTACTTGCTTGATGATGTTTAATTATTCTACTTCAATGTAGGGGTCCCTGCTACCATTGCCATATCGTTTCCACGATTGTACTTCGCAAATAAATTAGTGACAACCCTCAACATACCACCTATGAAGGCAATTAGTTCCTGAATTTAATGAATAAATCAAATGGAATTACAAAGATATTTACCTCTAACACGATAGGGTTTTTTACTTCCAAAAGAAAACTTTTCTATCGTTCCCCAAACAGATTCGTCGAAACTAGGTTCAAATCCCGTAAGGTATATCAATTATTCTATCAATCACAATGATTCCAATCCAAATCGGTAACTGATGTTTTTGTATTCAACAGAAGAATATTCCCATAAATTGGTTTCAAACACACGTTGGTATCACCTCCCTATTGAATAACCTAGAATTGACTTTACAACCAACTTTACTCCAACGAACAGAACATAAGTGTCTTTCTTTTCCTTTTCCGGTGTCTCACAGAACACCCTCGAAGAGAAGCGGTAACTGACATCGAGCAACCAAGACCCTTAGAATATAGGTACGGTCCGTGACCTTTAGAATCTACTGAACATGTGTCTTAGGATATACCAAATATACGGTCTAACATAGCTGACGTCACAGGAGTTAACCGATTGTCCTACAGCGGCCATTTCTAAGCCATAAGGTGGAATTTACATGTTACAAATTTAAGTCCAAGCAGATCGATTTGAATCAAGTAGAAATGGAGCTATCTCAATAAATGTGTTTGTGCCGGTAGAGGGCCCAATTTTGGTCCTATCGACAAAAATCGTTGAGCAAATTATGAAGATATACATCTGCTATCTAAATTCGAAACAGCGTACGTAAATTCGTTCACAATTCCAAGTTATAACGAATTTCATCATAAAAAAGTAGCACGGAAATTCATTTATCTGCAATAAGCGAGGGTCGGTACGATAGATTTCACACGAGAAATTATGGTTTTTTTAATATTTATGAAAGCGTGAGTGTATATAGACGTGTGAATGTGACCGTGACATGATGTTTTATAGGGTGTTACATAACCAATTTCAACATTTAAACAAAAAAATAAAATTATAAAATAATTTTGTTTTTTTTATTCATATTTTTTTTTTGTTTTCCACATTTCATGTTTATTACAAAATTATCTATATGTATGATTATCCACAGATACCCTAAGTTTTCGTTATCACTGTCAGAATATATTGCTAATGATGTAATATGATCATTATTGATATATGGATCGTCGTGATACGCTTCGTCATATGAGTTTCATAAAATTTGATCGTAGCAACTGTCATTGATCATCGGTATCGTCATCATCTTCATTATCGTGTTCATTTTCATCCATACACTTATCAAAATCATCATCATCTAATATACCTACTGATTTCTGGCTCGGGGCAATTGGAACAGCCTTTACCTTCACAGTGCTTACATAATGAGCTATAAGGTAATCCGAATTTTTTGCACCAATATTTATCGGTACAACTTTTTTTAACTACGGTAATAGATGATTTTGATCAACTCATCAGGACGTGTATTTTTTACTGATTGTACAGGAGTAAGTCCATTCGGAGTATTTCTCCAACCCAATTTTGTTGGATTAATGATTTAATTAACGATCCAAACCTGAACTTGTAAAACACCCTAAGAATATGTTGCTTTGCAGGATTATCGTATTCTCATATGGTTATCTTGTAATGCTTCGGCGGGATGTGAATGTCCACTGGCAAGAAAAATTGGGAGCATTTTGTTTAACACATTTATTAGCAAATTCCAATTGCGATCTTTCATACTCTACATAAGATTTCAAGAAGGTAACCATATAAAAATACGATAATGCTGCAAAGCAACATATTTTTAGGGTGTATTACCAAGTTCGGTAATGAAACCATTGATCCAACGAAATGGGGTTGGAGAAATAGTTCGAATGGAATTACTCCTATACAAACAGTAAAAAATGCACGTCCTGATGAGTTGATCAAAATAATCTCTTGTGGTTGTAAGGAAAATTGTTCTGATAAATGTTCGGGCAAAAAATTAGGATTACCTTGTAGCTCATCATGTAAGCATTGTGAAGGTGAAGACTGTTCTAATTGCCCCGAGTCAGAAATCAGTATATTAGATGATGATGATTTTGATAAGTGTATGGATGAAAATGAACACGATGATGAAGATGATGATATCGATGACCAATGACAATTGCGACGATCAAATTTTATCGAATTCATATGATGAAGCGAATCACGATGATCCGTATATCAATAATGATCATATTACATCATTAACAATATATGTTGACAGTGATAACGAAAACTTAGGTTACTTGTGAATAATTAGACATACAGATATTTTTTTAATAAATATGAAATGTAAAATAAAAAAAAAAATATGAATGTGAAAAAAAAAACAAAATTATTTATTAATTTTATTTTTTTTGTTTAAATATTGAAATTTATTGTGTAACACCCTTATTAAAAACAGCATGTCACGGTCACATATACCCGTTCACACGTCTACATACACTCACACCTTCATAAAAAACAGGTACATTTTAAAATATTAAAAAAACTATAATTTCGCGCGCAGAATCTATTGTACCGATGCTCGCTTATTGCCGCTGAATGAAATTCCGTGCTAGTTTTTTATGATGAAATTCGTTATAACTTGGAATTATGATAGAATCTCCGTACGTTGTTCCAAACTTGAATAGCAGATGTATTTTTTTTGTAATATAAGTTTTTTGTCGATAGGCCCAAAATTGGGCCCTCTAGAGGCCCAAACACATTCATTAGGATAACTCCATTTCTGCTCAACTCGAGTCGATCTGCTCAAAATACTAGCTATCAAAACCTCTAATAGTAGAACCTGAAATTTGAGTTCCGTGAAAAATTTCTAAACTCTGAAAATTTGAATTTTTCGTTGGTCTAAAATTATCAAAATGGCGCTCAAGTTATGTCTTCGAAGCAAAATGCATGAATTTTGGGTTTTATATGCAGAATGATTAAGTCTTTCAAATAATTTTGATTTTAGATTGATAACACTAGCATTACGTCTGAAATTTGCAAAATACGGATTTTTCGAAATGACCGATTGCGACGTCAAAAAATGAGATAGGTCGAAATACCAAAAACCAAATGAAAGAGGAATAAGAATACTATCTTTCCATCGAAACAGAATATGAAGAAACCGACACTTTTTGACATATACTCAATTTTTCAATGTGCCAAAAAACACACTAAATGGGCCCTATCTTGGGCCCACATCCTCGAATCGATTCGGGACCAAAGCCAAAAAACGTGGATCTATTTTTCCAACAACTTTTGATGAAACATTTTTCCATAAGACATAGTTTTGTCTCAAAACTCTAAAAATCGAGAAATGGCCATTTTCGGGTCCAAAATTAGTACATAGTTTTTCGAGCACAGTGTTAATCCAAATTTAGACTGCACCATCGTGTTCAGCGTGTCAAAATACATGAAAATAGGCTAAAATTAGACCTCGAGGAAATTCGAACAAAAATCGTCGATTTTCCTCCTTAAATGCCTGGACTATTTAATCCCATTCTAATTTAAGGGTTGAACCTCACCTCTGCGGGAGGTTGGAGAGAGGCAGAGCTTGAAATAAGCGAAAAAGCTTTTTTTTCGCTATAAAAATCAGTGGATCTCAAAATTTTTCCACCGAGCAATAATTTTGTTTTTCATTGTTCTCCCCTTTCTTTCTCAAAAACGGGTCCATCAAATATGGGTAACTAAGATGCGTTGAACAGAGAATTTGATTACTTTTAAAATAAGGTACTACTTGACCCCTATTCCTATTCAAGATTTTGAGGTTGAAGCTCACCTCCGCGAGGGGGTGGCATTTGCAAGGTTGATAATATAGGCAAAACCTTTTCTCCTGGAAATAGAAATCGACTGAATCGAGCATTTTTTTTTTAAACGAACGATATATGTGATATCGGCTGTGTTTCGTTTTGATTGGCCCATCCTGTATATATATTTATTACTCAGAAATAACCCTTCCTTTGAACTTTGGATTGCCACAGATTTATCTCTTCTATCGAAACCTTCAATTTGGTATGACTTATGATGTATTTTTCTATCATCGAGGAGGATTATTAATATTCATAACATGAAAACATGCAAAAAACATATATATTCACTTTAGCGCGCTCTTGCAAGCTAATTGAAGATTTAAAAATGCGAAAAAAGACAAATACACGTGAATTTTGATATATAACATATATACATCTATTTCTCGGAAATGTTCGAGTATTTCAAGTATTTCGATCCAAAGTATACTAAAACTCGGAGAATTTCCGGGAAACTGTGGAAAACCTGAAAAGAAAATCTTTCCACGTCATTGAAATTATCGTGTGATAAGTCGTTATAGGGGTTTTTGTTGTCGCTGTATACGAATTTGATAATTAAGAAATTTTCTGGAAAAACAAACATAATTTTCTTGTTAGTCTACTTTGGATAGTAATACGCGCCTGCCAACATCTTTTATGTATAAGACGATGATCGCGTGAAAAATGAGCAATTTTGTATGAAAATGACGAAAGTTCCTATTCCTATTTCTCGGGAATCACCTTTTTTTTACTTCCTAATTTCACAGATTTACTTCGCATGTAATCCCCTTCAATTTGGTATAGATCACATTGCTGTACTATTTACTTCGACCAAAGGCTTTTCTTTTGTATAATTCCTAAGATTCGAGTGCAAGCTGATCGGTCGTTTATTTAATGTTATTGACGACGACATAATATGATGTTGTTAGGTGCCGGCGATGAGCCGATGATAGCAAGGCTGTGATTGGAGGAGCTATGTGACGTCACCTAGTGCGAGAAACGATGGTAGGGAGGCTTCAGCAGAACTTTATACTTTGACTATGGTTCCTAGAAAAAGCAAAAAGAAACCCAATAGTACTATTTTGCACGACCCTGCTATTTCGAATTATTTACCTTGTCGGTAACCTATGCTCTCGGGTTACCTGCTAATATTCGATGCTTAATTCGAGCCGTTTAGCAGAACCGTAAGTAATATTTACAGATATACATGATTTTACATAATGTCAGGGTTGTAAAGAAATAACAATGTCAGACAAAAATAATATAAGCATCACGAATGAGGTGTGCTCATTTCAGACCGTATTGGTAAACCGGTTTTGATACATTATAACTATAGTTAACTGCAGTTAATAACTTATTTTGAAGAACATATTGTAACTAAGTGTAAATTCAAGTTTTATCCACATTTTACAATCCAGTTCGATTGAGTTGTTAAAATCGTTTTCGATACAGATCTGCATTTTGAATGTTTACGTATTTGCTGGATAACCAAGTTATCCAAAAGCTGATTATAGTTTACAAGTAGCACAATATATTGAGAAAATTGTTCAATGTAGAAATGTCATTGCACTGTAGTTCGTGAATGTTACCACGCTTCGCAAAATCAGCTCGGAAACGAGATTAATCACATATTTATTTATTCATTAACGAGACGAACCCTTTTACAGTCTAACAAATTTAATAAAATATAATGCATCGTAAAAGGATATAAAATAAAGAGTTTACATTTCTTTGGGGAATGCGGAAATTAATTTGTGATAGCAAATCAGGACAGTTAACTAACCCATTACTGAGTTTGAATAAAAATTTTAGATCATTATGATCTCTACGTAATGTTCATTTTTCAATATTTAGAATAGATTCAACCAAGTCGTAATTGAAATTATAGTCACGGAATCTAATATTCATTTTATAGGCGGCAAATCTTAAGAGTTCATGTTGAACCCTTTCAATCCTCACACGATGAACATTATAAGAAGGAGACTTCTCTTCTGAGTATTGCTCTTCTGTATAGAAGAGCAAGGTGCGGACGCACCAATGTTGTGTGAAGATATCTTATAGAAACAATGTTATGAAAATCGCTAGAAACTCTGTTTATAAAACCTAAGGACTAAAGTGCTTTATTAACTATATAATCACACTTTGCATCAGCAAAAAAATCAGTCATATCCAAATGAATTTATTAAGATCTCGTTATCAACACTGTTGGAGGATGCACGATTCTTGAATGAAAAATAACTTTACCTCTAATGGAACATGATAAGATCGCTATATGGTATGGCATCAGTCCATCGAGTTTTTGGAAAAATCTCAATGTATGTCATAGCTGTCGGGGTTATAAAATAGACGGAAATGCACAGATATTCAAAACCTACCTAAAAATATAGATTTCAGTGATCTGTGACTCTAGCTTAGAATGTTGACAATCATAATAAATTTTAAATCAATAAAATAAACATGTGTAGATAATAATAAAATTATATAACTTCGTAAATACTTTCACTTCATTTCATTGATAACGGTCGTTCATTGTGTGTTAACTGATAATTATATAACTGAGTTACGTTCCAAGGGGGCATCATGTCTCAAAGACCAGGTAATAATGCTTTATACTTCACTTTATTAGAATATTCTAGTCTTGGTAACAAAATCTATAATGGAATGTCATTTATAAATAACGTAAACGGTAATACAGATAAGTTTATAACATTACCATGGAGATTTAAATTCCATCATCAATAAAGTACTAGAATATTATCACCCGTATATCTTTGGAACGATGATTCGAATTTTATGAAATCTTAAAAGTAGCATCTCATCATTATAATGATTGTATTGTATTCCTAATTCACTTCCAATGTGTTATCTCGGAATATGTTCAAATTACCATCTCTTTTCCGATCCTCATCTGGCTGCAGAAGTAAAGATATCTTGAGTGCAAAAATAACTTCTTACTGTACAGATGAGGAATTAATTAATTAGACAACCCAACTAGAGAGATCGTGCATATGAACATTTTCATTTGAAAACAAGAAAGCAGGTTTCAAACTCCCAGGACAAGAACAAATCCCCGAGCAATAACTTTTAATACATGTAGTACAAATATCGGAGTCTTAGGTTAGGTTAGGTTGAGACCTAACGGTAACCGAGTACACCGTTCCTAGCATAGTCAAAGTATAAAGGTCTGCTGGAGCGTCCCTTCTACTCCTTTTAAAATTCTAGTGCAAGCTGATTGGTCTGTTATTTCGTTTATTTAATGTTATTGACGACGACATAATATGATGTTGTTACGTGCCGGCGACGAGCCGATGATAGCAAGGCTGTTATTGGAGGAGCTATGTGACGTCACCTAGTGCGAGAAACGATGGTAGGGAGGCTTCAGCAGACCTTTATACTTTGACTATGGTTCCTAGAAAAAGCAAAAAGAAACCCAATAGTACTATTTTGCACGACCCTGCTATTTCGAATTATTTACCTTGTCAGTAACCTATGCTCTCGGGTTACCTGCTAATATTCGATGCTTAATTCGAGCCGTTTAGCAGAACCGTAAGTAATATTTACAGATATACATGATTTTACATAATGTCAGGGTTGTAAAGGAATAACAATGTAAGACAAAAATAATATAAGCATCACTAATGAGGTGTGCTCATTTCAGACCGTATTTGTAAACCGGTTTTGATACATTATAGCTATAGTTAACTGCAGTTAATAACTTATTTTGAGGACATATTGTAAGTAAGTGTAAATTTAAGTTTTATCTACATCTTACAATCCATTTAGATTGAGTTGTTAAAATCGTTTTCGATACAGATCTGCATTTTGAATGTTTAAGTATTTGCTGGATAACCAAGTTATCTAAAAGCTGATAATAGTTTACAAGTAGCACAATATATTGAGAAAATTGTTTGATGTAGAAATGTCATTGCACTGTAGTCCGTGAATGTTATCACGCTTCGGCATAATCAGCTCGTAAACGAGATTAATCACATAATATTTATTTATTCATTAACGAGACGAACCCTTTTACAGTCTAACAAATTTAGTAAAATATAATGTATCGTAAAAAGAATATAAAATAAAGAGCTTACATTTCTTTGGGGAATGTGGAATTTAATTTGTGATAGTAAATCAGGACAGTTAACTAACCCATTAATGAGTTTGAGTAAAAATTTTAGATCATTATGATTCCTACGTAACGTTAATTTTTCAATATTTAGAATAGATTCAACCAAGTCGTAATTGATATTATAGTCACGAAAACTAATATTCATTTTATAGGCGGCAAATCTTAAGAGTTCATGTTGAACCCTTTCAATCCTCACGCGATGAACATTATAAGGAGGAGACTTCTCTTCAGAAGAGCAATACTCAAGGTGCGGACGCACCAATGTTGTGTAAAAATATCTTATAGAAACAATGTTATGAAAATCGCTAGAAACTCTGTTTATAAAACCTAAGGACTTAAGTGCTTTATTAACTATATAATCACACTTTGCATCAAAACTAAGCTTTCTGTCCATAATAACACCAAGATCCCTTATTTCTGTTTTACTAGCTAAAACATTGTTATTAATATGATAATGGAAATCCACAAAACAATGAGTTCCAAAGAACTTCATTACAAAGCATTTATCAACATTAAGCTCCATCCCATTTTCATTACAGCTTATAACAAGTTCTGTTAACTCTTTTTGAACTGGTAGAGGATCTAAAACACATTCAATGACATAGAAAAGTTTCAAATCATCGGCAAAAAGCAAAAAACGACATATTTTGAAAACATGTTTTATATCGTTGATGAAAAGAAGAAACAATGTGACCCCTGAGGTACCCCTGATAGAACATTAATTTTTTCAGAAAAGAAAAATTTTTGCTCTACTATTTATTTCTTGTTGGTAAGGCAGCTTTACAACTACTCCAATAATGCACCTTGTGTACATACCTACTGGATATAGTTTTGAGATCAATAGCTCATGATTTATGCGGTCATAAGCTTTACAAATTGTTGTTTCAAATTTAAATGAATGCGATGACCTGGTTATAATTTAGGAGGCTTTGATTATTGCAAACACGGGAGGTAACTAAGAGCATTACTGGAAAACCATTTTATCAATAATCATTTTCAAAGACCGAATTTGATATGAATTAGGTACTATGAATTGTTCGGTTTTGGGTTTTTATGTGATATGTTAGTTCTTGATGATATCTATAGAGAAATTACATGACAAACATCACATGTCCATATCAGAGACCTAGTCTAGGAATTTTGTTTGTTGATTATCTTCTTTATTTAAAGCACTTTTTAGTATGGGTGTACTGTAATTCATTCACCATGATTAAACATACAAGTCGCCAAGTTGCTTCTTCCGAGGTGGTTTCGATATTGACTACAAAAGACTAAAAATAAGGTATTCTACAATATAGGGAAAGTGTGATGTAAATCTAAAAGAATCAACTTCCACAATGTTGTCTTCCTAGAAGTAGAATATTATACTTCATGATAAATAAGTGTAACTGACCTGGAATACTTTACTACAACCTTTGCAACAAGCCAAACGGTCTACCAAGTTCAGAACGAGTAAAAGTTTTGTCTAAAATATGACCACATCTTATGAGCTAAACATGGAAGCTACATTTAAATTTTAATAGAATGAAAAATTCTTAAAGTGATAAACATTCATAGCATCCTTAAATCACCTCCACTGTCAGTGCTAATATTGTTATTGTTATGCTGATGTAAATGTTTCATCAAAAAATTCACTCTACAGTAGGTGAGTTAAAATATTATAAAAATAAATTTAATGTATCTGTTACCGATGAAGCGTATAATTCCGGTATCTTATGGAACAAGATGTTTGTGATTTGATAATTTACTTATTTATTGTATATATTAAATAGTTATTCCGTTAACTAACATGCAAAATACAATATGGAATGAATAGACGCGATCGAATAGTAACTTGAGGAACTAGATAAGTTGCAGTAATTATTAAAAAATGGTAATTGACTGGAATACCACCTATGCCGATACCTAAATTTATACAATATACAAGTATTCCACATACTCCCAGCAAGTCATTCCACCTTAACTCATATTATGCAAATTGATCCATAATATGTCATAGGTACCTCAATTTTTTAGATTCCATTTTCAACGGTGGGTACAAGACTGTTACATAAAATTTGTCGTGTAGTTAATTATCACTTTTCACAACTATTAGAATCATCGGATTGAAACCATCAGGATTGTAAACTTCCTAAGCCATTTTGAAATTCATAGCAACCATAATTCGAACTGAGTTTCCTCGGCTGCCAGTCTGGAATGAATGGATTGAAGTAATACTAATACTAAACGTTCTAGGTGGGATCTTTTTGTTTAGGCTTAGGTTTCTTGTGAGTTGGTCGGACATCGATCCTACCACCGCGACCATGTGGTCTATTGTCACTTCTAATTGAAGCTCACCCAGCTAATCCACACTTTACATAAGGCCATACATTTTCCTATATGAGGTTTTGTCCAGATCTCCTGGTAATATGTGTCTTACCCTAGCTGGACATAGAGAACGTGTTTAACCGTTTCATCATCCTCGATACATAGTCGATATTGAGCGTTTTCCATTAAGCCGAGTCTTCGTAGATGATGATTCAAATGACAGCATCCTATGTATAGACTGTTCAGACACGTCGTTATGAGTCAAAAATAACCTCACACTCTATAATCCTTGAATCCTAAAAATGAAAATCAAAGAGCTTCGAATTTAAAAAAATACGGGCAGTCACCGAGCACTGTTGACAGAATTGAAAACTGACATTATGAAGTAACCAATTTATTTTATGTTATCTTTAAATTGTTGTAGCATCCAAAATTACAATTCTATTATTTTAAATGAATATATTCTTCAGTTTTCACAACTGTCAGCAGTTGAATCGATAATTATATACATTTTTATATTTTATACAAAACGTATAATGGACGGTACAATCCCTGTAAAGAGGTAACCCGATAGCCATCATAATAAATTTACATCATTTTATTTTTTTGAAAACATTATTCATTGATATTTACATCGATGTAAATGAAAGTAATGTTAAACAGCATTTTCTTCATTTGCGTCGTCATTATCGGTAACTTCGACGATACTTAACGTATTAGATTAGATCCAAGCATGAAACATACTGTGGAATCAGGTGTGCTCATATATAAAAACAGGCTACCATTACCGATCACACATAATTTAATTATTACTTTTTACTCTGTAATAATTAAGGTATGAGTTGTATTGGAAAAAAGGGTCCATTTTTTCAGTTAGCATAAAAATATAACATTCGTCTGCACGAGGACATAGGTCCTGTGTACCGTAATCGAGAGCACTGTATCACACAGGCAGGCTCACCAACACCGACTCAGTTATGCACACGTGTGTAAGCGTATAGAGAGACTGCCTGACGCCTGACCCGCACTGCCGCTGTTGCGCACGCAGCAGTATACATAATACCTAATATATATAGCTACAGCTGAAGGGCCGTGACGGACTCATGGTTCTATCCCTCATCTGAAATAGCCTCAAGCGCCTAAAGAAGTTTCCACTTCAAAAACGTCAAGATCATACTCACTATCATATTTGATGCTGTGATCCAACATTCGAACAATGAAAATGATAAACACACAACATCATCGTTGTGTAGTACACATGCAAAAGTTCTCACTTATACACATCACTAATGTTATATTCTTATGACAAGAATTATGTTCACAATATATAGATACTAAGTTCACAATATACGATTAATGAATTCAATAAAAATATAATTTTCGCCTGCACGAGGATCGAGGATTCAGTAAATGAATAACGTCGAGTCGGCACAGAAATGCACTCGTGTGTAAGCGTATAGAGAGACTGCCTGACGCCTGACCACTTAGTTGCGCTGGCGGCAGAATACATAGTACCTATTATATATAGCTACAGCGTGACTGCTCGTGACCGACTCATGGTTTTACTCCCCATCTGAAATCGCTCAACGCGCCTAAAGAAGTTCTCACTTCAAAAATACCGTAGGTTTAGATCAAATTGAAGAGAAAACACTAGTAGAAATTAAATATAGATTGGTACTGCCACTGACAATTATAATCAAAAGATTGAAAAGTGAAAACGGTGTATGTTGCTGCACACTTAAAATAGCTGTAATTAAGCATGTGTATGAAAATGGACGACGAATCGAAATTTCCAGCTATAGGCCAATCTCATTGATTACAAATTTCAAATTCGAAGAAATAATTAAAGTGAGATTTTCTAATTTGATAAAAATGCTTAGCAATATTATTTCTGGGAGACAATTTGGTTTCCAAACAGGTGAATTTATGCCGATGATGCAATTGGCTTCCTATAGTCAAAAATTTATGAATCTTTGTATAGTGGGAACAGTTCACTTTGCGCGAGTGAACTAATCTTTTGATTGGAAATGTAGGTTTTAAAACAGTAACAATAAAACTATTAAGTAGTTACTAAAACAAAAGAAGACATCATTTTAAAATGAGTTAATCCTCAACTAACAGGAAATGATTGAATTCGGGGTTTCGCAAGGGACAATTTTAGGACCGTTATTATTGACTCTATATATGAATAGTTTTGCACCGGCGACGCTATATTTTATCAATAGAATAGCTTGCTGCAACTCAAATACTTAGGTCAACCTGAGAAACTATTCGATTACAAATTGGTGACACTGAATTACAATATAATAAAACACTGTTTTGTTCTTACTCTAATAATTTGCTCCCGTTTAATTGCGGCATACTTTGTTCAATTTTTGTCGTTTTATACCTACAGCGGTTGAAATGTTCCTTCAAGTTTGCCGGATCCGAATCGAATTGATTCATTTCTGTATTCCGGTTATCAGATTATTAATGTGGTTTACTTCTCATGGAGAACTCTAGCTAGGGTCCTCGTCACAAAGCTTATCACAGTGCTATGTATGAATAGCCTTGTCCCATGTAAACAGTTGGTATTAAAATTTCGGGCTTTAATAGCAATTTTCACTTGGATATATCTCAGCTGATTCAATGATGTAGCAGAAATTTACAGTTCCTTGCAAATAAACACGGAACCTTACCTTAGGTTTGTACCCGCCATCGGAAGTTGATCCATGATCTGCGACCTATTTCCCACGGCATCCGTTAGTCATGGACAGCGGACAGCATCCTTCACCACCATCTTTGTGGTGATGTTCCGGCTGAGGAGGCCGGAAGTCTGTCGAGGAGACACCCAAAGTCTAAAGTTTCCTCCTTTATAGCTTCGATGGTTGGTTTGCTTCAGTTTTGTATTGCAAAAGGGAAGCAAGCTCTGAATTAACTGATTGCCCATGACACCAGCATATCATACACTCACTGCGGTCACACATAATAAGAATATTTCTGGTGCCATATATCTTATAGTATAACTGCTTGTCCATCATGACCTAACTGAGAACAGACAGAATATTTAATTCGAAAGATCGGAAGGTTCAGTGCCGGGGTTCTATTTAAATCTATAAGAAACGGGATGCTATCATTGAATGAGTACTGTCGGAGTAATTGCCAACCATAGTAATACTCATACCTACACTCATCAATTGAAAAGATTGAACTTGAGTTGAATGTGCGGGAATGGTTGATATGTGGCGGGGAATCGAATCACATTGTGTTAATCAACGATCTATCATCCTTTCAGAAATTCATATTTTCAAAAAAATTTAATACTCTGGCTGGATCAAAGTGGTGCATTTGGTTGGAACGGTTCAATATTTTACATTTATTCATCTTAATAATCCTATATTAAATTATCTAAGTTATCTTCATAATTCAGAAAATTTTATTCTATATCTCTTCATGGATTGTTTTTGAATATATTAAACGGAGCTTACATCCTATTCGAATTTGCAACTTCCTAAAAAATTCAATCTCATTTCGGAAAAACAATATTGATACTTAGAAAGAAAATCTACAAAGCATGCCATCAAACATCTACAAATCGGTGGATAAAAGAGAAAAATGTTTAGCGGTTTTTTTGACCTACAAAAAGCGTTTGACAGTGTTTCTCATGAAAAACTATCACAAACGTTAGAAGCGTCGGGGTTCAGAAACAATGTACTAAAATTGTTCAAAAGCTATCTATCCAATAGAACGCAATTTTTGCAGATAAATAAAGCTTATAGTCATCCGAGGAAAGTTGAATTCGGTGTATCACAAGGAACTATACTAGGTCCGGTGCTATTCATTTTATATATGAACTCGGTATTTAATTCAAAAACCTGTGGAGATATTATATCATATTATGTTGACGATATCGTGATTTCCTATGAAGATAGCTCATGGGATAGCCTGAAAAGAAAAGTGGAAGAGGATTTGATACTTTTTTTAAATTGGTTTGATTATAAGCTACTTACTATTAATATTTCCAAAACAAAGTACTCACCTTTTTCTTTATATCTGAATAGCCGACCTACCTTTTCAAAATTAATGGTGAATGGAATAATGGAAATAACGTCAGTTAACAACATGAAATATCTGGGTGTAATTCTCGACCAGCATTTGAGATGGAATGAACATCTGCGCAAATTAAATAATGAATTAAGATGTATTTTGTTCAGATTCAAACAATTGTACATTTTTCTTTCTCAAAAACAACTCAAAATTATGTATCATGCTCTAGTAGAAACACATCTGAGTTATGGCATAATAGTTTGGGGGGGCGCTTTAATTATTCACATTAATTCAACACAAATATTACAAAAGAAATTTATTCAAAGAAAGCAGATATTTAGACATTCGCCAAATTTATTACAAGGGATGTATAATTAATACAGTTATAGATATGAGACCTAACACTGAAATTAGTCATGACACAAGACAGACTCAGGGAGTAAATTATATTATACCTCAAATGAACACTACAACGGGGCAACGTTCCTGGCTCTTCTTAGGCCAAAATGCTGGAACGATCTCCGACCAGAGATAAAAAAAAGGCTCAATATGCTTGTTTCATGAAAGTAGTTCAGTCTTACCTGCTAGACTCAAACAGAAACTTCATACAAAACCGAATTGACGTAAAAAACAACTAATAAAAATACTCAGATATAAATGTGTGAATGACAGGGGTGTTGCCGGCTGTGCTAAGTTATGTACGTGTTACGCAAGCCCTCTTTCTCAGTTTTAGAATCTTGTCATTGTTAAATTGAAAATGTCTTACAGCTAAGAGGCAGATGAATTTTAAAGATTCCTCCAAGCAATAAATTATTTATTATATTTATTTCAAATTGAATGTTGAAATCAAATAAATACCTTTCATTCAAATAAGAGTCCTCTCTCTTAGTTTTTCATCTGTAACTTAAAATATAGAATAAGCAAAATTTAAAAATATCTAAATTTTTAATAATAGATGTTATATTTCAAAATATTGGAGATCATATCATTTAAATGAAAACTATTTTGCAAAAGAAATGAGTGTTTCCACTTATATCAAGATGAAAATGTGACAAATGTTGGCTCTATAACAAACTTCTCAATGAGGCCCTACAGTGGATAGCTTTCTGCAAACCATGTACGCTTTTCTGCTGTGTATATTAGTTTCAAATGCAATATTTGATGTGTATATTTTGGCTTAAAACTGTACAATCGTGCTAATTTCATAGTATATAATATAAAACCAATTAATGTAATGTCAATTAAAAAATGATTTATTATAAATAGAATATGATCTTACTTAGTAAATAGAATAAATATATGTATTCTCTTTCGCATAGGTGAGAATATGTATATGTATTGGTATATGTGTATGTATGTATATGTGTTTACATGTATGTATATGTGTTTATAAGTATGAGTATGTATGTGCATATATTTAAGCGTAGGTATATATTTGTAAATGTATAGGTAAGGATGTTTCAAGTTTTCTGTTTATTCATTTCATTTATTTGTGCAAGGCATAAGATAAAATCACGGACAAGTATCAATAATAATACTTATGTGATTCTTATAATAGCCTTCATTTATTTATTTTAGCTTAGATTATATTTTTTTGAAACTTTATGTATATTTTCTTAGCTAAATAAATTATTATTATTATTATTATTATTATACATTGGTGACTCCGACAAGAAATTGAACATTTAATATAATGTAAATAAACGAAAGTAATAAATAAATTTGGGTACGATCGAACAAGAGAAGACGAAGATCGTTAATCAACATTTCCCGAATCAACCTTTCATTCATACAAATTTTGTATCCTTGGTGGGTATTCCATCTATTCCTTCCATTTCAATGTAAGTTTAATTACAGGAAGATATAGACGAGCACTACTTAAATAATTTTTCTAATGCTTTCCCTTTTGTACCCTTTGACAAAACTAATGTTGATAATACTAGTCTTTTCATCATTTTACACTACGTTTAAACAAACATTAAGTTTTTCGTATTCATTGTACTTACTAGGAATGTGATGTTTTTTGAACTCATTTTCTACAGAACCAATGAGGTTAAATTTTTTCATTATCCTTGATACGGTACTATTTTGAAAATTTTACCCTGGATTGCATTCATTAAAAATATTAGCTAATTGACAGTGTGATGTATTCTCGCCGCATATTAGGACAACTTATATTTTTCCCTGAAGGGATAACGTATGGTTACTACACTAAATATTCTCATTTAATTACAACAATGTCAATCTGACAGCTTGCAATTTAATTAACAAGACCAACTTGCTTTTACAATTTACTAATTACAAGATATTATGTTCTCAGAAAAGGTGCAAAAACTGAAATATAATTAAAACAATGCCTTCTTCTGACAGTTTCCCTATATCTTACATGCATTTAATACTTCAGACGAATTCTCGTGTCTTTCCGAAAGAACGATAAAATAATTGGAGCTTTGCACTGCTTGTGCCTACATTTTTTATGGTTGCAATTCTTGTTTTTAAACATATTGAAAGTAAAAAATATTTATCATGGAACTGACATCTGACGGTGAGTATTGGATAAGTGAATTAATTTTCACAAGTTAGTTAACTTCGGATTTGTAAAACATATTTTATTTGATGAAAATTTCATAAATCGCAACTTCATCCTAACTTTTAAAATTTTCACACGGTCAGTGCAGTAGAAGCCTCTTTTTTAAATTCGATTTAGAAATGCTTTTTTCCGCCACTTTCAGTTACAAATGTAAGATTTCACGGTTAACGGAGATCGCTTGGCCACAACTGCTTATATCATTTTTGCTCTAATTTGAACCTAAAACTGTTCCCGACATCAAATTTTGAACAAAGCTATTTTTTTTTTAATTCTCATATGGTGCGGACCATAAAACCAAAGAAACGTAACTTCAAACGACAATTATGGTCTTCTTAAAGAAAATGACATTCTGGGTTTTATGATTCGGTTGGGATATAATAATTTCATTACCTACGGAACGTCTCCAAAATTATTTGTAACATTTGTAGATGTAAGTTTTGTCTTCTTGGTATTTTGGTTCTTTATTATGACTATGAATAGAATGAAATTTATCTTTTGACGTTTCGATAATTTATTTTAATCTTTGTGAAAAATAAATTATTGGAAGGAAAGAGATGTTTTATTTTATTCATATTCATAAAGTCATATAAATCTCTCAAAAAATGCAACCGAAAAAGCCACAAATATGTGCATTTGAATGGATCAGAAAATGGCAAACAATGCAAGGATTTTAGAAAAAAATGCGAGGAATTCAGAAAAAAATTCAAGAAATGATGTAGGTATATTATAATGTTGAATAATACTATTATTTCATTATTTTATTATGGTAGGTAGTGGGGGCGGGATTTAATAATTATACAACGGAAATTTATAATGAGTATCAGATTTTATTATTACCAATACATGCTATTAAAATCATTAATATACCACAGATAACAATAAAACAAAATAACAATATAGGTATTTAAACAGACATAAGTCATGTCTTACAATTATTATAAAAAATATTGATAATTGAGTGTTTTTCAAAGTTTTCTAGGAGGAAACTTTGTCTCTTGTCAAAAAACATGTGTTTAAAAATTGAAAAACTTCATTCAACATCAACTGATGTAATGGGAGCATATTTATATTTAGAAATGATGATTAATTCTAAGTTAGGTATATTTACATCGTTTTCGCTCACAAAAACTTTCGAAATTTTCTTCACAATTTGAAAGCCTGTATTATTTTGAGCCACAGAATTTAATTTATGTAGTGAAACGGTAGCGAAACGGACCGCTTTGGTCAATTTTTAATTGGCCCAACTAGCTCAAATTTATGTGATTAATCTCAGGGCTCGTAGTGAAACGTGCCCTGTGATTCTAGACTTGTAAATTTTCTGAGCGCCAACTGCTTAGAAATAACTACAAAAATAAATGAATTCACAGTCAAGAATACACAGGCACTACGAGATGGTTATATTTGATGGATATTCAGGAAAACAAGACAAGTCCAACTTAACAATTTGATTTATTCCAAGAGGAATTTGGGTTATAACAAAATGATAAATTTCAATTTTTATAATGAACTAATTTGTACTATAAATTAAAATTGAATTTTGAAATGAACAATTAGAAAATTAAATCAATATGTAATATAAATTAAAATTGAATGTTGAAATGAACAATTATAAAAGTAAATGTGAACCTCTAAATGGATTCAAAAAAATTTAGTGGAATACAAATTCAGTTGGATAACACAAAACAGAGAGGTGAAGATATGGTTATTCAAACTAAAAATGTTACCCTCCATGGAACTTGATGGAAATGGAAATCGGTCCGGCCAGGATATTCACTAAACCGTCTCGGGAAAAAGAAGAGAGGCGCCTCAGTTGTTTTTACCCTGCAAATTGAAAATACGAACAGTACCTGTCCTAAGTCCGAAGGAAAGAGTGACACAATCAATCGGAACAACCATGCGATTCACAACTTATTATGTTATCTCTCCAAATTGAAAAACACTGTATTACAAAATTGAGATCTTGAAGAGATATCGAATCAAACAACAATATAAATTAATATGAAAGAATTGAATTATTACAATAGATCCTTAAATAGGCAAAACATCAAAATGTGGCTGAAGAAAGATAATCAAAATGTGTCTGAAAGAGTAATAATCAAAATGTTGGAATTTGTCAGTTAACATAAATCTTAATACTTGAACTGAATTGCATATAAGAATTAATGATTGTAATTTACTCTACAACCCACGCGAGCGTAGCAGACCTGATAATTAAATATCCAATAAGCAGTAATTAGAGAACAACTCTATGTTAATCCTTAACAATATCTACAGCACGTTTCAGTCCAAAGACAGCTCGGTATACTCTTGTACCAGAACTACAAAATGGCGATTCGGAATAAATCACTCAAATTACCATGTGCTATTGTGGGATTAAACACAAAGGGAATGAAGAAATAGTATAACAGAAATCTGCCTACGTCCCGCTAGATTGTCTACATACAAAAATTACAACAAATAATGCAGTGATAGAAACGATTATCTATGAAATTAATATGCTAATACAAATTGATTGGGTGAAACACTAGGTATGTCGAGCACGCTTCTACTGAAATAAAATCACAATCAGGCACCTAACATCCAATAGTCTAATTACAAATTACAAATCCAAATCAAATTATATGGTACCTGATGTGAATAAAATTTCAATAGCAAAAATTAAGGAAATGAATGCAAAATCAACGAATTATGAAATCTCGACTTACCTAGTTTAAGTTTCACACGACAATGAATTCTCTTCGACTTCCGTTATCAGACCTACCCCACTTCGCGATATTTAGCGACATCACACATAAGGAATGCTAGTTTCAATAGTCGATGTTTTATTGACCGGGCAGACGTCTTTAATTAATCATATGACACGATTCCTAACCGAAAAGGAATCTAATATGTTCTTTACAGTATTCTTTATCTTAAGTAACGGCGTACCGTTACAGTAGAACGACGGTCCCAATTTGTCTAGCGACTTTCTTACAATTTGACTCAAACTGGCTAATTAGAGCTACTGATTCTGTTAATGGAACACAAGATTTTTCTAAACTTTTGATAGTTGTAGATACAAACATATAATTGGTTTTTATAAATATTAAACTATTCTTTATTAACGAATTTTTAAAAAGATTTTTTGAGTTTAAAAGAGATGTAAATGAAGAGTCACTAAGATCGTCAATCACATGTTTAATGGAGTCGTAATTGTCAGCATAACATATAGCTGCATTCAACCAGGTACCCCAACGAGTTATTACAGGTTGTGGAGGTAAGGCAAGATTTGGAAATTTTTCTTTGTAAAATTGAACGCGTGTCGGAGCTTTTAAATACACTTTTTTAACATTGTTAATTAGGTCATTGACCAAAGGAAATTGCTCTATTATACATCCTGCCACTCTATTAATGCCATGAGCTAGACAGGTTACATGTTGCAGATTAGAATAAAATTGAAAATGAAATAAATTTTACTGTCGGAACAATTTGGGGCAAGAAAAAATTTTTCAATGTATCTTGGACAAATCGTGTAATTGTTAAATTATTATTTAATTATTTGATTTGTTGAAAAATAAGCTGCGACTAAGTAAAAAGGAAAAAAAAAATTATAAATGAACTACGAGTTTGAAATTCCACAAATAAATACAATTAACTCAACCGGTTTCACAAATTACTTTGCATCATCAGGAGAAACAAAATATTGATGAATTGATGATGATGCAAAGTAATTTGTGAAACAAAATATTGATGAATTGATGATGATGCAAAGTAATTTGTGAAACCGGTTGAGTTAATATATTGTATTTATTTGTAGAATTTTAAACTCGTAGTTTATTTATTAACTATGGAAAGATTCCACGTAGTAAGGATAGAAACAATTAATTTGTTAAAAAATATTATGTTAACTATATCTTGAATACATGAATACTTATACTTTTAGATAAAACATACCTCAAAAACAAAACCATTAGCAATATGTAACATATACTTACAATTTTTGAACACACTGTACGAAAAAGGTGGTCTCCATCGCAAGTAAGTTCTCGGTGACACTTTATCCACATAGTATTAAATGTCGTTTTATGCATTTCGACTCAAACACTTGTACTTTATTTCAATCAGGATACAATATACAATAGGTTCACTAATCGTAACGCTTTCGTTAGAACATACTGCTTAATTAAAGGTTTACCTAATATTTACTGCGGGAGGCCGCTCCCGCTGCGAATCCCCCGGTTATAGTTAATTGTTTATGGTAGTTGGTATTTCCCATTCTAAGAATAAAGTAATAAAATCATCATTATAGTAAGACCCTTTTAATCAAGTAGCTACGTACTTTTTCAAGTTCTTTCAATTTTGGGGTAGCAAGTAGTTCCAAACCCAAACAGATTTAATAAATTCCACAATGAAAACTTTCTGTTCAATAGGATTTTAAAATAATTGGCAATAAATGCAAAAAATGCTCAAATATTTGAAAAAATATATTTTTTGAGAAAAAGTATTAAAAAATGCAAAAAAAGCAGGAAACGTAATTTGCATTTTTCCCGTGCTTTCATAATGAAGAACCAGAATACTTAGAGAACAAAACATCCATCTACAAATGGTTTGCTTATTCATCACAACACAAAATTATAGATGAAGTATGAAATAAGTGGTACACCATAAAATGAAAAGTTGGCCGATTTTTAAACTGAGAATTCAAATAATTGAAGAGACGTTCCGTATCTACGAAATTATCCTATCCCAACCGAATCATATTGATTTTAAGAAGGTCATAATTGTCGTTTATATTTAGTCCATGCTTATTTGATATAAAAGAATCCAACCATGTTATAATATAATCTAAAACATACATCGGAATATGCAGTTATACGAGAAACTCAAAAAGAGTTATATTTTGCTTTTTATATACATTTTGCATATGTAGTTAAGGCAATGAGGGATTTCACACCTTATAAAATATGAATTCTACAAAGTAAATCTCTATGAAACCTTGTGCAAAGGAATAGTGATGACATCAATAGAAAAGTTAAAATAAAACTGAATGCGGAAATGATCGGAAGTCGTATGAAACACTCCTTCTACCACGAATTCCGTAACTCCCAGAATTTGGATAAAAATTTCTATCATTCTTGGCCCAAAACAAGAACTATTGAGAATTTTTCTGAAAAATTCATATTTTTCTAGATATGGCAACTTCAACATTCCTAAAAGTGGGAGAGGAGAAATGTAAAAAGTCAGAAACAGTTCAGATCGATTCAGAAATAACCAAAACGGATAAATCCGGCCAATTGCAATTGTTCCTTACACTATATTGTGAGGAATTTGAGAATGGGGAAACAAATCTCGACTAAAAATTTTGAGGTGTTTTCCCCTTATGCTGTTTTCCATATAATGAACGAAAAACTAATTTCGCTGAACAAAATGTGTGTACTGGAATTCCTCAATACTCCATAGATTTGAGTGTACGCAGTTTTCGTTATGGCGTGTGAATGTACGTGTGATATTATCATAGACAATTATTCGTATCTTGTCAAATACTCATTAGAATATTAATAATAACTGATTGCTAAAATTTTTATATACAGTTGACGGTGAGAATGAAAAACTTGTCTATGGAAATCCTGAATTGGACTTTACACCTGTGGCTGGTTTGGGTGAAGAGTTATTCCATAGTATGGTCAAAAACAAATCGAATATAGCTCAGGTATGTATAAATATATGTAGGAAGAAAATGAGCGAACATCATTCGTGAGACCAAAATACATGGTAGAGGACATGTGAGCATGACGGTGTTACATCCGAAAGTTTATATTGATAGTTCGAATTTCATCAAGCTAATATGTCCGAATGCTCGTTAAGCTCCTCACTCAACCGACAAATCAGAAATAAACCTCACGACAATCGTTACATATTCTGGATTCTGTAACCAGTTGATCTGAGTACTCAGTCCTCATTAGGACCATTGTTTCACATTTATATTATTAATAGTACCTACAACTACAACATAATCCGTTTCTTTTCGATCCTTTGTGCATTTATATCTAACTGATGACAAGAATTGAAGCTTTTGAAGAAGTAATATGTCGATTTATAAAAGGTTTCACACCGCTTCCATTACTGTGTACGTAGTTTATAGTCATTCTGAGGATTAATATATTAAGACTATTGCATACTCGGTGATATTTTGAATGTATAGTAGCCTCATAGTTGTATCTGCAGAGCAATATGAAGAGAGATGTAATCCTGCAAATATTATTATTATTATTATTATTAATACAGCTCAGAAAGGATTTTAAAATTTGTCGACTCAATATAAAAATTGGATAATACAATGTTGCTGAATAGATAATAAATAATAGGAAAAGTGGACTGACTGTTGATTCACAGCACCTAGAACTTCGAATAGACATCACCCTCACTATCAGAACACGATAGTATCGAGCCCTGAAATGGTCGCCTCCTGATCAAAGGCAGCCCCAAAAAACGGTATTTGAGCTAACTCGTTGACAACGTAAAAAAGGGGGTAAACTTATCTTTGAGGTGTATAGAGATCATAACTTAAGGAACTTAGTTTTGAATGGCGCATGTCTTTTCGCTAAGTTGAGAAACTTGGACAAAACTGGGCTGACCTGCTCACTCCATAAAACTATGGGAATGTGTTCATTCCAGAAAATAGTTGACGGAATTTTTTTTAATGTTGCAAGCGTCTTTTACAAACCAAAGTTTAAATTCACCTTTAAATTTATGATTTAAAATTTATTTTTCGAATATAAGACTATTTTATAAAGATGTTGTTATCAAACATTTATCTTTTTTCTTTCAAACACACCCAATATTGTGAAATATTGATGAAATAGTTTATTGGCTCATTTATTGGTGATAGTGTCCAGAATTTTGTCATATTCGTAATCAGCGACCCAAAAAAACCTCCATAGGTCAAATTAATTCTTTTTCTTTCAAAACGTATTATTGCTACGGAATCCATCGATTCACAAGATGCCACTGGGGATTTCAGAATGATCTAATACACTGTAAATATGAGAATGTTTGAGAACCATCACTATCGGAAGAACTAAACATTCCAATCTCATTCTCGAACTATAAATAGTAAACAATGACGGTTAGAAGTTTACTTTCAATCAGGAAGACAATCAGGATCAAAACATGCAAAATAGAAGTCAGTGAGAGTGACAGGTCACCGTGAGTGTTAAGTGACAAGTAATTTATAAATAATATTCAAGTGGGTATCTAATGTATATTATCGAAAAGACAATTCAAGAATTTTATACAGTGCATAAGTAATCATCGTTTGGTGTAACTTAGCTGTCATATGGTGTTAATAACACGAGTGGAGATTACGAACTGATTTATTATGTTATCACACGTGGTGAGGTACAGATATCAGGTTTTTCAAGAATCCTACCGCCACTAGTGCAAGGGGGAGGATCGTACATCAGCTAGCGATTCACTCAGGGTGGTATCCAGAGTTTGATCTATACCACTGTCTATTTCAGACTCTGGACGTACACTGTATCCCAGATTATGATTAGGGACTGCACTTATGATTTTTCTGTTTCTCACAAATCTGGAACCATTTTTATCCCCCACCCTGTATGGACGCTCTCTGAGTTTTTCGAGTACTTGACCAGACTGTCATTTATCACCTAATTTATTCTGAAAACGCTTTGTCCTTGTTGCAGTTCATCTAGAGATTTTGTACCTCTGTAGTAGTAGCTTTTTTGTTTCTCCTGCTTAGCTAGCAAGTTCAAATTATATTTTTCATAATCGATATGACTAGGTTCTAGTTTACTATTAACGATAGGCAGGAAATCTCTAAGTTTACGTGACATTAGAAGCTGTGCAGGGCAGTATTTATTCTGATCTTTAGGCATATTTCTATAGATTAATAAAACAATGTCAAGATCTTTTTTGTCGACAATAGCTTTACGTAACATTTTCTTCACAGTTGCTTGGCTCTTCCAACCATACCATTTGACTGTGGGTATCGTGCACTAGAGGTTACGTGCCGAAACTCCCACTCTTCTGAAAATTGTTTAAATAATACGGAACTAAATTGTGGACCAGAATCCGAGATTACAATTGAGGGTATTCCAAATCTTGAAAACATTGATTTTAATTGTTTTATCACAGTCTCAGACAAGGCATTTTCGTTGAGAGGTAACAACTCTACCCATTTTGTCTAGTAGTCTATCACAAGTAAATACATGACGTTTCCCAGATACAAAATATCACAACCTATTTTATCCCACAGTGAAGTAGGAATATTATGAGATATTAAGGGTTCGCTTCTATTATTACATTGATATTGTCAATAAATTCTACAGTTAGATATAATGTTTTCTATCTGGGATGTCCAGCCTGGCCAATAAAAGGACTCGTTTGCCCTATTTTTGCATTTTACTATGCCAAGGTGACAGGAATGAATTTTCTCAATAATTTCTAGCCTTTTACATTCAGGCACTATCAGTTTATCCCCAATGAATAACAAATCTTCAAACTCAACCAGCTCACCCCGAAATCTGTAGTAACCTCTAACTCCCAACGGAACTTTTTTTATGCCTTTTGGCCATCCGTTTTTAGATATGAATTTAAAAGCTTTAATTTAGGATCTGCATTTGTTGCGTTTTCATATTCCCTTAATTTTTGTTGACTAAAGTTTATAGACAAGTCCACAACACAAATTTGCGAGTCTATGTCTGAATTAAAATCAAAGTTATCTTCACATGTCGCCCTAGATAGAGCGTCGGCTATGTACAGATCCTTTACGGGTTTATATACTAAGTGTATATCATATTTTTGCAACTGTAAGAGCATTCTTTGCAATCTTGAGGGGCAAGAAGCTAGTGGTTTTTTAAAGATTGCCAAAAGGGGTTTATGGTCCGTTTCAACTGTTAAACTTTTACCGTAGACGTATTGGTTGAATCGCTAGCACCCAAACTGTATAGCTAAAAGCTCCTTCTCAATTTGTGCATACCTGGTTTGAGTTTCAGTGAGGGATTTTGAGGCATAGACATATACCGTATCTTTTTCTATATCAAAATATTGTAATACAGGATACTCTATCAATTTCATTTTTAAATCATCAAAAGATGAAGTATGTTTTTTCTCCCAGAGAAATAAAATCTCACTTTTTACTAATTCTCTCAAGGGTGAGTTTAATTTGGACAAGTTGGGTATAAATCGACCTACATAGTTGATCATCCCTAGAAATCTTTGAACATCAAGTTTTTTTTGGGGCAAGGGAATATTCTTTATTGCAATTGTTTTATTAGCGTCCGGATATATCCCTTGACCGGTTAATTTGTGCCCCATGAAAATTATTTCATTAAAACCAAATTTGCATTTATTTTTGTTAAACGTTATGTTATTATCTTGTGCTATTTTGAATACTTGTAACAAACGCTTGTCGTGCTCTTCTTCACTGGTACCACATATAATAATATCGTCGATATATAATTCAACTCCATCGATGTCAAAGAAATATTTAAAACGCTTGTGGAAAACTTCAGGAGCTGAATTGATACCATAGAGAAGTCTGTGAAAGGAAAATCTACCAAAAAGGGTGGCAAATGTACATAATTTGGCACTGACAGGGTCTAGCGCTATTTGCCAAAATCCGCTATTCGCATCCAGTGTACTAAAATACTTTGCACCGGCTAGTTTTGTTGTGATTTGTTCGATTGTGGGTAGCTGGAAATGTTCCCTTTTTATTGCTTTATTTAGATCACTTGGATCTAGACACAAGCTTAGATCGTTGTCTTTCTTTTTAACGATTACCAATGAGTTCACCCAATCCGTGGGTTCATCGATCTTTTTGATTATACAATTTTTTTCAAGTTCCTTTAAGGTGTTTTTTAATTTATGGAATAGTGGAAGAGGAATTTTCCTAGGGGGGGGGGAGGGGGGTTTGAATGACAGGACTCACATTTTCTTTCAACTGTATATGATATGGTTTTGATAGGCAACCAATGCCTTCAAACAATTTTTTAAAAGGTTTTAATAACATAGAGTAATTACTCGATTCAATACTGATATTATTATCTATATTTATGTTGTCAATTCATTTTACCAAACTCAACAACTTACATGCCTCAAGAACAAGTATCGATTGGGAATTAGAACTTACTACGAAGAATCTGAGGTGTTTTTCTACATTCTTATATTTACATTCTAGAAAACAAGTACCTATGACCGGTAGTTTGTTAATGGTGTGAGAAGTTAACTTCAAGTTAGTTTTTTGTAAGCATGTAATTTGAGTCTCAAGCGTCTTAAGGATATTGAGAGAAATTATATTAACCATTGATCCTGTATCTAACTTGAATGTTAAGTTATTATTACCATTAACTAGTAATGTTACATCCCAAGAATTATTGTTATTTGCTATACTATCTACTTGAATTGAATCGATGAAAATATAGTCTTGGTTATCCTAATCGTAATCTTGATTGTTTTCGGCCGGATTTTCGACATTATGAACTTTTTTATTCTTACACACACTAGAAAAATGATTTAACATGCCACAATATAAACATTTTTTTCCAATAGCGGGACAGCTGTTTCTAGGATGAACAGTTCCACAACGATAGCATGAAAAGATCCTACCTGGTTTTTCGATTGTTTTACCCCCTCTAGGTACTTGATTTCTGTTGTAATCCTGTGTTCCAAAAGTGCGTGATGGAGTTTGTTGATTTGAATTATTAACATTTTGATAGGAATTTGTACCTCGGCCTCGCATTCTTTGAAAACCACCTCTAATGTTGTCTACAGATCCACCATTATGACTTGTATTTGCGCACATGCTTGCTGACATGCTCGAAGATTGTTCACGGGAATTTTCTACAGATACACATAATTTTATGGCATCATGTTAACTCAAAACATCTTCTTGAAGGAGTTTTTCTCTGAGAGAATCATCACTCAAGCCACAAGTCAAAATATCTTTAATTAGACTGTCTTTTAATTGTGCTAATTCGCAACTTAGTGCTTTATTCTTAAGATCAGTGACAAATTGTTCTACACTCTCACCTGCTGATTGTTTACGTGTGAAGAATTTGAACCGTTCATATGAAAGATTTTTTTTCGACAGAAAATGTTCTTGAAATTTATTCACGACATCTGCGAGTGTTTTTTTAACTCCAAATGTGAATGTGTTGTAAGCTAAAAATGCGTCTTCACCGAAATAATGCAATAATTGGGCTATTTGAGTTTCATCATCCTTTTTATCAATTTCAGATGAAACCAAGTAATTTTCAAAGCGTTGTCTCCATGGATTCCAATTTGTTGCCAAATTTCCTGTCATCATTGGGCTTATACCACTTATACCTCGAAAATCACTCATTTCATTCAGAGTTTCATCAAATTTATAATTTATTACTGTTTGTACGCACTTCTTGATGTGAACCTTAATATAATTGTCTCATCTATGTGTTTAAGAGACCTAACGGCTTTTCTTTTGATGTTTTTACCGATTGCGCCATGCCATATCGTGTTAATAACACGAGTGTAGATTACGAACTGATTCATTATGTTATCACACGAGGTGAGATACAGATATCAAAGTGGATTATAAGTTACCTATACAATACATATACAACATTAATTAAATAAATTCACCTTCCGTTTTTGCATTGTGTTTCAATTGACCGGAGAATATTTGTTACCTAAGTATAGCCTCATAACGTTGGTGTCAGAAGTGTGATATAATAGAGAAAATAGGTCAATTGAAGCAGATTCTTGAACTCATTTTACGATAATTTATGTTGACATTGAACAATCGGTCTTACATTACGAGTATTAATTGAAATTGTTTAAAGAAACAACAAGGTTGACAAAACCAATATGGAATTGATAATGACTACGCTGTTGGAACAGCAGCAGGAATTACTTGAAGAGCAAGAAAGAAGAAGCCAAGAAGAAGACAGAGGACGTGGATATTCTTTGAAAGTCTTCGAAAAGATTTTAGATGTCCAAAATCATCTACCAGATGAGATGAATAAACTGTTTGAAGGGCATGATCAAAAAATTACCTAAGTGAACTTGGATCTAGATGATATGAAAGACAACTTTGATTAGAAATTGATGAAAATTATCTTTGACTGCCAGAAATCATGGACTTCACACAAAAGACTTTTAAAACTAACAGTTTCTGCAAACAAACGATTCGATGAAAAGAAATCTACCACGTTGGCTCTAGCACTCCGAGGACAACCATTCCCGAACATATACAGAACGATTATGGGTCGGTGTTACCTTGCAGTTTGTGGTAAATTAGTTTGTTCATTTTGCTTGTGTAATTTCTATAGAAATGGTAGATAAGGCATAAATATTGAGAAAAATGTCAGAAATCAGCTTGTGTTATCATATCATTATATTGATGATATATAAATTAAGTCATCTGATGTAATTTCCTTCATCAAATCAGGGATCAGAATAAGGGCATTATTTACACATGTCATTATGGTCCTTCGAGCTGGATATCCAGAGAAGTGGATCTGAAGTTTAACAAGGAGCAGGCCTTTTTGTTTTTTATTGAAACAGGAAATGGGACAGTGTTCTTTGCATTTGTGAATCAACAAACATTCTTTGATAGCAAGTGGATAACTCTATGTTGGCACTTTAGGTGGCAATTCAGGAACTGGTGTTACATTTGGGTGCAAATATCTATACAAAACGTTATTGAGGGTGCTAAGCAGCAAGTATACGAAATACATTCATACTGAGGTATTGAATTAACAGCAAGCAACGGGTGAGTGGGAACTTTCATTTCCCTTCTTTTTTTTTCTATTGTTTCGGCGACTATTTAACTAAGGTATATACAGTAGTTTTTTCATGACGTATGAACAAAAGCAGACAAACTTTCAGAAATTTATCCAGAAAATTATCACGAAACAGAAGGTACAGCTTCCAGAGTGAATAAGAAAATGTGAGATGTTCATGGAGGAATGGGATGCAATTTGATGATATTTTCAAGTCATTGGTACATACGAATCGGGATTAGAGTGACGTTCAAAAATTCTCTTACTTCATTCAATCTTTGGGAGTAACTTTGGACAATTATGAAATTGATTGGACATTGTTGAACCAGTATTTAAAAAAAATTGATTATTCTTAATTACATGGAGTTATTCTTTGAAATATTAATCATGAACAAGGAATCTTTTCCAGCTTAAAGGAAAAGAACACGCGATGCGAAGAAATCTCAGAGCTGTTAGAGCATTGGGGCTAACGGTAGAGCAATGAATCTCATTTATTCAATATGCACTAGGTTGGAAGAGACAAGAAAACGGGAATGAGAATTGTCGGCGATGTGACAATAAAAGTCATTCCCTTTTACACGAAAGTTTGAGTGAGACTAGGTACGGGAAGAGACGCAGGGAATAATTACGATTTACGCAGTGGTAACAATTACACCCAAAATACCAACATAGAAGGGTCTAATAGTGATCCTGCTGTGGTCACATATTGCACATGAATAAGGAAGCCTGATGCTTTGCTATCACCAACTACGGTAACGATTTCATACAAATGGGGACAAACACAAGCTATAAGAGTAGTAGTAGGGTGAGGCTGGTTCTGGATACAAGCCATCCACTTCTACCCCCTTCGGCAATGTTCGTGAATATTCGTGTGTATTCGTGCAGCGACCGCACTTCTTGTAGGTTGACACCAATGACCAGAAACTTTTTCGGCTATGTTCGGTAATATTCCGACTATGTTCGGTAATACTCATGTATACTCGGTTTGGTTGACCTTGAAGTTTCATTCTTGTAGCTTGACACCAATCACCAGAGGCTTAGGGAGTGCTGGAGAGGTGGTGAGAATAGCATTGTTAAGGGTTGAAAAAGGGTGTTTAAGCTAGTATCGACTATGTTCGGTAATATTCCGACTATGTTCAGTAATACTCGTGTATACTCGGTTTGGTTGACCTTGATTCAGCTATGTTCGGTAATATTTCGACTATGTTCGGTAATACTCGTGTATACTCGGTTTGGTTGACCTTGAAGTTTCGGTTCGTTCGGTAATCTTATTCGTATGAGGTTCGGCTATGTTCGGCTTATTGCATAAAATTTTGTTTTTATTGTATCATCTTTTTGTGATAAACAAGGTAATCTGCATTCTAATTTTGGTTTATTGCATAAAATTTTGTTTTTATTGCATCATCTTTTTGTGGTAAACAAAGTAATGGTTCATAGATGTACGTGCATGTTTAAAATATCTTTGTTGTCTCCATTTTATTTTTCATAAATTGTTGAATAATTGGAAAGGAAATTCATTCTGCTGAAGTTAGAAGGATTGAATTTGAATTAGTATAAACAGTCTACTAGTTATAAAAAAGTAAATTCGAATCAATGCCAATCCCGGTAAAATATAAGTGCAAAAAATGTGGTGGCGAAACAGACCATCCTAATCTGGAGCGTTTTCCTTGTGCACATAAAAATTATGTAAAGAGAATCAATGGTGAGAAACACCCGAAAAGCCCGATTATAATTACCCAAAAGACTGAATAATGTAATTCAGTGATAATTTGGAATGAGATATATTGATAACTTTTTGCTATGTAATCAACTTGAAGATGTTTTGAAATACTGAATTGTTAGGTTTTCAAATAATAAAGAAATGTAAACATTCTATTGTATTTTTATTTCTGAGAAACTTTTAGTTACAGAATTAAATATAATATGTTTTTTAAGTTTTTCATATTTGAGAGTCCATTGCTTAAGTCGTCCTTCAACATGATGATTCTTGGTACGTTCCCTCATAATTTCCATTTCTTTTTTAAGTTGATTCAATCGTTGAAGTTGCTCTCCATAACTGAGGTTGTCTCTAGTCATATTACTGCAAAAAAAAAACATTTTTTTTTCATTGTATTGTTAGATAATTTGTGTGAAACTTACTGTTTAGCGTTGTGAGTAGGTTTTGATGATGATGTTTATAGTGTAGGTGATGAAACCTGAGTCTTGTTCAGATTTTAGTTTTCCAATCTTTTATACAAAGTGGACATCTTATTTAAGGAGGTACAGGTCCATCAATTTCATCATTTCCATTGGAAAATTTATAATGTTCCGTACATGGTATCATAAATTCATACAATTGAGATTGAATGTGTTTTGGTATTTGATTCCATAAACTTCTTAATTTGTACGTCTCTAGGTTTTTGAGATATTCCAGTGAAAGTTGCTCCATTTTGTTTTTAGTGTGATTGATTAAAAACGTATACTACTTCTACACTACAGTATCTTTAAAGTTAACTAAAACTTGAGAAGATTTCTATTTTCAATTTTGATAACCCCAAGGTTGCGTATCGGTGAATATATAATTTACAATTCTTTTATCATCAGAAGGACAGAGTGAAATTTTTTTTTTTGGTACGAGTTTGATGTTTTCTAGATCTGATTAATATTTGATCTTTTAGTAATTTGAAATTATTAAATAGACATTGATAATAATCGTCAAAGGTGATTGTTCTAACTGGAGCTGCAGTTACTCCTTTCGATTTTTTGATAAGATTTTCCTCTTTCTCACCCATTACTTCAAACGTGTACATTCTAGATCTCAATCCAATAAATTAAGTCATTATTTTACCGTTGTTTTCATCTTTCATTAGACCTATAACTTTCTTATTCACCAGAGGCATTCCAAAAACGTTTGAAGGGTCATAGTCAGAAGTATCAAATTTTTCAATGTCACGTTTTATGTACTCGTGAATAATAATATAATAATTTGCACCCCATCTACCCTCACACCTTGATACTAATTTCACATTCTTATAATTCCTTACAACTTCTTTCTTTCTTCCCCAAAACACTATTATTCATTAGCTCAAAGACATTTTTTTCAAAAGCATTTTTACTTTTTTTCCGCATTTCTGTATTTAAGTCTATATATTCTTTCAACCAAGTTTTTTGTTTCAATTTTGGTACTCTATGAACATTTGTCAATTTCATACCTTATTTCGAATATTGCTGTAAATTTTCATAGTGTACAATATACTTATTTTTTGGAAAAAGTGTAGTTAATAATTTAGGCTGTTTCGGAGACGATAAAGGGGATATCATACGTGCTGGTGCTAGTGGTAAATCCTTATGAGTATCAAACAATTCCTTAGGATATTCGAAATCAACTTCAAGAATATAACCTGTATCGTGATCAATTATATTTGTGCTATAAGGATCATCTACCCACTCAAAATTTCCATAAGGTAGACTTTTACTCATCGCTGCACCATACAAATTATTAACATCGAAATACATTGAATAGGATTCGGGTGAATTTGAATCGAACGTATCTTGCATATACTGATTATTAGCTTTCGCATACCGATTTGAACATTGCGACACACCGCCCCTCATCCCTCTTTCTACAAACATAATCATTTCCACGTCAGTCAGTAATTCTAAATCAACAGAGGAAATTTTCAACATTGCATCAAAAGCTAGACCTGGAGCCGTATAATAATGATGTACATCTAATTGATATGTTTTGAGGCAGGTATATCGGAAATTTCCAAAAATGTTAGCCAAAAGTAATACATCCGTTTTCAAATATAAATCGGAATATTCACCCAAATTCTGACAATTAAATTTACTCCAAACATTTTTAGCGTGTTTGTAGTCATCTTTAGAAACACCCCGATTATGTAAGATACTATAAAAATTTGGTCTTGCTGGTAATTTTGAATAATTTGATTTTTCCCACGAAACTAGAAAATCATAAGGAAATATTCCTTTGCGTGATACCAATTCAAATTCCTCGTTATTTGTATAGAAACTTTCAGTGATTTTTTTCTGATCGTTTGTCAAATATCACGCTAATTTATCTATACTACTTGGCATAAATCTAAACGAATCCAAGAATCTAAATTTCAATTTAGTATTATCCACAGATTTTGTAAAAGAAATGTATTTTTCCTTATTAATTTGTAATAAAGATATGTCACCTTTGAAACCTGTAGCTAAAGCTTTAATTTAAGGTTCTTTCGAACTGTCACCACTAGGTGTATATTTCAGTCCACCTAGAAGCTGTTTTTGACTACTTTGATCCCTTGATCCCTTTCAAGGGACCGCCTCGTACAATTACTCATACTTACATCTTTATATCTATTCAAGCGTAAATTATGAAAATCGATTTCGCTGAGAGGTGATTGGGAATTACCAGTTAAACTCGTTAATCAAATTAAATAATATATATATATATATATATATATATATATATATATATATATATATATATATATATATATATATATTGAATAAAAGTTAACAAAACATGATACATTACAACACAGCAAACGAATAAGAAATTAATCCAAAATTCAGAAATGGAAATGATACATGAATTTAAAAATGTCAAATTCTAGTTCACCCCAAATGGGAACCTGTGAAACCGTTATCAATGTCGCTAGTTCTACCCCTTTCGCCAGTGTGCGATTTCCTGCCAGGATCTCTGAAGAGTTTGAATCAAATGAAATACTGATTAGCACACACGGAACAGTGATCGATTTCGCGCTCGATCACGTCGATGATTGATAGATAATATTCGAAATTAAAGGATTCCTTTCTCTGTCTGGTAACCTGAGGTAAGTTTAACGACCTGATACTCGATCATATCACCTAAGTGATCTCCGATAAGCGGAATTTGTATAGAACACTCAAAATAGCCTAAATGGTCGAAAAAACATGAATTAACAAAATAAATTGTTGCATTGTTAATTTAATATCTATAAATTTCTTGAACTTGATTTGTATATTCTGGACAAACATTATATTAATTGATTTGATTTAATGCAACAATGGAGCATCCCTGTGGACATAAAGCAAACTGACTCGCCAAACAAGTAGGTAGTTAAGAACTATCAGTAGGTGGTTGAGAACTCTCTTCATTCCTCAAGGTAATTAATTTGTATGAAATCATTGAGGGGGGGCACCCCACGCGCATAGCTTAGAAAATATGTTCAATTTAGAATCCCGGGATCGAACACGCCCATGGGTTATAACAACAGCTAATAGGAATCTCATTAGGCAAAATAATCGCTCTGTTCAACTCCACGTGAACTTTCCCTGACTCAGGGAAAAAAAGTACAATTGACCTCGTGCCGTGCTTACGTTTGTAAAGCATGGAGTCATTGCTACAGGAGAGGGGGCATCAGATAACAGTCGCCTATAGACATATCTAACATATCGTATGTTTATTTCTAGATATAATAATTTATAAAACTTTCAATTTGAATTAAATCACAATTATTCAAAGGCCCCAAAAATAAAGTAATAATCCGTCGGATTATTACAGTGTTACTTGAGGTCTTTGAATTCGTTGGGAAATATAAGTGTGAATCTATTGTGTTCCAAATCAAGGGTAGCTTCGATGAAGGTTTTGAGTATACCTTAATCAGAATTATGTGGGAAGTTTGCTGGGAAAAATTATGGATGATGCATTCTGATGGAAAGGGCTTGAATGGTTTGGACAATCAAGTTAGACATGGCCAGATCGGAAGTTTGGTATTTCTAATGGAATATATGAATGAAAAAAGAGAATAAACATGTTTTGTAAATGCTGAGAAACTTTCAATACATCTGAAAGTATTCTTCATTGATAAAAATGCAGAATGCAGAGGTTCATAAAAAAAATTCTCAGATAGTTATCATAAGATTATAAGGGACTTATTGGTATCAGGATTGAATGGAGTTTCTACCAGTTTTTCTAGTGAGTTTCAACCGTTGTGCTAAGGCGATTTGCTATATATGGCATCCGAATTGTTCTTCTTTGAGTAGATCCAACCAAATTTTGATCGCGCACAAGCACTGGACACCACACAGAAGAGCCAAGCTCGATAGTTGGATGCACAAATGTTTTATTAAGACAGCACGCTGTCTGTACAGATATTTACAGAAAGGAATATAGATATTTTTGTGCCTAGCAGATATTAGTAATATTTAGTCAGGTATCCTATCCCCTAGACAACTGCGTCTTTTGTTATAAGCTTGTTACTGTACGATGTTGTTGTTAGTTCAATCTATACTTTGAGAGTTATGAGTTTCCAAAATTCCAAATTTTCGGAAAAGGGTGTAATTATACGATTTCCCTGAAAACAATAGGGTTCGTCACCGAACAGTAAACGATTTTTTTTTCAAAATTTTAATATGAATATTTTTATTTTTAATTCATCGTGGCGATAAATTTAATGGCGGACATTGGATAATATGACAGACAAATGGATCTTAGCAAAGCTGGTTAAAATTCGATGAAAAACACTATGATGTACTAATTTTTGCTCTAGGACTTTTTTAAAGATTTTTTACTAAATAACCTGAGTAAATGCAATATACTCTTCCTACTTGGTCGCAAAGAGAATAATGATGAAAACTTTTGTTTATTGAATATTTCGCTGGATTAGAGAATAGCTTTTGCATCTAATGATTCGACAATATATACGGTGCGATTCTGTATAGAATTTAATGCGCCGTAAGCAACATGAAATAAACTCTAAAGCGATGAAATGAATTTGGTATTAAGTAGCTTATCTTGCTCTGTAAACTAACTTTACATCTACTGTAAATTCACTCCGCCAAAAACGGCGGTTTTAGACTACAGTATTGTGAAATTTATGGTTGACATATTTATAAAAAAGAAAAACGTAATATTCAAGAAATTTTGGAGAAAAAGTATTTGTGATTATTTAGAATGACTTTGCTACATTTCATATTCGATTCGTTAAAAACAACAATTTTTATTAATAAAATAATTAGAAATTTATTGAATTCTTAGAAACAAAATATGTATTCAGTGATAATCGAAGGTCATCGGTATTTTCAGAAAATGTGGTAAGTTTGCTAGTGATGGAAATTATAAAAAGGTCCGAACAATCCACATGATCGTTAAAAGAATAATACTATATGGCATATAATATGGATCTGGATTCTGATGATCATTTATTGTTATTATTTACAGTAACTCTGAAAGTCCCTAAGATTTTAGGTTATATGAGATCTAATTTTCCGTTTCTCGACTTTAAATAGTTGGGTCAGTAGAATCGTCAAAATTATAGAAATCGTTCAAATGTATCGGTCCATTTTCGTTGAAAATTTCTCATTCTCAAAATACATCTGCTAGGTCAAATTTACCAACTACATTTTAGAGAAGCTCAACTTCACAGTTTTTGGTGATACTTGCGTTAATAACAAAAAGTACCAGAATTGATAGACGTTGGGGCTTGAACATAATTTGAAGGCAATGAGATTTCATTTTTGAATAACCATTATCTAGAAGTATAATTCAATCTAAAAAAAAATGAGCGTGAAAATTCAAACTGAGTTAATTTCAACTACAATAAATAGGGATATCTTCACGCGTTTGAGAACAATCTGTTACAAACTGAATGTTGATCTTTTTAAAGCAGACTCATTAAAAAATAATCACTCCACCAATTGTGTTATTTGCAGATAGACGCACTAACAAAAGTGAAAGAAACTTATGGGCAACTTATGACTAGATGCGTGAAGACAGCAATATTTCTCGAATCAAGAGGAATTGGTAAAGGCGACATTATCAGTATTTGTAGTCGTAACAACATGAATTGTACTGTTCCTTACTTAGCTGCTCAGTTCATTGGAGTAATTGTGGCATCGGCAGATGCTAATCTCTCTAAAGAAATCAATGCTCATCTTTTGAAATTGGTTGAACCAAAGATGATATTCGTTTCCCCAGAAACTGAAGAAATGATTGATGGAGCTCTTAAAGACATGTCTCTTACGGAATCAGAAATAGTAGTATTTGGTGAAACTAAGAACAACACAGCATTCTCGTCTATCATGGAAATTCCTGAAATAGATAATTTCAAACCTACAGAAATAAGAGATTATGAAAGAATAGCTGTTATTCATTTCAGCAGCGGCTCAACTGCACTACCTAAAGGAATATGCATCAGCCATTTAAGCTTTCTGGCAATGGTTGCATCAAGTAATTTCTCCAAAATACCTCCATTAGCTCTTCTGCAGTTTGCAACTTTGTATGCAATTACGGCAGGAACTGCATTTATCAATAATGTGATGAGAGGCGGCTTTCGTATTATGTCTGACCATTTTGAACCGCAAGAAGTGTGGAGACTTATAGATGAATATAAGGTAAATAAATCATAAATATTACTTGATATGATAGCTTAAGATAGAACGTTCATGGGACCGAACCGTCTATGTGGAAAATACCTGATAATGAATCCCGCTATATTTGTATGTTGACATAATATGATGAACAATTTTAAACATGTTTCATAGTTCAAAAATCAATGATTTCGACCAAACCATTGCGTAATTTTTTGAATCCTCTTGTAAATTCACGTTCTAAAACGATGTGTAGATTATTTTTTCATTAAACCTTACGCTAAGTTTCCTATAATCTCATTCTTGTATCGACTAAAATCTAAGCTATAGAGATAGCGTTCCGATATTGAAGGATATTGTAATAGATAGACACGGAGCAATGCAAAATTTAAACCTGTCAACTCAGTTCAGTCACGTGGTGTAAAATGAAGGAAATTGAATTTTCTTTATTTTTTTTTCGGGTAATTAATACAAAAAATGAGTCTACAGATACACACATTTCTATAATTTTTTTATACCACACTTTCTTCATTGTTTTAGAGACTTTTGGAGTCTGTCAGATTCTAGCCAATTCTGTTACCGTCATTCTCTTGGAGCGGCTTCAAAGCACATTCCGTACATATCGTAGGACGTCCTTTCCATATCTTTGCCCTGAGCGAGTACATAATACAATGCACAATCTTAGAAAGAAAGTGGAATTAATTATATTTTACCTACAATGACAATGACGATCATGCTTTAGCTAGAGACAACGATATATAGTTTTGATAACGTTTTCCGTTTTTTAGTCACCGGTCCTAGTATTTCACTTGTATTCGTCAAACCATCAGTAGCTTTACACTCAGTTGCACTAGCTCTCATTCTTCAAATTATAATATATTCAGGTTGTGTTTAAGAAATTTTACTTATCGACATATATTTTTATTTTCATTTAATATAATTGGCATTACAGACAACATGCTTTATAAAGTCGAAAATATTCACAAGACTGATTAGAATAAGAAAATAAAGAAATAACTCTTAATTTCATACATACGTTAGGTTTATAGATTTTCCGGAAATATTGTAAAAATGAAAAGATCAAATATAAATACTAATTCTGAAACTCATTCTTAGCACCTTCTGCCCATAACTTTGTGCATTCAAATTTCGCACTCAATATGTGTGACTTATATCGAAAAGAGTGTTACTGAATATTAAAAACACTGTGTTCAAATGCATATAGAAGTATATCTCTTCATTCATTTGAATCAAGTTTTGGGTCCAGTTTAGAGTCCAAAACAGAAAAGTCTGTATCTCCGGTTTCATTCATCAGATCAAGGTCAACCATTCTTGGAATTATATCCGAGAGTCCAGATATTCGAGTTCAAATTTCGACCATAATCTACAATGAGTGCTCAGGACAAAGATACGCAGAAGACTTCCCAGACTATTCACAAAATTTAACCTGAAATCTCTTTGGCATATTGAAACCTAATAGAATTCGCTGGGACGAGCTTGATCGACACCTGACGAAAAAACATGAAATTGTGATTTGCGCGAAGCCTACTGGAAATTTAAGAGATTGAACGTATCTCCTATGACTCTGTATCACCTTCCCGAAAAGAATCGAGAAGACTTTTTTCCTTGCATACCACGTAACTGGTGGATCTAACTTACGCTATTCCTTGTCTCACTGCAACCTTAAAAAATTTCAGATTCCCTCATCCGATGGCGTCGATTTTGCTGCAACAAAAGTGAGGTTAGGAAATTTAGCACAAGATTTGTTTAAGAAATAATACCATTATCATTTTTAAAACATCAATTTGTATGAAAATCCTCTCTTAAAAAACGGTAACATAAGATTTGGCTCAAAAAAACAGTTATATTGACTGGACTATTATGCGGCTTATTCCACAATAGCATCTCATTACTCCATTATTCCAATCATGATCTATAGTCCAGGCAATGAACCGGGAAAAAGGCCATAATAAAAAAAAAGTAACTATAGTAAGCTAGAATTTCAAAACTTTTTGGCATTGAGTTCCTAATACCCCATAGACCATTCATGACTATCAAGACCGCAAGGGTCGACCTTTCTACTCCCCCAAAACAGGGTTTCAACCCCTCAGAGGAGCATTCTTATAAAAACAATCCAAATAAAGTTCAGAAAATCAATGAATTAAGAGCTGAAAATGACCTCAAGTGTGTTTTTTGGGTCGCTGATTACGATTCCGCAGTTAGTTTTCTCGGAAAACTCGCTCCAGATGAGAAATTTGGAAAATTTATATATAATATATAATTTTTATTATTTTGTTGCAAAAATGACACCTAGTGAGTTCTTTGGGTCGCTGATTACGATTCCGCTCCAGTTGGAAAATTCGGAAAATTTCAGATTTTCCTGAGACGGTTATGAATAATAAAGGATAATTTTATTGCAAAAATGACCTCTAGTAGGTTTTTTGGGTCGCTGATCACGATTCTGCTGTTATTTTTCCCAAAAAAGTCTCTCCAGATGGAAAATTCGGGAAATTTGAGATTTTCCTGAGACGGTTATGGATAATAAATTTTTTATTTTTCCATTCAGTCCTTTGATTCTCAGTAAGATAGCTTTGTCTTCCTATGTTTCTTGATTCATCATGCAGTATGAGTTGATAAGAAGACAGAAATAATTTCTTTCAACAATTTCAGAAAGCAGTCTAGCCGTGTTTGATCTGTTTTATGTTGAGGTCAGGCATTTTTCCTTCCATCTTTTGGTGTCACGTTCGGCTTTCGGCCGAATTTTGGGGCAGTTTTCCCTTCAAATATGATAGCTTCTCTACTCATTCTCTTTGCGACATCTTCGTGAGTGTAGTCTTCTTCGCGAAGCGTAACAGATGCGTTTCTCCCACCGGACTACCAATCAGAATATTACGGCTTCTAGGAGTTATTTTCAATAGTATGAGAAGAAAAAACACTACACTGAACTTCAAAACCAGTGAAAAACTACCTCACTTTACTAATGACTAACTAGCACAATGAAAATTATCCTTATTAGAGCAACTGACAATCTCACGCGCTCTGAGATTGGTTTAGACCGAATAGGGACCGGTGTTGCAACAGCTCTAAAACATGATTCCAAAAATCTCGCTGTTTGCAAGGTAGTTACTTTAGAATATTCTAAATCGTCTCAAATAGCTATCTAGATTTTTTTATAATCAGATGATGTTCATTGATGATATGTAACACAAGGAACACGAAGAAATTAACTTAGAGAGGTTGATTAACAAATATTTTGTTTTCATGAGTCAAACCGCAAACAACATGCAATAAATGAGAAGTGTCCACACTCAATTCTTCTACTGAAGGTAAATCTGAACATCCATTTCAAACAGGATCATTTCCTCATTCTGAATTCCCAAATTCGGCAGAAGGTACAAGTGGATATGATCAAATCCTTAATCCTAATCCCACCTATATGAATGATCTGAAACAGTTAGGAGGTAGATATATCTGAACAACTTTCTCTCTTTTACACGAATCATAAGTTTTTCCTTCCACTCAATTATTTCAGAACATAGAACATGGAAACTTCATATTCCGGAATATCCCCAAATACCATTTCTATGATCAAAGGAAACAATCCATCACTCTATTGTCAATCAATATCAATAATTGATCTAGAAAACATTATTTAATTCAACTGGTCGGATGAAACCTGGAAACTGTGTACTGTGGCGTTTAGGTATATATTAAATTGTTTCAGATAGAGGAGTTGTTTATGTATCCTACCTTTGCGAAGAAATTATATTATTCCGAAATTCCACCGAATACAGATTTAAGCAGTCTACGAGCCCTTCTCTTTGGAGGACATTTAGTTACAAAACAATTCATAATGAAATTCAGAGAACGTCTACCAGGAGTTGGCATTCACCAGACTTACTCCCAAACGGAGATGACAGGCCATGTAGTAGGATTTCATTACACGATCGACAGGGATGTTAAAAAGTATACAGACAGGCCCGATGCCATAGGATTCACTTTACCTGGATATCGTTGGAAAGTAAGTATGAATATTGTTTCGTTTTCACCATCAATCGATCGAGTGGACTGTATTTTCATGGGTCTTTTCTGGATTAATTAAAACTGTTTTCAAACAATAACATTTATTTAAATAGATAATTTTGGACTCTTTCAAGAGGTTTTAAAACTGTACTAGCAGGCTGCTACATCTTTTCTTAACTACACATTTTCTACCTGGTTCCTCGACAAGAGGGTAAATCCGGGTTGAGAGTGGTAATAATGGAGGGGCATGAGCCATAACTTATAACTAACTTAAACAAGAATAGGAAATATCACTTACTTTAAATTATACATACTTAATAATAAACAAATACAATGAACTAATTAACAATATTTAAAACCATACCGGCCACCTTGGCAGACCTCAGGTCTTCAACAACCAGTACCATCAGATAGAAATATAAAATATAAAACATGGAAAAATTAACTTAACTATTTGAATTAGAAATCTTTAAAACTATTGAGAGTTCATCTATTAACAAAAAATGTTTGTTTTCTCAGGTAATAGGGAGTGGACACACCTTTACAACCGGCCGTTTATTAACACCTTTATTGGTCTTAACACTCACAACACGAGTTTTTCCATCACTTCCGGGGTGTAGTTTTATAATCCTTCCCAATACCCATTGGGATGGTGGTAAATTGTCCACCTTAACAATAACCATTGCACCAATTGATATAACATCAGTATCTGCATTCCATTTCTTACGCTGCTGTAATGAAGTCAGGTTATCACGTGACCAACGTTTCCAGAAACTTTGTTGCAATTGTTGAAGAAGTTGGTATCGAGATAACTTATTAATTGTTATATGATGAACATCTGGATCTGGTGGTAATGTCAGTAATTTGCCAATTAGAAAGTGAGAGGGGGTTAGCGGATTTAGATCATTGGGGTCGGCGGAAAGAGGAGAAAGGGGTCTAGAATTAAGTATGCCTTCAATCTGCGTCAACACAGTAATAAACTCCTCATATGTTAAGATTGTTTCGCCGATTACTTTGTATAAATGCCGCTTTAGACTTTTCACATTGGCTTCCCAAATACCTCCAAAATGCGGTGAATTTGGAGGAATAAAATGCCATTTAGATCTATTTTGATCAGTATAATCACATATAAGATCATTGTTTGATTTCAGAAATGAATACATATCATTCAAACTATTATTCGCACCTACAAAATTTGTGGCGTTATCCGAATACAAGTCGCTTGGAAATCCTCTTCTTGACGAGAACCTTCTCAAGCATGCTATAAATGCATCGGTTGACAAATCAGAAATTAACTCAATATGTATAGCCTTAGTGCTTAAACAAACAAATAAACAAATGTAAGCTTTAGTTACTTTATAACCTCTGATCTTGCGGTCCTTTACGGAAAAGGGTCCTGCATAATCAAGACCTGTACATTGAAAGGGTATTAAATTAGCAACACGATTATGTGGCAAATCAGCCATGGTCACAGCCATTGGTTTAGGATTGAACCTAAAACATGTTAAACATTTTCTAACAGTTTCTTTAGCCAAATAAATTCCTTTTAAAGGCCAATAATTTTGACGGACACTATTTAGCAATAATTGTGGACTAGCATGGAGTAGTCTAATATGCTCAGATTGAAATATTAATTTAGTTAACATATGTTTTGAATCTAGAATTATAGGATGTTTAGAATTATACTGTAAATCGGAATGTTTGAGTCTACCACCGACTCTTATTATTCCATAATTATCAATGAAAGCAGCTAAACCATTAAACTTATTTTTGATCGCTTTGACATTTCCTGTTGTCAAATAATTGAATTCTTTACTAAAACTTTGCATCTGAGCCATTTTAATCAAACATTTAAGGGCATCATCTAATTCGATTAACGTTAATCTACCATTAACGCGATTGGTACCACGTATTTTCGAATTACTATTGTTATGGAATCTTTTACAATAAGCAATAACTCTTTGTAATCGAGTTAAATTAGAAAATTTATCAAATATTTGCCAGTTTTGACTTATTGTATGTAAAACTATCTCGCAATTAGTTTTTTTTAATTCTGGCAAATCTCTTTTTATAGTAGGAGTAAACTTGAAATTAAAACTAGAGACATTGAAATCGTAAAGCCATGATGGACCGGACCACCATAGTTCATTTTTCATCAATTCAGTTGGGTAGTTACCTCGTGAAACAATATCCGCAGGATTCTGTTTAGTTTCAACATACTGCCAACTGTAATTTGCTGTTAATTCTTGAATTTCCGTCACACGTGTACATACGAAAGTTTGCAATTTATACGTTTCTGTATGAATCCAATGAAGGACAATCAATGAATCTGTCCATAGATAACAATCGAATTCATACATTACGCATTCCGATAAGGCTTTCATTAATCGGGATAGCATCAATGCAGCTAACAATTCTAAACGCGGCATAGTCAACGATTTCAATGGAGCTACTTTTGACTTTGAACAAAGTAAAGATACTTTTATCTCATTATTTTCATTGATTGATCTCATATAAACTACTGCTCCATAAGACCGTTGGCTAGCATCTGAAAAACCAAATAATTGAACTTTTGCTGGTTTTTCGATCATGACAAATCTAGGAATATTTAAGGTATTTAAAATTATCAATTCCTTGTAAAATAAATGCCATTTCCTAATTAAATTATCGGGAAGTTCATCATCCCAATCAAGTTTTAACGACCATAATCTTTGAATTAACCTTTTAGCAATTATTATACAAGGTGATAATAAACCTAACGGATCATATAACTTCGAAATTTGTGACAATATACTTCGTTTTGAGCATTTTTCTGAAATCTGTTCATCATCAGTGAATTTAAATGATAAGTGATCGTTTGTACAACACCATTGTATACCTAAACATTTTGTATCTTTGTCACATATTTTAAGAGTTTCTGTGGTTTTATTAATTGATTGAAAATTGTTTAAAATGTGTGCACTATTAGACCGCCATTTATTTAAAACAAAACATCCCGTACCCAAAATATAAGAAATCTGATTACAAATTTCAATTGCATCCCTTTCATCTGAAAATCCAGCTATAAAATCATCTACATAGAAATTCTCTAATATCATTTGACTTGCAACAGGAAATTCATCGGCAAGTTGGTGTAAACACCTCATTGCTAGGTAAGGTGCACTCGCGGTGCCATAGGTAACCGTATTTAGTTCGAATACTTTAATGTTTTCCGACTTATCAAATCTCCAAACAATTCTCTGAAGACACCTGTCCTCACGATCAATTAAGACTTGACGGTACATTTTCGTTATGTCCGATGAAACTACGTACGGAAATTGTCTAAATTTGATCAATATATTAAATAAACTACTCAAAATTTGGGGACCTACATATTGAATGTCATTTAATGAAACTCCATTTGATGTCGGAGCTGAACCGTTGAATACAACTCTAGCGCGGGTTGTGAGGCTATCTTCTTTCATAACTAAATGATGGGGCATAAAATATGATATTTTTTTATCAACATCGTCATTAATTAAACTCATATGTCCCATTTCCAAATACTCACGCATAAAATCCTTATAATCTATTTCAAAATGTGGAAACTTTTCAAACTTTCTTTCAAGAGACATTAGCTTTTTTACAGCTAATTCTTTTGAATTCCCTAAACTAGTAACGTCATGTTTTAACGGTATTTTAACAATAAATCTACCGTTTAGATCTCGCGAGAATGTCTCCTTAAATATGTTTTCACATTTCAGATCATCATTAGATAATTTACATTTCTCATCAATCTGTTCAACCATCCAGAATTTTTGTAATGATTGATTTAAGTTTACGAAATCTACCGATAATAAACATTTGGTTTCTTTCGAATCTGTAGAGACATCTGGCAAATTGCCGCCAACAATATAACCGAATATGGTTTGTTGTAGAACTAAACCTTTACCTAGAACTATTTTGTGAGATTTTAAAGCGTCCCAAAAGGTCGAGACCCCTATCAACAAATCTATATTATTGGGCTCATAAAATTCAGGATTCGCCAACATAATGTTTGTCGGCATTTTTAAACTTGAAATATCTAAATACTGGCTAGGTAAATAGTCAGTAATTTTGGGTAAAACTAAGCAATCCAAATTCAAACAGAAATCATTGATCATAGATTGTGCATTTACGATACATTTTTTATCAATAGTAATTCCTGAACCGATACCTGAAACTGAAATATCTATGTTTGTTTGATGTAAATTCAGTTTCGAAACGAGATTTTGTGTAACAAAATTAGACTGGGAACCAGAATCTAATACAGCATAACAAACGTGTTTATTGCCATAAAAATCAACAACGAAAACCTTCGCAGTAGGTAAAAGGACATGAGATTTGAGTGTGCTTGTAAATGCGACCCTTGTCTCAACATCTGTGTGTAGTAATCTACTATGCTTTTGGTTGCATGAAAAACAAGGTTTTGACTTGCACGAATTTGCACTATGGTCTTTACATAAACAATTGTGGCACAATTTCAAATCATTAATACGTTTCACGCGTTCGGAAACATCTAAATCAATGAACATCTTGCAAGTATAAATTTTATGACCTGTCTTGCTACAAAAGTTGCATTTAATTATCTTATTTGAACTACTCTGATTACTAAGAAAACTTTTAGTTGATTTTTGTTTAACATCTGCATGACCTTTGAATTTACTAATATCTTTATTAACGTTATAAGCTATTGATTCAATTGTATCAGCTCTATCTGATATAAACGTAGTAAATTCATTTAATGTGGGAAATTCATTCTTTTTCATCTTTTTCATCTTTTCCCATTCGGACTGGGTAGTTTTATCTAGTTTTGAATTGACAATATATATTAACAACAAATCCCAATTTTTAGTATCTACATTCAGATTATTCAATGCACCCAAATGTTTGAACAAAGTATCTATCAATTCTCGCAACTCTACAAATGAATCCTTTCTAATCAATGGTATCTCAAACAATCCTTGGATATGTGTAGACACTAATAACATCTTTTTATCAAATCTATTGCATAACATACTCCAAGCTACTTCATAATTACTTGCTGATAATTCAACAGACCCTATAATTTTGAAAGCTGAGGGATTGAGACTTGCTCGTAAATAATGAAATTTTTGTATATCGTTAATTTCTACATTTTCGTGAATTAAGGACTGATATATATCTTTGAAATTTAACCATCCTTCATACGAGCCATCAAAATGTGGCAAGTCTATAACAGGTAATTTAATAGGTAGCTTTTTTGATTGAGCAGCTTGAGAAGGTAGCGCTAGATCAGAATCAGATCTACTTTTTAATAAACATGCTGTTCTCGCCAAAATAGTTTCATATTTATCACAAAATGACTCCCTCTCTTCTAACTGTTCATTCAATAATTGCTCATCGCACTCATTTTCGATTTCATTTTGAACTTGATCGAATTCAACAATAATATGTTTTAGTCTCTCAATTTTCAATTCTAACATCGTAATCTTTTCAATATCTTGATTTCTATCAACTTTTATCTGATCATATAATAAATCTACTGATTTTGAAAGAGTGGTTAGTTTGCTTTTAATGCAACCCCTTTTCCTAATCAAGGCATCCATTTTGATTAAACGTAATTCATTTACTACAAATCTCAATTTTAAATAATCAACAGAAAAACTGTTAATCTTATAATCAAATCTTAAATTAAAGTAATAAACTTTATAAACAAACGTATCTGTGAATCATTATTCAAATCTATATCATCAATCTAATCAGCCTCTATATATCAATTTATCATCTATAAACTATTTAAGTAAATCCAGAAGCATTAATAAATCATATTATATTAATCATGTAATAATAAAGCATCGAGAAACAATCTTAACCTGAAGAATCTGTAAACCCTTTTAAACAAATTGAATACATACACAAATCTAAAGGATAACAAAGGAACTCACATTATATCAGAAAATAATCGTCGCCAACTGCATTCAAACATCAAACATCATCACGTGGCAGGAAATCTTAATTATTTTCGCATCCGGTATCGTAGGACCAATGTTTCGTTTTCACCATCAATCGATCGAGTGGACTGTATTTTCATGGGTCTTTTCTGGATTAATTAAAACTGTTTTCAAACAATAACATTTATTTAAATAGATAATTTTGGACTCTTTCAAGAGGTTTTAAAACTGTACTAGCAGGCTGCTACATCTTTTCTTAACTACACATTTTCTACCTGGTTCCTCGACAAGAGGGTAAATCCGGGTTGAGAGTGGTAATAATGGAGGGGCATGAGCCATAACTTATAACTAACTTAAACAAGAATAGGAAATATCACTTACTTTAAATTATACATACTTAATAATAAACAAATACAATGAACTAATTAACAATATTTAAAACCAAATATATTTCAGTCAAACCTATGGACTTAACGTTATTTCACTAATCAGTATTTGCATTTTAATTTTCCATCTATGCTGAATGCTCAGTCAAAAATCGATCAAAAACAGTACTCACACAATATACCACTAGGAAACGTTCATAATTCCAAATTTGTCGAAAGTATACACCTGCATGAAGCTTAAAAGACTCACTGAATCACCATGGAATTTTGCCTAGCCGATAATCAACGTAACAGTTTGTAAAAAATATGCCTCCGATGCCAAATTGATGTCTCATGTCGTTTCCAACTTATTTCTCTGCCGTTAGTTTCGTCATTGATGGTTTATAGATATATGTGCTGTTTTGGAGGCGAATCAGCTTTCAATATAATTCATGTAGAAAAATTTAATTGATGACGAGAAATGTAAATCGATCAGTTAATTCACTGGATTGTATTGTGAGTAGTGAATACTACTTTGACAAACATTACCTGTACCACAGATAGGGGCCTGGGCGCTCTACTTACAAACAATCAACCACAGGGCTGACATTAGATAAATTGACTCAAATAGAAGCTTGGAGATAATAGGAATTAGGACAATAATTGAGAGGAAATGTGGAGCCTACCAGTTTATGATGCAACTTGCTGCTTCCCCGATGTGGTTAGATTCGCTGTTCCCGATGTTTTCCTTGGATTTGGCAACTGAGGAAACTTATTCGTTGACTGCTCCCTTGTATTCTGTTATTGTGCTGATTAGGCACGATAGCCTAATGAATATTACGTACACTGTTCACATCCGGCTCGAAGGACCATGTTTATTTCCTGATTTTATCGTGGAAATGTTTTTAGTTTGTATAAATAAAAGTCAATTTCGGATGTTAACACTAACTATATTACTTAAAATTAAAACAGATTAAACGAAACGGAGCAGAGATTTACTGTGTGTTATCTCAAAGGAGGGTTGGTTTGCACTGCTCATGCAGATATTTGTTAGTATTGATAAATATCTACAAAGGAATTTATGAGTAGGAACCCACCACTTGTTTATAACTATACCGTCGGTAGGGTACGCCGGTACCGTTACAAGTAATATAATAATAAAAAAGGGAAACTGGATATTTCACAGCCCCTTATTTACAATATTGAACAGAATTTGTAACTGACAATAATAATTCACTTAACAAGTTTAGCTATGATTATTACATTTCATGTAACTGAACATGTGTAATATTGTCTTCTTTGATATTGAAAAATAGTATTTTCAAAGTCAAAAGGTAATGAAGCTATCAAAACGCTATAATAGTGTTTAAAACTGCACTATGAGCTCAAATTCCTTACCTGGCATATTTTCTTGTCGTACCTCTAACTCATCGATAAAAAAACATTTCCCGAAAAAGTCGTTATGCCCAACCATACAACGCACAATGGGGTACTTCGTGAGGTAATGTAGGTTATAGGTTATTCGGGAAAATTATACACTAATCGGCTTGACCAAAACACACCATAATATGAAAAATAGGTATTACATGTAAGTTGGAAGATAGGTCACGCTTACACTTATTTCTACTATATTTTCGGCATTACGTATATTCCGGTCTTACGACAGGAGACGTTCAAAACTAATTAGCATTAATTAAAGGGCAGTCATTCTTGAACTAATAATTGTACTAAACATGTCTTTATCGCATTAATTTCAATTTAAAATGTCTACGTCGCTACAATAACAAAAAACACGGATAATTGAAACTGTAACACACTATAATGTAGAAAATATATGAATATGTATTAGAAAACTACTACACAGTAAGTCTGTCAACCAAAATCCTTTTGCGCCAGGTACATAATTGAACAGATGTATTTAAAATTTATGACTACTATAGGAAAGATTCTTGATGTACTAATATTACTGATTAATTGTATCAGCTTTCAAAATATACACAATTATAGAAAAGTACGTAGAAATTGTAATGTGATTAATTAATTTGTATAAATTTGACTCAACGATTGTTCACTGTTTCTATTATTTATTGACGTAGCATGACGTCTTATGTGAATCTTCCTTAGGATAAGTCTCATCGCAATTTAAACCTCTAATTTATATACCGTGTGCGTTTGTTTACATTAGGTATTAACGGTTTCAGATTTGAAAAATATTTAGAAACACTGTTAGTAGATTCATGTGCAACGTACATTTCATACTTTTTCAAACATTTCTTAAAATTTTTAAGATCTCAGGAACGTATGGTAATATTATAAAATTATCTTTGTTACTGTTCATGTTATTCATATATAAATCATAGACTTTGTTTCTACTGTTCTAATTGTTGTTTTTTTTTTGGGTATCCAACTGGGTTGCTTCTGTGCGGTACGTACGTAACTAATGCTGTTTTTCTTCTTTGCTTAATAACCCGCTGCGTTACTAGTACTCCTTTGGGTAATGACATTATTACCTCAAGCAACATAATGGTAGTTCGTTTAGGCATATCATTGTACTTTCTCAGCTGCGGAGCGTTTGGGAGAGATCTGGTTCAGGATTCCTCGCTCATTCATTAAATTGGAAGTTATTGTCTCAATCGAGGTGATTTCTTCTGCAATTTGATGAGTGATCGTCTTGGTTATTAGTCATTTCGGCTGGTGCAAAATCTGATTCGTGAAGATATTTGGTTCCTGTAGCCTTATGACAATGCAGCAGTTTGAAATTGGCTAACCACTCAATCTAAATGCAATCGAAATCATTTCTTAATTCCATTGCTGTAATAGGTGCTTAATGGCTTTATGACACCAACATCTACGGACTGACGGCGATGTGTGAGGGGAAAACAGTGGAAGATAACACCATTTTCGAGAACCAAATCAATAACTTAGCTGCGAGCCGATCCCAGCTCCACTGCGCCGGTATTCTGCCCTCAATGTTTGACGGGCGCCTGTAGGTCCGGCATCGTGCCCTCCACTCAAGTGTACATGCACTTTAATACTGTATTTAGTATCTAACGCTTTTAATTTCAAAATAAAACCCCAAAAAAAAAGAAACAACAAATAATTATTATATTAATTATAACAACTAACTTCTTTCTATGAGTGGCACAAGCCCAGTTCATTGGAGAAGGGGGATTCAAACAGACTGATAAATTTTGCCAAGGCAACGTTGCAGTTAAAATACTATAGAACTTCCGCCGACGACCGTCTCATCCAACTACGAAAAATAAATATATCTATACATAATATATACAAACAAGTTTAAAGTTTCTTTGCCTGATTGGACACAATTTCGTATACATTGAGTACATTCATTAAGAGATATAGAATTAAATTTTCTGAATTATGGAGATAACTTAGATAGTTTAACATAGAATTATGAAGATGAGTAAACGTAAAACATTGAACCATAGGCGGGATTCGAACCCACATTTCTGTATGTCTAATCCAGGGTTCAATTACACCACTTTGGTTCCATCAGATTCTTATATTTTTGTAAATGTGAACCTCTGAAACGATAGTAGATCATAGAATCGCATTGTGTTTATCAATATGGAGAAGTTGAGGCCAAGTACGTTGAAGAGGCTCAGAAAATAACTGTGGGGAGGGGTGAGTTACATGCGCATGTAATTGTCTCAAGTCAGATCAACTCCTAATGACCATTGTTAGTTTTCTACACTGAGTTATATTCATTCATTTATTTATTTATTTATTTATTCATTTATTTATTTATTTATTTATTTATTTATAAAGGACAAATACAAACGGGACTGATCCAAAAACAGTATTCACAGATAGATAATTTATCAATATAGTGAATCCATAGTATTCTAAAAAGAGTTACAAAATTGGTGATAGATGTAAAAATCAATAAAGAATTCAAGTAATGAATTGAGTTAAATGTAGTGAATGAAATCAAAATGAAAAAAAAATGAAAAATGAAAATACACTTATACAATTATACAATATATATACACATGAATACCAATTAGATCTGTGAAGCAAAAAATTGTTTCTTCAAGATGTAGGAAAACTGAGAAAGAGTAAGAGAAAATATCAATAGAGATAGAATTTGATAGCGTATTGTATGATATGTTGTTGAATCAACTAGATTATTCACGACTTTGAAGACAATCTTCACGTCGGAAATTTTCCTTCTATTCGCTAGTGTTAATATGTTCAGTTCATTCCGAACGAAGATACGATTGTTGGGGTTGGATGGAAAACATTTTTTTATTGATATGATCTATGAATATATTCTGAACCCGTTCAAGTTTATTTATATAAATGTCGTATCCAGGGTTCCATATTACAGAACCATAACTCAAAACACTATTGACGTATGACATATAGAGAGTACGGAGAGTCTGAATATTCTTAAATTCACGACAAGTTCTCATTATGGAACCTAACATTTCATAAGCTTTTTTAGAAACGTAAAATATATGTTTATCGAAAAGCATTTTGGAATCGAATATTATTCCTAATTCCTTCATTTCCGTGACAAGTTGTAAGGGATGGGAAGATATTTGATATGATTGATTTAGACTGCTCTTTCCGCGTCCAAACGGAATGTGGTGACACATTTCGAAACTCGGATAAAGACCATTTTCCTCACAGTAATCATAAAAGTTATTGATATCCTTCTGCATCAACATGATGTCAACATCAGAAATTTAATGATATATTTTTAGATCTGGCGATATTCCGATTTGTGGTTACCGACTGTTACCGCTTGACAACGATCAGTCACACAAGATTCAAACCAATTTAGCAGATTGCCATTTACCCCGACTCCAGCGAGCTTCCGTAGCAAAACCGAAACTTACTGAAGTCGGTGTAAATAGCATCAACCTGGTGTTTGTTATTGAGGCTATGCAGGATATACTCAGTATAGGTGAATAGGTTTGAGTCAACTGATCGTTTCTTCATGAAGCCATGTTGTTCAATATTAATTATTATTAATATGTAAATGGAAACAAAAAGTACACCTTGCTTTTGCCCACAAGAACCGGGAAGGCTAATAACATCAATGTGGTGACCAATAATACACCGGGAACTTGGATTGTTCTAGTCCGAGCAACTATAAGTAGTCAACCAATCAACTGCCCCAAGTCATTTGACCTGAGACGATTGTTTTGACCACAATAATAGAAATAAGATGGTTAAATTATTAATCTATGGGAATTTTTAGTTCTTACTCTGGAAAAGTTTAAAAGTATTACTCTATATAATTTTCAAATGATCAACTAAATACACTATAACATTATTCCCAATATATGATTCCAAATATGACTGGCGTATTCTACCCGGTCAATTAAATATAATTTTCATACCAAGGTAGACCATTTTGTTTTTTCTATAGATCTTATTCTGACATTCGAATGTTACTAATTGACCATAGGTACTTACTACATTATTATCAATCAAATAGGCCTAATCTATGCTGTACGCTAGGGAAAAAGGCCGAATAAATAACTTTTGTTTAGAACGTGGAATCTGGAAAAAAAATTTGATTTTGATATTTTATGGACCCTGAATGTAATTCTTGACATGATAGAGATATGCCCTCGCCCCCCTTCACCGCTATAAGGTCAAAATTGGCCCATTTCTACCCCTCCAATATCAGACATTATTCAAAACAGGAAACTCAAACCCCGAAAATGGTATCTAGGAAGCTTTTGGGTCGCTGATCACGAATACGAGGGTGATTACTAGGAAAACTCAACCCGACATCAGAAAATCGGGAAAAGTTTTCTATTTTGCACTTATTTCTCAAGCTTTTATTTTCGACTTCAAAAACGGCTTCTAGGGGGTTTTTGTAGTCATTATACCGAAACATTAGATTTAGTTGCTTCAACGTCTGAAATTAATATCAACAATAATACTAACTGTTGTACAATTAATGTTAACATCTATCCTGAGTGAATTTTAATTTTCTAACTATAATAACGTTTGTGAAAAAATGAAAGATTTCATTGTGATTTCGTGATTCCTTTGTGAAAATTTTGAAACGTGTACTGTATAACGCCTGCGAAGTACTCACTTCGGGTACGGTTGTACAACTCTTTTGATGAACGTCCTTAGATCGAAACGTACGTGAAGAAGAGAATATGAAAGATATGAATGTGTAACCTATTTCCAAGGAATACACATTATTATTCATGCCTGGGTCAAGAATCATTACTATACAATAATTACTTTACAGATTGTGGATTTAGATACTGAAACGAATGCGAAACCTTACCAGCATGGCGAGCTGAGGCTTCAAAGTAAATATATAATGAGTGGTTATTACAAACTGGAACCATCAAGTCCTCTCGATTCAAAAGGATGGTACCGAACAGGTGACAAAATGTATTATGATGAAGATCTCTGCTTGTTTTTTATAAGTCGCATCAATGAAATCATAGACAATCGAGGAGGTAGTGTAATTCCGACTAATATTGAGAAAGTTTTACTAAATCATCCAGAAATAAAAGAAGCTGCAGTTCTGTCAGTTCCTGACGATTATCTCAATGAGATACCACTTGCTGTTGTAACACCACATGATAACTCGACACTGACAACAGAAGATGTCATAAAATATGTAGATGAAAAGGTTCAAGATAAAGAAAGGCTTAGAGGAGGAGTGAAATTTATAAAAGAGATGCCACTCACGGCATCTGGAAAAATTGCAAAGAGGGAATTGAAAGAAATGATATTAAATGGAAAATTACAGCACGATAATGATGAAATTTCATAGCTAATGGACTAACTAGCTTTTACCATTTTTACTTAGGCAATAAGTTTTGTTTTCAAATATTTCAGATTAAAAAACCTGATAATGTAACTAACATATCATTTTGTTTTGTACTTTTTCCAATTTGAAATTATTGATGAAATGTGACTTAAGTAAGTGATACAATATGTCGAGGTGATGGAAATTATATTTCAACGGAAATGTATGTGGAGTAACATATGAGTTTTAGTAGAAGCAGTGATAATGCCAGTATTTGTCAAACATTAGATTATCTGATTCACCAGCTTCCCACGTGGGTACTAATTACAGTGGAATGTATGGGAACTAATTAGGTCAGCTCGAATTAATTGACTCTAAAATTTTGATACACTCGAAGAATTCATAGAAATTTCCAAAGTACGAATAACTTCAAGCATGATGATACTTTAGTGAAGCTATATCCACATAGAATACTTAGATGATGAGTGGTTTGACAGCAGGATAAGAAATGGAGGATATGGGATCTTTTTCATTTCTCTCCTTCCTGATTTCATCTTGTGTAACATTAGGATATGATGTGAAAATAAAACTATGTTGTCCACTGAAAGCTTCAATGAGTATACAAAAATTGATTTAAATATACATTTTTTATTTCAATAATCATCGAAGCTAGGGGAGGCTATTTGGACATTTGTAGCAAAATATCAAGCAGCTTATTAGATTCAACAATGATTACTTATCGATGAAGCTTCCGAGAAATTCTGTGCTGCACCAATAATTTGCTTTGCCTTAACTAGAGCAGAGTATAATGTAATAAGCATTTCAGGTATTTTCACATCTTTGGGTTGTCTTAGAATATAAATGATGAAAACTCATATGATTTATTAACGTGTAAAAATATGGTGAGTAATGAATTGACCATCCATTACATACAATGTTGATTAACGTTAATAATTAAATGAGAGTTTTCATCGTTCATATTTTAAAACAATCCTAAGATTTGAAAATAACTGAAACTATATACATTTCTGAATAAAAATATTAGATAGTATACCCATCTTATGAGCACCCAGGTAATGATTGTACGCTGTGAAACTGAATTTATATAATGAGAACACAATACCTTTTTCTAAGGTGAAACATTATAGATTACTCGCACATCAATTATATAATTCTGATCAATTCGAAGTTTGGCATTATGTTATCTCCATCTAAATCTTCAAATCAACAAGGGTTATTAGAATTCTGAAGAACCTAACCAGATTTCTTACATTTATATCTGCTTATATCATAGACCTTCCTCTCAACTAATCTATATGTTTTAATTGTAATTTTTCCTGTATCATGATACTTTTAGTGGACTGTAAATAATTATAGACAAAAATTCGTTAACATGCATCACTGCTTTCTTTATTATTGGTTATGTGCTTCCATAGATTAGACACAAAACTCATGCATTGTTTATACTTGAACTGTTACGAAGTTGACTAACATCCAAATTGTCTTCTTCATCATGTATTGGAAAAGGGCACAGGCGATTGACTGCTCTTTTCAGATAGTCGAGGAATTATAGCCAAAATGATCGAATTTTTTTCTGTGAACCTGTATCGAGATGCGGTTTTCGCCATTTGCTTCAGAAACACAATAGAAAAAAATTTTACATATTTGTTTTACCAGGAAAAGCTTGGTTGCATTTGTGCATACAGAAAATGCATCTAAATCATGCAATTTGCTGATCTGTGTAAATATTATATTGTCGCTCATCAAATATTGATCAAAATTGGCCAGAATTTGTTACACGGAGGTTTTTGGGGTCGCTGATTACGAATTTGATGTTTTCATAATGCCAAGCTGCACCCTGGGGCAGATTTCAGGGGCTTGGGGTGGGGGATTTGCAATATAAAGCGGGAATCCTCAAATTTTCTCAATCATTCGGTATTTTATGGCAATTTTGGGATTTTTAAGCAAAAATTAAATGATGTTCGTTAACTCAAGTGCCCGGGGCAAAATGGGGCAATGTGGGGCAATGTGGGCCACTTGGGACTATTATCGAATTTCAACCATCAAACCTAAAAACCTTGTTCTCTGGGGGTTTTTGTGGTCGCTCAACACGAATTCAAGAGCATTCTCATCTCAGACGCTCCTGGGGCAGAGTGTCCTCTGGGGCAACGTGAGGCAGTAAACCAATTTCAACTGTCGAACATCAAAACTCCGTGACCCATGGGTTTTTGTGGTCGCTGAACACGAATTCAAGGTTCTTTTTCAGCTCAGATACTCTTGGGGCAGAGTGTTCTCTGAGACAACGTGGGGCATCTGGGGCAGTTAATCAATTTCAACTGTCAAACATCAAAACTTCGTTACCCATGGGTTTTTGTGGTCGCTGAATACGAATTCAAGGTTCATTTTCAGCTCAGACGCTCTTGGGGCAGAGTGTCCTCTGAGGCAACGTGGGGCATCTGGAGCAGTAAACCAATTTCCACTGTCGAACATCAAAACTTCGTTACCCATGGGTTTCGTAATCAGGGACCCCAAAAACCCCCGAGTAACAAATTCTCGCCAATTTTGATCAATATTTGATGAGCGACAATATAATATTTACACAGATCAGCAAATTGCAAGATTTAGATGCATTTTTTGTATGCACAAATGCAGCCAAGCTTTTCCTGGTAAAACAAATATGTGACATTTTTTTCTATTGTGTTTCTGAAGCAAATGGCGAAAACCGCATCTCGATACAGGTTGCCAGTAAAGACTTCGATCATTTGGCCTTTTTACGGCTACATTTCCTCGACTAAGAACACCACTTGAAATTTCTACTGATGCTACTCTCACGATGCCATCTACACCAAGATGTAGCTGTACTACTCGACCTAGCAACCACTTGCACGAAGGTAAATTATCATTATTAATCAAGACAATAGTGTCGAGTGTTAAAGACCGAAGTTTCCGTCCATTTATTTCTTTGCAGATTCAATAAATAATCACGAGACCGTCTTTTTCAAAAGCCTTGCAGCAGATTCTGGAGCAATTGATAACGAGATAGTTGGTTGATAGGAATTTCCGTTACATCAACATCTGGAGCTGCTGTCATCACTCGTCCAATGAGAAAATGAGAAGGTGTTAGTGCGTGTGGGTCATTGGGATCATTGGATAAATGCAGTTCCATACTTTTGACTGAGGCTTCCCACAAGCCACCGAAATGTTGTGAATTAGGAGGAATAAAACTCAAGTTACTTTTCTCATTAGCACAAATTTCAAATATATTATTGTTAGAATTTCTTTAAAAGTTATACATCTCGTGCAATTGATTAGAGGCACCAACGAAATTAGTAGCATTGTCAGAAAGAATAGTAATTGGTTTTCCACGTCGTGAAACAAACCTTCTTAAACATGCCATAAAATTGTCTGTAGTCAAATCAGTAACTAAGTCTAAATGTGTAGCTTTTGTTGTGAAACATACGAAAACACACATATAGGCTTTACTTCTTTTAACATTACGTCCCTTATGAGAACGTTACAGAAAGGGTCCTGCATAGTCAATTCCACAGAGTTCAAATGGTTGCATTATCTTAACCCTTCCTTTTGGCAAAGAAGCCATTTTGAAATCAACAGCTCTAGGCTTATATTTAAAACATCGAATGCAAGATTATAACGTGGCCTTGCGGCTTTTCGGTAAATTCTAGATAGCAGCACTAATAAATGAAATGTTCAAATCACACTACGATATATTCGGTTATCAATTTGGTTGGTTCGGAAAATATTGTTTGCACTAGTTTTCCGATTGTACGATATTATGATTTTACTATTTTTCGGTTAATTACTCTAATTGAGTAATAATAACGGTATCTATATCTTTCGGTACCTCGATTCATTTCAACTTCCCGGAATGCCAGGAACATTATACGGCTTCAGGTCTTTGACATGGACTCGTTTTACTTGCTTGCCATCTTCGCCTTTCAGGTCGTAAATGACCGGAGAAATTACTTTGATTACCGTAAAAGGACCGGTATATTTTGGAGCCAATTTAGCGGCAAAATGTCGAACACTAGAAGACAGGTGATGCTCTACCTTCATTACTTTATTACCCACGTGACAACGCCAATCTCTACGACGGAGATTGTAATAACGGCTTTGATGGGTAAAAGCACGGGATAACTGGATACGCACCAGTTGGAAAGTTTCTCGTAATTTCTCTAACCTAGTTCGGTGTTCTGAAATATGTACCCGATTCGGATCGGTAGGAATATTTTCCTCGGTCTCCACCGGAGCGGTATAGGAACGGACTATCGAATTTGGAACTTCAAGTTCTCGGCCAAAATTTAAAAAGGCAGGTGAAAATCCGGTGGATTCATGTGGGGCAGAAATTAGGGCAAATAGAAAATCGGGTAGAAACTTATCCCATTTTCTGTGGTCTCCATTGCAAAATTGTGCAATCATGGTTTTTAAAGTTCGGTTTGTTCTCTCCACAGGATTGCATTGTGGAGTATATGTAGGAGTGAGGCGATGCTTAATTCCAAACTCCTTCATGAGTGTCTTGAAAACTTTACTTTCGTACTGCGTCCCATTGTCGCTGATAACGGTTTCCGGACAACCAAAACGAGTTATGATCTCTTCGTAGAAGGCTTGAGTTACCGCCTGCGCGGTAGCTTTTCTCAACGGCTTACACTGTACCCACTTCGTAAAACGGTCCTGCATGACAAGAATAAAATTGTTTCCCTTGGCGGATCTTGGTAACGGTCCTACCAAGTCAGTGCTCACACATTTCCAAGGAAACTGATTTACTGTTGGCTGCATGGATCCAGGCTTCTGCTGTTGAGACACTTTGAAAGCTTGACACTGCGTACATCCACGCACGTACTTCGCTATATCGCGGAACATCCCCGGCCAATAATACTTGTGGAATATTAGCGCAATCGTTTTGGCAATACCTAAATGTCCTGCAGTCGGACTGTCATGGTTTTCTTTCAGAACGTTCAACCGGAGCGGTTTCGGAACGCAAAGCTTCAACGGATCTCTCATTTTCGGTTCGGACAAGTCATTAGAGTCCCAGAAGTGGCGGTACAACCGATTATCTTTCACACAATAATCCGGATACGCTTCTGGACTCTTCTCAACTTCGGCTTTCTTTGAATTGTACCAGTTACAATTCACGGGGTCATTCAGTACGAATAACTCTTGATTGTCATCCATTCCTTCCTTGTTCGGTAACGGATCGCGTGACAGGGCATCAGCCACACGATTCAACACTCCTCTTAGGGGAATTCTACCCCAGGCGGGTTTCACCGTTGGCCTATTCGTAACCCGGAACCAACACGGGGCTAGAACACTCTCATTTTCCACTTCATTGTTTTTCGTCTCTACAGCGATATCTACTTTAATTTCACTTTTACAGTTATTCGGTAATTTCGGTTTAGTATCGGTATTATCGGTATTACAATCAACGATATTTTCAACGGCACCGGCTGACTCCTTATCCGCGGTGCGGTTCACAACAGTGGTGCGGTGAGCGGTTTTCACTTCCTTCGTGGAGGCCTGTTCAACCGGGATCTGCTTCGGCCTCGCTACCTCGCAGTCCCGCGGACGTTTCCCTGTCCCGGACACTGACAATCACGCGACATTATCCCAGGGCGGCGGCATCTTGAGCAAAATAATTTCGGTGGATTCCGACAATTATTTTTGCCATGCCCCGTTCCCCACATCTCCACCATGAGATGGGCTGTGTTGCGGTATTCGGCTTCAGCCTGGTAGGGCGCTGCGTTCTGAAGTGGCGCGGAGACCACAATCCCCTCAAGTCTGTTCAGGGACATTCGGTATCCCAAACTTGACTGGCGATGACGGTTCAGATGTAGGTTGCCTACCCAGCGCTGACGGTTCCATAATCCTTGCTGCGGGACTTGGAATTTGTGCCCTCACTGACACTGGAAATATCCTCTACTGCATGAGTTTCTGCTCAGCCTGCAGATTCTCAAACTCCTTTGTCTGTAACATTAACGACGGCACGTCGTTAAAACTCCCTTGTCGGATGAATTGCCTATACTCCGGCAATAAATTTCGGTGCAACCAGAACAATTCCCGTTCTGCGGGACCATGTCTTCAATATTGGTAGGCGTAGACTACGGCGCCTTGGGTATAGCACCAGTATACCCAGGGAACTCCATTTTTCCAATCCAACTCAAAATCAAAATTTTCAACCCCAAAAATGAATTATTTTTCTCAGGGGTAGGTAACGGAAGAAGGTGCGGTAACCAAAACCAGTCCACACCTTCCTTCCAATAAGGCAGAAGCAATCAAATCACTTGCCCCAATTTGGGCAACGTAACTTTGATTTCGGGAGGTAACTCCAAAACGGTTGGGCCAATCCGCCCAAAAATGTTACCAACGGCTTCCTTGTTTTCGATTAACTTGGAAAGGAGCTATGACTTGCCCAATCCGGGTAACGATGGACTGGGAAAATCAAATGGCAAAATAAGGGCAAAAATCGAAATTTGGGCAAAACACTGAGGTGTAGTCAACAATCCTACACCTCACGGAACAATCGATTTTTCAGTCTGATTTTCTGTTAAAGACTTGATGTTTCCCCTGAAACGGGGAGGCGGATCGAAAAACTTATTCCACCAAACAACCTTGGTGAGCACGGGGAACAAGTTTTTGTCGAAACTTTTCCAAATTTCCAAAATTCAAAAACAAACTACTGGGGATGGATCGAAAACGTATTCGAAACGTCGGAGACTTGAAGCTTGTTTTTTTGTCACACTATATCTGAAATTTCATTCAAAACGGACTACCGGTTCAATTGCAATAAATTATTCAACATTTCACTTTTCGGAATAAAAAAATAAAATTCCCTCTCGGTCAATTCTCAAAAGACTCTGCTCGGGCGCCATTTTATAACGTGGCCTTGCGGCTTTTCGGTAAATTTTAGATAGCAGCACTAATAAATGAAATGTTCAAATCACACTACGATATATTCGGTTATTAATTCAGTTGGTTCGGAAAATATTGTTTGCACTAGTTTTCCGATTGTACGATATCAGATTTTACTATTTTTCGGTTAATTACTCTAATTGAGTTTATTCTGTCATCTCACCCACCCTTGTACTAACTTTCACGGAGTACCCGGTAATTGTGTGATAGTGTTAGATTTTATACACTTTATAGATTCAGAATCTAGACAATTAGGGTTTATACTTCCGGGGTGACACAAGGTGCACAAACCCTAACTATCACATCTGCAATAACCCCTATATCCACGGCCGAGGACTTCTCATAGTATTAAGGGAATTATTACGATTCTCAATCGTCACACAATCACACAACCACCCTCAGCTTATACTTCCGGTATCAGCACGGCGTGCACAAACCGTTGGCGGTTTGGTCGTCTATGATATACTTATACTTCTGGTATCAGCACGGCGTGCACAAATATACCCAAAGACGCCCCTGTCGTTCAAACATACACACTCTATACACACTACACAATTACTTGAATATTTCAATTCACGCGCGAATTCAAATCGTGCGCGATTCGACCTATGATAAACTAGGATAAACTCAAATTCACCAATTCAAATTACTGAATACTACGGAACTCAGGTATCGTACAAACGTTCACCAATTACAATAACAATCATAAATTACGGAAATCAATATATCGTAATGCTCAAAATATAAACTTATTTGCTATCATTTACCTTCTGAAACAATTCACTTGCAAGGAAAACTATTATTAATTCACAGTTTTAAATATCTGACTCACACTCGAATAAATTCAAAAAAACACTAGAGAGCTACTTTACTGATCAAAATCAAAAACACACAAGAGAGTAACTGCACTGATTGAAATTCAAAAACACAAGAGAGCTACTACACTGATTGAAAATCAAAAACACAAGAGCTACTATACTGATTGAAAATCAAAAACACAAGAGGGCAACGGTACTGATTCTAACTCGAAATCACAAGAGAGTAACTGCACTGATCGGAATTTAAAAACACAAGAGGGCGATCTTTCGGCTGTCACGGCTTTTATATGTTTTCCGAGGTTCTGGACAGGTCTGCTCCACCAAATCCTTATTTTTGTGCCAATAGTTTTTACTTATGCCCCGAACAATGGTTAAAAGTGACGTTACTTTTTAGATCTATAATTCGCGCTCATGATATCACACCAGTTTTTCCCAGCGGAGTAAACAAGTGTTATCGGAGTTTTTAGGTTGTTCGCCCTTTTTATACATAAGGCTGCACAAAGTTTGGTGTCTTAACTGGCCAGACCCCTGTTTTTGCAACATATTTTATCGGAATGATATGCAATTTTGAACGGGCATGAATTAGATTCATCTATTTGAATAATTATACTTATTTGAACAATCACGGAATACACATTCGGAATTCATTCATATCTATTGAAATAATGAACTGTTCAAACTGAAATTACATGTAACATCCGTATTTATTGCCTGATCTAAATTAAATAATCTTTCAAAATTTAAGCTTCGTTACAAGATCTCACAACCTTTTTGGCTAAGTTCAAACCTGAAGTTACCCAAAATTCTTGTCTGATTGTAAATAGTAATAATTGAGATCCTGCATGTAGCAACCTTTTACGTTCGTGTTCAAAACTTAATTTTGACAAATAGTGTTTTCCACATAAGAGAGAAATAGAAACATTACCTAAACTATCATGATTTTTTAAGTATATGCAAGCTGCATAGGCCTTGATTGAACTATCACAGAATCCATGCAATTCAATAGTTATTGCATTACTAAGAATAACTTGTCTTGGGATTTCAAGTGTATTAAGACTCAAAAATTGTTCTTTAAGAACATGCCATTTCATTGAGGAGAGAGTCATCCCAACCTACTTTCAAATTCCATAAATCTTGAATTAGAATTTCAGATAAAATGATGCAAGGACTAACAAGCCCAAGTGGATCATATAATTTTGAAACATCAGAAAGAATTGTATGTTTAGTAATTGTAGAATGCATCGAAAATGTTTAACGTTATATTGTAAAATGTCCTCTCTCTTTGATCAGTGAATACCTAAGTCCTTAACTTGTTCATTGTTACCAAATTTTATTGTACTTACATACTCATTATCGTTATGAAACTGTGAAATGACCTCCCTATTGTTTGAGATCCACTTTCTCAGACAGAAACCACCAGACTTCAAAATAGAATTTATATCTTCACAGACAGAAGTATTTGCCTATACATCTTCTCAATATCTGAGATTACAGCAGAATGTTGTCGAAACCTCAGAAGAATAGAAAGTTTATTATTGAGTGAGTTAGAGCCTGTATACAGGATATCATTAAGTGACCAGCTTGGAGTAGTTTTTGCTGACACATTAAAAACCACTCTCAATTTTGTAGTTAGACTCTCTTCCTTCAAAACACCATGATGTGGAAGAAAAAAGACATTGTTGGAATTATCATAATTCAGTTTTGTGATGTGACCCAATTCAATGTAATCATCAATAAATTCACAATATCTAGTATATAATTCTTGTTTTGTTTGAAATCGTCTCTCTAACCGAAAGAATTGTTTTAGAGCTAATGCTGATGAATTGCCTAAGCAAGATTCAGAATACTTTGAAGGTAATCTTACAAAAAATCTACCATCTGCATCACGAGAATAATTAGCAGTGAAATGTTATTCACATAGTGACTCATCAGAATTTTCTAACTCAGCCTTACTCCGTTGTACTTCCTCAACTTCCCAAAATTTTGAAATATCGAAGGAAGTGTGAAAAGAAGCTACATGGCAAATTGACAACACTTGAATTAGATGAAATTGCAGGGAGTAGTCCAGCAACAATCCATCCCAACGTAGAATTTTAAAAGACAGGTAAACTTCTGCCGATTGAAATTTGTTCTGGTATAATTATATCCCTGAAAAATTCTGTGCCTATTTATACGTCAACATCGTTGGGTGTATTGAAAAAAAGATCTGATAACTGAATATTGTAAGGAATTGTCCATTCAGAAATATCAAACTTATATGTTGGTAAAATACTTGTAATTCATGGCATGACAAAACACTTAACAACTATATTGTAATCAGTAATGCATGATGCCAGATGAATTTTGCATTGTTTTGTCAATTGTTTATTCATTCCACTGATCCCACTTATGGAAATGTCAGTATTCGATTGCTGTAATAGAAACCTTTTTACTAAATTGGTAGTAATGAAATTGCATTGAGAACCACTGTCAAGAAGTCCCCTAACTTTATGTTTTTTCCAGAATTCTCAGAAATATAACACATGAAGGTTGATAATAATGGAGAATTTGAAAATTCATTGTTATTTGTTAAAATAATTTGAGATGCTGTGTTTGAACTTGAATTATTTTTATTGGTAATAGTCGATGTATTTGAGTTATCATTTTTCTGAATATGTATTGAGGAATTATGTTTTCCTCTACATAGTTTACAAAAACTTGATTTACAATAATTTGTAAAATTCGTTAACATGCATCACTGCTTCCTTCATTATTGGTTATGTGCTTCTGTATTGGAGGGAAAACCTACGATACTCATATTGTTCGATGGATTCGTTCACAGAACAGCATTATTCTAATAATGTCATAATATAGTTGCCTATACATAGTTGCCAGATATATTTCTGACCACTGTATATTTTATATAAAAGGCAAATACCATACTCACTGACTTACTGACTCTCCTAAAATAATGCGGACCGACTTGAAACTTGGCATATATGTTCCTTATACAACGTAGACACCCGCTAAGAACAGATTTTTCGAAACTCAATCCCAAACGGAGTAAAATTCGATATATTTTAACGTTTATGACTGCCAATGTAATCATCACATACAATTAACGTGACAGAAATATCCACATAATAATAATGCTTACATGACAGACATCTGATACATTGACAGTCACATAATGTCCATGATAGACCGTTCCCACGGTCGTGTATACGACCGTGACCGTTCCATATTATAGATATCCCTGTCAATTCAGATAAGCTTTCACATGACATAAAGTATAATTTTACGTCATTTCCGCCTTCAGATATTTGTACTCATTAAAAATACAGTAAAACTTCTCAACAACGGGGAGTGAAGATATCATAAAATTTTGCTCGTTCAGAATAGTTGCCGTTATAAAGGAATACAAACTCTGGGAGATTATGTAAAAGATATAACAACAATTATATATATACTATGTATGTACTAACATATCTATATTTTTGTCAATATAATGTAATGTAACTGAGAAAGGAAATCAGTTTTAAATAAGCATTACACTTTGTGGAAAAACTGTTCAATGGAGGTCTGTTTCAAATTATTCATTTTGGTTTTTGTTATTTCATTCTCACATTTCATTAAATTTGAGAAATATCATTGGCCGAATCGTCATTGCTTTTCGTCAATAACATTGTCTTCATGTCCTTCAGTTTTTCACAAAGTTCACTCATATTTTGGACAGATGAACACAAAATCTCTTCGTCTTGGTCACTTTCACGTTCCTCATCTGCAATAGGGTCGGTTTTGCTTTGTTTGTCAGTGAATTTCTGGATTGTGTTCCGCAACTCAAAATCTGGGTTCTCTGTTGAAAATTCGATTGAGAGATATTTTCTCAGATCTAGATTCCATGCCATGATTCTTAAGAGAGGACAACTGACTATATGACATGTCATCTTCTTGGATCGTTTCCATAAATAAACCCTCTTGGAAACATTTTTTTATAGTCCCAGATGAAACGTCTTTCCATACAAGAGCACCAATGGCGGCTCCTCGAAGGAGGCTAAGGAGGCTCAGCCTCCTCACCAATTTATCTTAATGATCATTCTCCATTTTATTTCCTGTTTTTCTGATAATTCTTTAAATTTTACAATTAATTCCCCGTTCTCAGTAGTTATTTTCAATCCGGCAATAGTGGTCAGAGGCTAGATTCTCTATATATCTCAAACGCTGAGCATGTGTTATTCAACACAGTTGCCGTTTTTCCGACCAGTCAATCGCCAAATAGCGTGAAACGGCGAAAACGGCAACAGGGTAGGGAGGCTACCTTTTCGTACCCATTCGTCGGTCGAATGAAATACGATTACTTGCGCTCCCGTCTCCCGCTGCTAGAAGAATGCGGTTAGTTGTTGTTTTTATTCCACGAGGTGTAGTAAGGTTAAGTAGTTAATTTTTAAGTTATAATTCATCTAATCGGAATCGGTGAACGTTAAAATTATGAGTGACTTAGTTGCAGAGTTCTTAGAAAATCCATTTAGTGGATTAACATATGATAGAAAAGTGTTCTTCAAAAACAAACGGCCTTTACCGGATTTGAAAGGATTAGTGATGGCAGGGAAGTATCAAAATCGATCGTTTAATACTGATAATTATAAAAAATATGTATGGTTAACGGGATCTGATGTACACAATAAATTATATTGCTGGTATTGCTTGCTATTCACATCAGATACAACTTCATGTTGGGGGCACTTGGGTTATAATGATTTGAAAAATTTAGCTCGTGGCCTAGAAAGACATGAAAAATCGCAGGAACATATTACATCGTGTATTAAGTTTAAATTAACCGGTAAACAGAATATTGTTAATGCGATTGATTCTACACGAACACGCGAAATCGAAAATCATAATAATACAGTTAAAGAAAACCGCGAAGTTTAAAAAAAAATCATTGATTTCTTATTGTATTTATCGTTTCAAGATTTGGCTTTTAGAGGGCATGATGAAACTGAAAATTCAGTTAATAAAGGTAATTTTAGGGAATTGTTAGATTTGTTTTGTAAATACGACAGTAAGCTTCGCGATTTTATGACTAACGCGTCAGTATTTGCAGGCATTTGTTTTGTTTTATGCGGGTATAATGATTGAGTGACACCATGCGAAATAAGGTTAGATTAGAATTCGTCTGTTCGGTAAATTATTAATTGTAAAAATGGACAACTAGTGGAAAGATTTTTAGGGTTCTACGATGTTAGTTCGGGAAGAACAGCGGCAATTTATTCAATTTGTCAATGGAAACATTTCAACGATTCGACTTTGCGAATAAATCAGACTTACGACGGCATCTGTAATGGCGGGACATTTAAACGGTCTTCAAACAAACGTAAGTTTTAAATAACATAGTAGGAAACAGAATTCCCTGTAATGCTCGAACTCGATGGAATTTTACATCACATGCAATGTTTAGTTTACCATCCATAAAAATAAAGACAAATTAATTGAAATATTTGATTTTATATTAAACAGTGATGACTTTTCAACAGATCAGGTTTCATTGAATGCTGCTGTTGGTTTAAAATCTTATTTAGAAAATGAAGAATTTTTGTTATTTCTTGATACTTTTAAATTAATATTTGAACAAACTGATCTTATTTTTCGAATTTTACAACATAAATTCACTAATATAATTCATTCAAGAGATCGTTTAACACATCTCATTGATAAAATTCAAGTTTCCGTTATACAGAATTTCATTTTAATATTTTACTTGGAAATTATTCAACTGATAAGGCTTCTCCCGTGAAAAGGAGGAAAACATATAATTTGGTAGACAAGAAACTACATTATAAACAACTTTTTTATGAAATTTTAGATACTATTAAAGGTCAAATATTGAGATTCGATTCTCCGATTTACATGAATTGAAGTTTTTCGATTTGACGAATAGAAGATTTTTCGAATCTTTTTCAAAAGAGTTTCTCAATACACTTTCAGATAACTTAGTTCTAAAATATAATTTTTTTGATAAAATAGCGCTGCACAATGAATTATGCGTTGTATACTGGGATAAAGATATTTTAGGCCGGTACGACAGTCACGCCGATATGATAAAATATATGATAGATAATGATTTGCAACAAATCTTACCTCAGTTTTATAAACTACTTTGTTTGACAGTCACCATTCCTGTCACGTCGGCATCGGTGGAGAGATCATTTTCTATTCTCAAACGAATTAAAACATACATGCGAAATACAGTGAGCCAAAATCGTTTATACAATGTTAGTTTAATATCTATTGAAAAAGATTTAGTAAAACACTTAAAACATAATGATACATTTTATGATAATATTATTGATCATTTTCCGTAAATTAAAGACCGTAGAATTTCGTTAATATATAGAAAAGTTGATAAAATTAATAACAAAAAACAAAATATGAAAAATTCCAAAAAAAAAAGAAAAAAAATTAAAAATCCAAAAAAAAATAAAAAACAAAAAACGAACGAAAAAAAAATTTGTGGGCAAGAGAAACTCTATACCTCCACGTTGGTTATTGCTGGGTAACAATCAATTTTGTCACTGAAGGTTAAATTAATTGGCAGAATAGAGTATATTTTTACAAAAACGTTTTATGTCCAGCCTCCTCTCTCAAAAAGCTCACGAGCCGCCACTGAAGAGCACTTGACAAATCTATTCTTTTTCTGTTGTTTCAATCATCTTGTTCGACAAAGACAGAAACATTCTTACCAAAAATTGCCTATATTTTATATCAAAATTTTGTATTACCCTTGATCCAGTGGTTTGCAATCAGAAGTAGTAATTAGAGGTAAAAAAACAATTCGAATATTTTCCAATTCTATTTTTGGGTGGGAAGTACCGTTATCTAAGAATAGGAGAACTTTGATACACTGGTTCTTAATTTTTTTGTCAAAGGTTTTCAACCAAGAACTCATTGTGTCTTTCGTTATCCAAGTTCTTTTCATTAGATACTCATTCTATTGGCAGTTTATCTATATGTGCTCCTTCGAAACATCTCGGATTTTTTTCTTTTTGCTGTAACTAGTGAATTTTCCTTCTCACCATTCATGTTACAGGAAAGAAGAAGTGTCACTCGCTGTTTAGCTTATTTTTTTCCAGCACATTTATCACTTTTGTATGCAGAAGTTTTGTTTGGCGTTGTCCACTAGTAAAGTCAGGTTTCGTCACCATTGAAGATATCTTTGGATTCATATTCCTTGATAATTGATCCCAATTTACTTCGTCCACGTCGTGCCTCTTGCGAACCTATTCGGCCAGCCAGGTTCACTATGGTAATCCAATTACCATAGTAAATTCAATTTTCCTCTGTAATGAATTTAAAGAATTGAGAAGTAGATCGAAATTATCACGATCATGCTGACAGATTACAAAATTGTCATTAACATAATAGCTCAAAAATAGTTTGGCTTAGAGACTGTTGTATCATCATTCAACTATGACTAATGAAATAGGCTAACTCTGAGCCGCTCCAGATGTTCGTAGAAATATTTGATTGTGAGACAAAATTTAATGAAGGGAAGAAGGTCAGCGCACGTGTTATACATTCAGAAATTATTGAAATTATATCTGGAATGGCAGCATTGGTAAAGAGAGATTCTACATTAAAAATACAAAGCAAATCGCTCGGATCGACAGTAAAGGTCTTCTGGTTTTCGACAAAATAGAAGAAATTTAGGATAAAAGGATCAGAATTGCCTACAGGGGTGAAAGATAGTTGTTTTGAGAATTCATATGTACGGGAACCTATGGGGCTAACAATTGGACTGTGAAAATGGAGGGTTTGTGAAGTTTCAGTAAATCATGAAGGGGGGTCTACGGTAAACATGAGGTACAAGTTGTTTCCTCTAATCCAGAAGATATGAATCACGTTACGTATGAGCTGTGAAACTGAACGCTCTTTGGAAGAAATAAGATGTTTTGGCAGGGCTTCAAGGGAGGCTTCTATACGTGGAAGAATATTGCTACGATAATCAGCTCGAATCACAACAACAGAGGATTTCCCTTCATCAGCCTTCAGGATGACTATAACGATATCATACATTTCAGAGAGTTGAAGGTCAAAAGCAATGGCTATATTATGAGGTCCATACAAACGATCCGGGAGACCTGTCAGGTTCGCCTGAACAGGGGTGCATGACTAGAGCACCCGCAAACATCGGAGCATTCATACGCTCAGGCTCGCTTCTCAGGTTTGTCATCAGTTCTATGTATTTACGTGGTTGGAACGGTCATGGATACGGACGACATTTTTGTTATTGTTCTCTTGTTATCAGTTACAACGTTTTCTAAACAGAATAGTGTTCGTAAAATATGGTGTGAAGAATGGCCTAGGAAAAGGAAACTCTATTCACACATAGATTTATTGAGTGAATTGCATGTAGCCCTTAAGGATTGATACAGCACTACTATTTGCGAATAAACGAGCAAACCTACGTATAGCTTCTTGCATTAGTTACACCTTCAATCCAAAAGCAAAGATACTGTTATGCGGAGCCATCACACCTCACGAAAGATTGAGTACCACACTGAGATTTTTGGCTACATGTAGATGTTACGAAGATCTCAAATTTTCTATAATCATTTCACCTCAGTTACTCAGCAAGATAATACCTGGAACTTGTGAAGCTGTATATAAAGTTCTCAGTAAGGATTATTTGAAGGTAAGAGAAAAACGAATTTTTCCTATATTTTTTGACATAAGTAAAACTGAATTGAACAACAAGAAAAAACTTTAAGAATCGTCTTCAGTAAATGTTGAAACAAATGAACCTACTGATTGCGAATCATCTGCTGCTGTAAATACCGAGTTGTTTTACTGAACCGCGCTAAATGGAGCATTTTGACATTGTGTTGTAGATGGTTGAGCGTGTTGTGAGTGTGACTGGTGAGACTGGAGTAAATTAGAAGATGCCTGATCAGAAAATGCTGCTCTTTGTCTTTGTATTGTTGGAACAAAAGCAGTATATTGTTGAGACTCATATTGATGGGGACTAGTAGCATTAATCTCACTTATGATATGTTGGGGGTTTGAAAAACCAGTTTATGTGAAGGTGTTAAGGTACCCATCTCGCCCTCAAATAGTGCAGCTTATGATTTTTTCAGATGAAAGTCTTTGGTGCTTAGGCATGTCCCGTAATTTCAAGGCCACTTTTTCTACATAGATATCAAACCGATCATCTTGAGGTTTTGGTCGCTTAAAATGACCATACACATACATTATTACTTTTTTTGTCAATTCAGCTTAATCAGAGATTGCTGTGATTTCCTTTTCGGAGGTGTTGGGTGATCTGATGCTGTTGATGCAGCAGATCGGTATTAGAAGATTCGATGGACGTAATTTCTCTATTATCAAATTCCTGAACGAATTTGAAATATCAAATAGATATTATTGATAAGCGTGCTATTACTTTATAAATATATTTCTTTCAGTTGCTGCAGACAGCATAAGTTTTTGAACATAAATGGCAATTTCCGCATTGCTTGGGGGCGATGGACGGAACGCATATAAAGTATTATACCTCAAAGTGAAAGTGGTTCAGAATTTTACAATCATAAAGGTTGACACATCATGGTTTTATTCGCCATAGTAAATACAAATCATCTGTTTGTGTTATGTGACTTTGATACAAATGAGATTATGTTAACAACATTTCCTAAGTGAGTAGCAGGAGCAGTGTTTAGATCTGACTTTAGTAGTTACTCTAAGGATTAAGCGCTCTTGATTGGTAAAATTATTATAACAACTGAATATTGATAACTATCTGTCATTTGATTCCCTCAGCTTAGAAAGATATGATCTGATCAATCAATCAATTTACCGCAGCATGATTCATAGAATCTATACTCACCGATATCGAAACTACAGAATTGAATTACAGAAACGTTATCATATTGTCTGCTTATAAGAGCATACATGCATATTGCGAACCATTTGGATTGACAGGGATATCTATGTTATGGTGTGGTCTGTCACGGACATTGTGGGACTGTTAATGTATCAGCTATCTGTCGAATAAAAGTTACCTGATGTCTTGTTTCTGCCATAGACAGTTTGAACTGTCATGACCCATCGACTTATGGATCTCTAAAAACGTCAAAACTTATCGTATCCCTGTTACCACATTTGAACATACATACCAAAAGGTTTTTGGCTTCGGCTTCTCAACCGCAATTCCATTCCCCGAGTTTCTATATTTAAATAAATAATTTCAATTGACAGGGATATCATATTATGTGGTGGTATGTCACGAACATTGTGTGACTATCACTGTGTCTTCTGCCTGTCATGTAAATGCTACCTGTTGTCTGGTTTTGGTATATCTATATTATGGGGTGATCAGCCATGGAAATCGTCTGTTATTCATATGCGTAAAGGTTTTCTTTAAATAAAGGTAAGAACCTTCATGCCGAAACGGTTATAATCACCATGGGAATCATACACTTGAGTAATCTCATTGATTGGGATATGAGTTCCTTCGCTCCGGTTTCTCTATACTTCTTTCTTGGTTCATATGTCCCCTGTCGTCATCCTATGCAATGAACGTGTGAATGTGAATGTGTAAATCTAAGTCAGCGAGGGCCATCTACTTGAGTTAAATATATAGTCCAGTCATTATTGTACAAACCCAAGATAAATGAGGATAACATATATTTTTCCCTGAAAACTTTTGCACTACCTTAAGTTTGCCCTACATAAAAGAAAGCACCCAGTGAGAAATGGGGCTCGTACCTCTTCCCCCTAATAAACAATGAATAAACAATTTAATAGACAAATTGAATGACTCGAAACTATTGGTGCTTTTTTGGTAAGACAACTATTTGTAATTTTTTGTCAAAAATCACACCCTGGAGGTTTTTGAGGTTGCTGATTATGAATATAATGTAAAAAAATATATATCATAGATGGCGCTCGCGTAGAAGCACTAGTTTCAAAAAGCTGTATATTCAACAAATACACATTATTCGTTATTTATCAGTGAGAATTGAAGCTTTGGGGTTTTTAACTCAACTGCTTATGAATATAAACTAAAAAAATTGCAAATTATAGATGGCGGTAGTAACATATGTATCATTCTTTATACTTCTTAGGTAACCTGGACCGTTTCATTATTATAATATGCTTACTATGTAGTTTATAATGAATAAACTAGAATTAACGATCCAGCAGCCGGCAGTATTCAGATAAGATTCAATACGCTTACATCAAATAACTCAACGTTATTGTAAAAGTTCTAAGTAAATAAATTATTAAATTGGTGGAACAAAACCAAGAAATTGAATTGAAGAAACGCCTGGTCGTGGATCTCCAAAGCCACTCCATAGACGTCTTCGAGGGAAGAACTTCTGCCCTGCTACAGTCACTGGAACCCTATAATTGTCAAAGTCGAAAAGTTACAGAATGATTGTAATACTGTAAGTGTTTCAGAATTCATTTATGTCAGATATTCCAAGAGATTCCTCTGTTTCCAATTTATCCTTCGATTTTAATTTATCAAAGGATGATAACGATTCTTCAATAAAGAAAATTTCTAGATATAACAAGTGAACTACCTTCAATAGTGATTCATTACCTATACTTGATAATTTAGAAAATATGGCCGTACCGGCACCCTCTTAATTACCAATTAGAGATCTGGATTATATTCCCAAATTTAATGGTGATCCAAATGAATTACCACAATTCATTGAATCTGTTGATGTCATTGTGTCTCACTATCAAGATCACCGTGACGGACAAGCAAACTGTATACAGAACAAACTAATTGCCATTTCTATAAAAAATAAATTAATCGACAAAGCTTGTGATATCCTGTCAATTTATACTGACTTGAATAATTAGCACGATATTAAAGCTGGATTGATTTCTGTTTTTGGAGAAAAAAGATCCTAAACCGAATTGTTAAGAGACCTAGCAAATGTACGACAAAATTCTCGCCAGAGTGCTCTAGAATTTTTGTATGCTATAAGAACCGCCTTAACAGCTTATTGTAATCATGTAAAGATTCATACCGAAGAAATATATCGTCCCTTTAAAATTGATGTGGCTAGCAAACAAGCCCTAGAAACATTACTTATGGGACTTAAAGAACTCATAGGCTCTACTATAAGGTTTATGAGCCCTCAAACTCTAGATGAAACTGAAAGTTCAATAATACGTGAAGAAAAGGCCAGTAATCAAAATATTTCTTACTCACACAACTCGAATCATAACGCGTTCAAAAAACCACAGAAACATCCCAATTTATACAATACAAGAATTTCTCGCAACCAATTAGGAATATACAGCCAAATCAAAATCTCTATCAACATAATTTTCAACAGTTCAGAAACGAACGTCCAATTTTCCCATCGCAACCAACACCTATGAAACCAAACTCCAATCCAAATCACCGCCCATACTTTCCAACCGCTTCAAAGATTTTTGATATAAGCCGACAACAAAATGCATTAAGCCTTTCGTCCAAATCATCAACTTACCTAAACCAACGCCAATGTCTATATCTAAGCAAGCTCAACCATCAAAATTGAGACAAAATAATTTCTTTCGTTCAAATTCTAATAAAACCCCTCGTTTCATATCTCAAGAACTAACAAATATGAACGAAGCTGATTGTACTTCACAATTTTACGAACATTCATACTCTGATTATAATTGCCCCGGAAATTATTACTCAGAAAATCCCGAGTTCTGTTCTGAATATTCAGATCTTCAAGAAAATGACGACCAAAATACCGCTGAAAAAAATTGTGACAAGCCTGAGGCGAATGAAAATGTTACAAATGACTACTACCGACCGTTACCCAACCAAACATAACCGATATCCTCGATAAACTAGGCCGATGTAATTACTTTACTACCTTAGATCTTGCTTCGGGCTGTCATCAAATTGAGATGGATCCCGACGATATTGATAAAACTAGTTTTTTGAGCGAAAATGGAAAATATGAGTTCAAGCGAATGACTTTTGGGCTCAAAAATGGATAACGTCCTAAGAGGTTTAGTCAACAAAATTTCCATGGTCTGCCTGGATGACATAATTATATTTTCCACATCGCTCCAAGAACATATTGTCAGATTGAAATTAGTTTTTGAACGCCTCAGAGAATCGAAATTAAAAATCCAGTTGGACAAATCAGAATTTTTGAAACATGAAACACAATATTTAGGACATATCATTACTACGGAAGGAATTAAACCAAATCCTAATAAAATTCAAGACATCCAAAACTACCCCTACCAATATTCTTCCAAAATTAAAAATTCTATCTGATATTCAAATAAAACCACCGAATCTTACACCACTAGAATCTACCTAAGTATGGTATCGTAATAACAAAACTGATAATTCTTCAATCATTAACAGCAGTAATCCCACTATCGACCTGACTGATCAAGACAAAGATAATCAATCTATAATAGTGAATATAAATGACCTTCAAAGTCCCCGGGACTTGATGCATGAAAATGAATCTCCTACTTCCACACAACATAGAACATACTGCCATCGAAAATCCAGTCTTATCAATACCTAATACAGAACAAACTCTGAATAAAATCAAATTACAAATTGATTTAGAAATTGTGGACCATTCCCCATCAAAATCCAAAGATTTTAATATATTCAAGAATAAACGTTTGCTAGTTCAACTCCCAGCAAACGATATCGGATCAGAAATGATTAAATTTGATTCAATCCATCATGTCAAAAATTTAAAAATCGTATAATAATACCATTCTAAAATAATTCGATTAAAATTGTTAACTACGAAACACCACTGTCCCAGATGAACAAACAAATATTATCCAAAATTTCCAGAATCAACGAAATTAGAGAATTACCTTTAGAATACCCTGCAAATTCACCCATTTATATGAAGACAAAAGCTAGAGATAAACAAAAACCGACTCGTAGAAAAGAAACTAACTTGAACGGTCAAGGTAATAAAGTAGAAACTCCACACACAAAATAATTCATAAAAATCGAAAATAAACGTTCTGCAATAACGATTCATCGCTTGTTTCAGAATTTACCTCCAGTTCCTAATCAACTACAACAGCTTAGCAATTCCCAATGAAGTTACCTTCACAAATTACACACATAATTCCGGACTACTTCTCTATAAATAAGGTACTGCAAGGATCCAGACAAATACTCATACATTCCTTCGATCTTCAACCAGTTATTGATGCATTCGATAAAATTGAACAGAATGGAAATACTTTAAACATGATTGTTAAGTAGGTATTATTCACGTTGATGAATATAGAACAGAACTGCAGATTCATGAGAACACTCTCCGAACTGATGAAAATAGCCCAAATAAAACTAAATTCAATCAATTATAATCATGGCCACAAAAAGGTGAAAAGAAGAATTTTCAACCCTTTAGGGAGTTTTATAAAATCGCTCATAGGTAATCTTGACGATTACAATGCTAAAAGGTATGATAATGCCATAAAACAACTTGAAACTCAACAGAATAAATTCATCAAAATCCAAAACTTACACGTCAGTCTACATAAAGAATTATTGGATCATTACAATCAAATTGTACAAAATTTACGTCATAATCACGAACTCCTTCTTCAGAGACTAAGACTCTTACAACAGAATCAAATAGCCACACAATATACGCTAGATACTTATTATAAAACAAACGACACTTACGATCAATCAATTAGCAGTCTCAATGTATTAGTGCAAACATTAAATGGTGTAGAAAATGCGATCACATTTTCCAAATTAAACATAGTATACCATTCAATTTTGAAATATGAACACTTAGTTTACATGTTTCACGAAATAAAGAAAATCTATTCTACCAAAAATATAATTGTTGATAAAGAAAATTCATTTCAAATGTATGATATCTTACAAATCAAAGCATATCACTCTAATAATAAGATTGCGCTTGTTATAGACTTTCCATTAGTAGGTCCTGAATCATTTGATTATTACCGCTTATATCCTACACCAACGCAAAATAATAATATCCTTATTCCTTCTCATGACTATCTGACAATTCGAACAGGCTCTTATAAGTATTATGACCAACCTTGCATATCACTTCAAACTTCAAAAAAACTTCTTTTGTAAACAAACACCATTACGTAGAATTTAGAAGATAGCATCTACCAGCTACTAGAAATTGAACCAACATTGCTCGTATTCACCGACAATTACCAAAGAAAGTATCATCGTACCAACCAACAGTCAATATTAAATACTGATTCGGCCCTATAGCCTGAAAATGATCACATCTTGTGAAGTGGATAATCAGCTTTTGCTCCAGGGTATATTCTTTGTCAATATACACCGCGGATGTAAAATGAACATGAAAGAAAATGTTTATTCAAATGATGTTAAGGAAATGACCAGTCAACCTCTGCTTCTTCCTGAAATAAAAATGCCAAAATTGAGCAACCTAACTTTTAGACCTATACATCTCAAACAAACAAACTTCGAACAGATCAAGCATATTGTCGAAGAAGAAAACAGCATCCCTTTATTACGACCTACGGACACCAACATTTATGATCATCCTGTCATTTGAACCACTCCAGCATACGTAATCATCATAATCGGAGTAATATGTGTGGTGGTGTATCTTACGAAAAGAAAATCAAAAATTATTGTGAAAACTCAACCCACAGTTAAATTTAGTGCAGTGCCTAAGAACAAAGATAATGACAAAATTATTGAAATGACTCTCAAAATGTGAAATTCAGAATTTCTCATGATAACTAATTTCATGTTTAGCTTTCTTTCCTTGTCACATGCTTCTCATGTTCCAATCTTACGGATGGAGGAGTAATATATGTATCATTGTTTATACTTCTTAAGTACCCTGGACCGTTCCATTATTATGAAGTAGCACTGAAACTGAGGATCAAAAAGTTTTTTCAGCCAGAAGTTTATACGACCAATATTATAATTGCACAGCTCACTTCTCATATATACATGCCTTTACTGGCTGTGATGCCACCTCAGCCTTCTACTTTTCTTTGAGCTGTTTAATAATAACGATAGAGTAGGGCAATAATTACGCGAAGCTGCTGAGATATTTGAAACAAAAGTAGAAAACGTTGATGAGCGTTTGGATGCATGACGTCAATGCTCATTCTAAATGTACAGTTATAAGCCAAATAAAGAATAGGAAAAACTACCTCAGACCAACTTGCAAAATTCAGATACAATCAGTTCGTAAAAAATACTCCGATGAAACTTATAACGTGTCCTTGCGACTTTTCGGAAAGTGCTTACTGCGGTAAGCTTCTAATCCTCGGGCGCCAGATTTTTCTAAAGGTTAACTCCTTTTTGAAGACTTCTGCTAGGGTCTTCACCACAAGGCTTGTCACTATGCTATCTATAGATAGCCTTGTCCCTAGGGTAGCTACAGTGAAGTATAACCAGAGTCCAATGGGCAGAAAACGGTATCGAAATTGTAGGCTTTAATTACAATTGATACCTGGTTATAACTTAGCTCGTTAAAGATGGAGCAGAAATAATTTAATAAAACAGGGAATTCCAAATAATAAAATATACAATAAATATCACAAGTACACTTTCAGAATAATCATTATAAATGCAATTGAACGGTATTATTTCACAAAATTACACCCAGACGGAAAATGTAATGAAGCTCAAACGGTAAATGAAAACTCTTTCAAGATATCTACTCTACGATAAGTTCGGTAACTAAATTCAATTCAGCGGTACGGGATCGGTTGATAAATGATTCAGAATGATCAATTTGCGGAAAAGTACGAATCAAACAGGTCCTAGCTTAATGAACGGTATTCGGTAAATTTTAGATAGCAGCACTAATAAATGAAATGTTCAAATCACACTACGATATATTCGGTTATTAATTCGGTTGGTTTGGAAAATATTGTTTTCACTAGTTTTCCGATTGTACGATATCAGATTTCACTTTTTCGGTTAATTACTCTAATTGAGTTTATTCTGTCACCTCACCCACCCTTGTACTAACTTTCACGGAGTACCCGGTAATTGTGTGACAGTGTTAGATTTTATACACTTTATAGATTCAGAATCTAGACAATTAGGGTTTATACTTCCGGGGTGACACAGTGTGTACAAACCATAACTATCACATCTGCAATAACCCCTATATCCACGGCCGAGGACTTCTCATAGTATTAAGGGAATTATTACGATTCTCAATCACACAACCACCCCAGCTTATACTTCTGGAGTGACACAGTGTGCACAAGCCGTTGGTGGTTTGGTCGTCTTAGGATATACTTATATTTCTGGAGTGACACATTGTGCACAAATATACCAAAGACGCCCCTGTCGTTCAAACATACACACTCTGTACGCACCACACAATTACTTGAATATTATAATTCACGCGCGAATTCAAATCGTGCGCGATTCGCGCTATGACGGGATAAACTCAAATTCACCAATCCAAATTACTGAATACTACGGAATTCAGGTATCGTACAAACGTTTACCAATTACAATAACAATCATAAATTACGGAAATCAATATATCGTAATGCTCAAAAATATAAACTATTTGCTATCATTTACCTTTTTGTAAAATTCACAAACACAAACGGAACACTATTGTTACTTCACAGCTTTTAAATCTGACTCAAACTCGAATAAATTCGAAAGCACAAGAGAGCTACTACACTCATTGAAAATCAAAAACACAAGAGAGATAGATACTGTACTGATCAAAATTGAAATCACAAAAGAGATATATTGTACGGCTTGAAAAATCACAATAACCAAAAAGAGCACAAAAGAGTAACTGTACTTATTGAAATGCAAAATCACAAAAGAGAGTAATCTGTTGTCTGTCACGGCTTTTATATCTTTCCCGTGGTTCTGGACAGGTCCGCTCCACCAATTCCTTATTTTGTGCCGAGGGTTTTTTACTTATGCCCCGAACAATGTTTAAAAGTGACGCTACTTTTTAGATCTAAAATTCGCGCACATGATGCTCCGGTTGTTTCTCTCGACGGACTAAACAAGTGTTATCGGAGTTTTTTTGTTGTTCGCCTTTTTTTATACATAAGGCTGTTCAAAGTTTGGTGTCTTAACTGGCCAGACCCCTGTTTTTGCAACATATTTTATCGGAATGAAATGCAATTTTGAACGGACATGAATTTGATTCATCTATTTGAATAATTATACTTATTCGAAATTACGGAGATTTATACGAGTGACAATCACGGAATACACATTCGGAATTCATTCATATCTATTGAAATAATGAAATGTTCAAACTGAAATTACATGTAACATCCGTATTTATTGCCTGATCTAAATTAAATAAACTTTCAAAATTTAAGCTTCGTTACAAACTTAAATCAACTCCCGTGAAACAGACGCCAGTTAATCTTGCATCACTCTCTACTGCAGTAGACGGTTTCAAGTAACGGCTAAAAAGAGTGGATCGGATATTTACCTCAGGTAGCACCTCATCTATTAAAACCCAAGGATTGAGCTAAACCCGGTAAGAATGAATGATTCACCAGTAGTGTGATAGAACTAGGTTTTTGTAGTTTTCAATTCTGAGTTCGGAGAAAAAAATTGCCTTGAGTAGATAATTATGATACAAATTGAACACTTTTTAATCGTCGCAACAGGTCCAAAAAAAAATGGTACTAATGGCCAAAACAGGTTTTTTGCGTCGGACATCGGCGGATTCAGTTAAAAAGAAAGAAGATTTTGATAACCTTATGCGCCGTGAAAAGACGAAAAAATTGAGCTGCGAACAAACCAAATTGGACCAGCAATGACCCCGCAAATTGCAAGAAACCATCAATTTTGCTCGAAATTTCAAATAGCCATAACTCTTGTCCTTTTGAAGAATAAGAGCTGAAATTTTGATAGGTTGTAGGTTTTGTGCCCATCAAATACCGCACGAAAATACAACAAGATCGGATGTATACCTTTTGCAAACCGTAGCTTAATGCAAAAAAAAGCACTTTTGTAAAATGGCCTTAAAAAAGTTTTGGTGCGGTAACGCGCTACCTGTTTGGACCTGTTGCGACGATTAAAAAGTGTTCGATTTTAGTTCCTCCAATTTGTATCATGATTATCTACTCAAAGCAATTTTTTTCTCCGAACTCGGCATTATGTAATAATTACCGACATTCATTGTTAATTCGATCAGTACAGCTCCCGAGCATCAATGTTGTTGTATGTGGTTATAAGTACACTAGATTTGAACAAAGTTTCTAAATTTGAAATAAGCGAAGCCTAAGGTAGAATCACTGCTGAACGAATTTGAATTCACGCAGTCAAGATTTGAAGAACTTGACACACATTGTTGCATTATGCCCAAAGAATCAATTTATCAATCAAAATGTAAATGAATTGCACAGTGCTTCTCAAGCAAATTCCGAGATAAACAGTGACAGAAACAGCGGTGCACAGGGAGGTAATAACAGCAATTTTTCGATTCAAATAATTACTAATCAAAATATAATTCCAAGCAATAATCATAGCAACATTAATAAATTACAGCATGTGAAATTACCTCAACTAGTTCTTCATAATTTTGACGGACAGGTTTAGCAATGGTCAAGCTTCTATGACATGTTAAATTCCCTAATGCATATGAATGACACTCTATCGTCAATATAGGAATTTCAATATTTGAAAACATACTTCACTCATTGGTAATGCAGCGGCTGTGATTCAATCGCTAGAAATTAGTGTAAACAATTATGAAATCTAATTTAACTCATCAAAACAACGCTTCGAAAATAAATCTCATAGCATTGATACATCATCGTGGTTTCAATTCGAAACGTTACCCAAAAAGATCACATCTTCTCTTATACAATCACTGTTAAATAACACTGTGGAACATAGTCGAGCTCTCAAGTCATTAAACCAACCCATAGATCAGTGGGACTATATACTCATATATTTATCTCGTAGTATGCTCAATTTCACCACAAAATGTGGAAAGTTGAAATCAGATCTGAAGAAATTGCCAACAATGAAGGATTTATGCAATTTTTTTTTTTTAATGTCAACTATTAGAATCTCTCGAGATCAGCAATAAGCGTCACATTGTAGCTTGTGATAAACCACCACGTTCGATATCAGTTTATCATGCAATGCAAAATCCTTCTCACAAGGTCTACAACGGGAGTCATCCATTATATCATTGTCAAAAGTTTTAGCAAATGTCAGTGCAGAATCAAATGAATGAAGTTTGAAGCTCAAACTTTGTGAAAACTGTTTGCGATCAACGCACGCTACGAAGGAATGAACAGGTTTTACGGCCAGTACTAATAGGAGAAAATATTAGAAATAAAAAAAATAATTCGTTACAGCAATCTGACAGTGGGATATTGTAGAACAAGATATTATGAAAGAGGGGACAATAAATCGAACCGACAGCTGCTATCCGGGATGGAATGGAGTGTGTTTTTAGGGGTTGAAAACAGTTTTTCATGATTTCTGGCTAAACCATGCATTCTATCAAAAAAAATTGAATACAAAAGTTGTTGGGAATGAGAAGATCTACAACTTGTGTACTTACCATTTTTACCCTGACCTCAAAATTTTGAGACAAAATGCGAAAAACCATATTTTCGGTTTTTGATTTTTTCCTTTGACAAATAAAACTTCATGAAACTCAACAAACCTTGGCAAAAGATACCTCTATTTATTGCGAAAAGGCAGTAATGTTTTCGGAGGGAAATATATGGAGGTTCTTGTTAAATTTAATAAAAAGAAAAAATAAACCCAATTTTTAACTGCGATTCCTCTTAAAATTACGACTCCTAGAGAGTTCTGTTTTGGCACACTTACTCATCGTTACGTCTACTTTCGATAAACGTTGAAAAAAGGTATACTGCAATGAAAAAAATGGCAGGAAAATTGGAAAAACCGAAAAAATCGCTGTTTTCGTGGTAATTTGCATATTTATCGTTGAATAATTGTTATTGATTGATAAAATCATTCTAATTTTTTCATGTTTATGGAAACAATAATATCATTTCTTTAATTATTGTATAGATCGAGTTTTGAAAAGATGTCATGCATGTCAAAGGCAGCAAATTATATCTACTATATTTGTATCTTCGTAATCGCAGGATACGAATATATGACTTCTACGATCATGGGATTGTTACTATCGAACAAAACATAAGAAATGCACATTCCCAATATGCATTTGAGAACAATTTTAGTTTTTTACTCGAAATCAATTAGTTTACTAAATAAAATATAATCGTACAATAGGTAATGTAGTAGATCTACAATGATATATACGGCTTTTGTAGAGTGGTTTTCAATTATGAGACAGTATTTACATGTTGCACTGAACAAGTTTATATTGGCAGTATTTATATAAAAAAAAATTCCATAGAAAATAATTATATATAAATTCTCGGGAAATAGGTCACATTAACACTTATGCTTTTATATTTTCTAGTCTCTACGTACGTTTCGGTCTCACGACCATCATCAGAAGACTTATTATGTCTAAAACTGGATTACTCAGAACTAATTGTATTAACACAAAGCGTCCTTATCGCACCAGTTTCATTTAACGCCAACGTCGCCGAAACGAACAGAAACACGAAATCGAAATTGTAACACAATGTTATAATTTCCAAGTCTTCTGATGATGGTCGTGATACCGAAACGTACGTAAAGACGAAAATATAAAGCATAAGTGTTAATTTCCCGAGGATTTATATATAATTATTCCTGGATCAAGAATCATCATTATAAAAAATAATACATCGTGGAAAAATTGAAGCAGATCCCTCCTGTTTTCAGGTAGTAAATATTAACAACACGAAACTGATGAGTGCGGTAAAGAAATTCAATACTATTTTGAACATGCTTAAAGAACTAAATTGAAAAAAGTATGCATTCCCATAGATGTATTTTTCTCTAATCTTGCTTTCTTCGCAGAGCATTGTACTTCTTCTTCGTCCAATCCAACAAAACTGAATGATTCTCCAGTGTTTCCGAAAGTTTCATTGTTTCAGTTATAGTACATTGATCTGTTTCCATTTCTTCCGAGTCACTTTTGTGTGTGGAAATTTGTGAAAGTTCAGCATTTGAACAATTTTCTAAATTAAAAACATTTAGACATAAGTTAGAAGGCCTCTGGTTGCGTTCGCATGCTGTCTTTAGCTTCGAAAACAGCTCCTTGAATGTCTTGAATCCTGCGATTACGAATATACGAATATAGCAGATATAATTTGCTGTCTTAGACATGCATGACATCATATCAAAACCCGATCTATACAATAATTAAAGAAATAATATTATAGTTTCCATAAACATAAAAAATTAAAATGATTTTATTAATTAATAACAATTATACAACGATAAATATGCAAATTACCACGAAGAAAAGCGATTTTTCGGTTTTTCAACTTCCCCGCCATTTTTTCCATTGCAGTGTACTTCTTTTCACCATTTATCGAAAGTAGACGTAACAACGAGTAAGTGAGCCGAAACAGAACTCTGTAAGAGGAATTGCAGTTGAACATTTGTTTTTTTTTTGTTAAGTTAAATTTAACAACAACACCAAATATATCCCTTCGAAAAAACTACTGCCTTTTTGCAATAAATAGAGGTATTTTTTTTCGAAGTTTGAGCTCCATAAAGTCTAATTTGGCGAAGAAAAAAATTGACAACCAAAAAATCTGATTTTCGCATTTTTGTCGAAAAATTTTGAGGTTAGGGTAAAAATGATGGGTATAGTATAAGTTGTTGATCTTTTTGTTCCCTACAGCTTTTATGTTCAACTTTTTTTGGTAGAATGCATGGGTTAGCCAGAAATCACGAAAAACTGTTTTCATCCCCTAAAAACACACCCCATTCCGCACCGGATAGCAGCTGTCGATTCGATTTATTTTTCCCTCTTTTACAATATCTTGTTCTACAATATCCCCCTGTCAGATTGCTGTAACGAATTTTTTTGTTGTTCAAATACTATTTGTACTGGCCTATTAGCGAATTGATCACAATCAATGAATTAAAATTCGTTATTTAACACAAAAGCTCAACCGACAGTTGACAGTGAACTTAATACAGTAGTCAACTGTTCACAGTTTAAGACTACTCAAGGATTACTTCCCACAGCAGTAGTTCAAGTATATGACAGTCAAGGAGAATATCACGGAGTTGGAATTCTTCTTGATTCACAATCAAACTTCATCCGTCAAGATGTGTCGAATCAATTAAAGCTCGAAATTAAACGAGTGAATTTCCCTATATCAGAAATAAACAGTTCTTATTCACATGTTACAAGTATGTTGCCTATTACATTACATTTAAGATTGAATTCCTATGAATATAGAATTTCGTGTCTTGTCCTGCCAGAGATAACTATTTATTTGCCACATTCATCATTGCTTGTGAGAAGATTACGTGGAGCAATTGGGCGAATCAAATCAGCTTGATCAACGAAGATATTCGTTACCAGAGAGACGGTTAAATTCCAACTTTTCTCTGAAGTTGTTCAAGCGGATCTACTCGCAATAATTTACATGAAGTTGAAGTCACAAGTGATTGCGAAAAAATGTACAAAGAAATTTGGATTCATAAAGACCACAGAAGATATCAAAATATTTTGGTTAATAATCAGACGTAGCAAACTCAATACTGTCACCTATGGGACGTCATCAGCCCCATATTTGGCAACGAAATACATTTCACAAACTACATTATATTATATATACGGATCACGATGATGATCATATTACATCATCAACAATATATGCTGACTGTGATAACGAAAACTTAAGTTATTTGTGGGCATATAGATAATTTTTCAGTAAATGTAAATGTAAAAAATATGAATGTAAAAAAAAATTACTTATTAATCTTATTTTGTTGCATAAATATTGGAATTTGTCATGTAACACCCTATAGAAACATCATGTATCACGTATACACGTTCACACGTCTACATACACTCACACATTCACACAAAACGAGTATAAGCCTTCAGGTGCATTTTAAAATATTTATAAACTATAATTTTGCCAGCGGAATCTATTGTACCGATGCTCATTTATTGCCGCTGAATGAATTTCCGCGCCTGTTTTTTATGATGAAATTCGTTATACCTTGTGAACGAATCCGCGGTTACAAACCTAGATAGCCGATGTATTTGTAAGTAATTTTCTCCAAGGTTTTTGTCGATAGTCCCACATTTATTAAGATAGCTTCATTTCTACTCAACCCAAATCAATCTGCTTGAACTTAAAATACTCGTTATGAAAACCTAACTGTAGAACCTAGAATTTGGATTCCGTAAGGAATTTCTAACCTCAACAAATTTTTCCGTGATCCAAAATTTTCAAAATGGTGCCAAAACTATGTCTATTGAACCAAAAAGCTTGAATTTTGGATATTAGGTGCAGAATAATGAATTAGGGCTTAGATCGATAACATGATTATTTCATCTGAAGTTTGTAAAATACCGATGTTTCAAAATGAGCGATTTTGGCGCTAAAAAATGAGGTAGGTCAAAATACCAGAAATCGGAAGAAGAGAAATAAAAATACTATCTTTTCACTGAAACAGAATATGAAAAAAATAAAAACTTTGACATATTTTTCAATGTGCTAAAAAACACCCTAAATGGATTATATCTTGGGCCCACGACCTCGAATCGATTCCGGGCCAGAGTCAAAAATCGCGTATTAATTTTTCTTTTGTATAAACATTTTTTCATATAACAACAAAATTCCTTAAATGACTGGACTATTAAACAACAACAAATTGTTTCCAGACGCTTACAAACAATTCAGGAATCGTTCTATGTAGACGATCTTATCGCAAGTTGCACAACGACAGATAAGGCTACGACATTGGTAAATCAAATTTGATCCGCTTGGATTAGTAAGTCCAGTTTTGGTCGAATCAAACAATTTTGCAGCACCTGTGTCAATTAAATTTGTCTTAGGACGAATCACTCTCATTAGAACTTAATACTATGTGGATTATCTATCAGGAAGATATGCCAAAAACTAGTGATACAATCATTCCTAGGCATGTGTTATGTACTTATGCTCGAACGATATAGATACACGTAGTTTCAGATGCAAGCGAAGTTAGTAACGGATCTTGTGTCTATCTACGTTCAAAAAATCCATCGGGACATCATATCGTGAGACTATTCTGTGCGAAAGGTACAGTAGCCCATTAAAAACGATCACAATACCTAAACTTGAACTCATGGCAGTGCACTTGCTGGCTAAGTTAGTCACACTTGTACGTGAGGAATTATCTACAAATATTCACATCGGTGAACTCCATTGTTAGTGCGATAGTCCTATTGTTCTTGCGTGGCTACGGAAGGTACCCACACAACTCAAACCATTCATAGCACATAAAGTTTCACATATTCCAGCACAACCACAAACGTTTATATCAGAGTGGTATCACATCCAATCTGGGGATAATTCCGCCGACATTCTCAGAAGAGGTGTTTCAGCAAGTCAATTAGCTATTTCATAGCTCTGGTGGCGAGGATCAAATTGGCTATCTCAGGATTCAACCATGTGGTCAAAATCTACAGTAGGTACATGCACACAACTTAGATATTCCAGAAGTTAAGTCTGTTTCCTTGTCCATTAACATATTAATAGAACACTCAATAATTTTACTGCCTAATAATAATGCTCAACCTTAATGTATGCCATGTTATGCATACGACCAGATTTGTGCACGGCTATAAATATGCTTAGTCGGTATCAAAGCCAAAAAAATACAGAATTATGGCAATACCTGATAAGGGTATTGAGATATATGAAAGGCATTTAAAATTAGTATACAAAAGGTGCATGTTCAAAGAAACATTGGTAGGTTTTGCTGATTCTGATTGGGGTAGTAACGAAAATGATCGAAAAAGTACAACAGGCTATTTAGTGGAGTAAATCTGGCAAATGGTTGGCGAAAATCTTACGATGCTCAGCGACCCGGTGAAAAATGTTTGTTGTGGTACCAATAACAACCCCCTGGAATCTCTATATCCGGAAGTGGGTGCAACCCCTTTTTTTTGGCCAAAAAAGGGTTTTTTGACATTTTTAAGGGTAGTTTAGCAAAAAAAAACTAATATCTCTGGTTTTATTGAAAATGAAGGAACCAAAGTAGAACCCTTTTATTGTCAATGTCCAAGGAACTTCCAGTCCAAATTTCAAGTTGATCCGACCTCCCCCCTCCCCGTAAAAGGTATATATATACTCATATACGCAAGAAATCTTGCGTAACGACTAACTCGGTCGATTTGGTTGAAATTTGGACTGAAGATAGGTGTTATGGTCTCAAAACTACCCTCTGTAAGGAGGGAAGAAAAGAAATGAAAAATGAGTTCCATGACATGAAACTATATGCGAATACCTACATTTTCCCGTAAAGCAGATTCAGATTGGATGTAAATGACATGAGATATCTTAATTTGGAAAATAACTAAAAAATTGACTTAAAGTTGAACTTCTGTTAAACCATTCAATATTTTCACTTGAAATTTAGAGGGTAGTATTTATTACGGGGAGGGGGGAGGTCGGATCATCTTGAAATTTGGACTGGAAGTTCCTTGGACATTGACAATAAAAGGGTTCTACTTCGGTTTCTTAATTTTCAATACAACCAGAGGTATTAATTTTTTTTTGCTAAACTACCCTTAAGAATGAAAAAAAAAATTTTTTCCTAAAAAAAAAAGGGGTTGCACCCACTTTGGGAAATAGAAATATCAGGGGGTTGTTATTGGTATCCTAACAAACACTTTCCACCGGGTCGCTAAGCATCGTAAAATTTTCGCCAACCTTGCCTTTTTTCTCGCCAGATTTATTCCACTAATTTGTTTAAGCTTTATGAAAGTTGTTTGATCTGTTGGAATACAAAAAGGCAAAATTCAGTAGCAGCTTCGTCTACTGAAACTGGATACATGGCCCTATTTGAAGCAGTTAGGGAAGCCTCATGGTTAAAATCATTATTGAATACCCTTAATTTGCAAACTATAGAACCAATAATTATATTTGAGGATCATACTGGTGGTATTTCCATTGAAAATAATCCAACTACTCATAAACGATAAAAACATATCGATATAAAGTATCATTTCACTAAAGAGCAGATAGAAAAGAAATCAATAATTCTAAAATATATTTTCACAGGATTAGCGGATATTATCACCAAGCAAGTGCCAGGACCACGATTCCAGGAGATACGTCTCAACATTGGCATAAAGGAATAAGATAGAAATCGAATTATTATTTGTCAAATTGTTTGGTCTGGTTAGGTTTTTCTAGGGTTTTCCCCCAACTCAACGCAACAAATGTTGGGCCATTCTCATTGTTAATATACTCCCCTAGATAACTAGATAGCTAGATAACTAGACACCTGAATAACTAGATAGCTACATAGATAGACAATGAATTCAATGAGTACTGTATCATCCAAACTTTACAATATCAAAGTTTCAGTAAAACGATTCAATTCTTGAGGGGGGCTGTTGGATTCTCAGAATATTACGCAAAATGTAATCGTTTCTTTCTTAGGAACTAAACATTCAACCCTCATATAGTAGGTACCGACCCTTTCTATTTATAGAAAGACTTAAGTTTGTTTTGTATATGTATAATATACTTAATTAGTAATATACGAACTATTGACTGTAACGGATGTAACAGACTCTATGCATTCCTAATTTTCAATAATAAAATACAGTGGGTGTTATTTCACATCTTCCTATCCTATAATACTAATAGTCTGATCGCAACCATGATGATGCAATCACAGATCTTCAAAGCAAATACTCCATAAAGTGAAATTTTATACCTGGCAGATCACCTCATTTTGGAGGTATGTAGGAATCTTCTGTGAAATCTACCAAACGTCATTTAGATGAAATTGCTGGAAACTCAACTTTTACATTTGAAGAATTCAATACTCTTTGTTGTCAAATTGAAGCAATCCTTTACTCGCCACCTCAAGTCCCACTCACTCAAAACCCTGATGAATTCCAATTCCTTTGTTCTGGTCATTTCCTAGTGAATGCTTCACTTATGGCATCGAAAACACCAACTGCAATAGTTGAGCGACCCACCACCAAGATTGTTGAACCAATTCTATGTGCAGGAGCGTTATTTGGTCATCAAGCACCTTAAAACAGTGAAAGTATATTCGAACCGATGTTATTTAATCTCTCTATCGTGTCACAATGTGCAGTGATACGCTATTATTTGTGGACATATTATGAATTCTTTCGTCAGTAGATGTGATGATCATAGTAATAGTTGAAATCAAGGCGGCCGGTGCTTTATTTGACGCTATATGTTTGAATTTGAATGCAACAGTTGGAGGCACGATCAAGACCCGAACGTGGCCGACAAAAATGTTATCTATGAAAAAGAAACGGTGAGCTCGTACTTGGTGGCGTTACACACCTTTTACGATATTTCAAAGATTAATCAAAATCGAACAAACCATACTTGTATAAGTGAGGCATCAGAAAATAATCATCATTTGAACTTTACTTTATGTTAACACTTCCAACCACTTTATATTAGGTACCTAAACATTAATTTCTGGTTTCCGGTTAATGAATTAAATTGAATTAAATAATTATTTAACATTGTCGGTTATGAAGCTTTTCACCTCTATTTATATATAACCTCTATTTCTTGCTATGGGGATATGTGTTTTTTCACCGATACTCAAAGCTGTGCACTGTTCTCTATCATAGGCAACAGTGATAATTTGTGATTAGCCATAAATCTATATACTGTTCACAATCTTTCGAGCAGATAAATTGTTATCTTGAAACAAATGTTCAATAAATACCTTATCATCTTGGCTCAGACGAACCATTTTCGTCACGAAAACAAAAATGACTAATACAAGTGACAGCTCATGCCTGAGATGGATTGGAAAACAAAAACATGGCCTACTAATTCCCGTCTTTGCTGAGACTTCACTAATATGAAATATTGACTATAAGAAAACGTTGCAAAAAGATTTTGCAATATACATAGTGTAAACATTTTGTATTTCAAAGAAATTGTTATTAAAAATATAAATATTTCCAATTTGTACCCTTTTTGGTACACTGTCTATATATTAGATTAATAGTCATTGATACCAATAATAATTGATGTATAAACAAGAAAGGTACCTTCTAAATCATGTGAAACATGTTTGTCAAAATCCTGGTCTAACGAGAATCATTTCATATCTATTTTTAAAAAAATCGTTATATAGTGTAGGTTACCATTGGTAACCCTTCATATGTCGTATCTAAGATCATTAAAGCAATCACCAAAACTAACACGTAACACATACGAGGATAATATGCTCACTACATGGTCTTCGCTTTCTGAATTTATGAATTTGCTCTCACATACCTAATATGTGTAGTTGACCAATTTTAAGCCGATTTCTTCAAAACTTAGGTATTATATAAAATAGGAATAGCAATTTTAATTCATCCCGGAGAACAAAAATTTTATCAAATTCTATGGTGATTTGACTCAACTCAACCTATAGATACTTATCAATTAAATACTGTCACATACGGTACCGCATACCGCATCTGCACCTTATTCAGCTATTAGAGGCCATAACCAATTAGCACTATAAAACGAACCTGCTAACCCCGTTGCGTCAGATATAATAAAAATTATTTTCATGTTGATGACTTATTAACAGGATCAACAGCAAGAGGAAATATTTATAAAATTCAACATGAAATCACAGACATTCTATCAAAGGGTTGTTTTGAACTCAAAAAGTGATTTACAAATGATCAAACTTTAATGAGTAAACTCGAATAAATGGCACTGAGAATTCCAATATAATGGAATTTGACGATAAAAATGAGAGAAAAACTTTAGGAAATCCATGGAATTCTACTACGGATAAGATACAGTACTCAATAAGAAGGGTAGATGCTCAACCACATGTCACGAAACGAACTATTTTGTCTGTAAAATTATGGTAATGCAAACTTTCATGGGATGAAACAATTCCAATGGATTTGCATACAAAATCAACTTCACATAATAAATGAGTTCAAATTGCCACAACTTGCTATATTGGAAGATGCAATTCGTGTGAAGCTTCACGGATTTTCCAATGCATCAGAACCTGCATATGATGCATGTGTCTAAGTAAAATCTGGAAATATTGAAGGAGCTGTTGAAACAAGTTCATTACGCGCGAGAGTAGCTCCAATACATAACGTAACGTTACCACTCCTAGAGCTGTTGGGAGTGGTACTTCCCACTCATTTAATGGAAAAGGTTAGGAACTCCATCAACACAAATATGAATGAAAACTATTACTGGTGTGATTCAACTATCACATTTAGTTGAATTCGTGCTTCAGGTAACAGGTGGAAAACCTTTGTTGCTAATCGTGTGGCGGATATTCAACGAATCACAAAGCTCTGCCGGTGGAGACATTTCCGGTCAGGAGATAATTCAGCTGATATAATTACGAGAAGGGTTACTCCGAAAGGATTACTGACATCTAACTTGTGGTTTGAAGGACCATGTTGGGTAGAGAAAAATATCGATGAATGGCCAATTGAACATCCCAATTTACCTGAAAAACGAAATACTAGGCCTACTGTAACTCTAACGACTGTATCAACAGACTTCAGTACATTTGAAAGGTTTTCTTCTTTGTTTAAATTGCAAAGGGTCATAGCGTATTGTATTAAATTTCATTTCAATATCAATATTACATGCCCAGCAGACAAAAGAAGAGTTGGTGTAAGTTAGTGTAATTGAAACTCAAAACACACTATACACATTAATAAAAATTTCTCAGGAACAACATTTCAAACAGGAGCTCAAAGATCTCGTCAAGTCAAAACAAGTTGGTATAACTTAACACACTTGATCCATTCTTAGATAATCAAAACCTTATCCGTGTAGGCAGTCAAATTCTTATCCCAGGCTGGTGCAAGGTTTTCCATTTTTTAAAGTAGGAGTAGATTAAGCCGGTCCCATCTAGCCAAAAGACAGAAAAACACGTAATCCTAAACTAATAAAATCTTACATACGCTTATTCGTATGCTTTTCAATGCAGTTCATTTAGAATTAGTAACAGATCTCACTACTGAAGCAATTTTAGCTTCAATGCGTCATTTTGTGTCCAGAAGAGGCAAACCGCAAAATACGTATTCCGATAATGGAGCTAACTTTGTAGGTGCCAATTCAGAGCTGATAGAATTATCATACTTTGTGAAAAATAAAATCGATCAACCTATCATTCATAACACTTTAGCTAAAGACAATATATCGTGGCATTTCATACCACCCAGATCTCCGAATTTTGGAGGTCTCTATGAAGCAGGTAGCAAGTCAACAAAAGCACATTTGCGGAGAGTTGTTTGCAATGCGACTCTCACATTTGAGTAATTATGTACATGTATAACACAGATATAGGCAGTTCCCAACTCCCGTCCTTTAACTCCGTTGTCATCAGATCCTGATGACCTTGATCCATTAACCCTAGCTCATTTCCTTATCGGAAAATCGCTATCTGCAATTCCGGATCCCAATGTGGACTCCTTGGAGTAAATAATATGTGGCCGAATTACTAAATAGAGTGAAGTGGAAACAGAACTAAGGGACCCCACTTAGTACTGGTGTCCTTGTATCAATCAAAGAAGGTCAACATGCCCCCATTAAAATGGCAGCATGGACGAGTTCAAACCTTGCATCCCGATTCTGATGGTGTTAATCGAATTGTGACTATAAATTGCAGCCAATACTTACAGAGTAAAATAGACTATTCTCAAATATCAAAGAGTATGTAGATGGCGGTGAATATCAACTTCCCAGAAGTTAAAAAAGTTGATTTGATTGATCACCCTTATTGCATATTTCAAAGGTAGATGATAATAAGACCTTACTCAACATTTCTTTCATCAAAACGACCTTCTCATCATGAAGAGGAACTATTTCGGATTCATATGTTGCATCATCATTTTGAAACACTTATTGAGTAAGCCTCACAACGAGTCAACATTACTTGTGTGTTCTTTAGATGATACATTAATTAATATACATAATTCAATGGATGATATAATGTGCAAGTACAAAACATGCATATGAGGAACAGACAGCTCTGGAATGGATATTGGAAAGAAAAAATATTTTAGGAAATTTTATTATATAATGACCAAGGCCCCTAAATATTCGGGATATCCAATACTTTGTAGATATTATATATTAATGGTACTGGCAACCTCTTTATGTTTTCACTCTAATCCCTAACAATATTCATATTCCAGTTTGGAATGGTTTCGATAATACATATAAAATACATAAAATACTTTATGATGAATTCATAACTCGATTCTCAATTGTTGATATACGAGTATATTACATGGTAACAATTCATAGTATAAGTACGCTAATTCAATATTATAATTTTCCCTCGAGGATGAGCTTCCTCATAGCTAATTTTCTTATTTTTCCAGTTGGGGTTCTCATCATTTTATCTACAATTTTCACTCCAGCTCTTAACTGATATCTATCAGGAACATTTTCATTCACAAAATTGCAAATGGCTTCAGATTTAACGTCCTGGTGAGAGCTTTTCAAAACTACTATTCCCATGGGATGCTCATTATCTCGTTGATGAGGTATTCCCAGGACGAAAGATTCATGAACACTTGGATGTTGAAGTAGAACAGCTTCAATAATTGATGGTTTAATCGTGTAGATGGAGTATTTCAACATATCTTTGATCCTGTCAATTATGTAGAAACAGTAATCTTCATCATAGTATGCTAGATCTCCAGTTTTGAACCAACCATTTTCGTCGAACAATTCTGAATCATCCAAATTCCAATATCCGTTCAAGAGACAGGAAGATTTTATCCTCAGCTCTCCATGGGCATATGGACCAACCGCTTCGTCTGAATCTTGGTCGACAATCTAGAATTAACAATGCGACTATAATAAATGATGATTTCATGAAAGTGATAGAAATCAAGAGAACATTAATAAAAATATTTAAATTCACTCAATACAGACATTGATAATATGCACACGACAACAAATACGTCTTGTCTTGATGTTAGATAAAAATGGAAAAAATATTTTTCTAAAATCAGCTCATGCTAGACTACTATATTTTGGAATGGCGTGCATTCTGTCTTTCATTATGTGATGATTGAGGGAGAGGGAGCGCAAAACATGAATAATCGGTGATGGGAAGTCTGAATAAAACATCACTTGTACACTTTTCGATAATGGGATGAAATATGTAAGTAATTGGCATCAATAATATTTCGGAATGAAATAACATTCCTCAATATTTCGACAGCGAGCGAGATAATATTTACACCCTCCTTCATGATCAAAAATGTGAACATCCATGTAAAAAAAGCATTTCCATTGGTTAGTAACTAAGACGATATCTGGAGATTCAACGATGAGGACTGAATAGAGTGACGACTATTCAAGTTCCAAATGCTCCAATATCCATTATTCATTAAGTAAGTATCAATAATTCGAGTAATTTTGAAAATACAAAAAATATAGGTCAAAATTAAATGAAACCTGAATTGAGATGGACTGTGTAATATCCTCTACATTGGTATGTTTATAAACGTCTTTAACCTACAGATAAATAACCGTAAAATAATTTCATCCGTGTTTTAACGGGCAATTAAGACGGGCTAACGACACTGTTTTGTCTAGATTGAAGACTGTTGACAAACTTAACGCTGACTAAGCGATGCAGGGGTGTTTTTAAAACACACGTGCACTATCGAAGAAGGCTTTGAGTTAAATTTAAATAACTATTGAATCCATTCGAGTTTTGTTTCTCTTCAAGGCAGTATATTAAAGAAAATACGTTTACCTAAATTGTGCTAACATTGTGTGTGTCAAATTACAAGAAGGGGTGAGTTTTATCACAGAGCATACTTAAGTTCTTATTCGTTTGAATTGGTAATCTACTTTGAAAGATATTTTGATTAGCGCTTGTTAACTGTTTTGCCTGTAGAGTATTGACAATTGTATTGTTTCTTGTTGATATTTTAAGCTGGTCTAAGAAATCATTGCACGACTCTTTAAAGTATTCAACAAGGCTTTGTGTCTGGAGGGGACCCTCGCGTTTTGGTGTCCATTGCACTCCTCAGTACAAAGTGTTATTGTCAAGTGATCTAGATCAGTGCTCATTGTTGCTTGTTAATATTTTGAGCTGGTCTGAGAAACCATTGCAGGACTCATTAAAGTATTCAACAAGGCTTTGTGTCTGGAGGGGACCCTCATGTTCTGGTGTCCATTGCACTCATCAGTACAAAGTGTTATTGTAAAGTGATCTAGATCGGAGGTTGCAGTATCAATCTCATGTTATGTGTTATTGTTTCTTGTTGATATTTTGCTGGGATCATTGCACGACTCTATGAAGTATTCAACAAGGCTTTGTGTCTGGAGGGGACTCACGCGTTTTGGTGTCCATTGCTCTCCTCAGTACAAAAGGTTTTTACTAAGTGATCTAGATCGGTACGGTATTAAGTATAAGTATAACTCGATGCATTTGTTCAGGTATTACCGTTTTCAGTACAATAAGTTTAAAGGTAAATCGTTTATAATAATCAGATTAATGATAATGGTTGAGTATATGAAGTATTTATGTTAATGCAACAACTCAGTATTTGAAGTTTTAAGATGTTTACTAAGTCACTGGACTTTATGTCTAAATTTAGTGAAGTAGTGTCACTGTAGAATGAGTTTGCTCAGAAGCTTCAATTCTTCCCAGGTATGCCATTGACCATCCTGAAACAAGAGTCTCCCAATCGTCCAGTTGTTTTTAAAAGGTGATTATTTTATTAATATTTCGGCTGAATATTATTTTACATGCATTCTAATTTTCTATTTTATCATGTCACTAGGGTTGATCAATATTATAAATAGTCTATACTAGAGTGACGCCTTTTAAATTCAGTTAAAACAGATTAACTGTCAGTCAGGGAACATCTCTCTGTTCCAACTGGGAATTACTTTTTAACGTTAAGCGACGAGAACCGAATCTGGGAATATAATAATCAGGCATTACTACTCACCTTGTACTTGAAACCAGGAAGTGCTCTTCCGCATGATGTCAATCGGGTACGTAAAAACTCTAAGTCTTCTGGTTTTCTAGAGTCGAAAGCTACAGCGGGTCCTGATGTTTCAGTTAACCCATATAATTGTGTAACATTAGCATTTGGAAACAACTCTATGAGATTTTTTAAATGCTGTTCCGTTACAACTGCACCAGCTGCCGTCAATACTTTCAGCTGACTGAGATTGGTTCCTGGTGGTACGCCGTTCGCATACATATCATTTCCTTGGCTTGGTTGTAAGAAGAAAATGTTCACCTGGTGAGGGAAGGAGAATTCTAATCAAAAATTACTTTTAAGATTATTTTCAGGATGCATTCTGTTACTTAGATTTGAATAAGGTTGTCAAAGTGGAGAAATTGAAATATATTTCGTAACCCAATAGTTTAATTTCGGATTTGAATTACCAACATTTATTGTACAAACGTCGAGAGTACTGATGGTTCGGAAAAAATGTCAAATCTCCGGTTACTGAAACGAAAATATCATTGAATCTCATTCAGAAAGTTTCACAACACCACATTAGAAGACTTCATCAATCACGTACGCAGTATCGTTGATGGAAACAAAATGTCGAAACTAGGTAAAATAGTTATTATATCGAAAATTCACATTCCATAAGAGAACAAAACATTTGAAAAGAACGATAATCTCCCAGTATATATGAAAAATGAGGAAAGACTAGAGATATTAACCATGCACATTGAGGGAATGAAATCTTATCACCAAATTGTTTCATGTAAGGTGGGGAAAAGTTCAAGATTAAATTTGAAAATTATTGGATTATAATAATTATAATATTCTTATATCGAATTGATTGATATACTATATAAATGGTTCCCTTAGAATTGGAAAATATAGAAGAAGCATATCTCATTATATCTTATATTCTCATGAATACTACCAACTTCTAATGTTTTGTTGATGAGGTGATAATGTGAATGTAATTATAATTTCCCTGGAACAACAAAGATCAAAAATCAAAGACGTACGTAGTCTTTACGATGTCTCATGTAGACAGTGAGTTTCCTCTTGTATCCAAGATCAATTGCAGAACAAACAAACTAAGAAACCGACAAACATTCTTCTCTATATCCTATATAGAATTATATATACAAATTCTTGGGAAATAGGTCACAATAACACTCTGTTTTAAAATTTTTTTGTCTTTACGTACGTTTCGGTCTCACGACCATCATCAGAAGACTCACTATGACAAAAAAGGGGGTTTATTGAAACTAATTATAGCACAAGCTTCCAATTCGCACAAATTTAATTTCATTCAAAAGATCCCACGCCGTCGAAACGAACAGAACCACGAATAATCGAAATTGTATCGTCAATATTAAAGTAAGAAAAAAATTTTTTGTAGTAAGAATCCGCTATTCAGTAATATTCTTAAAATATACAAGTGCATGTTGGTATTCTCATAACAACTGAGATCGAAGTTATTTGTTGAGTACCTACTTTCGAACCAGATGTGTAAGATTTATGAGATACTTAAGAAAGGTTTCAGACCTGTACTGGAATATTACTACTAAGCATTCTTCCTAAAAACATTTTCAAAAATTATAAAGACGTATGTAGGAATTTGCAAGAGATTATTTAATCAAATCAGTATGAATATGACTTAGATTTTGTGTGTCTGTCCTATGATTTACAGAATTGGAATCCCGTTCCATGTGAATCATCTCCAGGATAGATCTTTTATAAGAAGGAAAGGTAAGGTTTCCTCAGTAAGGAAACCAATTATTATGAAAGATCTATCCTGGAGATGATTCACATGAAACGGGATTCCAATCATAGGACAGACACACAAAATATTTATACTAATTTGATTAAATAATCTCTTGCAAATTCCTACATACGTCTTTATAATTGTTGAAAATGTTTTTAGGAAGAATGCTTAGTAGTAATATTCCATTACATGTCTGAAACCTTTCTTAAATATCTCATAAATCTTACACATCTGGTTCGAAAGTAGGTACTCAACAAATAACTTCGATCTCAGTTGTTATGAGAATACTAACATGCACTTGTATATTTTAAGAATATTACTAAATAGCGGATTCTTACTACAAAAAAAATTGTTTATACTTTAATATTGACGATACAATTTCGATTATTCGTGGTTCAGTTCGTTTCGACGGCGTGGGATCTTTTGATTGAAATTAAATTTGTGCGATTTGGACGCTTGTGCTATAATTAGTTTTAATAAACCCCCTTTTTTGACATAGTGAGTCTTCTGATGAAGGTCGTGAGACCGAAACGTACGTAAATACAAAAAAAATTTCAAAACAGAGTGTTATTGTGACCTATTTTCCAAGAATTTTTATACATTATTCATACTGGGTCAAGAATCTTTATTACGTATATAGAATATGTGTACTTATATCTTGTTTAAAATTCATGGATAATATCTAGTATTGGTTTGATTCCAATAATGAGGGGAAATAAGCCAACAAATCTTAGAACAAGTAGATCAAGGATTGAATCAATTACCTTAAATTTCTCAAGAATTCCCCATATTTCTTTTGGATCAAACTTTGGCATAATTATTCTGGTAGCACCAGTAATGAGCCCCATGATAGCATGCAAAGTTCCAGATACCCAATATAGAGGTGATGATGAATTTCCATTGAATTCCAGTTCGTCGTTGAATTTGTGATTGTAATTACTTAGGTTGATTTCATATCCTGATTGAAATGTGTGATAAAAATTCACTGCTTGAGCCAAGATTGCATAGTGACTACAACATATGCCCTTGGGAGTGCCAGTTGTGCCACTACTGAAAAATATAAACGCCGTTTCTCTCGAGTTCTTCAGTATTATGGGCTTGAATGTTTTCTCTTCAGGGATAGGTTGTAGGTAATCAGAAAACGGAGTGTACTTCGAGGTGTTACCGAATACAATAACTTCACAAGGCCAATCTGCACCTTCCAGATGTTTTGATATGGCATCTTGAATAGCTGCTGATATGAATAATACTTTCGGCTTTATATAATCGAGAAGATATTTCAGATGTTCTGGTGGTAATGTAGGCTCTAGCGGAGCAAATTTCACTCCCAAGAAAAGAGATGCATAAAGAGGAACGCAACTGTCTTTCTGGTTGAAACTACATGAGCAAATTATATCATCTCTTGTGATGCCTTTCTTCTCAAGATGTATTGCCGTCCTTACACTTCTATCTTTCAAGTCATCAAATGTGTCTATTTCATTGGATTCGACAAGATGCTGAAAAAAAAATGTTCAAGTTGGTATATTTTATGACACTATTTCTAAAAATACATGTATTTATTTTTATGAAAGAAATAAATTTCAATAATTTTTTGATAACTCTCCAAGATACATATATTGAATAAACGTAAAACATTGAACCATATGCGGGATTCGAACCCACATTACTGGATAACTAGTTCAGGGTGTTTACCAATTACACAACTTTTGTTCATCAATGATCTACTATCCTGGATTTATATGTACAAAAACATGAGAATCTGACGGAACCAAAGTGGTGTAATTGGTGAACACCCTGGACTAGACATCCAGCAATGTGAGTTTGAATCCTGTCTATGTTTCAATGTTCAAGTTTATTCATATTTATAATCCTATGTTAAATTATCTAAGTTATCTTCATAATTCAGAAAATTTAATTCTATATCTCTTGATGTACCAACACGAAATTGTGACCAATTAGGCAAAGAAATTTTGAACTTGTTTATACTTACCTAGAACATGTTTCAGTCAGTTCTATTGAAATATATAAGAACCGGAATGCTGTCATTGAATAAGTACCGTCAAGAGTAATTGCCAACCATAGTAATACTCTAACATACAATCCTTACTTCAAAACGATTAAACTTTAGATGAATGTGCGTGAATAGTTGATCTATGGGGGAGTGTTCAATAGCATTGCGTTCATCAATGATCTACTATCTTTTCAGAGATTTATGTTTACAAAAATCTAAAATTCTGACAGGACCAAAGTGGTGTAATTGGTAAACACGTTGAATGTGGGTTCGAATACCGCCTATGGTTCAATGTTTTACGTTACAAGAAGTGCAAAGTTTATTTGCTGAATATTTATCCATCACACAGTCACATAAGAAGAGCGAATTATCAACTTTTAGTAAACTTTGCAGTTTGTGGAAATTTGAATATTTGTTCGATTTCAAAGTGATACATAATTTCTGAAATTAATTTATACTAAGTAAACACAAAATTTATAGAGATATATCAAGTATCCAGAATGCTTAGTATACAAATTGTGAAGAAAAATCCTGATCTTCAATTCCTCAGAAATGATCTCAAAATTAGTAAGTCATATTTAAAGTATCTGAGTGAAATTTCCCATGAATAATCATAGAATTAAATGCAGAAATATGAAGATACCAAATAAATATATCCGAATTACAGGGTATTATTTTCAACAAAATTCTCATCTTCTATTAGTTCTATTCGACAATTTGGTTACGAAAGATACTTTTTTGTTAGTTTCAGAATAACCATGGCCCTCCATAGTAAATTGAGGACACACTTCATGAATCTGATAGATTCAAGTTTACTGTGATATCGACATAACGTTCACTGATTCTCGATATATACCAAGTTTTTTCTTCATGCAATTAGAACGACTTGTTTATCTATATCCGAATATTAACAAAAGTAAGAAAAAAAGATACTACAATCAAAGGTAGATGAAGATATTACTATGATTAATGTTTCATCGAATGTTCATCAAGTGTTATATAAAAATATTCGTTCGCTTTATATTTCAATCGTGCCGAATTGCAATCACGGAATATTTATATAACCATGCAGTTATCACTTATGATAAATATTGTTTCTAAGTACGACACACAATCATTGGAAATTTGCCTAGCTATTCATGCTCATGCACGTGTCACTGAAAGTTATCTCAAAACAGAGGCCTTTCGTGATAGTGATTATTAACTTTCATCCGGATCATTCAAATTAATTGTGATTGCTAATTATTATTTTATTCTTAATTAACCAACTTTTCTGAAATAAAAAAATTGATTCATAACTTAATTCAATGAATGTTGGAACTGAGTATGTACCTATACAAATATTCGGATTACATATCTATTATGTAAATGTACAGACTGTACATTTTGATTTTGCTTTGAAATAATTCGATGGTAATAATTATCAAACGCCATTCTCTAACACATCACTCATGCCTTCCTGAATAATAATAACATGAAGAATTAGTTTCATTAGGTAAGATTTTAGCGCTAAAAAATTTCATGAAAGTAGTTTTCTTACCATTTTTCTATTCTAGACTGCATTTTTTATGAAACCATTTCAAATTTCAAATAAACTTAAGTGTTAGTTCTTCTTTTGATTGAAAACGAAGACATTACATTTGAAGTATACGTTTTGCACTTTTATTTTTTAACACTCGATTTGAAGTTATTTTGATGTTGATCACATTTTTGAATGACATGAACGTATATGTTCCCTAGGTACCTCTCGCAAATTGAAGAAAATAGTGAAAACTTCTGTCGGTAACTTATTATCACCAAAATATTGTATCCCATACTTTAATGATTTGCTTTAGGTTAAGATGATACTGAACTGTTCGTCAATACCAACTTCTGAAAACTAGAAATTCGGGTATAATTAAAAAAATAATTGTTAATGCATTATTTGAACGCACGAGCTCAAATTTGGGAAAAACCGCGAAGCTTTCTTCCTTTTGACCACCATAAGTAACCTGAATCTGGTCAGTGAAGAGTGAATTAAGTATTCAATTTTGAATATATAGAATGTCGAATGTGTATCATTACCGTACACTAAATTCTCTACGAAAATATTTATATTTCTTTCTTGTTCTGGTGACCTTTCTTTCATTCACTACATTCATGTTACGTGGCTTGTTTTGGTTTTCTGAAAAGTTTATCATCCCAGGGTGATCAATATTTTCCTCAATCATCGTATTATCATCTCCTTCCGGATCACTTTTTGATGTGGTGATAACAAAATTTATTCTGTTCCATGGTCTTTAGCTTTTCTAAGGTCATATCTATAATTTAAATAGCGTCAGCTACAACGTAATTTTTCCCTTTCACGTATACAATGGATAAAACTGTATTCTTCTAATGCTAAACAAAATGTTATCATGTCCTGATGGATTTATCATGTTAAACAGGTACACCAATGCTCTATGGTCTTAGAAGAAAATTTTCCTCAGCAGAACGGTACGCTCTGAAATAATCCACTGACCACATTACTGATGCTTATTCTTTCTCACTCACACTCTTGCGTATGCGATACATTTATTTTTACTAATATATAACGTTCTCCATACCCTTGAATATTTGCCGTCACATTCCTTGAATGAAATGGTTCTCCTCTAAATATTCCTATATTCCAATATTTTTGCAGACGTTCTTAGACAGTAATTCCTTCAGTATCTCAAACGCCTTCTAACATTCCTCGTTCCATTCGCATCTCGGCCCTTTCCGCGTTAACTTATTGAAGGGATTTGCTAAATCAGGAAATCTATAGTAGTTTGCGAATGCAACGAACCTTGCTTGCATCTGCGGATGGCAGTTTGGCAAATTTGTGTTCTTCCTCGTTCTAATGCCCCTATACTGCATACTGAATATCCCAAAAAATATTTGCTTTCTCATGAATTCACATTTATGTGGGTTCAGCTTCAAATTTGTCATCCTTTATCTATTTCCATGAACTATGTGAGATATATCTATATTGTTTGTTTTTCTTAGACGTAGCGGCTAATTAGTACACACAGATTATAAAACCATCTTTACAAGTTTCAGGATTTAGATTCCATCATCAGAAGATATTCCCTCTATAAACACATTTACACAAGTAATCAACCCAACATACCAACCAAGTATGCAGGCACTCGTACCGAATGAACCAGGAGCCGGAGCTGCCTTACATGCCTGGAGATATTGAGTCCATTGTCGGAAACGAGGAATGCCATATCTACTGAAATAACCCGTTTCCGACTGTCAAGTCCATACAAGCCAATAGGCCTGACGCTGTCCTCCTCGATAAACAAAGCAAGACTATGTATGTCATCGAATTCTCTCCTCCGGCATGGAAGAACATAGTATTGAGAGAGGAAAAAAAATGGAGAAAGTATCAAGATCTCCTGTTCGAGCTCTGCATGCTATACCCAGGCCACAAGGTCGTATTAGTTGTTCTGATCATCGGTGTTTTGGGCGGAATTCGGTCTTCGCTGCGTTCGAACTTGAAGATCATTCCGGGCTGTAAGAACTCGGTGCAGATCTTCATGGACCGGATGCAGATGGCAGTCATTCTGGGTTCATCAAGACTACTTAGGGCACACGATTTGGGAATCTGAAGCTACTTACCGACCGGCGGTTATTCTCGCGCGATTGCTGTGATGCCTTCAAAAATTTGACTCGTTGTCTATTTTCTCTCTAATTAGTTTGCTTTTGTCCTTTTAACTCTTCCAGCTCCTGTCACATGACATGTATAAATATTCAATAAGTTTATTCTTTTTCTAAGCAATTTCCAATGAAAGGTATTTTCATATGAACTTGTACTAAATGCTTTAATCGATTTAACGGTACCTTTTTGCTTCGCTTCAGGTCTATTATGGCTACTCCACCACAAAATTGTCTCCCTTGACCATCCAAGGTGTGCACTCAAATCCACAAATATTCCAGCCCATATGATAACGACGATAACAACAGAACAACAATTGGGGGAAGCAGAAAAGGTAATAGAAGAGTAAAGAGTTTCGAAAAGGAAATGAATCTGATACAAATATGAAACAGAAAATAAGTGAATGTGAATATTGAATACAACCAGAAATTTCGGATCCGATGAAGAAGATTTCAATGGTAATGAAAATGTCCCAATACCCGAACAAACTTGACAGCAACATAGAAGCGCGTTACAAGTGATTCAAAATGTAGAAATTGGAATGGATTTTTCCAATACCAACATTGAAATTGTTCTATTCAATCGAGAAAGTGATGTAAGAAGGTGTAAAGTATAAAGAAGAATTGGTTGCCTAGCTCCTTGCACTTTTTTCGACAAAATTTTAAGTCCTGATTCGTTTGACATGTAACTGCTGATGGGACGTTGTGTAATTTCTGCAGTTCTCAGCAGATAATGAAAATTCAACACAAAAAAATGTCACGGAGGGAAAAATTTCGACCTCGATAAAACGATTGCTAGAAGTAAGCTTTGACAAGTTTTTTTCAAAGTTAATAACTCGTTTTGAAAATATCGTTGTGTGATGAAACAATTGTCAGTAATTAATTTAGTAGTTCGTATAAATCTAAATCTGTGGTTTATTTCACTGGTGTACAGGGTGTCCCATTTTGGGTACTTTTGCGGGGTATCTCCTTTATTTTTAAAGATAGAGAGTTGCGGTTTTCGCGACACTGTGCTACTTTTTCGTAAAACTCAAGATGCCGTCAACAGAATTTTCATAGCCCTTTTAGTTTTTAAGATACAGGGCATTTCTGAAAATGTTGCATTTTGTGACCCCCCTCGTATCTCCGTTATCCTTCAACTTATCGGAAAGGTAAAATAACATTCTAATAGTTTTTTTCCCGTAGAATGCAGTGGTGTAGATATCTTTTGTTACATATTCACTGTTTTTGAGTTATAAAGCAAACTTATGTTTTTTTAAATGGAACACCCTGTATATTTATAGACTATAAAATTTGTCTTTTTTTTACCTTTTCAAAAATATATGATAGTATAAATTTTTTTTCAGAAACACGCAAATATTTGACAATTTTCAGAAATTAAATACATATTTTAATAGTAGGCCATTGATATTGTTTATGACAAGAAACAGAAATAAACGTCAAATCTCTATCGCATTTAAGCTGTTTATTTTCGTTCTTTTGGTATCATTATTCAATAGATATTTATCAATTTTTCCGAATAATGGCAGTTTACGAAAATTATGAGAAATATGATATGATGGTATGTTTTATACAGAGTAATGAAAATTCTGAAGAAGCTTCGGAATTATACTTCCAAAGGTGAGTAAGCTATTATGGCTATGAAAATCTCTATTATCATTTAAATTTTTGCTTGTTAGATATCCAGAAAGAAGGCAACCGTTTTTTGGGATATTTGCCCGTTTAAAAGCAAATTTAGTTGAGCACGGATCATTTGTTCACCCGCGCCCTAAAACATACAACAAAGAGAACAGGGAAAGAAAATAGATAGATACTTTAGGATATATAGAAGCAACACCTTCGTCCTCATGTAGAAAAATTGAGAAGGAAATTGGTGTGCCAAAAACTAACGCTCAGAGGATCTTGAAGAAATATAAGTATCATGCATACAAATTTAATATACTACAACATTTGCATCCTGGCGATGCCGAGCGCCGGGCACTGTTTTGCCAGTGGTATTTGCAACAAATCGATGCTAACGATTCATTTGGCAGACTTGTTATCTGGTCAGACGAATGCTTTATTTCAAGTGCTGGCATTTTCAATCGTCACAATACCAGGAACTGGCGTAGTGAAAATCTGCATTTAATGTTTGAAAGGGCACAACAAGGACGCTTTGGAGTTGGGGTTTCATGTTTTATTTTGGGTAGACATATAGTTTATAGGATTTTTGAAGGAGGTCTTTCAGCACGTAAATACCTAGAAATTCTTGAGGAAGTTATTCCAGAACTGCTCGAAAACATTCCATTAGCCCAGTATAATGATGTTTACCTACAGCAAGATGGTGCCCCAAGTCATAACTCTAGGCTCTTAAGGGCCTTTCTAAATAATAGCTTCCCTCAGAGATGGATAGGTACCAACGGACCTGTTAGATGGCTTCCACGATCACCAGATCTCTCAATTTTAGATTTTTTTTTATGGGGCTATATACAAAATGAAGTATATAAAACTCGATATGACGGCATTGCAGAACTTCGAGAGGCAATTCATTTAGCTTTTCGAAATCTGCGAATGAGAACAATGGTTCTTTTGAACGCTGTTCAAAGAATCTTGAAGATGTGCCAATTTTGCGTTAGAGAAAATGGTGGTCAATTTGAACATCACTTTTAATTTTTTTTAATAATGTAATTTTTTTGTGTTTTTGTTATATTGTCACTTTACGCCACAAAACTGTTGTTACAAACTTACTGTTAGAAAAAAGATCTATGGGAATTTTTTTTAATAGATACCTATATACAAGGTATCCAATTATTTGTTAGTAATATGTAAGTTGCACTTGTTTATTATTGTTATCCATAGCCTACTATTAAAATATGTATTTAATTTCTGAAAATTGTCAATTATTTGCGTGTTTCTGAAAAAAAGTTTATACTATCATATATTATTGAAAAGGAAAAAAAAAAGACAAATTTTATAGTCTATAAATATACAGGGTGTTCCATTTAAAAAAACATAAGTTTACTCTATAACTCAAAAACAGTGAATATGTAACAAAAGTTATCTACACCACTGCATTCTACGGGAAAAAAACTATTAGAATGTTATTTTACCTTTTCGATAAGTTGAAGGATAACGGAGATACGAGGGGGGTCACAAAATGCAACATTTTCAGAAATGCCCTGTATCTTAAAAACTAAAAGGGCTATGAAAATTCTGTTTACTGCATCTTGAGTCTTACGAAAAAGTAGCACAGTGTCGCGAAAACCGCAACTCTCTATCTTTAAAAATAAAGGAGATACCCCGCAAAAGTACCCAAAATGGGACACCCTGTACATATTTGTTTTTAACAAAATGTTGACGAGAACATAATCTGTCTAATGTTATCTGTATATAAATCTAATATTCGTAAGATACCAACATTACTTTTAATAGAACAATTGAAGTGAGGATGATGGATATCACATTTCATTGAAACAAATAATAGCGAATTAACGATTTTAAACAGTCGTTTGAACGTCGCAATAAGCTGCTGCGTATTTTAAATTATTGGAGCGGTTCCGTCAATACGGCTCTACGCTTCAGCAACAGTCACCAATGGCTGATTCTATTCAACTACGAACTTGATAACATTATATATTTATTAACCCAAGTTACAAGTAGGTACCTACATATAAAATTATGAATCATGGTAACTGAGAAGGGTGACGTAACGGTGATTATTTGGGAAAGGATAGATGGTTCGTGAATCATATTTTCTCCATTAATTTGAAAAACTCAATTAACAAAATATGAGAATAACCATAAACTTCAATCTTTGAATCAGTCTCTTGTATCATGAAACATAACGACAATACGTCAGGGTCTCAATATTTGGCTTGAAAACTTGTTGTACGCACTGGCCGGGTAACAACGTTGATGCGTTATATGTATATGAGGGGCTAGTGATGAAGAATAAGTGTTAACAGGCGGTTTGGGACAGTCGAGGAACTTCAAACGATTTATAAGGGCCCTAAGGAGAAAGTTTTCTTTGACTCAATATAGTTCCTCGCTGCTGGTTGATGTTGGGTTTCAGCATCCTTCATGAGCTTTTCAATCGAACAAGATAGTAACGCTGTCTAAATTGTTGTACAACCTCGCCAATCCCCCCAATTGATTTACTGCTCTTGAATATATGAATTGCACCCTCTCCTCTACATATAAGAGCTTCGTAGTAGTTTGTGAGATCAAGGAAGATTATTATTTGATTGGAAAGGAACCGTAGAAACGAGTACGTAATTTACGCTACAAGCAAAGTTCGGGAGGGGACGCTGATTTCGTTCACGGAGAAACCAGAAATTCGGCTTGTGCCGTCTTCACTCCGAAACTGAACCTCTTCATCTTTTGTTCTTTTTACGATGTGTCGATATGGTTTGAATCTGACCACTTAATGGATAAACCCAACATTGCATGGAAGTTTTTAGACCGGGGTCGATAATTTTTGAAACCAAAAAAAATAATATCAGGATGAAACCCATTGGAAAAGGAAGAGAATATAACGAAAATGGTAGGAAAAATAATTTACGGGTGATCTGAGGTCGGGAAGTGTAATGGGGTGAGTTTTTAAGGGTGAAAAACGGTTTATCTCGATTTCCGGCAAAAGTCCTATGGAAAAAAGTTGAATGGCAAAGTTATAGGTAATGAGATGATCTACAACTTTTGTATTCACACTTTGTTCACATAACCTCAAAATTTATGTGAAAAATTCAAATAACCAAGTTTTTGGTTTTTGGTTTTTCACGAAATTTGGTGAAAGCTTAATTTTTTATATCCCAAACACATTGTAATTTTTTTGATTTGAAATATTTATTTTTTCACCTTATTTTGACTTAATATCGAAAAAGCACCCTAATTTTCAATCGAAAATTCTCGCGTCTAAATATCTGCTTTTTTGAAAAAGTCGATGAGCTCTTTGTTCGTTCAAATCTCTACTTTCTGATGGTGGTAAAAAAAATATACATCACTATGGTAAATGTTCTCAAAAAATGCAAAGAAACGAAAAAAACTCGAATCCGAAAATCGTTATGTACAATTTTGTAGCTAGGATTTAAAGGGGATTTCACCTAAAAAATGTGACTGCTGCAATTTTTTTCAGTAAAACAGTTGATTTATCAAATTCTAATTACATTTATGTCATAGAAAATCTCGTAATATGTAAATATACATGAAAATCGTACTATTGAATTTAGATAATTTATATTGATTACGTTATTCATCATAATATTCCTAAAAACATTAATCATGTTAGTTATAAATACCTAATCTTGATTTATAAGCACTCATCTATTACTTCCCGATTCTAGTAGATCTTCGAAATCTTCAAGACCATCACCGTCTTCGTCTCCAATATTATTTCCAGTCTGCATTGGTTCTTCATCCACAATTTCATCTGGATCATTAACTACCTCTTAGCTTTTTCCCTCCACATTGGAACATTTTTCAGAACCATGACAGTTTGAGCAGAAATTTATGCATTTTAAACAATGTTTTCGGTAGCCACATTTTAAACTGTTACATCCAGTTTCACAGATGCAGCAAATAGTTTTGAGCAATTAATTTTCCGGAATTAATTCTTTTTCTGTAAATTTGGGCATAATGCCACGTTGATGTTGCTTACAGCCCCAATCTATTGCTGTCAGTTAGTTACCCAGCCAAGTTTGAAGCTATTCGAGTAATTAAAATATAAATTTTAATAAATAGCTGAAAATTGTACTTAATGATTTTCAAATTCGACTTTGTCTCGTTTCTTTGCATTTTTTGAGAACATTTATCATAGTAATGTATTTTTTTTACACCATCAGAAGGTAGAGATTTCAACGAACAAAAAGCTCACCGACTTTCTTGAAAAAGCAGATATTTTGACGTGAGAATTTTCGATTGAAAATTAGGGTGCTTTTTCGATATTAAGTCAAGTTATTATTAATGTGGATTAAGGTGTATGATCAGGTTTTAGTTTTAAGCTAGTTAGAAATCGGTTTCCCAGTCCTCAAATGATAACAACATCTAACTACAAATTATAATACTGAAGAATTGATCCCCATGGACTATAGTTTCAAAATATATTTCACTACAGCTAGATCGGAAGTACACGCTTATAATTCTGAAAGAAGTAAGGCCAGCCAATTATTGTTGCCTTACACGGAAAGTCATGAATTGGATTTTGCAGTAAGCTGGATATATTTTCTGGTGAAAAAAACTTTTCAAAGAATTGTGATATTGAATTGTATATAAATCTTACCTGGGCAATTCTTCCTTTAAATACGTTCAATGCTCGGAATAGTTCATATCCAATGCCTTCATCACCGGGGATGTATTCGGGTTTGTCGCCTCTAACAATGAATCTATCTGTAATTCAATAAAGTTGCTTATTGACCAAATACCAGATACAATGTTCTTGTTATTGTCACAAAATTTCCAATTTGGAAATATAGGTGGTGCATCTAATATATCCAATTGCAATTGTTTATTATCAGACCAGAATGTATTAGCTGCTCTCTAAAATGGATCAACTATGGGGATTCATGGGCCCTAATCAACTGTGGGGATTCATATACCCAATGTACTTACAAGGAATTGTTACTCATTTGGGACCTCCAAAATTTATGATATTCATATGTTCAGAGATTGATCGTTGAACATGAGTGATTACCTTAGAATATAATAATCACGTACGTTTCGGTCTCACGACCATCATCAGGAGACATATCAATGTCTAAATGTGATTTCTTGAAACTAATTGTATCATAACAAGGCGTCCTTATCACACTGATTTCAATTAAAAATGCCGAAACGACCGTTAACACGATTAATCGAAATTGTGAAACTTTAATGTTTTAAATATATGAATTGAGAATCCACTGCTTAGCAATTTTCTTATAAATCTGAAGTCATATCATTGTAATACGACAGAAGGACTGAAACCAAAATGTAAAGCTCAACTATCCACTTTTGAACCAGATGTTGAAGACTTTTATCAATATAAAGACGCATGTGGGAATTTGCAAGAGCTTAAATCAATCAAATCAGTATAAATCTTACTTAATGAATCTCCAGATCTGGAGATAATTCACATAAAACGTGACTCCAAGTCTGTAAATCATAGAACAGACATTCAGCCTTCTGATGATGGTCATGAGACCAAAACGTACGTAAAGACGAAAATAATAAGCTTATGTGTTAGTATCACCTATTTTCCGAGAATTTATACAGGGTGTGAATAAATAACTGCTAAAAAATGCAGGGAGGATTCCTTGGTGAAAAATAAGGTGGGTCTTTCATATAAAATTTTTCTCTAAATCACTTCGTTTTCGAGATATTTGAAAACATGGTCAATTTTTGGTTTTGCTACTTGTGTAAAGAAATTCCGTTTAATTGGTAAAAAATAAATTTTATTTCAAAGAATTGACAATGTTTTTCAACATAAAAGTTGATTTTTCTCGGAAATGGTTAACCTTAAAGTTTATAACCAATGGTACCTTTTTTGTGTAGAAAACATTGGCGGTTCAAATGGGCATCTCAAAGGCATACTTTTTGAAGTGACGTAGAAGTTGGGGAGAAAAACAACCACTACCCCTTCAAAATCTTCACCAATTATCAATAAAAAAAAATTTTATTGCTCAAGACATAGCTTTCTATGAGTAGAGATTGCTTACAAAAGCTGTTTCCTGAACGATACATGTTTCCGGAGAAATTTGCAAAAAACGAAATTTTTTTTTCAATTTCAACTCGAAAACGAAGTGATCTAGAGAAAAATTTTATATGAAAGACCCACCTTATTTTCCAACAAGGAATCACCTCCTGAATTTTTTCGCAGTTATTCATTTACACCCTGTATACAGGGTGTCCCAGGTTTTAGTAGCAGAACATCAACAGTCGATAGAAAATTTGATTTTGAGAAAGAAAGTTCACATCAACATATATGCACAGACGCTTAGTTTTTGAGATACAGGGTGTTGAAATTGAAAAAAAAAATTCGTTTTTTGCAAATTTCTCCGGAACCGTCTCTTGTACTGAGAACAACTTTCACAGACATTTTTTACTCATAATAAGCTATGTTCTGTGTGGAAAATATTTTTTTTTAGTCATGATTGGTGAAGATTTTGAAGAAGTAGTGGGTGTTTTTCTCCCCAACTTCTACGCCACTGGAAAAAGTACGGTTTTGAGACAACCGTTTGAACCGTCAATGTCTTCTACATAATGAGGTACCCATGGTCATAAGCTCTAAAGTTGACCGTCTAAAAAAAAATGTTTATATCACAGAACAAAGCTTAATATGAGTAGAAAATGCTTGCAAAAGCTGTTTTCTGTACGATAAATGGTTTCGGAGATATTTGCAAAAAACGAAATTTTTTTCTCAATTTCAACACCCTGTATCTCAAAAACTAAGCGTCTGTGCATATTGTAAGACCCTCTATATTGATATGTTTATAAACGTCTTTAACCTACAGATAAATAACCGTAAAATAATTTCATCCGTGTTTTGACGGGCAATTGAGACGAGCTAACGACACTGTTTTGTTTAGATTGGAGATTGTTGACAAACTTATCGCTGACTATATGCGATGCAGGGGTGTTTTTAAAACACGCTTACACTATCGAAGGAAGCTTAGAGTTAAATTTGAATAGCTATTGAATTCATTCGAACGTTGTTTCTCTTTAAGGCAGTATATTAAAGAAAATACGTTTACCTAAATTGTGCTAACATTGTGATAGTGTCAAATTACAAGAAAGGGTGAGTTTTCTCACAGAGCATACTCAAGTCTTATTCGTTTGAATTGATGTTTTAATATTATTCAAATAATCCACTTTGAAAGATATTTTGATTACCGCTTGTTAACTGTTTTGCCTGTAGAGTATTGACAATTGTATTATTGTTTCTTGTTGATATTTTGAGCTGGTCTGGGACCATTGCACGACTCTATAAAGTATTTAACAAGGCTTTGTGTCTGGAGGGGACTCACGCGTTTTAGTGTCCATTGCACTCCTCAGTACAAAAGGTTTTTACTAAGTGATCTAGATCGGAGGTTGCAGTATCAATCTCATGTTATGTGTTATGTTTCTTGTTGATATTTTGAGCTGGTCTGGGACCATTGCACGGCTCTTTAAAGTATTCAACAAGGCTTTGTGTCTGGAGGGGACTCACGCGTTTTAGTGTCCATTGCACTCCTCGGTACAAAAGGTTTTTACTAAGTGATCTAGATCGGAGGTTGCAGTATCAATCTCATGTTATGTGTTATGTTTCTTGTTGATATTTTGAGCTGGTCTGGGACCATTGCACGGCTCTTCAAAGTATTCAACAAGGCTTTGTGTCTGGAGTGGACCTCGCGTTGGTGTCCATTGCACTCCTCAGTACAAAAGGTTTTTACTAAGTGATCTAGATCGGAGGTTGCAGTATCAATCTCATGTTATGTGTTATGTTTCTTGTTGATATTTTGAGCTGGTCTGGGACCATTGCACGGCTCTTCAAAGTATTCAACAAGGCTTTGTGTCTGGAGTGGACCTCGCGTTGGTGTCCATTGCACTCCTCAGTACAAAGCGTTCTTTTCACTTGTTGATATTTTGAGTTGGTCTGGGACCATTGCACGACTCTATAAAGTATTTAACAAGGCTTTGTGTCTGGAGGGGACTCACGCGTTTTAGTGTCCATTGCACTCCTCAGTACAAAAGGTTTTTACTAAGTGATCTAGATCGGAGGTTGCAGTATCAATCTCATGTTATGTGTTATGTTTCTTGTTAATATTTTGAGCTGGTCTGGGACCATTGCACGGCTCTTCAAAGTATTCAACAAGGCTTTGTGTCTGGAGTGGACCTCGCGTTGGTGTCCATTGCACTCCTCAGTACAAAGCGTTCTTTTCACTTGTTGATATTTTGAGTTGGTCTGGGACCATTGCACGACTCTATAAAGTATTTAACAAGGCTTTGTGTCTGGAGGGGACTCACGCGTTTTAGTGTCCATTGCACTCCTCAGTACAAAAGGTTTTTACTAAGTGATCTAGATCGGAGGTTGCAGTATCAATCTCATGTTATGTGTTATGTTTCTTGTTGATATTTTGAGCTGGTCTGGGACCATTGCACGGCTCTTCAAAGTATTCAACAAGGCTTTGTGTCTGGAGTGGACCTCGCGTTGGTGTCCATTGCACTCCTCAGTACAAAGCGTTCTTTTCACTTGTTGATATTTTGAGTTGGTCTGGGACCATTGCACGACTCTATAAAGTATTTAACAAGGCTTTGTGTCTGGAGGGGACTCACGCGTTTTAGTGTCCATTGCACTCCTCAGTACAAAGTGTTCTTTTCTCTTGTTGATATTTTGAGTTGGTCTGGGACCATTGCACGACTCTATAAAGTATTTAACAAGGCTTTGTGTCTGGAGGGGACTCACGCGTTTTAGTGTCCATTGCACTCCTCAGTACAAAAGGTTTTTACTAAGTGATCTAGATCGGAGGTTGCAGTATCAATCTCATGTTATGTGTTATGTTTCTTGTTGATATTTTGAGCTGGTCTGGGACCATTGCACGGCTCTTCAAAGTATTCAACAAGGCTTTGTGTCTGGAGTGGACTCACGCGTTTTAGTGTCCATTGCACTCCTCAGTACAAAAGGTTTTTACTAAGTGATCTAGATCGGAGGTTGCAGTATCAATCTCATGTTATGTGTTATGTTTCTTGTTGATATTTTGAGCTGGTCTGGGACCATTGCACGGCTCTTCAAAGTATTCAACAAGGCTTTGTGTCTGGAGTGGACTCACGCGTTTTAGTGTCCATTGCACTCCTCAGTACAAAAGGTTTTTACTAAGTGATCTAGATCGGAGGTTGCAGTATCAATCTCATGTTATGTGTTATGTTTCTTGTTGATATTTTGAGCTGGTCTGGGACCATTGCACGGCTCTTCAAAGTATTCAACAAGGCTTTGTGTCTGGAGTGGACTCACGCGTTTTAGTGTCCATTGCACTCCTCAGTACAAAAGGTTTTTACTAAGTGATCTAGATCGGAGGTTGCAGTATCAATCTCATGTTATGTGTTATGTTTCTTGTTGATATTTTGAGCTGGTCTGGGACCATTGCACGGCTCTTCAAAGTATTCAACAAGGCTTTGTGTCTGGAGTGGACCTCGCGTTGGTGTCCATTGCACTCCTCAGTACAAAGCGTTCTTTTCACTTGTTGATATTTTGAGTTGGTCTGGGACCATTGCACGACTCTATAAAGTATTTAACAAGGCTTTGTGTCTGGAGGGGACTCACGCGTTTTAGTGTCCATTGCACTCCTCAGTACAAAAGGTTTTTACTAAGTGATCTAGATCGGAGGTTGCAGTATCAATCTCATGTTATGTGTTATGTTTCTTGTTGATATTTTGAGCTGGTCTGGGACCATTGCACGGCTCTTCAAAGTATTCAACAAGGCTTTGTGTCTGGAGTGGACTCACGCGTTTTAGTGTCCATTGCACTCCTCAGTACAAAAGGTTTTTACTAAGTGATCTAGATCGGAGGTTGCAGTATCAATCTCATGTTATGTGTTATGTTTCTTGTTGATATTTTGAGCTGGTCTGGGACCATTGCACGGCTCTTCAAAGTATTCAACAAGGCTTTGTGTCTGGAGTGGACCTCGCGTTGGTGTCCATTGCACTCCTCAGTACAAAGCGTTCTTTTCACTTGTTGATATTTTGAGTTGGTCTGGGACCATTGCACGACTCTATAAAGTATTTAACAAGGCTTTGTGTCTGGAGGGGACTCACGCGTTTTAGTGTCCATTGCACTCCTCAGTACAAAAGGTTTTTACTAAGTGATCTAGATCGGAGGTTGCAGTATCAATCTCATGTTATGTGTTATGTTTCTTGTTAATATTTTGAGCTGGTCTGGGACCATTGCACGGCTCTTCAAAGTATTCAACAAGGCTTTGTGTCTGGAGTGGACCTCGCGTTGGTGTCCATTGCACTCCTCAGTACAAAGCGTTCTTTTCACTTGTTGATATTTTGAGTTGGTCTGGGACCATTGCACGACTCTATAAAGTATTTAACAAGGCTTTGTGTCTGGAGGGGACTCACGCGTTTTAGTGTCCATTGCACTCCTCAGTACAAAAGGTTTTTACTAAGTGATCTAGATCGGAGGTTGCAGTATCAATCTCATGTTATGTGTTATGTTTCTTGTTGATATTTTGAGCTGGTCTGGGACCATTGCACGGCTCTTTAAAGTATTCAACAAGGCTTTGTGTCTGGAGGGGACTCACGCGTTTTAGTGTCCATTGCACTCCTCGGTACAAAAGGTTTTTACTAAGTGATCTAGATCGGAGGTTGCAGTATCAATCTCATGTTATGTGTTATGTTTCTTGTTGATATTTTGAGCTGGTCTGGGACCATTGCACGGCTCTTCAAAGTATTCAACAAGGCTTTGTGTCTGGAGTGGACCTCGCGTTGGTGTCCATTGCACTCCTCAGTACAAAAGGTTTTTACTAAGTGATCTAGATCGGAGGTTGCAGTATCAATCTCATGTTATGTGTTATGTTTCTTGTTGATATTTTGAGCTGGTCTGGGACCATTGCACGGCTCTTCAAAGTATTCAACAAGGCTTTGTGTCTGGAGTGGACCTCGCGTTGGTGTCCATTGCACTCCTCAGTACAAAGCGTTCTTTTCACTTGTTGATATTTTGAGTTGGTCTGGGACCATTGCACGACTCTATAAAGTATTTAACAAGGCTTTGTGTCTGGAGGGGACTCACGCGTTTTAGTGTCCATTGCACTCCTCAGTACAAAAGGTTTTTACTAAGTGATCTAGATCGGAGGTTGCAGTATCAATCTCATGTTATGTGTTATGTTTCTTGTTAATATTTTGAGCTGGTCTGGGACCATTGCACGGCTCTTCAAAGTATTCAACAAGGCTTTGTGTCTGGAGTGGACCTCGCGTTGGTGTCCATTGCACTCCTCAGTACAAAGCGTTCTTTTCACTTGTTGATATTTTGAGTTGGTCTGGGACCATTGCACGACTCTATAAAGTATTTAACAAGGCTTTGTGTCTGGAGGGGACTCACGCGTTTTAGTGTCCATTGCACTCCTCAGTACAAAAGGTTTTTACTAAGTGATCTAGATCGGAGGTTGCAGTATCAATCTCATGTTATGTGTTATGTTTCTTGTTGATATTTTGAGCTGGTCTGGGACCATTGCACGGCTCTTCAAAGTATTCAACAAGGCTTTGTGTCTGGAGTGGACCTCGCGTTGGTGTCCATTGCACTCCTCAGTACAAAGCGTTCTTTTCACTTGTTGATATTTTGAGTTGGTCTGGGACCATTGCACGACTCTATAAAGTATTTAACAAGGCTTTGTGTCTGGAGGGGACTCACGCGTTTTAGTGTCCATTGCACTCCTCAGTACAAAGTGTTCTTTTCTCTTGTTGATATTTTGAGTTGGTCTGGGACCATTGCACGACTCTATAAAGTATTTAACAAGGCTTTGTGTCTGGAGGGGACTCACGCGTTTTAGTGTCCATTGCACTCCTCAGTACAAAAGGTTTTTACTAAGTGATCTAGATCGGAGGTTGCAGTATCAATCTCATGTTATGTGTTATGTTTCTTGTTGATATTTTGAGCTGGTCTGGGACCATTGCACGGCTCTTCAAAGTATTCAACAAGGCTTTGTGTCTGGAGTGGACCTCGCGTTGGTGTCCATTGCACTCCTCAGTACAAAGCGTTCTTTTCACTTGTTGATATTTTGAGTTGGTCTGGGACCATTGCACGACTCTATAAAGTATTTAACAAGGCTTTGTGTCTGGAGGGGACTCACGCGTTTTAGTGTCCATTGCACTCCTCAGTACAAAAGGTTTTTACTAAGTGATCTAGATCGGAGGTTGCAGTATCAATCTCATGTTATGTGTTATGTTTCTTGTTGATATTTTGAGCTGGTCTGGGACCATTGCACGGCTCTTCAAAGTATTCAACAAGGCTTTGTGTCTGGAGTGGACCTCGCGTTGGTGTCCATTGCACTCCTCAGTACAAAGCGTTCTTTTCACTTGTTGATATTTTGAGTTGGTCTGGGACCATTGCACGACTCTATAAAGTATTTAACAAGGCTTTGTGTCTGGAGGGGACTCACGCGTTTTAGTGTCCATTGCACTCCTCAGTACAAAAGGTTTTTACTAAGTGATCTAGATCGGAGGTTGCAGTATCAATCTCATGTTATGTGTTATGTTTCTTGTTGATATTTTGAGCTGGTCTGGGACCATTGCACGGCTCTTCAAAGTATTCAACAAGGCTTTGTGTCTGGAGTGGACCTCGCGTTGGTGTCCATTGCACTCCTCAGTACAAAGCGTTCTTTTCACTTGTTGATATTTTGAGTTGGTCTGGGACCATTGCACGACTCTATAAAGTATTTAACAAGGCTTTGTGTCTGGAGGGGACTCACGCGTTTTAGTGTCCATTGCACTCCTCAGTACAAAGGGTTTCTACTAAGTGATCTAGATCGGAGGTTGCAGTATCAATCTCATGTTATGTGTTATGTTTCTTGTTGATATTTTGAGCTGGTCTGGGACCATTGCACGGCTCTTCAAAGTATTCAACAAGGCTTTGTGTCTGGAGTGGACCTCGCGTTGGTGTCCATTGCACTCCTCAGTACAAAGCGTTCTTTTCACTTGTTGATATTTTGAGTTGGTCTGGGACCATTGCACGACTCTATAAAGTATTTAACAAGGCTTTGTGTCTGGAGGGGACTCACGCGTTTTAGTGTCCATTGCACTCCTCAGTACAAAGGGTTTTTACTAAGTGATCTAGATCGGAGGTTGCAGTATCAATCTCATGTTATGTGCTATGTTTCTTGTTGATATTTTGAGCTGGTCTGGGACCATTGCACGGCTCTTTAAAGTATACAACAAGGCTTTGTGTCTGGAGGGGACCTCGCGTTGTTGTCCATTGCACTCCTCAGTACAAAGTGTTCTTTTCTCTTGTTGATATTTTGAGTTGGTCTGGGACCATTGCACGACTCTATAAAGTATTTAACAAGGCTTTGTGTCTGGAGGGGACTCACGCGTTTTAGTGTCCATTGCACTCCTCAGTACAAAGTGTTCTTTTCTCTTGTTGATATTTTGAGTTGGTCTGGGACCATTGCACGACTCTATGAAGTATTTAACAAGGCTTTGTGTCTGGAGGGGACTCACGCGTTTTAGTGTCCATTTCACTCCTCAGTACAAAAGGTTTTTACTAAGTGATCTAGATCGGAGGTTGCAGTATCAATCTCATGTTATGTGTTATGTTTCTTGTTGATATTTTGAGCTGGTCTGGGACCATTGCACGGCTCTTCAAAGTATTCAACAAGGCTTTGTGTCTGGAGTGGACCTCGCGTTGGTGTCCATTGCACTCCTCAGTACAAAGCGTTCTTTTCACTTGTTGATATTTTGAGTTGGTCTGGGACCATTGCACGACTCTATAAAGTATTTAACAAGGCTTTGTGTCTGGAGGGGACTCACGCGTTTTAGTGTCCATTGCACTCCTCAGTACAAAAGGTTTTTACTAAGTGATCTAGATCGGAGGTTGCAGTATCAATCTCATGTTATGTGTTATGTTTCTTGTTGATATTTTGAGCTGGTCTGGGACCATTGCACGGCTCTTCAAAGTATTCAACAAGGCTTTGTGTCTGGAGTGGACCTCGCGTTGGTGTCCATTGCACTCCTCAGTACAAAGCGTTCTTTTCACTTGTTGATATTTTGAGTTGGTCTGGGACCATTGCACGACTCTATAAAGTATTTAACAAGGCTTTGTGTCTGGAGGGGACTCACGCGTTTTAGTGTCCATTGCACTCCTCAGTACAAAAGGTTTTTACTAAGTGATCTAGATCGGAGGTTGCAGTATCAATCTCATGTTATGTGTTATGTTTCTTGTTGATATTTTGAGCTGGTCTGGGACCATTGCACGGCTCTTCAAAGTATTCAACAAGGCTTTGTGTCTGGAGTGGACCTCGCGTTGGTGTCCATTGCACTCCTCAGTACAAAGCGTTCTTTTCACTTGTTGATATTTTGAGTTGGTCTGGGACCATTGCACGACTCTATAAAGTATTTAACAAGGCTTTGTGTCTGGAGGGGACTCACGCGTTTTAGTGTCCATTGCACTCCTCAGTACAAAGGGTTTCTACTAAGTGATCTAGATCGGAGGTTGCAGTATCAATCTCATGTTATGTGTTATGTTTCTTGTTGATATTTTGAGCTGGTCTGGGACCATTGCACGGCTCTTCAAAGTATTCAACAAGGCTTTGTGTCTGGAGTGGACCTCGCGTTGGTGTCCATTGCACTCCTCAGTACAAAGCGTTCTTTTCACTTGTTGATATTTTGAGTTGGTCTGGGACCATTGCACGACTCTATAAAGTATTTAACAAGGCTTTGTGTCTGGAGGGGACTCACGCGTTTTAGTGTCCATTGCACTCCTCAGTACAAAAGGTTTTTACTAAGTGATCTAGATCGGAGGTTGCAGTATCAATCTCATGTTATGTGTTATGTTTCTTGTTGATATTTTGAGCTGGTCTGGGACCATTGCACGGCTCTTCAAAGTATTCAACAAGGCTTTGTGTCTGGAGTGGACCTCGCGTTGGTGTCCATTGCACTCCTCAGTACGAAGCGTTCTTTTCACTTGTTGATATTTTGAGTTGGTCTGGGACCATTGCACGACTCTATAAAGTATTTAACAAGGCTTTGTGTCTGGAGGGGACTCACGCGTTTTAGTGTCCATTGCACTCCTCAGTACAAAAGGTTTTTACTAAGTGATCTAGATCGGAGGTTGCAGTATCAATCTCATGTTATGTGTTATGTTTCTTGTTGATATTTTGAGCTGGTCTGGGACCATTGCACGGCTCTTCAAAGTATTCAACAAGGCTTTGTGTCTGGAGTGGACCTCGCGTTGGTGTCCATTGCACTCCTCAGTACAAAGCGTTCTTTTCACTTGTTGATATTTTGAGTTGGTCTGGGACCATTGCACGACTCTATAAAGTATTTAACAAGGCTTTGTGTCTGGAGGGGACTCACGCGTTTTAGTGTCCATTGCACTCCTCAGTACAAAAGGTTTTTACTAAGTGATCTAGATCGGAGGTTGCAGTATCAATCTCATGTTATGTGTTATGTTTCTTGTTGATATTTTGAGCTGGTCTGGGACCATTGCACGGCTCTTCAAAGTATTCAACAAGGCTTTGTGTCTGGAGTGGACCTCGCGTTGGTGTCCATTGCACTCCTCAGTACAAAGCGTTCTTTTCACTTGTTGATATTTTGAGTTGGTCTGGGACCATTGCACGACTCTATAAAGTATTTAACAAGGCTTTGTGTCTGGAGGGGACTCACGCGTTTTAGTGTCCATTGCACTCCTCAGTACAAAAGGTTTTTACTAAGTGATCTAGATCGGAGGTTGCAGTATCAATCTCATGTTATGTGTTATGTTTCTTGTTGATATTTTGAGCTGGTCTGGGACCATTGCACGGCTCTTCAAAGTATTCAACAAGGCTTTGTGTCTGGAGTGGACCTCGCGTTGGTGTCCATTGCACTCCTCAGTACAAAGCGTTCTTTTCACTTGTTGATATTTTGAGTTGGTCTGGGACCATTGCACGACTCTATAAAGTATTTAACAAGGCTTTGTGTCTGGAGGGGACTCACGCGTTTTAGTGTCCATTGCACTCCTCAGTACAAAGGGTTTCTACTAAGTGATCTAGATCGGAGGTTGCAGTATCAATCTCATGTTATGTGTTATGTTTCTTGTTGATATTTTGAGCTGGTCTGGGACCATTGCACGGCTCTTCAAAGTATTCAACAAGGCTTTGTGTCTGGAGTGGACCTCGCGTTGGTGTCCATTGCACTCCTCAGTACAAAGCGTTCTTTTCACTTGTTGATATTTTGAGTTGGTCTGGGACCATTGCACGACTCTATAAAGTATTTAACAAGGCTTTGTGTCTGGAGGGGACTCACGCGTTTTAGTGTCCATTGCACTCCTCAGTACAAAAGGTTTTTACTAAGTGATCTAGATCGGAGGTTGCAGTATCAATCTCATGTTATGTGTTATGTTTCTTGTTGATATTTTGAGCTGGTCTGGGACCATTGCACGGCTCTTCAAAGTATTCAACAAGGCTTTGTGTCTGGAGTGGACCTCGCGTTGGTGTCCATTGCACTCCTCAGTACGAAGCGTTCTTTTCACTTGTTGATATTTTGAGTTGGTCTGGGACCATTGCACGACTCTATAAAGTATTTAACAAGGCTTTGTGTCTGGAGGGGACTCACGCGTTTTAGTGTCCATTGCACTCCTCAGTACAAAAGGTTTTTACTAAGTGATCTAGATCGGAGGTTGCAGTATCAATCTCATGTTATGTGTTATGTTTCTTGTTGATATTTTGAGCTGGTCTGGGACCATTGCACGGCTCTTCAAAGTATTCAACAAGGCTTTGTGTCTGGAGTGGACCTCGCGTTGGTGTCCATTGCACTCCTCAGTACGAAGCGTTCTTTTCACTTGTTGATATTTTGAGTTGGTCTGGGACCATTGCACGACTCTATAAAGTATTTAACAAGGCTTTGTGTCTGGAGGGGACTCACGCGTTTTAGTGTCCATTGCACTCCTCAGTACAAAAGGTTTTTACTAAGTGATCTAGATCGGAGGTTGCAGTATCAATCTCATGTTATGTGTTATGTTTCTTGTTGATATTTTGAGCTGGTCTGGGACCATTGCACGGCTCTTCAAAGTATTCAACAAGGCTTTGTGTCTGGAGTGGACCTCGCGTTGGTGTCCATTGCACTCCTCAGTACAAAGCGTTCTTTTCACTTGTTGATATTTTGAGTTGGTCTGGGACCATTGCACGACTCTATAAAGTATTTAACAAGGCTTTGTGTCTGGAGGGGACTCACGCGTTTTAGTGTCCATTGCACTCCTCAGTACAAAGGGTTTTTACTAAGTGATCTAGATCGGAGGTTGCAGTATCAATCTCATGTTATGTGCTATGTTTCTTGTTGATATTTTGAGCTGGTCTGGGACCATTGCACGGCTCTTTAAAGTATACAACAAGGCTTTGTGTCTGGAGGGGACCTCGCGTTGTTGTCCATTGCACTCCTCAGTACAAAGTGTTCTTTTCTCTTGTTGATATTTTGAGTTGGTCTGGGACCATTGCACGACTCTATAAAGTATTTAACAAGGCTTTGTGTCTGGAGGGGACTCACGCGTTTTAGTGTCCATTGCACTCCTCAGTACAAAGTGTTCTTTTCTCTTGTTGATATTTTGAGTTGGTCTGGGACCATTGCACGACTCTATAAAGTATTTAACAAGGCTTTGTGTCTGGAGGGGACTCACGCGTTTTAGTGTCCATTGCACTCCTCAGTACAAAAGGTTTTTACTAAGTGATCTAGATCGGAGGTTGCAGTATCAATCTCATGTTATGTGTTATGTTTCTTGTTGATATTTTGAGCTGGTCTGGGACCATTGCACGGCTCTTCAAAGTATTCAACAAGGCTTTGTGTCTGGAGTGGACCTCGCGTTGGTGTCCATTGCACTCCTCAGTACAAAGCGTTCTTTTCACTTGTTGATATTTTGAGTTGGTCTGGGACCATTGCACGACTCTATAAAGTATTTAACAAGGCTTTGTGTCTGGAGGGGACTCACGCGTTTTAGTGTCCATTGCACTCCTCAGTACAAAAGGTTTTTACTAAGTGATCTAGATCGGAGGTTGCAGTATCAATCTCATGTTATGTGTTATGTTTCTTGTTGATATTTTGAGCTGGTCTGGGACCATTGCACGGCTCTTCAAAGTATTCAACAAGGCTTTGTGTCTGGAGTGGACCTCGCGTTGGTGTCCATTGCACTCCTCAGTACGAAGCGTTCTTTTCACTTGTTGATATTTTGAGTTGGTCTGGGACCATTGCACGACTCTATAAAGTATTTAACAAGGCTTTGTGTCTGGAGGGGACTCACGCGTTTTAGTGTCCATTGCACTCCTCAGTACAAAAGGTTTTTACTAAGTGATCTAGATCGGAGGTTGCAGTATCAATCTCATGTTATGTGTTATGTTTCTTGTTGATATTTTGAGCTGGTCTGGGACCATTGCACGGCTCTTCAAAGTATTCAACAAGGCTTTGTGTCTGGAGTGGACCTCGCGTTGGTGTCCATTGCACTCCTCAGTACGAAGCGTTCTTTTCACTTGTTGATATTTTGAGTTGGTCTGGGACCATTGCACGACTCTATAAAGTATTTAACAAGGCTTTGTGTCTGGAGGGGACTCACGCGTTTTAGTGTCCATTGCACTCCTCAGTACAAAAGGTTTTTACTAAGTGATCTAGATCGGAGGTTGCAGTATCAATCTCATGTTATGTGTTATGTTTCTTGTTGATATTTTGAGCTGGTCTGGGACCATTGCACGGCTCTTCAAAGTATTCAACAAGGCTTTGTGTCTGGAGTGGACCTCGCGTTGGTGTCCATTGCACTCCTCAGTACAAAGCGTTCTTTTCACTTGTTGATATTTTGAGTTGGTCTGGGACCATTGCACGACTCTATAAAGTATTTAACAAGGCTTTGTGTCTGGAGGGGACTCACGCGTTTTAGTGTCCATTGCACTCCTCAGTACAAAGGGTTTTTACTAAGTGATCTAGATCGGAGGTTGCAGTATCAATCTCATGTTATGTGCTATGTTTCTTGTTGATATTTTGAGCTGGTCTGGGACCATTGCACGGCTCTTTAAAGTATACAACAAGGCTTTGTGTCTGGAGGGGACCTCGCGTTGTTGTCCATTGCACTCCTCAGTACAAAGTGTTCTTTTCTCTTGTTGATATTTTGAGTTGGTCTGGGACCATTGCACGACTCTATAAAGTATTTAACAAGGCTTTGTGTCTGGAGGGGACTCACGCGTTTTAGTGTCCATTGCACTCCTCAGTACAAAGTGTTCTTTTCTCTTGTTGATATTTTGAGTTGGTCTGGGACCATTGCACGACTCTATAAAGTATTTAACAAGGCTTTGTGTCTGGAGGGGACTCACGCGTTTTAGTGTCCATTGCACTCCTCAGTACAAAAGGTTTTTACTAAGTGATCTAGATCGGAGGTTGCAGTATCAATCTCATGTTATGTGTTATGTTTCTTGTTGATATTTTGAGCTGGTCTGGGACCATTGCACGGCTCTTCAAAGTATTCAACAAGGCTTTGTGTCTGGAGTGGACCTCGCGTTGGTGTCCATTGCACTCCTCAGTACAAAGCGTTCTTTTCACTTGTTGATATTTTGAGTTGGTCTGGGACCATTGCACGACTCTATAAAGTATTTAACAAGGCTTTGTGTCTGGAGGGGACTCACGCGTTTTAGTGTCCATTGCACTCCTCAGTACAAAAGGTTTTTACTAAGTGATCTAGATCGGAGGTTGCAGTATCAATCTCATGTTATGTGTTATGTTTCTTGTTGATATTTTGAGCTGGTCTGGGACCATTGCACGGCTCTTCAAAGTATTCAACAAGGCTTTGTGTCTGGAGTGGACCTCGCGTTGGTGTCCATTGCACTCCTCAGTACAAAGCGTTCTTTTCACTTGTTGATATTTTGAGTTGGTCTGGGACCATTGCACGACTCTATAAAGTATTTAACAAGGCTTTGTGTCTGGAGGGGACTCACGCGTTTTAGTGTCCATTGCACTCCTCAGTACAAAAGGTTTTTACTAAGTGATCTAGATCGGAGGTTGCAGTATCAATCTCATGTTATGTGTTATGTTTCTTGTTGATATTTTGAGCTGGTCTGGGACCATTGCACGGCTCTTCAAAGTATTCAACAAGGCTTTGTGTCTGGAGTGGACCTCGCGTTGGTGTCCATTGCACTCCTCAGTACAAAGCGTTCTTTTCACTTGTTGATATTTTGAGTTGGTCTGGGACCATTGCACGACTCTATAAAGTATTTAACAAGGCTTTGTGTCTGGAGGGGACTCACGCGTTTTAGTGTCCATTGCACTCCTCAGTACAAAGGGTTTTTACTAAGTGATCTAGATCGGAGGTTGCAGTATCAATCTCATGTTATGTGCTATGTTTCTTGTTGATATTTTGAGCTGGTCTGGGACCATTGCACGGCTCTTTAAAGTATACAACAAGGCTTTGTGTCTGGAGGGGACCTCGCGTTGTTGTCCATTGCACTCCTCAGTACAAAGTGTTCTTTTCTCTTGTTGATATTTTGAGTTGGTCTGGGACCATTGCACGACTCTATAAAGTATTTAACAAGGCTTTGTGTCTGGAGGGGACTCACGCGTTTTAGTGTCCATTGCACTCCTCAGTACAAAGTGTTCTTTTCTCTTGTTGATATTTTGAGTTGGTCTGGGACCATTGCACGACTCTATAAAGTATTTAACAAGGCTTTGTGTCTGGAGGGGACTCACGCGTTTTAGTGTCCATTGCACTCCTCAGTACAAAAGGTTTTTACTAAGTGATCTAGATCGGAGGTTGCAGTATCAATCTCATGTTATGTGTTATGTTTCTTGTTGATATTTTGAGCTGGTCTGGGACCATTGCACGACTCTATAAAGTATTTAACAAGGCTTTGTGTCTGGAGGGGACTCACGCGTTTTAGTGTCCATTGCACTCCTCAGTACAAAGGGTTTTTACTAAGTAATCTAAATCGGTAGCATGGTTGCTACGGTATTGAGTATAAGTATAACTCGATACATTTGTTGAGGCATTACCGTTTTCAGTACAATGAGTTTAAAGGTAAATTGTTTATAATAATCAGATCAATGATAATGGTTGAGTATATCTGAAGTATTTACGTTAATGCAACAACTCAGTATTTAAAGTTTTAAGATGTTTACTAAGTCACTGCACTTATGTCTAAATTTAGTAAAGTAGTGTCACTGCAGAATGAGTATGCTCAAAAGCTTTAATTCTTTCCAGGTATGCCATTGACCATCCTGAAACAAGAGTCTCCACATCGCCCAGTTGTTTTTACAAGGTGGTTATTTTATTAATATCTCGGCTAAATATTATTTTATATGCATTATTATTTACTATTTTATCATGTCACTAGGGTTGATCAATATTATAAATAGTCTATACTAGAGTGATGACTTTTGAATTCAGTTAAACCAGATTAAATGTCAGTCAGGGAATATCGTTTCTTACAAAATTTTCAGAAGTGGGATAATAACTACCGGGCGAGACTCGAGTTCTTGATGGTCTTGGTTAACATTAATAAATAACCATAACATAAATTTCCTGTTATTTATTTAAGTTACTTTTCTCTTAAAGATACGGGCTATTGCCTTCGTATATACAGGCTGTTTCTGCCTCCCTAAGCATAATGAGTCGTAAACGAGCGCGTGACCCGACGCCGTCTGATGATATTGATAACATAGGTAGTACTGGTAGTGGCCAAAAAGAGAATCAAAATAACGATTTTAATCGTTTTACTGAAATCATGGCACAATTTCTTAAAAGCAACACTCGTAAATTGGAGACAACCGTTAGGGGAGATGTAATACCTTTATTTAATCTGGAAGATAGAGACCAGGAAATAGAGGCTTGGTGCTTAAAAGTAGATGAATTACGTGAAGTTTTTGACTGGAGTGAGGAGGCAACAATTTATTTTGCTTTGAGCAGACTACGTGGCTTGGCTGAAATTTGGTTCAAGGGTTTGCAAACTGTTAAATTGAGTTGGGTTGAGTGGAAAGAAAAACTATTACAGGCATTTCCTTATCGAAAAGAATTTTGCGACAGTCTAACTGAAATGTTACGTAGATATAAGCGTCTCGATGAAACTTACTCGAGATATTTTTATAAAAAATGTGCTTTATTAAGTAGATGCAAAATACAGGGAACCGATGCAGTATCATGCATAATTGGAGGCATTACTGATAACATTGTGAAGACAGGAGCAAAAGCGGGACGACATCAAACTACTGATTCTTTAAACGAATTTTTAAATACGATTGGAAATTCCAATACAGCGTACAGAGATCTACATAATAAAATTCATTCTAAATCTTCCAAATACTTTTCAACTGGCACATAGAAGTTTAAACCTAACTTTACTCCGGTTTATCAAAAAGAAAAGAATTATGATTCGGGAAACTGTTTCAAATGTGGAAAACCTGGCCATTTTGCTAAGAGTTGCAATGTTACTTACCGAGACATAATATGTAAATATTGTCACCGAAAAGGACATAATGAAGGGAATTGTTTCCAAAAGAAACGTGGAAACCGAAATGATCAAACTCCTAAACCAATAGCATGACTAGATAGTGTCGATGATATAGCTAATAAGAAGTATTTTAAGGATGTTTTAATTAATAATTCTACTAGATTAAAGGCTTACATAGATTTAGGAAGTTCCTGTTCAACTATAAGAATAAGTAATTTTAAGCAATTATAATACCCAGGATATTAGTATTCTTCAAGGTTATGGTCATGGCAGTACAACCACTTTTGGGTCGGCTGAGGTAACTCTGAAAATTGACCAAGTGGAAGCGAAAATAAAATTAAATATTGTAAAGAATGATTTACAGAATGTACCTATGCTTATCGGTAGAAATTTTACAGAGCTACCAAACATAATAATATTTAAAAATCCGACATGTCTAAGATTCATGGAGTCAAATCTAAATCAAAACGACTTAAACAATATTGACATAGACCCCAAAACTGGAAAAATAATTTTGAAATTAGAAACAGATGTCAAAATACCTCAAAACCGTATCGCTAATATAAATGTTTACAGCGAAAATTATAAAGGTGATCTTTTTATAGAAACCATTCTATGTTCACAAGAAGGAAAAGAGTATTTAGTTCCCAATACCGTTTTACGTATAGAAGGCAACAATAGAGTAGTTCTACCTTGTATTAATCTATCCGATAATGACTTATATTTCCGTAAAGATAGGATATTCGCTAGAGCATGGCCTTGTACTGAAAATAATGAAACTGTTAGTCCCACTGAATCAATCAATAGAATAACAATTCCCGAAGTTCCTTTACTGCCAGAAGATCAAATCGTAACCGGACAAGTTCCCAGCCATGTCAAAGGAAAATTAATTCATTTGCTCCAGGAATTCAGAGACTGTTTTGCCCAAGATATAGCGGGACTTGGTTGCGCTAAGTCCGCCAAGATGCATGTTGAATTAAAGGATGATAAGCCATTTTCGTATAAACCATATAGAATGGCAAGATCTGAGCAGGATTGCGTAAAGAATATTGTGGATGAATTATTAACAAATGACATTATAAGAGAGTCTGATTGCAACTATTGCTCACCTGTATTATTAGTGAAAAAGAAAAATGGGGAAAACCGGATGTGTATAGACTACAGAAAATTAAATTCAATGACCATTAAAGACAATCATCCATTGCCAAGAATTGATCAAGTTGATAGGTTACAAGGCGGTGTATATTTTACAAGTTTAGATATGAAAGCAGGCTACCATCAAATTCCAATAGAGGAAAATTCCAAACGATATACTTCATTTGTCACACCTTCAGGACAGTATGAATTTAACCGAATGCCTTTTGGTTTAACCAATGCACCCAGAACATTCCAGCGATTCATGAACCAAATTCTAAAACCTGCTGCTACTTATGCTGCCGTTTATTTAGATGAAGCACTCCAGAGCTTAAAGAATCTTTTACAAATATTTCACGAAGAAGGTCTCACACTAAATTTGAAAAAAATGTTCGTTTTTAATGAATTCAGTCACATTTTTGGATTTTGAAGTTGGCCAAAGTGAAGTACGTCCGGGCAAAGAAAAAAATTAAAGCAGTCGAAGAATTTCAACCACCTACATCTGTACACCAAGTAAGACAATTTATTGGTCTAACTGGATACTTCCGACATTTTGTGAAAGACTATGCAATAATTGCAAAGCCGTTGACTACTCTGACGAAGAAAACTGTTGAATGGAAATGGGGAGAACAGGAGGAGAATGCTTTCCGAAAACTTCAGGCAGAATTAATTAGAAGACCAATTCTATCATTGTTTAATCCAACCTTACCTACCGAAGTTCACACCGATGCAAGTATGCTAGGTTTGGCTGGAATATTATTGCAATTACATCCCGACGAACGTTTTCATCCAGAAGCTTATTTTAGCCGTCAAACCTTAGATACCGAGCAGAGATATCATTCCTACGAACTGGAAACACTAGCAGTAGTTGAAAGTTTAAAGAAATTCCTTAGTTATCTATTAGGAATTGATTTTACTGTGATCACAGATTGTAATTCCTTGAAGGCAACTAGTGAAAAGAAACAAATCATTCCACGAATTGCTCGATGGTGGCTTCAGCTCCAGGAATTTCGTTTTGACGTAAAGTTTAGGCCAGGCAATCGTATGAAACATGTCGATGCTCTGAGTCGGAATCCTTGTCCATCTAATCAATCGCCGAAGATAATATTCCATATTGAACAAGCAGACTGGGTATTGTCTGGACAACTTACTGACTCCAAGATTGGTGAGATAAGAGAAGTACTGATGAAACCTCCACAAACAGATAGTGATAGGCAAATATATAAAAATTATGCATTGCGAGATGGACGTGTTTATAGAATAACTGTAAGAGGTTTGCAGTGGGTTGTTCCAAAAGGAATGCGACACCGAGTTGTCCAAGCTGCTCACGACGAGTTTGGTCACTTTGCGTTAGAAGAAACGTTAAACCGTCTTTGCGAAAATTATTGGTTCCCCAAGATGAGAGACTACGTGGAACAATATATTGCTTGTTGCATTCGATGTTTATACAATAAACGTAATTCCGGAAAGGAGGAAGGGTTTCTTCATCCAATTCAAAAGACCTCTCAACCTATGAACATTTTCCACCTCGATCATTTAGGACCATTCCCAAAAAGCAAAAAGAATAATTTGTATTTAATTGCTGGCATCGAGGCGTTCACTAAATTTGCATTTTTACAGGCGGTTAAATCCACCAAGACAAAGTATGTAACTGAATACCTCAAGAACATTTGCGCTACTTACGGATCTCCTAAATTATTAATCACAGACCGAGGAAGCTGTTTCACCTCCAAAAATTTCAGGAATTTTTGCTCACAAAATAATATCAAACATGTACTAAACGCTGTTGCCACTCCACGTGCAAATGGACAAGTAGAAAGACTCAATCGAACTATTTTAGGAGCACTTCTTTCATCCACCTTAGAAGAAGATATGTGGGATGATAATGTTAAGAAGATTCAATTTGCGATAAATAACGTTGTAAACAAATCAACAGGAAAAACAGCTAGTCAACTTTTATTTGGATATTCACCTAGAGGGTCCAGTGACAGTGTTTTACTCGATGAAGTCAAACAAATTCCGGACGTAATAGAAAATTTGCTGCAAGCCAGAAAAGAAGCTGCCGAAAAGTTAATAGCCTCTCAGGAACAGCAAAAGAGATACTTCGATAAAAGAAGAAAGAACCCAAAAAGGTATAAAGTTGGAGATTTAGTGTTGATCATGAAGAACCAACCTGCCACTGGAACTAGTAAGAAATTATCTTCTCCTTATGATGGCCCAATGATCATCAAAACCGTACTACCTAATGATCGTTACGTCGTATCGGACATGACGGGGTCAAGTCGTCTCACTAGAAAAGCGACATACGAAAACGTGATTGCGGTCGATCGTATGCGACCTTGGGTACCAGTCGGTGGAGTATCCTCTGGTGAATCGGATCAGAGCAGCGATGAAGACGGAATAGTTCTATCAGATCCTGATGAAGTTAACGCCGGTCAACTCGAGACGCGTTGATAGCAGGATGGCCGAATGTAAGACCCTCTATATTGATATGTTTATAAACGTCTTTAACCTACAGATAAATAACCGTAAAATAATTTCATCCGTGTTTTGACGGGCAATTGAGACGAGCTAACGACACTGTTTTGTTTAGAATGGAGATTGTTGACAAACTTATCGCTGACTATATGCGATGCAGGGGTGTTTTTAAAACACGCTTACACTATCGAAGAAAGCTTAGAGTTAAATTTGAATAGCTATTGAATTCATTCGAACGTTGTTTCTCTTTAAGGCAGTATATTAAAGAAAATACGTTTACCTAAATTGTGCTAACATTGTGATAGTGTCAAATTACAAGAAAGGGTGAGTTTTCTCACAGAGCATACTCAAGTCTTATTCGTTTGAATTGATGTTTTAATATTATTCAAATAATCCACTTTGAAAGATATTTTGATTACCGCTTGTTAACTGTTTTGCCTGTAGAGTATTGACAATTGTATTATTGTTTCTTGTTGATATTTTGAGCTGGTCTGGGACCATTGCACGGCTCTTCAAAGTATTCAACAAGGCTTTGTGTCTGGAGGGGACCTCGCGTTGGTGTCCATTGCACTCCTCAGTACAAAGCGTTCTTTTCACTTGTTGATATTTTGAGTTGGTCTGGGACCATTGCACGACTCTATAAAGTATTTAACAAGGCTTTGTGTCTGGAGGGGACTCACGCGTTTTAGTGTCCATTGCACTCCTCAGTACAAAGGGTTTTTACTAAGTAATCTAAATCGGTAGCATGGTTGCTACGGTATTGAGTATAAGTATAACTCGATACATTTGTTGAGGCATTACCGTTTTCAGTACAATGAGTTTAAAGGTAAATTGTTTATAATAATCAGATCAATGATAATGGTTGAGTATATCTGAAGTATTTACGTTAATGCAACAACTCAGTATTTAAAGTTTTAAGATGTTTACTAAGTCACTGCACTTATGTCTAAATTTAGTAAAGTAGTGTCACTGCAGAATGAGTATGCTCAGAAGCTTTAATTCTTTCCAGGTATGCCATTGACCATCCTGAAACAAGAGTCTCCCCATCGCCCAGTTGTTTTTACAAGGTGGTTATTTTATTGATATCTCGGCTAAATATTATTTTATATGCATTATTATTTACTATTTTATCATGTCACTAGGGTTGATCAATATTATAAATAGTCTATACTAGAGTGATGGCTTTTGAATTCAGTTAAACCAGATTAAATGTCAATCAGGGAATATCGTTTCTTACAATATATGTTAATAGGAACTTTTTTCTCAAAATCAAATTTTCTATCGACTGTTGAAGTTCTGCTACTAAAACCTGGGACACCCTGTATAATCTCTCTCTTTCTCGAAGCCTGAAAATATGTGACGCAACTTCAGTTCCTTGATGTATAATTTCAGTTTGTTATCTCCGCTGTATTATTCGACTGAAAAGATTCAACAATATGGTTATGGTCCTAGGAATAACTAGACATTATTATCGAAGCATGAAGTCGTGATGTTGCGTGCATGTTTCAATGTAATCCACATTGTTTTTCATGAGCTATTCATAGTCCTACTAATAATGGTTGGCATTGTATTCAATAATCTTTATTAAATGTTCCTAAGTCAAAATATAAATTGTTTCGTAATAAATTCCAGATGGTGATTATATTATTATTTAACATAACACTGATGAATGTTATACATTGCATTGCTCGCTAATGATTTAATCGAAATAACTTATATAAATGTCACTATATTAGGTGTAACTACTGGCGATCATGAGTCACTTTCAATCTGTAAAGCGTAGCAACTGTTAATGAATATACACCATTATTGGACTTTGAATTCTTTATAGCTTATGGCTACGACTCTGTAAACACATAAAGATTGAACATATGAAACGTGAGACGAATAACTCTTTCTCTTAAATCAAATCGCTCCAGACGTTCCTGACTAATTGAGAAACGTTTTTAGTGAAATATGAACATTCCATGTTATGCTATGGAATTCATGTAGATATAAGAAATCAAATATGTTTATAGTTTTCGAAATTTTTGGCAAAAATACTCATTATATAAAATTAATTCAATTACACCAAAGTGGTAAACAAGCTGAACTACTAAACATCCAGGAATGTGGGTTCGAGTCCCGCCTATGGTTCGATTTACGTTTATTCATCTTTATAATCTATTTTAAATTATCTAAGCTATCCTCATAATTCAGAAAATTTAATTCTCAAAAGTCAAAAGTAACGAATTGGCCGGAGTAGTAACGAATTGGCTTTTATCGTTAAGGCAGTATAAAATGCTGCGGAAGAACTTGGTTTCGAATTTCACATCATTCGAGAAGGCCAACTTAAGGGCAACCTCGAGTTTCAACCTTCTCGCCTGAAAGTCCATACAAATGCCTCGGACAAGATCTTATGCTCAGGCGGCATGTTAATAAGCACTGTGTTTTCTACCGAAACATCGAAACGCTCGGCTTGTCAACCGGGCTGACCTTCAGCTACCAAGGTCAGCCAGGCTTACAACCCAGAACAAGGGATTTACTGCAGCTTGCCAAGATGGCATTGGTCTATACCATGACAAGATAGGTATGCAGGTTCCTGATGTGAGCTACAGGGCCTGTCGAAAGGCGTCTCCGGCAAAAAAGGCATTGGCGTACACCCATCGCCATAATGCAGCTCTACGGGTGCTGTATTAACATCTAGATCTAGATACTAGTACGGAATAGACCAGAAGCCAGTGCTGCCTTGTATGCCAAGAGATATTGAGTCCGTTGTCGGAATCGAAAAAGGTCAGCTCTACTGGAATCATCCTCTTCCGACCGTCAGGTCCATACAAGCAAATAGGCCTGACGTTGTCCTCCTCGATAAGCAAACCAAAACTATGTATGTCATGGAATTCTCTGCTCCGGTAGAGAAGAACATAGTCTAGAAGGAGGAGGAAAAACGGAGAAAGTATCAATATCAAGATCCGAGCTCCGAACGCTATACCCAAGCTACAAGGTCGTATTAGTGGTTCTAATCATCGCTGTTTTCAGTAGAATTCGGTCTTCGCTGCATTCGAAGTTGAAGATTGTAAGAACTTGGCACAGATCTTGATAAACCGGATGCAGAAGGCAGTCATTGTAGGTTCAACAAGGGCACATGCAGTGGCGGATTTTCAAATTTTGCCCCCCTCCCCGCGAAATTCAATTCAAGGCCCTTCGGAAATAAGGAATTGAGAACCATAAATCTTGGAAACGTATATTTCTATAGGTGAAATTACAAGCACTGATTTTAAAACACTTTATGGCGAGTTTCAGCATTACCAAACTTCTTGATGATATCTTTAAAATCTAATTTTGTGGCTTCATTAGCTTCAATTGCCAAAATTTCAAGATCACCTAATGTTTCTTCTGTTATTGTTGTATTTATATAATTTCTAATGAGTTTTAGCTTGCTATATTTGAAAATTAACAGTTCTGCTAACTCTCTTACCGATTTAATTCCAGAAAGTTCATCTTCAAGAATTGACACAATTTTTTTTATTTGAACAGGAAAGTATTCTGAAATATCATCCTTGTAATGGGTTGCTAAATCTACTGCGCATTTGAAAAGTTAATCTTGTTAGTGTAACTAGTGTTTTCCGATTTTAAAAAATCGACTATTTCACAAACGCGATACAAGCCACTGAATCTATTATTCAGTTCTCCATAAACTACGTCAGATACACATTGATAAAGAAAATATCAAAACGATGGTCCAGAGCCAGTTCATCATAATGCCGCTTAGTGACTGGTATTCTTTTTTCCTTAAATTTAGTACTAACGTTTAATTTTCTAGCCAACTCTACAGCTTCATTCCTTAGAGTGTTATGGTCATTTCTTAATTTGATGAAATGAATATGAACTCTCTTAAATGGATCTACAGCTCTTGGAATGTCCATATCTTTGCTTGCAATAATTTTGATGCAAAGTTTACGTTACACATTATTTTTCTAAGTATGATAGTTTTAAAAATGAATTGAAATGAAGCTATTTCGGATTTAATATTATCGTCTTCTATTCGCTCATCTCTCCTATTACTACACGAAATTATTCAATCCAGTGCTTTGATGATGTCCAAGAACCTTAACTTTACTGCCAGCAAAGACGTTACTCGCGGCCTGCCCAGCGTGTTGGATTCAGCCTTTTTATAGTTATTTCTTTTTCTCTTGATATATTTGCTAGTACATCCCACCGACTTGAACTGTTTCCAAAAAATACATATATTTCTTCAAGAATTGCAATGTACGACTGGATTTCCTCAGAACAATTTACTGTTTTTGTTTTATTGAAGGCTGAACTTTCCCATACTCTCCGCTCATAACAACTGCCTCATCGTAACCTTGAGTGCGACACTTTTTAAAGCTTAGTCCATTATCTTCTATTAATTTCACAATTTTTAATGATACTCACTGAATGATCATGCACTTCTGTAGATGGTAGAAAAGATTCTTTTATTTCTATTGACATTGGTTCACCTTTCTCATTTATTGCAATTTCTACGCATATAATAATATTACTTAATTGATCTTCCTTACTAAGTCTTGAGTTGTATCGATCATCGAGCAAAAAATGGAGATTCTACAACTTTTGTAATAATACAGGTTTTAACTTTATTACCTAAAATATTGATCATTTCGTCTTGTATTTGATGGCTTAAGTATTTCGTGGTTCTTTTAAGCTAATTGATGAAATTTTTTAAACATCGTCGTATTGTACAATTAACTGAACCATGGACAAAAAGTTGCCATTATAGGTGAAAGTAATTCACGAAGTCCACGGAATGCTTAAACAGCTTTTATCTAATGTCAACGTAATGTTAATAAGACGATCTAAAACTTAAGCCGAAAAAGTACGTAAGTAATCTTCGAAGTTTTTTTTTTCATTTCTCATAAATGTTACAGGCCATTAAATGTGATTGAAATGCCTCGTGAACCTGAGTTTTCTTTCACAACCCTTCCCAATCTCCAATCACTTCATTATGCCAATTGTCATTCCGTTTAGAAAAAAGCCAGCATGGTTCGCAATAAACTGCGTCTAAGACTTGAGAATAGCGCAACCACTGCCTAAGCCATATGTTGTTTGCTTCTTAAAATAAACATTGAAATATTTGCTATTATTTTGGGTTGGATCTCGAGAGAACAGGCCCGTATTTAGAGGAGAGTTTGTAATAAAGCTTATAATTCATTTCTTTACTTTATCAGACAAAATTTAATAGCCTATGTCATTCATAAAATCGTCTACCGTACATTGCCCTTCATTGTGTTGTTGATGTTCACTGTCCAGTTGCCAAAACTGGATTAGCTTGAACGTCCGTGTCCGTGTTTTCATCTAACTTAGTCACTTCGGTTTCGGCGTCTGTTCTGGAGTTATACGTTTGTAATTTTTAAAAGTTCCTCCAAGTTGCCTAATAACTCTTTTGCTATATTTTTCCATAGATGTTGCCTATTACAATACTATATATTTTTTTAAATTCATTATTAGCCCCCCGGCACTGCTCCCTTTTGCTGTATGGTAGTTTCGCTGCTGGCCACACGATTTATGAACTTGAAGCTACTTACCGAACTTTGGGGAAGAGTAGCTTGGGTTAACTGACTTCGGATAATCTGGCGCGATTGCTGCGATGTCGTCGGAGCACGCAGCATTACATTTTCTGAGTTATGAAGATAGCGTAGATAATTTAACACAGGTTTATAAAGATGAATAAACGTACAACATTGAGCCATATGTGGGACTCTAACCCACTTTCCTGGATGCCTAGTCCAGCGTGTTAAACCTCTGAAGGGATAGATCATTGATGAACACCATTCGATTCAATGCCCCGCCATAGATCAACTATTCACGCACATTCTTCTGAAGTTCAATCGTTTTGAATTGAGGAGGGTAAATATGAGTATTACTATGGTTGGTAATTATCTTTATAGTACTCATTCCATGAGAGCATCCCACTTCTTACATGTTTCAATAGATATGACTGAGAAAAGCCCTCGGTATGTTTAAGGTATCTTTGCCTAATTGGACACAACTCCATGTAAGTACATTAAGAGACCTTAATCTTGTTTAAACTTATCCAGAACATTTCTCAGTCAGTTCTATCCAAATATATAAGAACCGGGATGCTGTGATTGAATGAGAACATACGCACATACACAGACACACACCCACACAAACATACACACGTACGTGTTTGAATTAATAGGTTCGTGGGCAACATGAATTCCATTTCATCACCTTATAACACAGTGAATACCTATCAGATACGAACCAACTTACTGATGATCATTAAAAAGTTATTTTCATCCTATTCAGATAAGTTCGTTATGTTTATTCGAATTGATATTTAGTTAGTAATTTAGTTTGTATCACAAAGCTAGTAGAAAGGTTATGTCAAAAGTCACGCGAACAAAAAATGATTGAACTTTATTACTATATCTTATCTAATTCGATTTTATTTATTATTTGATCTATGCTTCATGCGAAGTGATTAAAGCAGAATAATTTGCTCAGATTGATAAATATTTGTCATATTATTGGATTTTTGAGACATCATCTTTACTTAATATATTATTATATTAGCCTAAATTTAAATTATTCAACATTCTATTCACTCACTAATCCATTGTTGTTACTATGCATTCGTTGTAGTCACTTAAAAATAATATGACGTAATAAGATAGATAAGTGAAACCTTGATAGTTACACAAATGCCACGTCTAACATGACTTAAATAATGCATTTGTTCAGCCTAATTAGTATGACAAAATTGATGTAATAGTTTTCGTTCAGTACGTTTCTAAATCTAGATTGAGAAAAGGCAATTGAAAACGGCCAAATTGGGATAAGTTCATGATAATTTTTCAATTTCTTACCATATTTATCCATTTCACGACAATTTTGATAAAATATTAATTCGAAATCCAATCGCTAGTGTGAAAACAAACGATTTGATAAACGTGATGATATTTGACAAAGAATTTATATTTATTCAAAAATTAAATATTAAAAAGTATACTTGATTATTCTATTCAATTTTTTCAGAAGTATTAGGATATGTGCAGCAAAGCTTTATAAAGAATACTCGGCAAATTTATGAATTTACAAACCCACGTTTGTGACCGTATTTTGTGCAATAATCATTCTGCACATTTGTTAAGCCCAAATCTCAAAAACAGTAAGCCAAGCAACTGTCTAATTCAGGTGGAAAATAAAATTGGAGATATAACCTTGTAGAGTTCCAGTTTCAAGGAAAAAGAATTATTGGAAGCACTATGCCATGAAAAAAATTCCGCGCACGTTAGTTTGTTGGAAAATGATATGTTCATTTTATTCAATTTTAGATATTGTGAACACTTTGAGCAAGGTCTAACATAATTAGTAAGTAATTAATTGGCTAATTTGATATTGCCACGATAACGTGTTTTTTCATTAGATTCTATTATTATTACTAGAGCTATGATTTCTACTGCAAACTTGAAGAACTATTGTTTGTAACCCTCTCTCGGTACTCTTTCATCCTGGCCCCAATGGTATAATTTCCTGTCCGGTGTTGCACGTTATTGCATACTCTGCGGGAGAGTGTGGCTCAGCAGTCAGTTAATAAATGTATCCGTGATTGTTCCGGTTTTCTGCAGAATCTACACAATCAATTATTTTTCTCATATGACCATCGAGTTTGCAGTGCGCGGTCATGACTCCTGTAATGATTCTCAGGGTATTGTTGCGTTCTAGGAATTGGTTGGATGGACTATCTATGTCCCGCAAGAGTGTTTAGTACTGAGTTTCCCTCTTTATTAAGATTTGTTGTAGAATGTGTGATCCTATGTCTCGGAAGTGTTTCAGCCTCTCTACGTTGAAAACCGCCCGCCTGTTCGTTTCCTTCAATTCCTGTATTGCTTCTTTCCTAACAGGGTGAAGTGTCCTCTGAATCCACTCTTTATTGTTCCCCATGCGAGTTTGGAAGATCTTTGTAAGCACGTCCCACTGATGAATTCCGTATTATTCGCCAAAACTTTCCCGATCACTTTCATGTCATGTTTAACAATTAAACATTCTAGGATCTAACTTCATCCAGATTTGGAACAGTATTTCGGAGAAAGAATCATAACTGTCCATGTGGGTTACAGTAGTTTTCGTTGAATTCATATTGGATATAAAGAATTCTGCAGCAAGACATCTTCGTCTTAAAAAAATCTAAAATTTCGGAACGACGTGACGTTCGATTTGAATTATGAAACAGTATGAATTGAAAAAATGGTTGAATAACACACATTTCTTGAATTTAGTATCAAATCGCACTGTAATATGATTGTTTAATACAATCCTAGCAGAAATACGTCGCCAGGATTCGCATTCAATTAACATCAAAATTGAGAACTGATTTCATTGCAACATCAGTATCGAATATAACAGATTGTTGAATAAATATTCTACGAGGTTCTAGAAGTTATAACAATACGACAAGGCGTTCGATATAAAACAATCAGGAATTAAATTGTTTCAATTAGCTCAACGAAACAGTCTATTATAAAGTGGTCTAGCAATATATTTGTAGACGTAATTAGCCACAGCAGGTCCATCTCAAGTTAAGAATAGACTTGCAGCTTAATAACTTATCTCACCTCACCTTCGGAATATGGTGACTTAATATTCAAAGGTTACATCACCAATTCGTTGTAAGTAAATTATTGATGATCTAATCAACATCTCATTATAATCAGTGATAAATAAAAGCAACATGATTGTAATGTGTCGGGATCGTACAGAAAGACTATTCTAATTATTGAAAGATGATGAATACCTTTGTATGATTTTAGTTCACTTACGATATAATAAATACAAACAATGAAGTAATGAACAAATAAACGTAATAGTTTCTGATCGAATGTTGAATGCATAATGTTTCAACTACTGAATCTTGAATTCTGGCTGGTCTTGAACTACATCCCCTCTTTTTACTATTTCTTCCCCAGAAGTTCTTGAAGAGGTAGGAAAGCTGCATCTCTTCGTCAGAGTACAGAGGTAGAAAAATTCCCATACTTTGATGGTCATTAGGTTATTAACTAGCTGAATATCAGAAATGTGCCGTTTATTGAGGTCGAAATTCTTGGTCATGAAGTAGGTAGATGGTAATATTATTTGACATAATAAGCTTATCTGGCCCTTCCGGCTTTGAAATATACATTTAGGTAATTAGTGATCGAAGAGTTCATTGATTTCAGATATTTGTTGTCGTTCTTGGTACTATTTGTAGTAGTGAGAGAATATAGTAATATGAAAAATTACTAATAGATATAGAGACTGACAGAACAATGATTAAATTGAACATGTCCCTTTTATCACAGAGGTAAGTATAATTTTGCTTTTATTTCATAGGAGAACATCGTTCAATTGTATCAATTGCATCACGACCAGTATTTTGATATTTTGGACTAAATATTGATACAGTAAGTGACGTTTCTTATATAAAAGTATTTGATTTGTAGATCACTGATATCGCTCACCGTCCATTTGTTAGCACAATTGTTTGCGTGAGGATTAAAGAATGTCTGATTGCAATATCACATCTATTCAGTAGCTGTCATCCACTACTATACCCGCGGAAACAGTTAATTAATTTACTGCAAATCAATTTCGGTTTTTTAGGGTTAATCTTCAGCCCTTTGTCACTTCATCTTTCTCTCCAGTAAGGGCTGACTGTATTAAGTCCATCAGAGGGTTAAAACGTTTTCTTCTGACGATTAAGAGAATTTCTTCGGCATATCTAATCACGAGACATTCTAGGTTGGCTACTTTCCCTAGTTCACCATCGACAACTGCATGTTCTAGCCTAGAGGAGATTCGTGTTCAGTATCTCGTCTTTGATGAACCGATCGAAACAACAGCTTCAAATGAACACGCTTCACAATTATGTTATCAGAAAACAATTTTATTGAAAAATGTTTACTCAAGTAGAAATCTAGAAATTCAAGAGCTAGTTGTTATATCAAATTAGAAGTATAAGTGAATCTTCTACAAGTTACAATGTGAATGATTCCTCATAACACCGCTCTCCTTCGGAGGAGGAAGCTGCAAAGCCAGAAAACGAAAAACGAAAACATAAAACCAAGCACGAATCATCCAAGAAAATGAGTTTTGTTTTTGAGCTTATGAATATAGATACTATTTCTGAAAGTTGCACTTCCCAAACAGAAAGAAGAAACTGTTTTACGATAGATTTGCGATTACTGAAATGGTTAATGGAGGAATTTGACAACTTTCAAGCCGCACCAAGTTTGTCTGTGAAAAATTCTTCGGGATTTATTACAAAATTGAAAGATTTCAAACTTGAACCTGGTAATACTCTCGTTTCATTTGATGTTGTTTCACTGTTCACAAATCCTTAAATCCCTGAGAGGATAAACATTCTGAAGAAATGGCTTCCAAATATTAATATCCCCGACAGAAACTGCACAGAATACGTGATGTATGGAGCAAAATTATTTCACTTCTAACAATAATTACTATAAACAAACAAGCGTATGTGCAATGGGCAATCCACACTCTCATTTTTTGGCCAATATTTCTCTAAGCAAACTTGAAACCTCCTTAAAATCAAAATTGAATCAGTTTCCAAAAGTTTGGTATAGATATGTTGACGACATTTTCGCGATTACAAGTGAAGATTTTGATTTAAATGGCCTTCTGAACACGCTTAATAGCCAATTTGATACACTGAGGATTCACTGTCGAAATAGAAACAGATAATCTGCTTCCTTCCCTTGATATTAACATTATAAAAGATGGTTATCACTTGGATTTCGACATATACAGAAAACCCACTCAAACAAATAGGTGAGCCTCGCGGATTCAGCTACACCATTTAGATATAAGATAGCTCCGCTTAATAGTATAGTTCATACATTATTGAGCGTCCTTCTCAGCCAACAAAACTATAACAACGAAATTGAGAAACTTCAGCAAATTGCGTTGGACAATGGTTACCAAAAATCTTCGATCAATAATTTAATCTCGAAACAGATAAGGAAATTGGAACGTATCCAAATTAGAGCCACTACCTTCAAATACTGAAATAATGAAATTCAAAAGTTTCACTTATCATTCTTGATAAAATGCTCAAAATGCTATGTGGGTCAAACATTTTGCTCATATAAAGAAAAAAGTGGTGAAATAGCGATAGCCGAATACATTTTGAATATAGGTCACATCATTTCTATAGAAAGTTTATTACTTCTAAAACACAGTAAAAACAAATATTTAGGTAATTCAGGAGGGATGGAAATGTATAAACGAAAAAGCAATTCATTAAATTTCAATTTATCCCCAGCTGAGGGTAACCCTTTGTTTACATTATTGCCCCAAATAGTATTTCAACAGGAATATTTTGATTTATTATTTAGTTTACTCTGATGATGGCTACTTGGTAGCCATCGGTACTTTGATAGTAGTTTCAGTGGATAAGGGCGATTATTTCTTATCAATAGAGCTGTAAGACATCCATAGTGTGAACTCTTCATAGTTTATTAATGATGAAACAACAGGCTTTTATTCAAAATAAGATAAGTTCCCTGTAGTATCTTGTAGGAAAGAATATCAGTTGATATTTCCTGATTACACCTATGCAAAACTGAACATATCCATGTAGGTACGTGTTATGCAAAACTCAAATTGACCTTCGTTTTCATGAACAATTTAACTTGTTTAATTCAGATTTCTTTTTGTTTGAAAAACTATTAGTTTATTCAACATCCTATTTAGGAATTATGGTAATTGGTATAAATGAGCAAATCCTAACAAAAAATCCAGTGCTAAATTACATTTGTAATTGATCCTGTGTGAAATAATTTATATTTTTCCTCATTAGGCTATAATGACTAGTCTAGTTTTAAGTACATGTTTCTGACCTAATACATATAAGTACATAAATTTGTTGACTATATTCAAAGATATCAGAAATATAGACACATGAGTCATGATAATATTAATCTTGCTACCTTCAACAGTATTGCGTAATATGAAAGCATATTCTGAATTTAATGATTGAGAAATAAACTGACATTTTATATCAGCTCTCGCCAGATACATAACTATGGAAATGCTTCTCTAAGTCTGAGTCTAAGTAAGTTGCAATGCTACTGAACTATATCTGTATAGATAAATCTTCTCACAAATGCTAGAGAGTTACTATTATACCCCGTTACTTAAATAAATTGCGAGAAATCCATTACAAGTTACAATTTTTTTTACAAGTTCGGAGCCGCCAGACGCCAGCTATTAGTAAAACTGGCTGACTGAAGGTCGGTAGGTTGTTGATATACAACCGATAAAGGTTATGTTGAAATTTCAGCCCTTAGATAACTATTGCATTTTTGATGCCAGTACTTATATTTTCTGATGTTCAGTAATGTATTCTCATTGTTGAGAGATAGCATACTAGGTAATTCATGACAATTCGTGAAGGTGATGACATGCATCCACGGTGAAGTCGATAGGAATGAAATAATTTCAGAAACTGACGCTACAATCTATAGAGATTGTATTATATACCGTATATTATTTGTATTCGTATTTGTGTTTGTATATAAATTATAATATAATAATAGATTCTATGAATAGTGAGTTACACCTAAATATTATAATAAAGTAACATTAGTATGTGTGAATAAATAAAGAAATATTATAATTGAAAATGAATTTAAGCCTTGTGATTTAGAATGGAATTTCAAAATTATGATCTATTCTCAATTCTATTTGAAATCAATTCAATTAATGTAATTATAAAATATAGATGTACTGTTAAAAGTAGATTACTCAGTCTTGATAATTTTTCCCTCATCGGTTCATCCTACTACCAGCGAACAGAAAAAGGATGACTATCAGGAAGAATAGAATAATAACTACTTCCGTTAGGTGGCAAGGTTCTTACTGAGCAACGTAGTAATAAAAGAATAATTTTTTTTTGGGATGTACCTTCCGAGGATCTTGTGGATTCAACAAAGTTCGATCGAACAATTTTTGAATGTATTATAAGAATATAGTTAGTTGCCTTAAAATCGAATGCTATTCCAGGGCCGCAACTCGGTGGCCAAGAATAAATTACCCCATTTTTTTCTCACAGCTCAGTAGATTGTGCAGCCCTGGCTCCTCTGACCTCCAACACCCCGTGCAGCGTGAACATGCCGTTAGATATATCAGCCATTTGCGCTACCTCAGACCTTGCGGACTGAGTCTTGTTCCAAGGGGCGCCCAATGGACCCAATCAAGTGGTCCAAGTACACTGAACTTGTCTGCTCCCATTTCGACATGGAACATGGAAAAAAGCTAACTACGCTCGTTTCAGACTGGATCAAATCTTTTCTTCTTCGCCGACCATAGCTTAGTCGAATATTCTCACAAATTATTTCTCAAACCAGAGCAGCAACAAATGAAACCATAGTTAATCAGTATTTTCGAATTTGCTTACCGATCCCGGGCGCTCAAAAGTTATAACAAAACACACGCACAAAATATCCCGCAGAAGATATTTTTTCAATTCTCGAATACCACTTCTACACATATTTTCAATTTGTTCTCCTTCTCAAGAATATATATAGAATCAGCTGGATGACCTGGTGGAATGTACAATTCACAATTTGGACCTGGGATGTAAAGATTTTCCATATCAGTTTCATTGGAGCATATATTATGAATGTTACATATCATGGTAAAGGCGGCTTCCGGAGGATGGATGCCAATGGAAGTGCCCCGTGGATATTCGTGCTGGCGGGTTATCAACCGCGAGTGGAATGGAATATCAGGCATTTCTATATTGATATATGGTTATGGTATAACCTTGCATTTCTGGCTTAGTACATCTCTGATAATAACTGAATGTCAAATATGACGTTACTCAAAATAAACCTACTGTGTACTTTCTCATAATTATGCGATTTCATCAAATTTTGCAGAAAATTTTTCAGTTTACTTTTTACCCCATTCTCTACGACAAACGAGTACTTTTCTTGTGTGAATTTAGTCGCTGGTACCACGAAAAAAACATAATCTGTCCCTATTAGACACGCCTATCATAAAAATTCAGTTTGGTCAATACTGCATAAAAACATGAATTGCAAAAATTTGAAAATCATCTAATCCCTGAAAAACTAATTGGCGCAAAGCCAACCTCAGTTTAAAGTCGGATAATTTATAAATCGATTTTACTCGAAAATGATGCATCCATCGAACAAAAGTATTGAAATTTTTCATGCAAAATTCTGAAAAAATTATTTGCAAGATAGTTGGGTATTTCTAGATGTTACTGATATGAATTAATATTATTGTTTGAGGAATCGTATATTTATTCACCATTTCAAATTACATAATTTCACATTGTACAGTTTCCAATATATGCACAAAGACGATGTCCAGAGTTCACATTTTAGATTGCTGTAGTAAGTATTATCTGAAATTTTTTTCTAATAATTCAGGTAATAATATCCTGGATTTTATTAAAGTTATTTCCGGAGATCCTATAACGGAAATGAATAGAATAACAAATTAGTTACGTTTTTGAATATTTGAATAAAACGGAGACAGGTTTATAAGAGATGCATAATCCAGTTTCACACTCTGCGAGATGAAGGATATTGAAGAATGTTAAAAACAAGTAATCTGGGACAAACCGCCTTTCTCTTAATATTTATTTAAACAGTCACCACAATTTTTTATGAGGAATACGAGTAAAATGAAGTTTTCTACACTGAGTTTGATTTTTTAAATAGGAAATATGGAAGTGTTCCGCTTGTATTATAGAATGGGTAGCTTAGCTTGAGTTCCTAATTGTTATCATTTTCATATCAATTTGAAAAATACGTCAATATTCTTTCACGTAAATTCTTCATGATGTTCGGTGCAACTCATTATCATAAGGTGCACATTTTTCACCATTATATTGTGAGTGTCTTTCCAGTTTATTCTATCTCTAGGCAACTTGAATGAAGTTTGAGGAATTTGAATCCCTTGTTTGCTGTGACTTCTCAAGTGTTCCTGGAAGCGCTCACTGAAAATGCGTGCAGTGACAGAGCAAAGATTCTGCTTAGCCTATGAACTCTGAATTTTTCGGTATTATATTTGATTTGCATTTATTGATGAATCCACATAATTTCTTTGAAGTTCGAAACGTGTTTATTCTGTTTTCCTTTAGAAATTATGGAATATTCTCGGATGATTGCCGTATTCAAAATGAAAAATTTATTATTGAATTATTGTTACTAGCTTAGAAATACATTACATTTAAGGCTTTTTCAGCCCCAGATCTAGAGGAAAGAGGACAAACCAAGGTCCATGCCCCGGGCAGCAGCAATAGTGGGAGGCAAATCCAAATTTGATCACAGATATAGTTATGTATTCAGTCCGCTGATCACATAACGCATTGCAAAACGAAGATTAGAAAAAATATCTAGATAATAAATAACGCGTGTCGCGTTGTGCATGTGGGCGAATAAACAAAGAGACATAGACAGAAAGACCATGGGTATAAATGGGACAATTACATTTAATTTCTACCGTTTTATTTCATTTCTTTAACAGTATAATAGTTGTTGTTCCAATCTTCGTCGCATTGCAGCCAGTTCATCACTTTCAGCGCTAGATCTAGTGCTCTTTTACAAATTTTGATGACTAGCGAAAAAATCTCTCTCACAATAATCATTTTATAAGAAAAAATGTACCTTTTGCCACAAAATCTGTTAGCAACACGAAATGGGACTGTTATTACTGTGACTACAGACCATTATAGACTATGAACGAGTTGTGGTTGTGTGCTTTGATTAATTTTTACAACTATACGTAGTATATAGTATAATGTAAGAATTGGAATCGGCCCAAGGAAAAATTTCCGTTTGTTTGGGGATGTACCCGTTTTGAGTATTTTTGAGTCGATCTAGACTAATTTTGACATGATGTCGTGTGTGTGTATGTGTGCGTGTACATGTGCATATGTGTGTGTGTGCGTGTGCGTGTGAGTGTGTGTGTGTACATATGTGAGCATGTATGTGTGCAAGTGCGTGTGCGGTTTCAAAATCATTACGAGATGCAATTTAGGTTTCCTTGTTTATATACTTGTACATTCAGGTGGAAACATGCAAGTGAAATTTGGCCCACTTCTTGGCGTCCAATTAAGTTGAAATTTGGCAGGTGTTCATCATTCCAGTGACAATGTACTAGAGCATATTTATGAGAGAAAAATAAAGATCATAATGTCAAAAATATTCTAGATCGATTCAAAAAAATGCTCAAAACGGATATATCCGCGAAATCTGGAATATTTTTATTGGGAATAAAAATACCGAAGTACCACGCGAAACGGGGCTACCGAGCTCTAAAACAATGAAGTTTCTATTTTCACCACTTTTAAGCGATCTGCAAAATTTCAGATCGGCAGTCCAATAAGAACGGTGCAATCGTCTCCACAGTAAGTTAAACACACTCACAACATAGATCAATATACATTTAATCAATGCTCATACATATACAGACATCATGTCAAAAATAGTGTAGATCGATTCAAAAATGCTCAAAATGTATACTTCCTGAGGGAAGTAAAAGTGGCCTAAAGGGGTTATTATCCCGTTATGTGCGTGTGCAATATTTCAAGGTATCTCAAACCGAGATATTTGATCTTTGACAAATTCTATACATAATAGCGAACCTGTATACTTTAGGGCCCGAAGTATTTAAAACTTTAATTACCGCATTTTCCAACATTTTCTCATCAAAATGGAGTATGACACATGTCCTTAGTATTTCAGAGTTAATAAAGTAATATTTGTAAAATTGAAGCTTGAATAGGAATTGTCCATTGATACTGAGGCATCCATCTATTGTTCCATCACTTATATATATTCTGTTCCCTAGATGAGCAAAGTTGACTACAATAATTCAATGTAATGAACATATTTGATTCACTTTCAAAAATTCTATTTCATATTTTCACATTTCTAGAGTGAAATTGGAGAATATTGATACCTACATACTTTCAGGTTATGTTTTTGAATGGAGGTATTCAAAGTTTCGATTTTCTGGTGATCAACGTTTTCGATAGATTGATCATTTGCTATCGTTGAAGATGATTTATCATGATAAAATTTAGTTTGACAAATGACGAATATGCCTTTTTGATTCATAGACACAAACATTTCAGAAAATTATGATTAAAATAAATAATCTGATGACCAGTATTGGAATATTTTTGATAATAATAGTTCATTGACTTTGATGTATTTGAACCCTCATCACATAATATTGTCAAATGTCATTCCATATTTTCAAGACGTAATGGAACATTCCTTCGTATTGCAGTTTGAATTAATATATATATATATATATTTATTTCGTATACCTACATATGCCCAACAGGTTAACCTAAGCATAAGACAAATAATACACAGCAACATTATATAAAGAATAACAAGGCGTCTAAAACAAAATGTAATATCTAATAGGAATAATGAAAATAAACTAACTTATTAGATTACGTGGTGACAAATAACCTTACCTGACCACACTAATAAGACACTGAATACTATTGAAAACTAAAACACATTGTGAACAAATAACATTAAAGTTTGTTGTCATGATAAATATCAAACATGTAGATAATACATTTGTATTAGACCTGACATTGTGAAAAGTAAAAAAGACAGCGACAAGACAATCTAGGAACAACATTTAATTTACCTAATAAGTAACTGCAGTCAATATTATTACTCAACAAATTATGTGGGAATATTGCACTCCTTATTGTTCTTCTTAGTTAAAGTGGCAGACAATCAAAAGTGGATAATAATAATTGATGGTTGAAACCTCTTCTAGGAAAGATATTGAAAGTCCTAACCCGGAGATATTTCAAATATTTACGTTGAATGCTCTCAGACAGTATAATATGGAATTTATAGGGAGGGTAAGCGTAAGAATGGGGTGATCAAGAACAGCAGCAATATACGTGTTCAAACAAGTAAGATTTGCAGCCGTAGATCTCATTTGGACAAATCCATGCTGGTATGGTGATATCATATGAGAGAAAGTACTATAAATGGGTTGAAACAGACACATCTCAAAGACCTTAGACAATATCGCAATTGGAGGATAATTGGGTATAATACCAACATCACCAGATTTGTGAACGGGAACAATCCTTACTTTTTTCCAACACTAGGAAATTTATTGGATTTCGAACTGAGATTGAACAAAATCTGTACTGAGACAACAGATACAGAAGCGCAAACTTTTATTAAGAAGCTTGGTTTTGATAATGTCCAGAGGTGTATTTATCCTTAAGGTGTTTAATAGCAGTTACAATTCCTAATTGACTTATTGATAAAATATTTAAAAATGATGAGTTAATGTTAACATTTGACTAATTGGTCAAATCTGAAATATTGCTGAAATCGTTTTCCGTAGTGGCACAGAATGTATCGAGTGCTTCAACAATTTCTTTGAAATCATATGCTAGTGTTTCATTGAAACGCATAGAACCAGGAATTGTAGTAGTAGTTTTTTTCATTCATGAAGTTCCAAAAACTTTTTGTAACACGAGTGATGGAGTTACCGATTTTCTCTGAATATAGTCGAGTCAACTAGGTATTAAAAAAGGCCGACTTACGAAAATCGAAAGATATTGACCGATTTTGATGAAACAAAGTGCATTCAATTCGGGATGACGTCTAGAAAAAAGCTTACCGGTTAGTTTTTTGTGCAAATTTGTTATTTTTTTTTCAAATGAAAAATTGACCAATTTTTGGCTAATTATTGAGAAAATTTGGTCGGGAGTTTTCGGGGTCGCTGGTTACGATTCTGAACTCAGATTGGCCAAAATCGAACTCCCCAGCTGGTAATTGGCCACTTTAATTGGACAAAGTGACCATTTTTTTAAATTTCATCAAAAATAGCCAGGAAAAATCACTCGGGGGTTTTTGGGGTCGCTGATTACGATTCTGAACTCAGATTGGCCAAAATCAAACTTCCCAGCTGGTACCTAATTGGCCACTTTAATTGGACAAAGTGACCATTTTTTCAAATTTCATCAAAAATAGCCAGGAAAAATCACTCGGGGGTTTTTGGGGTCGCTGATTACGATTATGAACTCAGATTGGCCAAAATCGATCTTCCCAGCTGGTAATTGGCCAGTTTAATTTGGCAAAATTGATCATTTTTTCTTAATTTCATCGCAAATAGACAGGAAAAATTAATCGGGGGTTTTCGGAGTCCCTGAGTACGATTCTGAAGTCAAATTGTCCTAAATCGAACTCCTCAGCTGGTAATTGGCAGGTTTAATTGGAGAAATTGACCAATTTCCAAAATTTCATCAAAACTAACAATTTGACTTCAGAATCGTACTCAGCTACTCCGAAACTCTCCGAGTAATTTTTCCTGTCTATTTGCGATGAAATTAAGGAATAATAATCAATTTTGTCCAATTAAACTGGCCAATCACCAGCTAGGAAGATCTATTTTGGCCAATCATCTGAATTCAGAATCGTAATCAGCGACACCAAAAACCCCCGAGTGATTTTTCCTGGCTATTTTTGATGAAATTTAAGAAAAGGTCACTTTGTCCAATTAAAGTGGCCAGTTACCAGCTGGGGAGTTCGATTTTGGCCAATCTGAGTTCAGAATCGTAATCAGCGACCTCGAAAACCCCCGACTAAATTTTCCCAATAATTAGCCAGAAATTGGTTAATTTTTCGTGTAAAAAAAATAACGTATTTGCACAAAAAACTAACCGGTACACTTTTTTCTAGACGTCATTCCGAATCAAATGCACTTTGTTTCATCAAAATCGGTCCATACTCAATATCTTTCGATTTTCGTAATGAAATATCTATTTGACTCGACTAATAGCGATTATAAGTTTCCTTTATTCGAACCTTGGTTAAAAAACTCAGTTACCTAAAATCTTCAAGATTCTGACTTATGCTTTAAATACCTAGTTCTAGCATTATTTTTATGTTTTATTAAGTCGATAGTAGATCTATAGGACCAAGGTGGATAGCCACGTTTTTTATTTTGAGATAGTGGTACATATGTATCAAATCCAGAGTATAACATAGAATTCAGAGAAAGCCCCATCAATATTAGAGTAATTATTCAGAATGGACCAGTCACTTTCAAGTGAGACAATTGTAAGAAATTACCTTTTCTGAAGTTATAGATGTTATTTACACTTATACATTTGAAGGTATGATTATGAGTATAGGGTGAAACGAATCTTCTTCAACTAAGAGAGCATGGTCTCTAAACAAATGACATGTAATGTTAGATAATACTGGGTTAAGATAGTAGTCATGATTGTTTGTTATATTATTGTATTATTTCAATTGCAAGAAATTCATGAAGTTTCTAAATAACAAATAAAGTTTATCAACGATATTCTTCTCATTTATTAAACAAGGTCACCGAAGATTAATAAGTGCTCATAAACTAGAGAAATTTCTTCAAGATATTCCAGTAACGTTTCTAAATCACTCGTTGTATATAGAAAGTACAGAAATGTATTTATTACACATTACACATACTGTTATTAGATAAAAGAATTCTTGAATCCTGTTATAAAGCAAAATATCAAATGTACATACCTTCGTCTTGACCCATATTGAAGTTTTCAGTTGCCTTCAACGGAATTAAACTGCATCGACTTGTTCTGCAAACAGAACAAAAGAACTTATGAGAATGTTCGTATCAATTGGAAGATGCTGACTCCAGTCTGTTCCCCATTTTTTAATGGAATGAAGCTTAACTTTACACTATCATTAATTGATCTCATTCATGAATGAGCATACGTACTTGTATGAATATGTATTTAAACTGGTTGGAACAATTCATAAATAACAATCAAACAGTTTATATTCTGCTGATACCATGCGACTGACAGAGTTCGAGTTTAGGTACTTTAGTTTAGTGGTATCGTAACTGATGTTCAAATCCCTTCCGCTCTTTATATATATATATATATATATATATATATATATATATATATATATATATATATATATATATATATATATATATATAACAAATGTTAAGTTCATGGGCGTCCGTAATAGTGAACTTGGTTTTGCTATGAGGTTGCGATTACGAATGTCAAACTTTAGGTTAACAACATTATCCCAGATATGTCAATCATTGATAACTGGATTGTCGGATGCTCATAACAAATGCAGTAGTTATAAACGTGTTCTTGGACTACTCACATACGCTCTATGAAATTTCAATTCAAACAGAAATCCATTCTCTGAGACGAAAATGTGGAAAATTAAAGAAATTTGGACAAAGGCTAATTGCAAACAATAACAACAAATTTCACCCCAAAATACGTGTCTGTTTCATATTGATGTTTTAATTTTTCGGACTGTATTTCCCGAGATACGCACTGTGAAATTTTGGAAAACACCTACGTTGTATCGATCGAGGAAGTTCTTGTGATATTGCATATATCAAACAAGTTTCAAAATCGAATTCTTCGTTGAGCAACTTCCAGTAGAAAATTTTTAAGCAAGGTTGGTTCTTTTGGTTTCATATAAAGGTAACAATACGTATACCAAAGAAATTTCACCGTTTTTCTTCAAACCATGTAATGAGAAATTTTATATGCTCCTGGACAGGCAATGTCTCTGCGATGGAGAGACTAAGCCGGGGAGCTTGTTTGGTTTATTCGCACATTTCATATTGTTGCTGCTTACTTTTGGAAGATTGGCCGCTGTAGCTTGACTAATCGCAAGATATACATTTAATATGATGTAATGTGGTTAATCTTGCATATTTTGCTTCATTACAAACATTGTTTATAAATTTGATTTTTTAACTTGCGTTGCGACCGCTACATTGCTATGTGAACCAGATTCTTCAAAAATGATATTATACCCATCCTTATGACATGAGCACTGTACTTCACTACTGTGTTTTACAACTATTATCATTAAATTGTCTTTATTTTTCTGAAATAAATGAATAACCGCCGACCAACAATGGCCGCTTGCCCTTCCAATTAATTACAAATTATGTTATGTCACAAATTCAGTTTTCACTCTGACAATAATTTTTGCAATACGAAATATCCCATAATAAATCTTTTATCTCTTTTACAAGAAATACAGGTATTTGCAAAATTGAAGAAAACAATATAAATATGCGGTTGTATACTACAAACCGGTAGGCAAAATACATATAGCTATGTAATATTATTATATTATACAGAATGTTTTTAAATTGCTTTACATGAGTGAAAATTTAGGAGAATCTTTCATACATTTTTTTGCAAAATATCTCCCCTTCATTACACTCCACTAAGTTGGGGGTAAAAAATGCTTCTCATCTACTTTCTCTGCTCTGAAAGAAGTGAAATAGACAAAATTTGGTTCACAACTTGTACTACTGGAAAAACAATTTGTGTAATTTTTTTCAATATTGAAATGCAGATTTGGGTTAAAAAGTAATGAAACATTTTTTTCTGAACTGAAAAAAGTTCAATTAATCAATTATTAATTGGGATGTGTCGTATTTCTGTTTGGACGCTATTAACCTAGGGTACCTTACTATTTTATGAATAAGTGTTGACGGCTAGTGTCAAATAATAATTTCGATTATTGTCCTGTTCCTCATACAAACAGACGTGATTATCTTAGAATTGAGTTGAACAAATACCGATTCAGATAAAATGGTAATTTTTACAAATGCTGAATTGACAGAGATGTATTCTGTATAATGGACGTACTAACAGAAAAGCATTAAATCATAGAGGCTTCGCGCTGAATTGTATCCTCAGCGTAGATTCCCTTATCGAAATAAATTCCCGAATTCCTTTATCAAAGTAAGAACGATACCCCTAGAGGAGGCTGTCCTCAATTCAATTGAAGATTGTCCTGAAACAGATGGGTGTAACAATGTTCGTAATGGAGCAAAATATACAAGATTAACCACATTACATCATATCAAATATATATGTTGCGAACAAATAGTAAGCAGCAACAATTTAAAATGTGCGCACAAATCCATCGCAGAGACATTGCCTTTCCAGAATTCCTTTATCAAAGTAAGAACGATACCCCTAGAGGAGGCTGTCCTCAATTCAATTGAAGATTGTCCTGAAACAGATGGGTGTAACAATGTTCGTAATGGAGCAAAATATACAAGATTAACCACATTACATCATATCAAATATATATGTTGCGAACAAATAGTAAGCAGCAACAATTTAAAATGTGCGCACAAATCCATCGCAGAGACATTGCATTTCCAGAAGCATATAAAATTTCTCATTATATGGATTGAAGAAAAACGGTTCAATTCCTTTTGTATACGTATTGTTACTTTCGGATGAAACCTTAGAAACCAACCTTCCTTAAAATAATTTCTACTGGAAGTTTCACAACGAACAATCCGATTTTGAAACTAGTTTGATATGTGCAATATCACAAGAACTCCCTCAATCGAGACAACGTGGGTCTTCTTCTAATTTTCACAATGGATATCTCAAGAAGCTCAGTCCAAGAAATTTAAACAACAATATGTAGCAAACACGTATTTTGCGGTGTGTTATTGTCTGCAATAGTCTTTGTTCCTGTAGTGGTCGTAGTGACCGCATTTGAAATGGTTTCTGAAGAATCTCAACTGATATTAGATTATTCCAAGGATATTCCGAATGAACGTCTATGAAGACGTAAGCATCGTCGTTCAGCTCGTTTTGCTCATCATGTGGAGTTGTTACGGTATGGTAGATTAAGGGTTACCAAAAACAAAAAAATTCCAATGCAGTTCCTTCAACTTCAACAATTTCGAAACTGTCAAGGAAATTACAGAGCTGCTCTGTAATTTTCTACATCATCAAATTCTTATGTGACATAGCTTACAATAATGTGATGACTGCTAATATAATCACGTACAATTCACATGACAGACAGATCCTTAGATTGATGGATCATTGTCACAGTTCGTACTGTTTATGCTATGACAGACTACACATGACTCATCAAGAAGGCAGGTGCCGTTTTCATGACGGACAGCTGATACATTGAAAGTCACATAATATTCTTGACAGACCATTCCATATCATAGATATCCATGTCAATTTAAATAAGCTTCCACATGACATAGAATATAATTTTAGGTCATTCCATGCTTTTATCTGTTTCTACTCATTAGAAATGTTTACATTAAGAACAGAAATTTGGGGAATAAAATCGTGATGGTGCAGCCAATGCTTTCTTCCAAGGGTATTAGCTGTTTCTGAGGCGTAACCCGCGGACAACCGCTGGTATGACATATGACTAATTTCATTTTAATTTTTCCTCCTATATCACCCCTAAGTGATTGCAGTGTATTTTCCAATCAACGTGAATATCAGAGTCAAATGTCAGTACCAACTATGAGAAAGCAGACTTGTAAACAATCTCACATCATATTGTCTGTTCTGAATATGGATGAAGGTGTGAAGCAAATTATAGAAATATTCTATAATGTTTCAGTTTTTCCGTACAATCTTCCGTTCGGTCAACTATTATTCAGGAAATTTTCCTTCTGGAAAATTATCATTCCATGAGTTTATGAATCGGGAAATAGTTTTATGGAAATATCCCTTGATTCCTCTGAAATTCAACGTTACAAAAACTGGTAGTGTCATAAAATCCAATCTACCATTGGGTGAAAGCTACACTACGAAATATCAATTGGACTATGAGTTGATGATATGACATTGTTTACTTTTTGAATCGATCTGAACAATGTTGAATATTATACTGAATGAAATGCACGCTCAAGGTCTCTATACAGTGCTGGATCAACGCATAAGCTAACAAAGCAATTGTTTAGGGCTACCACCGACAGGGGCCTCCCAAGAAACTGTTGTTCGTTGGGTTTCAATGTGATTTTCCTCCTTATTTTCAAACATGACTGAGTAAAAGAACAATTTCCTTGTTTTTATACCACTTTTACAAATAACATGAAAACTTCAATATAGTTTCAACAACGAAGTGCCATTATTAATCAGAAGCAAAATTAGTAAATAATTTTGTATATGTTTTATAATGACACGTAGATTGAGTCTCATTTCCATATGCCTAGGCAAACTCAGTCCCACTGATAAAATACCGGTTAGAATAGATAAGGTTAGCTCAGGTTAGGTTAGGTTAGGTTAAAAATTAAGATGTACAATGAACAATAATTATAGGCTATTATGTTAGTGTTAAGATTAGCGCGATTACATTATTTGCATTCTGTATCAACAAAGTTAGGTCAGGTTAGGCTAGGTTACAAACAAAGGGAGTAAAGCATTATCGGTTATTATTCAGCGCGATTACAATATTTGCATTCTATATCAAGAAAGTTAGGTTAGGTCATGTTAGGTTAGGCTAGCTTACAAACAACATTATTGGTTATTATAAGATGTTAATATTAGCGCGATTACGATATTTGCATTATATATAACAAAAAGTTAGGTAAGTATGTTAGATTAGGTTAGAGTAGGTTAAGTTAGGTAAGGTTCCTGGAAAGCAGGAGCCTCTTCTTTTGCGCGGAGCATGAAAACCGCAACCAGGCGCGTCCCCAGGTGGCGGATAGGGGAATGCTTATGGCCCTGTTGCCATAGTAGACAGGCTCCCGCGGACCAACAGGCACCCAGACCCCGGATAGAATGTGGGACTCCCAGTCACATGTTCCTGACAAGAGGGTGACGGATAGATTGTGGATGATACGGAGAACCATATGTTCCGGATGAGTAAGTTATCCCATCATAGATAACTTACTGAAACACACAGGAAAAATCGACAAACTGATTCAGTAGTGAAACACAGGTACCTTAATGTTGGGAACAAAATATTTTGGTACAAAAACGAGACACAACATCCATCCATAGCGTGATGGAGTACTGGAAACCCAGAAACCAGAACAACATGGTTAAAACGAAACAGACAGGAAATATCAACGAACGGATATAGTACTGAGACTGAAGGTACCTTAATATTGTGGAAAAACAATATTTCGGTACAGATACACACAGGAAAGATCCATAACTTGTTCGAGTACTGAAACCCAGAAACCGTAACATCGGTAAAATAACGAAACATATAGGAATTTATCCACATAGGTTAAATCACTAAGACAAAATACCGTAAGATTGGGTATCAACTATATTACGGTATAAACATAACGTGAACATCAACGTATACTACGAATGTAGATATTTACGTTTAATCGACGTAAATATCACTAATAAACACCAAAAGAAACTCAGCTCGATATAGAATCGACAAACAAAGAGAAAGACGCAGTCCATATCCTGAACCAATGTGATAAACGGTCCCGGGATATGGATGAAGATATGAGAGGTTTTAGCAGGTATGCTCTAACGTCATTGAGTGAGTCCTGCACTACCTGAAGTGATAGATAAAAGCTGACGGTGTGCATCAAGCATTAAAAAAAAAAGGCTAGGTAAGGTTAGGTTAGTTCAGGTTAAGTTAGGTTACAAACGTAGGGGCTACAATAAACAATCATTATTGGTTATTATGAGAGTGTGTAAGATTAAAGCGATTACAATGTTTGCATTAATAAACATTGTTGTGCAAAGTAGAACCAGGTACACAATCTGCCTACATAGAAAGGCAATTAATAGATGGACTCATTTTACGTCGACCCGATACTATAGTAACATTTTCATAATATTATTGAAAGTGGTATAAAAACAAAATAATTGTTCCTTCATTTGATCATAATGATAACGATATTCTAAAATACTAGTTTGATTGTACCCTGATAATAATTAAGGTATCGACAATTATAAAACGTATTGACACATAAATACATATCAAAACTGAGGTAATAAAGACTTTCAAACTAATTCAATGTATTTGTAGGTGTTTCTGAACATATGTACATATATCTAGTTATCCAAATATTAGTGGCTTACATTTGCTTCAATATATCACGTAACATATATTTGAAGGTGCCCCAGAAATTTCTAATGCTTGTGGCTACGTAGGTTGTTAATCCGGCCCTGCCTCTATACAGTTGAGACCCTACAAAATTGTGGATAATTCATGAAATAGAGAAATAAGACGTAACTTCACTTTCAAATTTATAACTATATTCTCAAATTATAAGAAAATATGTACATAATATACTAGTCACAACAACTCGCGATGCGTTAATTGAGTTTGAAAGATCTTTCAAAGAAGTGAATACTTCTTGACTAAGCTACCAAACATCGCTTTAATATTGAGATCATATAATACGTAATTTCGTCCCACTAAATAGAAGAATAATATTTAAATATCTCTTAAATAAAAGAACGGAAATAGTTATACATTCAAATCCATAAGAAAATGTTTACCTGGTCAACTGTCGACTGAATAGAACAACAATACTGGACACAATGACTATCAAGGTAACTGAGGTTACCTAATCTTTAAAGCAATGAATAATTCTAGTGTAACGATGTTTATTACGTGTAATTACGTGTAATATCAGTTAAACACGAATTTACACTTTCGTAATAATAGCTGGACCATTGAGTTACAGAGGGATTCTCAGAATGAGTTTTCACAATTATTATTATAATAACAATTGACAATTATTAATGAGTGCTTCATTAATATTCTATAATCCAGTCAATAATTATTTTTGAAAAAGGAACTATACGTAGATTCACATTGGATTTATATTGTAACGAAGCTTAAAATTTGATATATCTTTTATTTTGATCAGGCAGAACATACCGGTATTACACGTAAACTCCGGCTGAACAGTTAATTATTTCAACAGCAATGTGTGGACTCCGAATATGCGTTCCGAAGTATATACAAAATAATGAATATGTAGTGACTTTTCTAAACCTCCGTAATTCCGAACAAGTGTAATTATTTCAATAAATGAATTGCACATAGCGCATACATACCCACCTCAAAATTTGCATCTATTCCTAGGAATAAGAACCAAAAAAGCTCCCATAACATTCCTTTCCCAGCAACAGAGGAATTATCGTGAGAACATGAGCGCGAATTTTAGATATAAAAAGTAGCGTCACTGTCAAGCATTGTTCGGGACATGAGGAAAAAGACCACGGTACAAAATAAGGATTTGGTGGTACGGACTTGATCAGAACTTCGAAAAACATATAAAAGACAGGGGCAGACATCGAACAATTGCGTCATAGTATTTTCTTAAAAATTGAAATAACTGTTACCATTTAGACGACATTTAGACCAAGACCAAAGGGACCAATGATTCCCATCCACGCGCTCATACCAAATTCATGCTGGAAATGCTCTGCTTAACAGCCTGTTGCCTTTTCGCCAGCATAAGTATGTCACTCCGCGTCTGGTGAAATATGATTCATATGTGAAAAGAATTTTGTTGTGAAAATCCATATCTTCAAGCTTACGTTGTCGCACAATCTGCGAAACATGTAGGCGTGACGCAGGTGCTGAAAGTTCTTGAACAGGGTGAACATGAAAGGCATGAATCAATTGCTGTAGAAAAATGTATGCTATTTATTTTGATTTTTGATACTACAATTCGCCTCCCAATTATCCTTAAGCTAGTTGTCGGGTCATCTCCCACCATATCCAAAATTTCTTCTTCCACTTCCACAGTTTGTTTGACGAGGTCACCCATCATTTAATCTGTTTACTTTCAACTGGTCCTAAGACGTATTTCAATATTTCTAAAAGTTCGATTTGGAGTTGGAGAATTCGGACATCTTTTGCAATATACGCTCACATTTCTGAGGCAGTTTTCGTCACAAAAACCCATTATTAATGATATATCGGTTTGTTAAATAAAACTCCATCGGTTAATATATTAGAAACAAAATGATTTGGCTGTAATCAATGATAATCAAACAGAGAATACTATTTCTTATTACTTTGAAGTAATTGGCTTTGAATCAATATTAAAAGTAGGATTGGGCGGCGTTGTTGATCTCCCTATTTCGAGATCACCTGAACAAGCATCACCAATACTATAAATGATAAATAACAAATACTGTTAAGGTACTGAGAACCTTCCGGCTACCAAGTATCCATCATCAGAGTACACTAAATTATGAATCAAAATGTGCCTGTTTAAATACTATTTGGGAAAATAATGCAAACATGGGGTTACCCTCAGTTGGAGATAAATCAAAATCTGATAAATTGCTTTTTCGTTCATACATTTTCATGTTTTCTAAATTACCTAGATATTTGTCAGTACTGTGGTCAGAAGGGAAGATGGCTACTTGGAGTCGGAAGGTCCTCAGTACTTTAACAATATTTTTTTGGATAGGAGTGATTATTTCTTATATATAGTGTTATAGTGTATCAACAGTTTGAACAGTTATAGCTTATAAGCATCACCAAGCAGGCTAGGCCTGCAGATTTTGACAATCAGCGAAACTTAACACTGCCAGACTGGTTAGTTATAATTAGTTGCGTCAAAAAGAGTCAGTGTGACATTAAAATGTCTTTTCATTTTTCGAATCAAGAGTATGCTGACGTACGCCTTTGAACGTCGACGTTTGGGGTCATCTCAAAGGAACCATCTACTCGACGTCGGTGTCCACGAGAGAATAACTCAGCTAAGAGTTCAGAAAGCAAGTGAAGGGATTGATCGTGATGTTCTACTAAGCTTACACCATTCAATCAGACTATGTCGATTGTGCATGCAGCTAAATGGTTCACATGTCTAACATCTATTGCATTAATTAATTTTCAATTATTTCAATTTTTCCAGAAGGCCACCTTTAACTGAATACAATTGTTTATTGCCAATTATTTGAAATAAATTTTGACATTCACTTCAGAAACTTCAAGTTATTTTTTCCGAAAACAGAAAACTCATATATGTCAAATTTAATTGAACTATATCCAATTATTTGAAGTATTTTTTTCCTTCAAGCCTATAGGTCCTACATGAAACTGAATTCGATCATACTTTATGTGACAAGTTGTCCTCATTTTCCAAAGAACTGTTGACTGGTGAAGTCCTGCTATCATTTACTGGATCATTCTGTATATAATATATCATATCTAACTTTTTTGCCTTCCTCCTATTTTACTCAAAAACTAAGCATTTTTGAGCAAAGGAACAAAAGACAAGAGTTCAGAACGGAATTTTCGATAGAAATATGTCTACTGATTTCCAATTTATTCCCATATTGTGTCACTACAGTTGTAATCTAACAATCTTCAGCAATCGATAGTACATCAGAAAATAAGGCGACACACATAGTATAATTTTCTTCGGAAACACTTCCTAAGGGAGATACATCCTTTCAAGACTCGATTGAGAAAAATATTTTTTTTATCTTAACTCTCTGACTGCTACAGCGATTTCGATCAAATCTGGTTCAAACGATTCTAAAATTGACATCTTTTATTTGACACAAGGAAAAATCAAAGTAGACCTGTGGTATAGTTACTGGGGTATTGTTCCCTTTTAACACATTTTTATCTACATCACTGCATATTCCCAATTTGATTCTATTGATTCATCGGTCTATTTGAGGAAGAAGGTATTCTTTAAAAAATTTGATAAGAGTGCTTACAAGATATTTCAGTTTAAATGTAAAGTCGACTACCTAATGTTCGGGCCAGTAATATCCGGAAGAGGGGTTTCTTTCATTCTTGTGTGAAAACTAAACATGATGCCCACAATAAATGTTATCTTTTAATAAAATGAAAAATAAAAGGTTAGAACAAATGTTCTACATAATATAGCCATTCAACTTATATTAATGAGTATTTAAAATTTTATCTGAACCTTAAACTCCATTTATGGCAAAAACGGCAAGGAAAATCATATCATGCATGTTGACTTGCTGGAGTTTGGCTGATTACAATTGGGACATCTGTATATATCTCAGAATGGTAACGTGTTTATGACGGCACGTGTGAAAATGCATGATTCTTGTAGCCACAACCTACTACTTATCATAAGTTATATTGCTGCAGCAAATAGTTCATACAATTGTCGATTGTTCGTTAATTTCGGTGGACTAACTCGACAAAATAGAATATACTAGTTGCAATAACTTCAAAGGAGAATCTGAGGTAGAGACGGGCAAAATTCACAATGAATCAATTATCCTTATTACGCAATACGCAACTGATCCCGATAGAGTGGCGTCACAACCCGTCCTTTCACTGCCTTAGATTCACATTGGTCTTTATTTCTATGTACATAAGCATTATATTATAATACCGTAAAATGTGGGTACTCGCATTAAATCGTACGTAACTCTAAGTAGATATTTATTTAAGGATCATTTGCTCTTATTTTGACATACAAATTAGTATTATGTTCTACCATATAATTTACATGATTTCAGTTTTTGTAAAATAATAAAGAAAACCTATCTCATCACTTTTCCAGATGTTCCGTGTATACCAACTTCGCATTGGAAGATCCTGAATGTTTGTTCCAATAGAGAAATTGACTTATGAAGGGAGTGAATGTGCTTATGTTTCAGTGTGATGAAGGTCAATATTAGAGCTACCCAATTTATCTAAATTTTTATGATAGTGTATGGGGGGCTGCGACGAAATCACTATAAATGTTTTACCATATGTATATGTATCAAGAATCTACAGCTTAGCAATGTTCTTATAATATACGAACTTATGTCAAACAAAGTCCGGATACGACTGAAACTAAAAATATAACGCTCTTTCGAATCAGATGTTAAATATTCATGAGGTAATATAAAAAGGTTTTCAGACCTTATTAGAAATATTGCTATTTGAGCATTCTACCTGAAATGTACTTTTAACATTATAAAGACGCATGTAGGAATATGGGTTCTAATTAATTAAATTAGTATAAATCTAACTTAATGATTGAATATCTATTCTATGATTCAGAGACTTGAAGTCACGTTTTATGTGAATCATCTCCAGAATAGATCTTTTATGATAATCGGTTTCCTTAGTTAAAACATTAACATTTTTGTAATCAAATTGATGATTATAATCAAAGCAATGTTTAGCAAGGGCGGTGGATTTTCTTGTACTATATTTATGGCGGTATATTCTTTTTTGTAAATATTGCTTAGAGATTCCTGTATAAGTCCCATTGCAATCTAAACAATTTAATTTGTATACAATTGGGATTTGCTTATCTTAAGGTATTAAATGTTTTAGATTTGAAAAATATCTCCCAACACAGTTGACAAGTTTATGCTCAACATTCATATCTCACTTTTTTTAAACATTTCTTAATTTTCTCTGAGGTGTCCGGAATGCATGGTAATGTTATGAAATTTATATGTATTACATTTTACGTTATTTATATATGACGTTCCATGATAGATTTTGTTCACTCTTTCTTTAATGCTTGATTGAAAAATTCAAAAAAGCTGGCGAAGTGGATGAACAGCCACTTATCAAACACCCAGTCGAAACCGCATTTCCGAATATGTGGTTAATGCCCTGAAGAGTTTCAGCTACATCCTCGTCTCTTTGATGGTAATTTCCGTGATGCTTATCGCTTTACAGAACTTATTAGGGGTTTTTCGGTCCCTACGTTGTTTACCATGTCAACGCATTCCCACACCACCTAGCCTGATTTTGGTAGGATTGAGCTCTGTCCTCCTCCATCACACCCACAAGGCATATGTCAACCTGCGTTTAAGTATAGCTTTGAAGATGTTTGAGCTGAGCCACCAAATGTGGCCGATGACCATTGTGCACAACCAGAAGGTTCAGTAAATTTGCGGCACTATTGTTCTACTTGTGGTTTTTATATAAGAATCATATAAGTATTTGACTTGGTCACTGATCCCAATTTTCTGACCTGCTACTGTCAGTTTTCTGGTGTCCATCAGAGGGTTCAAAAATGTTTCTCCGACGATTATGAGGGTGTCATTTGCATACCCAATCACTTGACACCTTAAATTGGTTAATTTCACCAGTACACGATCGACCACTATGTGTCAGATGATGGGGGAGACTACTCCAACCCATTTTTCAAACAGCCGGTGTTCGTGATGTTACCTCTGGATACTTGTAGATTCCTGTTTTGAGCATGAAATATTCTGAGTTCAGGTGCTCACTAGGTTAGAAACTCCCTTATCATCAAACACTCCACAGTTGGAGGCGACCTCTATATCTAGGAAGGCTCCTACCGTATATCTCACGGTCGCAATCTGGGTTTCAACGAAAATAATTGCTTACCTTCTTTGTAAGTATGTTATTCGGCACACAGTGAATACGTTGTTTTCCCTTGATGAACCGATGCATTAGTCATTCTAGAGTCATCAGCATGAAGGGCGAAGGGCCAATAGCTCCTTGGAGTTGGTGTAGGTTGCTTCCTCTACCCTTGCTGCGGGGGGAGTTGTCTACGTAGGTATCTGTCTGTTATTGCATTCTGCAATTATTGGTCAGCTCCTTCGTCTATTTCATTCATCAAGCTTATTTTCCGCGGGAACGTTTTGAGACTTTCCTGCAGGCTCTTTTGATATTCCTCTTATTTGGATCGTCTAGAATTGTTGATTCAGCTTTCCTGCTCCTCCAGAGTAGCTAAACAAGCAAAAAATATTTGAGAAGGTTCTCTTGAAAATCTCCAGTCTATAATGTGACCTAAGAGTGTTCAGGGCATGGTTGAGAACACTTAACTCTCTTCTGACGACGTTAACAAAGGTTGGCTCCTTTCCTTATTGAAAATTTCAAGGATAGGGTGTACAGCAATTCGAGTAGGATCTGCCTCAGTGATTGCTGTCGGTACTTCCTTATATGCCATTCAATTATTATAATACGTTTCGTTGTTTTAGTATCAAATGAGCATGCCGATGAGGGTTTGATTCCCGGTCAAGTAAAAAAGTTATTTATTTGAATTATTAAGTACGTTACAAACTCTGGCTGATAGATGGCGCTCAGAGCTGCATGTTCCCATGAACGCTGATATTGGTTTCTGGTTGAATTTGATGTAACTGTCTCCAGTTACTTTGTTTTTTATAAAGAATTTGGTCTTATTGCTTTTTCAGAAGAAATAAGTTTTGGTAACGAGACAAGTTTTTCATTTATTTAACACACCAATTCTATGATTAAATGAAAGAACAAATACTTGTTTTTTATCATCTGGCTTAAGGAAAAAAATAAGAATCTCTACAAGCAACGTTCAGTGATCTCAAACTAATTGGATCTGAATTATCTTATGAACTCCGTCCTGCCGAATTCGATTTATCCTTTGATTATGTTAAAGATTGCGTAAGTAAATTCATTCACACTGAATATCTCACATAAACAAGGAGCCAAAATATTTTTTTTTAATGTAATCTCTCGTCAATAACATAATTAAAAGTGGTATAATTACAAAGTATTTGTTCTTTCGTGTAATCATAATGATAAATTACCATAGAGTGCGGCTTCTACCGTCAATTTTTTCCACTAAATCTATTTTTAATACCTATCTAGATTGATGGAAATGACAAAATACAGTAAAACAAAGAATTTCAAATATTCGCAGAAATGCTCCCAGTGATGGACTCGTGTTCATCACTATTTCTTTCTTTGATCTTCATTCAGATCAAGTAGATAAAGTTTAGTGAGAGGTCGCCTGTAGTTTTGACATCCATAACTCTAATATGTCCATCTGCTACAGAATATACAGCAGTAACGAAACCTTTGGGCCATGTACTCCTTGAAAATAGTGTGTCAATATATTGACTGCATCACCTACTTCAATGGAATATGAGAATCACTCCGTTCACATGTCCACCACAGGTAAATATTGTTTAAACCAGCGCTGGTGCCGCCAATAGTGATCAGCAAGTTTTTGCGATTTTTGCCACTGTTTCCTCGTAAACAAGTCATTTTCATCAAATTTACCAGGGATCTGAGCAACACATTCTGCTTATATCATGAGGCTTTCTTGAATTGATGAATCAAATTCATCCATACCCCAGGTTCTCCGGAAAATATTGGAAGTTTTTTGCTGAAACCATGTCATATAAGTTTTAATTCCAGCTCTTTTATCATATTACCGTGATCACAAATGATAAGTGTTAGGGTGTGATAATAAAAATAAGTGTTTGGGTGTGAGCTACATCTTTGTATTGGGAAATTTCAGGATTCATCCATTTCTGTATGAAAGACAATTTGCTGCTCATGGACGATGAAGTTCATAGTAACTAACTCTGTCTTTTTCAATTCGGTTTCTGTATTCACTGATAATTTCTCAATTTCTGCTAGTTTTCGTTCTCTCAAGTTCTATTTCTAATTGCCTGCGCCTTCGGGATTTGTTACTAGAAACCTTGCTGTTCTCATGAATTATCAATGAGCTTTCTTTAAGACTTCTGTAAATTTTTTAAAAACCTTGTGGATACTCCATCTATATTCATTTATATTCTACTGGCATAGTTGAAGTCAGAATTTTCATTGCGTATGCTATTAATATACCTGATAGATGATATTCGTGATTCTTTGGCTTCTTCTTACAGGTAGAGGCTTTATAGACGCTTCTTCCACAGAAACATTCTTTTGCCTATCCAAAAGACTACTTATGTAGCTACATCTAGTTACTTTACTCTTCATGAAGACTTCGCTTATTTTGCATTTTCAGAAGAAATAAACGAAATAATAAATAAAACTACTTTGTTTTACTATCAATGAAATTTAATATAGTCGTTACTATAGTTTCAACACTAAACGTGTCATCTTCAGACGAAAAATGAATTTAACAAATATTAAATCTACTATATATAGGTTAGAGAAGAATTTCAAACAAATTTTATGGCTATAGGAAATAGTTCTAGGAAAGACCATAAAGGGGTAAGGTGATTAGGTAATTCCGTGAGGACATTAGTGGTGCGGGTATATTTACTAACAGACTTTAAATACTAAAATCAGTTTATTAATACATTGAAGAGATTACTGTAATATAAATCTAGTTGATCGTTTAGGATCTTATTATCATACATCTTCATTCCTTTGAAAATTTCCATTGACTCTAATATATTTAGTTTTGAAGTTTTATCTTGACTATGTAAAATTTGGACATTATTCAAATTAGGAAAGCTATGGCCTGTTTCTAAAATATTATTCGCAAATGAAGAATCGGTTTTATTCCTTTAAAATAGCTCTACTTCAACCGTCGAAAATGCTTAGTTTTCTGGTAATGCTAACTATACTGTGCACTTGGCATTAGCAGCCGTGAAACTTGAAGTACCTACTAGACATTTTCTCATAGCACAATTAATTTACAACAAAAAATATTGATATTTTAATATTTAATATATGAAATTCAATCCATCAGCAATGCCAATTTGGCATTACCAGTCGTTGAAGAAGAATTGAATTTGATCAAAGGTTTTCAAAGCACATTTAATTTGCAACAATAAAGCTACAATTGATGCAATAATTAAACTTAATTATTCCTTTCAATGGTAATGTCAACTTGATCTTGGCATTACCTCCATTTAGAAGAAAAATAGGAAAACCACACATTTTTAAATGCACAACTTATTTACAACGAAAAATCGACAATTAATACAACAGTTGAGTTTTAGGAAATTGGATGATTGTATTTTATTGAACCATGTTTATATTCCGATACATGGTTTCACGATAATTGTAATGGAATTGCCGTACAACTCCAACCTGAAATTAGATATTTCTCATTTGAATGAATTACTTGAGCGGAAACACGAAATTTTACTACTATTCATAGCAGATAGAAATAATTGTTGATGAATTAATGACTCGGGAAAGTGTAAATTAATTGAAATGTGAATTTTAATGTATTTAGTTAATGTTTAGTATTTGTAGCAGTTATTATTTCTTCCAATAAGGTAAAATTCGTAACAGTCTTAGTCTTATTACCACATGAACAGAAACTATGAGTTCATATTGATATTATCATTGTGATGTTTATTTCTCACAATCCATTTTTTCTGGATCCGTACTACTGGGTTTTGAGGTCAATCATTACACCTCATCCTCAGGGATATATAAAGAATGACTGCTATAAAGGAAATTGTTATAAAAATCTTTTTATTTCATAATTTGATCAGTATAGTATTTTTTAATTATTAATATTGTAAATTGTCAATTTGTTGCAAAGTTTTTTTCTTAATATTTACTTACATTCAATATATAAAATTATTTATACATCATATGGTTTCATTTCCGGATAATTAAAGTTCATATATAAAATTTAATTTTCGATTTATTCAATTCATGTATATGTAACTTTAGATAACAAATTCGTGAAAAAAATATTGAAAAACTTATCATAAAAAAAGAATGTGTTTTGAAAGTTTGATGCTTATGCAATTATAAGGAATCAATGACAATAAACATGATTCACACCATCCAATACAACATGAAATAGCTAATTTTCATGGTAACATCAACCGATTGCTGAAAACACCATTAACAACAAAAAATTTTGAATCAGAATTAAAAATTATATGTTGCCAAAATGAATGGATCCAACAAAAACATAATACATAAGATGTTACATAGAAAACAAAATAAAATTTATCAAAATTTATTATATATTTCTCAAGCGATCGATAAGCGAAAAAATTCCAAACATGTTATCCCATCATAACCTGACCATCAGCTTTGAACCCCCAAACAAATTATCTCATATTCTGTTCAATGCGAAAGATAAAACTGACAAATTCAAAAGACCCGGTGTTTGTAAACTAACTTGTTCAGAGTGTGATAGTTTTTACAAAGGTAGATCTTGCCGTAACATAGCAGTTAGATATAAAGAACATTTTCGTTCCTTTAATATTTGTTGAATTCATTTTTCGTCTGAAGATGACACGTTCAGTGTTGAAACTATAGTAACGACTATATTAAATTTCAGTGATAGTAAAACAAAGTAGTTTTATTTATTATTTCGTTAAAATGATAAACTATCACAAAGTAACGGCTTCCACAATCGAATTTTTGAGAAGAAATAAATGTGACAAGACAAGTTTCTCATTTATTTGATACACTATTCTATTCATCTATTTAGAATGAGTGCAAAATGACAAAGCACAGTGAAAGCAAACAATAATAGTATATTCCTAGGGACACTTGGAATGACCATTTTCGCTAAAATGAACTCTGGTGAGGAACCCGTCTAGCACATCTACCGATATATTGAAACCCAAGTCAATGTACTAACATTCTCAACAGAACTTCGCTAAAATTGATCCACTATAAGAGCATTCATATGGAACTATAAATCGCTGCAGTACTTTGAATAATTACACACTTTCAATTCTTAAGATAAATCGTAATGATATGTCCCCATGTAAGGGATTGGCCATGCTTTCGAGCAGGTGTGGGTGAAGTCTTGACCTATAAGGGAACTACTTTAACTTTTTGGCTATGCACATCACTTTCCTGAGCATGGAGGATTTTCAGCATGGGGAACGAATTGATGAAATTCATATTCAAATTTTCAGAAGTGGAATATTACCTACATAGAAATATAAACATATGAAATGTAATACAGTGAACCAAACACAATTATCTTTTATCTTCTGGGAATGGCGAAAGTATATTTTCTTTTACATGAATTGTCTGTGAAAGCTCAGCGAGCATAAGCCAATGAGAGAGACGGCCTTGTTTCATAGTTGATTATTTCTTCACATACCTCAGAGTACTGAATGTCCTCTCAATCTTAGCTGTCGTGTACGACAATGCAAGACAAAATATCAATTCCTGTGTTATATGATAGAAGCAAAGAAGAACTGAAACAATAATTGGGAATAGCACCAATATTTAAAGGCGAATCGGAATTATTGCCTTATTTTATCCAAGAATCTTAAAGTTATCATTATTTTTATGATACTCAAAATACATTCAATCCTCTTAATGATTGAATTACTTCACGAATTAGATCTAAAATTTACGGTGAAGCTGCACTTTATTCAGCAAATAAAAACATAATAAGTTGGAATGAATTACGTCAATTCCTTTTGACTGCATATGCTGATAGATATGAGATGACGCTACCTTGGCTCATATTGTTAGACTTGAACAAGGGGACGATTCCCCGTTCGTATATCATAAAAAGAAACAAAAATTATTATGTTGACAGATTCCATTTGCAAATTTAAGCTATGGTGTTAATGATGTAGGTACTTAATAATCACTTTCGCAAAGTTGCCCTGAAAACGCTATTAAACGGATAGAAAGTACCATTAAGCTCTCTCATGAGGAACAAAGATCCCGTTGATTTGGAAACTGCATCAAATTTGCTCACTAATACTTAACAGAAAAAAATTAAATCTCATAAAGTTGATAAACTTCAGAATGTCAATACGCAAAAGTCAAGACAAGATCACAACAAAATTTTGTTACTAATTTTAAACCAGGATTCAGTTTTAAACCAACAAATCCACAAAATATCAATTCCAATTCACAACCTCAAAATTTTAGAGAACCGCGAAACTATAATCAAACACCCAAAACGAACTTTCAACAGCATAATCGTTCATATTTTACTTCAGCTCAAAATGATAGAATTACACCAATGAGCACATCTACTAATAACACGTTTCGTACCAACTTTAGGCAATCGTACCCACAACAGAAATTTCATGCTGAAGAGCTTTTTAATGTAAATGTTGAACACTGTGAGAATACAAATGACCCACATATCGGAATAAATTATGACAATAGTCCACTAGACACTACAGAATATAACGAAGAAGATTATACTTCGTACAATGATTTTTTAGAGCGCCTTGGAGATAAAACAAAACCAATATAACTCATGAATTTAACTATTAACGCATCCGAGTTACCAAACATTTTAGATCCATGTACAAAAGGAAACTTTGATTGATACAGCTAGTACCAAGTAATTTATAAACCCTGGTATAGCCAGTGAAATGCATCAAAATTTGATAAAGAGAGACCCTTTTCGGAAATCGACCATACATGGCACTTGTGTTGGAAAATTTTCAATAACTATTTCACTTCTGGAATAATTTAAATCAAAGTCAACTTAAAATTTCATGTTTCCAGATTTCACGATCATTTTGATTGACTTTTAGGAACGGACAGTTTGAAAAAATTAGAAGCAATAGTGAACATTAAAGATAGTTCACATATTTACCCGAATTGTAATTATGAAACTCATTATCGTATATGTTGTGGAGCCATGATTTCCACCCCGATTTGTGCCTTACAGGCTGAGTGCAATGAATTACCATGAACTTTACGTAGACAATTCCTTGCGTATAAATTCGTTATTAAACTGCGAGCATCATTTGATGAAGAACTGAATATAAGAATAACAAATTTATGTACGGATAACCTGACAAGTTCATATTGGAAAAATCGAAATTCTCCTCCTCTTGTGCACAAGCTGTTGAATCAATGGGTGACATATCACAATTTTTATTTAATAACACCTGCTATAATTATTTTTGCGGACCCTACAAGCAAATATTGCTAGATATCCCTATCATTCTACCTAGCTATTCTAAGATATATAACTTGAACCATAAAATATTACTCCAAGAATTGGAACATTACGAAAATTTTTAAAAAATCTACACAGATGGCTCAAAAATGCCTGAATCAGTGGATCTCGCTATTTATATTCCCGATGACAATCATACAATAAATTTTCGACTATGTAAATATTCTTCCATATTTACTGCTGAGGCTATGGCGCTATTACAAGCTTTGAACTATTGTCAGCGTTGTGTAGCTAAAGAAGCGATTATAGTATCAGATAGCAAAAGCGTATTGAAATCATTAAAAAACGTTAACCGTAAGAGTTTGCCCCTTATTCTAATGATAGTCCGGAAATACATGGAATTACTTGAACAAAATTATAGTATTATTTTTGTTTGAGTTAAAGCGCTATGTGGAATAAAGGGAAATGAAAAGGTTGATCTGTACGCAAAGCAAGCCACCAATTCTGAAAACTATCTACATAAAGTCACACCACACAGTGATTTCATCTGCAACTACAAATCAGAGATTCGGAGAACATTGATATTACTTTACAAACAGCAAAATCTGCGGAAACCTACAAACTATTTTTTGATTCATCCAGAAATTAAAAGAAAATCATGGTATCACAAAACGTTACAATTGCCAAGGAAAATATACACCACTATCGTCAGATTGAAATTTAATCATGGTCGCTTTCCTGCACATCTAAATTATATTAAAATACTTCCCACAAATCTGTGTGAATGTGGCGAAGGAGGTGACCTTAATCATTTGTTTTTTATTTGCCCGCTTCACCAATTGGAAACTGCAACCTTAATATAACAGTTAAGGCCGTACAACTTAAATTACCCGTTAAATATAAACTACTTGCTAAGCACTCAAGAAATAAGCTTATACCAACTGCTGTATAAATTTGTTGTTTCTGCTATGTTAGATATTTAGTATTTGTGTAACCTCCCTCTCAACCTATGTTAAAAACCTGGACATTACCCATGGTGTTCCTATGTTTTGTGTAATAAGACGTTAGGAGAGACCCCTTAATGTGAAAAGTATCCCAGTCTATAATCCCTTGAGTTTTTTAGATGGATGATTTGTAATAACTAAGTTTTTGACGCTGGCAATGGCACCCTTACTATATTCTGAATTCTTTTATTCCAATTAATTATTGATATTGTACCTTAGCTGTACGTGACAGAGGCTGTTGCCTAAAGATTACGACCAAAGCCATATAATTAGAAAAAAAAAACTCGTTATCATAAAACTACCCCTTAGTTGTACCATATTGAGACAAATATAAATTTTTCAAAATTCCGCACAGTATACATGAATAATGAAGAGAAAAATGCTCTCACGCAACTTTTGTGAGATTATTCTAGCATTTTCGAACAGAACGATCCAAAAATAACATATACAGATCGAATTGAGCATCAAATTCAAACAAAAGATGAGACCCCTGTCTATACTAAATCTTAAAGATACCCTGAAATTCACCGCCAGGAAGTAAGAGAACAAATTGATGAGATGCTTGAACAAATAATAATGCAGCCAATCTATTCACCTTGGTCGTCACCCATCTGGGTCGTGCCAAAAAAATTTGATGCATCTGACGTATTGTCGTAGATTATCAAAAATCCAATACCAAATATAACCGATCACTTAGATAAGTTAGGGCGCTGCCAGTATTTTACTACACTGGATTTTGCATCAAGATTTCACCAGATAGAGATAATTCCTGATGATGTACCACAAATGACAATTAATACCGAAAATGGTCATGTTGAATAGCTGTGAATGCCTTTTGGGCTGCAAAATGCCCCTGCAACATTTCAACGGGCTATGGAAGATATTCTTACAGGACTGAATAATGTTATTTGTCTGGTTTACTTAGATGACATCATCATCGTTTCCAGTATGAGTCTTCAAGAACATATAGAAAACTTGAAACTTGTATTTGAAAGATTTCAAGAACCGAACTTCAAGGTACAACTAGTTACCTATGTCCGAATTTCTTCAGAAGAAAGTCACCTATCTGGGTCATATTGTTACACCCGAGGGTGTAAAGCCCAACCCTGAAAAAATTAAAGTTATTTTAAACTACCCAATTCCAGCTACAACTGAATGAATCGAAGGGTCTTTAGGACTATTGGGAAATAGTCTTATTGGGTAATTTTGCTAAATTACAAAACCCTCAACAACATGGTTAAACAAACATGCTGTAATTGATATGAATAAACTAGAATACCGACAATGTTTCAAATCTTGTAAGAAATTTCTTCCGCCCTTGGTGCATTATTATCACAAACTCTTCCGGTGGCGTCTAAAATTAGAAGAGTTCGTTATACCATCATGTATAAGAAGTGGCTGATCCCTTGTCGAGGATAGAGCGTCGTGTTAACGAGACCGACGTGCCGCCCATCTTTCAGTATATGAAAAGTTTTACGAAGATCTCGACAGTAGTGGGAAGGATAACGATAATTAATCTACGATTGTTGAATACGATACTAAACACGACGATAACTACGATAGTAAATCAGCAAAAACTATTCACTCTAACGCAGAAAATCCACTAATTGGGATACCTATATTGGAGAAACCTCTGAATTATTTTAAAAATCAAATGTTAATGACCGAAGTAAATTATTCTCCTGATAGAACATTAATAAGGACACTATTCAATGAACCATACCAACGGTTCATCTAACAAAATTCATAAAATAATTACGAAAACGATATAATTCATTTTATCAAAGAATATTATTTTATAAATTCAATTATTATATTCATGTTCATTCTCCAATTTATGAAACATTCAGCAACGTATTACAAAGACATTTTAAAAAATCTGAAATTAAATCAATTTGTTGCAAAAAGCTGCTAGAGGATATTGAGAATTCGAATGATGAAATAAATACTATTGATAGATATCACACTGGTAAAACAAATCACCGTGCTATTGAGGAAATTTATACTCAACTGATAGAATGTTATTTTTGGCCCAAGATGTAACAAACAATACAAAATTTCTTGAATGAATGTGATCCTTGTAGATTACATACTTATGATAGACATCCTCTTAAATTAAAATTCAACATAACACCTATCGCATTGCAACCATTCGAAATCGTTGACATAGGCACCCTGACGTTGGAAAAACAAGAATGTTTAACTATGATTGATTCGTTTTCTAAGTACGCGCAATCATACTCCTTGAATTCTTCGCAAAGGACTGAAATCGCAAATAATCTTGTAATTTACTTTGGTTACCACAGTATATTATTCCAAATAACTTCTGATAATGGATGCGAAATTAAAAATGATTCCACTACAAGAATTATTGAAGCTACACAAGATCGACATTCACTTCATAAGTTCACAACATCCTGAGTCAAATATAGTGGATATAGTGGTGAGATTCCATTCCACACTTATCGAACATATCCGTATCATTGACAATAGAGGGAACTTTGAAAATGAATTAATGAGTAATGAAGTAAGATACGCAGTCTTAGCTTACAATAACACAAGGCGTTCAACATTAAAATTTAATTGTTTTGAAATTATCAATGTTCATTTAGAAAATATTAACCCTTTCGACATAGGTATTGAAAAGAATATAGTGTCAAATTACAACCAGCAACACAGAGATAAAACAAAAATTCTCTATGAGCAAATTGAAGAAAGAATTGGTGTGAATAAAGACCAAATTATTACCAAATTGAATGAAGAGGGAGAACACGTTCCGAATATACCTCTACGTGGTTTTGTCAAAGACAAACAAAAATGTAGGAAAGCAAATAGTAAATATAAATGGAAAATGTATTACGGAAATAGACTCACAAAGGAAAACTGGACGTATATTAACAAAATAATTCAATATCTGCCTGCATGTATGATCTTTGGTAAAAATTAACTTCCAACCTTTCGCATTTTGTCGTCAAGCAGCTTGATGCTGCAGCATTTGAATTAACAAGTTTGTCAGGCAAAAATGTAAACAGTATATAAATTCCATTTTCTTTCTAAGCCGTGTAAGGTAAATGATGATTGTATTAAGAACTTAATACAGAGTTTTAAATTTAGTGCTGCCGCATTTAAATTAATAAGTTTGGTATAAAATGGTAACAGCAAATAAGATTCATTTTATTTCTAAGCCGTGTAAGGTAAATGATTATAATACTGAAAACTTAGTAAAGCATTTTAAGGAGCCGTCAACATAAATGGTCAATAATTTACTAAGAAATAATAAGTTAGATGTACATCAAAAGACGATGAAAATCGATGTTGTATCATTTCTTAGTGTAAATTGTTCATTCCTAGAACTTCAACAGAAGCTAGAACTATGCACTTTTTCTTAGCAACTTTGGATTTTAGGAAGACTTTTCCAACTATCCTGATATATTTTTTTTTCGAATCAAATTGACGTAATTTACAGTGATGATATATATTCTTGTCTTGTCAATTTCAGCATGAATCAAATTCGATGGTCTTTCACAACCGCTTCCACGGCCTCCAACTTCAGATAATTACCTACATTTCTCTTTATTTAATGTGGATATGGAGGCACTTTTGTGGTTGTAGTTATCAGTACATTGAACTATAGGGATGAGGGAATTTAAATTTTTTACGTTCAGAATAGGTTCATTAATTGAAAACATTATTTAATAACGTCAAACATTGCCTGATACAACATTTGATATGTTTTTTGAAAAGAAAATATCACCAAAAATTAATGATTTACTAAGTAAAGAAAATGATGAGAAAGAACGTTACTTTAAGAAAAATTAGTACCGCTTAGTATCATATCATGATGATGATGATAAATGATGGTAAACATATCCTAGTTAGAATGTTATCACCATATTCTTGAAATAAGTAAACAAAATTTATAAACGTTCGCAATTTTAGCAGTCGAAAAATGCCAGCTGTGACGATCAATCAATCCAAAATTGGCCGTTAACTTGTTCTGGAAATACCAATCGCTACAAACAACATCATATCCAAATGAAAATTTCAGGAAATCTACCAGCATAAAGCGGCAAAGCATATTTAATGTAGATGTAGATTAAAATATTCGGATGAATAATCTCCCAACATATAAACATAATAAATCAAGGAATATACATATAAATATACTACATATTCCACTCTGTTCAGTCATTATTCCTCAATAACTCATAGTTCAACATTATGCTGATTTTAATTTTAAAAATGGAACCAATAGTAGGAAATACCAATGCACGTTTGCTAAATACTTAACATTAACTAGTGAAATAGAAAACGATATTACTCCAGTCACATTTAAGGGTTAAATTTATAAGATATAATGTTACATTGAAAACATAATAGTTGTAGCGTTTTTGACCGGTAAAATAGTTGAAAATTCACAAATGAATGAAGAAATGAAAATCTTGTTTGACGCTTTTCTCGAATTTTTACATTACAGATTTTCTCTAGTTGAAGTTTCCACACTGTATACTGAAGTTCTAAAGTATAGAGTGGTCATTCTATAGTGGTTAAAACTTCTGACAAACCAATTTCCGAAAAATAAAAACATATATTTTAAAAACAATTACTAGTTTAATACTGAGATATATCATTATTAATGAATTGTATGGCAATTTCTAGGTCGATGTAATATCACATTACTGTATGTTATGTTCCTCGTGTTGAATATTCGTCCAAGGTCATTGCCAATATGTGTAATTATCATTCTAAATGAATACTACAAAAGGCCTCCCACTACGTTACCTATTTCAGAGTAAATACTTTAATTACTCATTATCGAACTAATAAATTTCGAAATTGAATTCCAAAGAGCGTTATTCTTATCGAAAAGTTACACAGCTGTTAACTTTATACATATCTCCTGATAAGCAAATGATTGTATAGATTCAAAGGTCAGAATTCCTTGAAATCCAGTTAGGTTTTTGTCATGGCATTCTCATCACAGATACGAAACTGCACAACTCGGACAGTTCTGAGACGTAATTGTACATGGAAAGAGGAATTATTCGATACTTTCGAGGAGAGATGTGATTTTGTACACAAAATATATATTATACACCGAAGAATCTGAAATTTTCAAGTTTGCAGGGCAGTAAATACGAAAATTGATCCCTGAAGACGATTGTTGCTTTGGTAACAGAATCAAAAGTTTCAGGGAAGTTTCCTGAGGGGGTTTCATTCTTATTATATATATTATTATATTTTGAAAAAATACCTATTCGAAAGTGTCTTGGAAAGATTATTCATTTAGAAGCTTTTGACCTCTAGTTTTGAAATTCATTTTGAAAACGGTTTGCCCAGTTTATAGAAAAATCATGATCTGCCATCCCCAAAACGGAGTCATCAATGATAATGCTTCATTTCTCAAATGCGGGAAAAATTGGTAACATAACCAAAATATGAAATCAGCTCATATCTAACAATCGTCAAAGCATTGCACTAACATCTACACACTGCTACAACAGAAGACTGAATTGTGTCAAACTGAATGTCATATCCACTAGAAATACTGTAACATTCACGACATATAGTATCTACAGTAGACCCTGATATGATATTGATTCTTGCTAAGAACTAGAATATCGCCCTCGTTAATATATTAGAACTAGGAATTTAATTTTAACTTCCCTCACTATCGGTTTAAGAAGAATTTTTTCCACAGAAATATCCGTTTGAGCCTTTCTGAATATTTAGTCTTCCAGATGATATCTTTGGGTGCGTGCGTATGTGCGTGCCCACTGTGAATACGATTGCCGTTCGTATTGTTCGGATTTGAAATTTCCCATATCGCTTGAAATGGTGGAAATAGGAACTTTATTGTTTTTGGACGCGATATCTCCTTCCCAATTGGTGGCTTATATACATATCTTCAGTTTTTCGAATGAAATTACAGTATTTTATTGACTACCGTAATTTTCTGGTCATAAATATATAGACGCATTAATATTTAATCCACAGAAGTTTCAGAAATTCTTATTTCAAAGTTTGAAAGTAGAAAGTAAAATTCACAATATAAGATGATTTCGACAGAGCTAACCCAACATCAAATCATACAAGTACCGATATTGATGAGATTTTGCACACTTGACCTTCAAAATAAGGAGAAAATCACTTCCTATATGAGATATCGAGTGGAAAGTGACAGTATACATGGGATTTAATAGTTATTTATGTATCAAGGGAATTATAAGGGCCTTAATTACCGATGGCAAAGTTTGCGTCCCGAGGGCCTCTGGCCCGAGATACAGCAATTGCCTGAGGTTATTAAGACTCATTAATTCCCGTGGTACATAGATAATTTTATTTCTGACCGATTTCAATAAAATTTTGTTCATTTTTAAAACGGAATAAATGCACCAATTCATTACCTTCCCGTTATATTTGAATCAGGTACCGTTGATTATAGGAGTTTTGTTGTTGCTAGGTTGTTGCTATGTTACTTGTTTACAAACAAAGCTTTATCATCAAGCTGTGTTTGCGTTAAAAACGTGTTTTCTACCCCAAATATAATGGAGGATATTTTGAAAAATGCTGAAAAAGCAAGAGAATCATTAATTCCATCGAGAAAAGTGAAGCCGTATACAAAAAAGAATATAAAATATATATGGAGTGGCTGACACGGAAAAATGTTATGCCAAAAGATGCCACTGAAACTGTATTTCTGGCATACTTTCAAGAATTGGTAAGGAATTTTCTATGTTTTTCGGTGGATTTGGTAGTAATTGTGTTTATGGACTAAATGGTCAATGCTAAAATCGATGGTGACTATACATGAGAAACGAGATATCACCAAGTTCAATAAACTAGAGGCTTTTTTGAAACGGAAGAGTAAGAGTTATAAGCCGAAAAAGTCCGCTGTTTTATCTCCTAAAGATGTCATCAGATTTCTAATATATATATATATATATATATATATATATATATATATATATATATATATATATATATATATATATATATGTTTCTTCTTAGGTTCTCGCGGACGTAATGTGTAGAACTGGATTCTCGGGTATTGATCCGCGTTGTGTGGTTTCGGTCCTCAAAAGGAACAATTTCACGACGTTTCGGCAAAGTCGCATTTGCCATCTTCAGGTGATTCGACCGTAGAGTCTGGAAAATCTAGGCGAAGTTCGCCTATATATATATATATATATATATATATATATATATATATATATATATATATATATATATATATATATATATTAGCATTTCTTATTTTATTTTTACTTGTGAAAGGTAGAGAGAATTATAGAATCTGTAATGTCCCAATAATGATCCTCATTATTGATAGCATAACTATGACGATATAAGCTTATAATATCTTGGTCAGAAATAAAATCTATCTCATCTCCATTTCTCACCTCTTGCTCCAGATAAATACCAATCTGGATGAAATTATGTACACTTGACCTACAAATCAAGGCGAAAACACTGTCTACATGAGATTTAGAAAAACTATCCATTCCAATCCCCCCTCTTTCTTTGAAACAATTAAGTACCGTAGCGAAGCACGGGCAAATACTTATAAAATGTTGAAGTTTATACATGGGACGATGGAGATTCAAATATTCTGGAATACATGTACCTACGGCCTGCTTGTATAATTAAACTTCAGGGACTAGCATTCTACATCTTTATCTGTCTCGAATCATTTACAATATGTACCCTGCGGGAATGAGGGAAGATCTTCGTTCATTCCAAGGAGTGACTTTGCCTCCGAAAAATCTTCAAAAAGTTTATGTAATTATTACGATGTACCTATGTGGCAATCAGGTATGAAGTGTGAGAGTAGTATTTGAGTCAAGCGAGTCTTGTATGAGCGATCAGCGAATATAGTTTGTCCGCGATCCACTCGTTGAATGACACATATATTTAGTTTATTCCATTGTTCATTAAAGGTTATAATAAAGTGGTTCCTTTTCAATCAAAAGCTTCTATCCCAGGGTGGTGTTCCGACAGAAACAATGCAACATGAAACAGTTATAACTGAATGTATATTATTCGGCGTCTTAAACTATGAGCTTGGAGATTGAAACATAGTCTACGCTATCAACAGAACATTGACGACTAGCCATATCGTGACGTCACAGACCTACAAGGTTCCTCTTTGTTACCGCGTGTTTCTTGCTATTTTGTATGTACTCGCTATATTTTGTTCAACGTAAAAAGCATTTTAAGTGTAATATTCCTAGATGCAATAGGGACCAAAATTCAGCTTATACCTTGGTAACTGTTTCTACATTTCGTTTTCCAAACGATCCTTGGAGGAAACATTCATGGTGGTTGGCAACACATAGAAAAATAGCTTTAGAAATACAAAACACTCTAGTGTGAGTTAGATATTCCGCAGATTCACACATTATCAAGAACAAACTCCCAAAAAACCTGTTAGTTCACTTTTAGTTATTCCTAGAAATATTCACATTTCTTACAATTTTCTCAACAAAGCATCCTATCTAACGATTTCTCTTGCTACCATACGAAAACATTCTGAAGTACTGCAACGTACAGGTCGATATAGAACATGTATCGATGAGTGGAACGACCAAGACACGATAAAAGGCTTTTCAGACATTTTCGAGAGTTCCAAATAAAAAGAACCGCTAAATTTCAGCTTCAACACAAGAAAGTATTTACTGTTTTGTGAAATAGATGCATAATTTTCTAATCTAGCCATCATTATGGGTTGAAAATTTTCAGTTCACTTAAATCAGAACATTGTCACAATAAATCAGTTTGACTTTCTTCGAAATTTGAATGTTTCTTGGGTAGAACTTGTATCGTCTTGGCCTTGTTCTTACAGATGTAGTCTTGGTCTTGGTCTTGCAAAATAATGGGCTTATTGGTCTTGGTCTTAGTCTTGCATGTTAAGTCTTGGTATTAGGTCTTGCAAGTCTTGCTTTTTCACAACGATCGAACATACCTAGTGTAGTCGCCTCCAGAAGTATTCTGGTGCGTGTGCAATACCACTTGGTGCACTTTTATATATGTTGGTAAAGATTATCCCTTCCTGTTCCACAATTGGGACAGTGACCGATGAGGACGCCCTCAAGGACAGCTTTGACTTTCTACTCTTCGATAGTTTAGGGATAGTTCCTTGATCAATTATTCATAATAAAATAATTGAAAGTTCATAGACTTAGGCCGGATTGAAACTAACAAAAATACTGTAAACGAAAAACGACATCAGTGAAAAAATAAGACAAACGTATGTCCAAAATTGCTTTTAGTTCAAAACCTAGAATTTAAATAAAATTTGGAACGATTATCAAACGTTAGAAAGCTATCATTTAGAGCAATTTATCCTTTGTGAATATTTACGGCCACACTACAGGTTCATATATCTTTGGCGATCGTAAGATCGTATACCCTTAAACTATTTTGCCGTCCATGATCTCCAGTATCCGAAAATTAGAATGTTATGTTCAATTTTTGAACTTTTAAATTTGTATGATTTTTCAAGAAATGCACCGATTCCTAGATAAACGCAAAAAAAAATCAGAGTGTACGCAAATTTAACAATTAAAAAACAAGCAAAAATTCATGAAAATCAACATCCTTTCACATGTTTCTCGCATTCATCTCAAAAACAATGAACACACGTCAAGAAAGTTAGAAAGAAACTAGTTAAACAGTAAATATTTTTTCACCGTTATAATACATATTATTTGACTGACAATATATGAAACAGGAAGACCTGCGAATCCGGACATTGCAAAGAGAAAGAAGTTTGAGTCACACGTACCGCCAAAGCTAAGCAATATGCGGCTTCCGACAAAGCAGCTGCAAGGCGCTTTCGCCAGCGTCCCCAGATAAATAACTTTCTATTTTATAATTCTTTAATACTATTAAATATTATATTTTCAGATCTCTATAAGGTAATACAGAAATATTATACATACTATTCAGTGGCGGCTCCTCGAAGAAGGCTAAGGAGGCTCAGCCTCCTCACCAATTTATCTTAATAATCATTCTCAATTTTATTTCCTGTTTCTCTGATAATTCTTTAAATTTTACAATTAATTCCCCGTTCTCAATAGTTATTTTTAATCTGGCAACGGTGGCCAGAGGCTAGATTCTCTATATATCTCAAACGCTAAATACGTGTGGTCAACACAGTTGCCGTTTTTCCAACCAGTTCAATTGCCAAATAGGGTAAAACAGCGAATATGGCAACACTCTATGTAGGCTAGCTTCTCGTACGAACTCGGTCGGTCGTATGAAATACGATACTTGCTCCGACAGCGACACGTGCTCCGTCAGTTATTGTTTTTGTTTCGCCACGCGATGTAAGGTTAAGTTATAATTTATCTGTTCGGTGAGTTATTAACGAAGAGGAGTTCTTTGGTTATTAAACGTTAAAATGAGTAGTGATTTAGTTGCTGAGATCTTAGAAAATCCATTTAGTGGATTAACATATGACAGAAAAGTGTTCTTAGAAATAAACGGCCTTTACCGGATTTGAAAGGATTAGAGATGACAGGTATGTTTCAAAATCGATCATTTGATACTGATAATTATAAAAAATATTTATGGTTAACGGGATCTGAGGTACACAATAAATTATATTGCTGGTATTGCTTGCTATTTACATCTGATACAACTTCATGTTGGGGGCACTCGGGTTATGATGATTTGAAAAATTTAGCTAGTGGTATAGACATGAAAAATCGCAGGAACATATTACATCGAGTATTAAGTTTAAATTAACCGGTAAAGGAGGAAAACATATAATTTGGTAGACAAGAAACTACATTATAAACAACTTTTTTATGAAATTTTAGATACTATTAAAGGTCAAATTGAGATTCGATTTTCCGATTTGCATAAATTGAAGTTTTTCGACTTGACGAATAGAAGATTTTTCGAATCTTTTTCAAAAGAGTTTCCCAATACACTTTTAGATAACTTAGTTCTAAAATATAAATTTTTTGATAAAATATGCGTTGTATACTCGGATAAAGATATTTTAGGCCCGTACGATAGTATGATAAAATATATGATAGACAATGATTTGCAACAAGTTTTACCTCAGTTTTATAAACTACTTTGTTTGACAGTCACCATTCCTGTCACGTCGGCATCGGTGGGGAAATCATTTTCTACTCTCAAACGAATTAAAACTTACATGGGAAATACAATGGACCAAAATCGTTTATACAGTGTTAGTTTGATATCTATTGGAAAAGATTTAGTAAAACACTTGAACCAAAATGATACATTTTATGATAATATTATTGATCATTTTTCGCAAACTAAAGACCGTAGAATTCCGTTAATATAGAAATAAAGTTAATAAAAATAATAAAAAAAAACAAAATATGAAAAATTTCAAAAAAAAAGAAAAAATATCAAAAATCCAAAAGAAGAAAAAAACGAACAAAAAATGTTTTGCCAAGAGAAACTCTACACCTCCACGCTGGTTCTCGCTTGGCAACAATTAATTTTGTCACTGAAGTAGCTGGTACGGTCGCTGTGCAAAGGTTAAATTAATTGGCTGAATAGAGTATATTTTTACAAAAACGTTTTATGTCCAGCCTCCTCTCTTAAGAAGTTCACGAGCCGCCACTGATACTATTAGAAACAATTTATTGATTTTATCTTAATGCAGGATTTGCAAGAGCCTAGCAGGACTCTTGTAGACGTCTTGCTCTTGCATATAGAGTCTTGATCTTGCTATGAAAGTAGGGTCTTGGTCTGGGTCTTGCTTTTTATGGAAAACGGAGACTGTCTCGCTCGTGACTATTTTTGGCTATCAAATAAATTTATGATGAATGGCCCAGCATACATTTTGAGGAATGCATTCCATCCCACATTTCGCTGAATATATGCTTGAATGACTATTTCAAAGTAATTAATGTTCTCAAAAGATCTACCTCGAATCGGAAATTCTTGGCTGAAATTCACTGTTTCATATAAACTTGATAAGACACCTGAGATCCTGATTATCACAAAACCCTGTTTTTTATTGTTACATATCTTCATAGACGATACAACCACTAACAGACATACCTTCTATTTGATAGAAAATAATAAGATTTGTGGTAGAAGTGTAGGTAGGTCTTATTTATCTACTCACTATTCAAACCTTATCAATAATTTACAGAAAATTATTTTATTTTATTTTCAGATAGCATATAAAATTTGGATTGTACGTATTTGATTTCTTTTGATACCTATTATTACTGAACGCTTGGCGGAGGGTGAGGGGAAAAAAGGTGCAAGCAAACTTTAAAATCTTTGGCACTAACCTTTCACCCCTTGACAAGAATCCAACCAAATTCTTATGAAATTTTGTATACTCTCCCACATTACACTATACTCCAACAAAAAATGTTATACGAGTGTACACCAAACTTCCAAGGTAGTTCGCCCCTAGAAAACCCCAATTTGTAGCTACCTTGATCTGTAATTTTCGATGATTAAGACTTGAACAAATATTTATCACAGTTAAGGTAAATAAATACTGTATGTAGTCGAATTTGCCTCATGTCAAATCGCTCAATGATTGTAAACGTCCATATTTTAATATATTATTTCCTTTTAATGCTTATAAAATTTCAGAATTGATGTTATGAATATTCATCATAAAGGTTTCTTGAAGGTTATAAGGAATTCCTGTGGTAATAAACGTCAAAATGAGAAATAATTCCGGGGCATTAGCGAAATTCTCGTAGTATTCAGTGCCGCGCTGGTACCAACCGATCTGATTCTCTGGCATCCCGTTTCGACGTCTCCTGGTTATTGTTCCTAGTTATACCCTGATTGAAACATTCTAGAAATAGGTCCTGGTCACAACTCCGGATTGGGTGAATACCATCCTGAAAAATACGACGAGCTTCCTAAAGCGGTGTTATACAGATTCTAAAAGGTTAACTGCACATGATAGATTGAACTTCGGATCAGAGTTCCATTCTCAAGTTTGAACTGTATGAAGTAACAGTATAATGTTATCCATTATATATTCCGTAATGGATATGTTTTGTAACTATGGACTCTGAGCTAGGATCTGAGAACGCTCAAATACAGCCGTGAGGGAGAGTGCGATAGTTTCGTTGTTCCAATCTCCTCTATTTGGGAGGAGAATTTTGAGATAGATTGGACCGATAGTAGGTATTATACTATCTTGCCTCATTTCTAATGTGGGTCACTTAGAGGAGCCCTCACTCGAAATCAGTGAGTGCTTACGAGAGTAGTGCGTTTCAATTCAGTGACCTAGGGCTCTTAACCTATACGCCGTTCTCATAGCTTTAGCTTTTATGTATAAGTGTAAAGGTGATATTCTGGGTAGAGCTGAAAAAGCCCTAGTTGAAGCTGAGTTCATACCACACGACTGCTAATGATGGCCGTGACGGATAGTGACCCTGCCAGAGGAAGAAACTCCCGGTAGTGTGCCCAGCTTACGTTTCCTGGTAAACAATACAATTTCTGTCTTGTCGGTTGTGCCAATTAGAGCAGCACCAGCGGGCCACCATACTCAGCAACGTGTTTTGCAGTTCGCACAGTGTCCCCAAGTACCGCCCAAGTGTGACGCAACCAAGCCATCAGCGTAGGCTCGAGCATGAAGCCCTACCCTTTTCGACTCCTCCAAGAGTCCATCGACCAAGAGACGCAACAGAAGCGGAGATAAGAGTTCTACTTGTGAAATGCCTCCTGTAGCGTTGGTTCGTACAACGCAACCGTTATGGTGCGCCTTCATCGCACGCTTCGATAGCATCGCTTCAATCCATCTTACCACTGTTGTCTTGATTCCATTTCTCAGTGACTGAGCAAATAGACTCGGCGGACGTGTTGTCAAACAACCCCTTGATGTCCATAAGTACTTCCAGGTATATTCCTGCATTTCTGACCGAGCCATAGCATCATCAATTCAGGTGACTAGATGATGCAAGGCCGTTTCAGTCGGGAGGTCAGTTCGGTAGGCGTATTGACCACGATGTAAAGGATAGACCCTCAGTGTGACATTCCTTATGTGTGTGTCAATCAGTCTCTCCAATTCCTCAATTATGACTAAAGCTAAACTGATAGGGCGGAATGTCTTATGTTGGTTATAATCAGTTTTACCCGCCTTTGGAATGAACACTTGGCCTTGGAATAAAGCCGGTGGCAATGCAAAATCGGAAAATATATAGTTAACCTGTCTTACTTCCGCAGACTTTTATCACACTAACATTGATAATTCTACTACTGCCGAACTGAATAGGTACATTTTGCAACTGATTACCAGGTGATGCGCCGGCATGGTTTTTGTCAGTGAAACAAACAATAAACACTGCATTCAAAACGAATCTGGAGTTGTATGGATGTAAATGTTCATTTCTTACCTGGTGATTAATTAGCTTGCAACCGAGGAAACACTGAAAAAGATACTTATAAATGCATGAATACATCACCATAGTTGAAAACTGTATCGAATCTTTTTCATTCATAACTGGGATTCTATTCACTGATAAGAAACGTCAATATCATTCCATCAGTTGCGATAAAGTTATTCTCTGTTTACTCTTGAAATTTTAAAAGTTCGAACGATCTTCAAATAAGCAACATCAACTATACTGTTGTGCAAAGCATATTAAAGTAATTGTTATTGATGGGAAAATAATTCTTGCATAACTTTGAAAACCGGGAAACCATTGAGGTTTCTGTATCATTGCGAGAAAGATTGAATTTTCTTCAATTTATCAGCACTTACGTATTTCATTATAATTACGTAAACACGAAATTCTCCTGATGCGGTACACACGCTCTCTGAAGTTATAACGATATAACAGATATTTCCACCATTATTTCGGAATACATCTCAAGATGCATTTGAAATAGATGATATGTCTACTGATTTCAGATGTGAGTTGCTCCATAGATTTCAAATGTCCGTTTTTGCATCATCTCAAATGGAGAAATTACCAAGAGAATCCGATACCTACTTTAGCAATGTGCCTACAATAGCACATACAAGCCAAAAAAAAACGGATTGTGATGCAGCCTAATTGGATTCCTTTCAACACAGATATAATATACCTCAATATTCAAAGTTTAATAGGTAATTTGGATCAGTTGTGTGAAATAATATGTTATCGTCCTTCGGTCATACTACTAGGTGAAGCGTACTGCGTTAAACATTGATGATTTAGATTAATTAAAGATCTAGGGTTTTATTATTTCAGTATGATTCATCTAGCCGCCATACTGGTGGAGTTGTGACTTATGCTCGATAGGAATATAGTTTCAAAATGAAACCGAAAATAACCATTGGTAAAATTTAGTGGTGCTTAATTATAAAACTTAAAATTCATAACCAGAATATACTGCCGGAATATCAAAAATTATCTTGGTCAAGGGTGGTTGCGAAATATAAAACATGTGTCTTACTCTACGTTTGAAATAATTATGTCACAGTCACACTGACATCATCAATAATCTACAAATTTCATACCTATTTATTTCAGTTGTAAAACAATAATGAACTACAAATTATGAAATAATTATGTTACCTTTGAACCTTTTACAAGGTCGCAACGGCCACAATCCAGGTCGAAAACCTGGTTAATTTTCCGTAAATCGAATGACGTTCACGTGAGGAGCGCGTAGCTCGCAAGTTAGAAAAGTGCAGAATAGTGGTCGCTCCTACGACTTTGAGGCGACATCAGCTGTCAGCTACGAGCGTCTGACGTGCGACGTACCAAGAGGAATTTTATAGCTACTAAAATATACACGAAACGAGTAAAAGCTAGCGGCCTATAGTCGAAAACACTTCTTTACAATTGGCGCTGGCCACCCGGAGCTCGAAACGGCCCCAAATTAACAGGACCGAGGTGAAAAGTATAAACCCTAACTTACGCGCAGCGAGCTCCTCGAGGCATATGTCAAAATGATTTCGTTCGTAGCTAATTACATAGGACGTCTGGCGTTCATGCAATTATGTTCTTAGATAATTCGAACCTTCTAATTTCGATAGGCCACGTGAAAATCCCAAAGTCCAAAGCGCTAAAGACTTCTGAGTGTTACAATATTCGTATAAAATTGCCAAATTTCGCACTTTTAGAAACTTCAAATTAATTATAACATAATTATTTCAAAAGTAAACTAAGACACACGTTTTAGATTCCACAACCACCCTTGACCAAGATAATTTTTGATATCCTGGTACTAGTCTGTCTTTATCGTATCACTGATTCTGACTTTGGGAGTTTCTTTGATCGTTTGGATAGGTGGGCCGAAACTACCTTCAGCGATCAATGCAAGGTCATTTTGGTGGGTGACTTCAATATAAATTATTCTGATACGAATAATAAATATGTCACAAGATTCAAATATTATATTGCCATAATTGGTGTTGAGCAGTTGGTTGATGAACCTACTCGAGTTACAGGTAAACGTAGTATTCTAATTGGTTATATCTTGTGCAATAGTGCTCAACTTTTTTCCTCCAGTTCGTAATTCAACAATAGCTGAACAAAAAATAATTTCAATATCTATTAAAAATACTTTGATCACACCTGATTCAATCACTAAAAATTCTTTAAATTTTAGCACTAACAAACTAAGAATTGAATCATAATTTAATTGTTTGTAACTGGGATTTGTATAGTACCGGCGTTAAACAGATATACTATAACTCCACGGATAACATCACCGAACAAGTTACCCTTGTCTCTCCTTTGAAAAGGATTACTATCAAACCTAATCATGTCGCTTCGTATGATTATCAAGCTGTCAAATTAGCTAATTTTGTTTACTCTGATGATGGCTACTTGATAGGTGAAAGGACCTCAGTACTCCAACAGTATTTTTCTACTTTGATATGGTAAAGAAGTCGTTTCGATACGCAAAGTAGTATCAAAAAGGAGCTCTTTTAGACAAACAGGTAAAAAATAAAGTAATGATAGCTACCTACTTTGGTCAAATTTTATTTATTTTCAGATCGAATGTAAAAGAACAATAACATACGCATGTGTCACATTCCGAAGGTGATGCGCCGGCATGGTTTTTGTCAGTGAAATAAACAATAAACACTGCATTCAAAACGAATCTGGAGTTGTATGGATGTAAATGTTCATCTCTTATCTGGTGAATAATTAGCTTGCAACCGAGGAAACACTAAGAAAGATACTTATAAATGCATGCATACATCACCATAGTTGAAAACTGTATCGAATATTTTTCATTCATAATTGGGATTCTATTCACTGATGAGAAACGTCAATATCATTCCATCAGTTGCGATAAAGTTATTCTCTGTTTACTCTTGAAATTTTAAAAGTTCGAACGATCTTCAAATAAGCAACATCAACTATACTGTTGTGCAAAGCATATTAAAGTAATTGTTATTGATGGGAAAATAAATCTTGCATAACTTTGAAAACCGGGAAACCATTGAGGTTTCTGTATCATTACAAGAAAGATTGAATTTTCTTCAATTTATCAGCACTTACGTATTTCATTATAATTACGTAAACACGAAATTCTCCTGATGCGGTACACACGCTCTCTGAAGTTATAACGATATAACAGATATTTCCACCATTATTTCGGAATACATCTCAAGATGCATTTGAAATAGATGATATGTCTACTGATTTCAGATGTGAGTTGCTCCATAGATTTCAAATGTCCGTTTTTGCATCATCTCAAATGGAGAAATTACCAAGAGAATCCGATACCTACTTTAGCAATGTGCCTACAATAGCACATACCAGCCAAAAAAAAACGGATTGTGATGCAGCCTAATTGAATTCCTTTCAACACAGATATAATATACCTCAATATTCAAAGTTTAATAGGTAATTTGGATCAGTTGTGTGAAATAATATGTTATCGTCCTTCGGTCATACTACTAGGTGAAGCGTACTGCGTTAGACATTGATGATTTAGATCAATTAAAGATCTAGGGTTACAATATTTCAGTATGATTCATCTAGCCGCCATACTGGTGGAGTTGTGACTTATGCTCGATAGGAATATAGTTTCAAAATGAAACCGAACATAACCATTGGTAAAATTTAGTGGTGCTTAATTATAAAACTTAAAATTCATAACCAAAATATACTGCCGGGATATCAAAAATTATCTTGGTCAAGGGTGGTTACGAAATATAAAACATGTGTCTTACTCTACGTTTGAAATAATTATGTCACTGTCACACTGACATCATCAATAATCTACAAATTTCATACCTATTTATTTCAGTTGTAAAACAATAATGAACTACAAATTATGAAATAATTATGTTACCTTTGAACCTTTTACAAGGTCGCAACGGCCACAATCCAGGTCGAAAACCTGGTTAATTTTCCGTAAATCGAATGACGTTCACGTGAGGAGCGCGTAGCTCGCAAGTTAGAAAAGTGCAGAATAGTGCTCCCTCCTACGACTTTGAGGCGACATTAAGAGTGTGGTTTTCGATCCATGTCGTTAGATTATGAACTGAGTCAACTCAATAGCGTAGTCTCGGGCCCCAAAATGTCGTTTAAATACGAAAATTTAATTTAAACAGGTACTCTCAGCTGTCAGCTACGAGCGTCTGACGTGCGACGTACCAAAAGGAATTTTATAGCTACTAAAATATACATAAAACGAGTAAAAGCTAGCGGCCTATAGCCGAAAACACTTCATTACAACTGGCGCCGGCCACACGGGGCTCGAAACGGCCCCAAATCAACAGGACCGAAGTGAAAAGTATAAACCCTAACTTACGCGCAGCGAGCTCCTCGAGGCATATGTCAAAATGATTTCGTTCGTAGCTAATTACATAGGACGTCTGGCGTCCATGCAATTATGTTCTTAGATAATTCGAACCTTCTAATTCCGATAGGCCACGTGAAAATCCCGGAGTCCAAAGCACTAAAGACTTCTGAGTGTTACAATATTCGTATAAAATTGCCAAATTTCGCACTTTTAGAAACTTCAAATTATTTATAACATAATTATTTCAAAAGTAAAGTAAGACACACGTTTTAGATTCCACAACCACCCTTGACCAAGATAATTTTTGATATCCCGGTACTAGTCTGTCTTTATCGTATCACTGATTCTGACTTTGGGAGTTTCTTTGATGGTTTGGATAGGTGGGCCGAAACTACCTTCAGCGATCAATGCAAGGTCATTTTGGTGGGTGACTTCAATATAAATTATTCTGATACGAATAATAAATATGTCACAAGATTCAAATATTATATTGCCATAATTGGTGTTGAGCAGTTGGTTGATGAACCTACTCGAGTTACAGGTAAACGTAGTATTCTAATTGGTTATATTTTGTGCAATAGTGCTCAACTTTTTTTCTCCAGTTCATAATTCAACAATAGCTGAACAAAAAATAATTTCAATATCTATTAAAAATACTTTGATCACACCTGATTCAAGCACTAAAAATTCTTTAAATTTTAGCACTAACAAACTAAGAATTGAATCATAATTTAATTGTTTGTAACTGGGATTTGTATAGTACCGGCGTTAAACAGATATACTATAACTCCATGGACAACATCACCGAACAAGTTACCCTTGTCTCTCCTTTGAAAAGGATTACTATCAAACCTAATCATGTCGCTTCGTATGATTATCAAGCTGTCAAATTAGCTAATTTTGTTTACTCTGATGATGGCTACTTGGTAGCTGAAAGGACCTCAGTACTCCAACAGTATTTTTCTACTTTGATATAGTAAAGAAGTCGTTTCGATACGCAAAGTAGTATCAAAAAGGAGCTCTTTTTGACAAACAGGTAAAAAATAAAGTAATGATAGCTACCTACTTTGGTCAAATTTTATTTATTTTCAGATCGAATGTAAAAGAACAATAACATATGCATGTGTCACATTCCGAAGGAAACGAAGACGGAAGATGATTATTGTTAAACATGTCTCTAACCACGAAAAATAATTTCAACTGTGAATAAATAATAATACCTACGTTAAATAACATTATTTTTGTTGAATTGTGCAGTAGAATTGGGCTAGTTTCATGAGCACTGCTCAGTATGCTATAATGTGGATGTTGCTGCATTATTTATATGTGAAGTGCCTGTACTGCATGGTGTCACCTGATTTGTGCGTTTGGAAGTTAAATTCTCTAAGCCCGAATTGGAGGAGTTACTCGGTAACACTTTAGGTACTGAAGCTGAAGAGGCACCGCATAGCATCTGTCCCAATCTGGTTCTTCTTTTTAAGAATGTTTGAATATAGCCTTCAGCCACAGAGGATGACTTCCATCCTCCATGTATTTAATGCTAATTAAATCACTCCGCTTATTTGTTAGGATCGAGATGCTGGAACGCCGGAAACAATGACCTGTGTATTTGTGGGGGGGTTTGGCATAGACAGTAGCAATAATTTTCGTTATTTCTTCCACTTTATTTATGCTCATGGAACTATTTAGACAGTAGCAGTAGCGATAGTCTCGTATAAGTTGCGTTTTTCGGTCTCGCACCTATATATTGCTTTATAAACAATACCCAGAAAGGCTCTGTGACAATAAATCACCCTGGCATCCAATTTTTTGTTTTCGGTATTGTGACAAGAACAGAATCACCTTCAAACTGAAGTCATGTACTGTTATATTGACTAATTCCTTTCGTCAACATGTTCCACTGTAGACCATCAGTAGTGCAATCTAAAATAATAATAGTAAAGAATAATATGGAAACCTAATTTTAATTTTGCACTACTATTTACCTTCAACGAGATGTAAGTATTATTATCAGCATTCATTATAAATTTATTAATATGTTCAAATTTTAAAATTTGAGACTTATCGAAGTAGTAACCTTCCGAGCACCTTACTAAAAAAGCTTGCAATTTCGTGTACCGATATTCATACATGCTTTCAATTCAATGCAATGACCATAAAGTAGAAGCCTTTTTTACCTTGTTTTAACTATCAAAATGAATAATTGTAACATTTTCTGATATAACTTTCACATTCCTATCGCTGCACCAGTTTTTGAAAATCTGATACTCCTTTGCGTACACTTTCTTACATTTTTTGGCAGCAAATCATCTAGGCTACTGTTTTAGATTCCTAGTAGCTCTGGGAGAGTGAAATATTCACTTTCCATTGGTAATTCTCTCCCAAAATCATCCATAATAAGGATTTTAATTTAAACTCTTGACATTTCAAAATTTAAATTTCAATTACAGATATGATGCGCATGCAATTGTTTATTTTAGAATGTTAGTGTTAAAACTTTAACGTTTAAAATATTGAAGCAATGAGGGCATAAACTAAAAAAAAAAATGTTTTTTTCGAAATATGTGATACCAAAATAAAAATATATTATAAACTATAGTTATAGTTTATTCAAAGTGTGAACTCTTCTGTAGTTTATTACATCTTAATTCATCCAAATTGAGTGATGTGTTGCGAATAAAATACAAATTCCCACTCTGATAAGAATCAGATTGATTTTCTCTCTAGAAACCGAGACTTTCCTATATTTAACTATTACAAAGTAAAATAATAAATATTTATCTGCTATCTATCACAAACATATCAGATATGAAAATGCTTAACAGGCTATTATACCCCAATGCACATACTCTGAACAGATTTATGGTATTATATAGACTAGTCAATATTGATTGATATGAATGCTGTAAACTTTAATTGGGATTTCAATAGACGCAAGAATTTCATAATCAATAATGCTTCCATTTAAAGATCATATTCACAAACAATTCTATCAGATCTTCAAGTTTATAAAAAGATATCCATAACATACATAGGTCAAATAACAGAAAACAGCTCTTAATTGCTGGAAAAACATATCAGCAAGTCGACTATTGACAAATAATTATTGATAGTGGTAATTTTCATTTTTTGATAACTTAGCATTTTGATATAACACTTTTTACTTTGTGCTTTGCTACTTTTATCATATAAACACTAACAAAACTACTAACTGAATATAGTGATTAGTGACAAATGGAATGTTATCTTGAAATCAACAAGGGAGTTGCAATTTGAATATAGTGCATTATCTACTAGACCGGGATCGAGCTATTGGTATAAGATAACAAATACAATAAAAGAGTTCAAAATTGTGGATTCACTATAACATCAAGCATAATCACACTTATCCACTAAAACTACCTTTAAAGATTTAGGAACTTTCAGAGCAAACTAAATTAGAAAACAACATGTACATGTTTAAATACTATTTTGGGTTAATAATGCAAACAAGCTGTTACCCTCAGCTGGAGATAAATCGGAATTTAATTAATTGCTTTTTGCTTATACCTTTCCATGCTTCCTAAATTATATATCTATACTATAGATTTATCAATGCTGTATTTCTAAAGTGATAAACTTTCTTGAGCAACGGAGTGACCTTGAGGAGATTGGAGAAATATATTTGTAACATGAGTTAAAATCATTTGATGTATAATTAACTGTGTAGAAAACGTAAACTGAGATTATCGGTATTTCATGCGTTGGTATATAGCTTGTTCGACAACCGAATATCAGACTAATATCGGAGCAAAGTGACAGAATGTCGAAGCACCTGACCAACTATAGTTGTACCACATATGTATAACAGAGCGCCATACGTGTATCACAAGTCCTCACAGCAGGTGTACCACACGTGTATCAGCACAGCTCATCACAGATATGCAGGTTTACCACACTTCTCTACAGGTGTACCCACGGTCGTATATACACGTCTGGAAACGTGAGGCTGTTTCCTATGTGAGAAGTGAGTCCGCTAAGCGTCGTCTGTTGCGTAGTACCAAAAGGGTGGCGCAAGAGTCGAGGGATGTTCTCTGGCACTTATATGACCGCGTTTGAACGACATGGCGCCTAATCCTGACATCCTGACAACATACTTCGATCCATGCGCCAGCTTGTGGCTGAGCGAGGGACTACGAGTTTGGCGACATGTTGTAACGGGTTGCGTTACGAGATTGTATAGAACTTGATAATGAACAGATTAGATTTCTTTTCGGCTAGCAAACTTGTCATATAATTATTTAAAGACATCTGCCGGTCGATAAAACATCGACTATGGAAACTAGCATTCCTGATGTGTGATGTCGCTAAATATCGCGAAGTGGGAGGTAGAATAACATAAGTCGAAGAGAATGGATTGTGGTGTTAACCTTTAACAGGGTAAGTCGAGATTTATATTGCATTGTCTTTACATACATTTTCTAAATGTTTGCTTCCGAAATATGATGCACATCAGGCTACATATAATTTGATTTAGATTTGTTATTAAACTTCTGGATGTACAGTACCTGAATGTGATTATATTTCGGAGGAAGTTTCACTCGACTTATCCTAGGTCACACAATCAGATTTGCATTTAGCATGATCCCAGGTATATCTTTACAGGGATTGTTGTAGTCATTGTATGAAATTACTCTAACGAGACGTGGGCAGTTGTTACAGACAATATTTAATTTCCACCTTTTTACTTGACCCCGCAATTTGTGCACATGTTATTTGCGCGATTTTGTAGATCGCCCTTTTGTTATCCTACTACAAGATACATAGAGTGGTCTTATTAGACAAACGTGCAGTAAAGATTGATAAGGGTGAACACGAAACAAATAACCTAATTACTGCTTATTAATATCAATTGTAATCGATTATTTCTTTCAGATTAAATTAAATTTTTGCCTAAATTGATATCTCGTCAAGATATCCATTTTGTAATAGTGTTTCACAATTTGGGAAAGATAACATTATTGGTTGTGGAATCACCTGGTTATTCCAACCGACGGTGTTGCTTGTCCTTTTGATCTCAAGTCAGGTACTGTTCGTTCTTTGAAATTACAGGCTTTGAACGTCTGAGGTTCCTCACCCCTTCACTCCAAGGCGGTTTAGTGACTTTCCTGACAGGACCGACTTCCGGTCCCTACGAGTTTCAAGGAGGGTAACATTTTCTTGTTTGAATGACCATAATTTCATTCTCTGATTTTGTTGTTTATCCGAAGTTGTATTCCACTAATTTTTATAGAATCATTCGAGGTCTACTGTAATTCCTCTTATTGGATATTTCGTTCTTTTCAATTTAATAATTGATTTAATTTTATAATTGTTTTTCTACGAATTCAATATTATTTATATTTCCAATTGTTATTCAAAAAAATTTGTAATTTAATTTTCTTTATGATTCAAATTCTGATGGAATATACGAATTGTTAAGTTGAACTTGTATCGTTTTTCTGAATTTCCATCCACTGTTAAACCATCTCGTAGTGCTTGTATTCTTGACTGTGAATTCATTTAGTTTTATAGTTTTATTAAGCAGTTGGCGCTTGGGCAATTCACCAGTCTTGAATCACAAGGCACGTTTCACTACGAGCCCAGAGATTAATTAATTTAAATTGAGCTAGTTGGGCCAATTAAAACCGACCCAAAGCGGGTCCGTTTCACTGGCGCCCAGCATAGATGGGCTGCCGTTTCACATCCGTTTCAATGTAAGAGACTCATGTCAAACATAGAGTTTCCAGACCTGTATATACGACGGTGGGTGTACCACAGCTCTCCACACGTGTAACACTGCTTTCCACAGGTGTGTCACGCCTCTCTATAGGTGTACCACAGGTGTATCAAAGCTCTCCAAATATGTTCCATAGTTAAGTCACAGGTTTACCACAAGTCTATCACAGCTGTGTAACAGGTCTGCAACTGATATATAATTTCAACATACAGAGTAATGTACAATTCACTCACATAATATTCATGTCATTTGTCATGACAATCTATGATGTGTCTTGACATTCTACGAACTCATAAGGGAGCTCAAATAGACGTCTCCCAGCTGCACTGCAACTTGGATAGCGATAAGTTGTATGAGACGCTTTCAATATATTATCCGGAGACCATAGTTCACGAACTATAATAGTCGTTCTATGACGTCTCTTACTGTTTCAATCTACTTCGTTGCTAGCAACCACGAACTATGATCGCAGGATGATAACGTACAACAGGTTCATCACAGCTGTGTTGTAGGTCTACAACAGGTAAATATATGTATGACATGTGTCTAGCATTTAGACAGGAATTTTGGCAAGTGTCTGACATTTCGGCAAGTGTTTGACAAGGATATGACAAGTGTCTTATATTATGACAAGTATTTGATAAGTATTTGACAAGGGTCAGACAAGTGTATGACATTCAGACGAGTGTTTCACATTTGTCTGACAAAGACAGGTGTTTGACAAGTGTTTGACAAGGGTCTCAATTGAGTCTGATATTTAGATAAGTGTTTGACAAGTTCTTGACATTCAGACAGGTGTTTGAGGAATGTTTGACAATTTGACAATTAGACGTTTCTTGCGTGCTTCATGATCGTTATGAATGTTTCTGCATGGTTGGTTGATTAGGAACAAAAGCTAGAAAATAATTTACTAATGATTTACTTCTACATAAGACATAATCCCACAATAATTATACGAGGTGTTTCATCATAGTTGGCTAGCGGCCATATTTCGGAAACATCTGGGCATAAAGATGTAGAAAAATAAATTCATGATTACAGTGACTGTGAGAAAATCTTGGAAATTATTTTTAAGTTTCGCAGTTCGCCGCAAGAAAGCACAGTTGAAAATTAAATATTAAAATCTTTGGTAACATCAGTATTGTTAGAGAATTCTGCATCATTGGCGTACTGACATTAATAAGAGTGTGGGAAACTATTGCAACTTCAGAATGGATTTTCATCATGTAATGGATGGCTATTCAACTTTTAAAATTACAGAATTAATTGGACTGAGCAATAACGATTTAGACCTAGATTCACAATAGTGATGAATCTTACTTCTTACAATAAATTCATTGCGAATGTAGCCCGAGTTGATGCATCATGTTTTCAAAATAGATGTACAATTTATTTATTGTGGTTATTACCAGTAAACTTAGAATTTCCAATTCATTCCTGTTCCTTCAAAACTTGGCAAGATGTTAACTTATCAACTAAGCAGGGCCTCCATTGACAGTATCCAAAAGTGCTGCTTATTCTTCATTTTCATTATGCTGTGAATCATTATCTACTCAAGATTTGAGGAGCTGATGATCGTTATACTGTTGATTGCAATATTATGTAAAATACATTTTGTCACTGTATAGCCTGGATAATATTGATGTGAAATCCTTACCTAGGTGTAAACTACTAAAAACGCTACCGCGTACTGTCTATGTACAACATTGATAGTTCTAATAACCATTGCTTATTCATATACGTTTTGGAAGCTGTGTGGGTGTGTTGTAGTTTACGTCATAACGTATTATTGTAATGTATAATCACTACCACCCACACATATCTGCCAAATTCCACTCGTTCCAACCTTCTCCTAACGTTGAAATCATTCAATATCCGTTGATCATGTGTCGGCCTTGGCGCCTAGCCATTTTGAAAAACAATATCTCTGATTCCATGTCGACTGCCTAAGACAGATTCTCTTGATCGATACACTACTTAAAAGTAAATAAACTCTCGTTTACTTTAGTGTCAGGACTTCATCTGCTACCTGATTTGCTTCTATCACCTTCTCTCTTATAAATTGATTCGTTAATTTCCTCATCATGCTGTGGTTTAATAAGGGAAATTTCTCGTGAAGACTTTCAAAATTCATCTGGAACAGAGTTAATTCTCATATGCTCCCCCTATATTATTACCAAATGCAAATGCCTACACAAGCTATTCTTCACTACATATTCAGGATGCATTCGTCCTACATTCGTTCTCACATACTTGCTTCAATTTTTTTGTTTTGTTGGCATCTCTTAATGACTTCACCTTACATTGCCCATATACCTGAGAGTCGTCTTTTACTCCCACATTGTTCTCAAAAGCCTTCTTCTGAGTTTTTGATATAATTCAGTAATGGTAGTAGCTGTTCGCATTTGGCCGTTCAATATCTTAAATCTTCATCAACATTTTTGAGCCTGCTCTTATGATCCTATTTGTATGATTTAAGCTATCCACCAGATCAATAATATACCTCCATCTAAATGATTCATTAAAATATATTCTAAAGGAAATATTAGTTTGACTTTCAATGAACTCTTGAACCCAACACGATTTTCCTGAATATATCCGGTTGTCTCTGACTACCCCCTGTTATACTACCTCAGTGTTCCCAACCAGTAAATACATAACACCTTCTAGGACGATTGTGTCCAGTAGCTTCTCAGTAGTTGCCCACGAATTTCACTTCAGTTGGTTAGTCTCCAGTGGGTTGTTCAATCATTCTATTGTCAAGGTAATGTTGATTCCTGAATTTGTTCTATAACAGTAGGCCCACGTTTCAATTCCTCCTTCCCTAGAACAAAAAACAATGTCTTTCAGATCCATAATAATATATTCATATTTATTTTTGATACCTAGTCAACTAGTTGACAAAATCTGTTTCATTTGTCCCTTATATTTTTCATCGGTTTCTTCAAAGCTGGATCTTGTAATTTCTTCTTTATTATTCCAGTCTTTCACAATTTAAACTTATCGCTCACAATCAAAATGAAATATGACACAAATTCACAACGAACGACCAATCACTTCGTTTCGTGTTCAAGATAGTCTTGGCACCTAACCTATCCCACGGTCGTATAGACAGGTCTGGAAACTCGAGGCTGTTTCCTATCTAAGCAGTGGTCGCTTACGCGTCCAAGTGCGCGTAGTACCAAAAGTCGTCACGTAGGGATGTACGACCGTGGGCGTCACGTAAGAGTATCATCTTGATCTCTATTCTGTGACATTTGACAGTTAACTTGTAAACAGAATGAATACCTGCGTTTTCAGAAAAAATGAAACCGTGCATTGTGCCGAAATACAAAACGGGGTACAAAAGTGTAAAACAAAAAACTTCTGTTTTTAAAGTGCCGAAAGATGCAGTAATGCGAAAAAAGTGGATGCTTGCGATTCCGGATAGAAATCGTTTTAACTCGTTATAAGGGACATTTTGCCCATATAAAGAAAAATAATAGTGAAAAATCAGCGATAGCCGAACATATTTTAAATACAGGTCACACCATTTCTCGAGAAAGTTTATCACTTTTAAAACACAGTACAGACAAATTTCTAGGTAATTTAGAAGGGATAGAAATGTATAAACAAAAAAGCAATTTACTAAATTTCGATTTATCTCCAGCTGACGGTAACCCTTTGTTTACATTATTATCCCCAAATAGTATTTAAATAGGCACATTTTGATTTATAATTTAGTTTACTCTGATGATGGCTACCTGTGAACTCTCTTATAGTTTATTAGTATACAAGTATTTTGATTGTTATCCTAATTTAATTAAAAAAAATTTTATATGCGATCGATTATTTTCATGCATTTCCTTTTTAAATTACTGCCAAAAAAAGCCTTAGATAATAAGTACACACTCCGGAAAGAAATAGTTTTAACGAGGTCTTTTATGTGTACGAAAAAGGGGAAGTTATTTTTAAGGTGAGTAATAAATTTTGACAAGAGTAACAGTTCTATTCCTCTCTCAAATCAGAATAATAAATACAAGAACACATTTAATTGATAATTATTTTAATAATTTATGAAAATATAAGAATCTACACATCAGTTTGGTTGAATTTTATTGAAAATTCACTAGTGGCAATGAGAACAAATCGTAAATTAAAAAAATGCAGTGATCTAAAATACCTATGAAATAACAAATATATATATATATATATATATATATATATATATATATATATATATATATATATATATATATTACAAATCAACACTACAATGTAGTGTTCATTTGTAACATAATGGATTTCCATTCCAACAAGTAAAGACCCTTTACAATCTAAAAAAAATATATAGTAATAGAGGAAAAACATTGACAAATTACATAGATTCTTACTACTTCTGATTAAAAATTATAAAATTACTGTTTTGCTTCCAAATTAACAAGTGTTTGTTTCTTTATCTCTAAATCTAAGAGCAGGGCTTCCCTCATGAGGTTCGAGCTGCCATTTCACATCATTTTGAACCTTTTTTTTAATTCCATGTCTGCAATAGCCAATCTTTTGTCCAGGAGGGAATCATATTTCTCTGCGATTGTCGAGGATGTCAATTTTCGAGAAACTAAAGATCTTCTCCTACTGGAAGTTGCATTTGCCAAGATAGTTGGCTTTCGAGTTCTCAACATGCTGCTCTTGAATTCGCTCAGTCCCCAGCCTAATGTTGGTTGATTCTGTCATAAAAAATATTATGTTTCTACGATATATTTATGTTTTCCAAAATACCTTACCATATCAGTAGTTTTAATTTCATCGTTAGAATTACCAGGTTCGTCACAATTATCAGGTTCCATTGGCACATTGATTGAATCTTGTGAATAATAGATTCTTAATGAAGAGAATAAATTGAGCTCCAACTTTCCGCACATCCATGTTTCTGTTGCTGTGAAATTTTTCAAGTGAATGCACCTCTCTATACCTCGATTCTGAACATGAAGAATTGAATTCATTGGCTTCAGCTTTCCAGGCCTTGTTCTTCTCATGAACACTGACATCGTCAGTTTTCTTGCATTCAATAATGTGCTTATATTTATGCACAAGGCTTAAAAGCAGTTGCTTCTCAGTTTCAGAAAAATTAGGGATACGGGTCTTCTTTACAATAGTTCTCTACGAAAATAACAGTTTTCAGTAGAATTCACTACGATAATTGTGTATTATACTACCTTATTACTTCCCATTTCAACGGTGCAAATGGGCATTAGTAACACTGCTTGTGATTCCGGGAAGAAATCGTTTTACCCATAGATAACTCTACTACCGTATTACCTAGTAGAGTTAGTAGCTAGCTAGTGGCTGAGCGAGGGACTACGACCGTGGATACCCGTAAGCGACTCAACTCAACCATAGAGTTTCCGGACCTGTGTATACGACCGTGACCTATCCTTATCTCTGATCTTGTTATCACACAGTTTCTAACGTCACGTAGCAGGTACACGTAAAGTGATCACAGAACAATTATTTAGCGTGGAATGTTCGGTCTTAATCTCCATTCCAACAATTCCAACTAGACTAGTATGTCTTGGCATGGCAACCGACATCCCACCCCTTGTCATTGTGTAGGTTCGTCGTGCCACGACGTGTAAAACAACACTCATCAGTAAACAAGATATTAATGTGAAATCTGTTGGCGACTACTCTGAATAATTTGTGCAAAATTCAAACGTAATCCGTGGTCAAGTGTCAATAATTCTTGCACTACCGGGAAGTGGAATGATCACTCAAAATTCGACTTACACTACTTTTTCGAATCCCAATCTCTTGATGCAATGTTCTGGTACTGGTCTCAGGAATGTTATCAATCATTTGAAGAAATTTAAATTGGGTTCAATCGACTTATTTTGATCTCTACAATAAGTGGTAGTTTTATTTCCCAACAATTATGGAACATATAGCGGTCGAACGGTGACTCCAATTTACTGTACCTTAAGTCTACATAGACAAATGTGAAAACATGGGCCGATCCTTCCGGCACACTAACTTACTCCGTCTTATCTCTTTGAATATTTGCGGAGCGTAGTGACCGACCTAATTCCTAATTTTATAGTAAATCTGATGCCATTTATTGTTTGAATATTACTTCAGGTATATAGCCCCGAAAATAGCTCTAAAACAGCGCATCCTGTCCAATTTTCGACCAGTTTATCAAACAATCGCCACCTGTGATCTATTCAGTAATACCCAAAATGTTATTCTCCACATGGTTCAACGTGGCTGACTTATCTGCATACATCAATTACTCTACATATATTTTCTTCAGTACGTACTATTTTGTCACAAAGTGAGCTATGTTATATGGTATAAGGACTCCAAAGTTATCACCAATAACACAATTATATCGAAGTTGAGTTAGCTTAAATAAACTTTGTTTATCAACTTAAGTACTTCAGTTTCATTTTATCTCACATATTAAAATACAAAAATTAATATTTCCATCAGCTATCTTATAGATAAAACTACTACAAAAGAAAAAGAGAAAAAACTATCTTGGATAGTAGACTTCCGCGGACAGCTAATCATTACATCCCAATATCCGTTTCACCATGGAAGTCGAATCGCAAGGTTCACTCCCGTTTCTGGATGTATTGGTTAGTCGACAGACTGACGGTACTTTATGACATTCTGTGTATCGGAAACCCACCCATACCGATAGATACCTCAATGGTCTTTCCCACCACCACCCTGCCCAAAAGCAATCTAACATAAACTCCCTGGTCCACAGAGCTGTCAACCTATCTCAGAATTAAAACATCTATCATCTGCCTTATTATCAAACAATTTTTCCCATTACAACATTCAAAAAGCCATAAAGAAATACACTTCACCTAAAATTCCAAATCGACCTGAGCCAGATACCCTCCCACCTGCTTTATCCACGGCCTGTCTTCCATATATTCAAAATATTACAGATCGAATTTCCAAAATCCTCAAAAAACATAATATTTCTACCCGTTTTTCCACACTTCCAAAATTATCTCAGTTTTACAAACCTATCAAAGATCCCCTTCCTCCTCTCCACTCAGAAGGTGTTTATAGTATTCCCTGTTCTTGCGGTAAAGTCTACATTGGTGAAACAGGTCGTACAGTAGCTACTCGTGTGAAAGAACATGAGCGCTGTACAAGACTTCGTGACACCAGTAGATCTGCACTTGCGGAACACAAGTTTAACACAAATCATCAAATCCTTTTTGAAGATACTAAAATCCTAGTCCGAGCCCCAAATTTCTATCAGCGAAAAATCCTTGAAGCTGAAGAAATCCTAAAACATCCGAATAATCTGAACCGTGACTCAGGATATTACCTTCTCAACATTTGGAAACCCATCCTCGCAAATTCCACTTCGCACATGATCGCACAACGGCAGGGTCAGGTGCCGGAACGGAATTAACCACCTGAACAAAGGCAGTGAACTATGTAGCGTGAAGGATTTTTCCTACAATAAATACGGCTACAGAAACCAGTAGAACCAGTTTCAGTTCAAGCCTCAAGCCTGCCCTGAAGATGCCACAGGTAATGGTTGGCGAAACGTCGGCATCAAGTCGAGCTATTGTGACGCGGTATCCATCCGGAAGACAAGATTTTTCAAGAGAAAAAACTAGTCCTCAACCTCCATTATCCTTTCCAAAGTTTTCAATTTTCGACGATCAAATTGGTGATACAAGAGGAATTATAATTTTATTTTCTACATAAACTAGTCAGTAATATTGGTCCAGAAAACTATTCTGCTCAATGGTTTTTTTCAATTATTTCTAAATAGGCTCTTTAACCTGAATAATATTTGGCTATCAAAAGTAATCTCAGGCTTTTTATCTGTATAAAATGCATGACTACAATCAACTTAAGCCCTCTTACCTGTATATTATTTTGGAGCAAATAGCTTAGGCGACATTTTTATTATTAACGATTGTTACAGAGAAAACTTAATTCTAATATTTTTGTCTTGTTTCATTTAAATACAACAATTGTACAAGAAGTTATGATTTTTTTACCCTTTTTGAAAAGTGTAAGCCGCTCTACTGTAAAGTTACTAAATTGTCGCATATGACTTTTCACCCTACAAGCATCGATATAATACTAGAGAATATTGTAAGTACCTACTGGATTCACTACAATCTACACCAATGAACAAGGTAAAAAATCTGTCTAAGGTTCGCAGAATCATTTGTTCGACTAGAAGATTATCTCGATCATGTAACTTTCGCGAAAAGAGCCACGAACAACAACTTTAGAAAATGATAACTAGTGTCAGAGCTGTCCCGATCAGAACTTTGTATTACGCGAAAAAATATCCTTTGTGAGTAGTTACATGGAATTCATAAGGCTTTATGACAGTATGTTACAATTTTGATTTGGAAACTATCAGCAACAACAGAAATGTTCATGGTTTAAAGTATTGGAAAAAAAACTAAGGCACCCTTATAATTTTTTCCTAAATGTTCCTGATTTTCATTATGCGTTTTGAGTAATTATCATCATTTTTGCGATGAAGTCGGGAGAGTATATTGCATTTACTGCAGATATTTCTAAAATGTTTAAAAAAAAAGTCCTAGAGCAAGAATTCACCATAGTATTTTTTATCGAATTACGAGCAACTTTGAACAAAATCATCTCTTTGTCTGTCTGTCTGCCAAGAAATCTTGTCCCCACCATAACTAAAAAACGAAAGGTCCTATCACATTCTAATTTTTGCTGTTGTTCGAGGACGAGCCCTATTATTTTTCAGGGGAATTATATTATAAACATACTCTCTTCTGAAAGGTTCAACTCCCAAAGTATACAGTATACATTGAGTCGATTCTAAGCATTTACAGTGAGTTTGAATTAATTTCACCCAAATTTCAAGAGAATCAACAACAACAAAAACAATTAAAACTTGAATTTACGTCGTGTGTCAACAAGTTTATAACAGGAAGCGCTGTGGTCTAGATGATAGAATATTGCTCAATAGACTCGGATTCGATTCCGAAAAGTGGGAAATTAGTTTCTGTACATTTTCCTAGAAATATTATCCTTTTGAATATTAGTTAGTTTGCTCAAAGAAAATGAAATAAATTATTTATATATTCCATTATCTTTACACAAATTCGAAGAGTATCTTATAAGAAGACTGTGAAATAATTATATAAAAATCAGTAACCAAATCAAATGATTTGGCGGAGAGTAACTTTGCCATGCACTATTTATCTATTCCCCAGCGGCAGCACAATTCTAGTTATAATAGTTAATGTCACGGTCTCCACAACTGTATTCCATTAGGTTGCAATGACTGCATCTCGAATATTTTGTTCAGTCAATGAACTTTTCAATAACACGACTTTATTCCATGTCTTAGTTGTGGAGTTACACTCAGTTCAGATTGGAAACTATGAAAAGAAATACTTCGTACTTTGAACTGTTCAAATCAGTTCATTTTTCGGTTCATCAAGTAGACGGAAGTTTAAATAGATAAGTCTATTTAACATGTTATCAAAATACAGTGAGTAAAGGATTCAAAGAACCTAATTAAAACACTTTGTTTATTTAACAATTTCATTGTATGAAACATTTCGAATATTAATATTTATCAATCACATTGCATATTCATATATCCATATTTTAAACTTCAAGGTGTAACTCAAAGATTTTTTCTGAGAATATGACATTCTACATTTCTAATCTTAATTAATACAATAAGATTGGAAATTCGATATTACGTAAGAATCAAATTAATACTAAATAGTAAACATGGAATCCGTTTTGCATCTTCATTTTCCAGCAACTACTTAACATAACCTTGCAGATTACATTTTGATAGTTGAGTTCTCTCCAAACAGTTGATAAAGTTTCAATCCTTATCCTTATCTCTGGATAGGTCATTAAAAAATCATCAAATTATCAAACAATGATATAACTGCATACTTTACCAATATTAACAAATGTGAAAAGAGATGAACACCAAATGATGTTCCTTGGAAATAATAATACAAATGATATAAGAGAATTAATCTTGCTGTCGAAGAATAATGAAGGCATTCATTATGTGTAAACTCATTCTAAAAGTGGAGTGTGAGTGAAACACAAATTTATACTTATATTATTTATTATATAGTATTACAATAATTGTTTAATGTCACATCAAAAGGAAGAGCATCAACTACGAGTACATGTAACTAAGAATAATTCCTCAAAAAGTATTGAATGAGTATGAAATTAGGAATGGGGTGGATATAACAAAGCCTGTAATCGGAATAACGTTACAGATAGGTTACAGATGTCGGATACAGACCCACATCCTTGGATATCTTGTAGACAAACTCCACCATACTTGTCCCGTCAAAGATTTGTATTCTTATTCTTATTATTATTATTATGTAATCGAAGAGTAGATAGTATTACTATTCTATGGTACTCGTAACTGATTGTGATGGTTTTATCATCTGATATTATATAAACTAGGTTAAATTAAATTTAATTGAGCAAAACAAAAACATCAACAAAGTCACTGGTTGCTCAGATCAGAATTGTTCTTGAACACATTAAGGGATGATGCATATACAACTGAGGCACTTATAATTATTCCATACTGTGAGCAGTATATTTGGAAGAGAATGTTAGGGTTATCTTCAAATTTTCGTTTTGCAGATTTTGTTTATGCCCTCGCAAGTGTTTGGTGTTTAATGTATATATTATTGCAAAATGTGTATATATTGGTCTATATTGGTACGATAGGTATGTTCCATCGACATATACATATGGACTGCGCGTGGCAATGATAAGCGCCGGTAGTGCCGGCGTGAGAGAAGGGAAAACGAAGAGGACTAATACTGTCTTTATCTACTTTATCTATCGCATTTCTATTGGCCGCTGCGTTGCCATGGAAATGCAACATGACTGTAGCTAGTATGTTTACGTCCCGAGCCGATAGATAAAGACAGTATTAGTCCTCTTCGTTTTCCCCTCTCTCACGCCGGCACTACCCGCGCTTATCATTGCCACGCGCAGTCCATATGTATATGTCGATGGTATGTTCTCCCAAAAGCTAGTATATGTACACTTGGTTCAACAGATCAGAATCTTGAATTAGAGTAGGGAGCCAGACAGAGCCAGCGCACTCAAGAATTGGTCTCCCGTGAAAACTTGACTCGAGTTTGTAGGAAGCAGATTTCAAATGATCTTCTAATAAGATAAATTAATTTATTATATCCCCTAGTATTTTTCAAGATATGAGGAAACCAAGAGAGATCCGAATTTAACGAAGTAGTTTTGACTTTCAACTGTGTCTATAGTATTATTAGCATATATCGTACATTCGTTTAGACTGTAGAGTATTAGTTTTTCCAATGTGCCATACAGAGCATCCGCTCCGATTTAAGAGCTCAAGCTATTCAGAACATCAACTCAAAATTCTGCTTACGAATTAGGCCAAGAACTTCTCCTTGTGGCACTTCGCTTATAACAGGTCTGGATGAAGAATATCTACCACCAACTCTACCTCAGAAGTTTCGATTGAACAAGAAACTGTCCATCCATGAGGCTAGGTACCAGGTACGTGAAGTTCAGGTTAAAGCATAGGCAAGTTATCGACAGGTTCAGAGGTGAAAACTTGAACTTGAGAAAACGAGGCTACAAGTAGATCGACCACATCTGAATCAGATTCATAGATAGTTTATGTTTTGTAGTAGAGAAATAATGACTTTAGAGTTAAGAGATTAACTGATGTACCTAGATGTGTTTTTATTTATATCCGTCGTGTTTACAATTTTGCCTTCAACAGTTTTTGTCATTTTCATTATTGATGAATCGTTTGAGTACTTTCTGGGAGCCAAAAATCACTTTGGAGTTGGGATCACCTGAATTTCTGCCATAATTACTTTTGTTTATCATGTTGAGTGTAGGTCCGTCAAACCATGGTAGGAAAGCGTTTAATGCCTGTTTCTTTACTCAGTCGAGTGTCCGAGAAATAATGTAACGCGTCCCACATGCTGATGATATCTGGTTCACTAAGCTCAGAATCCTAGTTTATTAATAATAGTTCATTGTTTACCCCGTCAATTAGTGTATCGTAATCATTTTATTTCAGATATCGTAACATTTCAGATATCGTGACATTAGTGAACCGTACAGTTTGTGAAAGGGCAGTCATCACAGCTTATAAGTTCCGGATCCTCCACTAATTTGAAATCATTAGTGCTATATTAGGTATTCAAGGACTAAAGGACTGTTATATGTATTATATTGCCCCGAGGTCAACATTAACTCAGCCCAAGGGCCTCGGGCCCGAGTTATGAATGTCAACCGAGGGAAATATAATCCAGTAACGACTGTGGATAAGAAAATATGTTTTCACGAATAATTTTACAACGGAAAATTTGCTTGATCTATGTGAAAATTTATAACTGACATTGTTAAATAAAGTCATAAGAAACAAATGAAAATATCTCAGCTCATATGGGTCGCAATTGAATCAATATTGACACATACATGTTCTTAAGGTCGCTGGATACAATTATGATGATGAGGTTGACACGTGCTCAGTTGTTCATTAAATTATCAGTTTTAGACAAATTTACTATTTCCTTTGTTTTCAATTAACTTGGGCAAAACTTGATTCTATAGTGTTTTCAAGGTCACTGATGTAATAACTATTTCTGCAGTATAAAACTGATATATAAAATTTTATATAAATCGTTATCTATAGTGTGATAGAATTAGCTTTTTGGAGTTTTTAATTCTGAGTTCGGAGAAAAAAATTTCTTTACGTAGATGATTATGATACAAATTAAAGGAACTGAAATCGAACCCTTTTTGATAGTCACAAATGGTCCAAAAAAAAATGGTAAAAATGACCAAAACCGGTTTTTCTCGTAGGACATAGTTGGATTGAGTTAAAAAGAAAAAAGCTTCCAATAAGCTTATGCGCCGTAAAAAGACGGAAAAAATGAGCTATAGATGAACCCGATTGAACCAGCGGTGATCCCGCAAATTGCAAAAAACCATCGATTTTGCTCGAAATTTCAAAAATTCCTAACTCTTGTTCCTTTGAAGATTAAATGAAATTTTGATAGGTTGTAGCTTTTATGCCCACCAAGTACCACACAGAATTTCAGCAAAATCGAATATACATTTTTTGCAAACCGCAGCTTAATGCAAAAAAAAAGCACTTTTGTACAATGGCACTAAAAAACTTGTGGTGCGGTATCGCGCTTTTTTTTTACGAAATCATCTCCTTCAATAGTTAATGAATTACCAAATTTCCAACCTCTTATCTTTCGTAAAAATTGCTACAACAATTATTTTCAATAATGGTATTTCGTGCGCTTGGCGGTGTGGCGCGCGTGGAAGCGAGAGCCGCCGCGCTAGGCTCGTAAAAAACAACAATATCTCGGGAGCCCTAGCTCAAAATCGATGTTTTTTTTTCAAATCTGTACTATCATTCAATAATATTAAGATTGCGCGTATTTTCAAACTTCTAGTAATGTCGGAAGTGCTCTAAATAATAAATAGTAATAATGAATAGATTGCATTGTATGTATTTTTTAGAGTACTTCCGACATTACTAAAAGTTCGAAAATACGCGCAATCTTGATATTATTAAATGGTAGTAAGGATTAAAAAAAAAACATCGATTTCCGAGCAAGGGTTCCCGAGATATTGTTGTTTTTTACGAGCCTAGCGCGGCGGTTCTCCCTTCCACGCGCGCCGCACAGCCAAGCGCACGAAATACCATTATTTAAAATAATTGTTTTAGCAACTTTTACAGAAGATAAGAGATCGAAAATTTGGTAAGTTGTTTATTAACTATTGAACAAGATGATACCATAAAAAAATAGTGCCGTTACCGCACCACAACTTTTTTAGGGCTATTTTACAAAAGTACTTTTTTTGCATTAAGCTGCGGTTTGCAAAAAGTAAAGATTCCATTTTTGCTGAAATTTTGTGTGGTATTTGATGAGCAAAAAAACTACAACCTATCAAAATTTCAGCTCTTAATCTTCAAAAAACAAGAGTTATGAATTTTTGAAATTTCGAGCAAAATCGATGGTTTTTTGCAATTTGCGGGGCCACCGCTGTATCAGTCGGGTTCATTTGCTGCTCATTTCTTCTGTCTTTATATGGCTCATAAGCTTATCAAAAGCTTTCTTTTTTTCAACTCAATCCGACGATGTCTGACGCGAAAAACCGGTTTTCGCCATTTTTACCATTTCGACATTTATTGCTAATTCTATCACACTACTAGTCAGAATCAAGGAAATGGCGAAACAGAACGCACCTTACAACATGGGAGATATGGATTTAAAATTGTAGATATCAATACATTATGTAATCTATAACTTCTGTCAGTTTTGAGGATTTATCACTTCCGATTATCATAATAACTATGCTATATGAAATAATTCAAACTCCTTAATTCAGAATGAAATTATTGATTGAAATGATATAAGTCTTAGTTTAAAACCCTAGACTGACCAAACCCTTTCTATTAGTTTTATATACCATATAATTTATTGCGTAATTTTTACCAGAAGTCGTAGATCCTCCAAAGTCCGAAGTTATTGCCCACATATGTTTAGTAACATCTGTGCAACAGTTTATCTCCAAATATCCTCCGTAAAAAAAATATTACCAATCACCGTCGTAGAATCCTTCATAAATTATTTCCTATGTACGGAGCACGGTCGTATAGACAGGTCTGTTTCCTATCTGAGCAGTGACTCGCTTACGCGTCTAAGTTCGCGTAGTACCAAAAGTCGTCACGTAGGGGAAACATAAAAGGCGTCACCACGGTCGCATGTACGACTATTTTAAATACAGGTCACACCATTTCTCAAGAAAGTTTATCACTTTTAAAACACAGTACAGACAAATACCCAGGTATATTAGAAGGGATGGAAATGTATAAACAAAAAAGCAATTTACTAAATTTCGATTTATTTCCAGCTGAGGGTAACCCTTTGTTTACATTATTATCCCCAAATAATATTTAAATAGGCACATTTTGATTTATAATTTAGTTTACTCTGATGATGGCTACTTGGTAGCCTAAAGGTCCTCAGTACTTTAGTAGTATTTTTAGTGGATAAGGGTGATTATTTCTTATTTATAGTGTTATAATAAATCCACAGTGTGAACTTTTTTATAGTTTATTAGTATACATGTATTTTGATTGTAATCCTGATTTAATCAAAAAAATGTTTATATGCGATCGATTATTTTCATACATTTCCTTTTTAAATTACTACCAAAAAAAGCCATACTCCGGAAAGAAATCGTTTTAACGAGGTCTTTTATGTGTACGAAAAAGGGGAAGTTATTTTTAAGGTGAGTAATACATTTCGACAAGAGTAACAGTTCTATTCCTCTCTCAAATCAGAATAATAAATACAAGAACACATTTAATTGATAATCATTTTAATAATTTATAAAAATATGAGAATCTACACATCAGTTTATATATATATATATATATATATATATATATATATATATATATATATATATATATATATATATATATATATACACTGTAGTGTTCATTTGTAACATAATGGATTTCCATTCCAACAAGTAAAGATACTTTACAATCTAAAAAAAATATATAGTAATAGAGGAAAAACATTGACAAATTACATAGATTCTTACTACTTCTAATTAAAAATTATAAAATTACTGTTTTGCTTTCAAATTAACAAGTGTTTGTTTCCTTATCTCTAAATCTAAGAGCAGGGCTTCTCTCATGAGGTCTTGCTGTTCAAGCTGCCATTTCACATCATTTTGACCTTTTTTTAATTCCATGTCTCCAATGGCCAATCTTTTGTCCAGGAGGGAATCATATTTCTCCGCGATTGTTGAGGATGTCAATTCCCGAGAAACTAAAGGTCTTCTCCTACTAGAAGTTGCATTTGCCTAATGTTGGTTGATTCTGTCATAAAAAATATTATGTTTCTATGATATATTTATGTTTTCCAAAATACCTTACCATATCAGTAGTTTTGATTTCATCGTTAGAATTACCAGGTTCGTCACAATTATCAGGTTCCATTGGCACATTGATTGAATCCTGTGAATAATAGATTTTTAATGAAGAGAATAAATTGAGTTCAATAGTTTTGTAAGCACATCCCACACCAACAAAATCACCTAGAAAGGAGGCCACACCCAAGCTATTGAACATTTTTCATTTTCACCCTTACCATTTGTTTTAGGAAACTAGTTGTGCTCTCCATGTAATGTTGCTGCTATAATTATAAGTGAGAAGCAAAATAGTAGTATTAATATCTCGTAATCATCTCAAATTGTGTGTCATAGCTTATATTTATATGATATTCTACCTGAATAACAATTTACACATTTTTTTTTCATCTGCATTTAATGTTGCATCATAATGAGCATTCAATATTCATAGCGATATCTCAATTTGCACCTACCTCTACAATTTCCACCATTATTTCTTCCCCCATATCAGAATCATATGGATTTTCTAATCCCTTGGTGGTTTTATCATTCATAATGGATAATAGCAAATCCTGATCCCAACCTTTGTCTACCACCTTCGACACATCACCACCTGCAAGTGATTGCATTGTCATTGTGTTACTGTTAATTACAATGATCATACAAACCTGTTAAATACCTTTGCTTTCTTTCTTCAGCTACAACTTTCCGCACATCCATGTTTCTGTTGCTGTAAAATTTTTTAAGTGAATGCACCTCTCTACACCTTGATTCTGAACATGAAGAATTGAATTCAGTGGCTACAGCTTTCCAGGCCTTGTTCTTCTCATCAACACTGACATCGTCAGTTTTCTTGCATTCAATAATGTGCTTATATTTATGCACAAGGCTTAAAAGCAGTTGCTTCTCAGTTTCAGAAAAATTAGGGATACGGGTCTTCTTTACAATAGTTATCTATGAAAATAACAGTTTTCAGTAGAATTCACTACGATTATTGTGTATTATATTACCTTATTACTTTCCATTTCGACGGTGCAAATGGGCATTAGTAACACTGCTTGTGATTCCGGGAAGAAATCGTTTTACCCATAGATAACTCTACTACCGTACTACTTAGTAGAGTTATCTATGGTTTTATCCCCTCGCGATCCAAGCGCTAGCTGGTGCCTGAGCGAGAAACTACGACCGTGGGGACGCGTAAGCGACTCAACTCAACCATAGAGTTCCCAGACCTGTGTATACGACCGTGGTACGGAGTAATATCTGTGCAAATTTTTAGCTTGACATGTTCTTTCGTATTTTTGTAAGATGCATAACATAACAGAATATATTATTGCAAATGATATATCAACAGCTTATTATACTCTATGTCACTGGAAGTTTATAGGAATTGATTCATATATTATTATATTTTGCTGTCAGGTGAACTGTCAAAATCATTGATACACTTTGATGATGAAATTAATTCAATGTAAGTATGTAACGTCACGACGTCTGATGTATGTATGACGTCATTTAAATCTTGAAATATGAATTCAGACACTCCTTGAGATAAATGTATGCGTATGATATATTATATTTAGGAGGGACGGCGCAATCATCTCCGCAGTAGGTATATATTCTTCTATTTGTTGTATACAAATGTTTTCAGATCTTGCTATTATTGATTATTACCAAACTTGGTTAGGTTGTCAGTTTAGAGAAAGACAACTTTGTCTTTGCATAGATAAAACATCAAGTTCATTATTTTCAACATTTATGAACTACTCATTTGACGTTTTTCCAAACTTATAGAAAGAATTAACGTAATTTGGGTATATTGTGATAAGAACCTAAATTTTAAAATGCTCAATGAAATATCGAATCAGAGTTAGCAATCTAAAATTTTGATATCATCAAGAATTAGATTCTCTGGAGCTGTACCAGTCTGCATTATAATCAGAATGCATTATTAAAGAACCGCGCAATAGAACGCACCTTACAAAAAACAAAGGAAGATGTGGAACTAAAATTGTAGAGATATCAATACATGATGTGTAGGCTATAATTTCTGTCAGTCTGGGGGTTCTACCACTCCTGGTTTTCATAGAAATTAAATTACTTAAGCTTCTAAATTTGAAAGGAAATGATTGATTTAAATGAAATAACAATTAGTTTAAAACCGGTCGGAGACTGGTCAAACTCTTTCTATCAGTTTTGTATACCGTACATTTAGTTATGTGATTTTCAACCGAAAATCGTAGATTTGCCAAACTCTCAGAACTTATTGCCGGTCTCATGACGATCATCAGAAGACGTATCACTCATAACATGAGATGACTACCCTTACTAGAAACAAATTGTAATGCAGTGACTTCTTGATACATAGTCATATAGTTGAAACATAGTCGGCTACAATTTCGATTATAAATGCGATAAGGACGCCTTATGCTTGATACAACTAGTTTTGAGAAATTCCATTCTAGGCCGTGAAACATCTTCTGATAATAATCGTGAGACCGAAACGTATGTAAAGACTAAAATAATAAGCATATGTGTCAGGGTGACCTATTCTTCCAGACTTTTTATATATTTCATACCTAGGTCAAGAATCATTATTAATTTCTATGTTTTATTATATTTTGCCGTCAGGTGAACTGTCATACTCATTGACAGAAGCAACATTACTTCGATGATATAATTTATTCAATGTAACTAGGTAACGTCAAATTTAGATAGTGTATGTGTGACGTCATTCAAATCTTAAAATAATAATTCCAGATATTCCTAGGTTTGAATATAATATGATAATAATACAACTTTATTCAGCAAGAACAATGAGCTTATAAAGACGAAATATATACCTACACGTGAATAAAATTGATAAGAAATATGTTCTGTTACACTTGTTTCGCGGAAAGATAAGATAAAGTAAATAGTATATAATGGAAAGATACAATTATAATTTAATATTCCAAATATCGCAATTAAATCAATATTCGTTCTCGATAAGAAAAGAACACTTGTTTCGAGACGTAAATATTGTAAATACAAGCCTTACAATAAATAGTGAGAGGATGAGCTATTTGCATAATCTTGGGGGACTGAGATGGGAGCTACATAATATGGCGGATTGTGGTTTCCGTTGGTCAGTGGCTTACCCCGCATCAGAGTTTAGGGTTCGTCATGAAATCATAAATGATAATTTTCGCAATTTACGACTGTATCTTCGATCTCATCTGAACAGACTTCATGTAATTATTCATTAAATATAAAAATTTTAATAGCGAATTTAGTATTATAGTACCTATTTATTGTTCATTAAATATAGTTAACTTATTATAAATATGTCTAGCTGAATTATGGTGAGATAAGTTCCTACATGAAAGATGAATGCGAGTTTCTACATTAACGGAATAAAATTGATGAAATTTTATGATCTTCTAAAACTGAAACATGGAATTCCCTAGAAAAAAAATCTTGTTGGATCTAGAATAATCCAGTATCCTCATAAATACAATAATAGGTTTGTTTATGTTGTATTTAGAAGTCACTTGTTCCAATCTGAAGATTTCTCCAGATTGGGCACAAATTGTTACGGATATCCTAATCCTCCTCTGTGTTGCAGGCAATCTTCCCATTTGACTTTGTTTTCTAATTTTTAGGTTTATACCAGCTATATACGCAACAATTTCAAAGCAAAACAAAGACAACGAATCATATAGAAGCTCATATGTGATCATTTAATGAATTTTAAAAAGTTGGATCATCTCTATTCACCTCACAGTGTGGTACATAGTCACTTATTATAGGTACTCATGACTGAAATTTTTTTAAAAAGTCATGATGCGGAAATTCTTGCACCATAGTTTTTTGATCCAATTTTGAGCTACTTGAAAGAAATCCATCTTCCTGGATGTCTGTCACGGAATTTCTTTATACGATAACTCAAAAACGTAAGGTCTTATCATATTCGAATTAACACACCCTTTTCTGGAGGGATATAAATTTTTAAAAATCGTAACTCCTGAAGTCTACATTGGATCGATTCAAAACTTTCACAGTGAATTCATATTAATTCAAAGCTGCTTTCACTCAAATTTCAACAAAATCTTTCAACAGCAAACAAAAAAATTGGACTTCATTTGGTGTAATCCTGACTACATTCGCAAATCGAAAGGAATGGTAGTGTTTCTGCGGATTCAATCTGTTCTGCATGGAAAACTATAATAGTTTTAAGGCCCACACGAAAATCAACAAGGCCTGATTTTCCGTTAGAATACTTAGGAACAACTTCAAGTTTCAGATATACTCCTACAATATAAAAAACAGTATAATGTTTTTAATATTCTCTGAACACACGGTTTGTTTGAAACCACCTTGTGATATTTTCCCTGAATTGAGTATATCAAATGCGTTAGTTTGCCATTTAAATAATAACACAGTAGCTCCACAGTTCATAAATTCTGGAAGTATTAGTTTATCTTTACAATAAAATAGTGCATCTGCAACTGACCTACTGAGCAGCTGTGTAGCTTATTACGCTCTCATTTTTTGTTTAAAAAACAAATATGTTGCTTCCGCAATTAGTCGCTAACATGCTTTCGTCCTTTCCTTGTAAATCATTCAAATCAATAATGTAAAAGAAGTCAATTATTCCACCATTAACATCAAAAAGCGGTTTCTTATCAGCAAAACAATTTCTTATACACTGGTAGGAGAAAATATTTCATATTATTTACAAAAAATATTTTCTCAAAGTGGTTTGATCCAAGTTGCAACCTAAGGCATGACACATGCTGAAGTTTGTTATACAGCCGTCAAAAGCTACAGAAGCTGTAACAATACTCAACTCATTCAATAACATAAAGCATTGCTTGGTAAAGGCTGCTTTCTGTTCATTGTTTATACCTGCGATAATGAAATATCCTAGTGATGGTAATGAAGCTTCATTAATACAAATCAGCATGTACACTAATGCTTCTTAGCTACTTGCGCCCCTTCACCAACACCTCAGATCCAAAATCAACATAACTATGATATGTTTTGCCATCATATTCTAAATGCTGGCGGATTACTACTTCAAGATCAAACCATCATCATCAAATAATGATGAACAAATCAATTGTTTATCAGAAGACGTTATCTTAGATTTCAGAGAATCAAACGATTCTGAAGTAAAACCAGCCATGCATTTACAATTGAATACCATGTACAAACAGTTTCATGATGTGGTAAGCAATTCAAAAATGTCTCACATAATATGCATGAGCCTTAGGTGAATGAAAATGTCGTGTTACAGCAAAAGCTCGAACAGAAAGTCCATATATTTCACTAACACTTTTCTTCTGGTCTTTTTAAACAGTCTTGCAATAATTTCCTTGTTAGATTGAAAATTCGATTCTTTTGTCGTTCCTTTCAGGGGAGAAATTCGCTTCCTCTGACGCCAAGTCATTTTTTGGAACCTCCTTATTTGGTGACTCTTCAAATTATTCACTTGCTGCATTTCCTGAATCTTTATTTCCTTATCTTCATCTGAGTTTATCTGAAGGTAGACTTGAAAGAGACAGTATTTTTGATACTGGAGTTCAATGGATGGTTAGCAATCCGTCCTGATCTTGCATTTTCAATAAATGGCACATTTACGTCATCTGCTTGCGGTTTCTCATACTTCTCTATAGACTGCACTTCCAGCGGATGAACAAAAAATATTATGTTGACTTAATTATAATTTCTAACCTAAACCAGCCAAAGATAATAAATAAAATATTTTATGGAGCTTAGTGGTAATTTCATAGGTACATATCTTAATCTGTCTACTTTAACAGTTGGTACATCACTTGGTGTCAATCTAACTTTCAGCTTTTTAGATCGATCTAAGCATTTTAGGTCAAAGTTTTGGGAACAGAGAACACATAATTTCTTCGGAAATCAATTGATCGAATTGGTCTATCGTCATGTTTCTAAAAGGAAAAGGAAATTGGCAATTTTTCTCACCATCATGCATGTCCTGAGTGTAATATCACTAGAGTTATATGTTACTTTGAAATCTCGACAGGTGAGGTCTCTCACCTGATCCCTGTAGATCCAAGACTCTTGAATCTGTGCGATCCCCAAATGGTGATTGATGAAAATTCTGAAAATAACCGCCGAAACCTCTTTGGCGTGATGAATATCAACCTGATCAATGTCAATGCCCCAATACCCATCATCTTACTTACTTACACGTTGTCGGGGGAAGTATCGTTCTCTTCATTTTTTTCAACCTCCATTACTGTGCCTTCGGAGGACTTTTCTCCACCGTAGAGGAAGTAGATGTGTGGTTTTCTGATTTCACCCCATCATCTCCTTTACGGATGCTGAGAGAGGATGGTGTACCCTTTGTCCTTGATTCTTTGCCAGGATAGTTCATCTATTCCTGCCCTCGAAATTTGGTCGGTGTCCTTTACTTTCAGGTTGGGAATCTTCCTCTGGTATGTTCTCTCCCTCCATTTTGAACTTCTTTCAGCTTCTTATGTTCAGCAATCTTTTGGCTTCTGAAGAGGAACGTTGCCTCGATGTGTGTTTTCGGTATGCCGTCTCCCGCACACATCATGAGTTCACATCCCTTCCTGCATTTTAGCTGCGGGATTTTTATTCGTTGCGATTCCACTGATTGTGGTGTTTCACAATTATGTTCGGACGGAAATGGAAGACACCGAATTGGAACTTATGCCTCTATCCGATGCATATTCCTTCCACTATTGTCTCATCTAATTGAGTTTGATCGTCCGCTCTGAGGGAAGTCTCATGGAACGCTTTGTGGAGGTATCAGTTTCATTTTTCGATTCGCTATTGATGATGGATTCCATGAGTTGCTAGGGAAATGAGAGGTCGACTCCTCTTTGGGCGAGAGCAAGAATATTCAAGCTGAAGATCCCCAGGTGTCCACTTTTTCCACTAATTTTTTCCAATGGTATATTTTTCCACTGGTTTCTTTTTCCAATAACCTTTTTCCTCTAGTAATGATTTTCCACCAATTCGAAAATAGTATAATTGAAATGATTTGAACAAGTATCATAGCAACGACAGTTTGATACGTTGAACTGACAGTTTGACCTAACACATTGGTCTGACAGTTATCCCCCCTCCCTGTGGAACATGTACGAGCCCGTGTTACAAAATCTGTCGAGGACCAACAATGTGTCGGAAGGTTGGCACAACAGATTTCAGGTGGTTGTGGGAAAAAACCACCCTAGTCTTTACGCATTCCTCCTCGAGCTACAGAAAGAACAAGGAGACACCGAGGCCATGATCCGCGAGCTGGATTTAGGCCACAAAATTAAAAAAACTACACAGCAGTCCAGAGTGAAAAACGAAGAGCGAATAAACAATTTAGTTCGCCAATACGAAGATAGGAAAAGTGGGGGCGAAGTTTTGGAATATTTAAAAGCTGTCGGTCACCATATACAATTATGATATCCTGTTTGATATCCATTTATAAAACTATTAAATGTATTAAAAAATAAACTGGAGGAAAAAATAAACTGGTGAAAAATTTATTAGTGGAAAAATATATTAGTGGAAAAAGCGGAGTGGAAAAAGCAGAGTGGAAAAAATGGAGTGGAAAAAATGGGTCCCACCCACGCGATTCAGCTGCTTCCCTTTCACCACGCAGCCATCCCATATAGGTATATACTATTCCACATTGAATTGAGGAATTTTTATTGTGGTTCCCATCCACTTGGCCAGCCAGTTAACGTAAGCTCCCAATTCAAGTGATTACTGGACACGGTGTGTATCAGGCAGGTTTCCGTGGAAGGGTCTTCCTCCACGCTATGTTTTCCTCTAACCTTTGAAATTTCTGTATCAACGAGGTGCAATATCATATGGCTATCGGTACATGACTACAGAAATTTAGTTTAAGCTATCTTTAGTTTTTTGGCTCCTCACTGTTCTGTCAGGTTCAAGGAAGGGCAGTTACTTGTCTCCCCTACCAACGACGAGGTCTCATAGCCCGTGAGGATGCTTCAAACTTCATCTTTTTTCTCACTTTGAAGTCTGTTGGTGAGATAACTTCTAAATAAATTGATTCAACACCCCTCACGCCAATATTTTCTATTCTTTGTAGTAGTATAAGTTTAGGTAAACGCATAAACACGTCGTGTGTTCGTCAAGCGCTGATGATACATCAGATGTTAGGGCTAATATTGCATATTGTTTTGATAAATTTCCCGAAATCCGTACGATAGTCATATATTAAATTTTACTTTGCGACGTACGTTACTTGTCTTTCTTTGCGGATTTTCTCGAAATCTTTGGTTAGTTGGGTCAGCATTATCGGGCGGTAGTTTGTAAAAAGGGTACCCCTTTTCATATAACGGTACTACAATCGTTTGTTAGAAAGCTGCTGGCCAGTAGCCTGTTTACATATACGCATTGAATAAATATGCTAAGGGCTCGTATATAAATTGAGAGATTGCTTTCAATATGTAAGAATTGATACCATCTATACCACTGGATATTTTAGATTTGAAATTAGTTACTATGGTCGATAATCAAATTATGTAACTCACAATATCCTATTTTCTTATGTCATAATAAGGTTTATTGAATATAAACATACAACATATTTGTTATTTTATTATATAGCATATCAAATGATAAGTCGGCAAGGTTCCAACCGTGAGAGCATGACGTAGATGTCAATGCCGGCTGTAGATCAACCTTCGCCGAACTATAGCATGGACTATTATTAGGAGAGCAAAGCTCCTCCCTAGATAATATATATTTGACTACATTAGATGATAGTAAGAAGAGAAGTTCAGTAAGTTCAGCTAGAACAGTTAGTTCTTAGTCAGTCTTAGTTTGTATTAGAACGTACCATGTAGTGAACATTAAAACCATACATCACATTTCGTACCCAGTGTTGTGATTCCAACCATCTGCCCGAATGTCTAAGTTCTATACGAAAATTTCACCATAACACAGCACCGAATCGAACCTACGTACAGATAAGAAATGGCGTTCCTTGCAAGCCAAAGAAGGAACCCTTGTTCAGATATTATTGGGCGACACTGCCAGCCCTTTCGTCAGTTATTATATGGCGATGCTGGCCAGTTCCTTCTTCAAGAAAGGCATATCATATGGATAATTATTATGATTAAATGGAAAACGCAATAGGAATTGGAAATGAATATGGAATTGTGTTTGCTGCACTATGGGACACAAGCGACCAAATGGAGGGAGCCAGCCCAGACAATCAAATTTACACAGGAACAACGTGCTATTTACTTTAATTATTATGTATTATGTACTATCTCTTCCTAGTATATTATATATGGTTATGAAAAATTATTAAATTATTGATTTAATAATTAAGTAGATTTACCAAAAACAGTTCAGATTCTGAATACAGTTTTTTGATACCACATTTAACGATATTAAATAATATTAAAATGATCAGGAAACAACTTCGTTATTACAGATATAAATCGATTAAGTATATAAATAGTATCAATTTTTTCAATTAATTGGAAGTAATGAAATTTTGCTGAAAAGAAAAAATTCTCAAGGCATAATGGTAATTATTAAATATTACACGTAATTATAATGTTTTAAAGTATCAGGTATTGATATAGCAGTCCAAGAATATTAATAAGAAAACCCTTAATTAATTTTAAGTAATTTAGCACCAAAGGCAGTAGTTATATATCATAAACAGATATATATTGATTATAATTTGTCCAAAGAAGTATATTATTGCCATGGAAAATTTTCCCATAAAACCATTAAGAAGGGGTAAATGTCAGACCAACAATAATGTGATTAACATATTGTTATTCCAGGCTGGAAACCAGTTATTATTCTGGAGAGTATAAAACATTGACTATGCAGAATTAATTCATTAAAGGTCGTATAACTAGAGCCATTAAAGATTAATCATATATTATTATTAACAGATAGACAATTTTTACTGATAATTATTAGAATATCATGAATATGATGATGAGATACAATTTTAAATTAAATTGATATAGGATTAGCATAATGGTTACATATTATTTGGAATACCTTTAGTCAATCATAACAATAATATAGAATTTGCAACAAAGCATGTTTCATGCATTTAATAGTAAACATAAATCATATTAAATCAGCGAAGTAATTGTGAACGAAAATTCCATTCGATATTTCAATAATAATCCACTGGCTATAGAAATGTACACCCAGGATGTCACTGGGCAATTGAAATATGTTACTAAGCGAAATCAGTCGAATATATGTCATGGAGAAATTAAAGAAAAAGTAAGGAGATGATTATGGGAGCAGTAGTAGCAGAAGGTAGAAGAAATAATCAAGATTTAGTTCGGAAGAGGTTCGACAAAGATGTTAAAGTTATAGTTGAGAAGAAGTATAGCATTACGTAAGTCTGCAGCTTTGGTCCACACTTATAGTAGATGAAATTAATGCATCAACTTCTCGTCTCTTGCAACAGGGTTGACATGAAACCTTCTGCATTCGCTTCATTTTTCAACCAATAAAAATGCAACCCCTTTAGATTTTATCGCTCGCACCCCCTATAATTGCTACAGGGGTTAAGAACACCCCTATTTTATATCTTGCTATGTTCTAAACCGAATTGCTTCTAATTTAGATATGGGGGTTTCAGGGGATGATGAATAAGAATCCGTTGAGAGAATTTCAAAATTCAAAATAGCGGAAAGAAGGCAAGAAGGCGGGCTTAAATATGAAAATTCATTTTACGGCCAAACGGTTGATTGTAGAGAAAAATGTCAATGGACAAATAATGTTTAGAACCCAATTTTGTATAAGGATACCCTATTTTTACTCCCGCTCATAATAGCACTCCTCGTCTCCCCCCAACAATTTTGTAATTCACCCCCACTCTGCATTTCTAAAATTTCAATTGGCAGTCTTTTGATTTTAGAGAAAAGTTTCGGAATACAAAAAGTGATCCAAATTCGGTTCCTCGTAGAAATAGAGTATTTTCACAATCACCCAAGCCCCCCTCCATTTACCCACCTTCCACACTGATATCTTAAAACGCATTTTTCAGATAGGCTGTGGCTCCTAAGCAAAACTGCCAAGACAAAAAACATGTTAAATTTTACATAATATTAAAACATTTACATAGCCGATTTCCAACCCCCCTGCACCCTTAGATGATGAACATTCCTATTTCCTAGATCATTACTCCGGATTTCTGCATGAAAATATGCAAATTTTGAATAAAAATACATGAAAAAACGGGCAGTCACCGAGCACTGCTGACAAAATTGAAAACTGACATTATGAAGTAACCAATTTATTTTATGTTATCTTTGAATTATTGTAGCATCCGAAATTACAATTTTATTATTTTTAAATGAAAATTAATATAATTAGTTTTTCTTTAGTTTTCACAACTGTCAGCATTTCAATCAACAATTAAATGCATTTTTGTATTTAATAATAAAATATGTAACCCGATAGCCATCATAATAAATACACTTTATTTTATTTTCAAAACATATTATTTATTGATAGTTACATCTACGTAAATGAAAGTAATGTTAAACAGCATTTTCTTCGTTTGCGCCGTCATTATCGGTAACTTCGACGATACTTAAATTATAAGATTAGAACCAAGCATGAAATATACTGTGGAATCAGGTGTGCTCATATGTAAAAACAGGCTACTATTACCGATCACACATGATTTAATTATTACTATTTACTCTGTAATAATTAAAGTTTGAGTTGTATTGCAAAAAAGGTCCATTTTTACAGTTTGTCATAAAAATACAGGATGTTCCATCTCAGACGAACCACCCCGTATATTTCTTATCACAAAGTGAGTGGAAAAATCTTCCGAAACACATCAAATGATTTTTTTTGGGGGACATCTTTTGACGTATATTTGAGGCTTGAACGAGCAACTCCCTAATAGGGGGCGCTTCAACCCCTTAAAATTGAATAGGGGAGAGGGCTTGAGTGATACGTCATTTGGAAGGTCTTGGAAGCCTCTTCACAACGGTGTATGAAAAACGTAAATTTGATGAACCGTTTTCGCCAAAAATTAATTTTGTTGCTCGAATGCGCCACCTTGAATATTTTGGATATTTGTACAATGTACAAGCTCATTTTTATTAAGCCTTTTTTACAAACTTAAACAATCTTCAAAAAATCACATTCGTAAAAAAATTGAATTGTGTTGTCATGCTTACAATGAAAAAAATTAAATCTGCATGTTTAAATCAAATGTTCAAATTGTCCTTCATTGACTTCCATACAATAATACATTTTCTCAAATTAATAGATAAAAAAACAGCAAAACATTTCCTTATGTTGCCTTCATTTTTTGTTCTTAGAAGGTGTTAATCTGGTTCTAACGTTTCTTCGATCATTTCATGATTTTAATCAATCTGTTGAGTTACTACTTTGCTGATTTGTTTAAAATTTCAAAAAATATGGTGTACACATTGCAAGAACGTGTTGAGCTGGTTAGCCTTTATTACCAAAATCAAAATTATGCCCGAGCGGCTGCAAGGATAGTTAACGAAAAACATCCTGAACGTAGCGTTCGCCATAAGTACGTAATAGAATTGATTTCAAAATTTGTTGAGACGGGTTCAGTAATGGATAAAAAAAGGGCACCCATTGGAATTGTTAATGATGAAGGAGCAGCTGTGGCGGTATTGGGACATGTCCAACTTATGCCAAACACGCAATCTGTACGACAACTTTCTGCAGCTTCCGGTATTAGCCAATCTAACGTTTTCAGAATTTTACATAAACACTAGTTCCATCCGTACAAAATTAAATTAATTCAGGAATTAAATGATAATGACTGGGATCGAAGGCAAGAGTTTTGCGAAATTATGGTCAAGCGTATCAACAATAACCCAAATTTCTTGTACAACGTTTGCTTTTCTGACGAATGCACTTTTTTACTTAATGTAGAGGTTAACCGGCATAACTGTAGAATTTGGACTGATACAAATCCTCATGTATTTCGAGAAGCTCACACTCAACATCGGGAAAAGCTAAACGTTCGGGTAGGAATTTTGGGAGACCACCTAATTGAACCTCTGTTCATTCCTGGTAATTTAAATGGCGAAATTTATCTTGAAATGTTAGAAAATGCGATTGATTTATTAATAATTGAACAATTGGAAAACGGTCGCCTACTACTTGAACAACAATTGCATTTCCAACAAGACGGAGCTCCTCCCCACTACGCCGCACCAGTTCGCCAATACCTCAATTTGCAATACCCCGGTCGTTGGACTGGAAGAAGAGGTCCTATGGAGTGGCCTGCCAGATCTCCTGACCTGAACCCTCTGGACTTCTTCTTGTGGGGACATCTTAAGTCCAAGATTTTTGTGACTAAGCCTGAAAATTTGGACGAACTACGCCAACGAATTGTAAATGAGTGTCGTCAAATAGCTCCAATTATGCTGAACCATGTTAGAGACGATTTTCACTCAAGATTGTATTATTGTATGGAAGTCAATGGAGGACAATTTGTACATTTGATTTAAACACGCAGATTTAATTTTTTTCATTGTAAGCATGACAACACAATTCAATTTTTTTACGAATGTGATTTTTTAAAGATTGTTTAATTTGTGAAAAAGGCTTAATAAAAATGAGCTTGTACATTGTACAAATAACCAAAATATTCAAGGTGGCGCATTCGAGCAACAAAATTAATTTTTGGCGAAAACGGTTCATCAAATTTACGTTTTTCATACACCGTTGTAAAGAGGCTTCCAAGACCTTCCAAATGACGTATCACTCAACCCCTCTCCCCTATTCAATTTTGAGGGATTGAAGCGCCCCCTATTAGGAGGTTGCTCGTTCAAGCCTCAAATATACGTCAAAAGATGTCCCCCAAACAAAATCCTTCGACGTGTATCGGGAGATTTCTCCACTTACTATGGGATAGGAAATATACGGGGTGGCTCGTCTGAGATGGAACGTCCTGTATAGCTTTCGTCTGCACGAGGACGGAGAATTGAGTAATTGAATAACGTCGAGTATATGCGTGCTGCTGTAGCTGTATACAGTGTATAATGTGTATACGCAGTGTATACGTACCTGTCCTGTATACCGTAATCGAGAGCACTGGCTCACACAGGCAGGCTGACCAACATCGACTCAGAGATGCACATGTGTGTAAGCGTATAGAGAGACTGCCTGACGCCTGACCCGAGTCCCGCAGTTCTTATACAGAGGTATACCTAATATATATAGCTACAGCGTTATATCCTTATCCCTCATCTGAAATAGCCCACTTCACTTCAAAAATATTTGTGAAGAATGTCACTTCTTTCTGCACCTCATCAGAAAATACTGCAAGGGGTGGTGGTGTAGTAACTAGCCCAATCAATACATATAAGATGTAATGAAATATCTAAAGATGGTGAGTAGATGTTATATGTATGTTAAAAAAATTTATATTAAGGCATCTTGAAAATGGTCTTACCTTAAAAGTACTCTGTATAATGTTTTGTATCTTAGGAATGAAAGAATCTATTACCTGACTACGCACGAAATAAAAAAGGGTATTATACCCAGAGTTCTATATTTCTTTGGGTATAATACCCTTTTTTATTTCGTGCGTAGTCAGGTAAGAAAACGCTTGGATGTTCAATACTAAGATCTACGGTCGCTATTATAATCATAAACAGACTCACAGATGCTGCATTCGAACACGTGGCTGAATACGTTACTACAATAATAATGATAATAATAATAATGGACTCTCCAAATTATTATGCAGAAATCCGGCTCAATAATGTACTAAAGCTACTACCCTTTAAGGGTTAAAAGGGGTTAGAAAATTACCATATAAATATACTTTCATCATTTAAAATCTAATTCTAAATAATCCAGTTGCAAAATGCATTTTAACATATTCGTGGTGGGGGTAATTGGAGGGGAAAGGGCGTGAGGCATAATAATGAATTCCTATGAAAAATCGAATTTGGAACACTTTTTGTATCCTGAAATTTTTCTCTAAAACCAAAGGCCTGGCTCCATTTTCGATTTCAATTATGGTTTCCGATATGCGGGTTTAGGGTGATTAACGAGTCGAGTAACTGGCAGATGTTGAATGATATGAAATATAGTATCCTCATACAAAATTGAATTCCAAACAATATTTGACTCTTTAAATTTTTTTCTACAATCACCCGTTTGGCCGTAAAATGAATTTTTATATTCCAGCCCGCCATTTTGCAGCCGCCATTTTAATTTTCAAATACATATAGAGAGATATAAAATAGGGGTGCTTTTAACCCCTGTAGCAATTATAGGGAGTGCGAGCGACAAAATACAAAGGGGTGCATTTTTTATTGGTTAAAAAATTAAGCGAATGCAGAAGGTTTCATGCCAATACACCTTGTTGCAAAAAAAAGAGAGCTTTGGGTCTTTTTATGCATTCATTTCCTCTACTATTAGGTACACTGTGGAAAAGTCTGATAGCAGTGATATGAATATTTTGAAATGATTTCATGTATGATGGAGAAAGAAGAGATAATTGACGTAAGACTGGAGCTTTGATCCTTATATGGCTTAGGGTACACTGTGGAGAAGTCTCACAGTAGTAAGGATGACAAATACTGCAAAAGGCAGATCGGCAAAGAACATTGCTATCAAAATAGCTCGAACAGGAAGCCGCTAAGTGAAATGTATCAGGAACACTTTTTTTATAGAAAATGAATGAAAGTTTTTAAATTTATATACAATAATAATTTCTTACCAATGGCGTTGAAGTTTAAGGGGTTTAAATGCGTACAAAACCTCATGACTACGCTACTGTATTTGTCTCAAGAACATTTTCTCATCAAACAAATTTCTCTTCCAGTAAAACTAAAGTTGACTGAGTTTGAACTGAAAATTTTCATTTGTTTGGAAGATAATGAAGAAAATTTAATAATTTTTCAAAACTCCAACACCCTGTTTCTCGGAAACGAAATGATTTATTATTTTCAGAAGTTCTATCGTTTACCGAAGTTATGAACGAAAAAATTTAAACACCCTGTATACAGGGTGTCCCAGGCTTTAGTAGCAGAACTTCAACAGTCGATAGAAAATTTGATTTAGAGAAAAAAGTTCCTATTAACATATATGCACAGAGGCTTAACTTTTGAGATACAGAAAATTCTTAATTTTGTTTGTATCTCCGAAGATAATGAAGATGTATCGAAGAAATTTGATACCGTGGATGGGTGGATAGGTTACTACATTTGCACAAAATTTGAGAACGGTATTACTTCCAGTGGCGTAGATATAGATATTTATTTAAAATAAATTGACCCAAAAAGTGTTATCACCCTGTGAAGGTTACTTTTTAGTAAAAGATTTCGATGCAAATTTGAATCAAAACAAATGAGGTCTCCTGATATTTCTTTGTACCTGGCACCGTTTCACGGCAAATTTAATTTTTCTGATTGATTACCACCACCATGAAAATTGGGTGAAAATTTGAAAAAAGGAACCTTAAATTAAAGAGCGTCGTTGACTGACAAAAATGAAATAAACTGTCTTTTCTAATCTCTACAGCGATACATTACAAAGAAAGGCCGAATAACAAATTTTTATTTCCGGAAATGTTCAAACCAGATAACTACAATGTACTTTAATTTATAGTAAGTCCACTAACAAGAGTTAATTTTCTGAATGTTGTGTATTAATTTTAAAGAATTTGTTCAAAATGAGTCCCATTCTCTCGTCTACATAGTTCACAACGTCGTACAATAGATCTTATTTCCAATTTTCATCAGATTTTCATGGTGGTGGTAATTAATCACAAAAATCAAATTTGTCGTGAAACAATGCAGGGTTCGAAAGAATATCATGAGACTTTATTTATTTCAATTTGAATTTTGCATCGAAATTTGTTACTGAAGAGTAACATTTACAGGGTGATCACACTTTTCGGGTTAATTTATTGTTATTAAATACCTATATCTACGCCACTGGAAGCAATACCGGTCTCAAATTATGTGCAGAAGTGGTAACCTACTTATGCATCCACGGTACTAAATTTCTTCGAGACATCTTGATTATCTTCGGAGATACAAACAAAATTGAGAATTTTTAAATAAAATTCAACACTCTGTATCTCAAAAATTTAGCGTCTGTGCATATATGTTATTAAGAACTTTTTTCTCATTATCAAATTTCCTATCGACTGTTGAAGTTCTGCTACTAAAGCCTTGGACACCCTGTATAGAGGGTGTTTCATTTTTTTCGTTCATAACTTCGGTGAACGATAGAACTTCTGAAAATAATAGGGGTCTTTCATTTAAAATTTTTCTCTGAGTCACTTCGTTTCCGAGATACAGGGTGTTGAAATTTTCAAAAATTATTACATTTTCTCCATTATCAAAGAAATGATGATTTTCAGTTCAAACTTGGTGAACTTCAGTTCAACAGGATAATAAATTTTTCTAGAGACAAATACAGTAGCGTAGTTAAGAGGTTTTGTAAGCATTTAAACCCCTCAAACTTCTACGCCAATGGTCATAAATTATTATTGCATTCAAATTTAGAAACTTGAAGGCTTACTGTCCGAGCTATTTTGATTTTTCTAATCAGGGTTATCTTATGGAATTTCTTTTGAAAGGCTATTTATAAAGTAAAATAATATTTAAATAACTATTTATTGGTAACGATGAAAAATTATTCGTAATAAATGCTCAAAATGATCCATTCACTTCAACGCAACGGCGACATAGATTTCTCAAAGACCTTCGTGTTCGAATTAACATGTTATTATTTATTTCACCACAAGCTCTTCGAATACGATAGGAAGTACGGTGAAAGATGAATTGTTAGAGCTGGTCCAATTGCATGGCCTCCTCGATCATCTGATCTTAATCCTCACTTTTTTGATTGGGGTTATTTGAAAGATGAAGTTTATGCCACGCCGATTCATAAAAGAGAAGATCTACTGAAGTATCCGGAATAACTTCTCCCAATGCTTGTGCAGATAGAGCACAAGTTTATTTCAAATCTTCCTGATTGCTTTCGTGCTATAAACGTAGAGTGCCGATCGAGATTTGTTGAGGTATTATCGTTTTTCTCATTTCATTCTTTCACTAAGAGGCGTCACATTTTCTTTTTTTTTCATTAAAACCGTTGCTGAAACAACAGCTTATTCCTGCTTGTGCACCATGCTTACTTTTCAAAACTGACAATAAAACTCTAGTGTAAAGCGAAATATTAATGAGCTCCATCCAGTTCCGTATTGGATTATTCAAGTTGAAGCTACACAAGCAAAATTGTGGATAAGTTTGAGTGTCTTTGGCGGCTTCTGTAGGGGGAAGATGTTAATTTGGTAAGCTGATTTATTCCTTCTTTTCCCATATTATCATTTCAGACTTTATAGTTACTCTTTCTGGAGCTTTTCTTTCTTATAATTTGTCAAGGGCTTATTCGATTCTTTTCTTGTCTATCATCTACCTTCCTACCAGTATTAAACAAAATTTAAAATTTCTTTTGAAGATAATAAATCTTTTTGGGGGAAGTTATCATCCTATATCAAGAAAATCCTTAAATTAAAAGAAACGGTAAAAATTCAAATTGAATTTGCCCCTAAGGAAGTAGGTGGCGATATTGAAGGAGGGAAGTACAGAAGATGGCTTCGGGATATGGTACGGTATGACGGTTGAATGATATCATGCAGAAGCATAGAGGTGAACTAAACAAATACAAAGATATTTGACATTAATCTTGTTTTATTAAGGCTATCTCACAAACGCAACAACAACAAAAATCTGTTACAATTGGGGCGAATTAATAGTTCAAAACACGTTTTTCCCCCTTCTCTTCTTCTAATAATATGATTTCACCAACAGACAAAGCAATTTATGCCTTCTTAGACAATACGGGAAACATTATTTATATCTAAGGCTCATCACGTTTCAAATCACAAATGAGCTCTTTCGCAGCGCCCGTAGCATGCCCGTTAAATGTGTTGATAAGCTGTGAGGTTTCAGAGACTGTCGTATTACTGTTTTACTCTCATATCCCAATGTAACTCACCAGCTAGGTAACTTAAAAATAATGATAATGAACCAAATTCTCTCTGATGAGAAGAGTTCTGCAACATATGCGCACAAAGGACAGATACGTCTCAATCGTTCGATTCCGTGGAAGAAGACAATAGGAGCAAGATAAAAGATAATATTATCCTAAGCAGGTTGAACTGAAACGCAGTCGGCATCAAGTCGTGCTATTGTGACGCAGAATCGACCCGGAAGCCGAGGATTTTCAAGATTAGCTATCCGTGGAAGTCTATTATTCACAACAATTATGAAAGGTTTTATCTGGAATATGTTGAACAAATGAAATTCGATAAAGATTCTTTATCAGAGAAAGGTGAAGGTAGTTCATGAGATAAATTACTTGTTTAACCAATTATCAGAATCTTTAATAAAAGAAACATGTAAATCGAATGGTTGCCTAGTTCGAAACCATCTAGATTTTATGTAAAAATGTTCTATTACATCACCAATTAATTCAGCATGAATTGTAGGCAAGAAGACTTGAATTTATTTAAACTAATACAGGTTTCCTTAACCTGATTCTTGACCTCCTCATTCCGCACTTAGCGTGTACCTACGTTAGAAAATATATCACGCCACGAAAGAACTGTATTCTAGGCTGGATACGGCAGGCGAGAAACTACAAAGATAATTTATAGCGACTCAACCTATTCGATTGTCCAACACACCAATGCCTTTCTTCTCTTTGCACAACGAAAGCGGAGTATCGAGTATCGACCTCTTGCGTGAAACTTATTAATCTTCATACCATAGAGATCTATGGTTCATACATAGCGTTCCGCAGAATGGGTATACTTAATTATCTTCTGCTATTATACCCCAGGTGGCAGTAGTAATCTCCTTCTGAGATAATTTATCTCAGTAAACACTTGTAATGTAGGTTACCCGTTACAAGTGAGTGAGGCGCAGTGGATATACAGCTTGAATCGAGTACTCTTATAAGATGTGTACACCTGTTTCTTTTTGAACCTATTTTGTATTTTAACTACTTCTTTATGTTACACCTATTCTCATGAAAACTAATTTTAAATATGTATCTTAATATTATGATGTATTGTACTTTGGGAAAAATATATTATATTTATGCACCGTTTTGAATAACGGAAATAATGATGCAACCTGCTTCACCTGGCAATACACTTTGGAGAGGATAAAGTGAGCAACTATGTTGTAATGAGCAAAAATTAAAGTAGTGAATTGAAGGCATACGAAAACAATTACGTTGCTCTCAAAAACTGTTATTAACAAATTAATGGTGCTCATAAACAATTTATTCCCTCGGAATGCATTTGCTCAATCGTTTCGTGAAACAAAGTCACATAACACATTTTGGCCATAGATTACGCCAATATTGCTTTCGCGCCATACTTGTTCATTTTTTTGAGTGAATAAGCAAATTAGTTCAAATGTTTATTAGAATATAGAGACTAGCGGTTTCGATGAAAAAATGATCAAATTGTTGGTGTTGAGTTAAGTTTTTTCTTTTGTTTACTTTGAACAACAATTTATATAAAAGTCCTTAGTGACCAAATCAAATCTCGCATCCAAATGTTTTATCGGAACGAGGCTTACGGCATTCGAAAGGTTCCTCAAAAACTTATTTTGATCTAAGGTTGAACGTGATCCGATAAGTAGAACCCGAGATATTATACCGGATGTGTTTGTAGCCATGAATTCGGTATTTCAGATTTTTTCAAAAAAAACTTGGCTTAATGTAAAGAGTAAAGCCATACTAGCCTAAGTACGGAATTTGTTACTAGATTTTCAATCATATAGATATGGACAATTTCAAGAACCCAAGAAAACGGCGTGATGCTCGAAAACTGAATACGTTTCATACTGCTAAAACATTGCACGTAAGTATAAGGATATATGGAGTGTAAAAGATTAAATATTCTGCAATGCGCACCCTGCTTTTTCCTTTTTTTTAAATTTCAGGTAAGTACGGAATTCGTCTACTGTGGGTATTATATAGCCTTGTGTTTTTTTTTCACTGAGCTATGGCAGTTGAGTGTACATCGTTAAATTGTTGATTGTATTAAAAGCTCGAATTGGTTAAATTAAAGTTATGTTCTAATGAATCATTGTGTGAGAAAAGAACTTTATGGAGTCTTATTCATTAGTGTATATTTGTAAGATATGCATGGTGAGTTTTTCATTAGAATAATTTAAGATAATAGAAAAGTTATGATTTAATAAATATTTCGAATAAAAGCAATATAACATACTTTATAATTACCGAATCATTTCAACATTATTTTAAAATATTAATTATGTGAAAAAAGGAAAATGTTTAGCATCTAATAAAGAAATATACTCTGTTTCGAAATATTCAAAATCGTTTCCCTTTTTAGTACGAATGATATTTTGAAATAATTCTTAAATAATTGTTTTCATAATTATAAATAAAGTATGAATGTTTATTAAATCATAATTATTCCTACTATCTCAACTTTTCTAACAAAAAACTTCCCTTGGACATTTCAGTAATATACACTTATAAATAAAACCATAAAGTTCTATTTCCATACAAGCAATTATTGAAAATTACTTTAATTGAACCAATTCGAGGTTTTAATATGATCAACTATTTAACAATGTACTCTCAACTGGGCTTCTAACCGTGTACAAAGATGTGGACGACATTCCTCATCTTCAACTGCTCGATGAGACTGGAAAAATACCATAGCTCAGGGAAAAACATACAAGGCTATAATAATACCCACAATAGAAGACATCCTCTACCTGAAATGGAAAAAAAAGCAGAGCGCGCATTGCATATATTCAATATTTTATACTTTCCATATCCTTGTATTCGTGCGCGATGCCTTAGCAGTTTGAATCGTACATAGCTTTCGAGCACCGCACCTTTTCTTACGTTCCTTAAATTGTCCATATTTATCGATATAATTAAAAATCTAGCAACATGTAAATTTGAACTTGAACTAGTATGGCTCTACTCTTTACTTTGAATCAAGTTTTGTTGAAAACAAATTCAAAAGGCGGATTCATGACCAAAATAAATCCGATGTAATATCTACCCATTGGATTTTGATGAACCTTTGATCAATATATGCGCTTTTGAGAAATGTTTCAAATGCCGCAAGCCCCTTTGCAATAAGAAATTTGGTTGCAAGGATATTCAATTTGTTCACTAAAAACTTTTGAATAAATTGTTGTAAAAAGTAAGCAAAACAGAAAAGTGTACCTACACTATATGTAGGTACGATATATGAACGCAATACCAACAATTTGAGTCAATTTTTATTGAAATCGGAAGTCAATAGGCTAATAAGTAATTGACTTAATTTGTTTATTTACTCGAAAATATAAACAATATTGACGCGAAAAAAATATGGCACAATCATTTGCCAAAACGTAGTTCATGACTTATTTTATGAAACGATTGAGCAAATTCATTAGAAGAAAAAAATTGTTTATAAACACCATTAATTTGTCAATAACAATTTATTGAAAGAATAAATTGATGTGTTCCGGTAATATCTATCACCAAGCAAAATTTCATACGATTATCTCAAATAGTTTTTTATATACATTTTTCGATAATTTTGCAAATAAAACGCAGTTATAAACAATAGCACAATTTTGAACTCATCGTTTTCGGCCACTCTTTGCATAAGAATCGAACATGAAATCGCGTAAGCTTAAAAAAAAATATCTTCATCGATTTTTTATCCTATATTTACTGGCTTAATAGCAAATAAAGATAACATGACTTTTAATCCTAGACGCTAGCACCTGAATCAGTAGCTAGTGATTTGTGGTGAAATGATTATAAACAATATAATGAGAGGTCAGGGCTTGTTTTAATTTTAGTTTTGATGTCATAATGGCCGCGATAAGATGAATGTTGGTATCTACTTCTCCCATTATTAGTAGAATAAACGGCGAAGTGAGTGATAGTATAAAATATAGAATAACAACTTATTTAGAAATAGTAGTTATTACTCCGAAATTGAAAGTAAAATACCTGAAGTGTTGCTGAAAATTTTACACATGCAGTATGACAGAAGGTACGTCATTCGATATAAACAAAAACCGTTTTGCAGAATTTGTGTTTCTTCCACTAATGCAGTGATATCAAACTATTTGGCTATCGAAATAATTAAGCTATTGCATATAGCTTTTATCGCGGGCTTTGAGCGCGGCGACTGAATCAAGAAATTCCGTAACGAAAAAACCTAAGACCTAAACACCTAACATGTGTCGAATTAATTAATTAATTTGAAGTTTCTGAAAGTGAGAAATTTCTATATTTTATACGAATGTTATAACACTCTAGCGCTTTAGACTCCGGGATTTTCACGTGGCCTATCGAAATTAGAAGGTTCGAATTGTATAAAAACACAATTGCATGAACGCCAGACGTCCTATGTAATCAGCTACGAAAGAAATGATTTTGACATATGCCTCTAGGAGCTCGCTACGCGTCAGTTAGAGTTTATACGTTAGACGTGCGTAGCTGAGACCTGAGAGTACCTGTTTCTATTTTAATTAAATTTTCCAATTCAATCGACATTTTGGGGCCCGAGACTATGCTCTCTAGTTGGCCCCGTTCATAAACTAACGACATGAAGTGAAAACCGCATGCGAAAATTCCTTGCAAAGACGTTATATGTTCCGAAGATTTGCACTTTTCTAACTCGCGAGCTACGCGCCCCTCACGTGAACGTCATTCGATTTATCGAAAATTAACCAATTTAAAACAGTTTTCGACCCCGTTTGTGGCTATTGCGACCATGTAAAAGGTTCAAAGTTAACATTTCGTTTTACATTCCACAACCACCCTTGACCCAAAATAATTTTTAATTTGTAGTTCATTATTGTTTTACAACTGAAATAAATATGTATGAAATTTGTAGGTTATTGATGATGTCAGTGCGACAGTGACATAATTATGGCAAAAAGCAGCCGCTCTAGCAGTGCAAAATAGAGTCGGCAATCTCGCTGTACCCATTGAATTACGAACAGCAAATATTTCATTAACATCGAATAGAAAATGTATAGCCAAACGCAAACATTTTCCATTAACTTCAGTTCTTGCTATAACTATACATAAGTCGCAAGGTGGGACTTTTGACGAAATAGTATATGAGTATAGCACATTCTCAGGAACTCGTTTATGTTGCGCTCTCTCGGGTGACTTAATATTGAAAAATTGTATATCACGACAAAAAACGATAATTCTACATTCAAGTCTTATCATAATCGAAGGCAAGCTGCATCGACTGCATCTTTGTTGCAAGAATTCAAAAGACTGTCGTTAAATAGTGTGCAGACGACAGTTCAAAGTGTCTTAGATTTCATTAGTAATAGAAGTGGCATTTCAATAATGACTTTTAATTGCCAAAGTCTAAATAGTCACAAATACGATTTACAAGATTCAGTTACGAGACAAACAAATGTGTTACTTCTTACCGAAACTTGCATGGCGCATGATAATCCGATTGAAATACCTAATTTCAATTGTATTGTTCAATTCAAACAAGATACTGTTCCAAAAGGTGGGGTAGCTATTTACCAAAATAATAATAATGTAACTAATATTATGACTCCGAATATTGAAATAAATATTGCACACGTTAGCGATGTTAATGTTAGGCGCTCATTTGTTGGAGATATTTGTGCGTGCTTATGCAAACTTAGAAATGGCCTACACATAGTCATGGTAGCAATTTACATTTCTCCGAATCCAAAATTGGACGAGGTAGAGCATTTTAGTCATCGCACTTTACTGGAGTACACTGTAGAAGGGTCGAAAATACTTGGTACAAATGGTAATAAATTTCCACTTATCTTGGCTGGCGATTTCAACATCAACTTTGCTGATAAAAAATCAGAGCGGTTGACAACTTTTCTTTCGGAAAAATTGAATTTGAAAATGAATAATGATCCACAAGAGTCCCCAACAAAATATGGGACCACCATTGACGCTGTATTTTCCATATATTTAGAGGATATCAAGTCTCAAACTTATTGCTCTCATTTCAGTTACCATAAACCTATCGTTTCAATGATAACAAATTCCTGAATAACCTACATGTATTGTAAGATAATTAAAATATTTAAACGATATTAACTTCTCATTTATTCAATTAAAGAAAAAAATTTGTTTTCTTATCGGTCACCACGCTCAAAAAGTGTAACTTGAATTAATATCAAAGAAAAATCTTGAATTAATATCAAAGAAAAAAAAATACTGCATAAATTAAAAATAAATAAATAATTATAACTTGAGAAAAAATGCTATGCAATAGCTTCACCGCGGCAGTCCCCGAGTGCCACACGTCTTATTTTTGTTTAACTTCAAACTTGTCATTCAATTACCTAAAACACAGAATGAATGTCTTACCTCTAACGGATTGGAGTAGATTGCTAATGCGAAAGATCTTCCATATAAAGATGACATGAAATCAGATATAGAATAGTCATCCAATTTTAGAGTTATCTAACTTTGAGATTCTGAAATCTTGAATCTTACCCTAATAAATTTATTTGCAAAATTATTCTGCCTGACCCATACAAAGCCTTGGCAAGTTCCTGAAAGAATATATATATTTTGGTTGACTCCATTACCGGATTACAGTCCAGTCAATATAAGATCTATAATTAGTCGCGTGAAATATTATATCACATATTTGGTTTCTCGGGGTCAATCATGATTCTCAAAATATTTACAAGAGATAACATACCTTAATCGACTTCTATTAACTCTATTACTATGTTCAATTAATGTAAGGTACTCACAACAATAAAAAAACACTTGTAAAAAGTACAATACTCGTATGTACAAAATACTGCTTTTTTGAAGTGAGTACTTCGTAGGCGATATACTGTTCGCAAAATGCAATTTCGCGGCCGCTGCCCTTAACAGCCGCGAAATTAAATGTCAATTTGACGTTTCAAAATTTTCACACAGGCTTTTCGAAATCACAATGGAGTCTTTTATTTCTATACAAACGTTATTATATTTATAATAATATGTTAATAATAATATGCTATTATATTTAGAAAATTATAATTTATTTAGGATAGATATTAACAGTAATTGTACAGTTAGTATTATTGTTAATATGAATTCCGGACGTTGAAGGAACTAAAACTAATGTTTCGGTATAATGACTACTAATACTGGACACATTGAAGATTCCTACATCAGAACCAATATTTGAACTACTTTTCGATGCATGACCAGAAATTGTGTGCTTTATGCTGCTGTTGTTTACACTTCTTGTATGACTCAGTATGATGGTAGTTGGTTGAAGAAATAGCACTTGATGATTTTAAGTTATTTATTCACCCCTATATACAGATATGTACAAACTACACTAACAGAACTGAGTCGCCTTATTCATGAAGGCTAGTTTCCCTAAAGTTGTAAGGCTCTAGGTTAACGTTTGATTATAAGATTGATGATATGTTAATGTTATTGCAAGTATTGATGTTGCTTGCTGAAGTAATGTTGATATGATTGTTATAGCAAGGTAATTATGTTGCTCGTTGAATGAATTTGATTTGAATGTTTAGTAATATAATGATGTTGCTCGATGAATGAGCTTTGTGTGAATGATTTATTTTCTAAAGTCGTTTACTTCAGGCAAGTTTAAGACTAAAAAGGTCTGTAAAGAAGGGTAGTAACTGCTATCGTTGGCTACATATGTTTGACCAGAAATCCCAGCCAACACAACCATTCTTAGAAGTACCCATATAAATAAGCCATGTCAACCCATCAATAACACTTCGTCGGCTGATGACAAATTTACACAAGAATCCCATTTCAACTGACTTACAGATGTGTCGTAAATACATTCACAGAGGCTATAGTAGATAATATACAGAAAATGATACCTTAAATGACATGTCATAATTATTGTCAATATGTATAAAAATATGAATACGTTAAGCTTAAACATACTGCCCGCATTGAAAGGTAAACCTTTCAATACATCATACCAAATAGAAGGGATGACAAATTGAATTCCTAAAATATAAACTTACATTAATCATTGATTAATTAATTACAACTATCAAAAATGTCTGTTCGCATCAAAATTTGTTACATAAGTTTATCAGCATCGATAGGCAACACACACAACCTTGACACTGCACGTTTGAACACCTTGTCGGCTACCTTTATAGTCACAACCCGAATAATACCATCAGGACCGGGATGCAAAGTTTGAACTCGTCAAAGCTGCCATTTTAATGGGGGCAGGTTGTCTTCCTTGATTAACACCAGTACACCAGTACTAAGTAGAGTCCCTGAGTTTCTTTTCCACTTCATTCTGGTTTGTAATTCGGACACGTATTCTTTACTCCAACGAGTCCAAAAATGCTGGGTTAGTTGTTGGATTCGTTGAAATTTGGAGAGACGACCTTCTTTAAAGGACGTGAGCTGAGAACTGCCTCAATCTGTGTTATACATGTATACAATTCTTCAAATGTGAGAGTGGCATTGCCCACAACTCTCCGCAAATGTGCTTTAGTGGACTTGATACCTGCTTCCCAGAGACCTCCAAAATGCGGAGATCTGGGTTGTATGAAATGCCACGATATATTGTCTTTAGCTAAAGTGTTTTGAATGACAGTTTGATTGATTTTATTGTTTACAAAGTGTGATAATTCTATCAGCTCTGAATTGGCACCCACAAAGTTAGTTCCATTATCAGAATACATATTTTGCGGTTTGCCTCTTCTGGACACAAAACGACGCATTGATGCTAAAAATGCTTCAGTTGTGAGGTCGGTTACTAATTCTAAATGAACTGCCTTAGTTGAAAAGCATATGTAGGATTTTATCAATTTAGGATTACGTGTTTTTCTATCTTTTAGCCAGATGGGACCAGCATAGTCTACACCTACATTAAAGAATGGGAAACCTTGTACCAGCCTAGATTCTGGTAAAGAGCCCATTAAATAAGTAATACCGCTTGGATTTACTTTGAAACATTTTACACAATCATGTACAATTTTCTTTGATGTTGTTTTTCCTGAAATTGGCCAAAATCGCTCACGGATTGATGATAACATTGCATTTGGACCACAATGTAATAATCTTTCATGCTCATTTCTAAGTATGAGACTTGTTAATATATGTTTTGCAGGCAGAATGATTGGATGTTTTTTATCAAATGAAAAGCCAGAATTTCGAATTCGACCGCGTACACGGATAAGGTCATTTTTTATTATATTTGACACAACGGGATTAGAATGTTCGCTTTCTAGTGCTAATTGGTTAAGACATCTAACAGCTAAATAAGGTGCAGATGCGGTACCGTATGTGACGGTATTTAATTGATAAGTATCTACAGGTTGATTTGAGTCAAAACGCCATAGAATCTGCTGATATTTCCGTTCTCCGGGGTGAATTAAAATTTGTCTATACATTTTCGCAATGTCAGCTGTTACAACAATGTTGTGTTGCCTGTATCTTGAAATGATAGACAATAAATCATTTTGGATAGTAGGGCCTGTAATTTGACAATCATTTAATGACAAACCACTATCTGTCTTAGCAGATCCATCGAACACAACACGTAACTTGGTGGTAGTACTAGACTCTTTAACCACCGCATGATGAGGAGGATAGAAAGACTTATCCGATTTTTCTGAAATTTTTGTCATATGACCTAATTGTTCGTACTTCAACATAAAAGTGCCATATTTTGTGCATAAGTTTGAATTTTTCGAAAGCTTTCGTTCTAATGAATAAAACAGTTTCATAGCTTGCTGTTTAGAATCACCCAATTTTGATATATTATGATTAAAGGGAATATTCACGACAAACAGTCCATTTGAATCTCGTTTGAACGTTTTAATAAAGTACTCTCCACATTGTTTTTACCTCTTCAGAAAATGTATTATTAACATTCACTTCCTCTATCTCCCAAAATTTCAACATATTTTTCTCAATATCTGCGTTAGTATTATCAATGGTGCAATTGCTGATAGCTTGTGCTCGAGCATTGAGAGTTCCAGAAACGATCCAGCCAAATTGAGTTTTCTGCAGAGTTGGCTGATGTTTGCCTAATTTTAATTGCCCAAAGCATAATAATTCCCAGAAAATAGTAGCCCCTAACAGCATATCTATTTTACTGCATTTGAAAAAGGTAGGATCAGCTAGTTGAATATTTTGTGTCTTAACTTGTGTTCTACCACTAGTTACACACTTTTCAGAGTCCCTTTGTTTATGGGTAAATGAGTTGCTGTTAGTGAATTCTAAGTGTAACATAGTATTATGCTTTTTGTTACATTTTCTACATAATATCGATCTACAATTTCGAGTGGTATGATTGCTTCTGAGACAATTGAAACAAGATTTAATTTTTTTACCTCTGTAATACGCGAGTTAACTGACAATTTGATAAATGTTGAACAATTGTACAGCGAATGAGCGCCTTTACATAAGGGACATTCAAATTCAATATTAGATTTTGATGTTTGATTTTGATTTAGTTTGTTTGTATTCAAGGGTTTCCAAAAGTCTGCATTTATTGTTTAAGAATGTGTTCATATCTTTCATGTCAGGTAGCTCTGTTTGACATTGATAACCTTCCCAATCACGGCGAGTAACAATATCAAATTTATTAACAATTATATAAATAAGTAAAGTACCTATCCCATGAATCGGTGGGTGGTCCTTAGCTTTTCAACGATCGCAAATGTTTGAACACGTTATCTGATATTCGCCTTAAATGATAATGCGATTCATTATTCATTACCGGCAGATCAAAAATGGCCTCTACATGATTGTGTATAATTAATCTTTTATTTTCGTATCTTTCTTGAAGTAACTTCCAAGCAATGTTGTAGTTTAATGCAGATACTTCAAGATTTTGAATGATCTGAGCAGCTTCATGCTTGAGAGAAGACTGCAAATAATACAATTTTTGTATTTCTGATATATGCTTGTTTTCATGTATTAATGCTTTGAACGAATCACGGAACTCTAGCCAGTGTTCATAAGCATCATTAAACGTGTGTAACTGAATAGTAGGTAATTTAATATCTTGAATATTACCTTGGGTTTACTTTTCAGAGCTGTTAGAAATATTAGAAATATTGCTTGAATATGACTTTATTAGCTTTTGTACTTCTGCTAATAGCTTGTAATATGAAGTTTCAAAAACTTCCCGTTCATTTGGATTGAGTACTTGTTCTGTTGATGAATCTTCAATTCATGATTGAACTTCCTCAAAAATATCTCAATGTTGTTTAAAACGTTCTAGTCGATTCTGAATATCTGTGATTAAAATATCGTTTAATGTATTTGTATCAATATTATCTACGAAATGGGGAAATCTAGTGACTTGCGCTTTAATTTGACCTCTGCGTAAATTCAATTTTTTGAGTTGATCCATTATGATTCACACAAATTAACACAGACTAAGGCAATATCAACAATTCAAGGAATACATGATTGAGGAAAATTGACTCACCAATTTTAAGGAATGCTCAAAATGCTATGCTGCACCAGGTTGGTTACTGATGGACAGGATTCGCTGATTTCTTGAGTAACCCGCTCGAAGGACCATGTGCTGTATGCTGCTGTTGTTTACACTTCTTGTATGACTCAGTATGATGGTAGTTTGTTAAAGAAATAGCACTTGATGATTTTAAGTTATTTATTCACACCTATATACAGTTATGTAACTACACTAACAGAACTGAGTCGCCTTATTCATGAAGGTTAGTTTCCCTAAAGTTGTAAGTCTCTAAGTTAATGTTTGATTGTAAGTTTGATGATATGTTGATGTTATTGCAAGTATTAATGTTGCTTGCTGAAGTGATGTTGATGTGATTGTTATAGCAATGTAATGATGTTACTCGTTGAATGAATTTGATTTGAATGTTTAGTAATATAATGATGTTGCTCGATGAATGAGCTTTGTGTGAATGATTTACTTTCTAAAGTCGTTTACTTCAGGCAAGTTTAAGACTAAAAAGGTCTGTAAAGGAGGGTAGTAACTGTTATCGTTGATACATATGTTTGACCAGAAATCCCAGCCAACACAACCATTCTTACAAGTACCTATATGAATAAGCCATGTCAACCCATCAATAACACTTCGTCGGCTAATGACAAATCTACACAAGAATTCCATTTTAACTGACTTACAGATGTGTCGTAAATACATCCACAGAGGCTATAATGGATAATATACAGAAAATGATACCTTAAATGACTTGTCATAATTATTGTCAATATGTATAAAAATATGAATACGTTAAGCTTAAACAAATTGAACTCGAAATTTTCTAGACTTTTCAGGTACTAAGCTCCTAAATAGCAGAATCAACTACGTCTTTTAACTTCAGGGGAGTGCATGACATTGAACTACCCCTATCAGACAGTATCACAAATTGAAATAATATTTCTCGTAAATATCAGTACTATTGTGTGACATTTACAGGTTCTGCTTAGATAGGTTGATGCAAATATCTTCAGGCAAGTCTTGCTGTAAAGAGCACAAATATAAATATAAGATCATGCGATAAATAACAATAGTGTGAATTAGATTTTTTGGTGGAAAATAAGGTAAGTACTACATTTATAACAATAATAAAATTAATAAAGACCTTGTCAGAATAGACCTTGTCAGAATAATTGGTCAGCCTTAAATAGAATCGTTACAATATCGGTCTATGAGACTTATAGTTGGGGGAGAGGGTGTTGGAAGTTTTTAGTTTTCGAATTATTTCTGTTAAAAAAAGAAGACAGGTCCAGCAAAATAATACTGACTCAATTCCGTGACCAGTAAATCATTCACATGTTTTATAATTGTCTGTTTGAAAATGCTTCCATTGTTCTGTTAGATCTGGTAATGATAAAGGCCTAATTTTTAAACTATACGTCATTCTCTTCACTTCCCTTTTCCACTAAGAATACTGTTGAAGTACATTTCACCTACCAAGTAGTCATCATCAAAGTGAAGAGTTTACTCTGATGATGGCTACTTGGTAGCTAGAAGATCTTCAGTAGTTGAAAAGAATTTTCACTGGATAATGGTGATTCTTTCTTATTTTTGAGTAGATTGCATATTTTAAAAACGTTATTTAGAAATGCAATACGATCATGAATCTGTATTCCTGACGTAAGCAGTTCATATGCCGTACATTTCGTCGGCATGTTGAGTTAATCGTGTACATGGTATATAGGTGGTATGGACTAAAATCGTATGTTTTCGTTATAATATTAACTAGACGTTCGCGTTAAGATAAGAATGATGGCATTGCAGTTTATTTCTAGAATCAATTGTCAACCAGGTATATTCCATTTTAACAGTTGGCAACACCATACAGAGTTGCCGATATAAGCTGTCGATTTAATAAATTGACTGCAATTCTACGTACATTTACGTCTTCGCTGTGTAAACTGCAAAACGTGTAGGTACATTTTTTTCACATTAGCATTTTAAACTGGAATTGAAGCTTTGCGTAAGTCTATTGGTTTATCCTGACGAATATCTCCGATGATGGTATTGTGGGTCATTAAGTGGCGGCTCCTCGAAGGAGGCTAAGGAGGCTCAGCCTCCTCACCAATTTATCTTAATGATCATTCTCCATTTTATTTCCATTTTCTCTGATAATTTTTGAAATTTTACAATTAATTCCCCGTTCTCAGTAGTTATTTTTAATCTGGCAACAGTGCCCTGAAGCTAGACTCTCTATATATCTCAAACGCTGAGCATGTGTTGTTCAACGCAGTTGCCGTTTTCCCGACCAGTCCGAACGCCAACTGTGTAAATCAGCGAAAATGGCTACATCCTCTGGAGGCTAGCCAGCGGCAGCCGCTGGCAATCTATGAAATACGAGACGTGCGTTCTGCCGACTGCTGAGTAGGTCAGTCAGTGCTTGTTTATGTGTTGTCACGCCACGCGAAGTAAGGTTAGATTGTTGTCTGTTGTAAATTTAAAATGAGTGTTAGTGAGTTAGTTGCTGCCTTTTAGAAAATCCATTTAGTGAATTAACACATGATAAAAGTGTTTCTTTTAAACAAACGGCCTTTACCGGATTTGAAAGGATTAGTAATGTCAGGTAACTATCAAAATTGATCATTATTAATACTAATAGTAGTATTGACAAGACGAAGTGATTTCCCTGTAATGCTCCAACTCGATGGAATTTTACATCACGTACAGTATTTACCATCCATAAAAATAAAGACACATTAATTGAAACATTTGATTTTGTATTAAACAGTGATGACTTTTCAACAGATCAGGTTTCATTAAATGCTGCTGTTGGTTTGAAATCTTATTTAGAAAATGAAGAATTTTTGTTTTTCCTTGATAATTTCAAATTGATATTTGAACAAACTGATCTTATTTTTCAAATTTTACAACATAAATTCACTGATATAATTTATTCAAGAGATCGTTTGAAACATCTCATTGGACAAATTTCAAGTTTCCGTAATACAGAATTTCATTTTAATATTTTATTTGAAAATTTTTCAACTGATGAGGCTCCTCCCGGGAAAAGGAGGAAAACATATAATTTGGTAGACAAGAAACTACATTATAAACAACTTTTTTATGAAATTTTAGATACTATTAAAGGTCAAATTGAGATTCGATTTTCCGATTTACATGAATTGAAGTTTTTTGACTTGACGAATAGAAGATTTTTCGAATCTTTTTCAAACGAGTTCCCCAATACACTTTAACATAACTTAGTTCTAAAATATAAATTTTTTGATAAAATAGCACGGCACAATGAATTATGCGTTATATACTCGGATAAAAATATTTTAGGCCAGTATGACAGTCTCGCCGATATGATAAAATATATGATAGACAATGATTTGCAACAAGTTTTACCTCAGTTTTATAAACTACTTTGTCACCATTTCTGTCACGTCGGCATCGGTGGAGAGATCATTTTCTACTGTCAAACGAATTAAAACTTACATGCCAAATACAATGGGCCAAAATCGTTTATACAATGTTAGTTTAATATCTATTGAAAAAGATTTAGTAAAACACTTAAAACAAAATGATACATTTTTTGATAATATTATTTTGATCATTTTTCGCGAACTAAAGACCGTAGAATTCCGTTAATATATAAGAAAAAGTTAATAAAATTAATAAACAAAACAAAATATGAAAAATTCCAAGCAAAAGAAAAGATATTAAAAATCCAAAAAAAATAAAAAACAAAAAACGAACAAAAAAATTTTTTGGCAAGAGTTGGTTCTTGCTGGGTAACAATTAATTTTGTCACTGAAGTAGCTGGTACGGTCGCTGTGCAAAGGTTAAAAGGCTGTGAATAGAGTATATTTTTACAAAAACGTTGTATGTCCAGCCTCCTCTCTCAAAAATTCACGAGCCGCCACTGGGGTCATTCCTGGCAAGATTGTAGCACTAAAACTGTGATAGCGATGGCGTAGGGTAAGTAAGTACGGATATTGTAGGTACTTCATGCTGCCAGCATGATAGCTGATATAGCAGGTTTTATTCACAATGTACAACTAATATTTTCTTCAAAAATAAAAGATGTCGATTGTCATGATGAAATGTATCAAAAGACTTCCAATATTGAATTGAATTTCAATTTTCTATGATCTGGAAGAACCCTCCAACATCGTTGGGGAAAATGAATAAGCTGCCAACACGCACCTCTAAGAAATATGATATACAATAATGGTTAAGTAGGAGTAAAATATCTACAATACGATTACAACTTGAAACCACTGTTGTTGATCTTGGTGAAAATGAATGAGCCACAACCATAATAGCAGTTATGTCAGACAACAATATGGCCAACGAAGTTCTTCGTCTACATAATTACCATTATATTAAAAACATCTGGGTATAACTGGAAAGAAGTACAAGGATCACGTTGGCATATACGATACTTCGGCAAAGAAATCAGTGGCTACTGGCTATGTGGAAAAAGGCTAGAAAAATCAACCACAGAAATATGGACCAAGACTATTCAACCTACTGGTAAAGTGTTATTGTTAATGTGCAATGTTTAGAGGAACTATAGTGTTTAGGGTGGTGAAGTAATATTTATTATTTTGAGTTAATCTTGAGTTAAAACAGTAACTTGATCATACTGACAACCGCAAATTTAATACAAATAAATGATATCGATTCAAACCTACATGTTTCAATTTTTCATAATCGTATTTGAAACTAAGTTATCAGTCTCATTTTTATATCGTTTATAATCCTCTTCTAGAATATGTAAAAATGTAATCGAAATGAATTTCCTCAAAACTTTCAATAGGTTTTCATTCAATTAATACGTTTTTTACAAAAGTAAGTAAGCTCATTATTTCATAGTTGAACAAAATGTACCCATTCCAATAACAGTATCAATATCATTAATTAATAGGTACATAAGTATGCAACAGGAAATGAAATACACATCTCATCAAAAATAATTAATTTCAACGTGTATGGCTCCATAAATAGATTCTAGTTAATTTATTTGTTTACATATTATTTTCATCATACAAAAAATAGTGTTACTGAGGTTATCGAAAGTAGGTTGGGAAATCATGCATTGATATGAAGAGTTTGATAATCGTGTAATTTAAGTGTAGGTTTCCATAAATAATAATGCTTACTTTAACATCACAGCATGGATTAATAATATTGACTTGATGTTGAAAGTTAATTTTCCATATCTATCTAAATCTTTCAGGCTCTGGTGCAGTCTTATCTTAATGATCAATCAAGTAAACTCTCGAAAGGAAAGCATGAGGCTTTTGAGAAATATTTCCTTTGTCCACTTACTGTTTTTTTGCCATTCAATAGAAAAATATATTTGTTAGTACCATTAAACGCCACAGAGGTTCGAAGGAACCAACTAACAGGCCAAATCGATCCATGCGGACCGGTGTGTCTTTAAATTTAGAACCATTCCTGTACGCCAGCGGACCGCAATGCTACCTATTTTTATATGCTAGATGGCCCACTGTGGCTGGTGTGATACATGTGCACACGGCAAAATAACGGACTCAGAAATTGCCTAATTGAAAATGTACTTTTTTTTCAGTAAAACGACATGAACAAATAAAATAAAGAATCGTTTTGACCTGTGAGCTACTAATGATACGCCTAACAGCTCAAACAGAATTGGGGATTCCCTTCGCAACCACTGCAATAAGGAGTTACTTTCGACACTTTGTATTTTGATATGACACCATACATTTTTTGTGTTACACTCTTTAGAGTAACGCCTTATTTATGTGAGTTTTCTTCCTTTTTTGAATGAAATGGACAGTCGCTTCACGTGCGTGCTTTGGTGTAGGAGGTACATTGGACGTATCGTTTTCAGGAAACATTATAGACTCTCTACTACATATTCTTTGAAATACGTTACGGAAATCGAAGAGTCATGAATAATTTTATGAAGGTAATGAGCATTTACCATTGCAATGCCAATAATTGTTCTACATCATTTCAGTTTCTTACTCAAAGAACTGGTTGACATTTGATCCGAGAGGTCGATTGAGCTTATGCCTTCATTTAATCTAGCACAGCTAGGGGTTTCTCGACATTTCCAGCTCGTCTTTGTACTATAGCAGTTTCATGAGTATTTTAGTAGAGAGCATAAGGACGTCCCTCTTATCTTTCCATTTTAAAACACATATTGCCGCTATTTTTCCCTTTTTAAGCTTTTTTGTAGCTACTTTTTTGAGATTTCCTCTACGATTAGCTTTTAGAGTTACCAACAAAAGAGTTCTGTTATCTGACAGCTTGTAAGCCAATTCCAAGCTGATGTTATAGTTATTAGTTACTATTATGCGCCCACTTTTCATAAGATCTTCTGATAGCTGCTTTATAACATTCCTGGGATCTGACGCACCACTATCACTGTGTTTTCCACAATACAACTTCATATTCCAAGTAAGGGCGTTACTAAAACAAAGTTGGAAAATCTAACAGATTCTTCTCTCGATGGTTCGTTCCTCTGCTGTCCCACTCTGCAGCCGAGGCGTTAAAGTCGCCTGCGATAATGAATGGTTCGCTTCCTCTTGCTTCAGAGTCCAGATGGTTCAAGAGCGTTTCAAACTCCACTAATTGATGATTAGGTGAGGAATAGACACTGTAATTGTATATGTCATCCACCTTGACCCAGGTAAAACCGGTTCATGGTACTCTGATACCTCCTGCACTGGAAATAGGCCAGATGACCAGATTACTGATAGGATCGAGGCGTCTTGAAAATCAAGTTGAGCCTTTGATGTTCCCATACTATTCTCTCAGTATCGTCTATTTTCACCTCTCTCGCTGTCTGGACGAGAATCTTCTGAAACGTCTAGCAGTGATTTGGATTCAGCTGAAGAATCCTCATGTGTTCTTCTCTATGGCTACACTCTGAGAGGCCTTTATGTATACCTTACATTCGCTACTACCAGCAGTATGCTCGCTCTGGACCTTACATTGTCATAACGTACACCTCGGATCTTTGGAACGCTTCTTCTCGATGTATCGTTCTCCACCACATTTCAAGAGTATTTGGAACCTGTCGGGTCATTTACAGGTGCTGGCTCGATGTCCTCACCCCCAGCAGTGGTAGCATTAGGTCAGCATGATCTTCTCTCAGATGCAAGTGATGACTCAGACAATCCGAATCTTCAATGTTTTCCTGGCAAAAGCAGTTGACAGACTGAGTTATGCTACCCGTATTCATCTGAATCTGTATCTAACAACTGTCGCGTCAATGTTTGGGGCCTCTTCTAATGTGTCTCTTGAAGCTTCGCAGATTTTCTTCTGTGTCATGAGCTCGTCGAGGTGTTCCAGTTTCTTTTCTGATGATATTTTCTTTTGCTGTTTCCGTAAGCTTATCGGTTACAACATTGCAAAATTGTTCAGCCACAGTTACGTGTTCTCTAAGGAATTTAGGGAGCCACAACTTCCATATAAGGAATTGATTCTCTTAAACTTCAGTAACTGCTTAATTGTTCAAACACATTCTGAAAAATTATTGAAACATTTCGGCAACATCGATTTCATAAATCATCCCAACTGTAGCACAATCAATGTCAATTGGAAAAAGCCGCTGGTCATGAACTGCTGCCCAAATAACACCACCGTAGTAGTCCCGGTTGCAGCTCTACGAACAATCCAGGGGAAGCCGCTATCTACGGACTTCTGCCAAATTGTATTATCCCAGCTTCAGCACCGAACCATCAATCGATTAACAACCGACATAAATAAAACGAACTCCTCCTTCAGCAAGAAAATCGTCGCCATGGGAGAAACTAATCAACTAGCCCTAGCTCAATGAAGTATAGACAAAAAATAGCAGCCCCTTTCGCCAACGCAAGGAAAGACTCCCAACAGAGGAAAGTTGAGGACTACATACAATGAAGAATTGCTAATCTTCAACAATTAATAGAGGAACCAAGTCACAACCATGTGCCTCTAGGACAATTGGGAAAGAACAACACAACTATTTTAGCACACTATGATTCAAAGCAATTGAAAACGAACACACAGAAGTTATTCAGTATTTGGAAACCTGTCCAAGAGCACCAATCTCTGAACCACCAACCGAAGAAGCTGACCAAAAGTTTCGCCTCCGCAATCAGAAAGTGAAAATGGATCAACTGAACGCTACAATCAAGATATTTCGGAAAACAAGTACCAATTCAGATACGAATCACTCCTCCAAAAATTAACTGCACAGGAGGGAAGCATGCAAAATTGCATGAAGCAATCATCATATATGAAACAGTATTTTACTTCCGACTTCTACACTACACTGAGGCCGAAATCAAGTATGCTGAAACAACAAGCCATCCAAAAATTCCACTGCCGCTGTTTAGTGGAAGATTCGAAGAATGGTCAAACTCTCACACGATAATGTATTTCAAAAATTCATATCCAATACCTCAAAACATACCTGAGCGGAGAAGAGTAGGTTAATAGAGCATTCACATATATTAAAGAAAGACGTTTTATGTAAGCGCTACGAAAGCAATAGATTGATCACGAAAAACATGTTGGCTGATTGATTGATTGAGTCTCAAGATCTAGAGTATAAGCCTGTTTTCACAATTAATAATCATGAATATAATAAATTTATGAAAGAGTATCAGAATCTCGGGCACATGAAACTCGCTAATCAAAATGCTGAAGGAAAATCCCCCATCAGCCAGTTATACGCGATTCAAACAAGACCTGAAAATCAAGGGTCGTATTCGATGCCTCATCTAGAACATCAAATAGACTCAGTCTGAATGGAACAAAGTATATCGTCTCAGACTTCAACAGGAGATAACCGATATATCACTACGCTGGATAAAACCTTGTGTAGTTTTTACCGCATATATCGAAAAATCTTATAGTCAAATCAATATATCTCGCAGGACGATAAAAAATATCAAGATATTCTGTGATGCTTTAAAAACTCTCGTCCTATTCTGGCATACCATCTAACTACTATCACATATGGTACAGCTTCAGCACCATATCTTGCCATAAAAACAGTACAGAGACTAGCTTTTGATGAAAATGAGAATCACTCAGAGGCGTCTGAATTAGTCGGACACAACTTCTATGTGAATGACCTAATGTCCGGAGAAGACACCATAGAAGAAGCTATTAGGATGCAAAAAATAATAATTGAGATGTTGAAGACAGGTGGTTCCAATCTGAGAAAATGGTCAATTGGTGGACAAGAACTTCTCAGTAGTCTTCCAAAAGAGCATGAAGATCCATCATCAACATGAAATCAACATGAAAAAAAAAATGGTGTCAACATTTTTTAGGTGTATACTGGCTGCCTTATAATGACATCTTATATAAAGCTGTCAAAATCATCTCGCTTCAATGGACGTCATGCTAGTTAACCCCGGACACCATCCCACCCTCACACTGGGTGGTGCCAGCTTGATAATCGACTTGACATTCATAGTTCAGGTCAACCTGATTTGAGATGGGAGGTCAGTTACATCTATACTCATAGTGAGCAGGTTATCATATGCAATGCTGCTGAGGCCAAGAGACCAAAATATGTGTTGAAACCGATGGCCCACGAATGGAGCCTCAAAGCTTACGATAAACAGTATTTCGCAGTCATGCTGGAGGATGCAACAATCGACAATGGTTCGCCGAATGAGCGGGCCATACAGCTGATGACACATGTCAATGCCTACGACGTATCCATGCCAAGGATCTTGGCGAAAGACCTCCGCCCGCCAGTATATTGGTGGAATGAATACATCACCGAACATCGAACGGAAAGACGAAGAAACTTCTGTCAAGTGTCGTAAACTCTATATTGCTGAAGGCGGCCCCCCAATTTGGTCGAAAGCAATGGAAACGAAGATCTATGAACTGAAAGTGACCTCGGTGTATCGTAGGACTGTGCTCACTGTGGCCTGTGCATTTCGCATAGTGTCAGGAGATGCAATAAACGATATGGGTGGTATGCCACCCATAGAGAACCTAGCTGTTAAGCGTCAGCGAACCTACAATCGTGGAAAAGAAGACACATAGGGGGACTGGTGTGCGGTAACACAGTAATAGAAGGTTGAGTCCATGACACAATGTCAAGCTTGTTGGGACGTTTCAACGAAAGGCAGACGGACTCACCGTGTCATGTCAAAGCTTGTGGAGTGGACAGACACACACATAATTATTAAATGAACTGCGATCCATAAATCACGTACTTTCCTCACTCGTAGAAACCATAAATACATTGTAAATGAATAGAAACACATTAAGATGTGGCGCGTAGGTCCCTAAAGTTTAGTTTTATAGACCTTAAATATTTTACAGAATATATGAATCTCGATCGTTCCATTTGTGAACAAAACATTACTTTGGAAAAATAATTAACCAGAATCGTAAGGCTGTATGTCCCACAATTAAACATTGGGTGTAGTATACAGCATGGTCCAAAAATTATTGTATTTCAGACAGTAAGAAGAACCACCACTACTTATTTTTTCCCATAGAATGTCCTTATTCGGAAAGCTCTGTTCTACTTCTCTATGTATAGTGTTCCTATATTTACCTTCAATAGTTACTAACTAATTATTATTCTCAAAGAAATAGTTATGTACTCCAGGCCAGTTTGTTCAAGTTACTCAACAACCTAATTGAGTCAATTTCCTAGTTCCTCAGGTGAACTCACGGTCTGTAAATACTTTCTACCTCCAAACTCCTCGTACTAACTTACTTGAATTATCCATTATTTTGCATGTGCCATGCATATAACACCAATTAGACTCGTACTAAATATGATATTTTCAATTCTAGCCTAAAACAGATTACTCGCCTACTGCGATGAAACAATATACATACTTTTCAGCTATTTCTTTCTTCCTTTTCTCTTTGTACATTGCTGTGCTAAATATTTTTGGCTGTTTTTTCTTTTTGATTTTGTCTCCTCTCGTACTAGAGTATAATTTAGGTTATTTAGATTCAATTTAGATAATAATTGTTAATATATAAATTTTTCTTATGCATTGTCTGATCTTTAATTGGGTTTATATCTGTTGATCAGTGTAAGATTAAATAAATAAATAAATATTATGAGCGTTTATTTAGAAAAAATAGTAGTAAGCAGCAAACAATAAATTTGATGTTTCATGTCGGCTATGTGAGAAACTCCGTTATAAGAGTTATTTACGTTTCCATAGTTTCTTCAATTTTGACGTGTAAATTCAATTTTTCAACTGAAATCATCAGTTAGGGGTGTCAAAAGCTTCTCAAAAATGGAGGGGAAAATCCAGATCCGTATTCAAAAAAATATGTAAATATCTAAAAAAAAACGAAACGTCGTATACATAAGAAAAAATCACCCTTATTCACTAAAAGTACTGATAAAGTTGGGACCATTCGCAAGCTGGAAGGCTTCTTGAAGAGAAAACGTGACTGGAAAGGAAAATTTATTAACTATAAGAACATAATTAAGCAACCTACCAGCCTAGTATTCTCAAACATAAATAAGAACCTAATGAACTAGCCTACGATGACGTTACCACTTATGAGTTTCCTGCATATGTACAAGGATGCGGGAGATCGATCAATTACAAAAAAAAAACTTAACTTACTGACTTAGTATTGCCAAAAACATATACAAATTTGACAAACCAACCTGTGATAAGGTTGACGCTTGAAGTTTACTGCATAAGGGCAAGGAAAATCGATCAAATACAAAACCAAACTTGCAAATAACCTACTAATATAGTATTCCCAAAAATGTATGAAAATTAACTTTCCATAATGTTGTCGCTTGAGTTTCCCTCCATATGTACAACGGCAAGCAAAATCAATCAATTAAAAACAAACTTTAAAATAACCTACTAGCCTGGCCCAAGAAAATATAAAATTTTACAAACCAATCTGCCAACATTGTCGCTTGGGGGCTCCTGCATATGTACAAGGTCAAGGAAAATCACACAATTACAAAAACAAACTCTCAAACTAACCTAGTATTCCCAAAAATGTATAAGCTGTGATAACGTTGCCGCTTGGTTTTCTTGCATGTGTAAACGGATAAGGAGAATCAATCAATTACAAAAACAAACTTTCAAATAACTTACTGATCTAGTATTCCCAAAAAGATATAAAAATTTCACAAAATAGCCTGAAATAACGTTGCCTCTTGGAGTTCTTCTGGAGTTTTTACAAGGGCAAGGAGAATCAATCAGTATTACAAAAGCAATCTTTCAAATAATAATTTACTCCAACCGGCTGTGTTACCATCGCCTTTGAAAAGATGAAACAATCTCTTTTACATGTCTTTTATTCAATTGATGAATTTTAATGTGTGACATTTCTGAACTATGTTGTGTCTGATTCGACATATTAAGATTGATTGTGCTGTTCCTAGTTGATCGGTTTTCAAATCTGTACTCATTATTTTCTTTTGAAGTTCTTGATTATGTCTTTATGACGGTGATGCCGTTTACATAATGATTTAATGGCGCAAAAGCTTCATTAATATCACTATTATTAGGACTAATACTTTATGGCTAGGGAGGGAGCATCTTCATGCTCTATAAGGTACCTAACATGAAAATAGAATAATTGTTCTATTGCAGTTACTGATGGATTCATTATTCATGGTAGTAAGCCTATATATGAACCAAGTGAAGAGGGTCTTGGATATGAAGTATTTCGATGTTTGAATCTTTATAAAGGAAGAATAGCACAGGTAACTCAAGTATATTTGCATATCCAAAAATATAGTGATTTTAATGAAAATCGCAATACCCAGTATTAGTTAAGCAATGTACTCGAGATTTTCACATAAGATATAGACATGATTGGTTTCAACGGAAAATTTCAACGTTTCCTTGAGATCTTTGTGATATTCATGTACAAATGAGCATATTGTGAATCCGTTTTTGAATAATACTGCACGTGTCTTCGATCTCTCACCCATCGAACATGTCTGAGTTATGATCAGCACTAAGCTGGGTATTTCACCCCATCCCACAAACAATCTTAACAACATTTTGATTCACACACAAGATGCTTGGGATGATATACCAGACGGCGAAATTGATTATTATATTTCATTCAGAGTGACCATCACCGATTAAATCAGTGCATATTCAATCACGGTACTGCAAATCATTATTACTCCATATTTTTCAACTATTTTTAATTGAAAACTGAATCATTTCTCAATTCTATCGGAGTACATTTTCTGTAACAATTTCGGAACACTAGAACTGGGTGTTGCGCATTTTATCCAAATCGTTATATTATTTTCCAATATTCATCATTAACGCATAAAATTTACTGTTTGAATTAATGTATAAGAAATATAAGATCAACTCTATCACCATTGTTTGTTCAATCCTCTTGGCATTTTCAGTACATTAGTGATACCAATGAAGCGGATACTTATGATGCACTGAAGGAAAGAAGTGTGAGAGTAGCCATCAATTTATTGAAGCAAGGCATCAGAGAAAACGATGTAGTGTGTATGTGCAGTCACAACCACTTGAACAGTTGCGTCCTGTTTGTGGCTTCCTTATTAATAGGAGTGAAGTTTGTTGCGTTGGAGCCAACCCAGCCAGAATCAGATTTGAACTATATCTTGAGTTATGTTAAGCCAAAAGTCATCTTCATATCGGACATCATAGAGAATATATTTGAAAGAATGCTGAAAACAGCTCAATGGAACTATCGAATTGTTGTGTTTGGAGAATCTATTAAATATACTCCTTTTGGAAATTATCTCAAACCTGATAAAGAAGAAAATATCTTCATGCCATCATCCTTGAAGAGTAACAAAAAAACTGCCATACTTTTTTTCAGTAGTGGCTCAACTGGGATGCCTAAAGGAATTTGCTGCAATCATTACGGATTTCTGGGTCAACTGATGAATGTGTACCATTATCTGAAATTTGGCAATTCAATCAACCTTAGTAATTATTCGCACAGATTCAATACTGAAACCGAATTCAAAATGATGAGTTCATCTCCTTTATATTGGATTACAGGAAGCATGGTAACCATTTTATCCATTCTCACAGGATCTACTCTAGTTTTGAGCTATGGATTTCAGGCGTTCAATTTTTTGGAAACTATTCAAGACTACAAGGTAAGTGATTCAACATGAACGAATGCGGCTAATCAATAAAATGATAATATAGAAAATATTCCAGGAAATAAAACTAAAAAATTTTCTCCGAACCGTGCCAAAATCTCAAAGTAGGTACTTGTATTATAAGTGTTTCCGAATAAGTTATTTCTATTTTAGAAAGTAATAGAGACCGTAAGTCATAAGTTTGGTGACGGTTAGATCGTTCAGCTCGTCAGATTCCTCTATTGGTGACTGTATTCATGATCCAGCATCAGTCCTTGAATATTCGCATTACTTGCTGGTAATCCGGATATCATAGTTCTAACGCCAGTTGCAGAATATTCTCACTTATAATATCCCATGTGCAAAATTATTGCCGGAATTTTTTTCGAGATGGCGAATATTTTGAAAATTATTAATAATTTTCGCAAAATATTCACCATCGAGAAAATATTTTCGGAAATTAATTTGTGCACTCGGGATATTCGGTAAGAGAATTTCACACCGAAGATAAATTAGTTTAAAATAATTTCAATGTGATATTATTTGACATTTCGTCATGAAAATATGAGACATTACGGAGGATTGCCATAATTTATTTATAGGATTTTGAGAGTTTGATGTATGCGAGTCCAAACGACAAAAAAACTTGCGGTGTTTTCATGCTTAAATTGTGTATGGTTATAATTTATAATATTTCGCCACGGAATTGATAATCCTTTAGAATTCCGAAATAAAATTCAACTTATAATTTCAGAAAATACAAAAAAATCAAGGGCAAGTGTATCGAGTTTATGCATTTTTGTAATTTTTGATCCACCCACTTTAGTTGTACAAAATTGTTAAAAGTGGATTAAATATGGTTTATTACATTTTATTGGATTACCTTATATTTACTAAAATTGGTGGAATTATGTGTTTTTAACTAATAGTTTTCTTTTGGCAACTGATTTACAATAAAATTCAAATATCTTTTGATCCACCTACTTTAGTTAAATTATTTTGAATAGATTATATATAGTCTATTTCATGTTGTTAGGTTCAATTTGATTTACTAAACTTGGAGGAATTATATTTGTTCTTAGCAAACAATAGTTTCTGTTTTTTAAGCGAATCAAATAATTATAAAATAGTAATATTGCTTAATGGAAATAGGCAGCTATGGCTTGACAGATACCATGACAAATCTCATTATTGTACTTTCTCTATATTTTGTACAAACTCAATCGTCTCTGATTTTATTGCAAACAATTAATTGTTTTAAAAATTACGAGGCTTGTTCATGTTGCGACGAATTAAGTCACGTGAAAATGTTCCATTCCAAACTAACATATTTACTGGAGTTAATTGAATATTGTTCACCAAAAATGTTAAATGTGGCAAATCGTAAAGGTTTATCGAAGAAAATCCATGAAAAGCTGTTGCAAACATCTATAAAATTTAGCAGAATTGACAAGAATAAATTGAACAAAGTGGTTTCAATATATTACATTTATTTGCTTAAACACAAGCATTTGGTAAATTTAGAGTCTTCTCTCTTTTGTTATTCGCCATTACGAAGAGGGGATTTTCAAGAGGAATATCAAAAACATTTAAATGTTGTTATGAAATTGAATAAAATATAGATTTTAATAATAAATCGAATGAATTTAAATATTTAATTTATTTTTGAGAACGGTTGTTTTGTTATGTATTGTATCACTTTCAAACTCATTTGCTAAACGTCAGAAAATATCCACTATAATTTTGCTTCTCTACCCTAAAAGGAAAAATATCCGCTGAAATTTTTTCGTTGGCATGGCAACAAGTCAAAATAAAAGTATTTCTTCGGTCGTAAATTGTCGGTGTGAAATTCTCATACATATCTCAAGGGAAAGTTTTGATCTCATTTGATAACGCCAGTATTGAAGAAAATATTAGGAATGCCACAAATATTCCCTTTCAATTAAAACCGAAATGAAAATTTATACCAACGAAGAATTAACCGTAAGATGGTATTTTTGATCGAATTCTAAAAACGGTATATCGATATGTTAAGAAGTAGTAAGATACTAGGAGGCTCTCAGAGGAGCAGAGGAGGCAAAGAAGGAAGTTCCTTCCCCAACAATTTGCACCAAATGAGATAATAAATGTGGTGCTTTTCATTATCTTTTTTATTGGTCAAAGAACAAGAATTAATTACTATCTGCAGTTCCCTCTAGTCATTAATTTCTAGAAACCTCGATTAACAATTTCTGAGAGAACAGAGTAAATTAGATTCCCCTGGCTCTTACCTACCGCGCAACCTATCTCATCAGTGTCGATGATTTTTGGGTAATCAAGTTTTATATTATTATGATCCCAAATTTTCATGAACAAGAATGTATAAGTACTATATAAGATCACAATGTGTGACGAAAAAATTTTTCTTTAATGTTTTACATTTCAGGTGAACATTGTTTTACTACAAACCAGCCAAGGTAATGAACTGTTTTCTGCTAGAAAACTCCCATCTATGGATACGAAGTCTTTGCAACTCGTTTTACTTACTGGTGCACCAGTCAAAGAACAACATTTACTGAAAATGCACAGCTTATTTCCAGAAGCGAAATGTGTATCCCTCTACGGAATGACGGAAGCTTCGGGTTCATTAACGCTATTCGACTTGAACAAACCTGAAGATTTACAATTTATAGAAACCAAGCTTACTTCATGTGGCCGATCTATTCGAGGTATCAGCTACAAGGTAAGGTCAGCATTCGTCGGTTCGTCAAAATGATATTATTTTATAATGAAATCTCAATCATTCGATCATATGAACACAATAACTTAAGTGTATTCTCCAAATACATACCGTCTTCGGTAGCTGGATGATGACCTATAATGTAGCAATGATGTGGTTCTCGACATATTCGTGTGTATATAAAATTACACCCACTCCATATTATAAAACATTCCTGGTGTGACACCGGCAGAAAATCGATTCCATAGAATAATGGAACTTTACACGTCCGGCTATTAGGTACTGACAAATAAACATATTCATAATGAGTTCTTGGCCTCCGGAAGGATTCCGCGTTACAATAGAACGACTTGATGCCGACGTTTCGGCAACCAAGTCGTGCTTTTGTGAGGCGTAATCCATCCGGAAGCAAAGATTTTACAAGATTAGCTATCCGCGGAAGTCTATTAGTCAAGAGACATTCATTTTGATTTCTACCGGAATTTCCTCAGTAATATAAATACACAGAACTTGAGTAGAACAACTATTTAAAGTTCGATTTTCACTAGTTTAATAAATAAATGTAACCATAATTTTAGTTGATCGTTCAATAGGATATCAGATATCTTATAGTTATTAATTTCTAGGGATTCCGGCAAATTTAATTTAACACTATTGTTCTGAATGTGTAAAATCTTGAAATTATTATTGAAGTTAAGATATTTCATAGTCAAGTGTTCAGGAAAAGTTGAATCCAATGTATCTACTTTTGCGGATCATTTAATTATGGAAAACAATAACTTCAATGATTTTGCACATTCAGAATGAAAATATTGACTTAAATTTGCTGAAATCCCTAGAAATTAATAAACATAAAAATCCGATATTCTATTGAACAATCAACAAATACTTGAAAAATGTCTCTTGTTAAATTTCTATAATTATTAGGGTTTTCCGTTTGATACCAGTTCATCGTTTGATCTTGAAATCAGGTAAAATTCCAACAACCGTGTATCCAGACTGTAAATGAATGTATATGTTGAATCAGATCCCTGTACTTGGGAATTCATTAAATTATCAATAGTTGGTAGTAATGTGTGTGAACTATAGGGAATATTCCGTCGTTCCTATTGGTCGTATGGATTTGAAATTTCACAAATCGCTTTGAAGTAGTGAAAATATGGTACATATTATTTTTTAGCACTGTGACCCTGTTTGAAGTTGTATTTTCAACATCCATATTCAGTTTTCCAAATGGAATTATAGTATTTCATTCAACCATAAATGGTTATATATTTAATATGCAGAAGTTTACGGAAGCTTCAAGTGACGTCAATCGATGTGACTTCACAGTCTATTGTATGTGTGTTTATAATATGAGGTTATATCTTAGTGTGAATAATTTCGGAAGTCAACCAACCTGACAGTAGGTGTCAGTATAAAACATAATGTTGTAAAATACATTATGTAGACCATTTGAATGAAATTTGTAGTTAACATAGGATACAATCTAATATCTTTCATCTATTATCTGTTTATAAATCATTTCCACATATTTTCTGTTCCTACAATCATACATGTGACAAACAGAAGTGTCCTAAGCTACATTGTTTACAAAAGTGAGAGAAGACAGTTATCGATTGATAGTTCATTATTTTTCTGATCATGTCTGCCCCCAAACAAACCACTATGAGATATATTATATGAAATTAGTTTTATTAAAGTTAACAATATGTACGTAAGCTTTTGGAAAAAATTGCTTTTTCAATTTGACAGAATAGATGCCAGCCAAACATTATTGGCACAAAACATGAAAATGATCAATCTTGAATTTGTGATCTGATTTCAGCCTTTTCATATTTCCAAAAAGATCCTGCTGACCTGCTGACCTACGTGATACATGTATGGCAAAAATCTATTGAAAGATATGGGTAATTTCTACGTGTAGCATTGGATGTCCTCAGAGCATTCGACCGAGTCTGGCACCAAAGTCTTGTTGGGAAACCTCCTTCACATTCTTTGCCTCAAATTTGTTGCTCACTATCGAGTTTCCTCTCAGATAGATCCCTCCATGTGATGGTTGACGAAATATCCTTCTATACAACGGCTATTATTCCTGATGTTTCGCAGGGATCTGCATTGGCAACTTTATTTATGCTCCATATCAGCGGTCTGTTGGAAGTGACCACCTGTTTTGTTCATAGCTTCGTAGATGGTCGTATACTTCGAACCATCCCTAACCATCCATTGAAGCCAGAGAAGCGAGACAGAGACGGCTCGACGCAATTAAAGGAGATCTGCCAACAATTTTGAAATGAATTCAATACAACCAACACTCAAGATTGCATCTTCTCAAGGAAGGCGGATCCCGAAATCCTTAATATGATGATGCCAGGTACAACTATTCCTATGAAGTCTCCCAAATCCATGTTCAGGATCACAACCAACAGCACCCTTTCATAGGATGATTATGAGACATTCATTGCAAAAACCGCCAAAAACTACTTTACATTCCAGCAGCTCCTCTCAATCTACAAAGCACAGATTCAACCTGTCCTGGAGTACTATTAACATGAATGGAGTTCGGCTCCCAAACATATGCTGAAGCTCTTGGATTCTATACAGAATATAGGTATTCGTTTGATTTATGATATCACATTTACGAATTCATTGACCTCTCTAGAACATCGTAGGAAGGTGGGTTATCAGAAATCTCGTCTGTTATTTCACCACTTGAGATTCCAGATTGGCGGACTAGACGAGCTGAAGCTAGTCACCCCTTCATGTATATGCTTGACACCGACCGAAGTTTTTCCTACCAGACTCCATTTTTACATCATCGAACGACCAAGTTGTGGAAATCTTTGCTTATTGAGGTATTTCCCTATACCTATAACTTCCAAAGATTTTATTCCAACGTCATTGGTTCAATATTGGCAAAAAAAATATATATATATATCTATATCTATATATATATATATATATATATATATATATATATATAGATGAACCAATGACGTTGGAATAAAATCTTTGGAAGTTATAGGTATAGGGAAATACCTCAATAAGCAAAGATTTCCACAACTTGGTCGTTCGATGATGTAAAAATGGAGTCTGGTAGGAAAAACTTATATATATATATATATATATATATATATATAAGAAGATATAAAGTTATCAACCGTGCTGTATATAAATTATTCGATATTATTATCAGGTATGCGGTCAGAGGATGCTGAATTAATACTCAATTATTTTAAATTTCTCAATATTTCGTCATATATTCATGACTTCTTCAGGAGACACTACAATAAACATAATAAAACAATTTAAAAAACTTAAGTAAGTCATTAACTAAAAACAGATTAAAATTACTTACAAAATATTAGAGGTCCATGTGATAGTTCAACATTTATGTTGATGTTGCATTATTAATAGTTGTCAAACGGTGTAAATCAGTTAGGTACGAAGCAGTCGATGATTCAACAGAAAATGCGAAGCAAATGAAATTAACAGAGATAACACATCTGTGTGTCGTTTGTTAAGGAGTTTTTTTATTAATTCATTCATTTTTTTGTTGATATCAACATAATCGAAACAAACTAATTGCCACAGTTGGAACAAATTTGAATTGAACTATACAGAGGTTTCAAAAAGATACATTTACAAAAAACATTACATTTGTTTTAAAATATTGCAATAAATATCACTCAGTTTGTTGGTATCTGTCTTTTTATTGATAACGTTTGTTGTTTTGTTTATGTGACACATCTCAAGAAATAACCTATTTTTATAATTGTTAACCTTTTCTAATATTTCAACAGTAGAATAATCAAAATTATGACCTGTATTTGAGCAATGTTCAACCACAGCACAAGTTTTTTTTCCCAAACGACTATCACTTTTGTGTTGAGTTAAGCGTTGTTTTAACCATTGTCCAGTTTGACCCACATAACAACCAACGCAATCATGACACCAAATTTTGTATATTACATTACTTTCAAACAAAAGTTGATTTTTATCCTTCACTTTTGAAAATAATTGACGATTTGTTATAAGATTGTATCTAGCAATTTTTATGTTATCAAAATTTTTGAAAAGACTTGTAACACTTTGAGATAAACCATCAATGTATTGTATTTTTTGATAGATTATTTTTTGTTCCACCTTGTCATCTATAGGGCCATCAAAAAAATTTGAGTTATATATAAATTTTTTTTAAATAGATTTGGGGTAGCCGTTGTTAAGAAAAATGTGATACATTTTGCTTAAGTTTTTCTTTAAGAAACTTGGATCACTAATGTGTGTCACTCTATCTTTTATAGCAATTATAGTGTTATATCTTTGTTTAGGTGGATGATTTGAAAAATAATTCAAAAATCTGTCTGATGCAGTAGTCTTTTGGTACCAGTCTAATATTATTCTATTGTCTGCACTTCTTATTAGTTTCGTATCTAGGAAAGGTACACTATTATTTTGTTCTACTTCAATAGTGAATTGTAGATTTATATTGTAGGAATTGAAAATATCTAAAGTAGTATGAATTGAATCACATGGTACTGACGTAATTATGTCATCTACATATTTGAAAATGAAAGGCAGCTTGAAAGGTAATTCTTCTATAACATTATCCAATACATAATCCAAAACAATAGTTGCTAAAATCGGGCTAATAGGTGAACCCATCGGAGTACCGAAAATCTGTCTATAAATTCTATTATTAAAACTGAAATAAGTATTATCAAAAATAAATTTTATGAGTTTCAAAAAAATATCTTTAGATAATGCTGTGTAATCCTTGATTTCATCCCACTTTAAATTTAATATTTTTATGACCAAATCTAACGGGATATTTGTGAACAGAGAAACTACATCTAATGATATTAATACATAGTTATCAGGCAATTGAAATCCTTTTATTCGATTAACAAAACAAAAAGTATCCTTTATATTGTAATTAGTATTGTCCTTGAATGAAAATAATAAAATATCAGCTAAAAATTTGGATATATTATAAGTGGTGGCATTGATTGAACTGACAATTGGCCGTGAATTTTGGGTAAACAATACAATTTTGGGCAAATAGAATTATAAATAATTAGTTTTTTATATTCTACATCATTTAGTTGTTTTTCTGATTTCAAAGTTTTTATTAAAGTGTTATATGAATTTTGGACTGATGTAGTTGGATCTTTTTTTATTTCTGAGTAAGTAAAAGAATCCATTAAAAGCAGTTCAGTTTTCTCTAAATAATCTGTTTTATTCATTGCTACTGTACAATATATACTACAAGCAGATAAAGGAGGTTGTACAGTAGCAATGAATAAAACAGATTATTTAGAGAAATTTAAAATAATTGAGTATTAATTCAGCATCCTCTGACCGCATACCTGATAATAATATCGAATAATTTATATATATATATATATATATATATATATATATATATATATATTCTTTTATTGATATTCTTGAACCATTTGTAATATTTGCATGCTTTCTTGTTATATTGGTTCGTATATATACTGAAAACAAAATGAAATAAAAATTCTTTTTGACGTTTCGTCATTAGTGTTTCCATGTAATTTAGAAAAGAATAGATGATTTCGATTAATGAAATGCGTCTGCAGCCGACTTGTGTTTTAAGATCCAATTAAAACTGCAGAAAACATTGGATCGGTTGTGTGTGAAAGAGTAATGTATGGCTAATTACAATTTGAAATGGATTGAATTTGATTAAATACAAGACATTCTAAGATTGTACAATTATAAATATCTATGATTATTGTATGAATTAGTTATTCTATGATAAACACTCTATCCACATCTATTATAATCAACTATTGAAGTTTAAGATAATTCTATGGAATTTAAATTTCAATTGAAAGTATTAAAACCTCTCAATATCTGACATTTGTAAATGTCTATTCAAAATTCAACCTAAAAAAGATAACGTATTGTTTAACTATAACACTATGAGTAACAATTTCGAGGTTAAATTCCATAGAATTATCTTAAACTTCAATAGTTGATTATAATAGATGTGGATAGAGTGTTTATCATAGAATTACTAATTCATACAATAATCATAGATATTTATAATTGTACAATCTTAGAATGTCTTGTATTTAATCAAATTCAATCCATTTCAAATTGTAATTAGCCATACATTACTCTTTCACACACAACCGATCCAATGTTTTCTGCAGTTTTAATTGGATCTTAAAACACAAGTCGGCTGCAGACGCATTTCATTAATCGAAATCATCTATTCTTTTCTAAATTACATGGAAACACTAATTCACATTTTGAAAAAGACAATAAACATTGTAGAAACGTCAAATAGAATTTTTATTTCATTTTATTTTCAGTATATATACGAACCAATATACCAAGAAAGCATACAAATATATATATATATATATATATATATATATGTTTCTTCTTAGGTTCTCGCGGACGTAATGTGTAGAACTGGATTCTCGGGTATTGATCCGCGTTGTGTGGTTTCGGTCCTCAAAAGGACCAATTTCACGACGTTTCGGCAAAGTCGCATTTGCCATCTTCAGGTGATTCGACCGTAGAGTCTGGAAAATCTAGGCGAACTGACGCTTACTTGGAGGGACAGGTATTTATATCCCCCGTTATGTTTGACCTTTGGACTTTCGAACTATTTCACGCTTGGTTGATTTCTACGTGTTTGGCTCCGAGTGACACGTTTGGATGACGTCATTGCGACGCTGGAATCAGCCGGAAAGTTTCCGTGACCTGTTGCACGTGCACTGGATATCACGTTCTCTCTTGTTTTTGGTTTTATCTTCCGACTTTCTAAAGCGGGTTTCCATGTTGCTGGTAATCTTAGTCCGTCATCTCGTTTGTTAAGACTATGTGGACGTTTCTCGATCTCTATTGCCTCGCTGGTTATTCTGGTGTAGAAGTGTTCAATGTTGGCTAGAGTCTTTGTGCCGCTAAAGTTGATCATATGGCCAGTACTTCTTACATGTTCAGCTAGTGAAGACGTGGTTTCGTTTTTCGACACAGCGTTTGCATGTTCAGTCTTTCGCACATCAATGCGTCTGTTGGTCTGCCCGATGTATGTCTTTTTCCTTTCATGAAGGATTTTGAAATTAAAGCTCTTAACACAGCGCAACTAAAACCCAAACTTTGGCTCAGATATGTAGATGATATTTTCGTTATTTGGCCACATGGAGAAGGACAACTAAGAGGGTTTTTCGATCACCTGAATGGAATCCATGATCGGATAAAATTCACAATAGAAGCCGAAGAGAACAACCAATTACCATTTCTAGATGTTTTGGTAACAAAGAAAACTGACGGCAGTTTGGGACATACAGTATTCAGAAAAAAGACCCACACGAACCGATATTTGAATAGTAACTCGCATCACCATCCATCCCAGCTACAATCAGTCGTAAATACCCTCATGACCAGGTCAAAACGTCTCGCTGATGCGGAGAACTTCGATGGAGAAATGGAAACCATCCGAACAGCCCTTAGGATGAATGGCTATTCAAGAAAACAGATTCATAACTCTCAACGCAAAAATGAGAAGGATGTCAACAATGAAGATCAACCAGTGGGAAACGCTTTTCTACCTTACATAAAAGGCACAACTGACAAAATCTGCAAAATACTGAGCCGTCATGATATCAAAACAACCTTCACAACAGATAGGAAAATCAAAAATGTTCTTCGGAATCCAAAAGACAGAATTCCTCTAGAATGCCAAGGAGTGTACGAGGTGCCATGTGGTAATTGTGGAAAGACATACATCGGGCAGACCAACAGACGCATTGATGTGCGAAAGACTGAACATGCAAACGCTGTGTCGAAAAACGAAACCACGTCTTCACTAGCTGAACATGTAAGAAGTACTGGCCATATGATCAACTTTAGCGGCACAAAGACTCTAGCCAACATTGAACACTTCTACACCAGAATAACCAGGGAGGCAATAGAGATCGAGAAACGTCCACATAGTCTTAACAAACGAGATGACGGACTAAGATTACCAGCAACATGGAAACCCGCTTTAGAAAGTCGGAAGATAAAACCAAAAACAAGAGAGAACGTGATATCCAGTGCACGTGCAACAGGTCACGGAAACTTTCCGGCTGATTCCAGCGTCGCAATGACGTCATCCAAACGTGTCACTCGGAGCCAAACACGTAGAAATCAACCAAGCGTGAAATGGTTCGAAAGTCCAAAGGTCAAACATAACGGGGGATATAAATACCTGTCCCTCCAAGTAAGCGTCAGTTCGCCTAGATTTCCCAGACTCTACGGTCGAATCACCTGAAGATGGCAAATGCGACTTTGCCGAAACGTCGTGAAATTGGTCCTTTTGAGGACCGAAACCACACAACGCGGATCAATACCCGAGAATCCAGTTCTACATATATATATATATATATATATATATATATATATATGGATATATATATATATATATATATATATGTCAGCTGCAGGGCCTGTCAAAAGGCGCCTGAGACGCTTTTCCACCTTCTGTCGGCATGTCCGGCAAAAGCTGCCTCGGCGTACACCCATCGCCATAATGCGGCCCTACGGGTGCTGTATTACCATCTAAGGCACTCGTACGGAATAGACCAAGAGCCGGTGCTGCCTTACATGCCAGGAGATATTGAGTCCGTTGTCGGAAACGGAAAATGCCAGATCTTCTGGAATTATCCGTTTCTGACCGTCAGGTCCATACAAGCAAATAGGCCTGACGTTGTCCTCCTCGATAAACTAATCAAGACTATGTATGTCATCGAATTCTCCGCTCCGGCAGAGAAGAACATAGTCTTGAAAGAGGAGGAAAAATGGACAAAATATCAAGATCTCCTGTTCGAGCTCCGCACGCTATACCCAGGCCACAAGGTCGTATTAGTGGTTCTGATCATCGGTGTTCTGGGCGGAATTCGGTCTTCGCTGCGTTCAAACTTGAAGATCATTCCGGTCTGTAGGAACTCGGCGCAGATCTTGATAGACCGGATGCAAAAGGCAGTCATTCTGGGTTCAATTAGAATACTTAGGGCACACGATTTAGGAACCTGAAGCTACTTACCGACCGGGGGGGAGGAGTAGCTTCGGTTAACCGCCTTTTAGGGTTTTTTTCTGGCGCGACTGCTGCGATGTCGTCGGAGCTCGCAGGCAGCCCCGACCAGGTTTGAATGTAAAAAAAACAAAAAAAAAACATATATATATATATATACATATGGCAAGGTTATCTTCGGGGACTAAAATGATACGGAAAGGCAAGTTCGAGGACTTTTTCGTCTTTGGGGACAGTCGCCGAACATTTCAACATACGCAACGGTATCTTCAGGGACCCTCATGTTTGAGAACAGTTACGGGGAACTTTGAGGACCGTTATGGGAAACTTTGAGGACACACGTCTCAAGTAATAAATATAACAATTGACCCAAATCTCCCATTCAAGTGTATTTAGATATAGTTTGAAAATCGGTTTGCAGGCACAGAAAACATTATCTCCTAGCAACTGTAACAAAGAAATAAATTAATATTATTTCCCCTGCGTGTAATTTCTATCCATAGCCTAATCTATTGAATTTAGTAATTTTCTTGTTATTCAGCCATTTTTAATGTTTATACACTTTGGAAAGTTGTTCTGTCTTGGAAAGCGTAGATACGTGTGAGCTTGGTTATCTTAGATCAAACAAAACAAACATAACATTATTATGTATTATATAATATGTTCTCTGTAACAAATATCAAACATATCGGTAGCGAAAGAATGAGAAGTGACCACAAACTCAAAAAAAAAGTCTGGTTGGGCATATAAGTAATATAATACAAATATGAGTTGGGGGAGGTGCAGGACTGTTTGTTCACTTTCCTATCATTCACCAAAATATTTTTGAAGGTGCTACTTATATCGCTCTCGGAGATCGTTGATCAATGACTTTACGTCAGCTTTGTCCCACTGACGGGCTCGAGGAAAGAGTGAAACAGCTGTCTGAGACTATAGGACGTGTTGTCACTGTTCAACCTGGTGAATCAAAACTTTGTACACGACACGAAATGTGACATTGGTTGAATCTATTTCGTATTTTAATCAGAACTGGATTATGATTTACCACTGTTGAGGTGGAGAAAACAATACATTTCTATCGAATGCGAGTCCATTACATATTATAGGACAAATATCAACTTTTCTAGAAGCAAATTAAATGTACGCTGTATTGTATTCACTGATTCGCCACATACAAATTTCACAGGTTAGACATTCCCTCATTTATTTTTCTACCAAGCATTCCAATTCGAAAGATGGAAAGAACGTTATCAACCAGAATTAGAATAACAGTTCAATAAAAAGATGCGAATTATCAATCCGAAAGTAGAATCTCACCAAAAAACGCAGCTGTAGTGTTGACCGCCGGCCATGATGAAACTCTGATGTTTTGCAGCGCAGTTTATGTAGTCAGTGAGTTATTACCGGTATTACTAACAATTTTTGCTACAAATATACTTGCTACCATTAGATTATTATGGATTTTATTCAAACGAAGTTTAATAGTGTTTCGAAAATGAAAGTTCCCCCTTTCGTGATTTTAATTACTTTGAATAAACGGTTCTCAATAAATCGCTGCAGATCTCATATAGTCATAATGCCAAGGTTGGAACAAAATATTTGCGACATATATATATAATAGCTACATCATCTTTAAAAGGCAAATACCAATGTTACTATAGTCCTAACACAAACATCTTTGTGGTCAGTGGGTTATTACCTGTGTCTATGGTAATAACTCACTGACTACATAAACTGCGCTCGCTGCAAAACATCAGAGTTTCATCATGGCGGCCGGCGGTCGACACTACAGCTGCATTTTTTGGTGTGATTCTACTTTAGGAATGATAATTCGCATCTTTTTATTGAACTGTTATTCTTATTCTGGTTGATAACGTTCTTTCCATCTTTCAAGTTATAATGCTTGCCCAAATTTTACGAAATTTCCTTTGCGCTAAAATGAAGCATCACTACGATAGTGTAACTTCAAAATTCCATCTTTCACTTTTGTTTAACTGGCTTATATTAATATGCCCAAAATAATCATCATATAATACTGTAAAATATAGGTATATTGATTAGTATCTTACTCTTAGTAGATATTTATTATTTATTTGATCACTGCAATCTTAGAGCTAACTACTTTGTTCTTATTTTGACCATATACTTCATAGTTTATATTCAATTTCAATTTTTCTGGAATAATAAAGCTAACCTAACTCATCACATTCTCAGATGATGCAAATATACCACCTTTGCATTGTAAGTTCATGGAATATTTGTTATAAGAAGAATTAAATAAGACTTCTGAAGGGTAAAAATTAGCTTCTTCAAACGCTTATTCCAGAGTGCTACAATAAAGTATAATATAATAAAATTTTTAAAATTTACTGAAACTGAAAACATACATGGCCAACCATAAGAAGTTTGGGGCAAATTATCTACTTGATTACGGAAAACTGACAATAGTGACAATATCTCTCTTAATCTGGCGATTTCAGAAAAAGGAAGTATTCACAAGATTTGTAGGGTTTTGTAGGAATTCCTGCTATAGAAGACAATACAGGACGCTTTATTTGGAATGAACAAGTTTTGGTCTACTCAAATAATTTATCAATAACATTTGTTACTATTCGTACACCCTGTATAATTTTGCTAACTGTTCATTTTGCAGTTTTTTATTGTCCCTCTCTGATAATGATTCCCAAAAGAGTCATTCCAATACGAGATGTCTCCATGTTAAACTCAATGTTTTTCCACAGTGATACATATTGCAGTATTTGTAAAAAACTGGAGAAACTCTTAAAGTAGATACCTATGCGTTTTGGGAAAAATATTTTATTACAACATGAACTTCTTCTCTCAAGCAGTATCGAAAATTCAGATACGTTCTATTTTGAAGAAAATTGAGTTTATACCAACTGCCGGTAGAATCGGAAGTTTGATTCAGTCGGTAATATTTTATAAAGATAGAACATACCTACGAAAACCCCATGCCTTAAATTTTAGAGTGAAATTTCTATTGGATTCTGAAAAACGTCTGATAAGCCATCCACTGTCTATCACTCTATATAATTCAAATATGTTACTTGATGTTATAAGAATTAAGCCCTCCCAATTGCAAAAACTGGGAATATTACTTTCAGTTTGAAATTAAGTAATTTCAATACAATGTTACTTTGTTACCAGATGAGAAAAATCCTGGTCGAAGGTTTCCTAAGATATTTCGACAATTATTTCATTTACGTCTTACATAATTTTCACCACAAAAAAAATGGATAAGATGTTGCCATATACCAAGACACCAAAACAAAAATTATAATCTTGCGGAATCTGAAATGCAGTATCCACATATTGACAACGTACAATAATATTCTTTCCATATACACGATTCATTCTGATCATCTATCTGATTTTATGATCTTTTAGGGCTCAGAGAATTACCCAGTACCCAACGTTTATTATCCCTTGAAATCTGTTTGTTATATTTATATCTGTTCCTGTTATGAACAACTTAGCTAAGTTTTACTATGTTTTGTCGAACCATGTCAGAATAGGGCAATACAATATTCGTTTCTGACACTTCTCAAGTATAATTTGATTCTATTTGAATTTTATAAAAAAATGTTTCAACGCAATTACATGGGAAATACTCTCAACCTTTGCTAATCATTTTTTACAAACTGGTCATGATTTCCCTAATTTAGATAGCCTAAGCATTTCACATAACCAAACCAGAGATTTTAAATTGAATTAGAATCAATAGAGATTTATAAAGGTGTCAAAAACTTTAATAAAAATATCCTCAATGATCAGTTAGACCTATATCAAAGTGATCTTTTCATGTGTCTTTCAAAGCACTCTCAAAATAATTCTTAGAATATTAAATTATAATCACACTAATTCACAAATTGCTATTATGTTTACTATGTAATACTGTACTGTCTTTCAAACCGCTCTTTAAATAATTCTTAGAATATTAATTATAATCGCACTAATTCACAAATTGTTACATGTTTACAATGTAATACTGTACTTTCCTGGGATCTACCTGTTTTTGGAATTTCCGTTGATCCCTTAATCTCAACCCTACTTTACTCTTCTCTATTTATGCTTGAACTGTTTCATTGATTTCTTCATAATTTTCTAATTGTTTGATAATGTCACTCCGGTGTTGAAACTATAGTTACGTTTTCACGTTATTATTAATAAAAGTGGTATAAAAACAAAGTAGTTATTCTTTCATGTAATCAAAATGATAAATTACCATAAAGTAACGGCTTGCACCATCGATTTTTTAAATAATCTAATTCTACCATATATTTCATAATAGCTTAATATCATTTGAGTACTCAGTTGAAAGTTTACCAATAAAGGTTGTTTCGGAAAAAATTGGACTCAGAATACTTATCTGATTTCGAAACTTTCGTATGTCCTTACTTAGAATAGTGAACCACTCTATATTTTATGTTGGGGATGGAATATTTCTGCATAAGCAATAAAAAAAATATTGTATTCGAACAATATATTGAATTACAACGGAATTGTCTTCATAAAACATAAATAAAGGAAGATTTTATAGATAAATAATATTCTTGATGAACTTAACGATTTCTCATAATGCTTGACAATTATATTCAGATTCAGACTGTTTGCATATTTCTTATTTGTTAGTGTTAACAGTTTCTCATAAAGTTTCTTTATTGTAATGTCTTTCAAATCAACAATGGTTCTTCTACCTTTTTTCAGTATATTGACTTTTTCATATCCTACAGTTTTCTCGAAGCTGTTCTTGACAAAATGTATATTTGGAAATTCCTGATTTGCTTTTATTATTCTGATTTCATTCCATATAGGTTTTTCACTGTTTTCTTTTTTCCCAATTTAACCAAGTATTATGTTGGAGGTGTTTCATGTCCAAAATATTTTCTTGATCAAGCTCTATAACGATATATGCACGTCCTTACCAGTAGATATAAATGTGTATAATTCGAGATGATTTTTCAATTACAGAATGGATGGGGTCTCCCTCATTTAGAATATGACCTTTTTCGAGAAATGTGTGTTTTATTTATATTCCATGTTTTTGAGAAATGTAATCATAGAAAGGAAAAAGATATTTATTTTTATTCTACCCATTATAGCTATATGAATAAAAAGAGAATTTGGGAACTCCATTGTCTATATTTTGTTCAATGAAGAGAAGTAGACAGCTCACCATCTCCGAACAACACACAAAAAATGCTATTTTAGTTAGATTTGCTATTTCTCTCAGTCTCTGATAAGAGAACTCTCTTGTGATTAGCTCCCTCCCTGATAACTTTTCAGGAACTTTCTATATTCGCAAGTGAACCAAACCCACTTCTATCGGGGTTCTACTCCCTTTCATCATTTTCACAATCTTACTGCCAGGTATGACCGACAGCACCACCTTTGAAGATCCATGTTTCATCAAGATAAACAAATTGATATAAACTTTCATTTTCACTTCCTTCATTATACCTAGTATACAGTATGAAGGAAGTATTATGATCGTCTCAAAAAAGTATTTCCTGATTTTCGCGGATATTTCCGTTTTGAGAGTAGGTGTAATGGACTACTTCTGCAGCGGAAGTGCATCCGGTCTGAGTATAGGGAATTGCGTGAGTATGAGAGAGAGGTGTATATGTTTGATGTGATTCTGTGTTCTGAGGGTAATGGACCATAGAGTTGGATGTTGTGTATAGAATAGAATAGAAGTGTGTTGTAGACCATAGAGTTGGATGTTGTGTGTTGTGTTCGAGACCTGTCATGGCGTCTGTAGGTACGTCTTGTGTAATGGTGGTTGTAACTGTCATGGCGTCTGTAGGTGCATCCGGTGCATGAGCTCGTCCTTATCAGTTTTGAAAGGATGTAGGTGATAAGGATTTTATTTGTAAAGAGTATACAGGGTGTGTATAAAAAGTGTGTCACATGAGAGAGTATACAGGGTGTGTATAAAAAGTGTGTCACATGTACAGAGTCACGTGACTAACACATGACAGCATGGCGGCCCTAAGGTACAGCTGTCATGGCGACCATAAGGTCCAGCTGTCATGACGACCATAAGGTACAGCTGTCATCGCGACCATAAGGTACAGCTGTCATGGCGACCATAAGGTCCAGCTGTCATGGCGACCATAAGGTCCAGCTGTCATGGCGACCATAAGGACCAGCTGTCATGGCGGCCATAAGGTCCAGCTGTCATGGCGACCATAAGAACCAGCTGTCATGGTGGCCATAAGGTACAGCTGTCATGGCGACCATAAGGTACAGATTGCTTCGTGCAGATGTCGCCACTAAGTGACAGCTGTTATGGCGGACCTAAGGTACAGATTGCTTCGTGCAGATGTCGCCACCAAGTGACAGCTGTCATGGCGGGCCTAAGGTACAGATTGCTTCGTGCAGATGTCGCCACCAAGTGACAGCTGTCATGGTGGATCTAAGGTACAGACTGCTTCGTGGAGAGGGCTCCGCCACCTCTAGGAAACAATCTCTACCTTTGGTCCAAAGGTACAGGCTGCTTCATGAAGATGTCATCACCACGTGACAGCTGTCATCGAAGGTACAGACTGCTTCGTGGAGATGGCGCCACCAAGTGACAGCTGTCATGGCGGACCTAAGGTACAGATTGCTTCGTGAAGATGTTACCACCACGTGACAGCTGTCATGGCGACCTCAAGGTACAGGCTGCTTCGTAGAGGTGTCACCACCACGTGACAGCTGTCATGGCGGACCAAAGGTACAGGTTGCTTCGTGTAGGTATCACCACCACGTGACAGCTGTCATGGTGGGCTAAAGGTACAGGCTGCTTCGTGTAGGTGTCACCACCACATGAAAGCTGTCATGGTGAGCTAATGGTACAGGCTGCTTCGTGTAGGTGTCACGTGACAGATGTCATGGCGGACCGAAAGTACGGGCTGCTTCGTGTAGGTGTCACCACCACGTGACATCGGTCATCGAAGGTACAGGCTGCTTCGTGTAGGTGGCGACACCAGTTCGGCTCGTCCGACTCGTGCGAATCCAAGATGGCAGGCTGCTATCACAGGGCAGACGTGTGACGTCACTGCATAAAGGTACAGACTGCTTCGTGGAGGTGTCGCCACCAGTTCGACTCGTCCGACTCATGCGACTCGTACGGTTTTGAAATCACATGATCTGTCACGCGGTGAGATATGGTGTCTGTCACTTCGACGGAGTGTCTGTCACAAGGTGTCATGGTGGCTATCACGTACCATAGAGCTGAAGGTTATAGAGCTAACCTAACTCAAAACCATAGAGCATCATGGTGGTGGAAAGAGTTGTCATGATGTCTGTCACGTGAGGTCTTCATCGAGGTGTCATGTCTTGGAGGGTGTGACGTGGTGGATCCATGAAGCATCTGTCACGCGAACTGTCAAGACGGATCTATGAATGTCAACCATAGCTTTATAGGTATCAAATGAAAAGTCTTGATATGCAGAATGTTAATTTTATTGAATTGAAGATCCTACGATCATAGTTTACCAACGGTGATGACGTCACGGGAGGCATTCATTGTTTCAATCCGGCGACCATAGTTTACGAACGATGATGACGTCACTGCTTCGAACCGATGACAGTAACTGATTCAACCCGGCGACCATAGTTTACGAACGATGATGACGTCACTGCTTCAAGCCAATGACAGTAACTGATTCAACCCGGCGACCATAGTTTACGAACTATGATGGTCAGATTAATTATAATAATATATTGACATTATCATTTGCTAGTTCATAAGCTTTATTTTTGTGATTGATAACACATTCTATCAATGACTCGATGTTGATATCACTAATCAATTGTTCACCCCCCTCTTCTTCTGCGGCATGAATAATATTTCCTCTTGCATACCATTTCAAATCGCGGCGGAAATTCTGTTTCACTTCGTTACCAATATCGATAGCATGAGATATGTTAGACCATTTACGTATTAATCGCATTCCTCGATTTTGTAATTTTCTGTCGGCATCACGCCAACCATCCTCCTGTCGACGCATTAGGTACCATTCTAGTCTCATATCATTCGATGTTCGATATAATCCTAAATAATATATATTATATAAATTTTATTATAAGAAACAAAGTAATTACCTAAATTTCGTCTCTTTCCGAAATTTATAGGAGGTGGAACAATATTTGGTGCAATGTTATTCCGTAAGGTGATAACATTCATTTGAATTTGTTGAGATAAGCGTTGAGATCGAGACATTCACGTTCCTCAGCTCTTTGACGTTCTTGTTGTTCATAGAATTTCTCGTACTCACAATATTTCATCATAATAAATTTCATTAACGAAAACAGTTCACGTAACTCGATGACTTTAGGAGTCCGCATTTGCATCAATAATGATTCGAAATCAATAGCATCTAGAACATAATATTTCTTTCGTGCATCAGTCTTATCACAAATTTCCAAAATGGTGTATATGCGGGTTTTTCCTCAACAATCTTGTTATAACACCATTTTTAGCATGATATTTTTTGCCGCGATAACCTAACCAATCCAATACATCTTCGTTCATCAGAACGCGTTGGTTTAGTTGAATATTCCAAAATAAATAGTTTCTCCTATCGTTTCTTATATCGATCCCAAATTTTAGACACACTTCATTAACTGTTAACTTAATAAAATTGTTGGTGGACCATGTAGCCACATTTGAATCACGAACGCACGCTGCTAAGTTCATTTTTATAACTGAACATTTTCTGAAATGATTCTCTCTTACATACGTGAGAACGTGAACGTGAATAGTGAGGGTGGGGGGTAACTCTCCGTTTCGATGTCATTGCAAACGTTGATAACTGACTGATAACGTCACTAGTTGTTTCAATTTGTTTCATTTCCAGCAACCGACTACCATAGTTCACAAACTATGATCGTCGGATGTTTACATCACCACCTACCGTTTGAGAAATAAAATATCAAATATAATAATAATAATAACATTTATTGGGAAAGATACATTTTGATAGTACATCATTTAGAACAAAAATTATAACATTATGATTCATCACCTGGTTCTTCACACCAAATTCCGAACTGATCCTGTAATCGGAGAATACTCCATTATACGATCGTTAATGATGATGCAATAAGCCCTGGTGTTTTTGGGGAAATTCAGGAAACTTTCCATCTCTAGTTTGACGTCAACTGTTGATGACTTTATAGCATCGTTTTGTTTTGAACAGTCAATCACAAAAATTGCTCTATTCTTGAATGCTATATAATCTAACATGGGCTCACTTATTATTTTATTTGAAAATGATTTTTGGAAATCATAGTACATCTGGTATGCTTCCACGTATTGCTGGTCGGTGAAATTCAATTTCATTGCTTCATATGGATAACACTCTGAATTCAAGTATAATTTTACATTTAGCAAGTTTATATTATCGAATTATGCACTGTGCTTAACAGGATTATTTTTTCTATCAGTTTGGAAAGCTAGAATCACATATCTAGGACGTTCCAAATTCATTGATGTTTTAACAGCCCAAATGTCACGAGTGCTCTCCTTCATCAACGGATTTTCATGCAGATCCCAACTACGGAATGGAATCAAAATAGGCTTCTCAGCACTCAAATTCCCCAACATTTGAAATTTAACTTGATCACTTGGAAACACATGTCGCACTTTTAATGCTATCGTCTTCACATTTATTTTAGCCGTTTTCGTGCCTGTGCTATTAGTATAACAATCGTTATCGGTTCGAGACCTTATCAAGCGCAGCTTATGTTTTCCACTCAAAACTTTGTTATAGTCAATGAATAGGCCTAGTAGAAAATTCAACGGTATCCATAAATTGATTTTATTATTGTAGACTGAACTCAATACATCCTTAAATGACCATCCAGAAATAGCTAGAGGTATAGATTCATGTTTGACATATGTTAGATAAGCTCTGATGGTGCTGACAATACCAGGATCACGTACTTTGTCTATCTCTTTTCCATTCAATTCATAACTGATATATTCGAAGAGAAACGCTCCGAAATTATTCGTTAGTTTACATTCACCATCACCACTTGCTTCTGCCTTTAATTCTGCCTCGATGAATAAAGCAGACGATGCCAAATCTACCAACACATCTTGTTGATTGATTAATATCTCAATTTCATCGCTGTTGCCAAAAGATGTTGTGTGGGGATAGTAGGTATGAGTTTCTTCTCGGATGATGTCTTCATTGAAGTTTGGCTCGTTGAATATTTGAAGTTTTTCCGACATTGTAACCAAGGGACTTCAAAAAATTGATATTTTCCAATGATAGTGATGCAGAAGCAACCTTCTCCCTTGAACTCGTTGTAGATAATGACTGATGACCACTATGGGTATGTCTTTTATTGCTGAAATCCAAACCCATGTTCTCAAGTGATGGCTACTGCAACAACAACCTTCTCAGATGAATTCTTTTCATATAATGAGTGGTGGTGAGTATTGGATTATTATTTATTGTTGGAAGCCATAATCCCTAGCGGTCTTTTTCAACTCCAACCGTATAATAATTTCTTCTCCACGAAAATTTACCCGTTTTCAATTCTGATCTAAAATATTCAGTGTGATGTTATCGAAGGACGTCTTGCTGATGACCGGTAGATAAATAAGATTCTTCGGCTCTATATCAATGGAAAACCCAGGTGGTACAAGAGGTGAGAACTCATATATCGTATGAGCTATCTTATTGTTATAATATGCTCCTGCGGTTAAGTTACACTCGACAGGTATAGTTTGAACTTTGATTATGTTTATAGGTCGATCAGATACGTGTAGTTCGCGAGATGTCAATTTCTTTTTGCTGAATCCCAACAGTTCGCTTATACTATCTTTAGGAATAAAATTCACTTCAAAATCACTCTTCAGTTCTGTGTGTAGAGTGTTGTTGTTAGATTTTATTGATAATTTCCGGTCACGTTCTTCTTGCTTCACTCCTATACCACAAACTGCACTTTGTATGAAATCCTCGATGTCTGTCAACTCGTAGGACCCCGTAGGTATAGTTACTACTTCTTCCTCACCCTTCACATTTTTATAATAAAATTTATTAAAACCTTCTTCAATGTTCGGAATGCTATTGTACGTATGCAAGCCAACAAGTGCGATAGAATAATATGAATGAGGATCTAGTTCTATAGGTGGGTGGAAATCTACAGATAAGCGGGAGCTCTTACCCGTGATAGTGAACGTCTGAGACATGATTGATGCAAACTTTACCAACAATCTATTTATATACTAATAAATGCAGGGTTAGTCGAGCACAACCGAAGAGTTAGAGAGGAAATCTAAACATAACTGACCATAATTATAAGTGTTATATTGTTGAAAATTATCGTGATTGAATAATATCTTACACTTTTTGAAATAATCCACTAGTTCGCGAGGGGGGCGTAAATTGCCAAAACTATCATAATATAAAACTGTATCAGCGACTTTATTAAACCCAACCCAGTGAGTGCCTCCATCGTCCGAGCTATCTAAATTAACTATTCCACGCTCGTTTTTCCATGGTCCGTTGGATGGCAGTTCATCACGCATAAATACTCCTCTAAAATAGGGAATTTTCAGAGCTTTTGCTAGTTTTCGTAGATCGAGATCGGTCAGAGGTCTTCTGGGTAGGTTTACTGACAGTTTTTTGGATGTTTATTTAAATATAGACCAAGACCTTTGCGATACTTTTTCAAATATAGACCAGATCCTTGTTTCCCCAAAGCTATAGCTTCCATTGTTTTATTATGTTTTTCCGTTTCCTCCAAGGTTTTCCGAGCTGCTTTGCTGTCGTTGACGGCCTTAGCGATGCCTGCACCACCCCCCGCCAATGCTCCAGCAGATGATAAGCCGGCAAACAGAGGTATTAAAAATGGTAGAAATCCTCCAGTCTTTGGAATAGGAATTACTCTTGGTAACCGAACATTTTTCCGACCACCTGCTTTTTTGAATTGTTTTCGTGCAACTTTCAACGCTGTTTGGGATGTTTTCTTCAGATTGGATGAGTCAAACTTATTCTTCATAACTTTTCTCACCCCATCGACAATTGCACTTCCGAACCCAACCTTCTTTCTCATACCCATTCCCAATTTCCTCTTTGCCTTTATAATTTTATTTACACCGAAAGCGGCAATCCTTTCTCCAAATTTTGTGTCTTTAGATTTGACACGTTGCCAAGCAGCGTTCTCTAATATTTTATCCGCCTCGTGACGTCCTTCCAAACTAGCGTTTCGCAGATATGAAATATCGTGTTGGCGGCAAGCTTTATCGAGTGGATTGATACCTGAATCTCCTCTTCTCAACCGTTCTTCTAATTTTGTACCGGGACCACAGAATTGATAACCAGGAATATGAAGTTCAAACGGGAGCTTGTTTATAAGCGTATTGAGAACACCTTCTCCTACGTACGCTTCCATACAGACTGATGAAAATTCAAGATTGCACCGTTATTTAACGAGGGGAGGGAGAAAGACCAAAGATCTCAAAATAATATTTTTTATTAATTTCAAAATTTTCTCAATACAAAAGACTTAAGTATAATCTTAACAATATATGTTTCAAATATTATAATCTTCACTCTTGATTCACCCTCATATTCACGGAATTTTGTTCTATTATAATAACCATACCCTCGAGTCAATAATATTCCAGCTATTTGTTTGTTCCTAATAATCTCCAAATGGTTAATGATGGATTCATTGTATAATAACCATACCCTCGAGTCAATAATATTCCAGCTAATTGTTTGTTCCTAATAATCTCCAAATGGTCAATGATGGATTCATTGAACGAGATCCGAATTATTGATCCAACTGTTGTGATTATTATCTAGACCCAACCATTTCACATACTGTTGACCCCTCCTCTTTCGTAATATTTTTTCGACTAAATACACATCGGGTTGTTTTGTTTTCTGTAATTCTTCCTCGTAGAAACAGCCGCTGATTGGTGCGTTGGTCATATCTTCTAGTAGATATGTGACCGGGTTGGTAATTTTTATTCTGATGATTTTAAATAATTCCGTACTCCAATTGGGCGTAAATCCCTTCTCAAAAATATGTTTAGCCTTACTTATTCGTACCACATCTCCAACGTTGTATTTGTGAGGCAGAGCTAACTTGATGTGTGAGTAGGATCGCTTCAATATCTCGCTCTCAATCTGTTTCGTCACTTTTATTGGAGCCATATTTATAGTACTATGTTTACGTTTATTATATTTTTCTGTGGTTTCTTCAAGTATATCAAGCCATTTGTATTTCCCGACTGAAATGTTTGTAGAGCGATTCCTTTAACGTTCGAATGACACGTTCAGCAATGGCTGCTTTTTTCACACTATACGTATTATAATGATTGATATTATGTTTCTTCATTAGATCGTTAAAGTGTTTATTGAAGAATTCTTTTCCCTGATCGCTTTGCAGATTCCTAGGCTTACGATGTCCTTCTAGCAATACAGAACTGACCGCTTTCCGAACTTCTTCGGCTGATTTCGTTTTCAGCGGGCGTGTCCATAGAAATTTCGAGAAACAATCGATTATAATCAAAATGTATTTGAATCCTCTATTTTCACGAGCGTAATTACCCATTTCTGCCAGATCCATTTGCCACAAATCATCCAAACCTTTTATGATCGTTCTGCGTCGTTTGAAATTCTTCCTACTCGGCTTATGAAGCTCATGCACAACTTGTTCTCTACTCATCTTATCAATGTGGAAATCTAGTGTAGAATTAATTTTTTGGGTATATTCACAGGATTTGGAGATATACGTTTCACAGAGCCCTGCTTTGTTGTTGTGGATGATGAGGGTCTCTTCTTAGAAGGTTCCACAGATGTCATCCGTCGTTCTAACGCCTCCACTTTACTAGTAATGTCATTTAGACGCATGTTCACACTGTTAAATGTGTTATTGATCTCTTTCAATTCATTTCTGTTTTCCCTCACACTATCACTGATTGTTTTATACTCTGATTTTATATAGATCCCCATTCCATTATATTTATTCTGAATGTCCATCAGATGTTTATCAATGTTGAGAATAACCTTGTCATTCGTTAAGTTATGTTCATCCAGATCCTTGTTGATATCTTTGATCAAATTATCAACCCTAACATTGAAGGTATCTTTAAGACTGGTTTCCGTTTTCAGATTCAGTTTGTGTGTTAATTTATCAACATATACTTTATATGCAACATCTCCATCATCATTCGGTGATTTTACGTTGCACAATCTACGATTTTCCATATCATAACTTCCATCGCTCGTTAGGAATAATCCTTGTCCGTGAACTTGTTTGAAATTATTATTAAATACATTTGTATCATATATCCACATGGAAGAGGAGGCTCTGCCAAACTTATCCATTGAAACCATCTTTATAACTGTGATGAATTTGTCTTACACCTGGTTTTTGTTCAATTACCCCTGCCTCTATCAATTCTTCTATTATAGAGATTATCTCATTGTGATGATTATGGTTACCTGCATGCGAGGATGCAACAAGAAGTCTCAGTCTATCCACAATTTCGTTAACGTCATCCCAATAAACATATTCGATAGGTTTCTCGTTATATTCAAGCATATCATTTTTGATATATGCACTTCCAGTGCATGTTTTGGCTCTGGGTTTTTTCATGGAATTAATCAAAGGTTTCAGTACATTTTTGTATTTTACAATGTTTCTTATTCGATCAGCTGGATCGTTATTACGTCTATGGGCACTAGTCATTTCCATCATTTGACTGTAATTTTTCCCATCTTCCACAGTGTAAGTATCAGGTAGAACATCTCTGTAAAATATCAAATTATACAGTCCTGTGGTACCCTTGAACGGAGTACCCTTGATAATTATATTACTCTCACTATCAATTTCTATAGGTTGATTACCCATGAACCATTTGTCTAAAGTTGAATTATATTGCAATCCCATTCTATCATCGTATTTCTTGACATCATCATCCAATAGGAATCCTTCCAAGTAATAACGTGCTAATGTGGGGTATTGTTGCAGAAACTCCTCTGTAGCCTCTGCATTATCTTTCTTATGTTTTCTGAATTCTTCACGAATCTGATCGATAGTAGGTTCGAGGGTAAACACATCCTCCTCAGTATTTTGGGGGTTATATACGAACTCTTCCCCTTCAGTTACAATATTTGGGATTGGTATGTTCTTCATTTGTGTTGCTGTAGAAACAATACTTTTAGGTTTAACCAACGAATTTTGTTTGATTATTTCAGCAGTTTTCGCAATTTCCTCCAGAGGTTTAGATACATTCCTGAACATATTATCTAGAATCTCATCATTTTCAGCTTTACCCAATTTCACAGCCATATATTTTTTCCTCACAACGTTTGCTAACTCCCAAATTTTTTTCTTCAATTGTTGTTTTTCTTTAAGTATGTTACTCACACCCACGTCCATGCTGAGCGGGTTGTCTATTTCAAATGAAAGTATATATACATGTTAGATGTATATATAACTATCAAAACCTTTGCGATAACGTCCTTTGTTCATATCACAGTCTTTGTTTATCATAAGGAATCCATATTTATCTTTCCAACATACGCTACATATCTCTTTGAATTTTTCGAGTGACATGTCGGTACTTACATGATCGGTGAATATATGTTTCAAATTGAGCTCATCCTGTTTGGAAATAATCAAGCAATTGGCATTGTCGCGCAATCCATGTTTTGGACATTTAGCAAAAGACTGACAAAGATAGAAACTATCAATTGAGTTGTGTCTCCCTCTTGAAAAATAAGCACGAATTTTCTCCTGTTTCTCAAACATCACGTCATCGAATATTATGATTGAATTAGGCCTCGCTTCTGTGGGGTCTATGACCTCATCACTTTCGGTACAAGGAAAATATCCAAGCCCCTCAATTTTCTTCAATGTCTCCTTTAGTAACTGGTATTTTGGTTGGTGTAAAGACTTTGAATATATGTACACGTTTTCAAATTTCAGACCGTTTGCATCTAACAATAGAGATAACATCACATTTGTTTTCCCACAATTACTTGGACCACAGATTATTGTTCGTAGAGTATTAGACAGCAAAGAGCTGTGACGTTGTGGCTGTTCAACATTCTCATTGCTTGACCCTAAGTTCATAATACTCAACAAGTCTTTTTGCTTAACAATCTTCATCACGCCTGAAGGCGAATCGAAATCATACTGGAACATATGTTAATAAGCATTTGTTTATATACTAGATGATGATGTTATATTGTGTATGTCTGATCACGCGGTTAGGTGCTTCTACGCTTCTGTCAAAATCAGGTATCAAATACATGTTAAATAGGTATGAATGCTGGAACACGTGTCTGAATGTTGAAACACGTGTCTGAATGTTGAAACACGTGTCTGAAACACGTGTCTGAATGCTGGAACACGTGTCTAAATGTTGAAACACGTGTCTGAATTCTGAAACACGTGTCTGAATGTTGAAACACGTGTCTAAAACACGTGTCTGAATGCTGAAACACGTGTCTGAATGTTGAAACACGTGTCTGAATGTTGAAACACTTGTCTGAATGTTAAAGCATGTGTTGAATCATGCGAAAAAACATGTGCATGAATGTAATACAATCATTATGATTATTCACATTTTATTCCTCATTAGCCCATCATAGTTTGTGAACGATGATGACGTCATCATCGTTCGTAAACTATGGTCGCCGGGTTGAATCAGTTACTGTCATTGGCTTGAAGCAGTGACGTCATCATCGTTCGTAAACTATGGTCGCCGGGTTGAATCAGTTACTGTCATCGGTTCGAAGCAGTGACGTCATCATCGTTCGTAAACTATGGTCGCCGGATTGAAACAATGAATGCCTCCCGTGACGTCATCACCGTTGGTAAACTATGATCGTAGGATCTTCAATTCAATAAAATTAACATTCTGCATATCAAGACTTTTCATTTGATACCTATAAAGCTATGGTTGACATTCATAGATCCGTCTTGACAGTTCGCGTGACAGATGCTTCATGGATCCACCACGTCACACCCTCCAAGACATGACACCTCGATGAAGACCTCACGTGACAGACATCATGACAACTCTTTCCACCACCATGATGCTCTATGGTTTTGAGGTTTAGGTTAGCTCTATAACCTTCAGCTCTATGGTACGTGATAGCCACCATGACACCTTGTGACAGACACTCCGTCGAAGTGACAGACACCATATCTCACCGCGTGACAGATCATGTGATTTCAAAACCGTACGAGTCGCATGAGTCGGACGAGTCGAACTGGTGGCGACACCTCCACGAAGCAGTCTGTACCTTTATGCAGTGACGTCACACGTCTGCCCTGTGATAGCAGCCTGCCATCTTGGATTCGCACGAGTCGGACGAGCCGAACTGGTGTCGCCACCTACACGAAGCAGCCTGTACCTTCGATGACCGATGTCACGTGGTGGTGACACCTACACGAAGCAGCCCGTACTTTCGGTCCGCCATGACATCTGTCACGTGACACCTACACGAAGCAGCCTGTACCATTAGCTCACCATGACAGCTTTCATGTGGTGGTGACACCTACACGAAGCAGCCTGTACCTTTAGCCCACCATGACAGCTGTCACGTGGTGGTGACACCTACACGAAGCAACCTGTACCTTTGGTCCGCCATGACAGCTGTCACGTGGTGGTGACACCTCTACGAAGCAGCCTGTACCTTGAGGTCGCCATGACAGCTGTCACGTGGTGGTAACATCTTCACGAAGCAATCTGTACCTTAGGTCCGCCATGACAGCTGTCACTTGGTGGCGCCATCTCCACGAAGCAGTCTGTACCTTCGATGACAGCTGTCACGTGGTGATGACATCTTCATGAAGCAGCCTGTACCTTTGGACCAAAGGTAGAGATTGTTTCCTAGAGGTGGCGGAGCCCTCTCCACGAAGCAGTCTGTACCTCAGGTCCACCATGACAGCTGTCACTTGGTGGCGACATCTGCACGAAGCAATCTGTACCTTAGGTCCGCCATGACAGCTGTCACTTGGTGGCGACATCTGCACGAAGCAACCTGTACCTTAGGTCCGCCATAACAGTTGTCACTTAGTGGCGACATCTGCACGAAGCAATCTGTACCTTATGGTCGCCATGACAGCTGTACCTTATGGCCACCATGACAGCTGGTTCTTATGGTCGCCATGACAGCTGGACCTTATGGCCGCCATGACAGCTGGTCCTTATGGTCGCCATGACAGCTGGACCTTATGGTCGCCATGACAGCTGGACCTTATGGTCGCCATGACAGCTGTACCTTATGGTCGCCATGACAGCTGTACCTTATGGTCGTCATGACAGCTGGACCTTATGGTCGCCATGACAGCTGTACCTTAGGGCCGCCATGCTGTCATGTGTTAGTCACGTGACTTTGTACATGTGACACACTTTTTATACACACCCTGTATACTCTCTCATGTGACACACTTTGTATACTCTTTACAAATAAAATCCTTATCACCTACATCCTTTCAAAACTGATAAGGACGAGCTCATGCACCGGATGCACCTACAGACGCCATGACAGTTACAACCACCATTACACAAGACGTACCTACAGACGCCATGACAGGTCTCGAACACAACACACAACATCCAACTCTATGGTCTACAACACACTTCTATTCTATTCTATACACAACATCCAACTCTATGGTCCATTACCCTCAGAACACAGAATCACATCAAACATATACACCTCTCTCTCATACTCACGCAATTCCCTATACTCAGACCGGATGCACTTCCGCTGCAGAAGTAGTCCATTACACCTACTTTTGAGTATTTCTGGATCGATCTAGATTGTTTCTGACATGATTGCTCCTTTCCGATTTGTCCTACCGATTTGAAATTTTGCAGATAGCTTGTAAGTGGTGAATAATGTGATGTTTTGGGCGAGGTAGCCCAGTTTCAAGTGGTATTTCTATTCAGTTCTTCAAATGGAATTAAGTATTTTATTGAACCGTAAGGACAACCGTATTTTTTTGGCTATGAATATATATATCACACGTATATATTTAACCTGCAGAAGTTACCGAAATTCTCATTTTACGATTCAAGTTACTTCATAGAAGTGTGGAGATGCGGTACGTCTATTTTGTAGACGTACACGCTACAGCTACACTAGGTAGTGTAATGGTGTAAATAGATGTCTATGAGTAGTTGAACTGACAGAATAAATGAAGGTTTCAATACAATAATAATAATACACTATTGATTTTTAGGTTCATATGCTGCATCAAAGAAAAAATTTGATGGAATTTGTACAACGTTAAAACTTTATTTCAACTTCTGCTACCCGTTTTTGTAGTTATAACTTTACAACTAATGATTATTAATTTATTCATGTAACAGTCTAGAAACCTCAAATACCTGATACCTGATGATCAAAATAACAATTCTGCGAAACAAGTTGCTGTATCATGAACTTCACATTCACCTAATGATTATATGTCATCTTCAAACGATCATGGTATCATTAGTATCCTTCAAATGATATGTAAGAACCTGAATATTGCTTCATAATTCCGTTTTCAAAAAATTATTCCATTGAAAATCACAACCAACATCACGAGCTACTTGTTTTGTCAAATTAGAAGTATAAATGAATCTTTTACATGTTATAATGTGAATAATGCCGTTCAGTTCCAGCTCCGTAGAGTATCTCTCGAGGAAGCTGAATATACAAAGTTTTCTTCTCTCATTTTATATAATTACATAGCTACTTTTTTTTCGAACTTTTGGTGAACTCTAGAACTATTTGGAAATTATACTTAAGCTTCCAAACAATTTGTTTTACTTTACATAATAAATAAAATAGTAAAAAGAAAACAATTTTGATTGTAATAAAATTTATTATATAAAGATGCTTCAAATTCGCAATAGCATATGATACCCTATTTAATTATTATGTGAGCAGAGGATGGTAAGACTCGAATAAAATCAGTGACTACAATTTTCATGTTTTTACTAGCATGATATGATATGATATTTGAGAGTTGAAAGCAGTTGAAGTAAAGGTAGAATGCAACCTCCTTTGATATCAATCAGATATTATTCAATATATCTCATGTAGGTAGTCAGATAAGTGATATCATACTATATCCAATTGTTGTTAATTTGATTTCCAGCTATTTTATTGTAACAGAGTATATCTTGAAGTCTTCAAATAGCGGTTTCTGATTCATTTCCGGAATAGCTTATGTTTCTATAATTATAAACTTGACACGTAGAAGTGTCCGAAACTTATTTTGTTCACTAAAGTAAGGGAAATCACGTGGTCAATTAATCACAGTTAATTAAGTTTGATATACTGATGTAAAAAATATACACCTTTTTCATTTTGATGACAGGTGGCTCCATTAAGCCACGTAGTGGATTATACCTACTTTATTTGGAAACAATGTTTTTCAAAACTTTCCAAATTTTTTCTTTTAGTATATTTAAAGCTATATGTTCCTTTTTTCTGTATATATCATACATCCATTCCGAATTGCACTGTCAAAATCATCTACATTTACAACCCGTAACTGACTTGATTTCGCTTCAACTCTATTTCGTTCAACCGTTATTTTATAGCATGTTGAGACACTCAATTGTAATGCTGAGTCAAATCTGTCTCTGACGACAGTGATAGGGAGATATGGTATCCATTTCTACGTTCTTCTTCGAAGTAATTGATTGATTTATTGAACACTAGATGATAGGGTATTCGGCATTTTCATAGTCTGCGCCCACAAAGTGAATGTAGGTTCAATTACAGTCCCGAGACAAACGGTTTCTGTACTATTGGACATTCATTCTATTAAAATTCAGAATCATTGCCCATATATTAATTGTCAAGTCAATTCAAGAAATCAATAGTTCATATCGGCAACTCTGTAATGTGTTGTCAACTGTAAAAATGGAAGATACCTGGTTTGACGAAGATAGCGCTGCTTTGGGAGAGTTGTTGGAGTGAATTGGTTCTAAAAGTAACCAAGTATGACATAATTTTTTTTCAAAGTGAACATAGCTTAGTTATTAATGAATAAATTAATTTGATTACTATGCAGATTATTGTATATAATATTACATATATAAATAAGGATTGTTGTAGTCTCACAAAAAATTTTGAAATTCTCTGTCCAAGCAAATCTGGTATGTGAACAATGTACTTCGAATTTGTTTTAATGTTGTATACGTAAGAGTAAACATTATTCAATGTTCCTGTGATTCATACAATCTTGATATGTTCATATTTTAAACTTCAGATGAAAAATTCATATTTTCACCAACATAGTTTGTTATCCACTGTTAAGACAGACCTGAAATATATGTGTTGAATAACTTGACAACGCAATCTCTAACAAATAGTCATGAATCTGTATGTTTTAGGTTGTTGATCCAATTACAGAAAAGCCAGTTGGAGTTAACGAACATGGAGAACTGAGAGTGAAATCTTCATATTTGATGAAAGGTTTCTATATGTCAGATTCGTCAAATGAGTATGATTCAGATAGTTGGTTTAAGACTGGAGACCTAGTACACTACGATGAAGATGGATGTTTCTATATAGACGATAGAATCAAAAATATGTTGAGATACTCAATTTACACCATAAGACCCTCAGTAATAGAAGCCGTTCTCGCTCAGCATCCAGCTGTCTCTGAGTCGTTCGTTTTTGGCTACCCTCATGAAGACGATAATGAACATCCTATGGGTGTAGTTGTTTTGAAAAATGATTCTAAAAATGTAACTGCTGACGAAATTTGCTCTTATGTTAATGAACGGGTAGATGACAGATACAAAATAAGAGCAGGAATCAAATTCATTGAAGTAATGCTACGAACACCAACTGGGAAAATAAAGAAATTAGCGATCAAGTCATTGATACTCGAAGGCAAGATTTGATACCATCTAATAGTTTGGTACAATATCAATATGGGTGCGAAACATCATTTCGTTAGTAGATAATATTGATGCTGTAAGTTTTAGTTTTGTGTTATCAAAAAAAAAGAAATAACCCAAGTAAAATGTGTTTCTATTATACATTTAGTAACATTTTTCCATCTTAGTCCAGTGTCTTACAAGGAAAATCAGCCTAATATTTGCTAGTGTTGATCAGTTGCAAATTTTCAAAAGGGAAAACAGGGAGTATACAAAATAGCAATATAACCAACTCATTGGCTGACATGGAAAATCTAATGAGCATTACTTAAAGATGTCAAATGAAGCTTTAAGCAGCATTACAAGTCAGTCTTGGAAAAATTATATTCGTCGTGTTGAAGAAGAGAAGTCGAGGTGTTGTGAACGTAAATCATGTTCGACTCCCAAGAAATTGCCCCACTGATTGCACTTATTATAAGAATAGAGTTGTAGAACACATACATTGTCAACTTGAACATTCAATGGAACAGACTGTAATTTACCAAGTGTTTAGCCACCTGCGGTCAACAGTTAGTCTTAGATTCCAAAGCCAGCTCTTGGATTCCAAAGTAGATAATACGTTATCCAAGATAAACGTTCAATTAGCGTCTATAAAATCGGATATAAGTCAAATTGTCAGGGAACAGGCACTCGAGAGTACTCCAACGCCATACGCCAATGTTGTCAAAAATTGGACATGGTCTGCAGTTATTATCTGTCCTAAGGATGGAAATCAATCTATCACTAAAACTGAGTCCGAGCTTATGGTTAATATCTACCCATCCGAGTACGATTTCCTCTTGGCCAAAATCAAACATATACAAGATGACTGCATCCTTATAGACTGCAAATCTAGATGAGCTAGTGCTAAACTGAAGAGGCTTGTTGAAGAAATAGAAATAATGGCGGGATCCAATGATGTCTGGGAGTTTGGTTAACCCACAGGAACTTATTTGGATATTTTGGTCAAGAGCTATTCCCAAACTGCAATGAGGTATACTGCTGTGCAACTTCATTGAAAGTAATTGCTCAAAAGGTGAAGGTGCTCATATTGCATCATGGATTCGTTCGTCTCCTCTCGGGTTGATTTAACACCTTTAATTCCTTGAATTAATAAAATCACTTTGGATTACTAACAGTAAATTAGAATAGAAGGCATTCCACCAATTTTAAATAATTTTAGTTTGATTTTACAACATTTTTTATAAATCCAACAACATCTAGAATTTATTTTATCTTTCGATGTATTAAATCTATAAACCAAGTTTTATAGATTTCCCAACTTTTTAAAAACATCAGCCCTAAAATTTAGCAAGTGAAACTGGAGGTGTATCGATTTTGATAAGTTGATTACTTTTTGGATAAATACAATAAGTGGCTATGGGATTGATATCAGTTCATTTGTTTTAAATAAGTTTCACATCGTTTATTATGAATCCAATAACATTGAACATTAGTTCTGTATTTTTCAATATATTGGATTAATCAGTTTTATCTTATCAATAATTTTTTGGATAGATTCAGGTATAAACTTTTTTAATTTGACATTTTTGACAGAAATATCATATGGCAAATTTATATTGAGTTATCAGAAGTTTCCAACGAGAATATTCCTAAATATACAGATGTTCCAAAACCAACTGTCGAATAAAGTTACTTTTTTCAAATGGGATAACCTATATATATTTTTGAATTTTCAGGTTATAAGACAAATTATAAACATATTTCATGTATAATATCCAATACGGATATTTCATAAGACATTTTGCTTCAAACTAAATGAATTTCTGTAGAATACTTTGTAGATTATTTATAATATCATACTTTTCACGTCGCCGTGAAGTTACAAGTTACAAGTTTGCTAACCGACATCTACCAACTAGAATGCCATATACTTTTATTTCTACGCTGAGATTTTATGAGACTAGAGTGAAAGACACAGGTGGTATGCTTTGCTGTGATTGGTTCAATTCAGATATTTGAGATAAAACTCAACTCGAAACTATTACTTTCGCTGGCTGAGCTCGTTTCGGGAACACTAACGAGAAGAACTAGCCCAAATTTCTATAATTATCAATTAACTCATAGTTCGAATGTGTAAAAAATAACTTATTTAACCAATCACAGTAAAGTGGACCTGTACATTTGTTTTACTATAGTTTTGTGTTATCAGCCAACCTTTTTTATTGTCGCTTGCAGTGAATCATCATTTACAAAATATTATTAGAATACAAATTCCAAGACTTGAGTAAAATAACCAGAAAATTTTATTGAGACCGAGTGAGCTTGCGAACGGAGTCTTCTCTTAAATAGAGTTAGTTATAAGATGGCGCAAGGTATATTTTCGTGTAGCGTCCAAATAGTGAATGCAATTCACTTGACAGTTTGACACAAACTAGATATGATGCTACAAATTTAGTGGCATGAAAATTCAAATTCGAATCACAGAATATAGATATGCTTATACCACGGTCGTATACACAGGTCTGGAAACTCGAGGTTGTTTCCTATGTGAGCAGTGGAGTATTTTCTGACAACTGTCAGTTGACTTGTCAACACAAGGAATAACTCCGTTTTTAGAAACAAATTACGAAATCATGCATTGTGCCGAAATGCAAAACGGGGTACAAAAGTGTAAAGCAAGAAACTTCTGTTTTCAAAGTACCGAAAGATGCGGAAATGCGAAAAAAGTGGATGCTTGCGATTCCGGATAGAAATCGTTTTACCACTCCGTGATCCAAGCGCTAGCTGGTGGCTGAGCGAGGGACTACGAGTTAGGCGACCCGTAAGAGACTCAAGTCAACCATAGAGTTTCCAGACCTATGTATACGACCGTGGCTTATACTATACAGAAGTTAATCATAGACATTTTGACGGGCATTGGTGCTACTTCGCGCATGTCTGCGCGCATCTTGTTAACATGGAGTTTATGATTTGTTTACACTTTATCACATTAGGATTTCATACCGCCTCTACGAATTTTTTCATTGTACGCTCACTCTTATTATGAATATCACTATGCCAGTAGACGTTGTGCAAGATTTTTTTCGAAGATATCGAGAGTAAGATTAACTTCTGTGTAACTTAAGCTTTTTATATTCTGTCGTACCGTAAGCCGTTTTCGTTTTTTGAGTAGATCGGACCGTTGAAATACTCGACGCAATTCGCATTGTTTCACGCGTTATTCTGTGCGTTAACTGGCCGATTGTACAGAGAAACACGACGTTCCGTTGACGGCACCCGCCAAAGGGGGCTTTTCACCAATTTAAATTGGACGGGTTTATGCGAAAGACGGATTGATCCTAGCGAACAATGAAATGATCAAGTAAAATAAATATAAGAGTTTGATTTTTGATAATTTAATTAACCTCCTAGTTTCAAAAAGTCACATTTGAAGCTCCACATGACCTTAATCTACCAGCAATACTTTCCGGCTTAGCAGAAAATTCCCGACAAAAATCATAAATTTTACTTTCGGTAAAAACCGTTAATTTAGCAAGCACAAAGTTTGAAATTTTCCTTCAAATTACTTTCAAACACTCCATTTCAAATGCAAAAAGTATATAAAAGTTATTACAGAAGTCCAACTTGATGTCGAAAACCGATTTTTCAAAAACGAAATTATGCCGCGCACCGTAGCTAGTATCAATATCTGTACTACTATTGAGCTGAATCAATTCAAACATTGAGCGATTTTTACACAATGTCTATTTTCTTTTGACTGAATCAACATAAAAGATATTCGTTCAATTCTTTTTTTGATATAGCTAGTCTTGAATCCATCAGATAACACGTTGTATCAGTCAAAAATTGTATGAAATTCAACGCACCAGTCTATAGATTCAATGAAAAATGTTATGAGCCTATCGATGTTGTGTTCATTCAATTTTTAAGTGGCTAGCTTTATCAATAGCGCGTTAGAGCAAGTTGACGGTTGATGCAGATACCAGAAAATACCTGTATTGTTTTCTTTATGGTTGCTCCATTCCGTATTATCACTATAGTATTAATATAGTTTAATTTATTGTCTGGGTAAGGAAGTATGTATGTGCACCGGCAGGGGCACAAACGTTTCTCATTGGAGTGTTGACACTAGAATACAGGTAAGTTCTGTAATTGAATAGCTATTACGGCTATTACGTGATGAATATCCATTCTAAACTTTAAAAAAATAACTATTAATAGTTCGATTTACACTGATTACGAAATAAAAACTAAATTAGTTAAAATCCAACTTATTATAGTTATTTTATTATTTAAAGATGTATTACCTTCTGAAAAACATAGTAGCCGTTGATAGAGTTGGATTTAATCGATCACTTAGTACTAAAATTCAATGAGAAAATAGAAAGTGCAAACACGTATTTTTCCTTCTATAAAATAGTAATTTTCAGTTACGTGTTCACATTTTTTCGTCTAAACAATGGACAATTTAGACGTGAACGATAGATTTCTAAATACATTTTTGCCTCAATTTGTTGACATGGTTACCGTGATGAAAGTCTAAAAAATGTTGATATAACCTCAACTGATTTAGATGATGATGATAAAATTAGCCTTGGACAAAATGCAGTAGCGTAGCTAATTTCCGATTCGCCCCCGCATATAAACTCTTTGCGCCTCTTCCTTTTTCTAAAAAAAAAGGAAAAGGAAAATTACAAATATACTTTGAATTTTCACTAAAAATAATTAACATATTTTAATTATAAGGAATAATTCGTTATTTACACGTAATTAATAGTATATTTTATAATATCTTACACGTATACCGACAATATGTTTATTTTGAGATTTAACAAAAGCTTTCGAGACTGTCGATCATAACACATTACTACATAAACTTGAAAAGTACGATATTAGAGGAATCTCCTTAAATGTTATAAAGAGTTATCTATCTCAACGCAAACAATACGTACAACTGGAAAATAAAAACAGTGAACCTCTTACTATAAAATATGAAGTACTCCAAGGTACAACACTGGGCCCATTGTTATTTACAATATGCATCAACGATTTATTAACGGTACCTTGCTCTGGAGAAGTTTCGCCGACGACACTGTAATTATTTTCGAATCAATATCTTGGTCAATATCTTGGGAGAGTTTAAAAATAAAATTGAAAGTGAAATGAAAATAACTAAAGCCTGGTATGACTCAAATTCACTAACTTTAAGCTGTTCTAACTGTTGTTGGTTATCCTCTACCTCACTAGCAAAAAATATACCACCATATCGTTCAATAAATGTGAATAAAACATCTGAAAACAGCCTTGAAATTTGAATGAAAACTTCTGTTGACTATTTGGGTGTAATAATAGATAGCCATCTGCGCTGGAATGAACATATCAATTACGTCATTAAAAAACTGCGTTACCTGTTACCTAAAATAAAATTTATGAGAGAATACTTGAATCCTGGAAGTCTGATGGTAATGTACTATGCACTTGTTCAATCACAGCTGAGTTATGGTATAATAGGTTGGGGAGGAGCAGTAGATAGTGCAATTAAAAATTTAGAAACGCTACAAAAAGGATTTGTAAAAATAATTGCTAACAAAAAACGTACTTACCCATTAGACCTTCTATTTAAGGATGCCAAGATAATGAATTTAAGACAACTCTATTGTTCAAGTATCCTACATAAAGCTTTTATCAATAAAAACAACTTAAATTATCCGATGCATGCGTATAGTACACGAAATAAATTGAGTTTGACAATGAAACCAAAATCGTTAAAAACCGTAGGGAAAAATCATACTTATCTTGTTAGTGTTCTTATTGATATGCTTCTTGCTAATGTTAAATTGTTGAATAATATTAAACATTATTAAATGCAAAATTAAACTTTGGATATTAAATACAACTAGAAAAACTTTTCACAATCTTGTTAACTTAAAACAAACTTTTAAATAGCACCATCTTGGTATATAAACTTACTCAACTCTGGTGATTGATTCCATTAAGAAAATTAGATTATTACTTATTGAAAACCATACATATTTTATTTTTGTATTGCCTATGTTATAAGTATTATGCAATATGTTTCCAATTTTGTATATTTTGCTTATTAGTCTAAAAATTACTTTATTAATTTTGAGATGTATTTTATCTTAAGAGTTATTATTTATTTGAATCAAAATCAAATTTTTCACAAACAAAGTTCATATATGTTGTACATATATGAACTTTCGTGAATTAACCATCTAGTTTATTATAACTATTTTTGTAAATTGTACTGTCGATAAACCGGTTTATATATAATAAACGTTATTATTATTAATATTGTTATATATTGTTATTAATATATATATATATATATATATATATATATATATATATATATATATATATATATATATATATATATATATATATACTTACACATTCAAACCTGGTCGGGGCTGCTGCGAGCTCCGACGACATCGCAGCAGTCGCGCCAGAAAAACCTAAAAGGCGGTTAACCGAAGCTACTCCTCCCCACCGGTCGGTAAGTAGCTTCAGGTTCCTAAATCGTGTGCCCTAAGTATTCTAATTGAACCCAGAATGACTGCCTTTTGCATCCGGTCTATCAAGATCTGCGCCGAGTTCCTACAGGCCGGAATGATCTTCAAGTTTGAACGCAGCGAAGACCGAATTCCGCCCAAAACACCGATGATCAGAACCACTAATACGACCTTATGGCCTGGGTATAGCGTGCGGAGCTCGAACAGGAGATCTTGATATTTTGTCCATTTTTCCTCCTCTTTCAAGACTATGTTCTTCTCTGCCGGAGCGGAGAATTCGATGACATACATAGTCTTGATTAGTTTATCGAGGAGGACAACGTCAGGCCTATTTGCTTGTATGGACCTGACGGTCGGAAACGGATAATTCCAGAAGATCTGGCATTTTTCGTTTCCGACAACGGACTCAATATCTCCTGGCATGTAAGGCAGCACCGGCTCTTGGTCTATTCCGTACGAGTGCCTTAGATGGTAATACAGCACCCGTAGGGCCGCATTATGGCGATGGGTGTACGCCGAGGCCGCTTTTGCCGGACATGCCGACAGAAGGTGGAAAAGCGTCTCAGGCACCTTTCGACAGGCCCTGCAGCTGACATCAGGGACCTGCACACCCATCACATTGCGGCGATAGACCAAGGTGTTAATTACGCCATCTTGGCAAGCTGCGGTAAATCCCTCAGTCTCGGATGTAAGCCCGGCTGACCTTAGGTAGCCGAAGGTCAGTCTAGTTGACAAGCCGAGCGTTTCGATGTTTCGATAGAAAACACCGTGTATCGGCTTGTCAACATGCCGCCTGAGCGTAAGATCTTGCTCCGCGGCATTTATCTGGGCTTTCAGGCGAGAAGGTAGGAGCTCGAGGTTGCCCTCTAGTCGGCCTTCTCGACTGATCTGAAATTCGAGACCAAGTTCTTCCGCAGCTTTTTGTGCTGCCTTAACGATAAATGCCCCCACTCCGGCCAATTCGTGACTTTTAACAAGGCACAGGAGGGGGTCCGAGCTCCTAAGAACTTTACAAGCTATACTCAGAACCACACTTCGATGCAGACCCTCCAGACTGAGGAGTCCCCTACCTCCCCGATGACGTGGGAGATAAATACGGGAAACGGACGATCTAGGATGCAAACTGTGATGGATATGCATCATTTTCCGGGTGTCTTTATCGAGTCTATGCAGCTCATCGACCGTCCATTTCACCACTCCAAAAGACTGGAACGGCAAGCATATTTGTTGCAGACACCTTTTTCCCACTCGAAAGTTCGGAAGACCAAATCTTTCGAACAAGGTTTCTGTATTTGCCGCGGAGAGCCACCTTTACCTGGGAAGCGTCATAATTAGGACGCTGTTCAATTCCCAGCTATCGATAGGTCTCTCCAGCATCGAGGTGTTTAAAGATGCTTCCGTCGGCAAGCTGCATATTCTCGTACACTTCCGGAGATCGTCCTCTCCTCAAATGAAACACTGCGCATTTGTCCAATCCCAACTCCATGCCTACGGCTCGTGTATATTCCTGAACCACATTGAGAGATTGATGGAGGTTCTTCTCCCCAGAGGCATAAAGTTTCAAATCATCCACGTAAAATAAATGGGTGATCTGATGCCTCCGGTCGTTCGGTGGTCCAGAGTAATATATATATATATATATATATATATATATATATATATATATATATATATATATATATATATATATATATATATATATATATATATAATATATACAGGGTGTAAATAAACAGGTGCGAAAAAATTCAGGGGGTGATTGATTCCTTGTTGGAAAATAAAATGGGTGTTTCATATAAAAAAAATCGTTTGACCCCTAATGTTAAGATACAGCCCTCTAGATGGCTCGCCAAAAAAATTGTTTTTTATTTTTATTTTTTAATCCAAAAAGTTACAAAAATAAAATTGAGCACACATTATTTACTATTAAGGAGGCATCCAATAACTGAGTTGCTGGTTTTCCGCTGTTTGTAAGGGGTAGAAATAATCACCCCTAAAACTTGTTTTCCACTTAACTTTTCTCTTATACGTATATTGCCATTTAAAAATTTATTTTAGGTAGCTTGTTTCATTTTGAACGAAAAAAATCTCCTGTAATATTTTCGAAAAATTGAAGATTTCTGAGAAAAAAAAATGTATTTACAAGTACATGGCACGATTCTCATAGTGTGGAATTTTAATTAAACTTTGATTTACCTAGTAGGCGGCTGTCATGTTGACATATTTTGTTAAGACTACTAAAATTATTTTTAGTATGTGCAATAATAAGTTGAAATCATTGTTAATTGTCTTACACTGTTATCATTTTGAGGACCTTTTGCTAAGAATTTCAGTAAAATGGAAGTGTACACAAACGCAGAATTGACAGATATGCTATCTAATGGAACTCAAACTGCACTTAGAATAATGTAACAATTAAATATTATTCTTGAATTAAAACTAATAGAGATCATATGAGATGTTCGAAATGACCCCCTTCAGCCATTACACACGCGTCTAGACGGCGACGCATTGATCCTCATATCCGGTGGAACATTTCTGGGGTATCTTGAATAACCCTACATGAAACAATTATGCGGTTTCGTAGATCTTCCGAACAACCAAAGTTTTTAAATGCCCCCAAATAGAAAAATTCAAAGGATTTAAGTCCGGGGATCGAGGTGGCCAAAACTGAGGCCCACCTCGACCTATCCAGCGATTTGGATAGACTTCATTCAAAACCTCACGTGCTCTTACACTAAAATGGGCAAGGGTCCCATCGTACATAAACCACATTTCCATTCTGTCACGTAAAGGAATATCATCAAGTAATAGTGGCAAGTCTTCTCTCAGAAATAAACTGTATTAATTCCCATCTAATCTAGGCGGCAGAAAATGTGGGCTAACTAACTGATTCCCAATATGCCCTAACCACACATTTAGAGAAAATTGTTCTTGGTGGTAAGCTTCTATTATAGCGTGAGGGTTTTCTTCGACCCATATGTGGTTATTATGATAATTAATAATCGCCTCTCTAGAAAAGTTAGTCTCATCTGTAAATAACACCTTCTTCAGAAATGCACAGTTTTGTCTAATCACTTCCAGCATCCAAGTGGAAAATACTAGACGATTCGGAAAATCCCGCGGTAATAGAGCCTGGACTCGTTTTATGTGATTAGGATATAAGAGCTGTTCCTTTAAGATGGCATATACCGTCATATGGTTAACATGTAACAGCAAACCAATCTTCCTGGTACTAATGTCAGGTTGCTCGTCGACTAAATTAAGTACTGCTTCCTCTAATGCTGGTGTTCTAACTTCGCGTTGGCGACCACAATCATGTTTCATCGTTTTGAAGGTACCATTTTCTCGTAGTCGTTGATGAAGCCATGCAAATAGACTGTGATGAGGAGCGACGCGATGGGGATACATTTCTGAATATCTTCTTGACGCTTCTAAGAAATTTCCATTAGATAGCCGGTAAACGAAATGCATATCTGTCAATTCTGCATTTGTGTACACTTCCATTTTACTGAAATTCTTTACAAAAGGGCCTCAAGATGATAACAGTGTAAGACAATTAACAATGATTTTAACTTATTATTGCACATACTAAAAATAATTTAGTTGTCTTAACAAAATATGTCAACATGAAAGCCGCCTACTAGGTAAATCAAAGTTTAATTAGAATTCCGCACTATGAGAATCGTGCCATGTACTTGTAAGTAAATTAATTTTTTCTCAGAAATCTTAAATTTTTCGAAAACATTACAAGAGACCTTTTTTATTCAGAAGAAAGAAGCTACCTAAAATAAATTTTTAATTGGCAATATACACATAAGAGAAAAAGTTAAGAGAAAAACAAGTTTTAGGGTTGGTTATTTCTACCCCTTACAAACATAGTGGAAAACCAGCAACTCAGTTATTGGATGCCTTCTTAATAGCAAATAATGTGCGCTCAATTTTATTTTTGTAACTTTTTGGATTTACTTTGTTGTCGCCCCATTTAAAGGGATGTTATCTTAACATGAGGGGATTAAATGATTTTTTTCATATGAAAGATCTACCTTATTTTTCAACAAGGAATCACCTCCTGAATGTTTTCGCTATTATTTATTTACACCCTGTATATATCAGACGTGCGTCCCCTTGCACCACGGGGGTTCCGGGGGCCTTATCTACGCCACTGACAAAATGAATATATCCCAATCTCTCAAAATTTGGGACCAAACTTAGAAATATTGAAAATTTGTGAAGATTATGAAGTTTCCAATCTTAATGAAAGGTTTCAAAGTAAGTTTATTTTCAGCAATTATTAAGGTTAGAGTGTAATTTTTAGTTTGGGTTAGTCTCCATCGTAATAGATGTATTTATGAAACATGGGGAGAACAGGAAAGGTCTCTTCTAAAAGACCCAAAATAATCAAAAAACCACGTTTTCATAAAAAAAAACAAATTTTGTTAAATTCTGACAGCATCCATTTTGTTTGGGAGGGAGATAGCTACTCGAAACTGGGTTTGTAATCTAGATATATGTTAAATTATTCTGTTCACCTTATTTCATCCTTTTTTAGAGCCAGGAATTCTTACAACGAATAGTCTCAAATTCATGACGGAGAAGGACTTAGATTACCTGTTTCATAATGAATGGCTACCAAAAAAACATTCTTCAACTCTATCATTAAAGGAAGAATGAACGAAATTTATAATATAACGTCATATATAAATAATATAAACAGTAATACAGATAATTTTATAACATCATACATTCCTGATGCCTCAGAGAAAATTGAGAAATGTTAAAAAAAAGCATGACATAAATGTTGCGCATAAACCTACTAACTGTGTTGGTAAATATCTTTAGAATCTAAAACCTTCAATACCTAACGATAAACAAACCCACACGTATATGAATTACATTTTTTAGATTGCGATGGGACTTATACAGCAATCTCTAAACAATATTTACAAAAAAGATTTCATGGTCATAAGTATAGTACCTACTAGAAACAAAAACTTAAAAAATTCTAGCACCCCTACTGAACATTGTTTTGATTATAACAATGAATTAAATTACAAAAATGCTAATACTTTAAATAAGGAAACCAATTATAATCATTGAGTTAAATTTATACTATAAATTAATTAATTAAGACCCTTGCAATTTTCTACATGCATCTTTATAATATTAAAAAACATTTTTAAGGTAGAATGCTGAAATAGCAATTTCTAATTAGGTATGTCAACCTTTTCATATTACCTCATAAATATTCAACATCTATTTCTAAAATGGATACTTGAGCGTGTTATAAGTTGGTTTGTCTTATTCAAACATTGCATGAGACGAGTTCGAATATTAGAAGTAGATTGCTTTGCAGTGGGTTCTTGATAAAATTCGGCCCTGAAACAGTCGCTTCTTCTGCTTCATTGCTAGTACGCTAGTACACTGCCTCTAAATCATGCATCGATGGGTTCTATTGGCGTTTTGATCTTACTCGTTCTTATTATTCACAAAGGAGTATCACTCTCTGATAGATATGATTATTCTTCCTTAGAAACAACAAATCTCCTAATGAATCATTGGAAGGGAAATTTGACGTTTGAGTGACAATAGCTATAATGATCTTGTTCATCGGATCTGGGTGAATCTGAGTCTTAGAGTTGATGTAGTCAATTCCGCTATCATCGTAAATCGATCATGAGCTCAAACATATAATATAAAGCAATTCACAATATAGGATGTAGATAGTGATAATAAATCCACCAACAAAATCTGAAAGGAAAATTTTGATTAGATGTATTCGAATATTCATTATTTTGTTTTATTCGCAAATGAACAGGTTCTGCTTAAACTAAGTTGTAAGGTTCTATAATATAGAATGATGGCCAGAAACAGAACGATATTGTTGGTTTTCTGTAATTAACAACGTTTCTCATTCTTCGTTTCTTTGGTAAGAATTCTGTGCTGACTAAAAAATGAATTGATCTTGAAAGAGACATTTAACTGATTCTCAAAGACATCATTGTTGTATAATTTGGGAATGGAGAATTACAATCAATATGGTATACAAATGAATTTCTTTTATTCGTTTTATTGTTTTAGAGATTCACACATTCAATATTATTAGAAAACTATGTAAAGAAGCTGAAACCCCCTACCAAACTTTAGCGAAACTGCATCAGGATACTGGAACCAGTTCGATGAAATCAAAATTTTCTTAAAGTTTCCCTTCTAGTATCAGAGATTTGATTGCTAATTTTTGTATCTTTCCGGTTGATGTACGTAACATTTCTTCCACAAATTTAATTCCTCCTCTTAACTTGTACCTGTCAGATAACCGATCATCAACAAAAGCACAGAGGTCTTCAGCAATTACATGCTCAAAATTCTTCTGCAAAACAACTACAGCCGTAAGATGTTCATTATCTTCTTCATGGGGGTAACCGAACACAAAACACTCGAGAACGGCTGGATGTTGAGTAAGAACTGCTTCTATGATTGAAGGTTGTATGGAATAAATTGAATACTTCACTATATCTTTAATGCGGTCTATTACGTAAAAACAGCGATCTGTGTCATAACATACCAAGTCTCCAGTTTTAAACCACCCTTCCGAATCAAATTCACTAGAAGAATCAGACTTGTAGAAGCCATTCATCAAGTATGAAGATTTGACTCTGAGTTCTCCATTTTCATGCACACCAACGGCTTTTTCTGTACTCGGGTCAACAACCTGGAAAGTATTGATAAATCACCTAATTATACGATATTTTCAATATTTGCAATAGGAAACATATTCACCTAATATGCTTAAACATATGATCTTACTCAGAAGTATGGACTCCTCTATTTGTTCAGATCAGTAGGCCACGATATAAAGAAAATAAAGTGAGGAGGCTTACAATAATTGTAGTCGGAAAAATTCGGGTAAACTGGTATTTTCAAGTACAGAACTGATATTGTAACCAGTGATGGGAATATAGTAGAGGAAATGAATGCATAAAAAGACCTAAGGCTCTCGTTTTTTTGTAACAGGGTGTATTGACATGAAACCTTCTGCACTCGCTTAATTTTTGGATCAATAAAAAATATAACCCTGTAGATTTTGTCGCTCGCACCCTCTATAATTGCTACAGGGGTTAAAATATGTTATATCTCGCTAGGTTCTCAACCGCTGAATAAGAGTTCGATGAGAAAATTTGAAAATTCAAAATGGCTGGTTTAAATATAAAAATTCATTTTACAGCCAAACGGTTGATTATAGAGATAAATTTCAAGAGTCAAATAGAATTCAATTTTGTATGCGGATATCATATATTTGATACCATTCAACATCTACTTAATCACCCGAACCCCGCATATCGGAAACCATAATTGAAATCGAAAATGGAGTCAGGCCTTTGGTCTTAGAAAAAAATTTCAGGATAGAAGTTCCAAATTCGATTTCTTATAGGAATTAATAATTATGCCTCACGCCCTCCCTCCCCGCCATTTACACCCACCACGAATATGTTAAAATGCAATGTTGGAGCAATTCGGTTGAGAGCATAGCGAGATATAAAATAGGGGTGCTCTTAACCGCTGTAGCAACTATAGGGGGTACGAGCCACAAAATATAGAAGTGTGTTTCATGTCAATACACCCTGTTGAAAAAAAACGAGAGGTTGATGCATTCATTTCCTCTACTAATAATCGGAAAAATGGATTTACTCGATTATTTCGTTCACCTGTCAAATATCAGTCTTCAGTGATCACACTTTTGATTACTATTTGACAAGGCTTATCTACACGGAAGCGACTATTTGTATGGGGCTCAGGAGTCACCGACTATTAAGCTAGTTCGTGAAAATGTCTCTGATATTATAATGAATCAATTGGATTGAAGTAAAGTAATAGATATTTACGATATAAGTGTCGTAAAGATTCATATTACGAAATGAGATGGGAAATTTGTCGAACGAGGCCGTTAGGCCGAGTTTGATAACCCATTGAATAGCGTAATATGAATTTACGATACGAATATAGCACATTATTTTACCTACTACCAATAATGTTAATTATTTACTCAAAATTAGTCAATGTTCCTGAAATTAATGATATTAGAATCATGTAACAAGCAAGCGTTGCGCTCATTGTGGATTTATTTTGCGAACTGTCAATTTTGACGCGTTCACATCAGTTTGGTATAATTGTATCCACATGAGTTCCGACTATGAAAGTGTGGATTCTGATATAGAACTTGCTGCAAATAAGGCAATACAAACCCTAGTACCCGGTAAATCCCGCAATAGATACGAAAAAGATATAAGCGATTCGAAAACTGGTGCAGTTCAAAAAAAGTCCGTGATATATCGGAGAAAATGAACTTTGACACGTTCATTCCAATTAATTTTACTTTACCGCACTAGTGCTGTAAAGTACCTCATTACGAAACTCATATCAGTGTCGTAATGTTTGACATTACATATTGGTAGTAGGTAAAGTAAGTTTATTTGTGCCTATACAATACAGTGTTATTATACACAACTCATAGAATAATCTTAATCGATTCAAATAAACATGAGCAATGGAAAGAACATAAATCATATCAAATCTTCATTAATTTTTTAACTCAAGAACTCTTCCAGAAATAGTCGTCATAAATATATAAAACGACCTTGAATAATTAGCTACTCTTTTGATTGCTGCTAAATTTCTCTTTTATTTATTGATTAGTCTAGACATAATTTTGGAATTAATAATCGAAGATGAAGGCCCTCGAGCTGTCATCAGATTATTAATGCAACAATTTTGTCTTGTTAGATTAAAAAAATACAGTTGACACTTAGACGCAACCAAAATAGCCGACTTTAATATCTCAGTCGTAAATGACACGACACAACTAGTGGTGGGAATAATTGAGATCAAGATTATATAGAAGTACTGAAACTGAACCATAAATTGTGGGAGTGAATAAAAAAAAGAAAAATTTCAAAGATAGCATATTACGGTTCAGATTTGTTAAGGAATCATTTTGCTGTATAAGGTAGATCCACAAATACATCAAAAATTCAAAATACGATCATAAAATATGTCGTAATAATAAACATAAAGCTTTTAGTATAGGCAGACGACAGTCAATATCGTAAAGCCAACTCATGAATCAACACACGGTAAAAGGAAGCATGTAGCCTGCAATGAAAATCAAATACTTATTTCTCTTGGGCGTCACAAGTGAACTTAATGAATCAGTGTATTGACGAAATGGTGGTCTGAAATCAGTATAAATATTCTATACTAGTAAAACATAAATATGTGATTTAGTTAGGTAGCAAAGATTACTACTAATCATTTTTAACTACCTAGTTATTTATTAGATTGAAAAATGTCGAATACTAATAATCGATTGCTGAAATATCGATTATTTCCATCACTAATTATAATAACCCATATCCCTTTACTTTGTTAAGACGGTCCTGTCCCGGTCATCTAATAACAAACACCCTACTCACTCCCTATAGTTGGTGAAACAAGGTTGAAATCTTCGAAGGATCTGTTACATAGTCCAGTAAATTTGGGGATAAACGGGGTCTACCTATAAAATTCACCAGGTCAGAACCAGGAAACTCTAACCCTTTTTGGAATAAACAATTTGTTAATAAACAATTATTCCAAATTCCGACATCAATATGTTTTCCTAAATGAGGTTGAAAGGGTCGCTGATTCTGAAAATCAACTTTTTCTGTATTAATATATATTTAATAAATGATAAATTAGATTTGCATAAAGTATAATATTCATTATACTTCGAAATGATATGTTGGGGGTTTCTAGCATCTCCTAATACGAATATGAAGTCTAAAAAAATATTTCCAACTTTCTCTTCATTAACATACAGTCAATTAATAATTGATTGCTGAAAAATATTAAGTAGAGAATTTTTGGGCTTATGGAATATCTTATTAAAATACAAAAACTTATTTCAAGATACCAAATGTTTTCATTGTGACATTCACAATCAAACAGTCAATAATTATTACAGTTTGAATTTTTGATTTTTTTTCTCTACCTCAAAATTTTGCCCACTTCTAAGGCACTTCTCGAAAATTAATTTTTGAACCTACATACCTCCCGTTAGTAAGGTGCATATTGAAGAACTACCAAGAACTAAAAAACTACAACCTCCCATGGTGGCGCCATACTCTTAAAGGAACAGTTTTGATGAGTTTTGAGTCATTGCGAGACGTACGTTAATAACTTTTGTTTCTTTGGTTCAAATGTGTGAGATTTGAAGGTTGAAGTTGAAGCTCTATTGTCGGTTTGGAGTCGTCCAAGACAGGAGGAAGTTATTGAAGAAGGATAATTTTTTTTTATATTCTGCGACGCTTATGATTTCTGTAACGATATGCCAATGCGTATCGTTATAGCGCTATAACGATACGCAAATTCTAATGCATTTCAGTTTTTAGAAATTGGGATTGACAAACAGTCTTTAGTATCATCATAACCTCATGAAAATTCATAAAATTACGGGGTACGGGATTTTGATTTTGGTGGTAACAAGTTACCGAAAGAATCTCTTCTCCTCATCTTCGTTCATTTTATTCAAAAATGTGATTGCATTAAAACAACTTCAAAACGAGTGCAACGAAATTTGACATGTGTAAGATTATTAAAAGTTTCAAATGTCTCCGCAATATATTTGATCCAGTCATCCTGCTTTAATGTACTCTAATACGATTCTTCACATAATAAGTATTCAGCATAATTGTCGTCTTCAATGCTGGGATTTGAAATTGGACAAATCTTTGTCTGATGGTGAGTTGTCGATCAGTTTTAAGATTTGGTTAATGTGTTCTCTTTTGTACTTTTAGATCTAAATTTTGCTTCTGTTCTGCTTTCCTTATCTCTCCACTTCTTCGCTATTCAATTTTTCAAGTAGATGTTAAAATCATAACGTGTTTATCTCGTCTTCTCGTTTGAACAACAGCAGCTGATGCAAGGTTTATTTTATTTAACATCGTACCAGGCGCATCTTTTACTGGGGTTTTTTAGTTATTTATTTGTGAAGTACTAGGCAAGTTACGTATAGGTAATTTAACAAATGTTCCACATATAATAGGGGTTTATTCGCAAATCTTGCGTCAACTCGGGCTGAATCAGTAATCCTCCACATCGCGCTTGTACCATTGGCAGATAGGTACCAAGACCAAAGAGTGGGCAGCAACTTTCAATTGCACCATCCACAAAAAATACATATCCTTCTGTAAGGAGGTGTCTTCCTTTGTCACCAAAAACGTTCTGATACGTCCTGCATCTTCCTGTCGTCGGTCAACACGTACTCTTGGACAGGATCGAAAAGTTGTATTTCTCTCCTAGATGTAGGTATTTCTCAATTTCTAGGCATTTGTGCCTCTGTCTGTAGCTACAGTCTATCTTTAAAAGATAGTAATGTTGAAATCTCAACAATTAAATTCAATTTTCAGTACAAGAATAACTTTTATTCCCAAGTATCTGTATATGCAATGCGTTAACCCACATCTTCAGTAATAGTCGTTATATACAGGGTGCCTCACCAAGAACTGCATCGATCGATATCTCAAAAAGTGAATATAGAATTTTTTGGAAAATTTGTCAGCTGACCATTTTTCAAGATAACCGGAAATTATACCTGAAGTCGTTGACAACTTCGTTATTTTAAATGGATCATTAAATAATTTACTGCATTTTTGGAAAACTTTAGATACAGTATCAGGTGGGGTAAGTGCGGAGTAAAATTTATAAAAGTTAACTTTCTCCAAAGTCGTATTTTTTTATGTTTTGTAGGAATAAGTTATGCTCCCTATGACGATATAATTAGCTTGTTCGCAGTACATTTCTAGAGGGAAAAACTCGATAAATTGGTATATTGAAAAATTTCAGGGAATTTTGAAAAAAATCATTAAATGGGGCAAGTGCATAAACCGATATAAGTACGTGTACGCGATTGTATTAGTTCACTCTGGGACAAGAACGTGTAATACATTTGCTGCCAGATATCCCGAAAAACAGAAACCAACAATCACTATTAAGTTTATAATACTATGTATTGTTAAAAACGGAAAATTTCTCGAATACAAAAATTAGTTTGATATGTTTAATCTTCTAGGGTGGTTAGCGAAATGCTATAAAACAAATTTTTTATTGTACTCCTAATAAAATAATCCAGGACTGACAGATTGGAGGAACGGGGTAACCATAGGAACTGTCCATCATTCGCTATCTACTGGTCATATAAAATAGTTCCTGTAGAAAATGTTTAACTAAGTAGGCATTATGGGGAGGTGCGCCATCATGCTGTTAAAACAGTGTTTGGATGTTCGGCCGGAAGTCGAAACCCGACACTCGCCAAATAAGGAGGTTGTTTCATTAAGATACATCGTTTAAATTGCTAAAAACCTGAGAAAATCTACAACTAACTAGGTAAGCTAATAACCTACCAAAAGAAAACCACGTCTAGTCCAGGGTGTTAACCAATTACACAACTTTGGTCCCGTCAGATTCTTAGATTTTTGTAAATATAAACCTCTGAGAGGATAGTATATCATGTGAACACAATGCGATTCGATGCTCCTCCATAGATCAACTATTCACGCACATTCATCTAAAGTTAAGTCGTTTTTTGAAGTAAGGATTGTAGGTTCTTGTGTTACTATGGTTGGCAATTACTCTTGACAGTACTTATTCAATGTCAGTATCCCGGTTCTTATATATTTCAATAGAACTGACTAAGAATTGTTCTAGGTAAGTGTAAACAAGTTTGAAGTTTCTTTGTCTAATTGGCCACAATTTTGTGTAGGTACATTCTATATCTCTTAATGTACGTACACGAAATTGTGGCCAATTAGGCAAAGAAATTTTAAACTTGTTTATACTTAAACCAGAACATTTCCCAGTCAGTTCTATTGAAATATATAAGAACCGGGATGATGTCATTGAATGAGTACTGTCGAGTAATTGCCAATCATAGTAATACTCTAACCTACAAAACCTTCAGTCTTCAAAAACGACTGGAATGAATGTGCGTGAATAGTTGATCTAGGGTGGGGCATCGAATCGCATTGTGTTCATCAATGATCTACTATCCTTTCAGAGGTTTACGTTTATAAAACATAAAAATCTGACGGGACCAAAGTGGTGTGATTGGTAAACTCCCTGAACTAGACATTCAGTAATGTGGATTCGAATCCTGCCTATGGTTCAATGTTTTAAGTTTATTCATCTTTATAATCCTATGTTAAATTATCTAAGTTATCTTCAAAATTCTGAAAATTTATTATGGAAACGACCAAAAACATCTATAGCGAGTTTCCGATATTTCCATAGTTATGAGGATAGAGACATGCTAACTTGAAAACGTATTAGCAGCAATAGAAGAATAGAATAAATCATTTATAATTATGTCTACCTTGTAGCTAATAGATGGAACGGGCCGACCAGAAGAACTCATTTTCGTTTTGAGAAACTCCAAGTCTTCTGGTTCCGAGAAATTAAAGAGAGTTAGTGGTCCAGATATTTCCGTCATTCCATAAAACTGTCCACATAATGCCTCTGGAAATAGTTTCTGCATTTTCTGTAAATGTTTTTCAGTGATTGCTGCTCCCCCAATATAGACATATTTCAAAGAACTTGTATCCACTTTTGAGGGTCTTCCAATTGCAAAAATTTCATTTCCTTGACTGGGCTGAAGACACATAAGGTTCACCTGGAACATTCAAGTAACCTGAATTTCTATCAAAGTGTAAAAAAATTTGAATAATATATTTCATGAAAGATTATGTATTTAATGTAGGATTGTATCATTATTATTATATTGTTGGAGTAAATTAATTATTATGTAAATATTGCCCATTACAAAGACATATTACTTGATCAAGTTACGTCAATACGGCATGTACTTTCATCACTATGATATCGATATCATTGAGAATTATAGAATATGGAATAAATCGCCTCAAAGACATTAGAAAATCAGGTAGATAACATGAATTTATCTGTCAGTCAGAAATTATAATACTTGCTAGAGAACCTACGCACATAGGTTCGGCCGGCAAAAACAAAGTAGCCAGCACAGAAATTATTCCAGAGATTACATGATCCATGAAGCTGTCAGAAGAATAGTAAAGAATAATATACCAAAAAGGAGGGCAACACCTGCCAAATGGTGAAATGTATCATTCCTAACGATGAAGTAATCGTAATGGGTGAGGAAAAGTTGTTCCCGTTAGAAAATATCGACTTTGAAGTTTATCGGTATTAATAGAAATAATATAGAAAGAATTCGAGCATTGAGAGTGAATTCGGAGGCGACGATGGCAAATAACATCGTGATTTGATTGCTCAATCAGAGACTGCTCATTAGCAGATATGAGTTGTTCTATCAATGTGTTGGAAGGACTCCACAAGACACCATAAGTTTATTAATAAGCATTAGCTTGATCCGATTCCTTGGCTAACTAAATTTATGTAATCCTAAGTGTTGAAAGTAAATTATTATCATTATCAACAAAATGATCAAACTTTTGGAATGATACGTTCGAGAATCAATAAGTTTAAGAATAACTTTCTATCAAAGCTCAAACTGGAATAGTTTATCAAGTATCCAGATCCCAGATGATATTCTTGATGCTAATTCTTCAGAAGATTTACATGATGAGTTTTTTTCAAAATTAATAATTGAGACTGTGATCATCTGAGTAGGTTAAGTTACGTCATGAACTAAAATTAGAGTATTCCAAAGTTAGATCTCTACTAACGACCAAGAGCATTCGTGGTATCTATCGCTTTTAAGCCCTCCAGATTAAGAAAACTTCTTATTAAGTTCGTTCTCAACATAATAATGCATGTTCTAGATTTCTGATCTAGTTCTGGGACGTTATCACATACAATCCCCCCGTTGGGATCTCATGTATTAATTCACTGTGTGGAAATTATCATCAGATTACTGTTATTAATATTTTTCAAGAAAAATAGAATAGCCGAAGGCCAAACTTCCGTGGAAAGAGTAGTCAAGTCATGAACGAATGCACGTTGCGTGTGTAATCCAATCCAACCTACTTCCGCCACAAAACGTCCTCGCTGAAAACTGATCGTATTTATTTGAAAGATAAAATTAATTTTTGAGAACGTTATGCGCTGTTGGGAGGAATTGTTTCCACTTAATTTGAAAATTGAATAATCGTCAAGTAGAAGATGAATTCAATGGTACATTCAATGAAATGATCCTTCAGGCAAGATTAGTGAAAAAAAATATTGTACACTTCTGTAAAATACCTGAAGCCAAAGTTCTTGGAAATATAGAGATACATCACGAAATTTGATGAATATATACAAATGCCAAATTAAATTGAAAATATTTCCAATAACGTTTATGCTGATTAAGAACTAATATAGAGTTTTTTTGTTCATGACTCCAAAAAACGATATAACTTTTGAAAATAATAGGGGTCTTTCATATAAAATTTTTCTTTAAGTTACTTACTTCCTTTCCGAGATACAAATAGCCAAATTTAATAATTTCGTAATTTTTGTTGAAAATGACTAAAACATTCCACTCGGGGGTTTTCGCTGATCACGAAACCGAAGTTAGATTTACCATTTTCCACCGCGGTAGCTAGAAATTGGCCAACTTTATGTCCCAAAAATGGTCAAATTTAATAATTTCGCAGTTTTTGTTGAAATTGATTAAAACATTTCACTCGGGGGTTTTCGAGGTCGCTGATCACGATTCCGAAGTTATATGTACCATTTTAAACCGCGGTAGCTAGAAATTGGCCAATTTTATGTCAGAAAAATGGATAAATTAGATAATTTCGTAATTTTTGTTGAAATTGGCATTGCTATCAAAAGTCAGGGAATCTATCCGTGACTGTAAATCATTTGTTTCATATCCAATATAAAATGACTTCCGAGTGAAATTTTCTAGCCATTTTCAACAAAAATTACGAAATTATTAAATTTGGCTATTTTTCAGACATATAATTGGCCAATTTCTAGATACTGCGGTCGAAAATGGTAAATCTAACTTCGGAATCGTGATCAACGACCCCGAAAACCCTCGAGTGGAGTTTTCCAGCCAATTTTGGCAATACTTACCAATTTTACAAATTTTACAATAAATTTTCCCACGAAAATTGGCGAATTTCCGGTTTAACAGGTGAAAAATGGTCGAGCGACTAGATCTTAAAGTTCAATATCGTTCAGTCTCCGTCCAGGAACGATTTGCAAAAAAAATTAAGTTGATTGGTCTGTTTGGAAAAAATTCCGAGCTTTTTTGCTAAACTGACTCGACTATTTTCTATTGTGAACTATCAACAGTTAAAAGTTATTCTACGAGATCCATGCGCAATACACGCTACTGGTTATACATAGTGACTCTCTGAGTCAATGGATGTACCTGTTATACTATGCATGACCTGCTTGCTTTCATCAATTGACTCATTTTGCACACCACCGGATTGAAGAGGAAGTTTAGCCTCCTGTTTCATGTTTCATTATTACTCTTGCTGTTACTACATTAATATTACCTTGTGATGTTCAATTGTTTTCCATACGTTTTTCACATCAAATTTGTAACTCATCACTCGTGTTGATCCTGTGAGAATGGATATCGCGGCTATGAGACTCCCAGAAATCCAATATAAAGGGGATGAAGTCGTTATTTTGAATTCAGTTTTATCATTGAATTTATGTGAATAGTTACTAAGGTTTATTGAATTACCAAATTTAAGGCAATGGTACGTGTTCAAGATTTGACCCAGAAAGCCATAGTGACTGGAGCATATCCCCTTAGGTTTACCAGTAGTACCACTACTGAAGAATATAATAGCTGTTTCTTTGTTATTTTCCAAGGTGGAAGGTTGAAATTCTTCTTCTCTTTCCACAAACTCCAAATAATCCATAAAAGGGGTGTTTTTTTGTGAACTTCCGAATACAACGATTTGATACTCCCAACTGACATTTTCTAGCAGTTTTTCGATTGTATTTTCCATCTTTTCCGATGTGAAGATAATTTTCGGTTGAATGTAATCCAAGAGATAGCCTAGATCCGATCCGGATTGTGATGAATCCAGTGCTGCGAACTTAGCTCCAATCAATAATGAAGCCACATTTGGGACGAAACTGTTCAAGTGTTCGTGACTGCACAAACATACTACGTCATTTTTCGTGATCCCTTGCTTCAACAAATTGAGGGCTACTCTAACACTCCTAACTTTCAAACTTTCGAATGTATCCTTCTCGTTGGTATCTGTGATATACTGCAAATAAATGGAATCATTTATTATAGTTACACATGGTGATTTGTGAGAGGTATTCGTTCAAAGCTTATGACTTTCCGAGCCTAATTGAGATCTGACAATTTAGTCCACCTCATAGAAAAACATGAATCAGATATTATATCTTAAGTTTTTCTGATGCAGGACTAAATTCTGAATAATCTCACATAAGCTTTACTAAAAAATTCATAAAGTCATCGGAATGTTGTTACTATCAATAAATTTATTATCAAGGTGGATGGAAGATAATTACCAACACGGTTTTTTTTCTTTGAATGTTAATCGACCTTCAAAAATAATATAACTGAGTTTGAATCAGCGGTGTATAGTGATTAATATGTGTGAGCGAGATTCGACAAAGATAGGTAAAATGCGCGTTCTATTCTAAGCGCGCCTGCTTGACGTCTATCTAGATCATTATGCATGTTTCAGCTTAATAATTTTCCTGCACCAGCAGTAAAATTGATTTACGCGATATTGAATATTCTCAAATCAATGTATAGCCCTGCTTCTATTGCAAGTTACTGCCTTAACCCGTGAATGAAGTGAGATTAACTTGTTCAACCATTCCCAAATAAATATTTATATATACAAATAAACATATACATCATATTTATGGTACATACAACGAATTCGGATATACTAGAATAAGCTAAAGTCATTTTTGAGTATCGCCAACATGTCTCTCTCCCACCATACTGTCATCTAGCTTCCCAGCAATCGTGTGGAGAAATAAAGATTGAATAGAGAGATCTCCGATATTGGCACTCGTAATTCGCCGCCGCTAATCGTGTACCTACTGTCAAGAAAAGTGACATTTATTTGAAAGTGTAGTTAACGAGTTCCGATCAACTTAACCTGTCAAATCTTTGAGTGATTTTGGTGATACAGTTCTTTGTTGTTTCTACTTTCTAGAAAATTCAAGAAGCTAACGACTTAATAGTGTTCTAAAATACGGATGAAATAAAAGCAAAAATGCTGTAGTGGCGATATACCTACTGTACTTTAATATCAGTAGACAGAATAGAATAAAAGTATATCATGTTAAACATCTTTCGGAAGTTTTTGCTCATGAAATTTTCCATATAGGGCCCAACAATGGATTTTGTATGAATATACTTATACAGATATGATTTGAAACCAAATTATAGGTTGATGTAGTGGTGAAAAAAGTGAAACTATTATTGTATTGCAATATAAATTAAATAATTGTGATCTAATAATGTCCTCGATAGAAACAAATGTTTTCACTAGTTGAGAATATATAAAAATATACTTAATTGCCCAGATGTAGATGAACAAAGTAAGAAGCAGCTCATAGTCTGTGCTTCAATATAGTTACTTGCACGCACACATAAATCGGTGAATGGCAATCACCAAAAGAAGAAACGACCATACTATTATACAAATGTGGTCAGTAAGTGAATCAGTTTAATTGCCAAAATACCAGTCTTTTTCTGTAAAACATGGAAGAAACCCACATTTGTCATTAACATTCTTCTATGTCTACAGCTACACTGTTAATATTGGTTATAAAGTTTTTATTTTTGATGTTTTAACAGTTTAAAAAAAGCGTACCTTACTGTCTTATAAATAGTACGCCCATGGCGTGGGGTACCCTGGAAATGTTCTTTAAATACCCTATACAATACACGCCTATGCCGTGGGGTACTATTCCTCTATCCGTACTGGATTTCTACACGTCATGTTGGCGATACAAAATTCCGTAGTTACGAATAGACTGACTAACTCTTGTATATCCGAGTTCGTTGGGTACATACAAACATTGAAAGGAAACACGTGAAATTGGACAACAATGTTTTGGCCCACTCCTTATTTTTATTGATTTGTCAAAACATAAAGTTCCAGCATTAATAGGAGTTTTCTTATTTTACTCGTAAAGACTTTATGATTCTGGATTGACCTGAAATTGTTTGGTAATTTGTTGAAAGCTGTGATGCACGTGCATGATGTGATTTTTATGTTACGAGTTAATATTGAATGTTCCTGTATCATAGATAAGGTGCGTGTTGTTTTCTGTGAAACTTTCCGTATGCTTATGATATGAATAACTATTTGATATTCTAATAAATATACTCCAAAGATCTCTAAAGTTTGCTTTTCTTCGAATACCTTCACATTATTGTCATAAGGTATTCTATAAATAGATCCTAAATCCTTTTTTGTACAGTGTAAATTTTCACTAGATTGTGTTCCATTTCCTAGAGCATGATTCCATATCTTAACACTCATTCAAAATGTACGTGGTAAAGTATTTTTAAGATTTTTTCATCCATGTATTTTTATGTTGTTGTTATTGCAAGGATGCCTCAGTTCAGTTTTTGATATACAAAATTGATCTGCCTATTCTATTCCAAGGAATTATTTATATATACTTCTAAGAATTTAGTGTATTCGTAGATTTTCGTTTCATTGCCTTCTTTAATTTATACTTGTCGCTTCTCTTTCCTACATTTGTCTGTACCGAAAATCATAAGATTTATTATCTTTGTATTTGAAAGTAATTCATTTTTATAGAAAAAATATATTTTCTGGGCTTATAAGATCATCACTTCCTTCTGCCCCAATTGTCGAATTTATATCATCTGCATAATCAACTACACTATCCCCGTCTCTCTGGGCAATAATACATAGATCGTTTAGGTGAATTATAAATGAAAGTGGTCCTATAACATTCCGTTGTGCATTTCCTGTTGAATTAGTTGATAGATTTGATTTACTAATAAACTCACCCTTTGTGATTATCACCCTTTTGGTACTTGAAGATAGAAACCAGTAGTAGACTTTTTCTCGTATTCCATGTTTCAAGTTTTTCCAACAGATATTCTTGATTTAATGAGTCATATGCTTTTGATAGATCAAGAAAAATTGCTAATACTAGGTATATAGAATGATATTCTTGATCAAATCTAGAATACTCTTGGTCGAGCGACCTTTCAAATATGCGTGCTGGGCTTCTCTGTAGAAGTTTGAAACATGTAAGAAATTAGTCTCAAGCACAGCGTTAACTCGAATATTTTCGAGAATACAAGGAAGAATACTATGATCCTATAATTTTCTCATAGGTCAGGATCTCTACTAATGAAGGAGTATTTAACTAGATAGATAATAATTTCGTTAATTTCTGGTACAGCCAGGTTGACAATACAATACAATCGTCTCCACTATACTGTGCTTGTTCCTGAAAGATCTGGTAAGCCCAATGATTCCGTCAGGTGTTCGCGATCAGAGAAATATGAACCTATAATTCCTCATCAACAAATTCACATCAAATGGGACATTGCTTAGGTCTTTCATAATTTCTGAAACAATTTCATCAAAATATCCATCAATTTGGCAATCCTTTGTTCTAGAGTTCTTTCTCCTTATTTTGTTACAAACATCCCTCAAGGTTTTGTTTTCATTATCGGATTTAGTTACCCTTTCTGGATAGTGCTGAGATTTAATTTTTGTTTGCAGTTTTCACATTGATCATCAAAACTAAAAAACTGGATTGTGCATACTGAGTGGTAAGAATATATTATCTAAACGCTTCCTACGTTATATTTGCGTCTTCTTGATTCTATAGAAGGTGTTTCTTTGATGGAACGCAATCACAGAAAATCCCGTGGTAAATTGATACGAATGTACTCCACTGCTTATAAACTTCGTTTATTTCAACTACAAAAACCGAATTCCAGAATTGTTCTTTAAGCCTGAGAATAATTGAATTCTGTTGGCTGTTTCGCTAAGAAATCCACTGTATTTGGGTTCCGTTTCACAGTTTGTTGATTGTTTCAACTACAAAACCCAAATTCCAGAATTGTTCTTTAAGCCTGAGAATAATAGAATTGTGTTGTTTGTTTTGCTAAGAAATCTACTATATTTGGGTTCCGTTTTACAGTTTGTCTCGATATTGAACCGAATTTTTTTGGGCTTGATGGTCTGAAATATTCATTTCTAATACCTCTGTTCCTAAATTTGAAAATATATTAGCAATACATGATTTTGAGTGTACCGTGACTCGAGTGTAATCATGGATAGTTTCATTCAGGTCAAAACAGATATCAATTAGGTTTTTAGATCCCTCATTTCTAGGTTCATATCATTAGCTAAGTTCAGCTGTTTGCTCTCTTCGAAACTACTAGTTAATAGTTGTTCTATTTTCTCAAAGAACGTTTGTATATTTCAATTTGGTGGACGATATATACCAATGATCAAAAATGATGAGCGTACACTCGCTCACGGTACATTCAAAAATCCCTTGTTCTGATGATAATTTTTTCGCTCCACCATACCCTCCGGGTCTGCAGTAACTTGATACCAGTGATAATTTGTTTATTGATATATATATATTCCAGTCTGCTTTTGGTCTGCCAATGCTCTGTTATGCACAATACTCTACAGTTCGAGTGGATATTTGAACCATTTTCTATACAATCAACAACATTTTCAATTGTTGTTCACATGTTTTATCAATTTAAAATTCACTACTAAATTAAATTATCCAAATAAAAATGAATTTATCAACTTTAAAAATATAATTTTAGAGAATAAATATAAGGATGTTAGTTGATCGTTTGAATTGAATGTATTGATTTATATATGAAACTGTTGTTAAGAAGAAAACTATGATTACTATTTATAAACATCAAGACTTGATATAAATATAAAAATTGAAATTAAAAAATAATAACAATAGAATAAAATGGATTTGTATTCCACATACATTTCATCCGTCTTTGATAGTGGTACTCTCACAACTCACAAGTATCTTCATAATCGATCTTCCATTGTTGGGATTTCTTTAACATCGACTCCATTTTTGGAGCCTGGTTTTTGGTGATATATTCTTTTATTTTTGGCAGACATTTGTCTATAGGTTGAGGGAGACAGAACTGGTATGTAGTGCGCCATCTGCCCGTGAAGTACTACACCAGTTGGATGGTCATCTGTAATGAGGCTCAGTTGCTTTAATTACAGCTTTTTATAAATAGTTTCCTCCCACTAGATGAACCTGGTCTAGTGTTCGGATTGTTTGTTTCCATTTTTTACGTCGTTGCTAATCAGTTGATAGATTTTTTTGTTATTTTTTCCAATAACCCTGGTAACAAACTATTTTTAATATAAAGAATGTTATTTTCATCGCTAGTTTGATCCAAAAGTTGTTTTGAGTACCTTATTTCAAGCAGCAAAAATTTTTGCTTCCACAGCACTTAATAAACTGTTCATTTTCAGCTTTTTTAGAGCAGTCCGGCTATAGGTGCTCAGTGTCGGTCATTTTTCATTCAATCTTGTTTCTCTTATGGAACAGTAAATATAATGCGTCTGCCTCGATCTAGCCACAAGACTCTCCCATTCACGGCTAATTCAAACTCAATCTTATGTATTTCGACAAAGATGTATTTGGGAAACTGGCACTATCATTCGAATTTAGCCGGTTTAACTAATAGGAAATACGTAAGGAAGAAGTATTTCGTGCAAAATTATTTATTCATAAAATCCTAGCTGAACGCCTTCGGCTATTATTAGTTCATCATAAGTGCATACCTGTAAGTAAGTAAAAGAAGTTGGTAATGAACATGTTTTGTGAAAATTTTTGTTGTTGAGGTTATTGCAATATCCATTGTATCTTGTATCCATTTCTAATATTACAATGAAGGTGTGCAAGTTCTGCCGATATCATGTAACCACACCATTTAATTTGTAAATACCACTTTTTGATAATTTATCGATTTTATCCTTGTTGTTAACGAGGAATCTACTGAAGTTGTTAGTGGTTTTGAAAGCAACTTTGATATTATGATTACGGTTCTTTGTTATGCAACCAGAAATTTTACTTGGATTGTTATCATTAACGAAGGGAAGTGAAACATATTTAATCACTTAAGTTTTTGTAAACAGTGAGATATAAAAAATTAGTTTATCATTTTCTTCAGTTTCAAGTGTAAATTTGATATTGTATGTATAGAATTGATTTTATTCAAAAGTCTGAGTGCTGTGTCTTCATTACCATTTGGCAAGACAATCATCAACATATCTGTACAATAATTCATTGTAATATTGGAAAAAGATACTATGGACTTCTTGTAATAACCTGACGAATAAGTAGCCTAAAAAATTTTTTTCGGGAATTTAGAAGAAACTTATTCATTAAACTGACCTTTTTTATTCACTCACTTACAGCTATGCACTGATGAATTATTGCCTAATAGTCGAAAGCGCTCTGCTAAGATTCAATGAATAAATATGAAAATTTTGCACGAAATACAAAACTCTTGGTCATTTTGATACGAGCACATAGCTCTAAAACTGAATCATGAAAAGAATCGAAATGAATATCGCTCATGGAATTGTATAATAGATTTTCGAACAATCATGGAATAAACAATCGCAAACTACCTACATTGTTTTTACATCTCATTTTTTTATCATCTCAACTTGATAACTACCTGTGCTATTCTTCCTTTATATAAATTCATGCATCGAAATAGTTCATATCCTAGACCTCCTTCACTGGGTTCATAAAGAGATTCAGGACCATGGATAATGAATTCATGAGAATCTGAAAAATTAAATCATGTACTTATTCTTACGATTATCGGCCATTAGCTTGCTGTCTTCTCAAGATTGCTGCCTCATAAATTGATAAAAATAATAGTATAAATTTACTTGCTTTTATGTATATATATATATATATATATATATATATATATGGGGCATTATTTGTGAAACCGGCCACCCCCCGCGTACATTTCAATTTTCGACATAGAAGGTCTCTAAAGGGCTCAACATTTTCCTTGAACTATCTATTTTTTGATGCCGTGTGGTGTTTTTTGAAATTACAGAATGGCGGCCTAAAAATGGTCCATGTATCAGGAGTAGACATAAAAAACTTATTGCTTAAGAGTTTTTGGGTCCCTAATTATGAATCTGTTATCAAAATTTCAGAATTTCAAAATGGCAGTTACGAAATGGCGACTACAAATATAAAAATACTTGAAAACTACAGAATTTATGTAAAATTTGTTACTCAGGGGTTTTTGGAGTCGCTGATTATGAATTCATTTTCAGAGTGAACCAAAATTAAGTGAGAGTATGTTCAGGAGGCACCCTTTTTAGGGGGAGGGGAGGGAGTGAAAAATGAAAAAAAAATGTTATCAAGTGAATATCTCAAAACAAAAAGGTGATAATCGAAATCCTAAAATATTTTATCTCTTTCCAGTTATTAAGCTTGAAAAATTGAATTATTGACATCAAAATTACGTGTTTACAATAATTTTTTTTAAGTAAGTCAAAAAATATTGCATTTAATTACACAAACCATTTGTAACAGAAAAGTTGTAGCTTTAAGATAAATCCTAAAATAACAGAAATTTTGCAGCCGGCATTAGCATTACCCAATGTGCACCACGAGGAGCTTGCTCGATCGGACTTTGCACATCATTTTGCCTTTAAAAAGGCAGTTTCTTCTTTGCAGTTTCGAAAGCGAATAACGTTTCCCCTCAACTTTGCTCCGACATACTGTAATTGATTGTGTAAGTTCAATTGGGAATCCAAACCATTTCAGTAGGATCATTAGAATACCTTTTGATCAACAGTTCATCGCTAGTTTCAACAATAATCGCATGATTTTTCAGTATTTGGGGTACAGGTTGAGCGTTTTCAAATCTTTTGTTCAATTTTCTTCTCATCTTGTCATGGTACACTTTATTAAAGTACCAAATCTTTATATTTTTAAAATGTTTTTCTGTCCACTCAAAAAGAACTGTTGGAGTCAATAATGCATTTTCTGGTTTTATGATGAGACTTTCTTTATAAGCCTCTCTTTTGAACGTAGCACCAATACCATCATAGGCACTTTTTCCATGAGCAGATGCACTAAAATGCCATTCAGCAATAATATCAAAATCCTTCTTATGTTCGACAAGATTGGAAATTTGATACTTGTTTTTAAAGTGCTGCTTTGCTCCGTCTGTCATGAAAAACATTTTGGAAAGATTCTTCACGTGTTTCTTAATTTCTGGAATAATGTTCGCACCGAGAAAACAGCTGCAGCATCGTGTTTTAAACTTTCTGTTAAAAATACATTTGTTTCATGCGTCAGCTCACCATTTCCTTTATTATAGTAAATTACAGGAAAAGCACTACATTGGTCATTGTTAAAGTGAAATGCTTGTGAGGCATCTTGACATACATAAGCATAATTAACTGAAAAATCAAACATTACAATTGCTTCGCCGTCTTTTAAATTCTTTTTTTTCTCTGTGATAAAATCTGTTTGTTGTTCGGTGATGAAAGAGTGAGGTTTCAAAAGTTACATAGTTCATTTACAAATTCATCAATATTCATTTTCTGGTTCACCAGCATTGACCGATTAGTTGAAGACCACATACAACATTGTACGTGAGAAATTGATGAATCCTCTGAAAGTTTGAATAAGTTTTCGGAAAACTTAGTTGTCTCAGGGCATTTCTGACATTTATCAAGATAGCAATCAGGGCCAGGATTTTCACAAATGATTTGACTTAAGCAATCTTTATAATTTGCAATCAGCATGTCTATTCTCAGTAAGTGTTTTAATACTAATTGCATCCAACATAAGCTTCACATTTTGATGAATTGTACACACACAAACAGAGTGTGTACCTGAAGTTCCTGGAAGTATGCAATATTTTGGTCTAAGCTGAGCAAGTTTGTTATAGCTAATTGTAAATTCTGGCTCAGCTTCTTTAAATGAAACATATAATTCTTTCAGACTTAATAATATTAGACGTTTTTGTAATAATATTCGCTCAATAAATCAATGAAACGGTATCCTTCATTCCTGGCATTACTCTACTATTTGTTTCATTAGTATAGAATTCAATGACTTCATCAACAGTAGCTTGAGGCAAAATTTTTCCTTGTTTTGCAGTTGTCTCCGCTTATAACTCGAAATTGGCCCTCGGTTCCTTAGATTTCTTTGCCAAGAATCTGGATGCACCAAATTCTTTCGCTACTTTCCTTACACTCCAAGATGATGGCGCAATAGTCAAAATTCGAACTCTCAATGGGTCCGTACGCTTGAGGCTAGAAAATTTCCTTTTTAGTTTATTAAACATTTCTTCAAGTTCAATTTCTCTGGGTGATTCATTTTCATTACTACTTGCTGGTATGTTTTCTGGATGATCAATATCCATTTCCGAGGATATTTCATGACTTTACACAGTTTGATTATCTGCGAAACTATGATCAGTATCCATGTCCGATGATATTTCGTGATAATGCATGTTTGTATTATCCACAGCACCATTCCCATCTGCCATCTCAACGGCATTTGCAAAGTCTGACTTCCATCTTTTCGTACAGGCATAACCAACTTTAGAATTACACGGCAAACCAGGAAAGTTGTCAGATATATCTTTTGGAATAGTTCGTAGACCTTTATCTATGTGACCTTTCTCACCTGGTTTTCTGAACAAATTAACGCATCTATCCGACCGATAAATATTTTCCATCTTCTTGGCAGGACAAAAATAATTTTGACAAAAAATTATTCAGATTCAATATAATACTTTTAACAACGATTTCTTCTTATCAAAACTTCATTTCTGGCAATAAACTACTTTTGATGTTTACCAACTAGATAGAAATAAAGAAAGACGTATGTGTCACATACGTTTGTAAACAAACAACTATGGCTGCCGGTGTGACGAATGAAACAGTCGAATTCACATACGTAGGTATGGTAACTAACAGCGGTATGTACATACAGCCTTTTTCGCTTGTCGAAGTTTCGTTTTTTAAGAAAAGTAAGCAGTATCTGACTTTTTAATTAAATTCAAGTACTTGTTCAACAAAATGTCGTTTTTACGATGTATATCGAGTTTTACAAGATCGAAAATAGTTATTTTTGGATTAGCTACTCAAACAAATAGTTATTTTTGGTCTAAAAGTTGATTTATAAAATCTGAATTTTTCCACATAGGATTTTCTATGGTATAATTGACCCTAAAGTAGATGTTACGTTTGACCCCGGAGGCCTAAAAACCCATGAGTAACAAATTTTAGATCAATTCTGTAGTTTTCAAGTGTTTTTATATTTGTAGTCGCCATTTTGTAACTGCCATTTTGAAATTCTGAAATTTTGATAACAGATTCGTAATTATTGACCCAAAAACTCTTAAGCAATAAGTTTGAAGCCAATTACCCATCTTATTTGCGAATTGTTTTGGGACATTCGTGAATTTTTTTATGTCTACTCCTGATACATGGGCCATTTTCAGGCCGCCATTCTGGAATTTCAAAAAACACCACATGGCATCAAAAAATAGATAGTTCAAGGAAAATGTAGAGCCCTTTAGAGACCTTCTATGTCGAAAATTGAAATGTACGCGGGGAGTGGCCAGTTTCACAAATAATGCCATATATATATATATATATATATATATATATATATATATATATATATATATATATATATATATATATATATATTACATACGAAATCATCAATCACCTTGAATAACTAAACGTCTCATGAAATCAATGAAAAGAAAATAAGTATTATGTAAAAATATTGAAGTGAATAAAAAAAATATCGTTATTAATATAGAGTACATAAGCTATGAAAAGAAATTACCCTTATCAATAAAGAACACCAAAATTATATATTATGGAAGCCCATTAAACAAAAATAAGGGTACAGAAAATCTATGGCAAGTTATTAAAACAATGTGCAATAAAAAACTGCGGGATCGCCAGTTTTGTGTATTAATATGAACAAAAAACAGTTTACCACAAATAAAGATGAAATGGCAAGTTATTTTTATGACCACTACGCAGATATTGTAAAGAAGCTAGCATCTAAAATCACAAAAACCCCATGACTACTTAGGAGTAACAGATGGCAGACAAAATTCAATGTTCTTAAGTAATATAGATATAACTGAAATAAGAAACATAATTACAAAAAAGCTCCTGCGTCAGACAACATTACTGCACAAATATTTAAACAAATTAAGGATCAAATTGCCAGTCCTCCCTGTTTTTTGATAAATGCAATTTTGGAACCAGGAAGATGTCCTGATATTTTCAAATTATGAGTAATAAAGCCACTATTTAATATTGGTACAAAATTAGAAGTACATACTAAATTACAGACGAATTTCATTAATCTCAAAAAGTGAGAAAAAAAATTTAAAAAGGTGTTCAAGTTTGGTATTAGAGAAGGCAGATCTAAACAACACGCAATTGCATGTTTAAGCATCATATAAAAATAAACCATCGCTTAACATTTTTGTCGACCTAGCGAAACCGGTAAGCCACTCGCATTTATTTGAAAAATTAGAAAAAATTGTATATTCTCTATATTTGATTAAAAGTTACATGCGAAATAGAAAACAGTTTGCAGAAATAAACAATACAATAAGTAGGTCGAAATCTCTGGAATACGGGATTCCACAAGGTACTGTGATTGGTCCTATCCTTTTAGATTTGAAACCACGGCAGAAATGACTTTGGGAGAATAAGAGACTGATTTGATATTATTGACACTAAATGCTAGAAAAACAACAATATAAACTACTCAACTATGGCGCTCTTTAGTTTAAATATTGTTCCTACTTGTGATGGAAGTTTTCCCACGTTCAACCATTAAGACTCAGTTCCAATTTCAAATAGGAGATTTCAATGTCTCAATATTAACAAAGATTCAGCTATCAATTGATATTTGCGTTATTTCATTAACCCAAGCATATGAAAGTAATACATACCTTCGGCAGAATTCATGTTGAAAGCTTCCTAACGCGTTCGCAGACTTAATACAGGAATACAAACCGTCTGATAAACCACTACTGTCTACTATCATAGAACTAATTTTATATTCAAAATCTAATATTGTACTTGCAGTAGTTGAATAGATTTCAAAATGATTGACCGAAATTATCTTGAAACAAGGTACATTACGTGAACGTTAATTGGAAACTAGTCATAATTATAGATTATAAAAATGATGACAGTTCGTGTTGGAATATAATGTGAATGATACAACTCAAAAAACACATGAAAACCTAGTAACACGTTAGTGTAAAAAATAATAGTCCTCGAAAAAATCCTTGGACTTGGCACTAAATACTAAAAGTATGAGTTACTCATAATATTCGTAATGACTGTATGAACTCAACCATCCAAAAAAAACATGTAATTTGTTCTAAAACGGAAAGAACCGGATTCGTTCTGTACAACACTGTACTTATTGGTTCAAATCGAAATCGACAGAGTCTAAGAGTCCGATTAAGATCGACTAGATGAGTGGATCTGGTTTGTTAATGTAAAGCATTTTTTATCAAACAAAATATGTGAACAAACAAACGCGGATGAGTTGCCTAATTAAACCAGGCCAGTCTAACCTCATTTAAAAATAATGATATTATTTATTAAATTTCTACAATTATTTATTTTATGAAAGAATTCAGTATCACTCGAGAGTAAAAAGCATTTACGAACAAGGAAAAGTTTGGTTGTCACTGCTCCCTGTTACCTGGTTGTCAGATATAAGCGGTTGGTAGTTCCAATTTACAATATTCTATTTTCTTATAGAAATATAGATTAAAATGAAGAAAACTCTCAAGACTAACTGTTATCGCGCTCCCATATTCGAATATTTGAATATTTGAGCAAGCGGCGCAACAGAGGAGGGGTGAGCATAACAGCTGCACCTGAGGCACCTGCCGAGTGAAAGAGAGTGCGCATGCTCTATTTACGGGCATTAAATAATAGAAAAACATTTCTTGATATAAAAATATGTAACAAAATAATAATATATGAATAGTATATTATTTTTCAAATTTCCTCTATGTAAAGAAAACAGAGGAGATGAATAAGCATATCAATAAATATTTTTTTACAAAACTCTGATGTTATTGTGTGAATACCATAAGATATTCAGCATCGGATTCATGAGAAGTTGCAAAATTATAACGTTATAATTACACTCAAATTCTGAGAGATTGTCATCGTCAAGTGCAATATATCGTCAGTTTGTAAGGGCGTTTGATCCACATAGAACCCTGTCGGTTTTAGATACCTATCCAAGGACCAACCGCAATTTTCAGGACGTAGTTTGACACAACCAGAAACACTTGCATTAAGCGACATGGAAACTGTATTTATACAATAACATTAGAGTTTTATAGTGAAATATTTATTTACTACAATAATGTGTCATCACTTTTCTATCGGTTTCTAAAGTATATAAATGAGGTAACGATAATAGTATAAATAATGATAAACTGAAGGTTCTAGTAACGACTATTATGAAACAATTATGTTCTCAATTCGAATGTACTGACATGAAGTATAATTTGACGACTTATTACGTCTTTATCTGTTTATAATCATTTGCAATATATTTTCGGTTCCTGCATGTAAGAGAAGTTGTGATATGTAAATTACATTCAAGTGCAATGCTTTCGCCATACAATAATCGATTTCAATGTATTCAAACAAATATTGTCAACTTTTTTCCGTTAAATATTTAATAATATTTCATATTGTTGAATCCAATCAGTAAGTAGTTTCATTAAAAGTTTTGGTTGAATTATTCAATATATTTCTTACAGCGTGTAGTTTGCTCTAACACTTCTTCAACCACCCTCAAAACATCCTCAATTCGTTGAGAAATTCGGAAATAAGTTTAGTTAGATAGAATTTCTGATGAAAATTTGAGAATTGAGGATAAAAACTGCATATACAGACCAATAGAGAATTTTGTATCACTCAGAGTGCACTTTTATGTCTCGCGGTTCCTTGAACGTGCAAGGGGTGAGTAAAAATTTGCATCGATTACTTTTCATTCTATCGATATTAAATTAGTAGAATGTTCTTTCTTCTGATAGGAGTTTGCCAAAGTTCGAACTCTAACGACCCAGATAAATTTTCAATTGAGAAATGTCAATCTTCCAACATTAACTAACGAAAATCAAACTTTCAGCCATCAATAGGGATGATTAGATAAGAAACTAATACATACATTCAGCAGAATTCATTTTAAACACTTCCTAGCACGTTTACAGATCTAATACAGAAATACAAATGCCTTGTTAAACTCTTAGATTATAATATATGGTGGTGGGAGTGGACATTATTCAAAACCAGACAATAACTAGTGCTGGTGTCATTTTACATTTTTTAAATTTCGATTGTTATTTAATTAAACTTCCATAAAAATTGCAAACGATCTTGATGGATATTCTTGAGACATTAATCAAGTGAAGATTTACTAAACCGCAAATAAGCATTTACATATTTATTTACACCATTAAAAGATACAACCAAATACAGAATGGGAGTTGAACTCTCATAATATCAACATAACACAATAATATATAGAATAAATTATGAATTAAAGACATTGGATGAAATAAGCGGAAAATAGGAGAAAAAGAAAACAGACAAGAAGAAAACCTAACATTTACCATTAGATATATCTAATTCATTCACAGACTCATTGTAATTATTACATATACAGGATGTTCCATCTCAGACGAGCCACCCCGTATATTTCTTATACCATAGTGAGTGGAAAAATCTCCGAAACACTTAGAATGATTTTGTTTGGGGGACATCTTTTGACGTATATTTGAGGCTTGAACGAGCAACCCTCTAATAGGGGGCACTTCAACCCCTCAAAATTGAATAGGGGAGAGGGGTTGAGTGATACGTCATTTGAAAGGTCTTGGAAGCCTCCTTACAACTGTGTATGAAAAACGTAAATTTGATTAACCGTTTTCGCCAAAATTTAATTTGGTTGCTCGAATGCGCCACCTTGAATATTTTGGTTATTTGTACAATGTACAAGCTCATTTTTATTAAGCCTTTTTTACAAACTTGAACAATCTTCAAAAAATCACATTCGTAAAAAAATTGAATTGTGTTGTCATGCTTACAACGAAAAAAATTAAATCTGCGTGTTTAAATCGAATGTTAAAATTGTCCTCCATTAACTTCCATACAATAATACATTCTCTCAAACTAATAAATAAAAAAACAGCAAAACATTTCCTTATGTTGCCTTCATTTTTTGTTCTTAGAAGGTGTTTTAACGTATCTTCGATCATTTCATGATTTTAATCAATCTGTTGAGTTACTACTTTGCTGATTTGTATAAATTTCAAAAAATATGGTGTACACATAGCAAGAACGTGTTGAGCTGGTTAGCCTTTATTACCAAAATCAAAATTATGCCCGAGCGGCTGCAAGGATATTTAACGAAAACCCTCCTAAAGGTAGCGTTCGCCATAAGTACGTAATGGAATTGATTTCAAAATTTGTGGAGACGGGTTCAGTAATGGATAAAAAAAGGGCACCCATTGGAATTGTTAATGATGGAGCAGCTGTGGCGGTATTGGGACATGTCCAACTTATGCCAAATACGCAATCTGTACGACAACTTTCTGCAGCTTCCGGTATTAGCCAATCTATTGTTTTCAGAATTTTACATAAACACAAGTTCCACCGTACAAAATTAAATTAATTCAGGAATTAAATGATGATGATTGGAATCGAAGGCAAGAGTTTTTGCGAAATTATGGTTGAGCGAATCAACAATACCCCACATTTCTTGTACAACGTTTGCTTTTCTGACGAACGCACTTTTTTACTTAATGGAGAGGTTAACCGGCATAACTGTAGAATTTGGAGCGATACAAATCCTCATGTATTTCGAGAAGCTCACACTCAACATCGGGAAAAGCTAAACGTTTGGGTAGGAATTTTGGGAGACCACCTAATTGGACCTCTGTTTATTCCTGGTAATTCAAATGGCGAAATTTACCTTGAAATGTTGGAAAATGTGATTGATCCGTTAATAACTGAACAATTAGAAAACGATCCTCTACTACTTGAACAACAATTGCATTTCCAACAAGACGGAGGGAGCTCCTCCTCACTACGCCGCACCAGTTCGCCAATACCTCAATTTGCAATACCCCGGTCGTTGGATTGGAAGAAGAGGTCCTATGGAGTGGGCTACCCGATCTCCTGACCTGAACCCTCTGGACTTCTTCTTGTGGGGACATCTTAAGTCCAAGATTTTTGTGACTCAGCCTGAAAATTTGAACGAACTACGCCAACGAATTGTAAATGAGTGTCGTCAAATAACTCCAATTATTTGAGAGAATGTATTATTGTATGGAAGTCAATGGAGGACAATTTGAACATTCGATTTAAATACGCAGATTTAATTTTTTTCATTGTAAGCATGACAACACTATTCAATTTTTTTACGAATGTTTTTTTTTGAAGATTGTTTAAGTTTGTAGAAAAGGCTTAGTAAAAATGAGCTTGTACATTGTACAAATAACCAAATTATTCAAGGTGGCGCATTCGAGCAACAAAATTAATTTTTGGCGAAAACGGTTCATCAAATTTACATTTTTCATACACCGTTGTAAAGAAGCTTCCAAGACCTTTCAAATGACGTATCATTCAACCCCTCTCTCCTATTCAATTTTGAGGGGTTGAAGCGCCCCCTATTAGGGGGTTGCTCGTTCAAGCCTCAAATATACGTCAAAAGATGTCCCCCAAACAGAATCATTCGACGTGTTTCGGGAGATTTTTCCACTCACTATGGGATGAGAAATATACGGGGTGGCTCGTCTGAGATGGAACACCTGTATTGTGCAGCGAAGAGAAATAAGACAATAGTGCGCGGTATATGAAGATAGAAGGAGTTATCATGACGTGAGTTGCATCTGGGTATAAGAAAATTTAACATCTCAAGAATCTCGGTAGAATTCAGTATGTCATTAATAATTTTACCCAAAAAAACTGTTGAGCTATGTTGACGCCTAGTGTCAATATTGGCAATATTGAATCTCGAGAGCATTTCAGTTTGAGGAACATCTACACGATGATACCTACACTCCATTTAACTTTCGATGTACACTTCAAAAATCTTTTATACACATTTTCAAGTTCATTAATGTGAACATGGTAATTGGAATTCCAATAATGTAACGTATAATTTACCTCGGAAAACGTTCATTTTCGTATGAAAATACACATTCTGATGATTTATTGGATCACTGGTGACACATAAATATAAACTATGAATGGTAGAATAGCTAGTACAAATTTGGGTGATTGTCAATATTTATCGTAGTATTATTACAATTATTGAGAGTGGGGGGGACCATTGGGGTACCTTAATGCCTAGACCATAGCCCTTTGCACCCCGTGACATGTGTCACCTGGAGAAACGGTTCCCACTCACGAGGGTTCACTTGGCTACTAACGACAAAGAGTTCTATATATATATAGAGTAGACAAGTAGTGAGTTAAGCATAGGAAAGCGCTGGTATCTAGTCGGACATTCTGTCCTCGCACATGTTAGTGCGCTCTCACTCGCAAAGTCTTCCATTCTATCACAAAGAGTATAAGAATAGAAGAATAAATATAACCCGCGCACATCGTGCGAGTGAGAGCGCAGTACATGTGCGAGGACAGAATGTCCGTTAAGATACCAGTGAAAGGCTTAGTTGTCTACTCTATATATAGAACTCTTTGACTCGAGAGTGCTCATCAAGTCCCTTTCCCCCTCACACGTACACTAGTGGAGCGGTTCCTATTCACGAGTGTTCACTCAGCTACCAAAGTTCGCACTCGGGAGTGTTCACCAAGCTACGGGGGCAGACGAGATCGGTTCAAACTTGATTGCGTTCACCAGGTTCTCGAGGTGGGCGAGCAGCCACCTATTCAGGTTTAACACCGTCTTTGTATATAGTCTCTGGATCTCCTAAGTATCGCATAGGCCTACAGAAAGTGCTCTGCGTATTGAGGGGATCAGTGTTACGCATCTGTAAAGAATGTGCATTGATGTTTCGTGTTTTCGTTTGCACCGCCTGCATAAAGGCGAATCGCTAAGATTCATCCTGTGGAGGTGGTAACTTAACGGTCGTTGTCCTGTTAGTATCTATGTCAGCAGTTTGGCATCGGTGTTAGCTATATTCCTCAATTGCTGAGACCAGTCTTACCTAATGTGCGGTCCAATCAGTGCTTCTGACTGCCTGCAACCGTAACTAGTTGCCACCACGGTCGTATATACAGGTCTGGAAACTCGAGACTGTTTCCTATGTCAGAAGTGAGTCCCCTAAGCGTCATCTGTTGCGTAGTACCAACAGGGTGGCGCATGAGTCAAGGGATGTTCTCTGGCTCGTATACGACCGTGTTTGAACGATATGGCGCCTAATCCTGACATCCTGACAACATATTTCGATTCATGCGCCAGCTGGTGGCTGAGCGAGGGACTCCGAGTTTGGCGACATGTAAGAGACTCATGTCAAACATGAGTTCCCAGACCTGTATATACGATCTGATCTAGTAGTAATAATTTTTAACAGTTTATAATTTATAGTTAAATATTGGTCAATAAACTAGACTCAAAATGAAACACTTGAATTGAACATTTATTTGAAAAGTCATATTGAGAGATAAATAAGGATACATTTATAAGGTATCCAGTACCTACCATAATCATAATTCTAAAATGCTGGCTGTCTCCTGTATAATAATCAAATATAACATGTTAGATTCCTGAGCTTTTCCGAAAATATAATATGTTAAACATTATTATATTAGCATCACTGAGAGGCAAGTCTATAGCACGGTCGTATACACAGGTCTGGAAACTCTATGGTTGACTTGAGTCTCTTACGGGTCGCGTAACTCGTAGTCCCTCGCTCAGCCACCAGCTAGCGCTTGGATCACGAAGTGGTAGAACGATTTCTATCCGGAATCGCAAGCATCCACTTTTTTCGCATTTCCGCATCTTTCGGCACTTTGAAAACAGAAGTTTCTTGCTTTACACTTTTGTACCCCATTTTGCATTTCGGCACAATGCATGATTTCGTAATTTGTTTCTAAAAACACAGGTATTCCTTGTGTTGACAAGTCAACTGACAGTTGTCAGAAAATACTCCTACGTGACAACTTTTGGTACTATGGGCCAGTCGACGCTTAGCGGACTCACTGCTCACATAGGAAACAACCTCGAGTTTTCAGACCTGTGTATACGACCGTGGTCTATAGTTATGATGTATTCTTTTAAATGTCAAATATTTAATTAAAGATTCTGAGTTTGAAAGCATTCATGCTAAGGCATTCAAACGAATGTCTGATAGAATTGTATGAAATAGATTTGATAGATCTCAATATTACATTACAAATTATAAATTAAATAAATTATAAATGATAAATTATATAAGGAGTTTATAGGAATAATAACAATTCGTATACGCTTAGTATATTTTTAGAAATTCTGCAAAAAATTTCTCAATGAATACAGAACATTCTAAAAGATATTAATAGGAGCAGCTCATTTTTTACATTTCAGGTTTGCTTACGAATTCAGGTGTTTTCGAATATGTTGTGCTGTTTGGGTATATTCAAATTATTTTTGTGAACATTTGCCATGTAAAATTTGAAAAGTAGTTACTTCAATAGATTCCAATGTCAAATTGGCTTTTCTTGCAATACCAAATACTTCCCTAGCTCTTGATGGACTTGCAAAGTCTTCACTAGTGATATCACCGGAATAGCTCTAATTCCTCCTATAAAACGAATATAAAAATGTATCCTAAATTAAAGTTCATCCTTTACATAATATTATCTTCAATATATATAATCATTATTATGTGGTGATGATAATGGAAATATTAAAAAAATCTTTGGACAAGTTAATATAAAAGAAATAGGAGAGACCACCTCTTTTTTCTACTAAAGTTCAGAATAAGTGATTTTCAATCATTTCTAATCTACAAACTTAATATCGATCACAATTGTTGTACATTTCTGGAACTACCAATGCAGAATCTGAAAAAAAATAACAAAATATATATTTCATTAGAAAAGTGTGGAATCAGCACCTTTCATAATTGTAGTGAATAGTCATAATAATAATCATAACATCTTAATAATAATCATTACATCTTAATAATTGTACTACATTTTTTAGGATGCTATTTCCATTGAAAGTCAGTGGATGGTTCGTATTTCAATTGAAAGAAATTATTTTTGTCAACATAGAATGTTACCCGAATTCACATTGTAAGGAGAGTTCACATACTGGGGAAATTTCAATACCTACCAAAGTCTACATTTAATCAGCATTTATCTTATATAAGAGATTCATTTATTTCTACTGCATTCCTCCAGTATTTGGTTCATTCAAATTTATAGGGCTATAAATATAAATGTTTCGCTGAGTTGATATTAATCCAGATTGAGAATTTTTATATTCGACTAATATTCATTGTTTCCATTTTTTTTTTGAAGCCTTTCGTAAACCTTCAGATAGTTGGAATATCTTACATTAATATATTTTCCCAATTTCTTTGTTATATAAATTTGAATTGTAGCCCAGCTAGCAACTACACGTGAATAACACGTTGAAATCTAGTATTGTATCACGTTCCAGTCAACGTAAATAACACGTAAATTTTTCGTAAATATGTCACAGGGTATCCACGTAGACAAAACACGTAAATTACTCGTTACTTAAAAACGTAGATTCCACGTGCTTTTTACCTTCGCTTAAACGTAGTATTCACGTGTTTCAATTATAAATTTATAGGGTACAGCAAATCAAAAAACAAATTAATGCTTACGAATATTTATTAAATGTAGGTATGTACACTACAAACAATAAAAAATTATATACAATATCAAACAAAAAATTATTTTACACACAAAACGAAACATTAGTTGGAAGTGTTAACGAGCATAGATAAATATAAATGAATAAAAAAGGTTATACAGTAAATTTCCCTTAGATAGTCACTATCAAACAAAATTATTTTGAATACAAAACGAAACATCAATTGTGTTAACGCGCACAGATAAATATATAAATGGACAAAAGGCTATACTGTCACCTCTGCTTATTTGAGTCGCTTATCAAACTAAAATATTAATACCTTATCAAAACATAACATTATTCCACACAATAAACGAAACAATGGTTGAGACGTTAAAATACAAATGGACAAAAGGCTGTACAGTTTAACTCTGCCTGGTATGCAATAAAGGTATACAAACAAATACAGAATTTTTTTGTGGTAGTAGCATGGTTTTGCCTTCAATACATGAAAGAGGCCATGGTTCATTTTCTAAAGCTAGATCAGATACAGTACATATTTTAAGACGTCGTGAATCGATAGGATATTTGTAAAAGTAGTTATCTGGTTTCATTTGAAATTTTTTACCTATTAAAGTTATCTCTTTACTGGTGTGCTGTTGTAAGATATTTTCGACTCGTACTACAAAATTATTAGTAAAAAAGTAACAATTAGCTCTACTGTACATAAAAGTTGTTAATACAAAACAATCTAATTGTATTTTTTTAAATTGACTAAACAGAAAATTATGGTTTATACATGGTCCTTCATTATGTTTCATATAACATGTTCCTGTTCTATTATTCGTGGTTTTCGAAATGTTTGCCAACATTGCTTCATCAAATTCCGATAATCTTCTGCAAATCTGTTGAATTGGACTTTTACTAGACCGAATTAAATTTTTAATCATTTTTAAATGATTTTCGAAAGGGAAAGCTGAAAAGTTATCCAGCTTTCCAAAACGACGAACATCATCACATAAATGACTTGCCATATGGATATTGTATATCGGAAACTCTGAACCATAAATTTGAACGCCATATACAATAAAAGTTTCAATAAACTTCGATGCTAACTGACAGTCACTTTCATCTTCGACCAACATCAAAAATGAAACAGCAGCATGTAATAAAAGATAATGCTTATAAACAGAGTCACTAACAATTTTTTTTAAGACAACAATGCCGGTGTATAAAAGAAAAGTTCTATATTCAGTAGCTTTATATCGGGCTAAATCGGAAAGCGATCGAGGTTTTCTATTTATTTCAATTGGAATAAATGGCTTTAATTCAATTAAATTTTTTGATATCAAATTTATTTTGCTACTAGATAACTTTACTGAAAAATTATTTCCACTTACCCAATAGTTGAGTAATTTTCGCATAATTCCTAAGCAAACGTTATGCATATAGTCACATGGAAAAGTGTTAACCATATCAATTCCTAATTCAATCAATGGAGTTATTCCGGTATGATGATCATCATCTGCTAAAGCTCTGAAAGATTGATCAGTCCTCTTTTTTGAAGACAGATCATTCAAAACAACTCGATTTTTTACATATTCACCAGAAACTTCACACTTGTCGCAAGAAGAATATCCACAGGTAGATTTGATAGATTTGACAAAAGCTTTAGCGGGAGCATCACATATAAAGCTATGAATTTTCAACCAGAATTTTTTATTATTAAAATCAAATCCCTTTTGCATACGTTTACATTCTGCAACAAACTGTTCCAAATATAGTTCTAATGGTTTAGGCTTAGATGAACCACAATATATTCCAGTAACAAAAGGATTTATATTAAAATTTTCATTTTTAATTAAACCTAATATAGGCCAACATTCTACGTTACTGCTCTTAAATAAAGGCAATCCGTCCATGTTAAAACTTACCTGTATTTTTTCTTCGATAAAATTAGGATTTTGTTTGAGAAATTGCTGTATTGCTCTTTCTAAACCCAAATGAACGTATTCTCCGTTCATTAATTTAACCGTTTCAAAATGCTTAGGAGTCGACATTAATGTACGAGTATCCAAAGGAAGTTCTGGATGATAATCCGACAAAATATGCAGTAATTTATTTACGGTTGCATGATTGACACAACAAGAAGCTGTCCAAATACATAACTGCGATTTTAAATCTAATGAATTGCAACTACTCTCAACATTATTATCGCTATCATCATCGTTATTATTATCACTATTTGAAGATGAGTTATGATCAGAATAATCAGATAAATCTAAAGAACAATTGTTAAAGTTATCAGACTCATGAGGGAAAGAACAATCAAAGTCTAAATTAGTTTGGCAAATATTTTGGCAACTTACGACACTACTATTGATAATATTTGTTTCAGAATTGTTAGCAAAAAAATTTTCAACTTCCTTTTTAATTCGCCGGTATTGCTGTCTTTTTGAAATAATTTTTTTCAAGTTACTTTTAGGCATATTCAATTTTTGATTTTAGGACAAACAAAAAATGTTGATCTTAATTAGCCTTTGAACGTCTTCTTGCCACTTTGGGTGCATTTTTCAGCCAATCTTTCACAACATTGTCAATTTGAACTTGAGTTACATTGTTGCATGTAAACAAAACTGCATCTAAATTGAAATAAAAATTATTTTGAGAAAAATTAAAATTTTCAGTATATTTACCTACTACAAGTTTATGCAATTTTAAACCTTCAAACGCTCTCTTATCGTTCCTTGTTCCTTTAAAGCTGAACTCTGACGCCAATGTCTCAGAAAATAAACATCTTAATATTGCTCTTGTTTTACTTCCTTCATCCTTTCCGCCTTTTAATGAATAGTGCGAAATCTGTAACGAAACAGATATAAAATTAAATATTTGTTAAATTTGTAATAAAAATTTTTTATAAAAGGACATAAAAATTAGAGAATGATCTTAGTTTTCAGAAGTTTCCTGTATGGAGATAAATGACGCCATTTCATACCGCTGTATGCTGTATAATAAATTAATAATCTCAAAAACAAAATCTCTATGGCCAAATACTTATTTTGTAAGATTGCAGCTGTAATATTAATAATGAATATCAATTATATTTTGTGTTGAGTTTACTCTTATAAAATAAATATTTTGTTTATTGTGTTGTAGAATATCAGTTAATAAAAAAAATTACCAAAGCTTTAAAATTTTCTGGATCATTTAAATATTTTTCCAAAATAGTTAATTCTCTTAATGTTTGGATTGGGAAAGAAACCGGTATGTCTGGTGGCAAATTCAGTCTTAAACCATCGACATTTCTTTCTTGTCTAAGCAAGTATAATATTTCTTCTGAATTGTGTTTTACTTCTTGAAGAAGCTTTACCAATTTTTCCGTTGCTAAAAATTATTTACATAATAATAGATATTTTAGATTAAAAAATCAACTCACTACACTTCTTTTCATGTGAATCATTTCTATTAGAGTTATTCAAAAGAGAACTTTGTGTTGAGCTATGGAATAACCTATTCTCAAAAGGTTGATCTCTAGGGGTCGCATTAGAAAATTTGAAGGTACTGCTGTGTGCTGAATTATGAGCTAAAAAATATTTTAATAACAAACATTTTACATTAAAAATTTTACTTACTAGATTTTTTTTCATAAAATTTACTTCGAGTTTTGTTTACGCTTTGCAACACAATCTCAAATGATTCTTCTTTATCAGGTGTTGTATTATAAGGTTTTTGTGAACTATGGGTCAACTTTGGTGGAGTATTCTCAGAACAATGTTTTTCAGATTCCTTCGTAAAATGTAAACTGTGGGAGCTATTGTTGATAGACTCATTTAAATAATTATTTTCTGATGGATCATTATGTTGGGAGAGTGTCTTCCGAAAATCTGAAATAATCATATTAATAGTTAATGTAAAATAAACACACTTATTAAAAAAACATACATTTTTGTTCTCCAAAGACAGGTTTTTTGACTACAATGGCAGAAATTTTGTTTATTTTTGGAGGTGGTGGAAGGATCTCATTACTGTTATAAATATTTTCATCAGTACTATCGCCGCTATCACTGTCATCATCAAACAATTTTTTTGGTTTGATTATTCGTTTAAGAGGAAGTTCTTCTTCAGTTTGCACATCTGAAGTAACTTCGGCTTTTTTCAATTTTAGATTTGCCTTTTTAAAATTATCTAGAAATAATTGTCACAATCAGCACATAAACACAAGTCTTCAAAACTGTTTACTTGACTAGAAACCCGTATAAACTGTCACCAGTTATCAAAAAATAGTTTTACTCGCCTTCTTTGAAAAAAGATCTTTTGATTTTAAAGGTTTGCCAAGATTCATTTGGGGTTTCGCCTTTCTTCAAACATTTATTGAACACTTCCTGATTCTTATATGGTGGCCACCATACTTCGGTTTTTCGTGGTGTTAGCCATTTTTCATGTACTAAAGCAACGCGACTGCCTTCAGTGCCTTCGTCGATCGCACTGCCATCATCATTATCAAATTCGACGCCAACATATGACATGCTTTTACCGCTACTAATAGAAAAATTATTATTAACATATGAATTATACAAAATTATGTTCAACTTACCGCTATATTTCTCACAGCATAGACTAAAAACACATTACAGATATTCAGTTCAGACTTTACATACAAAACGGACACTAAGAATACTAATACAAATACTGGCAATGGCAACTGGACAAACGTCAAAAGTCAACTTCAACTACAATAAATGGCGGGTGCTTATAGCAGCTTAACGACGCGAACAGGTCGGCGATTTCCCATAAAGCACACTAGTTCACTAGTGCAGTGCACAAGCGCGTGACGTAACCATAGTGCTAGACCACAATTGGTTGCTTTTGCTTTTGCAGTTAGCTCCCTCTACTAATACTTTATTGGTCAGTCGCATGTTGAGAGAATTGTGCAAATAATATCTTTATTTTGTAAAACTATATACGGAGTACATTAATTAATTATTTTCCTTTTAAATTCCTTATTTAAATATTACTAATATTAATATAATTATCATAAATAATATTAATATTATCTAAATAATAAAAAAAAAACTTTTTATTATTTGAAAAAAATACGTGAAAATCACGTTAATAAAGCCTATTCAATTTTACAGGAAATTTTGGTATTTTTATCACGTATAATACACGTGTTATTTTGGTAGGCAAAAGATGTCCTCCAAAATCACGACAATTTGACGTATATAAAACGTGTTTTACACTTACGTTGCTAGCTGGGAGACAAGGTTAACCTAGAATAGAAATACGCATGTGAATCAAAATTTAAATTTTGATTCACATGCATATTCCTATTGTTGCTAGATATCCTGTCATTATATTTTATTACTATATTCAAATTTAATTAACAAAAACATGATTTTTCATAAATTCTCTCATTTATCAGTAATAGGAATTTTAATGATACGTTATTTTTATTTTATCTGCATTATTACGTTATATAATAATAAAAATAAGAATAAATATTCAAATATTTGCATGAATTTATATCATATGCTTTCTATTGTACCTACGGGTTACGTCTTCTCAATAATTCAATTATTCCGAAACTAATAAATTGGACGAAATTAAATGATTGTTAAATTTTTACGTCCGCGCTATTCCGAATGTAAAGCCATTTCTGATGTATTGGAATTTCATGTTTAACATGACCACAATTTATTTGAAGAATGAAACTTTATTCGTTTCCAATTTCATTTAACACAAGGTGTCTGCAATTCTGCATACAATAATATTTCGCAAGTAATAAAAATGATGTTTAAAACGATTATACTGCTATCTGATGGAGAATAGCTTAATGTGTTAACTACATAATATGTATAGTTGCAGATGATTTCCTAAGCACTCTACTGCCATCTGATGGAGAATAGCTCAATGTGTTAACTACATAATATGTATAGTTACAGTTGATTTCCTAAATACTCACTAGAGGCACTTCGATTTATTATTTTTGAATTTCTTGTTGAAAATAACACCTACTGAATATAAATGTCCTAATTTGCCAAGTCGTTTTAATATTTATTTCTCCGTGATCCTGCATTGAATGAACTTTTCATGTATTATTTTGATTTTATGTTCCATTTTTAATACCACGATATGAACTTATTCATCTTTTGATTTCAATTGAAACCAGCTATCTGTATATCATAAAGATAGATGTAAACAATGGCCCGGCTCAAGTGGATACTATTCTGTACGCTAGATATTGAGCTGCTCGCCACTAGAGGCACTTCGATTTCCATTGTTTTGATCAATATTATGATATGTTACTTTTTATGGTATGCAACAATAATGAGAAATAATGATTTGAAATCCAAAAAAATATATAGTTTAAAATAACAATATGAATATATATAACATTAAAACATGCGAACTGAAATTAATTTGAATACATACAAATAATTATAATATATATCAAATTAATTCAGCTCAAATAAAATGAGGGATTGTAAGCTTGGGTTCTTTGAAATTCACATATCAATAGCATAGTTACGTTAAGAATTGGCATGGATTGAAATAAAAAATTTGAAGACCAAATCGTGAGAGTTGGATATAATTATAGAAAGTTGTTCTATTTCCAGAGTAAATTCGTCCACCATATTTCAGTTCATATGAAATAAGTTAGTTAGTATTAATTTTATAATCATTGTTATTTGGATGATGTTTTAACGAAAAATACATTTCTGCTAAAATTACATGGTATTATAAAAATTCGAATGCTAACAGCCTCTTACATTATATTGGATTTAAAGGAATAAAATCTAGCCACCTAAAATTAGGAAGTCAATTTAAATTGGAAGGCATATCGAACTACAATGCTTTTGAATGATTTCAAATACAGAATTATACCATATAAATGAAATTGTAATTCGAATAAACAATATTTTTTGTTTTAAAATACTTTACTTTTTCCACTTGCAAAATTAATTGTGAATCCCAAAAAATGAGATAGGACATATTACACATCCGGCTGGTTATCAAAGAGAAAAATGCATCAATTTATTTTCGAATCCTATATAATAGCAGTCTACAAAATAATAGTGGCGAATTGATTAACAATTTAAAAAAATAACGTCTATAGGGTCGTCTATTTAAAGAAGAACATTTTTTCGTATTTCATGAATTGAAAAGTTTTGATTTCAATTCAAGAGAAGTACCTAAGTGAACTGTATGATTTTTGGGTAGAGCTTAGAAATAATTTGGGTCGAAGACATAATTCATTATGAGAACTAAAAGTTTTAGATTAAAATACAATGCATCTCAATTTCTGTTAGAATTACTCTGAAGGGAACTTTGTATAAGATCTGAGCCCACAATAAGAATCGGTTTTCATATAAATGCAAGGATATTATTATTTAAGTAGAAGAATTTTATACGTCGAGTTTCAATTATACTATTTCCATTTGTTACACATTATATTTTAGACAGAGCAAGGAGAGGAAATTATTATATTCATAAAGAAAATAGTAAGATAGTGTTATATTATGGTACGCCGTTTTAATATTTATTCATAGCAAGCTTAGGTTTGTAAATGAATCTGCAACCAATTACTTACTTGTCATTGAAACATCAAACGATAGAGTTGTCCATTACCAAAGAATAATGCATATAATAAGAATTGATGTAGTTCCAATGAGGATTATGATTATTTTTAAGTTAGGGTTTGAAAGTTTACATCCTGATAATTGAAATTCAATCGTTTTTCTCATTGCAGATAGTGTGGAAATATATACCCTTCACAGAGCATCAAGGAAGATAACTCGATTGAATATCAAAACGGCGCGTTCCATAGATAGTGTTGTTCATGTCTTAGATTGATGAGAAAGAAAGCAACATTGATGAGAAAATCGTTTACTCATTGCAAACAAATTAATGATGTAAGTGTTAAATATAATACCGTTACATTTTCAAAGTTCGCCTCTAATAATCAACTGTTTAATGGCTAATTTCTTGATTTTGCCAGTGGGGGTATGTAACATGTTTTCGATTATCTTAATCCCTGCTCGTAGTTTATATTTGTCCGGCATTTTTTCATTCACGAATTCACGTAGCTCGTCAGCAGTAACGTTTGTGTGAGCAGTTTTCAAAACGACTACACCCATCGCATGTTCAATATCTTGTTCATGAGGATATCCGAAGACAAACGATTCTGAGACTGCAGGATGCTGTGAAAGGATCGCTTCAATAGGAGTAGTTATGACATTGAATGTACGATACTTGATAACATCTTTCAATCGGTTCAGATGATAAAAGCAGCCATCTTCATCATAGCGTACTATATCTCCAGTTTTAAACCAGCCTTCAGCATCAAACTGATCAGAAGAATCTGTGTTGAAGAATCCATTCATGATATATTTACTCTTCACTCTGAGTTCTCCGGGCTCCGTAGGTCCCACTATTTGCTCAGATTCTGTATCCACTACCTTAAACACAAGAGTATAATAATAAAATCACCATTATCAATGTCAGCAGAGTGAAGTTCATACTCAATACTAACAATATACATTTTCATGATCTGTATATTGTAATAATTTTTGCAATAGAAATAGAGCAACTGCAAATAGAGTGGAAGTAATTAACTTGTTAATGAATATGGCACAGGAACTGAAACTATTAACTAAAACCAAATATTTCCGGGATTTGAGTGTCTTACGAAATTACCCGAACTACATGCGGTATTTAGTTCCATGTACAATATGATTTGAACACCCAGTTTCATCAACATATTCCCAATTTAGTTCGTATTCAGTTAGAATGATGGATAGTATTGTGAAACATGAAGAATTTATTTCACTTTGAACTTCTTATACATTTATTAAAATGGGGTTAAGTAGAGTAGCTAATTAGCTAGACTTCGCACGAAGAAATTACAATTCTGTAAATTCATCTGAATAAAGACATTATTATTATTATTATTGTTATAAATAAAGGAAATACCTAGTAAGGAAATTCGAAAAAATCCTCAATTGAACTTCTGGATTTAGTTTTTGTAACACGAGAATGTGGAAAGAGATTTGTGTTATCTGGAGTATGTGACCCTCATTATTCTAACTCGATGGTGACATATAAAATTGTTTGGAAGCTGATATTAACTCTATGCAGAACTCATTCGAAATCGTTGAGAGGGTTTGAATTCGAATTTTTCAGGAGTGCAGACAAGGTGAGATTTGACGAGTTCATCAAGAAAATGTAGATCTCAATCATTTGCAAGACGGAAGAACATACATAATTATAGATTAAATGGTGAAACATAGTCTATTTAATCCAAATCATAAACAGTTCTCTATTCTGATATGGAAGTGACATAATCTTGCTCTTTAGGTTTAGATAAGAAATAATCAACTTTATCCACTAAAAATACTCTTAAAGTACTGAGGACCTTTCGGCTACCAAATACCCATCATCAGATTAAACTAAATTATAAATCAAAATTGCCTATTTGAATACTATTTGGGGATAATAATGCAAACAAGTGGTTACCTTCAACAATTTAATAAATTGTTCTTTCGTTTATACATTTTCATCCCTTCTAAATTACCTAGATATTTGTCTGTACTGTTTTAATGATGATAAGCTTTCTTGAGAAATGGTATAACCTGTATTCAAAATATATTCGTCTAACGCTGAATTTCTATATTATTTTCCTTCATAGGGATAAAATATTTTTTATACCGAATTAAAATGTTCCTTTCAGTTTGACCCACAAAGCGTTTAGATAAAATAATTCCGGATTTGTCAAAATCGGAAACTTTATCAAACGTGTTACCTAAGCGGTTTTTTAGCTTGTTCTTACATCTGTAAACTGGATGTATTACAAATTTAGTTTCTAGATGTAAGAACAAGCTAAAAAACCATTTACTCAACACCTTCGACAAAGTTTCCGACTTCGATAAATCCGGGATTTACAAAATCGATTGTGAGTCGTGTTCAAAATGCTATGTGCTCCAAACTGAAGAGAACATTTTAACTCGGTATAAAGAATATTTGGTTATTATAAAGAAAAATTAACGTTAGCCGAACATATTTTGGATACAGTTCACACCATTTCTCAAGAAAGTGTATGACTATTAAAACATGTAACGTTTTGTACGTTTTTAAAGTAATAATTAATGTCAGTTATTATTCTGGGATCTATTTTGAGATATTTTAACTCATTTTATTATAGCCATGTGATAACACCTGGGCATCCTGGACTCCACAACAATTGCGGAAGCCAATCAGCAAGCAGTTGCAACAAAATGTGTCTGCTAGTTTGAGTACCATTGATGAAGCTACACTAAGGTCACCCATTCTGCCCCAAGAGTTAGAGAGTGTGACAAGTCTAGAAGAAACCAAAATAACACCACATGCATGTATAATTTCAAAATTCACTAATTTTTTCAATTCACTAACATATTGTTTTAGATACTGAACGAAAACGAACAAGTGGAAGACAATTGACTGCTCAAAAATTGCAAGAAAACCGGAAATCTGTGCTAGACGAGTTGGCAAGAAAAAAAATTGAATTTATAAATTTTCAAATGAAGTTGCTTGCTTCTGAAGCAGAAAATAAAGAACGGCGACTTGCTGAAAAGCATGATCTGGAGATGCAGATTTTGAAGGCCAAATTACAATAAAAAATAAAATAATTTGAGAAAATGTATTTTTAATTACTATGTTTAACATACCCCCAAATATATTCATACAATATAGGGTTCGATAAGGAACAAAAATAAAAAAGAAAAACTGTTTACAATAAATTGGCAAAATGATTTTGTATTAAAAAGTTCCGTTTTCGATTGTTCTCAAACCCAATGTTGCGATGAGCAGGTACATTTATTTCCTCATAGACCAATTCCATTTCTGCTGGTGGATCACGGTTATTCTCACGTATCGCTATATTATGCAGTATGGGAGTTGCTATTATCACTGCTTGAGAATGGTCAGGTGAAATGCGCATACCCAGCGAAAGAATAGGAAATCTTCGCTTCACACTCCAAAACACCTTTCAATAGTGTTGCGAGTTCTGATGTGTGATTCATTGAATAGGTTTTCTAGTGGAGTGAGAGGTTGTGCCAGTGGTGTAAGTAGGTAATTAGTATTTGCATAGCCACTGTCGCCTAATAATACAGCGTTTCCAAATTCAATATTTTCCATCCTGGCTTTAATTCTGCTATTACTGAATATTGTTTGGTCATGGGCTGCTCCAGGCCAACGAGCTACAATGTCTGTAATGCACAAGTTCTTATCACACACTGCCTGCACATTCCATGAAAAGTAGCCTTTCCTATCACGATACCTTTCAGCATTATTTCCTCCTGGAGATTGTATGCGTATATGTGTGCAGTCTATAGCACCAATTACATGTGGAAATGCTGCAATATTGTGAAATTGTTCGTTCACTTCTCGTTGACCAGCTTCTGTTTCTGGCAAAACAATAAATCTGGCACATAATGAGGCAATTGCATTAGTGACTTTGGTTACAATAACACAGGCTGACGTTTTGCTGACTCCAGCAAAATCTCCAGCTGCAAGAAGCATATTGCCTGTTGCATAAAAACGCAAAGATAGTAATAACTTTGTTGCTGGTGAAATTGTATTCTTTCTGTCTATAGCAGGTTGTATTTGTCTTGAATTAACTCCAAAAGCATTTCACAAGTGTGTTTTTGCAGACGGAAACGTTTGAAAAATTCCAGTTCGTCGTATTCTTCAAAATAATTTAACCTAGAAGATATAAGAGTTAATAACCGCAAATTTACAGATATATCTATAATTTACCTTATTCTAAAAATTTTTGGATTTCGAAGCCTTATAACAAACTCGTCTTCTTCGTCAGAGTCAAAAATTGGTATATTCATTGGATCCATTGGTTCAAATACAAAACACAAATTCGAAAAACTTGGTTAAATATCAACAACATCGACAAACATGCGTACGACGACGGCCAATAGAAAAGCGGAATAGCGTTGTACCTAGTATATCTGGTCGACGGCCGAGGGATAACTTATCTCCACTTTATACTGCTGTTTGGCCGTATACCTTAATTGTAGAACGCAGGTAGCGGAGTTATTCTCGGTATAAGCTTATACCTAGTTCTTAGGGCCGGTTCTACAATGAGGGTATAAAGCAGAGAAAGTTAATACTAGGGATAAACTTATACTATGGTATAAGTCACTGCCGCGTTCTACAATCGTCGGAACTCAACGGATTAACTATACGTGGTATATTCATCGAGTAGTTCTGGTGCACCCACAAATAGTTCATTCTGTGCGTTAAACCACAAATATATCTTGATTTTGCTATGAACTTAACCCTCCAGCAAAATCTACAGTTGCAAGAAGCATATTGCCTGTTGCATAAAAACGCAAAGATAGTAACAAATAATATAATATCTAATCTATGGATAGTAATAACTTTGTTGCTGGTGAAATTGCATTGTTTCTGTCTATAGCAGATTGTATTTCGTCTTGAATTAACTCCAAAAGCATTTCACAAGTGTGTTTTTGCAGACGGAAACGTTTGAAAAATTCCAGTTTGTCGTATTCTTCAAAATGATTCAACCTAGAAGATATAACAGTTGAAAACCGCAAATTTACAGATATATCCATAATTTACCTTATTTTAAAAATTTTTTGGATTTCGAAGTCTTATAACTAATTCGTCTTCGAAGTCTTCTTCGTCATAGTCAAAAATTGGTATATTCATTGGATTCATTGGTTCAAATACAGAACTTGGTTAAATATCAACAACATCGACAAACATGCATGCGTACGACGACGGCCAATAGAAGAGCGGAATAGCGCTGTACCTAGTATATCTGGTCGACGGCCGAGGGATAACTTATCTCCAGTTTATACTGCTGTTTGGCCGTATACCTTCATTGTAGAACGCAGGTAGCGGAGTTATTCTCGGTATAAGCTTATACCTAGTTTATACTCTCATTGTAGAACCGGCCCTTAATCGGAAAAAATGACATCCTGCAACATCTGTGGTTTGGTGGCGCAGTCTAGGTATGTCAATGCGGTGGTACGGTGATAGGTCATCGGAAAAACCGTAGGTTCTCCAAGGCGGGGAAAGGTTGGATACGGTTATAAAAGTATCAATCTTGTGTGACTGAGGACAAGGTAAGTTTCAAAAATATCAAATTTGTTAATTCATAATAATTTTCTAACTCCAAAGTTTATATAGTTGTGAATAGATATTATTATCATATCTTGATTTTTCTCATTACTTATTGTCAATGTGATTTTCCTTTATCGAACTATACTTATCACACACAAAGATCATTTTTTCTTGTATTCGGTTGCATGTAATTAAATGAAAAATTATAATTCTATTTTATCGTCACTAAATAGATTAATAAATGTGTCAAGTTAATTATCAGAATTGTTCATATCGTTTCATTATGGCTTGTTTAGCCTAGCAAATGAACCACGTGTTTCGTATTATTTCGTAGCACCTTGAATTGACATTCTTCTTGATACAGTATGCTGAAGTATTGGTGACATAACGGGATAATTATTTGATCTGGGTGAATATAAATAAAGCCAAATTTTTCAGTTACTGCTTTATAAGAGTGAACTGTTTGGTATTACTTGGACAGGCTATAATCATTTAGAAACGATGATCATTATTCCTTTTCCCATCACAACGATTGTAAACTAAAATCTAATAATCTCAGATTTCCAATTTCAATATTATAATTTAACAAATTGTCATTCTCTGCTTAATAAAATTCATGTAATTTATTTATTCTCTTCAAGCCTTCGATTCCTTCTTAAAATTTTGGGTAGATAACATAATCAGTTTTGGGATTATTTTGATTGCTGATTTAGTTATTTGTCCCTCGGACTTGAGGCCAAAATATTGCTCGCATTGTCTCTAGATGCCTCCTTCCTTTTTCCCGTGGTGTGTTGTAGAAAGTTTTCTGGCAGAGCACTTCCACCACGCTCAAGTTTCAAAGACGGCAATTTTTTAGTTGGGATAACCAAATATTCATAATCAACTGTTTACGATCTCTTCCCAAAATTATTGTTATCAAATCAAATTAACTTCCTTAACTTGAACTTTTGATTCAAAATTCATTTTTGTTCCATAAAATTAATTTGATTACACTCAATTTAATTTAGCAACTTTACTGGAACTCTGATTTGTTCCACTATTCATTATGCTTTGTTAATATTGTATTAAGTTTCTTTGTAAATCAAAATAATTTTGTTCTCTAGAGGAATAAAATCAAACTGTTAAGTTGAAACGTTCCTTTATTTTTTCGTAACATAATCATCCAACATTTATCCACCTTGTAATGCTGGAAATTCTCGATTGAGGACTCTTTTGAATCTTTTCGTAATTTGTAAAGCAGTTGGCCCTCAAAAAAGGCAGTACTGTCCTATTTAATCAAGAATAGAAAGATACGCTTCATTAGGAGCCCTGTGGTTAATTATTACCCTGAGCTAGTTGAGGTCATTAGAGGCACAAAAGGTTTCTTCAAAACCTTACAAACACAGTACCGACAAATATCTATTTAATTTAGAAGGGATGGAAATGTATAAACGAAAAAGCAATTTATTAAATTCCTACTTATCTCGTGCTAAGAGTAACCTCTTGTTTGCAAATAGTATTTAAACAGGCACATTTAATTTGATCATGACTTCTTGGTAGCCGAAAGGTACTCAGTACTTTAAGAGTATTTTTAGTGGATAAGTCATTATTTCTTATTTACTGTTATAGTGTATCCACAGTGTGAACTGTTTTATAGTTTTCCACATATCAACGTTCTTATTATTATGTCTCGAAAAGGAGTTTCGCCTTCCTTAGGATAGTTTCGGAACGACAAAAAGCAAAAGATGAATAATAACTAGGAAATTAGTGGATAGTATAAGAAACTTTACAAATTTCAAATCCTGATTCAGTTAATACATAATATTGAAGCAGTAACTTATTTTTGATGATGTTATGAATCGCAGGAATTTACTCTTCAACGTTCATAAGAAAAGAAGAAAAAATGCATTAGTTCCGAAGTTATGATTTATTGTATTATTATTTTATTCAAATTTATATGATAAAAATTTTTTTTATTCTTTGAATAGGGGTATTATTTCTATCAAAGGAACGTGTTTAAACAATGTAACTGTTATAAGTTCATCCGATTAAGTTCAATACAATTGTTGTATTACATCCGTGCAACACATATTCTTTATATTGGGTGTTTCAAGTCAAGTGTGCACCATTAGTAACTTCGTTATTATTGGAGCTAGGCAAACTAGTAGGATTTCAATATACAGGTTCGGAAATTATTTATCTTGGGTATGGTGGCTTCTTGAGAGCGTAAAGAATAGCTTGCTATATGATAGAGAGAGCATTACAATTTCAGGCCGGCCAGCTCAGAACGTAGGACGTTAGTATCATACCAGCACCAGTCGGGCGAATGTACGAGTAGCAGTTAACGCCTCGGGTGGGGTAAGGGGAGGGGCGCATAGCAGTGCGTCTCTCTTGTTTATGTGGTATTATCATATCATTGCGTTCCTTGTTGCATGTGTAGATTTATGTCTATACCCCAGAAGAATTATTTCCGATACTGTATAATGTTTTCACAGAGGACCTAATTAATGGAAAGCGTTAGGCGAGAATCTTACGTGGAATAGGCTCCTCCTTCTCTTACACCAGCGCCGACAACTCTATCGACTACTCTAGGTTTTACTTGTATCGATATGGTATCTGAAAGACACATGGATAACATAGACACGAAACATTATGTAACATATTTCAGTTATCATAAGTCACTCTTTAGTAGGTATAACACAATAAACGTTTATTAAATATGATTGTGTTTTGATTTTAGATCACATTGTAATTATAATCCAACATTGTTCAGAATAATCAATTTATTCTTTTTTATTTGTTGGGAAGAAAGAACATTAAGCATGTTCTATGTTATACGTTTTTGCATAATGAAAACTGTACATTTTTTTTTACTCATTACAACAATTTTTAAATGGAACACTCCTGTATTTTTCAAAAGAAATCGATCAACTATCAAATTCTCTTTCGAACGGTTTTCAAGCACTAACTAAGCTAACTTTATTAGCAACGAGTTATTTCCATTTTATCGAACGTCGACAGTTCAATTTATTTTATTTAACTTAACACAAGAAACGACACTTATCATGAACAGTATTTTCACAATAAATATTCAAAAATATCGCCATTTTGTTCAATACACATATATGCTCTTTTGAGCACGGAATTTGTAGCCTTCAGAATTGTTCTGTTATCAGTAGAAGCCACAATTTGTGCAACGCTATTTTGAAGTTCGTTCAAGTTTTCATATCTTCTTTTGTAGACCTAACCTTTGAAAAACCCCAAAAAGAATAAAAAATGTGAAGTTATGTCGGGAGATCTCGGTGACCAACGAATTGTTGTGTTATTAACCAATATATTGGATAACATTCTTTTAATCCAGTAAAATTGGAATTTCACATCGTGATTTTACTACTATTGACCGATTTGAACGTTCTTGGTGTCAAAATTTTCGGAAAAGCGGCCCGAACCAGAAGACTCCATTTTGAACCTGCGTTTCTGTTATTCCTATTTGTTAATTAACAATCAAGTCTCTAATTAATTGTTGATTTGAACCGATAATTAACTAATGTATTTGACAAAAAAATATGAAAGAAAATTGGCCGCAAATCGTTACTCGAGAGTTTTCGAGGTCGCTGATCACTGATTCGTTGTCAGAATCGGAAAATTCGGGAGAACTCCACATTTTCATGGAAAATTACAACCAAAATCTGCAAACGGTGCATCACTACCGTAAAAAATCACTCTGGGGTTTTCGAGATCGTTGATCACGATTATGTTATCACTGTTATCAGAATCGGAAAATTCTATATATTTGGCTGGAAAACTCGGCATTTTCGTGAAAAATTTCTACAAGAATCTGCAAATGTTGCATCACGAGTGTAAAAAAATTCACTGGGGGGGGGGGTTTCGAGACCGCTGATCACGAATCCGTTGTCAGAATCGGAAAATTCGATTGGCTGCATCGATAGCTTAAGAACATTGGGTATGACGAGTTAACGTCAAGAAGTGATGTTGCACGGTCAGGGTCCGAATGTTTTCACTCAAGTTGGTAGGGGGTGCCGTAGTGAACAGCAACCATCTCTGGGCGAGAATTCTCGAAGCCGTGTGAAAACCCTGCTGATACGAATATCTCAAAAATTGAGGACTGAACTTTCCGAAGGGATGAAAGCTGAAATTGGCTAATCGGATATAATTCGGGATACACCGCCTCAGTTGCAGTAGCAGCATGCTTCGAGCAACGCGAATGATATCTACGGCAGCGCCTCCTGGACCGACTGTAGCGGCCTCCATACGTAGGTATATTGAGCGGGATGGGGTCGGCTCCAACGAGAGCCCTTGAAGCTCACGCCGGATTACTACCCCTACACTTATATATAAAAACTGAGACCATGAGAATGGCGTATAGGTATTTTCGATTTCGTAGCTAATTGCTCTTCTATATTAGCTGCTAATGCGGTAATTCTTCTTTGAACAGTCATCCGATTTAACTGAATTTTCTCAAACTTCTTCTAATTCCAGATATTTTCGTTAAATCCAAATCCGTTATTCGAAATTCGATATATTTTGATGTTTGTGTATGCTAATATAATCACCTACAAATTACGTGACAAACAGATCCATAGATTAATGGATCATTATCACAGTTCAGACTATCTACGTTATGACAGACAACACGTAACTCATCAACAAAATAGCTGATACATTGACAGTAACATAATGTCTGTGATATTCCTGTAAATTCAAATAAACTTTCACATGACATTGAGTATAATGTTACGTCTTTCCACGCCTATAACTGTTTCGACTCATTGGAAATATTTTTATCAAGTATTAAAATATGGGGATTGACATCGCGCAGCCGACGTTTTCTTCCAGGGGTATTACTTTGCCGACAACACCTAGTTTATATATAAAAAGCAATTGCCACTTACTGACTGAATCACTCATCACGAAATTTCCGAAGCTATAAAGCGGACCGACTTGAAATTGGAAATGGTTCCTTATATGACGTAGGCACTTACTAAGAACGGATTTCTCGGAACTCAATCTCAAATGGTGTAAAAGTGTAACGGGTTGCGTTACGAGATTGTATAGAACTTGATAATGAACAGATTAGATTTCTTTTCGGCTAGCAAACTTGTCATATAATTATTTAAAGACATCGGCCGGTCGATAAAACATCGACTATTGAAACATTCCTGATGTGTGATGTCGCTAAATATCGCGAAGTGGCAGGTAGAATAACGGAAGTCGAAGAGAATTCATTGAGGTGTTAAGTCGAGATTTATAATTCATTGTCTTTACATACATTTTCTTAATTTTTGCTTCCGAAATATTATGCACATCAGGCTACATATAATTTGATTTAGATTTGTTATTAAACTTCTGGATGTACAGTACCTGAAAGTGATTATATTTCGGAGGAAGTTTGTCTCGACTCATCCTAGGTCACACAATCAGATTTGCATTTAGCATGATCCCAGGTATATCTTTTTCATCATTACAGGGATCGTTGTAGTCATTGTATGAAATTACTCTAACGAGACGTGGGCAGTTGTTACAGACAATATTTAATTTCCACCTTTTTACTTGACCCCGCAATTTGTGCACATGTTATTTGCGCGATTTTGTAGATCGCCATTTTGTTATCCTAGTACAAGATACATAGGATGGTCTTATTAGACAAACGTGCAGTAAAGATTGATAGGGGTGAACACGAAACAAATAACCTAATTACTGCTTATTAGGTATACATATATTTATTACACTGTCACGCCGTTTGGGAGTTAATACAGTTTAAATTATCAACGCACGTGTACAATTCATTTCAAGCAAACCAGAATTTTATGCTAACTAGCAAATTTCAACCTTTCAAATAATATTCTTTCAGATACAATTTAATTATTATTCTTTCAAGTCACATTTTTAGTATTATTAATTCAGTCACTTGTTAACTATTAGCTAATTTAAATATCAATTGTAATCGATTATTTCTTTCAGATTAAATTAAATTTTTGCCTAAATTGATATCTTGTGAAGATATCCATTTTGTAATAGTGTTTCACAGTTTGGGAAAGATAACATTATCGGTTGTGGAATCACCTGGTTATTCCAACCGACGGTGTTGCTTGTCCTTTTGATCTCAAGTCAGGTACTGTTCGTTCTTTGAAATTACAGGGTTTGAACGTCTGAGGTTCCTCACCCCTTCACTCCAAGGCGGTTTAGTGACTTTCCTGACAGGACCGACTTCCAGTTCCTACGAGTTCCAAGGAGGGTAACATTTTCTTGTTTGAATGACCATAATTTCATTCTCTGATTTTGTTGTTTATCCGAAGTTGTATTCCACTAATTTTTATAGAATCATTCGAGGTCTACTGTAATTCCTCTTATTGGATATTTCGTTCTTTTCAATTTAATAATTGATTTGAATTCATAATTGTTTTCTTAAAATTCCATTTATGTTACAAATTGATTTAATTTTATAATTGTTTTTCTACGAATTCAATATTATTTATATTTCCAATTGTTATTCAAAAAATTTGTAATTTAATTTTCTTTATAATTCAAATTCTGAATTCCATCGACTGTTAAACCATCTCGTAGTGCTTGTATTCTTGACTGTGAATTCATTTAGTTTTATAGTTTTTTGTTAAGCAGTTGGCGCTTGAGCAATTCACCAGTCTTGAATCACAAGGCACGTTTCACTACGAGCCCTGAGATTAATTAATTTAAATTGAGCTAGTTGGGCCAATTAAAACCGACCCAAAGCGGGTCCGTTTCACTGGCGCCCAACATAGATGGGCTGCCGTTTCACATCCGTTTCAAAAGGGATGCGATATATTTTAATGTTTTTGACAGCTCATATAAAAAGTACAATTTACATGACAGTTCCATAGATCAATGATCATTATCACATTACAGACTGTCTATAACAACATATTGGGTAACGTCATAGACCTATTATCCTCAGGAGAGAGACTTGCTTACATTTAAACACGATCAGACATTGCCAAAATTTCTGGCCACTCAGACCGCTGTATATTACAAGTATGGCCGTATGAAATGTGCTGTTGCCGGATTGAGATTTGTAATTATTATAAAAACGTCCATACCATTATTTATTGGATATATTAGAAGCAATACTGTTGAAATGTCATTTTCTCTGAAAAATATTCCATAATTCATGGTTGCCGCGCACCTTTTATGAATGGGGACTTTGTTCTGTACTAAGCAATTTGAGAGCTTCCGAATTTCTCGTAACTATTTCGAAGCGGTGTTGCCTTACAAATGGTACCAAGTTACAGTGTTGCCAATAAGGAGTAATTATGACTCGACGACAAAGGGGTCCGTTGGTTTTCTTTGTCATACTTCATGTAATCATTGCAACAAGTCAAATGGAGTTTTATGAATGAGATGTTTCGTCTCCTTAGGATAATAGGTCTATGGGTAACGTTTACATACCAGACATTTACTTTGACAGTCATACAATGTCCGTGACTGACCACTATATAACATAGATATCCCTGTCAATTCATTAATATTCAGATGACACAGAGTATAATTTCACGTCTTTCCACGTCCTTTGGTGTTTCTACTCATTTGTAATTTGTAAGTCTTGAAACATGATAAACGACATGGCGTCGCCGGAGTCGACGTCATTACCTATTTTCAAGGGTCTTTGCTGTTTCCGGGCCTCCGGTATATTCACATTTTACTATTCAAGAATATTAAAGTCAACATATTTCCAGCTTACCTTATATGACTGGCCTGGGTATGGTCTTCCGCAAGATTCTAGATGCTTATTCTGTAACATAATATCTTCTGGTTTATTGACATCAAACGTAAGAACAACACCAGTAATTTCTGTTTGTCCATATGCTTGATATACAAGTGATGTCGGGAATGACTCTTTCAGTTGTTCCATGTGTTTTTTTGTGACTGTAGCGGCTCCTGTCAATACCAATCGTACTGAGCTAGTATTTCGGTTGTTTCTAGTGGTATGTAGGTAAACAATTCTGGCAGGGTTCACAAATAAGTGATTTACCTACAAAAACACATTTATCAGATACTTCGTAGTTTTTAAACAGTACTCATATTGGGACTAGAAAAAACCCAAAAGTTTACCCTCATACAAACCAATAAATTAAAAGCATGACTTATTTCAAACAATTACTAACGAAATATTGATGGCCGTTTCCTTGCAAAAACTATTTGAACTAAAGAACTATAAGGCACATCTAAATCACATATAATGAAACTAGAGTTTGAAACCAGATATTCCAAATGTATAGAGGGATATTCGAATCACATGAAATTAGTTACTGACTGGTACTGAAAATCATTTGCACTGATTAATTTTATCTTCTTCATCACGCTGTTATAAAGCTAACAAGTTTGAGTACAATGATTCATTTTCGAAGGGTGTACAAGAACAGAAATTAATTTTTAGTTTGAATAATAATCTCATCGTTTGAAATAAACCACGATCAGATATATTTAGTGCCGGATCTAGTCATTTACTTGGGGTGAGTCAAATTCATGCCGCCCCTATATATCTGTATTTCTACATTGATGTTCAATTATCAGGCTTGCAGGATAATAAAAATGCAGTTAATTAAACTACATGTATGTACATGCATCAGGTACTAAGTGTGTTGGGTGCAGGTATGTTAATTACGTTCCTTGATCTTTTAGAACATGGATTGATGCCTTCTGCATTATTTATTTTATTAGCTTAGTGGCTCTCTATAGAGAGTACCGTAAACTGTTTCAGCCTGCATTGAATAATTGTTGATCCGAGATAGTTTCTAATAATTTTCAGGTTGCCGAAACTTTCCTTACAGCTTGATGATGTCAACCACACATTTGTGAAAGCGTCTATAAAATTTCTATCTTGAATTAGGTTCAGAAGAACTATTGTATGGAATATTTCTCGGTTAGGTTTTCAACACATGTTTTCAATTTCTTATCATTTGAAGACCAACAAAGGAAACGTGAAACGCACAATCATCAAAATACACTCGCTCCCCATGGAATGTGAGTCTTAGCGCAGTGCAATTAAATACCATCTGACAATTATTATCATTTTTGTTTAAGATATCCTCTCCAAACAAGCGGCAATAATACTATTGAAGTACTGATGACCTTCCTACTACCAAGTAGCCATTATCATAATAAACTATTTGAAGTGAACTCTCCTATAGTTTGTTAGATAGTTATTCAGCTTACATCTCATGTTCTGATTTCATTACTTTGTATTCTTGCTATCAGATTGAAGAACATTCTCATCGAAGTTAGTTGACTACAATAGACTGAATTATTTTTATTTCCATGTGCTAGAAATATGACTCATAATGTACCCAAATTTTTCACAGGTTATAATTTTCGTCTGTTTCTTGAACAGTGCAGTATCTAATTATTCAGATCACTAGATTGTGATTCTGTTGTACTTGATATAAACTTATAACCAATTCAATATTAAATATTAAATCTAACATCACACATCACTTGATGTGTTCGATTATTCCGGACATGAGTTCGAATCAATAAGGGAAAATATATTTACCTGATGAATGAGGTCAGACAATAGTGAATTCACCGATGATTTGAAAAATTGTTATATCTAAACATTATTGGTACCCAATAACTACTTCTATCTATTGACGATACCAAAATTCGATTCCTTGTCTAATAGTTTCTAATAACAAGCAACAATGAATGACATCATTATTATGAAAATGCAAAATACATATCCCGCTCATCGGACAAGATTACTCACCTTATACTCTTCGATTATTTTCCATAGCTCGTTAGGTTCAAACTGTGCAGCAACAATCTTTGCTGATCCGGTTAAAATAGCTGCCAAAACATAGTTTGTTCCGGAAATCCAATATAGTGATGTGTGTGACATGATAACATATTGATTGCCTTCATAGAATTTAATGCTATAATTACTCAAGTCAAGCGAATTACCAAGTTTCCAAATGTGAATCATGTTCACAGTTTGTCCCAGTAATCCATAATGACTGGCACATATTCCTTTAGGTTTTCCCGTAGTTCCGCTACTGAGAAAGATTTGCGATGTTTCCTTGTTACTTTTCAATGGCACTGGTTTGAATAATTCTTCGCCTTCCATCGGTTGCATTAAACTCGAAAACGAAGTATTCTTGGACGATTTTCCAAAAACGATAACTTTGCATTTCCATTGAGCTTTCTCCATACATCTTTCGATCTTGTCTTCCACATTTTCGGCAACAAATATTATTCTGGGTTTCATAAAATGTAAGTGATCCGCAATATCTGCTTCTGGTTCGATTGCTTCGAGTGCAGTGAACTTTGATCCGATCAGTGCAGATGAAATGAAAGGTATGCAACTGTTAATGTGGTTGTGACTGCATGAACATACTAAGTCGTCCTTTGTGATGCCTTCCTTCAGCAAAAACAGAGATGTCCTAATACTGCGGATTCTCAAATCTTCATATGTGTCCACTTCTTTCGTTTCAATAACATACTAAGAAAAAGTGAGTTTTTATTAAATCAAAACAAGTATTATATAGTATATTTTTCTATAGACTGTCTTACGTGGACAGAGTCCACATTGTAAATTCATTTAATAGTAAAATTTTAAAATTTTAGGAGTCTTCATTCTTACTGAAAGTTTTAAATATAATGCTTTTCACACTGTGACATGTTCCTATTCAAATTTTGTCCACAATTCAATGTGCTGAATGTTATAATGCACAAACATAGAATATTATTATCGCGACTTCTAGAACTATCACTACCAACCCACAAAATTTTGAAAAGAAATAATTTATTATAATCTTTGAAAATAGAAAACAATAAAATTTTAGTCATTGACCTAATCAAATATACCAATAGAGAACGCATTTCCTGGAATGCTCTCAACTAATCTTCATTGCATTAGTAGGAAACAGTGAATTTGTTCATGACCAGAAGAGTTCAAATCATCGAAAAAGTAATTGTCTGGAAAATACAATTGGATCAGCAATTCATTGTTGAACGATCTTCAATTCGTTAAGCTAGGTTTCTTCATTGATCTATATACTATTTCCCAAAATATTGATTACATGCGATAAAGAATGTTATGAATGTGGAATGTACACTTGAGCATTCCAAAAGCGGTTTCAAAATTCCACTTCATTCGTGTACTAACTAGAAAGGAGTATTTTGAAGGAAAACAGTTATTCTTCACCAATCGATTAGCAACACTGAACATCTACAGATGAGAGAAAATAATATCCTTTTGATTTTGTTTATACCATAATCATTTTCATAGTCAGCTCAAAATTTAGTACGATTTTCAAGATTGATAACAGCATCTTGTCACGTATTAGGAAGGTTTATATATAGTTACTCCAGATACCTATAATGATTTGTTAGGCTATATTTAGGTTTTATTCTTTTGCAGAAGACAAATTCACGAAAAGTATTAGGAGTCTAGGATTATTCCAAATAATCTGGTGTTCTCTCTCTGTAGTTTTTACTTTTCAATATATCAAAGCTGTTACTACACTTTTTATGAAGTAAAGTAATTTTATTATTCGTTCCAAGCAATATGAATTGCCCTAATGAGGCGTAGAACACATCATAATTTGAAATAATAATAAACTCATACGCTATAATGAAAATATAAATAAGTGAACGTAATAATACCATAGTTTGAATGAAAACGATGAATAAATAGGTCTTAAAAACGCATGTGTGATCAAAACTCGAATAAAACAGACAAAAATATACAGCAAACATTTTAAAACTATGATATTCTGTTATTATCTTGCACAAATTCGCTGAGCGAATAATAAACCTTTTGAATAAGGAACATCTTTAGTTCAAATTTCAACTTCAATATGCTTCTGACGCACCTTTTTTGTAGCAGATATATTCGACCGTTACCCCAAAAAACTATTCCATATCTCAGTGCGGACTGTATAAAAGTACAATGGGCCATCAAGGCCGCCTATACGATTACCAAGTATGAAATAGTTTCAAGAGCAAAGCAATATCATGATAATGACTTTGCCACTTTGTCTACTTGCGGTTCCTTAATGCCTAGTCCGAAGCCCTCTACACCCCGTGTAACGTATCACCTAGTGGAGTGGTTCCCACCGACGAGGGTTCACCAGGCCACCATAAGCCAGTTCCCACACGACAGTGTTCACCATGCTCCCCTGGTTAACGAATAACGTGTTATCTAGTGGAGCGGCTCCCAATCATGAGTGTTCACCCAACTAGTATAGGAGCGGTTCCCGCCCGAGAGTATAACTAGAAAATCAAACATCACAACCGGAACGTGTTTGACTGGCAATATTCAAAATAAAAGTTATAAAACCCACTAATTCTTACAATATATTAGCATAACGAACAATATTACATATTGATACGTATCACTAATTATATATTCACCAATGGAGATTTTAAATGCACATGATTGTCATTCAGTAAGTTCCCGGACATTAGAGGGAACATATATCATTGCCGCCCTGAATACTGTTGCATTATTCCAAATGTTATTAGGAGTAAGGAGTAAGATATCGAACAATACAGATGGAACTAAACAGTGTAAACACCTCGGAAGTACATGGCAGTAATGGTGATTGACATTGACGGAATTACTTGTGCTGGATGAACTTATGTGGGAATAATAGACTTTGTATCTTTCTATATCGTACAGTGCCTAGTATAGCGGTGACATATACTGTCTCTTTCTAAGCCTTGTCATTTCCATAAACAGGAATGTTAATTATTCAGAAGCATCTATACGATGAGTAAACAATCCACAAAGAAAAAAGAAAGTGATAAGTACACACATTGCTCATTTGCTTGCACAAATTCACCAGAGAGAGTAGGACCGGTTTGATTTATAGCCGGTATAGCTGCACAATTTCTAAAGTCGGCTACACACGGTCCGGCAGGCCTGACAGTCCGCCTGAAGGCCTGTCGCCGGATGGACTGACTACCCTCCAAACGTTCAGGTGAATCTGAAATATTTTTCAGTCTCAATTTATTATGGCCTCTACTGATGACGACGTGTTAGCGCTTTTCGGTTTAGTAGTCGCTTTGGATACAGGTAAAAAGAATCCCAAAAAGAAACGTGCAGTATGATGCAAAGGGTGGTTGTAAAAATCCTCATTGAATCCTTCACTTTATTTGATTCCTTGCGAAAGCTACTCCTGAAGTTATTAATTTTTTTGAGAACAGTAGACTTCGTACAAGAAGGATCGATTTCCTTCCATTTTTCTACCAATTTCAAATATGCCGCATCTTCCTTATTACGGTCGTGATAGTTTTTCGATTTCACACTCCGCAGACACGGCTCACTATGATAAATCGCGATAAATTCCTCCAAACACCTGTTTTCTATTTCGCGCGACATGGTGCACTCGCAATATAACTGTCTGACAGATAGTCCGACAGGCTACCGTGCCATACACACGTTCAGACTTGTCTTTGATTGCATCAGGCCGGCCGGATAGACGAACATATTTTTGAACTTTTTCCGGCCTCCTGAACAGTCTTAACTGACAAGCCGACCGGAGTATATACACGTTCAGGCGACAGGCCTTCAGGCGGACTGTTCAGTTTGAACTGACAAGCCTGCCGGACCGTGTGTAGCTGGCTTAAGAATATTATTATGATTTCACGTATCGAACTCTTTTTACACTGTTCCCACCTAACGACCACTTACATACGTGAAACTTGAGTCTTGACTTACCAACTATCTCTCTAAACAATTCAATTCACTAATCGTAAACTAATGGACACATCATGAAAGTCTTGAAGTTAGTTCATAGCACGAAAAATTGTGATATTGATATCAGAATTCATGAAGAATTACTATTAACAATGCTCAAACGATGAGAACATTTTCTAGGATCACCAAATCCTCGATGGGTGCAAGAGTTGGATGAGGATGGTTCGACCATCAGTTTCTGTTCTGAGATATTTAGAAAGCAAATGGTGGTCAGTTTTATAATGAGTGCAGACGTTTATCGACCTCATATTTAATAGGAACAAGCATTGAAGATTAGGACAGCGTCAAGCATCGCCACGTACAATCGATCAGGGTTGAAATATATCTATTGTTGTATTCAGATAGTATCTTCCAAAGAATAATACTTGGCGTTATTTTCCACTCTAGCCCATAGTTAAAGTATACAGGTCTGCCGGAGCCTCCAATCACATCGCCGGCACGTAACAACATCATATTATATCGTCAATAACATTAAATAAACGGAATAAACGACCAATCAGCTTGCACTCGAACTTTAAAAAGAGTAGAAGGGAGGCTCCGGCAGACCTGTATACTTTGACTATGCTCCAGCCCAAGTAATTTTTTTCGCTAAACCGTTTCCTGGGCAATCGGTCAGCAAACGTCATGAGATCACGTTCCCAAAAGTCTTCATATTAGAATATTTGGAGTATTAGATAGAAACAACACTATCTGCAACTTTGGACGAGTTGACTTGAAACACCACGACAAAAATAGTGAATTACCAAGATGGTGAGATTTCAAGTTCAACTGGATTAGTCCCACAATAGTGTAGATTCGCACAACTCATTTACGTATGATTACTGATTGTGATGACTATTATATGTCTTTAAACAACACTGAATTGACATATTCAGTTGCCCTTCTTTTGGAAACCAAATTGGCATCCATTTGAACCAGAATTAGATATCGAGTAGCCCAATCAATGTTGCTATCCTTTTGTTGATACAAAGATTTCACCTTCACACCATGTTACATGTTAACATACAGATTAACTACCAAATTGCATATCTACACATAAACGTTGTTATTAATATTTATGCTATTCATAAATTAGTTGTTAAGTTGAGTAGGTGCTTAAGTAGTCATGTTAATCGAACAATATCTATTCTAACGCGTTCAATATATTGTTCGAATATATACATTGCACTAAATAGGTTTTCGATCAACAAAAATCCACTTCCTGTGCTGAGTATCCAAGTATGTATGGGGATGAATGTAAGTCACTTAGAAGAATGAAATTTCATGGAGTCATACCTGTGCTACTTTTCCTTTGTGGATAGATAAAGAACGGAATATTTCTAACCCAATCCCTCCTTCAGAAGGTTCATATAAAGGCACGTCACCATGTAACACATGCTCCTCAGAATCTGTAAATATTCAGTGAATATCATTTCGAAATCATCATATTTTGAAGATCCATCATCAGAGAATCTAATTTACCAAAGGTGCAAGCTACAACACTCTTAAATGTAGAACTTTCATTTTATATATTCACCATAAGTAATTCATTAACACAAAGCATATTCGAATCTATCCTCCAATATTACAGAATTTTTGATTGATTGAAGCGAATAATTATTGGAGTAGTTCTCTGAGTTTTGAGTAAATTCATAGAATCAATATTTTGAACCCGCATATGGTATATAACACAGTCAAGTTGAAATACGGATTATCTTATTCTGATATTTTTCATCTCAACATGTTAAAACTCCTCAAAAGTGATTGATGAATATCATGTGTATGAGCTGTTCTTATTTGTAATTCATCAATGAGCTTATTACTAACTACAAGCGATTTAAATCTTGAATTACAGGATTCCTGAATAGATTCGCTAATAGTCTTTTCCTACGACCTCATGGAAATAATTTTATTAAACGATCGTAAATTCAATCATAAACAGCTACATTTCGCACAAAGCATAATACTATAGCAAAGATCATTAATAAAAAGCTGCCGTGGAATTACTGGCATCTGAAGAGCCATAATGGTAGAAAATATAAGAAAGCTGTTTCGTCCGGTGAAAAGAGAGTTACTTCAGGCTTGAGGCTTGAACTGAAACTGATTCTGCTGGTTTCTGTAGCCGCATTTATTGTAGGAAAAATCCTTCACTCTACACAGTTCACTGCCTTCATTCCTGTGGTTAACTCAGTTCTGGTACCTGACCCTGCAGTTGTGTGATCATGTGCAGAGTGGAATTTTCGAGAATAGGTTTCCAAATGTTGATATCCTGAGTTAGGGCTCAGATTATTTGGATGTTTTAGGAGTTCTATAGCTTCAAGGATTTTTCGCTAATAGAAGTTTGGCGCTCGGGCTTGGATTTTAGAATTTTCGGAAAGGATTTGATGACTAGTGCCAAACTTGTGTTCCGCAAGTGCCGATCTACTGGTATCACGAAGCCTTGTACAGCGCTCATGTTCTTTCACACGAGTAGCTACTGCACGACCTGTTTCACAAATATAGACTTTACGTGCTATGAACACCTTTTGAGTGAATAGGAGAAAGGGGATCTTTGATAAGTGTGGAAAACCGGGTAGAAATATTATGTTTTTTTAAGAATTTTGGAAATTCGTTTTACAAACCTATCAAAGATCCCTCTCCTTCTCTCCACTTAAAAGGTGTTCATAGCATTCCCTGTTCTTGCAGTAAAGTCTACATTGGTGAAACAGATCGTATAGTAGCTACTCGTGTGAAAGAACATGAGCGCTGCACGAGGCTTCGTGACACCAATAGATCTGCACTTGCGGAACACAAGTACGACAAATCCTTTTCGAAAATACTAAAATCTTAGCCCGAGCCCCAAACTTCTATCAGCGAAAAATCCTTGAAGAATTACTGAGACATCCAAATAATCTAAACCGTGACTCAGGATATTACCTTCCCAACATTTGAAAACCTATTCTCAGAAATTCCACTCCGCACATGATCACACAACTGCAGAGTCAGGTACCAGAACAGAGTTAACCACCGGAATAAAGGCAGTGAACTGTGTAGCGTGAAGGATTTTCCCTACAATAAATACGGCTACAGAAATCAGTATAATCAGTTTCAGTTCAAGCCTCAAGCCTGCCCTGAAGATGCCACCTATAATGGTTGGCGAAACGTCGGCATCAAGTCGTGCAATTGTGACGCGGAATCCATCCGGATGTCAAGATTTTTCAAGATTAGCTGTCCGCGGAAGTCCACTATTCAAGAGTTTATTATAACCTCTAATAAAACGGCCATTATCCTAATTCTGATTCATTCACTATACTTCATGATGCTCATAAGTCTGTTGGTCATCCGGTTATCCAAGAACTTCTCGATGAAACAAAAAGTGAATATTGCTCACCGTATAATCAAAAATTATTCATATATTGCAAATGTTAAATCAGAAATTAATAAAACAGAGAATCGAATATTCACAAACCTAACTGTGGTAATTGCAATAAGTATTATATACGGAGAAAAAACAGACGAAGACTATGTATATCATTTATTTACAGAAAATCATTAATTTGATTCAGTTCGTCTTTGTTCCAGTACAATATCGGCTATCAGTAAATCGGGACATCCAGCTTTCAAAAGTTACAGAATGAAACATAGACAAATTCTTGTAACATTTAATTTCTAATTAATGCGGACTAATTCTCAAAGCTTGGTTGATAATTTCATTAATTATCAATAATATAATACATGTCATTCTATTCTACACAGTTAGAAATAACATCTTAGTTGTATGCAATTGATAATAATTCATGGTACCAATACGTGGTGCTGGAACAACAATTGAAGTCTACGTTATTGTTTTATTCACATCTTGCTGTTCAATCCTGTGAATGAAGTTACACGTAGACGCAACTTTGGAATACATCTGATCTATCTTGATTTATAGAATATTTCATCATGTACAAAGAACAAATTCTCTCAAAATCAAAATCTCATTGTCAATTTTTTTTAACTAAATCAGAATTCTGAGAACCGTCTATTAATTAGTTTCATTTTTCTTGGTACATACCAGTAATTTAAACTAGATTGAAAAAGAGGTTTCCCGTAGCCTCTTTTGTTTATACTATGTATATCATTTTAAATATTAATTTCCTTACCTCCATTGAATGACATAACCGAAAAATGGCTTCCCTGTTGTAGAAATCAAGTTGATTGTAGAGTCCAATCTTGACTACAAATTTATGTTGGGAACTACACTATCTGAAAAATATTTAACTAGACTAATCTTATGAGGATGAATTTCACAACTACTGTGCGCTATGTAATTCACCTGGTACGAAACATACGTATTTATGATAGCTTAGTTTGATAGCAAGAGATACACAATAATTGTAATGTCGCGTCGTTTGAAATATTTATTAGCGTCGTTCATTATTTCGCAACTGTGAACATCACATGCTTAAATGTCATATTTACGATTCGAGTAGTTCAATATCAGAATATGTACAAGTTGTGTAGATAGAAATATATGGTAGATAGAGATCAATAGAGGAATTTCAGAAGCGTGGTGAAGGCATATATGAAAATTTGTACAATCATGTCAACTAATTTTTGCCTGAAACATGAACGTAAAAATGTGTATGACATACTACCTACTTATTTCTTGAATCTCAGGCTTCCACTCGCAATAACCCGGGAAATATTCACATCATCTAAACATAATATCATACCCAATGTAAATTATCGGCAGGTGGAAACCAACTAATGTTGTATTGCCTCACAATAACATCCAAATTTGAAAATCAATTTGATCCTTTGATCCTGAAGAGGAACTGTTATTTAAAAAATCTATTAACATAATTAATTCACAAATATTGAAATACTTGGAATCCATGATCCTAAGTATTTGAACATGATGGTACACAACTGAAATAATGAAATAATAATTTTCCAAATACAGATGAAACTAGAATCTCTAGTTTGTATTTTTTATGAACCAAAACAGAAATATGTATATAGGTTTTCTTTGCCTAATTGGCCACAATTTCATGCATTTCGTACATTAAGAGATATAGAATCAAATTTTCGGAATTATGAAGATAAGTTAGATAATTTAACATAGGATTATAAAAATGAATAAACGTAAAACATTGAACCATAGGCGGTATTAGAATAAACATTCCTGAATGTCTAATCGAGGGTGTTAACCAATTACACCACTTTGGTCCCATCAGAGTCTTATATTTTCGTAATTATAAGTCTCTGAAAGGATAGTAGATCATTGATGAAAACAATACGATTTGATGCTCCGCTAGCCATCACATTCACGCACATTCATCTAAAGTTCAATCGTTTTGAAGTGAGGAGTGTAGGTTAGATTATTACTATGGTTGGTTATTAATCTGACTACTAATTCAATGACAGCATTCCAGTTCTTATATATTTCAATAGAAGTGACTGAGAAATGTTCTGGGTAAGTATAAAATAATTTAAGGTTTCTTTGCCTAATTGACTAGACATCCAGAAATATATATAAAAATAAATGTAATATAAAAACCGGGATGCTGTCATTGAATTAGTACTGTCAGATTAATTACCAACCATAGTAATATTCTAACCTACACTCCACACTTCAACAGGAGAAGAGAGATACAGCTGTCTGTGACTAATAGACATGTTGTCACTGTTCAACCTGGAGAACCAAATCTTTGCCTAATAGCTTCCAACACGAGATGTGTTTGTAATTCACTTTGCATTTTTTCGTGGCCGTCACTTGGCGGTAGTATTTCCAACTGTTTCCCCGTCGGTCGATCGTTTTTGAAAAAAAGCAGACTTAATGAAGTCAATTAAGTTTGTTTCTTTCCCCAAAGTTTCCATGTCTCTCTTCGTGGCAAGATATCTGTTATTTACTAATTTTCCTCCACCATTTGATAATCTCATGAATTATTACTTTGGATAACCTTCAATCATTTCAACTTCTTCTACAAGAGGCTGATAATTCCAAGAACTACCATATTCACGAATTGACACTGGACCTGGAGACAGAAACCATGTTGGTAGAGCATCTTCATTATCTCCTCATACAGCCTAAAAAAAGTAATGCTTGATTCAACACCATGTCCCATTTCTCCTTTTCGAAGCTTTGAGATTTTAATCCAAGCTTGATACTACTCCATATAATCCAATTCCTCTACATGTTCATTACCTGCCGGGTTATAAGGTGTATTTCTTTGTTATGGAACCATTCCTTTAGATCGATTCAGATGAATTAATCTTCTCTATCGAAGGTAAGCGAAATATTGTAAAAATATCAGAAAGGATTTAACGGTTTTGCTGTCATATCTACAAAAGGAAACGCAAATGGAAATCTTGAATATTTATCAATTACAGTAAGAAGATACCGATTCTTTTAACGTGAAGGCATAGGCAATCTTTCTAAAGTCATAGCTTTTATGAGCTGGCCTTTTCATCATAAAACGCGGTTTCACTTCAGCACATATTTGACAAGATGAAGTAATTTTTCTGACATCGCCAACAGTGTATGGCGAATGTTTGCTACTCATGCACCATTCCAGTTATACCAGGAAAACAAGGAGATTCCTGAAATGAATACTGCTTGTGATCAATATTCATAGATGCATTTATTCAAGAGGAAGCGTCGGCTACTGCATTAGTTTTTTTTGTTCCATGATTAAACGGGGAAATATTCAATTGCCATCTTTGAATTCACTTTTGTGTTTAATATCGAACTTGAAGGCCACTAATCGCTGATCAGTAATAAAACAAAAATTTCGACCAATTAGCAAATGTCTCAATTTTCTTAGTGCTATAGAATACTCATTTTTCCAAATATGAATGTTTCAATTCACTACCTTGCAAAGTCCTGGTGAACAAAGTAACAGGTCTACCTTCTTGAGACAATGTAGCTGATGAATTATCTGAGGCATCCGTCTCCGATTGAAGAGGTAGTGAAGTTACTGAATTCTGTATAGCATTTTCAATATCTGTAAAACTTGCTTAGGCGTCAGCATTTAGGGTAAGTCTTACATTTTATAAGAGAGTGCATAGTTTTGTATCCATATTGGGTAATGACCAAACATGCCAAGAGTTCGACGATGCGAGCCAATGTATGTAGGTATATCAATTGATCGCTTGCAAAATTCACATGTTTGGTGGGGCCATATTTATTAGTAGCAGAAAGGAATTTATTGAAATTGTCATTATGTTCATACTTCGTTCTTACCACATAAATTTTTACAAACATTCGCTAAATGTCTTTTCTGATTGTACAATTGAATCAAAATCAGGACAAAATATTCTTCCTTTGGTGCACTTTAGTCCCACAGAAGAAGCATTTCTCCGCTTTGAACTTATGTAAAACAACAACAGTAGCTAATGATTGTCGTTGTGCGAACGAATATTAATCAGGAAATTGGTTCTTCGAAACATATTTTGCAGCGAAATGAAATTAGTTGGTCCTTCGATCCAGGTTATACTTACCAGTAAGTGTTTTGGATCGCTCTCATCGGTATCTTTCTCAGCTTTATTTCGTTTCTACAGCTACCTACGTCACCAACATATCTCGGAAGTCTCCGGACAGAATTCACTGTAGAAAAGTGAAGTTCCAGCTATACGTTGGCAGTATACTGTGGATATAACTCATCAAGTTGGGTTTCTGAACCTTTCTATTCCAAGATCTATTTCATTGATTCTCATATTGCATATGCTTATGTGAACATAACATCGAAAGTATAAGTATTAAATTGACTGTAAACATTGGTAACATGAATTTTGTAAATTGTTATAGTTTAAAGTAAGTAATTAACAACCATATAAAAAATAAATCATAAATTCAATATCAACATGGAAAAAGAAAATATAGTTGATCAAAGAAGATACACTAAAGAAGAATTACTTATGTAGGCACATTATTAAGTGGTTATGAGAATTCCGATATTGGATATGACTGTAAGATAGATTGGATATTAGATAATCTCTTCAAACAATTTCGGAAACATTAGTGTCAGTAGACTATTTTCAAATAAAAATAGAACTCAATAATAATTGAGAACAGATTTGAATAAATTAAATCGGATTAACAAATCAAGTCAAAGTTTTAATGATAATGAAAGTGTTCATTCCAATAGTAGTTCAACCTCTCATATCAGTAGAATGTCAGTAGGTTCAAATACATCTCACAAAAAAGAATCTTGTGACACTTACTGTCACAGGATCTATCAAAATGTACCACAAAATCAAGAAGTCTGGGACTTCCTGCATAGAATAAAGACATAAAATAGATCGTACGTCATATTGATGACGTAACTTGAATCTTAGATTGAAAAATTTCGGACACTTCTGCAGGTTGAATATATACGCTCGATATATTTTTGACACAGCTTCATGAATATCAAATGAAAGGTATGAATTTGATGATTTTTAGTGTAAAAAATCTAATACGGCAGATATAAATGGAAAAAACGTTAATTTTGTTGCAACTATAGCTTTATTGATATCAATGGAAGGTCTTGACCACGGTCGTACATACAGGTCTGGGAACTCGAGGCTGTTTCCTATGTGAGAAGTGAGTCCGCTAAGCGTCATTTGTTGCATAGGTGGCGCGTCAGTCGAAGAATGATCTCTGAAACGTATACGATCTGACAACTGTCATTCTTGACTTGCAAACACAAGGAATACCGGCGTTTTTAGAAAAAAATTACGAAACCGTGCATTGTGCCGAAATGCAAAACGGGGTACAAAAGTGTTAAACAAGAAACTTCTGTTTTTAAAGGGCCGAAAGATGCAGAAATGCGAAAAAAGTGGATGCTTGCGATTCTGGATAGAAATCGTTTTAACGAGGTCTTTTATGTGTGCGAGCATGTATAACGAAAAAACGGGAAGTTATTTTTAAGGTGAGTAATACATTTTAACAAGAGTAACAGTTCTAATCCTCTCTCAAATCAGAATAGTAAATATTTTACTTAATAATGTGATTGTTGTCATACTTCGATCCAAGCGCTAGCTGGTGGCTGAGCGAGGGACTACGAGTTTGGCGACATGTAAGAGACTCATGTCAAACATACGAGTACCCAGACCTGTATGTACGACCGTGGTCTTGACTTCTAGAGTACAATATTGATACATACCGATCTATGAGCTGTCAACAGTCTTTCTATGAACTGTCTTATATCTTAAATATAACGCCATCTATCTATTATAGTGGTAGCCATTATATGAAGTGTCAAGTGGTTATCAATGTGCTGTCAACTAATCAAAATATGAGTATTGTAGGTATTAAAACGCGCGAAACCACTCCCGAGGCGGGAAGTGAACTTGAATGAAAGTCTCTCAGTTGCACCAGAAATAATAATCTTTAACGTATGCTCATTAATATTGAATTAGAACTTGAAGGATACTCTGTATTGATGGATATTCAGAGCTTCCACTCAGATTTCACTACACGGGCCGACATAGCCTGAGAGAAGCGAGTGCTGGACATTCTACTAGGATATGAGAGGCAGTTTCCTCCGCCTCTCCACATCTACTACAACCTGCGTCATCAACGATGCACATTGAGTGTAGATATTTTTTAAGAGACAGTGTCCTGTGAGAAGTCCTGTCATCAGTTTTAAGACTCTTCCTCTCATACAGAGAAGGGTTTTGAGCGTTTAGGCGATGTGGAGCTTCGACTGCCTCATACCGGGGGCACTGCGAAAAAACCGAGTCATCAGTATCTATCAGTAGCTCTCTGAGGTGCCTAGAGAACCCCGTTTGGTCAATTCATCGGCCACTTAGTTTCCTTTCACGCCAGAGTGGGCAGGTACTCATACTATCTGAAGTCAAAACAAGCCTCGAAGTCACACTATGCACGAGAAGTGCGCCCAGGGCCGCTCGGCTGTCAGTGCTGATATATAGCCGCCTATCTGGGTAATATAGTCTCAAGTTTTCCAGGGCACAGATCCAGATTGCAGACATCGGCCTGGAGAACGATTACATGAGCACCTAGGGGAACTGAACGCTTCCATCTGATGTGTGTGCACGAGTAGACCCGGTTCCGCTAGAGTCGTCAGTATTGAACCCGTCCGTGAACCAGACGGGTCCTCCTGGTGGAAGTGATCCGGAGGCTTTATTCTCCCAGTTCGTCCTCTGGGTTATGAGGACGTCCGGTGTTTGGAACCTGACAGCAGACACCATCGCATCCTGCTTCAGTCGGAGGATCGGGCAGCTTCCAGCAGCCCAATTTCAAATTTTGCAATGACCGCGAGGCATGGACGCACCGATCCACTGACCCAGATTGGCAAACCTATACGGCATACCTGCAGGCACTGTTTCAATGTGGAAGTGTGGGGGGACGATCCCCACCAGGACTGTTCTAATTCAGTTATCCTGGGATTATTATTATGTAAGTTGATACCAATTGGAATAATATTGAAGGGGTAGAATTATTGATGTCACATTCCCCTATAATGGTTGGTTATTAAGTGTGTATCAGCCTACACACCTTGTAGTTGCAGATTGGAACCCTATATAACAACACGAGGGTAGTTGTGTTTGCTTGTGTTCAATACGAAGATAGCTGTGTATTAGTTAGACCCTAGGAAAGAGTGTTATACTAGGGGTTGAATGCTCTTCTCAACCTGAAGTTGTTATTAGTAGAAGGGGGGTAGTTTGAAGCTGCCACCAACCCCTCTTGGCCAGGTAGCTCAGTGATAGAAGCATCGACCTGCTAATCACTGTGGCTTCCAGTCGCGAGTTCGAATCCGATGGCCCGAGAAAGTGGTGAGGCAAGATACAATGCGTCGGTAAGCCTAACTGAGACTGCCCTGGTTGCTTACCACATGAGGGAGTGTTTAGTGGGTATACCTGGGGTATAAACCAGAGGATTAAACTCGGACTCAAAGACTCGCACACTACCTTATGGAATGTTACAGGCCCATAAAGAGTTTCAACCACCTCACTACAAAAAATAACCTGTTATAGGTAAGTTACTACAATAATCCAGGAGACGAAATTACTCTGTGTCTAAGTAATATCAAACAAAAGTCAACTACGTAGCTGGTCTTACCGGTTATGTGTAGAAAGTTATGACAGGATATTCCTGTTTCAGGAGTCTCGGTATACTTGTAGCTGATATTCACTTTTCCTCTTCTAGGTTATCACAACGGAATAAAGTTGGAAATGACAACAGAGCGAACAATATGTAGGTATGTATAGATGTATATTGCAAAAAATAAGCAACAACCAACTGGGCAAATGCCGGATAATCAAAGTTAATTTGCTACAAATTTAATTCGGGTAACCTATTATCGGAAAGCTGCATATTAACTAGACCTCAGCAGTCGCTACAGAATGAAAACGAACTTCGGTTGACGTACTTTGCGGGACGTTGGAAAAGTCAGAAGGACTGAGCTTACACAATAACAATTATCTATATGGCCGCTGCCTCAATACTCTCTCTAACTTGATCATCCTTCCCGAGTTCTGTTAGCAAGCTACACAACTGAGGATATGAATTTAAATGTCTAGCATCAAAGAAAATAACGTAATCTAGCCAATAGGATTGGCCACACTAATTAAAAATGAGGTACGAATGTAACATTAATTCTTACTATAAAAATATCTGTCCTGTCACAGCAATAGAAAGCAAATTGTACCTATAGATGAGTTGCAATATTGTCGAATAGTTCGCACCCAATATATGCGCGGTGTTTTATTAATCTTAATAACTCACAACCCTGATACAACGCCCCAATAGGGGATTGATATTCATAGGATAATCAAAATCAAAAACCTCTGAATTGGAGGCTATCAAATTTACACAATCAAACTATAAATGTAAGGGGTGAAAGTTCTAGAATTTTTACTCGGATCTCTAGCACATATAATTGTCTCGACTCACCAAAAGTGTCCCTCGGAGCTTTTTACCGTACTTCCAAAGGTTAATTCACTTTCACTACCACTTTGGTTTTTATATCGGTTCTGAAATCCCTCGTTCGACTGGTTTTCTGGCGATTACGGCGAGATGTGGCAATTTGTTGTCGCGTAGCCCGTAAGCCAATTTTGAAGTCAGCGTTGCCACTTATAACTTAATTATCGAATTGTAACATTATTTTACATAAGATTATACGGAAAAATAATATTTAATATAATCGATAATTATAACATAATCTTTAATCTCCCTGTGCGGAAATTTCTTATTCACGATTCCAATTGTATGCAATTAACAACTGACAACAAATTTCAATTAATTAATGCTGACCTCTTTCGGTTAGTAGCAAAGATATTACACAAGGATAAAAATCAGACCTACCGCCGTCTATGTAAATATTCCAGCACTAGTCTTGGAGAACTTTTCATGTACGAATGACAGTTTTCATTCAACGCAGAGGAATCCCCTAGTCATCACGCTTATTGTAATTTTTTATTAGTTTATTATTTCTATATTTATTAAATAAAGCTAGTGTAGTGTAGTTGTGCTTATATTATGAAGTGCGTAGGTTAACCATACCATTTTATAGACCTAGTCTTTTGTGTTCTGTTTTTTTTAATAATATGGTTAGTACAAGTAAACGCAGCATTATTCATGATGCTCCGATTCTGTTTCGGAAAGGGAGGCAAAGAGATTTAGATTTCAAAATGTATACAGGCGAGTAATTAGACTACAAAAATATAGCGATGAATGGGAACGCACTCCTGATTTTAAAGGATGGTTAAAACCTGTAAGAGGTAAAATAAATGATATAAAATAAGTTTTATGATTTTAATACTATTTTTTAGACAGAAATTTTCGACCAAAATATATTGCTTGTGATAAAGAATTTCAAGCAGATTTAACTGTTTTGAAAAATCACAGCAAGGGAGCTAAACATTTAAAAAATGTAACGAAGATTGCCAAAAATCACAAAAATGTTTTCTGACAAAAACGAATATAAGGATCAACTGAGTGGGCCAGAAATCAAAATTCCTACCTTAATAGCAGAGCACAATCTACCAATGAAACTCTGTGATCATTTAATTCCTCTATTGAAAGTTACAGGTGTTTTAAAACATGTTTTGGCAAAATCCCATTTTGAAGAACTAATCGAACAACTTAGAACAAAAAAGTTTAGCATTTTAGTGGATGAATCTACAGACATAGGTGTAGTAAAAAATATTTGTGTAAGGTACTTTAGTGATGAAACAAATGAAGTAACTACAAAATTTTTGAATTTGTTCCAATGTTTTTCAAATCAGAATCCAGATGAAGCAGATATACCTTTTCAAAATAATATAGGTTTTGTTTGGTGCCAATAACTCAGTAGTAAGTGGGTTAAAATTAAATCTTCTTGGGATTATAGTACAAAAATGTATCTGCCACTCTCAACACCTATGTACGAGTGCTGCTTGTAAGGTTTTGCCCCATCATTGTGAAGATTTGGCCAGAAACATTTTTAGTTATTTTAAAAACAGCACAGAATTTCAACATTTTGTGATGTGGAACCCCACAACATCTTACGACCATCACAAACTAGGTGGCTTTCATTACTGATGGTAGTGGAAAGGATAATTGAGCAATGGAATCCTCTTCAGTTATATTTTGTTAGAGAATGGGCTTAACATAGATTGCAAGCTTCAGAAGTTGTTGCCAATAAACTGAATGATGTGGAAACAAAACTTTTTTATGTATTTCTTCAATGGGCTTCACCAAAATTCGTAAAATTGAATGAATACTTTCAATGTGAACGTGTCATAATTGCACACGTTTATGAAGTTGTCTGCGAGACATAAAGAAATTTTGTCAAACTATTTACAACAAAGTTATATTCATAAAACACAAATATGTGGAATTGATTCCAACAATTCTAGCCAGTTCATTGATTTAAAACAGATATATCTTGGTGTTCGAGTGCTGCAGAACATTGACAAATTAAACATACAGGAAAAATAAGATTTCTACATGTCATGCCTTCAGTTCTTAATTATTTCCGCAAATGAAACGAAAATGAGGTTTGATTCCAATGATAATATTTTGTCAGAAATAACAATATTTGAAATAGGGTATTTCAAACCAAAACCCGCATCAATTTTCCCATTAATCAAGTTACTGCCTAGAATTGTAGATGAACAAAATATAGAACTCATTCAAAAAATTGATGACCAGTGGCGACTGTGTATTGCCAGTCACAATTAAATATCAACTCGAAGTGTTAATGGGGAATGCTATAGTTTTATTGCTACCCAAAAATTGGTAAGTTCAATGTCATCCTATCCTATAAACATGTTACAGTCACAGATGAGGATGTTTATATTAATTTTGAAATGCAATAATTTTATTCACATCCTTTAGTTATATTAATAGTTTTTTTTTGTTTATTGATCTAAAATGTTAGTTTTCAACGGGGATAAACAAATCTTATGTGCATTTTGTTATTTCGAGGAAATTCCTATTTCTAACATAATTTTCAAGCAAAATTGATAATTTTGACAACACCGTAACGTAATTCCTTCATCGGCCTGTGGTAACGCTGGTCAAAGTCCACAGACAGTTGTATTGTATATATTTACCAAGTGCTCGCGCAGATGGTGAAGATGTATATCGCTTCTGAATAATGTCTAGATATCAACTTATCAACTTAGACGGGGTGTGAGTGTGACTGCTGACTGTGAGTGTGAAGTTAGATTGTAGACAAGCCGGCGGTCCGACGTGAAAAAGGGACATCAACAAAAATTGAACTGAACTATTTCCCTTGCAAATTATTATTCAAAAGTCGATTGCTCAGCATATTTTTTGAATCTTTCTTACCACCAAAAGAATATAGTTACGAAATAATAAATAAAACTACTTTGTTTTACTATCACTGATATTTAATATTATTAAATATCAGTGATAGTAAAACAAAGTAGTTTTATTTATTATTTCGTTAAAATGATAAACTATCACAAAGTAAGGCTTCCACAATTGAATTTTTGAATATAGTTGCACTCCGCGGACACATATTTAATTATCGAATTTAATTTAACCTTAATTTGTAGTTGACCTCATTACTGTTATAACAACAAAACATTTATATGTTTGATTGACTGAGTTAATTAATTCGAATACAAAAAAAAGCTAAGGCCTTCAAAGTTTCTGTATTATGATGTGAGTACTGATTTCTAAACTTGCATTAATCCCCACACTAACTCTTTTATTTCAACCTCCCTTGCTCTTTACGTATTTCTCACTCAACTAAATTATGTACTTTATTCTCTCCACAAAACAATCGAACAGGAATTTGTATTTAATACTTTAATAGATACAACAAAAAACGAGGTTATTAAGTGAAACAGTATTTCTCGTTACTCAGTCTTAATTTAATTTAAATTAAAACTTATTAATAGACATTTAAGTTATTAATTAGTGGAATATTCAATTTATATTTGATTAAAAATGAATTTGGCAAAGATATTTTTCAGACAAAAAAATGTGATAAGAAAAAAATTAATATTATACTTAACAAGTTTGCTAACCCAATTTTGAAAAGGAAAATTTCACATGAACTTACCTTTTCCCTAAGTATTTTAGTTCTTATACTTTGAATCCCTTGGTAGGTCTCGTGCTTCCCTCCTGCTTGTAAGTTTGAGTTCACCAATGAAAAAATTTCCCTACCTACCCAGGCTGGAGAATCGACAGCTCCCTTTCCGAATAATTTCCCTATTCATCTTTCGGTATGTATAGTTGCCTATTATGCGATATGAAGGGCTCTATTTCTTCATAAAATTCTCGCGAGCATTTTGTTTACTTAGCGGTTTATCGTGTGCTGGCGGAGTGTAAAAAGTGCAATTCCGGAATTCCGCTGAATTATACCCACTTCTTAAAATGCTGGTACAAATCCGTATCGTCCCGGGTTACAGACTTCTAACGCCAGACAGTTGGCGTGTGGAAATTTTCTTATTTGAATACGAATAAGACTTATAATTTGTTGAATTAAAAGCAATTTGGGTATAGCCTTTACCTAAAAAAAATTTGGAGATATTGTATCGCTCAATCAAGCAAATGATTTCGATTCCTCAGGATTCACCCTAAGTTCCTCGAGCTAACACCAGCGAGCCAGGATGGCAAGTGCAGTATTCTGCAGCTCACACAAGATAGCTGCTTGTCTTTCGAGGGCTACCAAGTCATCTGCGTAGGCTTGGGCATAAAACCCTGCCTCATTCAGCTCGAATATCTAACTGTCTACCACCAGGCATCAAAGGAGCGAAGACAGTACTTCTCCCTGAGGGCACCCTCGAGTGACAAGTGTACATGCAACGCTACCATTATAATGCGCCGTTATCAGTCTCTGCGAGACATGGTCTTGATCCACCTCACTAAGTTATGATCGACTCCTTGTTTCTCCGCAGCATTGCACATGGACTCGAAGGAGGTGTTGTCGAACGCCTCTTCGAAGTCCAAGAATACGCCTAGATCACGCTGTCCGAGACTGAGAGTCCGTTCAATCTGGGTTACCAGATGGTAGGCGTAATGTCGATGGTGTAGCGTTAATGCGTTGTCGAACGCCTCTTCGAAGTCCAAGAATACGCCTAGATCACGCTGTCCGAGACTGAGAGTCCGTTCTATCTGGGTTACCAGATGGTAGGCGTAATGTCGATGGTGTAGCGTTAATGCACTATCTTTGATATCGACCAGGCTCTCTAGCACTTTCAGGAGGAAAGATGTGACGCTGATAGGGCAGCAAGATTTAGATTGTGTCAAGTCAGTTCTTCCCGCCTTACAAATGTCAGCGACTTTGACCGACCTCCAGAGCATTGGTACAAAGCCAGATGCGATGCAAAAGCGAAAGATTCTGAGCACAGAAATGTTGATAAGCTCCATGCCCTCTTGTAAGAGAGCCGGGAAGATCCCATCCTCCCCCGGTGATATGTAGGGTACAAGGCTGGAGACAACCCAGCTCACCCTTTCATAGCTGCCACTTCCGAGAACACCCTGTAATCAAACGCTTTCGTGTTGACACGGAAGTCCCCGGACTATGGGTTCATCAAGGGACCCGGGGAAATGCATCGACATTAGATGTCGCATCGTCTCATCAGGCGATACTTTATAATCCCCGTTCTGCAGGATCACTGATCCTATACCAATTGACCTCTGTGAACACATTTCATCTTCGGATCTAACCCATAATAGCTCTGGAGCTGAGGGTTAGATCGATTATTTCCTGCCTAAGTGAGAAGAAATAGGTAGGCATCGATCCTCTATTGAGGACCTCAAGCTGGAGGAGTGCCACACTATGCCCCTCATAACGACTAACCAATTCGACCACTCCCGCAGGTGGTGGTGCCACATCCTGAACGCGACCAGATCCTTGTGGTAGAAATCTGGCATTGGTAAGACGTCGACACCCTTCGTAAAGAAGCAGGCTCTCAGCACCTCCACGTAGGCCCTTTAAACGGCTGCTGTATCAAATATCATATATGTTCATTGTGAGCTTTGAGAGCCTCTTATGCAGCACGGCAGTTGAGAACTTGGCGTGCTGTAGATTAGCCTGCAAAAAGCTTATTTGTCCACTAATGTTCTATATTTCTCAGCCTAGGTTGAATGCCGTAAGCCTGAGCACGAGTTCTGAGAGGACCGAATGGTCCTTCAGTCTCTCCATGTATCGCCTCGAAGATCTCTTGCGATAGCACCGAGGGATATTACTTGGAGGGGGAATGCTGGTAGACACCGAGTAGGAGCCTACCTGCTGGAGGGAGGAAGGTTCCGAGTATTTTGACATATACATTATAACTATACAGAACTATTTGGTTGATTCCATTAGTTTGTTTTGAATACAAAAATTGATGGAGAAATATGTGTCATGTAAAGTTTACCTGTCAAAATTTGCAAAGAGAATTACGGTTGGGCAGATCCCATTTGAGTTCGCTATTAATATTATAGATTAAGAAAGTTGTGTCAACATGTTGTACAGTTAGCAGTCGCCACTGCTTCAAGGTTTTCTATAGCACTTACAAATGTCACGCTGCGCACTGTACAATTTGTACAGTGTTATGTACTTCGGAATTTCATTATAAAATGAATTCTACTTGTTCATGTCTTGCATTGATGAGATAAATGAAAACAGCAATAATGAGAAAATCATTTACTCATTGATAAACAAATTAATTTTTTCAAGTGTTAAATATAATACCGTTAGATTTTCAAAGTTCGCCTCTAACAATCAACTGTTTAATGGCAAATTTCTTGGTTTTGCCGGTGGGGGTATGTAACATGTTTTCGAGTATCTTAATGCCTGCGCGTAGTTTATATTTGTCCGGCATTTGGTCATTCACGTATTCACATAACACTTCAGCGGTAACGTTTGTATGAGCAGTTTTCAAAACGACTACACCCATCGGATGCTCAATATCTTGCTCATGGGGATATCCGAAGACAAAAGATTCTGAGACTGCAGGATGCTGTGATAGGACCGCTTCAATAGGAGTAGTCATGACATTGAATGTACGATACTTGATAATATCTTTCAATCGGTTCAGATGATAAAAGCAGCCATTCTCATCATACCGTACAATATCTCCCGTTTTAAACCAGCCTTCGGCATCAAACTGATCAGAAGAATCTGTGTTGTAGAATCCATTCATGATATATTTACTCTTCACTCTGAGTTCTCCGGGCTCCGTAGGTCCCACTATTTGCTCAGATTCTGTATCCACTACCTTGAACACAAGAGTATGATAATAAAATCACCATTATCACTGTCAGCAAAGTGAAGGTCATACTCAATACTAACAATAAACATTTTCATGATCTGAATATTGTAATAATTTTTGTGGTAGAAATAGTGCAACTGCAAATATAGTGGAAGTAATTAACTATTTGCTTAGATTTCAAATCCACCACCTTAAACAAAAGAATAGAATTACATCTCATTAATATCGTCAGCGAAGTTATGTTCATACTCATTAATATTGATTAATTGATCAATGCTCTTTAGGTTTAGAGTTCTATTTACTTATAATCTTGTGAATATGAATATTCTTATATTATGTCCCGAAAAGGAGTTTCGCCTTCCTTAGGATAGTTTCGGACTACAGAAGGTAAAAGATGAATAATAACAAAGTTATTATTATAATAAGAAACTACAAATTTCAAATACTGATTCAGTTAGTAAATAGTATAGAAGTGGTAACTTATTTCATTATGTTATGAATCTATTTCCATAAGCTTCCTTCGACTTTAGATAAAAAAGCATTCATTTCGAATTAATGATTGATCGTATTATTATTTATTCAAATTATAGACGTAAATATGGTCAAAATATCTGTTCATTATTTTACTGTTTTTTTTTAATATTTTCACTTTTGTATACATTTTATACATATTTTTATCAAAGGAACTCCATTCCATGAACGTGTTAATACAAAATAAACTTCTTTTCAGGAAAAATGGTTTTGACCTAATGGCTGTAGTATAAGTACCCTTTGTCCATGCAAAAGCTTGGCAATAAACAAGCAAATAAACAGAGGGTCGAAAAGGGCCGGATTCAGATAATTATGTATTTATAGGTAATTCGAAAATAATTCTAAGGAAAACATGTAATCATACAATTTACGATAAAACTTAACTTTCACCTGCTATGTCTTTATGCCTATTTACAATTATTCAGTTCGGATCTCTGAAGTAATATTAGCTTGATAAATTTATGGCCGGTAGTTTACTGCATCATTAAGTCCAACCATTTTTCGTGAAAATAACTTTAGCTATTAAGTTCATCAGATTGAATTCAACAAAATTGTTCTATCACATTCGTGCAATAATAAATGAACTTTTCAAGGTTAGTTGTTATATTGTTCATATTAACAGGCATGGATTCTGCATGCTATTTAATTGGAATCCTGAAAAATTTGATCTAATTGCTATTTATACCCTATTATTGTTGACATCATAGCGTCCTTTTCTTAGCCAAATATAAATTGATTTTAATATTCTAGTATGCTTGTTTGGTATATTCCTACGCCAAAGGATTTCCGCGACTGACGCTTCGCCAAAAACCCTCCAGGATTTTGACAATGAGATTTGAGTATTTCCTAAAAGTGATAATTTCTTTAATTTAGCTTCATTATTATAATCGGTCCGATTTGATTCAAGATAGTTGTTCTTTATTTCTCTACCTTTATTTTGATATATTGTATGCTCCCCTAACTATTCATTTCTATTCTAAATGTCACTTATCACTATGATGCCATTTCACAATACATGATTTTTTATTGATATTACTTTTAATTGGGTTCACTTAACTTCGGAATTCATTCAAGTTACTTTATTTTCAATTCTCCATCTTTCAATCACTCTTAAACTCCTATCTTTACTTGACTCTACACTATTTATCAGTTATCTATTCACAAATCAGTTATATCTCCTTAACTATCTTTCATCCTTTTGATTCTTACTTATCTAATAAACTATTAACAAAGTCTTGAACCAACTTAGTCCCACTTGTTATTACACGCATTGCTTAGTGTTCTTTCCATTCTATAATGGTCCTATTAATTATATTTACACCATGTCATTAATGTCCATTCTCCTTTACAATCTTATAACTAGAGTTGACAGATGCAAATGGTTATATCGTGTCTGATGGGAGATTTGCATATCTATAAATTCGCCTCTTCAAACCCCTCAACAGGTGTATTTATCAAAGAACAATTTTCCTTTGGTAACTTTTCTGGACATTGCCAAATCACAATAATTTCTTTTTTAATATTTTTCTCTTTCTTGAATGAAAATGGATATTGAAAATTAAATTCACTCACAAATTACAATTTTTCCTTATTTATTCTTAAGTTGTTTACTGATATGCATCAATTGTTTGAATTCGGGAAACGAGATGGCGGCAGTTAAGCCGATGTCATCACCTGTTTCTGCGAGCACAGCCCGCGGACAACAGCTAGTACTTAATATCATATTCTTGTCTAGCTACAATGAATGATATTCTGTAAGTCATTACTGTTCTAGGTGTAAATTTGCGGAATATTCTCATGATACTATTCAATAATATCAGTGTCAACATATTTCCAACTTACCTTATATGACTGGCCTGGGTATGGTCTTCCGCAAGATTCTGGATGCTTATTCTGTAACATAATATCTGTTGGTTTATTGGCGTCAAACGTAAGCACGATACCGGTGATTTCCGTTTGTCCATATGTTTGAAATATAAGTGATGTTGGGAACGACTCTCTTAGTTGTTTCATATGTTTCTTGCTGACTGACGCTGCTCCTGCCAATACCAATCGTACTGAGCTAGTATTTCTGTTGTTTCTAATGGCATGTAGGTAAGCAATGTTAGCAGGGTTCACAAATAAGAGATTTACCTACAAAAACACATTACTTTTACCACTGAGCTACCTGACCCCTATATACCTAATAAGTCAATCTTATTTTTGTCATACAATCATTTTTTAGAGAAAGAGTTTAGTAATTTTTGGAACGAGAAGAAACTCAAACGAAAACTCCGACACAAACCAAGAAATTGAGTAACTCATTTCAAAAAATTATAAGTAAAATATTGATGATGTGTTATTGGGCACATCTAAATCACAAATAATGAAACGTTTTTATAATTTAGACCGTAAGCTCGAACGAATTTCGAACTTTGAAGACAGGTATCCCAAATTTATAGGGGAATATATGGATAACACGAAATTAGTTACTGATTGAAAATGATTTGATCTGATCATTTTGATCTTGCTCATCACGCTGTTATGAAGGTATCAAGTTTGACTATAATACATTTTCAGCGGGTCTGCAAAAACGGAAACTAATGTTAGAGTTTTAATAATAATCTCATGGTAGGAACTAAACTACAATAAGATGTATTCAGTGCTGGATCTAGGGGTAAGTCAGACTCATGCCACCCCTGCACCTGTATGTCAACCTTAATGTGCAATATTAGACTTGCAGGATGATGAAAATACAATTATATACAAGTAAATTAAACTGTATGCATCAGGTACTAAAGGTGTTGGATGCAGTTCCTTACATAATAATTTTTTTTTCAGAAAAAGGGTTGATGGCTTCTTCATTATTTATTGAATTATTTTCTGAGCTATCTATAGAGAGAAATTAAACGAATTTTGGAGTCAAAAGGTGGAAGTATTCGATTATCAACTTCTAATGTACGATTATTCAGTTTGCTGGAACTATCAAGTACATATTTGGATAAGCGTCAATCAAAATTCTTTCTTGAATTAGATCAAAAAAGAACTATTGGTTCAGTATTTCCCAAGTTAACCCTTGAATCCTGCAACTGGTCACGAAGGACGTGAAATTTCAATAAGGAATATTTCTCGGATAGGTTTGAAGCACATTTTTTCAATTTCTCATCATTTAAGCTTTTCAATTATTCATAATTCAGAAAATAAAAATTGTCGTTGAGTGTAGAAAGACCTCGCTAAAAGAACCGGATACGTCCACATTTTATAATTTTTAAAAATATGGAAAAAACTTTCTATTTTTGGGTATTTCTTTCAAATGGAATATCATATTTTTTTTTGTAGATATCAAAAACATTATCAGAAAAAACCAAAGGAGCTACACTTTCTTCAAATTTGGACAGCGAAAATAGTTACAGTGAAAGCCAACAAGGGAAACGCGAAACGCGCACAATCTTCAAAATACACTAGCCTCCCATGGACCGTGAGTCATAATGCAGTGTGATACCTCCTGACAATTATTTCAATTTATGCTTAAGTTATATCTTCTGAACACGGGCGGGATATTGAACCTCTAAAGAGATTTCATGGTTCATTTACTATAAACAAGAAACAACCACCCTCATTCACTAAAAAATACTGTTACGATACTGGGAATCTTTCATCAACCTTCAACTACTTCGATCTATTGACGATGCCTAAGTTGATGTCCCTCTCTACTAAGTGTCTAATAACTAGCTACAATGAATGACATTCTGCAAGTCATTATTGTTATGAAAAGGCAGAATAAATTATCCCCCTCCCCCCTGGAAAAGATTTCTCACCTTATACTCTTCGATTACGTTCCATACATCGTTAGGTTCGAACTGTGCAGCAACAATCTTTGCTGATCCTGTTAGAATGGCTGATAAAGCATAGTTTGCCCCGGAAATCCAATATAGGGATGCGTGTGACATCATAACATATTGATCGTCGTCAGAGAATTTAATGCTATAATTACTCAAATCAATCGAATTACCAAGTTTCCAACAGTGAATCAGGTTCACAGTTTGCCCCAGTAATCCATAATGACTGGCACATATTCCTTTAGGTTTTCCCGTAGTTCCGCTACTTAGAAAGATTTGCACTGTTTCCTTGTTACTCTTCAATGGCACTGGTTGGAATAATTCTTCGCCATCCACCGGCTGCATTAAACTCGAGAATGAAGTATTCTTGGAGGATTCTCCAAAAACGATAACTTTGCACTTCCATTGAGCTTTTTCCATACATCTTTCGATCTTGTCTTCCACATTTTCGGCAACAAATATTATTCTGGGTTTCATAAAACGTAAGTGATCAGAAATATCTGCTTCTGGTTCGATTGTTTCGAGTGCAGTGAACTTTGATCCGATAAGTGCAGATGAAATGAAGGGTATGCAACTGTTTATGTGGTTGTGACTGCATGAACATATCAAGTCGTTCTTTGTGATGCCTTCGTTCAGCAAATACAGAGATGTCCTAATACTGCGGATTCTCAAATCTTCATATAAGTCCACTTCTTTCGTATCAATCACATACTAAAAAAGTGACAGTTTTTATTACATGGAACAAATAATATAGAATATATTTTCTGACTGCCTTATGTGGACGGAGTCCGCATTGTAAATATTTACTAGTGAAAATTTCAGTATGTCTTAATTCTTACTGAAAATTTTAAATAAAATGCTTTTCATACTGTGATATGTGCCTATTCAATTCAAGACGTGTTAATAGTGTACTGAATTTTGTAATGCACAAATATAGAATACCATTACGACTTCTATAACGAACATTACCAACCCTCCAAATTTGGAAAATAAATAATTTACGATAATCTATGAGAATGGAAACAATAAAATTGTAGTTAATGACGTAATCATATTTACCATTAGAGAACGAATTTCCAAGAATGCATTCAACCAATCTTTTGTTGGAAAAAGTGATTTTGTTCATGACCAAAAAGAAGTAATACGCTGGGAAATACAATTGGATCAAACATTCATTGTTGAACTAACTTTAATACACTATCAGGCTATTTATTGATATACTAGTTCTTAAAATAGGTGAATGCATACGATGAGTAAAGTTGTGAATGTAGTACATTTGAGAATTCTAAAAGAGATTTCAAAACTTTTCTTCATTCGTTACTAGAAAGGAATATTTCTGAAGGAAAACAATTATTCCTCACCAATCGGTAAAAAATAGTAAAGATCTACAGATGAGAGAAAATAATATCGTTGTGATTTTCTTTATACTGTGAAGTGCATCGTCACTTTTGGCGTTGAATACTTAGAGAATAAATTTTACTCCTAGGATGCCTGTTTTTGATAAGGTTTACTCCTCGTTGAGAACTTCTGCACTCTCACATTGCTATCGATGGATAGTCTTGTCTCTAGGGTAGCTTCAGTGAAGGTATAACCAGGGCCCGAAATGAGGCAAAATGAATAGTGTATTATTCCGATTAGAGATTTATGCCATGCATCCTAAATTACATGAACTCACAATATTCTATTTTCTTATTTCAATATTGCTTATCAAATATGAACATATAAGACATTGTTTTCTTTAATGATTCGACAAGGCCTCGACCGTGTGGATGACATCGGAAGCAATGCTGGTGTCTAGGTCAACCTTCATCGAACTATAAATGTATAATTGACGAAATACAAGCTGTCTGTATTTAAAATTATTAGATGTTAGTTATAGAGGGAGTTCTAAGTTAGTATTAGAAAGTATTGTGTAGTACCGTTAGTCCGAAGATATGATAGCAGTTCATAGCAGAACTAATATAGTTCTGCTACCGTACAATGTAGTACCGTTCATTAACTAATCTAAATACATCATGTTTTCTACTCCAGTGTTGTGATTCCAACCAACTGTTTCTTATGTTCAAGATCTCTATGGAACTTCTTCAATATCCAGCTAACGAACCTATTATCTGGTAAAACATGAATTATGGTCTGCCGTTTGGAACTTTACTTAAAAAAAATTTATTGAGTAAAATACTAATAATTGAAGTCTCTTAAGTCGAGTAAGAATATATAAGATTATGAACGTGCTGTTTATTGATAACAAAGCACGTTGGCAATACTATGATACATTCTTTGTAAGTTAATAAAGTTCATTTTACCATAAATAGTCAAATCGTACATCTAAACTCTAAACACATGGCGTTCCTGGCAAACCAAAACAGACCTTTTGTCATAGCTTCATAATAGTTTAATATTGCAGGAATTTATTCCAACCGATACTTGATTAGAACTTAGCTAGTTTTGAAAAAATGGAGCGGAAATGGCTAAATAAACGGAGAACTGCCAATATTGGATTTATTTCTATTAAAAGACATCTACTGCAAAAGAAATTATTTGAATTTAAATATTTGGACAAATCTACGAAGGAATTTATGGAAGCTCAGAGGAATAAACTTGTTCACTAGGAGGGGGAAAAGCAGGGAATCTATATATTAGCGTGAAAATGATGGTTTTAAGCATGCGCCTTTAAGGAGTATTTAAGGGTAATTATTTATAAAGCAGTCTACTGTGCGGGAATTTTTATCCGTGCAAGTGAAAAACGTAGTGGTCTTGCATCAATCCTGGGTACTGCACTCAACCTCTGGTCATATCAGAAATCAGGTGCCAATTAACAGTTGACTGGATAATCTAATCTTCGGTTTGTTCCGCTCTATCCGCACTAGTAAGCATGTATAAGCTGTAACTATCTCATCAAAATATCTCCACCTACTTCCGGACAACACACAGCGTGTACATAGGTGTTAATTCTGTTCTCATTCACACTCCCACTTCCAGTACCTACTACCGGACAACACATAGCGTGTACACACTGTCAGTGGTTCATCCACAATCTCCAGCTCCAGCTCTGACATCCTACAATTATTTGTGCAAGGGATCAGGGGGAGCTAGCATGACGTTCACGTCGTTTTAATTGAAATATTTCCTGTGGTGTTATAGCTTAGTTATTCTACGACTATAACTTTTAGGTGTGGTTGTTTGGATTCAGTTTACTGTACAAAATAGAGCGAAAATATGAACGGAAGTATTGATGAGAGTAGGAACAGGAACTGTTCTCGACATGGCTGGGCAAATGCCAGGATCACAACCACAACAATTCTCATTACAAAAAGGGAAAAATATTAGATTATTACCGAGTTTTAAGATAAGTAGTCTAGCCCTACATGTTTTATATTGTTATGTTATGATTTAGATTATGTATATACCTACAGTAATCTGAGGTATCTCTCTCTGTTCAGCTCCTCTAGTCTAATTTGGCATAATGCTGGAGCTGAAGTATCACTGAATAATGGATATCTCTATCTCTACTCTATCGATATAGGTAGGAAGCGAAATCGGGAATTCCCCTGCATTCTAAACATCGGGAATTTACACATACATAATAGGTGATATTAATCTAGGCAAATAAGACATTTTCCACAGACCTCTCTGTACGGCGGGGTTCTTTGGTAGAAAAGTGTAGGTTTTGACATCTTAAAACTGATGTCATTGACGCGAAGGCTAGCGCAGAGGTGCGTTGTGATATATAGATACATATATGATACATGGTATATATGTATATATAAAATTTATAGCCAAGCAATGTATCAAGAAAAGTTTCAAACAAAAGTTGGAGGAAATAAAAATTCCCACAAAAAAAAATTCATAACATTTTTTGATTTTCCGCGGGATTTCCGCGTAAAATGCGTTAAAAAAAATTAAGCTTTTTCTTGATAAATTTTTAAATAAAAGTTGTTAAAAACGTATTTTCCTTCAAAACGAACGTTATTAGAAAAGTCAGAAGAAAATCATATTTAGGCATATTTTGCGCAATTAGTCAATAATTTGGCAGACAGTGCGCCTTAAAGAAGAAATGTAATAGCTCGTTGATTTGTCCAGAGATATAACTGAGTATAACAAATTAAAATTAGCGAAAATTCTTGGAAAATCATAGAATTTTCACCTTCAAACGTGTCATTTTCTAGGTTATTCTAGGTGTAGATTACAAATTTGACAACGTTATCTTGAAATAAGTATGCATTAGGTATATTTATACAGAGTATACTTTATATTATGGTTCTTTCGCCTACATTAAATATAAATCATACCAACGTACGTAACTGTGAGTCTCTTAGTATATGAACAGGTGAGTATCCAGAGTGTGAGGGTTTAACCATGCCAACGTAATGCCATTCACGCGTAAAATGTTGGAGAAGAAATACTCTAAACAATAACGGTTTAGATTTTGAATACACGTACATAATGTGATAAAAAAAATTGTCATAATAATAACAATAATAATAATAAGAAATAATAATAATAATAATAATAATAATAATAATAATGATAATGCTGATAATAATTATAATAATATTAGTTATAATGAATATTAATGAATCAATAATGATAAATATATTAATAATGTAATAATGACAATGTATGAATGTAATAGAAAAATTCGTCATCTATAATAAACGTTCTGAATTCAAAAGAAAAAAGAAAAACTTTAATAAGAAAAATATGAAATCTACAATCATTTAGAAAAAACCTGATGTAAAATTTGTAATCTACACCTACGAAAAGCTAGAAAATGACACGTTTGACGCTGATACAGAAGTGAAAATTCTATGATTTTCCAAGAATTTTCCACAATTTTCATTTTTTATACTCAGTTATATCCCTGGACACATCAACGAGGTACTACATTTCTTCTTTAAGGCGTACTGTCTGCCAAACTATCGACTAATTCCGAAAAATATACCCAAATACGATTTTCCGATTTTCCGTGAATAACGTTCGTTTTGAAGGGAAATAGATTTTGAATAACTATCATTAAAATTATTTTTTAAGAAAGAGCTTAATTTTTTATAACGCATTTTACACGGGAACCGCGCAGTAAATCAAAAAATGTTATGAATGATTTTTTGTGGGAATTTTTATTTCCTACAGCTTTTGTTGAAAACTTTTTTGAGCACATTACTTGGTTTTTGAGATATTGACTATAAATCATATATATATATATATATACATATACAGGGTGTTTAAGTTTTTTCGTTCATATCTTTGATATGAACTTTGATATTTGATGCGGGGGGGGGGGGAGGCTGGCGTTATGCACGGTTCCTCACATCCCAGCCATTGTATAGGTGTGCTAGGTTTAAAATCGGTTGTGCTAGGTGTAGACTCACTGCGCTAGCGTTTTGGAAAGAAAATTTGATGCGGGGGGCTAGCGTTATGCACGGTTCCTCACATCCCAGCCATTGTATAGGTGTGCTAGGTTTAAAATCGGTTGTGCTAGGTGTAGACTCACTGCGCTAGCGTTTTGGAAAGAAAATTTGATGCGGGGGGCTAGCGTTATGCACGGTTCCTCACATCCCAGCCATTGTATAGGTGTGCTATGTTTAAAATCGGTTGTGCTAGGTTGTGCTTGTTGTAGACTCACTGCGCTAGCGTTTTGGTAAGAAAATTTGATGCGGGGGGGGCTAGCGTTATGCACGGTTCCTCACATCCCAGCCATTGTATAGGTGTGCTATGTTCAAAATCGGTTGTGCTAGGTTATGCTAGGTGTAGACTCACTGCGCTAGCGTTTTGGTAAGAAAATTTGATGCGGGTGGGGCTAGCGTTATGCACGGTTCCTCACATCCCAGCCATTGTATAGGTGTGCTAGGTTTAAAATCGGTTGTGCTAGGTTGTGCTAGGTGTAGACTCACTGCGCTAGCGTTTTGGTAAGAAAATTTGATGCGGGGGGGCTAGCGTTATGCTAGCCCCACCCGCAAGGTTCCTCACATCCCAGCCATTGTGAAGGTGTGCTAGGTTTAAAATTGGTTGTGCTAGATGTAGACTCACTGCGCTAGCGTTTTGATGAGAAAATTCGATGCGGGGGGGGGGGCCAACATAACGGAGCTCTGCTCAGCCAGCGGCCTCTGTCTTTTGAACGTTCTTAGCTGGTGGAGAAGTCAGCTACACCAGCAGACCACTTCTCGCTTATGATGAATAATTCAAAAATTATGTGCCATGGTTTTCATACTCATGACGACTGTTTCGTCATCTTATGGTGACACGATATATGAACGGTTTTAACTAAGATCTACTATACACGCTTATGAAATGAAACTATCCTTTCAATCATACAACAGCGTACATATTCGGGATTATTGAATTCTATTACTTTATACGCATTTCTGTTAAAATGATATAAACTCGATCAACAGAAGTTTTCTACTTGACGAAACTGAATAATTATTCAAAATTTATGAGTTCCGTTACAATACCTAAGTCATTTTGGAATTTTCTGATTATTATAAGTTTTTTCAAATCATAGTCAACTCCAAATTTAGTAGAACTCTCAAGTTCGATGATCAGCATGTTTGCATGTATATTTCTATACGTATGTATATTGTTGTTATACCTATCGTTACCTCAGATACCTATAACGATTTGTTAGACTATATTCAGGTTTTACTCTTTTACAGGAGACAAATTCACGATAATTATCAAGAGTCTAGGATAAAACCAAATAATCTAGTAACTCTAAAGTGTTCACTTGTTAATGTACTAAAGCTGTCACTACAGTTTTTATAAAGTAGTGTAAGGTTTATTATTTTTTCCATATAATTTAAATTGCCCTAATGAGGACGTAGAATACGTCATAATTTGAAATACTATCAAATTTATATGATGAAAATATAAATATTATTAAATGACTAAACCAATAAAATAGGTGAACGTAATAACACAATAGTTCAAATTAAAACAATGAATAAATAGAACTTAAAAACGCATGTGCAATAAAATCTCAAATAAAACAAACAAATATATACAGCACAACATTTTAAAACTCGTACAGTGTGTTATTACGTTCACTGAGCGAATAATAAATTCAATTTGTTTGTCTTATAAGTATTTTTATTTCTAGTTTTATAATTATAGTCAGCTAAATTTTCTTCAAACAAGCACAGATGTTAACGCATATTAGTATCTGTGACAATAATAATAGTAATTTTTGTATTATGATGGTAGCCAAATTTTATGAATTGAGTTTCTTCCTAATTTATTTTCAGATTATTTTGAGTGAACCACCGTTCAGCTTTCTATAAAACCTCGAATGTTTTCGATTGAAGGTTTTCTGATGATGTTAATGTTGAACTAATTGAAGTATCATCAGCAAATTGTACCTCATATTCATTAAAATTTAAGTAAGAGGTCATTTGTATACAGAATGTACATCAATGGACCAACGGCTCTGAGGAACCACGTCAACACACCTTACTTTTTGTGACTACGATTTCATAAATAATATTTGCTTACGACATATTGCCACCGGTGTAACAAATATGATTCCAATAAATCAATAGCAACCTCTTTTGAACCGTACATTTCCACTTTTTTCATTCCAATTTCGTGGTTAACGTCATAACAAGCTTTGCTGAGATTATGTAAATCTGTTACCATCTGATAATTGGTACATAGTCGCAAAAATCGCGTTATTTAAAAAATGTTTATTATAAGGTTTTAACTATCGTTCTAGTTATCCTGTTTTATATAGAAGGCACGTTAATTTAGCTGTTTTTTAGACAAAATAACATCGAAAATATATGAAATTGATTGTTTCATTTTACTAATTTATCTATTTCATAATTTAATTCATAACAAACGTTTTCGTCTTTTTCCCAGATATTGAGAAAACGATTTCCAACCAACAACGTACTAAATCATTTTCCAAATCATGGATGCAGAATGTATTATTTGTCATCGTTTTGCAGTTGGCGAAATAGCATCACTTCTTCCTGAGGAGTTAATGTCTAAAATGGTGACGAAATGGTTGTCAAAATTAAAGGAATCATGAAGGAAAAGAGATGACAACTTTCATAAATTTCTTGACACTCTTATCGAAGAAAATCCAGATGTAATTTTGCAAGTATATCCGAAATGCCGTCCGCAATACAATAACCCTTAATTGATATCAAGTATATCTAAAGCGTCTAAACGAGAGTCTACAATAGATATTTTGCCTACAAAAAGTAAATTAAGAATGAGACAAGATAATTTAGCGACACAAGAAACAGATTTTGATTACGCCAATAACTGTTTGATTTGCACTGAACCTTTTGTTCATTCATTTATTTAGTAAATATGTGCTCAACAGGTTGACTCAATTATAGGACAAACAATACAGAGCAACATGATATAAATAATAACAAGAAATATATAACAAAAATAATATCTAATAGGAATAATGAAAGTAAACTAGCTAAATTTTCAAATTACATGGTGATAAATAACAAAATAACCTCACCTGACCACACTAACAAGATACTGAATACTATGGAAAAATGAATCACATTGTGAGCCAATAACATTAAATTTTGTTGTCATGACAGACATCGGACATCTAGATGACACATTTGTACTGGACCTAACATTATAAAAAGTTAAAGAACAGCGAGAAGATAATCTAGGTACAACAAAATTTAATTTACCTAGTAAGTAACTGCAGTCAATATTATTATTCAACAAATTATGAAGGAATGTTGTGCTCCTTATTCTTCTTGTCAGTTCAAGTGTCAAACAATCAAGAGTAGATGATAATAATTGTTGGTTAAAACCTCTTCTAGGAAAGTTTTAAGCCAGAGATATTTCAAATATTTACGTTGAAGGCTCTCAATTAGTGTAATCTGGAATTTATACTGAAGGTTCCAGATGAGTGAAGCATATTCCAGTTTTGGTCTAACCAATGAATTGGATAGTGTTTGTAGTACCTCCAAATTGTTAAAATATTTGGAATGCCTAAGTACAAACCGTAAAGTTCTATTAGCTTTAGCACACATATCACTTATATGTAGATTGAAAGTGAACTGATGATCGTATAGAACACCTAAGTCTTTGACTGTAGTACTACGATAAATGATTACTGAATCTAAAATATAATCGAAAGAAATAGGATGGACTTTACGACTGAAGCTAACAACAGAACATTTACCAATACTTAGACTCAATTTATTGTTGGCGCACCATTCATAAAAATTGTCCAGATCATTTTGTAGTGCATAGCAGTCATCTATGGTCTTTATTTCTAAAAATATTTTCAAGTCATCAGCAAAAATTAGTTTCAAGTCGATTATGGTTTCAGCCAAATCATTAATAAATAACAGCAACAGTAGGACCAAGGTTTGAGCCTTGAGGCACACCAGATTTGGCGATAAATGAATTTGATCTATGACCGTAATACTACACGAATTGCGATCTATTGATGAGGTATGAGCAATAAAACGCTACAAAGGAAATAGCTTGCTAAGGATTTGAGCTTGCCTAGAAGAATAGTGTGATCAAGTTTATCAAAGGCCTTCGAAAAATGTGTATATAATACGTCAACATGTCCTTGGTTGTCAAGAACAGCAGTAATATACGTGTTCAAACAAGTGAGATTCGTAACCGTAGATCTCTTTTGGACAAATCCATGTTGGTATGGTGATATCATATGTGAGAAAGTACTGTAAATGCGTTGATACAGACACATCTCGAAGACCTTAGATAAGCTAGACAATATCGCAATTGGACGATAATTGATTATATTTCCAACAACATCAGATTTATGAACGGGAATTATCTTTGCTTTTTTCCAAACACTAGGTAATTTATTAGATTTCAAACTGAGATTGAACAAAATCTGTGGTGGGACAACAAAAACAGAAGCGCAATCTTTTATTTAGAAGCTTGGTATTTGATCATCTCCAGAGGTATATTTATTCTCAAGGTTTTTAATAGCAGTTACAATTTCTGATTGACTTATCGACACAATATTTAAAAATGATGAGTTAATGTCGGTCAAATCTGAAATATTGCGATAGTAGACATATCAAACCATAGTGGATAGCCACGTTTTTTATTTTGAAATAATGGTACATTTATACCTATACCGTATACAGAGTATACCATACTATAGAATTCATAGCAAGCCTCATCAATATTAGAATAATCATTCGGAATGGACCAGTCAATTTCAAGTAACATATTATATAATTGTAAGAAATTAGCTTTTCTAAAGTTAAATGTGTTGTTTACACTTATACCTTTGAAGTTTTGATTATGAGGTCTACACAGTGACATCTCAATCAAGAGTGTAGGGTGAAACGAATCTTGTTTAACTAAGGGAGCATTCTCTTTAAACAAATGACATGGAATGTTAGATAATACTAGGTCAAGATAGTTGTCATGACTGTTTGTTATATTATTGTATTGTTTCAATTGCAAGAAATTCAATTCTTAATAACAAATGAAGGTTATCAACGATATTCTCATTTATGAAACTACAGCCGATAGTGATGACTGTCAATGAACGATGTCTTGTTTTTTTTGATTTGTTTTGCTTTTCGGTTCTTTTTGTGTATCGGGCAGATTTTAGCAACTTTCAATCTATCAAGGAATATTCCTTGACTGCAAATGATAATATGTGTCATTGGAGAGGCAATTCATACAAATCATGCTTTAATCGCTTAGTAGTATTGTTATCATATTCTACATAGTTAGTTTGTTTCAAACTGTAAATAGTATTAAATATTTATGTTCGTAGTTTATGAATGAATACTATTTTGATATTGATAGTTTTTATTATATTTGTTACGTTAGTATTCAACTGTGGGGAATGAATTTGAATACTGTATCTGCATTGCTTGTAACATTTCTGCCCGACACAGGTTGTTGGTAACACTCCAAACAGCCATATTTTTATTCTGCGAATTTGTAAGGTCGCTATGTAGTCAATGTATTTTCGCATCAATAACTGCTTTTTTCATTTTTTTACGTATTAATCAATATTCCTTGTCTTGTTTGCTACATTTCAGCTTATAGACTGCCCGTTTTTCATGACTTCATTTTTCACTTCATAATTTTTTTTGGGATGTTTAATTTCTATTATAGTCGAGAAAATTAGATTCATAGATCTGAGGCAATGAAGGCATCTTAACCATAATTTGAATCTACACTATTATAAACTTCCGCCAATGAGTTACTTCTATTTGTGATCAAAACTATAATTAATTTTGAATATTTTGGGTAGCGGAGTACATTGCCAAGCTCTAATTTGCACATGACTCAGAAGATGGATATCGAAAGCTCCACAAAGGAATATTTTACATTTTTTATCAAGGATATAAGCATCACCTTCGATAAATAGTTTGTAGTAACCCTTGTCTTTATATATTTTCAATATATTCAAAGACATTCTGAGCTCGTAACAGTATCGACAAAGGTAACAGGAATAAATCTTAAACAAACGAACAAACTATTTCTCTTCAATCAAGAAAAAAGTTGTAGAGTGAAGAACATCGTGTTAATATCGCCTCTGATTTCTATTCCTTTTAGTGGTTAAATGGAAAAAGTTTACTATAAAATTGATATCAATGGAAAAGTTATAGAACGCTGAATACTATGATACATATTGTTAGACAATAACGCGTATTGAACTATGTAATTAGTCAAGTTATACAAGTGATGAAATTCTATGTATGCGTTAAGAAACTATCTAAATAAACATCTGTGTTAGTGATAATCTTATCGTAAAGTATCGTATCGTAAATTGGTATATGGAACAAGTTCTTATTAATCAACTATGAAATAATGGAAATAACATGTAAAAAGTGTTTACGTTATGGTGCGATATTAAAAATAATGGAGATGTAAAAACATGGATTTCTGGCGAGTGCGTTAAAATGTCAAACTCGAAAACAAAACAGATCAACGATTCAATGGTAGAAATGGCACAAACCGAAGTGAAAAAATCAAGAGCAAATAAGATTTCCGCCACGGAACTGAACAAAAAAGTATTCGCTAAAGCAGGAAAATAATTTATTAAGGAAATTATTTCAAGAAATGCGCGAAGGGTACGAAATATTATCTGAAAATAATGCTTTATTGAAAGAAAAAATAAATCATCTGGAGAATAAGTCAAAGCAGACAGAAAATAAAATAATGTCATGCTCACCTGTTAAACATCACACAAATGGGAAATCTAATACTATCCTTTGCGCATATAGTCCAGTCATTTAGGAAATTTTTATGTCCGAATTTCCGCGAGGTCTAATTTTGGTCTATTCTTATGTATTTTGACTCGCTGAACACGATGGTGTAGATTCAATTTGGATTAACCCTGTGCTCGAAAAACTATGGCCATTTTTTGGACCCGAAAATGGCCATTTTTCGATTTTTTGAGGTTTTTTTTTGAGGTCGTGGACCCAAGATGGACACCATTCAGTGTGTTTTTTGGCACAATGAAAAATTGAGTATATGTCAAAGAGTTTTCAATTTTTCATATTCTGTTTTGGTGAAAAGATGGTATTTTCATTCTTCTTTTATTTGATTTTTGGTATTTTGACTTATCACATTTTTTGAAATCACAATCGGCCATTTTGAAAAATCCGTATTTTGCGAATTTCAGACGGAATACTGATGTTATCAATCCAAAACTTTATTCGAAAGATTTCATCATTCTGCATATAATATCTAAAATTCAAGCAATTTGCTTTGGAAATTTTGGATCAACGATAAATCCAAACTTTTTGAGGTTAGACATTTTTTACGGAACTCAAATTCTATGTTCTATTAGAGGTTTTGATAGCGAGTATTTTAAGTGTAAGCAGATTGATTTGGATCGAATAGAAATGAAGCTATCCTAATAAATGTGTTTGGGCCTCTAAAGGGCCCAATTTTGGGTCTATAGACAAAAACTTTGGATCAAATTACAGAGAAATACTTCGTCTATTTGAGTTTGGAACAGCGTACGGAGATTCGTTCACAATTCCAAGTTATAACAAATTTCATCATAAGAATTTTGCGCTGAATTTCATGTAGCGGCAATAAGCGAGGGTCGGTACAATAGATTCCGCGTGCGAAATTATAGTTTATAAATATTTTAACATGCACCTGAATGCTTATAATCATTTTGTGTGAATGTGTGAGTGTGTGTAGACGTGTGAACGTGGCAAGATGTTGTTTTAGGGTGTTACATAACAAATTTCAATATGAAACAAAATTTTAACATTTATATTTTTTTTTACATTCCATATTTATTGAAAAATTATGTATCTGTCTGATTATTTACAAATAACCTACGTTTTATATTTTTTCCATTATTCATAACATACTATAATATTATAATATAATTTAATCTAATGACTATCATAACATACATAATATTGCTTATCGGGAAGAATAAAAAGGCAATAAATGCAAGTGTACAGATTCACATTATAGATACGTCTAATACCCATTATATTATACAATAAAGACATTTACTTTTTTCTCAATCTTTTTTACCACGAATTTCTGTAAGTTCGCTATCAGTCTGAAGTGCACGACGTATCGATGATGTTATGTTCCTTATCACTGTCATCATATATTGTTAAAGATGTGATATGATCATTATTGATATACGGATCATCGTGATCCGCTTCATTATCTGAGTTTGATAGTATTTGATCGTTGCAAGTGTCATTGATAACATCATCGGTATCGTCATCATTTTCATCATCGTGTTCATTTCATCAATACACTATCAAAATCATCATCATCTAATATACTGATTCCTGACTCAGGGCAATTAAAACAGTCTTTACATCACAATGCTTACATAATGAGCTACAAGGTAATCCTAATTTTTTGCACGAACATTTACCAGTACAAATTAGAGTACAGATTACTTTGATCATCGGAACGTGCATTTTTTACAGTTTGTATAGGAGTAATTCCATTCGAACTATTTCTCCAACCTCATCAATTGTTTCATTGATGCATTGTGAAGGTAAAGGCTGTTCTAATTGCCCCGCGCCAGAAATCAGTATATTAAATAATTATGATTTTGATAAGTGTATGGATGAAAATGAACACGATGATGAAGATGATGACGATACCGATGATCAACGACAATTGCGACGATCAAATTTTATCAACCTCATATGATGAAGCGTATATCACAACGATCCGTATATCAATAATAATCATATTACATCATTAGCAATATACGCTGGCAGTGATAACAAAAACTTAGGGTATTTGTGAATAATCAGACATATAGATAATTTTTGAATAAATATGAAATGTAATAAACAAAAAAAAATATGAATGTGAAAAAAAACAAAATTATTTTTTAATCTTATTTTTTTGTTTAAATGTTGAAATTTGTCATGTAACACCCTATAAAAACATCATGTCACGGTCACATATACACGTTCACACGTCTACATACACTCACATATTCATAAAAACGATTATGCCTTCAGGTGCATTTTAAAATATTTAAAAAACCATTATTGCGCGTGCGAGACTATGTGAAATTCCGCGCTAAATTTCCATGATGAAATTCGTTATAACTTAGAATTGTGAACGAATCTCCGTACGATGTTCAAAACTCAAATAGCCGAAGTATTTCTCTGTAATTTGATTTGTCTATAGGCTCAAAATTGGACCCTTTAGAGGCTCAAACACTTTTATTAGGATAGCTTCATTTCTATCCGATCCAAATCAATCTGCTTAGACTTAAATACTAATAATAATAATCTAAATTTCTAATATAACCTAGAATTTGGGTTCCGTAAAAATTTTTAACCTCAAAAAGTTTGGATTTTTCGTTAGTCCAAAATTTTCAAAATGGCGCTAAAGTTATGTCTTCGAAGCAAAATGCTTGAATTTTGGATATTATATGCAAAATGATGAAGTCTTCCGAATAATTTTGATTTTAGATTGATAACATCAGTATTCCGTCTGAAATTCGCAAAATATGGATTTTTCAAATTGACCGATTGTGACTCCAAAAAATGAGATAGGTCAAAATACTAAAAATCGTATATTCAATACTCAACATATACTCAATTTTTCAATGTGCGATAAAACACATTAATTGGGCCTTATCTTGGGCCCACAACCTTGAATCGACTTGAGACTAAATCCAAAAGTTGCGTATTAGTTTTTCCAACAACTTTTGTTGGAAACATTTTTTCATTAAACTCATAGTTTTGTCTCAAAACGTAAAAAATCGAAAAATGGTCACTTTCGGGTCCAAAAAATGGCCATAGTTTTTCGAGCACAATCTTAATCCAAATTTAATCTACATCATCGTGTTCAGCGTGTTAAAATACATAAGAATAGACCAAATTTAGCCCTCGCGGAAATTCGGACAAAATCGTTGATTTTCATCCTTAAATGCCTGGACTAATAGGAGATGCAAAAATGGAGGATAAGTCTGAACCCACAGCAAATGATGTGATTTCATGCTCACCGATTGAACATAATTCAAATAGTAAACCTTAAACTACGACAATATGCGTAGAGGAAGCAAAAACGGAGCAAGATAATATTCCAGGGATTGCTTCGCCTCAGATGAAATGTTCATGGGCTCAGGTGGCTGCCATGCTGCCAATACAAGAAGGAAGGATAGAAAAAGATAATCGGAATTGGAGAATGCGCAACAAGATGATAAAAATCAAGAGAAGACAATACCGCGTAAAAGGATGTACATGAATAAAGTCTGTATCAACAGAGACATTGGGAAAAGCTATAATGAGACTCAAAATAATTGAAAGAAAAAGTTGGATTTTTATCTCCAATTTAGACAGAAATTTGGAATATGAAGACGTTATTGAATGTTTAAATGAGGCAGAACCTAGGGAAGATTATATATGTGAAAAACTAGCTCCAAAATACGAACATTCTAAGTTACAAAAATGTGCAAATTCACATTCTAAATCTAAAATACTTTTTAATAGAAAAAGCTTATTATACAGGAGATGCATATTTAAATGACTATATTAAATTGTGATAAAACCTGCTGGTCAACATATTTTAAAGTGAATGTAATGACTAATAAATTTTATAGTCTATGTGAAAATCCGATCAATTTTATATTCATATGTGTGTGTCTATATCTTAATTTTAACATGTTAGCATTTTAATGTGTATGTGTTTGGTAAATTCAATTCTGATATTCCTTTTTATCAGGCATTGAAACCCCATATTTTTCTTTTTTTGTTGTAATATGTATGGTTATTGGCCTATCATTAATTTTATTACTGTTTTTGACATGTTCTACACCTTATATGCTTAGGCTTAGGTTACTGCATTACTTGTAGAAAGAATAAATAAAATGATTTATCTATCTATTTTGTGGTTTACCGGTGTCATCAGTAGAACTACAGTGACTATAAACGTAGAGACTGTAATTTGAAGCGCCCTCTTTCTATCACTGCTATTCATGTAAGCTTGAAATTATATATCGGAACTGAAAAGTTTACATGCAGATAAACTACCAAATTGTATAAGCACACAAAATTTTTTATTGATATATTCATTCTATTCATAAATGAGTTTCTTACTGATTCTAGTAACGATAATTCAGTTGAATCAAGTTGAGTAGGTACTTACTTATACTCAAATAAATTGGAAAATATATATCTATTACAACGTGCTTAAAATATTGCTCGAATATATTATATATTTTCAGTAATCTAAAATCTTTTTTCCGCGTATCCAGTAGAAGAATGAAATATAATGGAGTCATACCTGTGCTACTTTTCCTTTGTGAATAGATAAGGAACGGAATATTTCTAACCCTATCCCTCCTTCAGAAGGTTCATATAAAGGCACGTCACCATGTAACACATGCTCCTCAAAATCTGTAAATATTCATTGAATAACATTTCGAACACAATCATCATATTTTGAAGATCCATCATCAGAGAATCTAATTTGCTGAAGGTGCAAGCTACAACACTCTTAAATATGGAACTTTCATTTTATATATTCATCACAAGTAATTCATGAAGACAATGCGTATTCGAATCTATCCTCCAATATTACATGATTTATTATTGATTGGAGCGAATAATTATTGGAATAGCTCTCTGAATTGAGTAAATTCATAAAATCAATATTTTGATCCCTCATAATGTATATAACACAGTCAAGTGGAAATCTTATTCTGATATTTCTCTATCTCAACATATTAAAATTCCTCTGAGGCTCAAAATTGATTGATGAGTATCATGTGTATTAGCTGTTGTTATTTATAATTTATCAATGAGCTTATTAATTTATCAATATATGTAAATTGCATACTACATTGAGCTTATTACTAACTACAAACGATATAAATCTTGAATTTCAGGACTACGAATACATCCGCTAATAATATTTTTCTTCGCCAACATTGAAATGTTCCCATTAAACGATCGTGAATTGAATCATGAATCGCTACATTTTGCACAAAGCAACATAATGCAGCGAAGACCTTTGACAAAAAGCAGCGGCGGAATTACTGGTTTCTGAAGAGGTACGATGTCATGATAGTAGGAAATATGTGAAAGTTGTTTCATCCGGTGGAAGGGGTGCTTCTTCAATTCAATTTTACCTAATATCATATGAAGTAACACTGTTGAATGTAATATAAAATACATCACCATCACCCATTTTCCACTCAAAACTATAACTTATGTGAAGCAGTTTCCAACCGCGATCCAGTCATCATCAGAGACCTATTTATGTCAACTGATTCTTAGAATAACATATTCCGAGTTGCCATTTTCCGTGGAACTCATCAACACAATGTATATATACTAAATGTTTGTTTGTGTGAGACTTCTATTATAGTCCAGGCAACGAAGCAGAAAAAAAAAATATATAGTAAGCTAGAATTTCAAGTTTTTTTTTTGCATTTTGTTCCTAATACCCCATAGATCATTCATGACTATCAAGACCGCGGGGGTCGACCTTTCTACCCTCCCCCCCAAAAACGGGATTTCAACTCCTCAGAGGAGCATTCTTATAAAAGCAATCCAAAAGTGTAGAAAATTAATGAATTAAGAGCCGAAAATGACGACCCCTAGTATGTTTTTTGGGTCGCTGATCACGATTCCGCATTTAGTTTTCTCGGAAAGTTCCCTCCAGATGGGAAATTTGGAAAATAATATATAATTTATAATTTTGTTGCAAAAATCACCTCTAGCAGATTTTTCGGGTCGCTGATCAAAATTCAGCTGTTATTTTTTCAAAAAAAACTCTCCAGATGGAAAATTCGGGAAATTGAGATTTTCCTGACACGTTTATGAATAATAAAGTATAATTTTGTTACAAAAATGACCCCTAGTATGTTTTTTGGGTCGCTGATCACGAACCCGATGTTAGTTTTCTCGGAAAACTTCCTCCAGATGGGAAATTTGGGATCTTCCTGGGGTTTGGGAATAATAAACTATAATTTTGTTACAAAAATGATGATGCCTAGATGATGATGATGCATTTTGGGTCGCTGATCACGATTTCGCTGTTGGTTTTCTCTAGACCCATGTGTCAAAGCATATACAGAAGGCAGGCCCGGCGACAGATAGAAATTTTGGAGGGAGATTTTATACAAAACCTAAACTAAAGGTTTTATTCAATGGAATATAAAAAATTTTTTTGATAATTCAAAAAAAAAAAATTATTTCATCTACTCCGCCCCTGGACACATTGTCGAAAGTATAAAAGGATACGCAGGCATAAAGAGTTTTATTCTATAGGAGGCTCCTTCACAGTCAAGATTAGTATGCCTGTTCATAATAATCTTGTCTAAATATAGGGAAGATCATAATTCTATAATAAAAGTAATAATAATAATAAAAAAATATATATAATGATGGAAACAAATAGGTATGTAAAATAATGAAGTTCGGAAAAGTACATCTTTAATACAAAATAGAAAAAGTAATAATACATACCTGAAATTTTCTTTCATTTTATCACCCGTAACTGCAAAGGAAATTACAATTTCCAGGATTTTTCACTCTGGAGAAGGTTTTCCGAGAAAACCAACAGCGAAATCGTGATCAGCGACCCTAAAAACCTACTAGGGGTCATCATTTTTGCAACAAAATTATACTTTATTATTCACAACTGTCTTAGGAAAATCTCAATTTTTCCATCTGGACAGTTTTCCGGGGAAAATAACAGCGGAATCGTGATCAACGACCCAAAAAACCTACTTGAGGTCATTTTTGCAACAAAATTATACTTTATTATTCATAACCGTTTCAGGAAAATCTCAAATTTCCCGAATTTTCCATCTGGAAAGAGTTTTTTGGGAAAAATAACAGCGGAATCGTGATCAGCGACCCAAAAAACCTACTAGAGGTAATTTTTGCAAAAAAATTGTAAATTATATATTATTATCCAAATTTCCCATCTGGAGGGAGTTTCCCGAGAAAACTAACTGCGGAGTCGTGATCAGCGACCAAAAAAACATACTAGGGGTCATTTTCGGCTCTTAATTCATTAAGTTTCTACACTTTTGGATTGTTTTTATAAGAATGTTCCTGAGGGGTTGAAACCCCGTTTTGGGGGAGTAGAAAGGTAGACCCCCGCGGTCTTGATAGTCATGAATGATCTATTGGGTATTAGGAACAAAATGCAAAAAAAAATTGAAATTCTAGTTTACTATATTTTTTATTATGGTCTTTTTCCGTACTTATTGCCTGGACTATTAGGCGCATACCGCTACGCTAAGGCACAGCTCAGACTTATATTTCAATCTCGGCCCAGACTTGGGCCAATGCATTAAATACGAGGCTGGGACGCCCTGGCGATAGCCAAACTTGGTCATGTTGTCAAGCCTAGCAGTTCCTACATGAGAGATTGAGAAAAGGTATTCTGTCACTCTTTATTTATACTATATCATTTTAAATATCAATTTCCTCACCTCCCTTGGATGACATAATCGAAAAATAGCTTCCCTGTTGTATGGTAAAATCCAATCTTGAGTACAGATTTCTTTTGGAAGAACTACACAATCTGAGCAATATGTGACTAGACTAATGTGATGTGAATGAATGTGTACAACTACTGTGCGCTATTTAATTCACCTGATAAGATACTTATTATACGTATTTAGTATACCTTAGTTCGATAGCAAGAGATACAGTTAATAAATATTGTTGCATCATTCGAAATATTCATTAGCATCGTTTGTTATTTCATAACTGTGAAAATCATATGCTTACTGTTTACTTTTCGAATAGTTCCATATGAGTATATGTAAAACTTGTGAAGGTAGAAATATATGGTATATAGAGATCAATAGCAGAATATCAGAAACATGGTTAATTCAGATATGAAAATTTGTACACCCAATAAAATGGCATTCTAAACAATTTTTTATCCCTACATTTCTTTCAAAAAATTGAATGCAGGCATTATATTTAACATTTTAGAGAAAAAAAGTACATCCTGCCATGCATATTTTGACGGTTCAGTTTTGTTTTCCGGAAAATTCTTGGGAAACTCTGTACTGCCATAGCTATGTATTGTTAAAATCGCCATTCTAAACACTTTTTTATCCAAGTGATTTTCCCTAAAAACCTAAAGTAAACGAGATATTTCGTTATCAGTGGTAAAATGTACTCAAATATACATATATTTAATTATATTTCGAATGAATATATATTCATTCTTGTGATTTTTTCCAGAAACGCAAAGGAAACGGGATATTGTCACTCTCATTTAAATAACTCTTTTTATTATAGTTCACCAAATATTTTTCATAATAAACGTTTGTTTAAAGAACATGCTGACGATACCATACTAGATTTAAAAAAAAATGAAACGTGTGGCACTCGGGGACTGCCGCGGTAAAGCTATTGCATAGCACTACGCCACTGGAAAAAGTTGGGCAGAAAAACATCCACTACCCCTTCAAAATCTTCACGAATTATGAGTGAAAAATTTTTTTGATGGCCTAGAACATAGCTTGCTATGAGTAGAAACTGTTCGCAAAAGATGTTTTCTGTACGATAAACAGTTCCGGAGATATTTGCAAAAAACGAAATTTTTGTCTCAATTTCAACACCCTGTATCTCAAAAACTAAGCGTCTGTACATATATGTTAATAGAAACTTTTTTCCCCAAACTCAAATTTTCTATCGACTGTTGAAGTTCTGGTGCTAAAACCTGGGACACCCTGTATATATATACATACATATTGAGAATTTAAACTATATGTGGAGGGCTACTTTTAAGATCGCTCATATTAATATCAAAAATTTAGGTTGTTTTTTTTATAGAAGTATTATACCGGGATATCAAAAATTATCTAGGTCAAGGGTGGTTGTGGAATCTAAAACGTATGTCTTAGTTTACGTTTGAAATAATTATGTCACTGTCACACTGACATCATCAATAACCTACAAATTTCATACCTATTTATTTCAGTTGTAAAACAATAATGAACTACAAATTAAAAATTATCTTGGTCAAGGGTGGTTGTGGAATGTAAAACGAAATGTTAACTTTGAACCTTTTACAAGGTCGCAATAGCCACAAACGGGGTCTAAAACTGTTTTAAATTGGTTAATTTTCTATAAATCGAATGACGTTCACGTGAGGAACGCGTAGCTCGCGAGTTAGAAAAGTACAAATCTTCGGAACATATAGTGTAGTACCAAAAGACGCCACGTAGGGGAAACATAAAAGGCGTCACGTAAGAGTATCATCTTGATCTCTATGAAGAGTATTCTGTGACAAGCATAGATAACTCTACTACCGGTAGTAGAGTTAAATATGGTGACAAATGTCAGTTGACTTGTAAACACAATTTTATACGAAAGTTTTAACGTTCAGATCTCGATAACGCTTCCGGCTCCGGGATTTTCACGTGGCCTATCGAAATTAGAAGGTTCGAATTGTATAAAAACACAATTGCATGAACGCCAGAAGTCCTATGTAATTAACTACGGACGTAATAATTTTGACATATCCTCGAGGAGCTCGCTGCGCGTAAGTTAGAGTTTATACATTTTACCTCTATTTTGTTAATTTGGGGCCGTTTCGATCCCCGTGCGGCCGGCGCCAGTTGTAATAAAGTATTTTGGTCTATGGGCCGCTAGCTTTTACCCGCTTTCGGTATATTTAAGTAGCTAGAAAATTCCCTTTCGTACGTCGCACGTCTAGACGTTAGTAGCGGACAGCTCAGAATACCTCAAACTGTTTTAATTAAAATTTCCTATTTAATTGACATTTTGGGGCCCGAGACTATGCTATTTAGTTGGCCTTGTTCATAAACTAACGACATGGAGCGAGAACCGCATGCAAAAAGTCCTCGTTAAGACGTTCTATGTACCGTAAATTTGCACTTTTCTAACTCGCAAGCTACGCGCTCCTCACCTGAACGTCATTCGATTTATCGAAAATTAACCAATTCAAAACAGTTTTCGACCCAGTTTGGGGCTATCACAAGCTTTTAAAAGGTTCAAAGTTAACATTTCGAAACATTTCGACAATTTTAAGCTCGGCCGAGCTACATGGTAGGGGGAATGGTGGGTGTCAGGATATTTCGTTACGGTATTTGTTTTTTGTTTTTTAGATTTTCTTTTTGTTTTTTAGATTTTCGTTACGATATTTCTTGATTCGGTCGCCGCGCCGCGCTCAAAGCCCGCGATAAAAGCTATATGCAATAGCTTAATAATGTCGTTGTTGGGAAATTTAATTATTCGTATTTGCGAAAGAACGTAAAATACATAATAACTAAAATTTATAATAACATACCACCTATAAGTAGATGCCTACCAAAAGAAATATTGAAAACAAAGCTGAAAACATTTTTGATTTCAAAAGCCTTCTATTCACTACAGGATTATTTCAACGAAGAAGTACTTTTAATTTAAACTATCTTACGATATTTAGAAATGTTTTATTTGTAACAGTGTAATAATGTATTAGTATTCATTATTAATTGTATGTAGGTCTTATTGATTGTTTGACGTTGTTCTACGCCCGAACGGGTATTTGTGTATACTTATATGAGCATTTTATGTTTTACTTGTATTATAATTGTATATATATGAACTGATAAATTTACTCACTTACTTACTTATTCTATGGATGTTTTGTCAAATAGTAGTGTACATAAAATGTAATAGTGTAGCTACTCCTTGTACATCTAACTCAACCACAATTCGGAGACAAGATTTCTTTCAAAAATTATTCTTAGATTTGGAACAACAAAAGATATCTACCCTCCATTTTGTTAAAGTTGTTTCAAATATATATGAACATAATCCATAAAATATGTAGTATTATTATGTATCAATTGCCAATGTTTTTCTTCCGAGTGTATGTATTATAAGTACATTATATTCTTGATCATCTGTTACACATTTTTTATAACACTAATTTGGTGAATAAATAAAGTAAAACTGACCTCATAATTTAATTTCTCTATCATTTTAAATTTTTTGTTAACTTGAAAATATTACTTGGACGCCTATGATGGCAAAATTGTTGCATCAACAAGGTTTTCATCGTATTTTAGAATTTTTGTGACGTACTGCGTACTGTGACGAATTTCGAATCCCCCCTCAATAATACCTGTCTGACTGAATGAAACGATGGTAGTACCAAGTTTTTACGAGTCATCGCTAGTTTTGATGTTCCAAGGAAATCTAATGATACACAATATTTATATAAAACTCTACCGAATGATCAGTTCCTCTTCTTTTGAGTCGAGTCGAATAATCCTAGCGAACTGATTTGCAACCCGACAACTCCGACTTGGACCGAACTTGCGATATTATTAGAAACAATATTGTTTCGAATGAATTCGGTGCATTGTGAGATTTTCTCAGCTAATCTCCCGTAATCAAATCTTATAATTCACTTGCCGCTCAAATATGATGCCTTCGAATTGTTTGAAAATTTCACCATCCAAACTATCCTTGTAAGTCGATTTGAGCCGGGAAAACATGGCGCTGGGCAAAAACAAAGTTGCTGCAACGGCGATTAGATCGGCAATAAATTTCTTTTAATTATTTAAATCGCCTGGCGAGGACAGCATCTTTCCAGCTATGCTCAAAAACGGGCTGGAGTTTTTAATATCTTTCCAAATAACAATATTCTGACCTAGTTTGGCATGGGCGATGTACCTGTATATACCAAAAATAGACTGGAAAAAACTATGCCCCAAATCACTCAAACCTATTATCGAAACGACTGGAGAAGGTATGGAATGGACACAATGAGAGCGCTCACCCCTTAGTGTACACCACTACCATGATAACGCATACCAGACGGTCATATAAATAGAAATAACACTCAACAACCAGGTCGGGAAAATGACTCAACACTTCCAATGGAACGATATTGCGGTGACTGTTTTACAAGCAATTGGATTACGGCCATGTTTGAAATCAGAACTATCCTGGTATCACTGATAGCAACATTGAGTGTTCGGCTAGTCAGTTCAATTAATTTTGCTCCAGCATTCAGACAGAATAATAAATTTCAAACTGTACGTCAAATTGTTACGTACAAAGTCAACCATAATCAGTAAGTGAGATCCATGTTTCAAAAATATTGATTGATGATAAACTCTGAAATGAATTCACAATCGAAAAGTAGTGTTGATAAAAACAAGTCAGATATGCAGACTAAACAATAACCTGAACTGAAGAAATCATATTCACCAGGTTTAAAATGAAGTCTGGTAGGAAGCAGTTCAGTAGGTCTCGAACTTAACAAGGAAGGGGTGATTAGTATAAGCTCATCTAGTCCGCTTATCGGAAATTTCTCATGGTGAAATAACAAAGGAGATTTTCTATAGTAAAGGGAGAGATCTCCCACCTTTCTAAAATGTTCTAGAGAGGTCAATGAACTCGTAAGTATGACATCATCAATCAAACGACTAGCTCTCTTAGGGATATAATCTAAAGACTTCAGCGTATACTCGAGAGCCAAACTCCGAACATTTGAGCAATACTCCAAGATAGGTCGAATCTGTGCTTTGTAGATTATGATGAGCTGCTGGGATGTAAAGTATCTCTTGGCAGGGAATAGAAAACCAAGTTCTTGTAGAGTGGTTTTCGCAATGGACCTCACATGATCGTTATATCGGAGGGTGCTGTTGGTGGTAATCCCGAGCATGGATATGTGGAATCTGCCTTCCTGGATAAGACGCAAGCTCTAGTTCTATTTGCATTAAACTCTACTAGATCATCAGATCCCCATTTAAAATATTTGCCAGATCTCCATTGATTGCGCCAGCCTGTCTCCGTCTACCTGTGGAACACCAGCTTTGTTAGTCATTGTTTCGGAGGATTCCCCTGTCAACAACCACATGATCCATCTGAGAGAAAACTCGATAGTGACGGAAGTTTCTCAAGAAGGCTTTGGAGCCATACTCGGTCATATGCTTTGGAAATATCCAATGATACAGCTAGAAATTCCCCATGTTTTACAATAGATTCTTACCATATATGTGTTACCTAGGCAAGCTGTTGATGTCTGCTGACGAAAGCCATATTGCGGATCATTCACGGTTTTGGAACTCTCTAGGTATTGGATGAGCTCGATGTTGATTGCTTCCTCCATCACTTTGGAGATCACATATAATAATGCAATGGGTCGGTCTATAATTCTTAGGAAGAGTCTTCTTTCCTTTTTTTTGAGATTGGTTGGACTCTAGGTACCTGCAGGAAACTGGTATTAATTCAGGCGCACACTCCTTGAGAACGACACTTATTATGACAGAAGATAAGAATCCCAATGGATCAAATGTCCTAGCATCGATAAAAGTATTGTTCTTTGTGAAGTCTTATTTGTATCGAATTCAATATCATATTGATATTTCAATATGTCGTGTTCACACTTCAGTCCCAAAATATTAGATGCATCATCGTCGGTTCCGTCCAAAACATTATCGATTGTAGAAATTTCATTAGATGCCCACATTCGTAGATTAAATCTATATGGATTTAATATCATCTAAATCATTTTTTGATTTCATTGCTGAATCGATTGGATTTGATCCGGTCAATAAGTCGTCAACGTTGAAATCTTTAAGTATGGCATTTGCGGCGTCAGGAAAATCTGTACATTGTTCATTTGCTACTTGTTGTAGACTTCTGATCTATGAAAATGCTGCCGGTGCTATTCCATACATAACAGTACGAGTATTAAGTCGATAATGTTGTATGGGATGTTCTGGATCGGTTCTCCTCTTATACGATGTAAATCTCGACTTGATTCGTTGACCCAAACTTTCCTATACATATTTTTTTCAATATCTGCCGTTATAACATATGTATATATGCATTCTAAAACGCAAAAGAAATAATCGCCAACAAATCACTTAAATTGTTGGCCATACTCGATTTTAAATCTACTAAGGGTTTTTTTAGGTCGCTGATCACGGTTTTGACGTCAGATTTACTTAAAATCAATTCTGGGGGGTGGAAAATCGATCAAATTGGTCAATTTTCCACCCCCAGAATTGATTTCAAGTAAATCAGACGTCAAAATCGACATCAGCGACCTAAAAAACCCTCTTGGTGGATTTAAAATCCAAACATAATATATATTGCCAAAATAATCTATAAGGGTGCAAAAATGACCAATTTGATCGATTTTCCACCCCTAGAATTGATCTCAAGTAAATCTGAAGTCAGTATCGTGATCAGAGACTCAAAAATCCCCTTGGTGCATTTTAAATTCGAAATTACCCTTAAAATTTTTCGATTCTGACCTACATGTCTTTTTATTTTCCGGTTTGTTGCCTGGACTAAGAATCAACATGAATATTGTGTTATATCTCTTCTAACATTTTTTACAACCACGCGAAGTACAATCGTTTATATTATTTCGCAAGCAATTTAAGCAGAGCTTTTCATCAATACGATACGTTATCGGCAGCGATTTCAATCGATCACACGCATGAATGGGATGCTGTTGTTGACAAAAATAACAAGACATGAAACTGTTTGTATGATTGGCAACTATATTTGCTACTCCAGACAGCTTCTTTTAAAATGTAGCTTTATTTCCAGTCTTCCAACTTAATTTATCTATGACAGGCTCATTACTGTGTCATAATCCTACATTTTTGATTTGGATTAGTAATTCTATCATATCGTTAAATGATGGCGATTACAGTTTTGTTCGAAAAGATTTGCTCTTCAATCCTATTCCAAATTGTGATCTAACCGTTGCATCATTACATAAATCAATAGAGAACTCGCAACTACCCAAAGGTTCACCGATAACTCTTGATGATGGAATGTGTTTTTGGATGTCATCTGTTTATTGTCGTGATCGATATTCTTCAGATACATTCGGTAGTTCCATAATCTTTTTGATATGATTATTGATCGTTACTGAGTTATCTTTTTATCGTTCTTTCACCAATTCTCAAGCGATGTTATATTTCTCTACCGTTACTTCGACTGAATCTGTAACTTCCTGCGTCACCTTCTAAAAACCTTAATAAATGATAAAATGTCTTAATATTATTTAAAGTTTGATCTTATGCACTAGAGGAATAAACATCTCTCTGAAATGATAGAATTTTTCATTATCGCCATAAAATTTTGGAAATTCTAAAGTTGGGGATCTAATGTTCGACCTAATCGATACAGTGCTATTATTGCTGGGATTATCTATCATTAGTGATATAGTGATATTAGTCTGATTGCTTTGTTGAATTTGATTACGGTTGAAATCGTGTAAGATTTTCTTAGCCCCTTCCATTCGAAAGTGGTAACGATCTTCAAACGATTTGTCTGCTGCTTCATCGCATAACATAATTTTTCTTCGGCTTCATTGAGCTTATCTAACCCTCGAGTCCCGTTTCTGATTGCAAAAACTTTGATTCATTGAATTTATCAAAAAAATTTGCAAACTTCGTAACTTTTTCGATGCTAATGCGACATTGTGTGTATCAATGTCAGAATGAGAATTAATATCACCATTAACATTGCCGCCTTCCCCACCATTTGATGAATCTAATTGAAGATCATAGACTTTATAAAAAAGCTGAACTTGCTGAGTGAACTATTATCACGATAGACCAATGGTCGAAATCATTGCTCGGTCCACTCACAAGAAATCTAACATAACATAACTGTTATTGGCTTGAAATATTTTACAGATCTCCCTAGTGGAGGTTTACAGTTACTTTGAAACATTTTTTTAATGATTTAACAGAAAGATATTAGCATTTTGAGTCATGTAAGAATTAAAAATATGAAAGAAGCTGCTGTGTCCCTGAATACATTTCTAAATAAACAAAGCATAGAAATATTAAAGTTCTCCTTTGATCACCATATCTCGCACAAGCTGTCTCTTCATCTTTCCGGTAGAAGTCACAGGAATATCTTGTATAATTTTTACACCTGCTCTCAATCTTTGTCTCTCTTGTACTTGACCTTCAACAAACTGTTCAATATCATCTGGTGAAAAATCTCGATAATTATCGTTTAGCACAACCAAGCCCATAGGATGGTCCCCATCTTCTTCATGAGGAATTCCAATGACAATCGCTCTCTGCACAGCAGGGTGTGAGAGAAGAATAGTTTCTAGCATAGCTGGAGGTATATGCCAACTTCGGTACTTCAATAGTTCTTTGATACGGTCAACAATATAAAAACATTGGCGTTCATCGTAGTAACAAATATCACCAGTTTTCAGCCAGCCATTGGAATCAAAGCTGCTTGATGAATCCAGGTTGTAGTAACCATTCATGACATATCGAGACTTCACTCTCAGTTCCCCCTGTTCATTAGGTCCTAATATTTCTCCAGTATCAGGATTGACTATCTGGAAATATAAAAAGTTGCTCAACAGTTCTTAAAGAAGGTATATTCATTAAAATATAATTTATAGTTTTCCAATTTCTCACTGTGATTTCCAAAGTATGAAAAAGGAATTACTTCATCCAACCACCTTCCAACGCCAAAACGGTCAAGGGCAGTAAGGGGGATTCCAAGACGAAACATGAGTTTGATTCTGGCTTCTATTGGCAACGGGGGAGGATAATGAGGGAGAGATGGATATGGGCGTAGTGGACGCATTTAAGCTCTCCTTAGAGGATGTTATCCTGAACATTTCGGATGAGGCCAGAGCGCCACCATACGTGGAGACGTGCGGGCTGGTGTGATCACGGTCATATGTGAAGACGAGTCAACGGCCGAGGGGCTGAGAATCAACGTGACAAAAGAAAAAAAACATGTTCTACAGTTGATAGAAGCTCAAAACGAAGGGTTGTGAACTTCCCAATGGAAGGTTCTCAGCCTGAAAGTGAAAGTTTTGAGAGCAAGAATAGCCTAATAGCCATTACCGGTTTGAGAAAATTCCCGTACATGGCCTTAGGGATCATGCTGATTCAAGAATCTTGTGTCTACAGATACCAAGTATAGAGTTTCACCAATCTAGACAGAGAAGTAATATGTCATTCTGGTTACAGTACACCCAGGACATGTATCATGGTAAAAAAATACGAATTATTTTTGTCTTTCAGAATACATGACGCGAGACGTCGTTCCATTTCGAGCTTACCTCGAATTCAGAAAAAACAACAGTATCTTATAATAGCTTCCGGCTTATTTAACACGCATCCAGAATCGAAGGGTTAAGTACCACGTAGAACTGGAGAATGATCTCAGAGAAGTGAATAAAGCAATACTCGATGTTCTCGAGCTGCTCCATACAACAAACCAAAATTCGTAGGGACGCACCTTGGTAGAATAGTCATCTGACAAACATGAGATTGCAACACGAAATCTAACGGAGATTGGCCAAACTTCACCGATAAAGTTACTCCTTATAATGAATATGTGTGGACTAAAAAACTTCTGAGAGAATATTAGGTCTACACCTGCTACGGCGAGACTACATAAAGACATGACGAAGAGTATAACGTAATGACACTAGAGAAACCTGATGGTAGTTTTGCAAAAAATAAGAAGGAATAGTTCAACTTTTACTGATACCCAAGATAATCACGAACCCATGTCTATAGGGCAAACACCAGAACAGTATAATAGACTAACCATGAAAGCCACATATACAGTAATAACAGGATATACAGTAGTGGTAGGATAAGATGGGCCATGAATACCTTGCAGTTATTCAAATCAATACGAATTGATGGAATTAACTTGGAACTACGATACATATCGGGGGTATATGGAAGGGTCCAGGGTACCGTCATTCCTGAAGCGGGAAAATGAGATACAACATATCCCAAATTCCTGTGACCAATGAGACTCTTGTCGTTTATTCTGATATTCTGATAATTATATCAGAACATAAATCTTAAAACGCTCTTATACGGGCAAATCTACGGAGGCCGCCTTGGTGCAACTGACAGAATACCCTCAATAATAAAGAAACTATAATTTGTGGTTTTCTAGATATAGGAGGGGTTATTAACAATACATCATATGAAGCAGTCCAAAGAGCACTAGAAGGCAGAGTAGTGGATTTTGCAACTGTTCTCTACCAGAATAGCAGTAACAAAAGTAGGTCTAGAAACTATTAAGAGGATGCCCACAGGGGGTGTAACCTCACAACTTATGTGAAGCCTAACTATAGACCGACTACCCTATGCCGGAGACATAGTCATACTCGCGAAAGGTTTGTTCGATAATATCGTCCGTGGCATAGTGCAAAGGGGCCTTGAAGACACCAAAGAATGGTGCCAATTGATGGGACTTAACGTCAACTCCACGAAAACCAACCTTGCTGCTTGGTGAAAGGATTCAACACGAAGGTGAGTAGCAATTCCGAATGTAACAAAAACACCATTCCATTTAGTAGAAAGATCACCACATGGTACACTGATGGTTTTAATACAACTGAAGGAACTGAAATAACACTATATGGGTTCGGAAACAAATAATCTGAAACCGTAGAAAAATCCTCAAGTATGTTGCAAATGTATGCTATGGGAAAATGTTTCTAATTCAGTATAGAAAGAGTAGTACAGTCGCTAGAGGAACGAAATCCAGCGCATATCGCTCGAAAAATGAAGGTGTCAATTTTGTATTCTTTTATATGTATTTTGATGCGCTGAAAACGGGAAAAATAAATAAAAAATTCCTACGAGTTCATATTTTTTGCGTTTAAAAAGAAAACGGTGGCCCAAATGGAAAAACATGTCTGGAGACAAATTGTACAAAAAGTAAAAACGCGTCGGTTGAGCAGAAACATAAGTCATTTCGCTGTTACAATCTTGAGATATGAGCAAAATAGTGTTTTTTTAGGGGAATAGAAATGTTTTTTTTTCTCATTCGAATATTGACGAAAAAAATATTCTATTCAAATTGAAATAAATTTTTTTATAAACTTTCTACGGTGTTTTTTTTTTATCTTTCATTTTGGCTCCACAATCGGCCATTTCCAAAAATCCTTAAAACTGAGATTGCCAGCCGAAAAATGGACTTATCGATAAGAAAAAAAATTCTCTTCTAGATCTCAACAAATGTGATACAAAACATCCTTCAATACTGTTTTTGGGGCTTAAAAAAAATGGACAACTTTGAAAATTTCGGACCTCTGAAAATGTGCAATTTTTTTAGGATCATCAAATCTCAGGTTCTGTTATAGTATTTCACAACGCGTATTTGACGCTAAAGAAAACTTTTCTAGGTTGAGTAGAAGTTGAGATATTGATATAAATGTGTTTGGGCCTCCCCAGAACTCAATTTTGGGCCTATAGAAAAAAATTGGAGATCGTTAGAAAGTAGACAAATTTTCTGATCTAAATTCGAAAATAAGACCTCGTAGCTATCACCATTTCGAATTTAGAGCGCGTTGACATAAAAAAAAAAATCACGTGTAAAATAATGCAGCGGCTTAAATTTCTATACCGCTTATCTGCCGTAACAGTAGATTTCAACTAGTAAATTGGAACTTAAATTTTTTTTTGAATTTTCACGACTTGATTAGAATCAAAATAACTAAAAAATGATCACTTCAATTCAAAATATTATTATTGCACATTGTTATATTCAATTTAAATTATTTTTCTTGTCAAGAATCATATTTAACAAATGTAAACGCATTTTCATGTGACCGCCATAAACTTCAAATTAATAGTATATTCAAAAGAATCGGAAAACTGATCGATGACTCATCATACTTACGTATATTGATTTATTGGCTCGAAATTACTTATTTTTTCTGAACCTGTAATGGTTATTGTATATTTGTATAAGCTTATAATGACTTAAAGTATAATGTTTTGAAGCGTTGAATGGAAAGGTTAAAACAAATTATTCATTGTTCAATCTGCAATAATAATATTTTAGATTGATGTGATCATTTTTTAGATATTTTGATTCTAATCAAGTTTTGAAAATTCAAAAAAAAGTTTAAATTTCAATTTACTAGTTGAAATCTACTATTACGGCAGATAAGCGGTATAGAAATTTAAGCCGCTGCATTATTGTACATGTTATTTTTTTTATGTCAACGCGCTCTAAATTCGAAATGGTGACAACGACAGTTTTAGGGATTTTTGGAAATGGCCGAGAGCCAAAATGGAAAATAAAAAAAAACACCGTAGAAAGATTATAAAAAAATATATTTCAATTTGAATAGAATATTTTTTTGGTCGAATGAGAAAAAAAACATTTGCATTCCCCTAAAAAAACACTATTTCGTTCATATCTCAAGACTGTAACATCGACATGACTTATATTTTTTTTCAAACGATGCGTTTTCACTTTTTGTACAATTTATCTCTCGACATGTTTTTCCATTTGGGCCACCGTTCTCTTTTTAAACGCAAAAAATATGAAAATCGTATTTTTTCGCGTCAAAAAATAGCCGTAACTTTTTAAGCTAACTTGTAAAAATTTTTTCACAATTTTTCCCGTTTTCAGCCATCAAAATACATATAAGAGCATACCAAATTTACACCTTCATTTTTTAAGCGATATGCGCTGATATCTCAAGACCATAACCTAAAAATATATTTTACTTCATTTCAAACGATGCGTTTCCACTTTTTCTACGATTTGTCTCGACATGTTATTCCATTTGGGTCACCGTTTTATTTTAAAACGCAAAAAACATGCTAACTTTTGAAGCTAACTTGTAGGAATTTTTTAATCATTTTTCAATTTTTTTTCCTTAATTTTTCCTCTGGTGACTGGCCTAGAGACCCCCGCAGACAAGATATAATCATCATGACATCATGCCGGATAGTCAAGCAGTCGTCAACGCGCTGAGCTGTCATGTAATCAGCCCCAAGATGGTCGTTAGATAAATGAAACCTATTTGTTTATTTTTATTTGAATGTTCGGCTTATTCTTCAAAAGGATGAAACTCACACTCAGCAGCCACCAATCCCAACTCCTCAAAAAATATATTCAGGATCCACCACTGTGTCCACTATGTCTCAAGGAAGCAACGATAGATGTCGCATATATGATAGGAAACTATAGTAAGCTAATGAACAGCCAAATCGAACAGATACTTCCATCTGAGCCACTGAATCAAATACATAGATGACGTAACAGGCAAATCGATGAATACTTTCCATTTTCGAAACTAATAAGCTCCCTGCAAAATATAGAACTTTATTTATTTATTTCTCACCTTATACCATATTCCTGGAATCGGCCTTCCGCATGACTGTGGTCTGTAAGTAAGTAAAATATGATCCTGTACTTCGGCCATTCTAAAATTTGTGAGAATTCCGGCGACTTCTGTTTGACCGTAAGCTTGGAAAATGAATGTACCAGGTAGTAAATCTCCTAACTTCATCATTAAAGTCGGATTCAATGATGCGCCAGCGGTAGCCAAATATAAAAGATGAGAGGTATCTGATCCATCAGGACGTCCACTGTTATACATTTCCAGACATTGAAAAGGTGACAGGAATGCTCCCGTTACCTAAAATATTCAGAATTAACAGATAAGAGTCTAATATCCTATGGTATCATTGTCATAAGCAAGGAATAGTCATTGTTACCTTTACTACATTGTAATGGACGATGAAGTAATGGTTAATAAACTGAAAGAATTCATACTGTTTTTACTATCATACTATAAATAAAAAAAACAATCACCCTTATCAACTAAAAATAGTGTTAAAGTATTCTGGATCTTTCAATTCAATCGTTCCGTTCTTTAATCCTTATAAATGTAGCTAACAACTGACTTTGAAGTGGGATTACTCACACCATTGATTAACATACACATTAATATTCCTACACGAAATCGTGGCCAATTAGGCAAAGAAACTTTAAGCTTGTTTATACTAAACCAGAACATTTTTCAGTCAGTTCTATTGAAATATATAAGAACCGGGATGCTCTCATTGAGTGAGTACTGTCAAGAGTAATTGCCAACCATAGTAATACTGTAACCTACAATCGTTACTCCAAAACGACTGAACTTTAGATGGATATACGTCATTGTCCTTATTTATTTCAATAGAACTGACTGGGAAATGTTCTGGTTAAGTATAAACAAATTTAAAGTTTCTTTGCCTAATTCGTCACAATTTCATGTAGGTACATTAAGAGATATAGAATTAAATTTTCTGAACTATGAAGGTAACTTAAATAATTTAACATAGGATTATAAAGATGAATAAACGTAAAACATTGAACCATAGACGACAAATGGACATATTGGTGGAATTCTAAGACCCAAAAATGGCTTTGCTGGAATTCTCAGGACTTAGCCTGACAATACAGGCTATTAGAACAGGCTACTAAAGTATATAATCAATGGCTTTTATTATCTTTATTTGTCACGAGAGTGTGTTACAAAATAAACGTGCTCAATTAGATAATTTGATTGATGTTAAATTAGAAGCAGATATGGGACATTTGTAATTTTCAGATTCTTTGTAATTATACTCAACCACTTTTTTTCGTACTATTAATTAGTTATTGGCCTGTCCATGTAATATTTATCCAATATCAAACGAACATATTATTTTATACCTTGTGAAGTTATTGGCGGTCCTCGGCTATTGGTACTCTGAACTGACGAAACATTTCAATACTTTCATCTCAGATTAACTCATGCCCATTTTGATTCAGCTTCTTACAAGTGCTCTCAGTTACATATTCTTTGGCTTTCAAAATTTTCGGTAATCCTCATCCACTTTATATAGAAGCATACTCTCAAACAAATCAGTGGACTCGCAACATAAGTACGTAGAGCCTACTGCAGGAGTTTTCTCTAGTATCAAACGTATTTGAAAATCTTGGAATATAATTCCAATGCATGATTCAAGTCAGTGGTCTGAGTCATAATAAGAACCTTCCATTACTAAGAAGAATACTGACGATGAAGAGTATGACAAAGATGTAAGTGTAGACATAATCACAGTGTTCATTATTTCGGTGCTATCCCGGCCCAAGAGATAAGTAAGATGCGAAACCGTCACAGATTCAAATTAATGTCTTCAACCTGTTAACGTTTTCTATCTACATTGTACTTATTCTTTTGATATGGCTGAAGTCTCCACATTTTACCTTGCGTTCATACAATGTTATTGAAAATCATGTGCTTTGTACCGACCCTCGCTTATTGCCGCTACATGGAATTTTGCGCAAAATTTTTATGATGAAATTCGTTATAACTTGGGATTGTGAACGAATCTCCGTACGCTGTTCCAAACTCAGATAGCCGAAGTATTTCTCTGTAATTTGATTCAAGGTTTTTGTCTATAGGCTCAAAATTGGGCCCTTTAGAGGCCCAAACACATTTATTAGGATAGCTCCATTTCTACTCAACTCAAATCGATCTGCTTGGACTTAAAATACTCACTATTAAAACCTCTAATAGAACCTAGAATTTGGGTTTCGTAAACAATTTTTAACCTCAAAAACTTTGGATTTTTCGCTGGTCCAAAATTTTCAAAATGACTGAGGAAAATGCTTGAATTTTGGATATTATATGCAGAATGATGAAATCTTCCGAATAATTTTGGTTTTAGATTTATAACATTAGTATTCCGTTAATTCGCGAAATACGGATTTTTCAAAATGACCGATTGTGACTCCAAAAAATGAGATAGGTCAAAATACCAAAAATCAGATAAAAGGAGAATAAAAATACTATCTTTTTACCAGAACAGAATATGAAAAAACAAAAACTCTTTGAATGTGCCAAAAAACACACTAAATGGGCCCTATCTTGGGCCCACAACCTCGAATCGACTTGGGACTGAAACTAAAAATTGCGTATTAGCTTTTCCAACAACTTTTGTTCGAAACATTTTTCCATTAAACCCATAGTTTTGTCCCAAAACGCAAAAAATCGAAAAATGGTCATTTTCGGGTCCAAAAAATGGCCATAGTTTTTCGAGTACAGGGTTAATTTAAATTTAATCTACACCATCGTGTTCAGCGTGTCAAAATACATAAGAATAGATCAAAATTGGACGGTGCAGAAATTCGGACAAAAAATTCCTTAAATGACTGGACTATATAGTGGTATTTTATATTTATCCAATTGAAGCTCTCACGGTCCCTTAGCTTCCGGAAGTTGAATTTCTGTGAGTACTAGAATGCCGCCCAATTTTTTCAGTCTATTTTGGCATATTAAAGCAATACCAAAAAAGCTGTGGAAACAAACGGAATTCCGTCTGTTATTCTAAAGGAGTGTGTCCCAAAATTGACACCAGTTTTCTGCAGGTTGTTTACCCTACCATACAAACTTAATATATTTCCTTCCAGCTAGACAATACCTAGAGATCAAACACGCTTCCTAATAATGGAGAAGGCAATCTAATCGAGCTTATCCGTTAACTAGAGAGCTCAAAAATCGTGAATGACGGGCAAAATGGCTTTCATCAGCAGAGATCAATAGGAGATCAACTTGTCTATATAAAAGATATATGGCAGACATCTATTGGAAGATATGGAAAATCTCTAGTTGCAGCACTGGGCACTTCCAAAGCATTTGACCGAGTGTGGCACCAATGCCTCCTTGTGAAACTTCCTTCACATGGTTTACCGCCCGAAGTTTGTGGTTTACTATGGAGTTTTCTCTCAGATAGATCACTGCATAACGGGGTTGGCGTGGTCTCCTCCGATAGAATGGATATTTAAGCTGGTATTCCACAGGGATCTGCCTAGGCGCCGACTTCTTTTCTGCTCCATATCAACGATCGGTTGGAAATGACTTCCTGTCTCGTCAACATCTTTGGTGATGATGGAATATCATTCCGCTTACTCATCTAGAGCCCATTTATCATTCGATAGAAGGAGCGAAACAGAGACAGGTCGAGGCAATTGATGAAGATCCGGCAACGATTTTAAAATAGGGATCTAATAATCTAGTAGAGTTGCATGCAACCAAAACACAAGTTTGTGTTCCCTCCAGGGAGGCGGATCCCACAATCTCTCATATGATGAAAGGTACAACTTTTTCTATGATGCTCCTTATCATGAGACGATCATGTGAGGTCCATTGCGAAAACCGCCCCAGCCTACTGAATCTTTGGCCATCATACTACAGAGCCATGTGCTATCATGGGTCTAATGACCCTGGTTTATAGCCATGTGATCATTTTGGTTGTAGCCTCCGGTTTTCCCTACACATTCTTCCGCCAAGGAAGCTTTGTCAGCTTGTGATCAAAGATAACTTGCAAGTATTTTTCCTCTTGTGCAATCGGAATTGCTACCCCTTCAGAACTGATTGCTTCAGTCATCTAATAACTTTTTCCCTAGTAAAGACAACTATAGTGGTTTTAAGAGGGTTCACGGTAAGTTCCTCCTCTTGGCACCACTTGTTTATTATATTCAGAGCCGTTTTTGTGAGCTCCGATACTGTTCCTGCAAATGTGTCTATTGCGATACTCGCAAGGTCGTCGGCATACCCTAGCAGCTCTAGCTGTGACTGTGGTTTCGCCGATTGATTACAATACTTGAAAAGAACAACGATTGTTTTGTAATTTTCATAATTGATATGAATCCCCCATTGTGTTAAAAAAATATATCGATCTGAATAAATTCAGAAAGCATAGAATGCTAGTAGAATATCCTTCAAGATTTACACAGTGGTATCAGGAAATCGGTGTGCGTGAGGGTTGCAACAAATTGATCTTCAAGTACAAATTAATGATCAGTATCCAAATACAATATTGAGCATATTCCGTTTCGAATACTCACCTTGTACTTGATTATAATGTCCCAAACTTGCTTTCCACTAAAACCTGTAGGTATTAATCTAGCTGTTCCTCCCAAAATTAGAGCTGAGTAAAAAACCACTGAAGAAATCCAGTATAATGTAGCATAAGAAAGCAGCAACTCTGGCAAGTTTCCAGAAATTCTGTAAAGAAATAGTTCAGATAGTATTCATGACAAGAAGTTTATTCGATTAGTTTCAAATTGACCCACGTTTTACTGAGACTAACCTTTCTGATGTTTATCGCTCCTTTCAGTGAGGGACATAATCGGAATTATCAATCCAACAAATGTTAACGTACATCGCCATTGTGATACAGAAATGGATATTCATTGCTACATTTATTTAGGAACGGTTTATTTTTTTTCAATTGTTATGATATCGGTCATCATCAAAATGACCTCCTGCCACCTAATTGGCGGGATAACGGCCGGCAGCAGAATTTTATTCACTCAAAAAAAAAGTGAAAATGTTTTAAATGTTTAAAGTTGAAACTGTGTCTATTGTTTTAAGGGCATTTCATTAAGATGTAAAATAATTTCCTGCCATCTTTATCGTAGACCCATGTACTCCTGTCGTGGACATAATTATGTTCAAAATAAAATTCAATTGACATAAATTCTTATAGCTGAATTTTTTTTGTGATTACAGTAACAATTATGGTGTTGAAAAACATATCCTGTCGGTCATTCAGCGAGACATAGCTTTTAGTACAGGCAATAAGCCGGGAAAAAGGCCATAATAAAAAAATATATATAGTAAGCTAGAATTTCAATTTTTTTTTTGCATTTTGTTCCTAATACCCCATAGTTCATTCATGACTATCAAGACCGAGGGGTCGACCTTTCAACCCCCCAAAACGGGGTTTCAACCCCTCAGAGGAGCATTCTTATAAAAACAATCTAAAAGTTTAGAAAATTAATGAATTAAGAGCCCAAAATGACTCCTAGTATGTTTTTTGCGTCACTGATTACGATTCCGCAGTTAGTTTTCTCGGAAAACTCCCTCCAGATGGGAAATTTGGAAAATTTATATATAATATATAATTTATAATTTTGTTGCAAAAACTACCTCTAGTAGGTTTTTTGGGTCGCTGATCCCGATTCCGCTGTTATTTTTCCCAAAAAGCTCTCTCCAGATGGAAAATTCGGGAAATTTGAGATTTTCCTCAGACGGTTATGAATGATAAAGTATAATTTTGTTGCAAAAATTACATCTGGTAGGTTTTTTGGGTCGCTGATCACGATTCCGGTATTATTTTTCCCAAAAAACTCTCCAGATGGGAAATTCGGGAAATTTGAGATTTTCCTGAGACGGTTATGAATGATTAAGTATAATTTTGTTGCAAAAATGACCTCTAGTAGGTTTTTTGGGGCGCTGATCACGATTCCGCTATTATTTTTCCAAAAAAAGTCTCTCCAGATGGAAAATTCGGGAAATTTGAGATTTTGCTGAGACGGTTATGAATGATAAAATGTAAATTTGTTGCAAAAATGACCTCTAGTGGGTCTGTTGGGTCGCTGATCACGATTCCGATATTACTTTTCCCAAAAAACTCTCTCCAGATGGAAAATTTCGGGAAATTTGAGATTTTCCTAAGACGGTTATGAATGATAAAGTATAATGTTCTTGCAAAAATCTTTAGAAAATTAATGAATTAAGAGCCCAAAATGACTCCTAATATGTTTTTTGCGTCGCTGATTACGATTCCGCAGTTAGTTTCTCGGAAAACTCCCTCCAGATGAGAAATTTGGAAAATTTATATATAATATATAATTTATAATTTTGTTGCAAAAACGACCTCTATTAGGTTTTTTGGGTCGATGATCACGATTCCGCTGTTATTTTTCCCAAAAAACTCTCTCCAGATGGAAAATTCGGGGAATTTGAGATTTTCCTGAGACGGTTATGACTTGTACCTTGCGACTTTTCGGTAAAGTGCTGATTTCAAATCCTCGGGATCCAGATTTTCTAAAGGTTTACTCCTTTTTGAAGACTTCTGCTAGGGTCTTCACCACAAGGCGGGGTCACTCTGCTATCTATAGATAGCTTTGTCCCTAGGGTAGCTACAGTGAAGTATAACCAGAGTCCATTGGGCAGAAAACAGTATCAAAATTGTAGGCTTTAGTTACAATTGATACCTGGTAAAAACATAGCTCGTTTGAAGATGGAGCAGAAATAATTTAATAAAACAGGGAATTCCAAATATTAAAATATAATGATTATTATAAGTACACTTTCGGAATAATCAATATAAATGCAATTGAACGGTATTATTTACAAAGATTTCACCCAGACGGAAAATGTAATGAAGGTCAAACGGTAAATGAAAACTCTTTCAACATATCTACTTCACGATATGTTCGGTAATTGAATTCAATTCAGCGGTACGGAATCGGTTGATGAAGGATTCAGAATTATCAATTTGCGGAAAATACAAATCAAGCAGTTCCTAGCGTAATGAGCGGTATTCGGGGAATATTTGATAGCAATATTAACTGAAATGTTCAAATCACACTACGATATATTAAACGGTTGAAATTTCGGTTGGATCGGAAGATATATCGTAATTCCCAAAATATAAACTATTTAGCTATCATTTACCTTATGGAACAATTCACTTGAGCGGAACACTATTGTTAATTCACAGTTTGAATCTGACTTTAACTCGGATAATTAATTCAATTCGATTCTTATTTCAATCTCACTTCAACGGTACTATTTGAAAATCAAAATCACAAAAGAGCAACGTTACTGATTCTAAATCGAAATCACCAAAGAGAACACAAAAGAGAGCGATCTTTTATCGGTAACGGCTTTTATATGTTTTTCGAGGTTCTGGTCAAGTCTGCTCCACCAATTTCTTATTCTGTGCCAAGGGTTTTTTACTTATGTCCCGAACAATGCTTAAAAGTGACGCTACTTTTTAGATCTAAAATTCGCGTGCATGATGCGGCATACTAGACAAGTGTTATCGGAGTTTTTTTGGTTGTTCGCCTTTTTTATACATAACGTTGTTCAAAGTTTGATGCATTAACTGGCCAGACCCCTGTTTTTGCAACATATTTTATCGGAATGAATGCAATTTTTAAACGGGCATGAATTAGATACATCTATTTGAATAATTACACTTATTCGAAATTACGGAGATTTAAAGTGACAATCACGGAATACACATTGGGAGTTCACGCATATCTATTGAAATAATGAACTGTTCAAACTGAGATTACATGTAATATCCGTATTTATTGCCTGATCCAAAATTAATGATATTTCAAAATTTGAGCTTTGTTACACGGTTATGAATGATAAAATATAATTTTGTTGCAAAAATTACCTCTAGTAGGTTTTTTTGGTCGCTGATCACGATTCCGCTATTATTTTTCCCAAAAAACTCTATCCAGATGGAAAATTAGGGGAAATTGAGATTTCCCTGAGACGGTTATGAATAATAAAGTATAATTTTGTTGCAAAAATGACTAGATGTCGTGATCAGCGACCACAAAAACCGTCTCAGGAAAATCTCAAATTTCTCGAATTTTCCATCCGGGGAGTTTTTTAAGAGAAATAACAGCGGAATCGTAATCAGCGACCCAAAAAACCTACTAGAGGTAATTTTTGCAACAAAATTATACTTTATCATTCAGGAAACACGTTAAGGATATTCGAAGACAAAAGGGATGTAGAACTCCAGAATTACCAACTTCCAGAACTGCCAGCACAGTGAACTTATGGGCGACAGATAGCAAGGTAATTCCTCCTAACTTTGTAGGCTTCATAACTTTTCGATCCGAGGATATAAATAATCAAGACTTGTAGACCATCGAACAAATTTTAACAAAACTATATCCCGATATATTATAAAACTAAATGAAAAGGGAGAAGCTAACGTTCCCGTACTGAACCTCTCAAATCAAGATATTGTAATTAAACCAAACTAAAAAGTCTTGACAGGCGAACATTGTTTAGAATCACCAAAAGAATATGAAGTGATGATAGTAGAACTGCATCCAACCGACTCAGCAGTCAAGAAGAAATTTAGTATGGAAGTCTAAATACTAACGAAAACATCCCTGAAGACGTTTTGAATAAGTTGTTGAATCTGCTAAACAAATACAAGGACTGTTTCGCTTCCAAACTTTCCGAATTGGGAAGCTTCGGGAACAATCGGCGAAATCGAAACAACAATTAACGAACCTATTACTTTTCGACCCTACCGCTTGAGCCACATCGAGAGACAAAAACTCAGAGAATTGAAGGGTGCCGGGATAATTGTGGAATCAAAATATTCCTATGGAAGCCCTGTTCTGACAGTGAAAAAAAAATGGTGACGAGAGAATGTGCATCGATTACAGAGGATTGTACAAAATTACAAAAAAAATTAACTGTCCCCTGCCATTGATAGATGGCCAATTGGACCGCCTTTTAGGGTTTGAAATTTCAATATCTGGATTGAACCCTAGCAGAAGAAAACTGTCGAGTGTAATGGACTTCCCAATATCCAAAAACATAACAGCAGTAATACAATTCCTTGGACTAACAGGACATTTTAGGAGATAATCAAGAATTATGCTATCATAGCAAGACCTTTAACAAAACTGCTGTGCTAAAATATAAACTGTCAATTGAGTGATGAACAACGAAGGCAGTGGGGAAGTTGAAATCAGAACTGTGTGGAGAAAATTTACTTAAAATATACGACCCCAGCTTATATACCGAACTACACGTAGACGCTAGCAAATAGGGATTAGGTGGTATCCTTATGCAGAGGTGTCTTACAGATGGTCGACTACATACCGTCACATACATTAGTCGTCAAACAACAAACGATGAAGAGAAATACCATTTAAATGAATTGGAAACGTTAAGCATAATTTGGGCATTAGACACATTACGTGTTTACTTGATAGGGTTGAATTTTGTTGTAGTTACTGACTGTAATTCGCTGCGAGCAACTTTTGCAAAGAAACAACTTATTCCCCGCATTGGTAGATGGTGGAAGAAGGCACAAGAATTCACATTCGAAATAAAACATCGCAGTGGTAATAATATGACCCATGTTGACGCACTCTCGAAACACCCTACAGATGAGGCAGAAAATACCGACGTTTCTGATGGACTAATAGTAATGGTGAATACTCTCGGAGAAGATGATTGGCCAACACTAGCGCAAAAACAAGTTGGTAGAAATTGTCGATAGAAAAGAAACATAGTATCAAAGAAGAAAAAAGAATACTTGAAGAGTATACAATGGTCGATGGCAGACTATACAAGACAAATGAGAATAAAAAATCATGGGTCGTTCCTAAAAAAGTAAGGTGGAAAATTGTTCAAAAATGCCATGATGGATCAGGTCATCCAGATCTAGAGAAAAGATTATATAAAATTAGAGTGATTTATTGGTGGCCGGGGATGAAGAACTACGTGGAAGGATATATTGGATCCTGCATAGAATGTCTATACCACAAAGTTCCAGGGGGAAAGCGTCCGGACAAACTAAACAACGTGACAAAATAGGCATTCCATTCTACACTGTCCACATGGATCATCTTGGACCTTGGACCCTTTATAAAGAGCACTTCGGGTTACTCTCACTTATTGATATTGGTAGACGAATTTACGAAGTTTACATTAATGAAAGCTGTGAGAAATACTACTTCGGCGATAACTACAAAAACCTTAGAAGAAACTATCGGTTTAATTGGAAACCCAAATCGCATTATAACGGATAGAGGAGCTGCGATTACTGGATCAACATTCAGGAATTTTTGCAAAGAACGAAACGTTATACTCATTTTAAATGCTACCTCTAGCCCCCGAGCCAATTACCAAGTAGAGGACCTCCCAGACGTCCAAAGAACCCAGAGGTTATACAAAGGTGTTGTGGCTGTAGATGCCATAAAAGTGTGATATTTCATTTACAAGTATAGAAGAAAGCAACAGTGAAGAAGGGGAAAATTTCACCGATGATGAAGATTGTTATGGACAACCTGCCCCCGACGATGGAGATGGCGAAGCAGCTGCTGTAGTATTAAACCAGTTGTTGACTTTCTGTCAGTTGTATCCCACTCCAGTCTGAATCTACATCCTGTCAATATATTTCCTTTTGGTTTAAAAATTAATTTTAAATCAAGAGTACCTTGAATATATCTGAGTACACGTTTCAGCGACTTATACAGTTTTCATTTGCTTTTGATTGGAATCTACTCAGTATACTAATACTTTCACATAAGTCCAGTCTGGTAGCTAAAGTCGCATACATTATACTACCTATTATCCTACGACACATCTTTCGTAATTCTAGTTTATTTTCTTCAATTATTCCATGTCAGAATCTTCATTATCGCTAAAATCCCTCTCACGTTCCTTATGATTGTTGTCACTTTTGTTACATTGAAATGCTTCCATAAACAAAACCAGAGTCGTACTTCATCCACGTTGCTTAATCGTTTGCAGCCGTACATTGTACAAACAAATTTTTCCAGAGTTTTAAGAATAACATCTATTTCAATGTCTGGATAGCTGAACATTTATGGAAAGCCTTCAATAAATTCAGTAGAACTTTGTAAAACAGTGATCATGCAAGTTGGAGTTGCGATAACAAATTCTGAGGGCAGTTTATATATCTAGTGTTTGGTGCAACGCTCATTTTCAATATCCAACCTTGTTGTCTCCTTCAAATTGCGGTTGGGAAGAACTTGAAGAAAAATTTGAATTACGATGGTTTGAGGGCGATCAATTACCAGCTCCTGTTGGTGACGTAATAATTGAAGATGTAGATAAAATCAGCGATAAAGATAATACTTATTAACATTTTTCCCACACTCTCATAGGGTAACTTATAGAAACAAATATGATGTTATTAATTTATAAATTACTTATAATTTATTTTTAGGCTCTTAATTTGGAAAATGATGAAGAAAACAAAAATGACAACAATCATAAGGAACGTGAGAGGGATTTCAGCGATAATGAAGATTCTGACATGGAATAATTGTACGCTTTTGGGCAAACATTTGATAACGATTCGTGTCTATAAAGTATAAACGTTTTTTTTTCAAATAAATTGCATTTATTTTTGTTACGAATATATCAACTTTCTTTAATAAATAATACTATTTCTGAAAAAGTATGAGATCATTAAAATGTATAGTAAAATATAATAAAGGCAGGTCTCCATTATTAATTCTATATTCTGTGACTTGATTTACAATGATTTGCACTTGGTTCTGTTTTTTTTGTCATGAGTCATGTAAGGAAACAGTAGACTGTAGAAGTGAAGAAGAGGGCCACGAGATTCTCAAAATCTACCTACATAATTTCATTTGATTCAATAAGAATCATTAGAAAAAATATAATAATAATAAGCTAAATGCCGAATCTAGTAATATATTGTCGCCTATCTATAGTTCAGGCAATGAACCGGAAAATAAAAAAAAGACATATAGGTCAGAATCAAAAAAATTTTGTGGGATTCGATTCGTGAGGATATCAGGATCATTTATAACACATAAACCCTCACCGGTCGATTTTCCACCCCCAGAATTGATTTGAAGTAAGCCTGACGTGTCCAAATTAGAGTCTAAAATAAATTGTGAATAATTTAGAAATTAATAACAAAATATTTGTTTCTATAAATTACCCTATGAAAGTGTGGGAAAAATGTCAATAAGTATTACCTTTATCGATGTTTTTAGCTTCATCTTCAATTATTACATCACCGACAGAAGCGGGTAATTGATCGCCCTCAAACCATCGTGATTTAATTTTATCTTCAACTTCTTCCCATCCGCAATTTGAAGGAAACAACAAGGTTGGATGTTGACAATGAGCGTTGCACCAAACACTAGATATATAACCTGCCCTCTGAATTTGTTGTCACAACTCCAACCTGCATGGTGGTAATATTGACCCATCGACGTTCTTTGTTTTAGTTTGAACTGTTCCGCAATGTCGTTACATTGAAATGCTTCCATAAACAAAACCAGAGTCGTGCTTCATCCACGTTGCTTAATCGTTTGCAGCCGTACATTGTACAAACAAATTTTTCCGGAGTTTTAAGAATATCTATCATCTATTTCAATGTCTGGATAGCTGAACATTTATGAAAAGCCTTCAATAAATTCAGTAGAACTTTGTAAAATTGTGATCATGCAAGTTGGAGTTGCGATTACAAATTCTGAGGGCAGTTTATATATCTAGTGTTTGGTGCAACGCTCATTTTCAACATCCAACCTTGTTGTCTCCTTCAAATTGCGGATGTTAAGAAGTTGGAGAAAAATTTGAATAACGATGTTTTGAGGGCGATCAATTACCAGCTTCTGTCGGTGACGTAATAATTAGAGATGATTTTTGCCACACTCTCATAGGGTAATTTAAAGAAACAAATATGATGCTACTAATTTCTAAATTACTTATAACTTATTTTTAGACTCTCAATTTGGAAAATGAAGAAGAAAACAAAAGTGACAACAATCATAAGGAACGTGAGAGGGATTGCAGCGATAATGAAGATTCTGACATCGAATAATTGTACGCTTTTGGGCAAACATTTGATAACGATTCGTGTCTATAAAGTATAAACGTTTTTTTTTCAAATAAATTGCATTTATTTTTGTTACGAATATATCAACTTTCTTTAATAAATAATACTATTTCTGAAAAAGTATGAGATCATTAAAATGTATAGTAAAATATAATAAAGGCAGGTCTCCATTATTAATTCTATATTCTGTGACTTGATTTACAATGATTTGCACTTGGTTCTGTTTTTTTTGTCATGAGTCATGTAAGGAAACAGTAGACTGTAGAAGTGAAGAAGAGGGCCACGAGATTCTCAAAATCTACCTACATAATTTCATTTGATTCAATAAGAATCATTAGAAAAAATATAATAATAATAAGCTAAATGCCGAATCTAGTAATATATTGTCGCCTATCTATAGTTCAGGCAATGAACCGGAAAATAAAAAAAAGACATATAGGTCAGAATCAAAAAAATTTTGTGGGATTCGATTCGTGAGGATATCAGGATCATTTATAACACATAAACCCTCACCGGTCGATTTTCCACCCCCAGAATTGATTTGAAGTAAGCCTGACGTGTCCAAATTAGAGTCTAAAATAAATTGTGAATAATTTAGAAATTAATAACAAAATATTTGTTTCTATAAATTACCCTATGAAAGTGTGGGAAAAATGTCAATAAGTATTACCTTTATCGATGTTTTTAGCTTCATCTTCAATTATTACATCACCGACAGAAGCGGGTAATTGATCGCCCTCAAACCATCGTGATTTAATTTTATCTTCAACTTCTTCCCATCCGCAATTTGAAGGAAACAACAAGGTTGGATGTTGACAATGAGCGTTGCACCAAACACTAGATATATAACCTGCCCTCTGAATTTGTTGTCACAACTCCAACCTGCATGGTGGTAATATTGACCCATCGACGTTCTTTGTTTTAGTTTGAACTGTTCTGCAATGTCGTTACATTGAAATGCTTCCATAAACAAAACCAGAGTCGTGCTTCATCCACGTTGCTTAATCGTTTGCAGCCGTACATTGTACAAACAAATTTTTCCGGAGTTTTAAGAATATCTATCATCTATTTCAATGTCTGGATAGCTGAACATTTATGAAAAGCCTTCAATAAATTCAGTAGAACTTTGTAAAATTGTGATCATGCAAGTTGGAGTTGCGATTACAAATTCTGAGGGCAGTTTATATATCTAGTGTTTGGTGCAACGCTCATTTTCAACATCCAACCTTGTTGTCTCCTTCAAATTGCGGATGTTAAGAAGTTGGAGAAAAATTTGAATAACGATGTTTTGAGGGCGATCAATTACCAGCTTCTGTCGGTGACGTAATAATTAGAGATGATTTTTGCCACACTCTCATAGGGTAATTTAAAGAAACAAATATGATGCTACTAATTTCTAAATTACTTATAACTTATTTTTAGACTCTCAATTTGGAAAATGAAGAAGAAAACAAAAGTGACAACAATCATAAGGAACGTGAGAGGGATTGCAGCGATAATGAAGATTCTGACATCGAATAATTGTACGCTTTTGGGCAAACATTTGATAACGATTCGTGTCTATAAAGTATAAACGTTTTTTTTTCAAATAAATTGCATTTATTTTTGTTACGAATATATCAACTTTCTTTAATAAATAATACTATTTCTGAAAAAGTATGAGATCATTAAAATGTATAGTAAAATATAATAAAGGCAGGTCTCCATTATTAATTCTATATTCTGTGACTTGATTTACAATGATTTGCACTTGGTTCTGTTTTTTTTGTCATGAGTCATGTAAGGAAACAGTAGACTGTAGAAGTGAAGAAGAGGGCCACGAGATTCTCAAAATCTACCTACATAATTTCATTTGATTCAATAAGAATCATTAGAAAAAATATAATAATAATAAGCTAAATGCCGAATCTAGTAATATATTGTCGCCTATCTATAGTTCAGGCAATGAACCGGAAAATAAAAAAAAGACATATAGGTCAGAATCAAAAAAATTTTGTGGGATTCGATTCGTGAGGATATCAGGATCATTTATAACACATAAACCCTCACCGGTCGATTTTCCACCCCCAGAATTGATTTGAAGTAAGCCTGACGTGTCCAAATTAGAGTCTAAAATAAATTGTGAATAATTTAGAAATTAATAACAAAATATTTGTTTCTATAAATTACCCTATGAAAGTGTGGGAAAAATGTCAATAAGTATTACCTTTATCGATGTTTTTAGCTTCATCTTCAATTATTACATCACCGACAGAAGCGGGTAATTGATCGCCCTCAAACCATCGTGATTTAATTTTATCTTCAACTTCTTCCCATCCGCAATTTGAAGGAAACAACAAGGTTGGATGTTGACAATGAGCGTTGCACCAAACACTAGATATATAACCTGCCCTCTGAATTTGTTGTCACAACTCCAACCTGCATGGTGGTAATATTGACCCATCGACGTTCTTTGTTTTAGTTTGAACTGTTCCGCAATGTCGTTACATTGAAATGCTTCCATAAACAAAACCAGAGTCGTGCTTCATCCACGTTGCTTAATCGTTTGCAGCCGTACATTGTACAAACAAATTTTTCCGGAGTTTTAAGAATATCTATCATCTATTTCAATGTCTGGATAGCTGAACATTTATGAAAAGCCTTCAATAAATTCAGTAGAACTTTGTAAAATTGTGATCATGCAAGTTGGAGTTGCGATTACAAATTCTGAGGGCAGTTTATATATCTAGTGTTTGGTGCAACGCTCATTTTCAACATCCAACCTTGTTGTCTCCTTCAAATTGCGGATGTTAAGAAGTTGGAGAAAAATTTGAATAACGATGTTTTGAGGGCGATCAATTACCAGCTTCTGTCGGTGACGTAATAATTAGAGATGATTTTTGCCACACTCTCATAGGGTAATTTAAAGAAACAAATATGATGCTACTAATTTCTAAATTACTTATAACTTATTTTTAGACTCTCAATTTGGAAAATGAAGAAGAAAACAAAAGTGACAACAATCATAAGGAACGTGAGAGGGATTGCAGCGATAATGAAGATTCTGACATCGAATAATTGTACGCTTTTGGGCAAACATTTGATGACGATTCGTGTCTATATAGTATAAGCGTTTTTTTAAATAAATTGCATTCATTTTTGTTAGGAATGTATTAACTTTCTTTAATAAATAATACCTACCTACTATTTCTGAAAAGTATGAGATCATTAAAATCTATAGTAAAATATAATAAAGGCAGGTCTCCATTATTAATTCTATATTTTGTGACTTGATTTACAATGATTTGCACTTGGTTCTGTTTTTTTTGTCATGAGTCATGTAAGGAAACAGTAGACTGTAGAAGTGAAGAAGAGGGCCACGAGATTCTCAAAATCTACCTACATAATTTCATTTGATTCAATAAGAATCATTAGAAAAAATATAATAATAATAAGCGAAATGCCGAATCCAGTAATATATTGTCGCCTATCTCTAGTCCAAGCAATGAACCGGAAAATAAAAAAAAGACATGTAGGTCAGAATCGAACATTTTTTGTGGGATTCGATTCGTGAGGTTATCAGGATCATTTATAACACATAAACCCTCACCGGTCGATTTTCCACATCCAGAATTGATTTCAAGTAAGTCTGACGTGAAAATCGTGGTCAGCGACCGAAAAAAAACCCTTGGTGCATTTTAAATTCGAAATTACCCTTTTGGGGGTAGGATGACCGGTGAGGTTTTATGTGTTATTGAATGATCCCGATAATCCCACGAATCGAATCCCACAAAAATTTTTCTATTCTGACCTACATGTCTGTTTTTTATTATATCTGAAATCCCGGCTCATTGCCTGGATTACTCACAAGCAGGCGTAAGTGGTTACATTGCGCTATGGAGCTAGCCATTACGTGACATAGTCAAAATCGTTCCCGCGCGACATTTTTGCTCCTGCCAAAGCTATGTCCCGCTGAATGACTGACAGGATAAGTTTTTTCATTACTTTAATTGTTACTGTAATCGCAAAAAAAATTCAGCTATAAACATTTGTGTCAATTGAATTTTATTTTGAACATAATTATGTCCATGACAGTACATTGGTCTACGATAGGGATGGCAGGAAATTATTTTACATCTTGATGAAATGTCCTTAAAACAATAGACAAAGTTTCAACGTTGAACATTTAGAACATTTTCACTTTTTTTAAACATAATTAAAATTATGCCGCCGGCCGTTGTCCCGCTAATGCGTGGCAGGAGTCGATATCATGTAATTATAGCTTTAATATAACACACACAAAAGTATTGTGAAGTATTTCTTAGAAAAATTAGTCATGCTGGCTATAACGATGTCAATAATTGTATGTAACTCATTACCGGTCATTATTCGACACTGGGAAATCCTTGAAGTGACATCTAGGACAACCTATCCAAAAAGGGATATGGGATCTTAAAGCATGATATATATAGTAATGAAGAGATATTATTATGTCAGTTGGTATAAGTTCTAACAGAGCGGTTCAGTAAATAAGCCGGGCTACATGTAAAAGTGGAGTAGTAGCACACGTTCACACGTCTACACATACACTCACACATTCATCAAAAACGATCAGGCCTTCAGGTGCATTTCAAAATGTTCGCTAGTTTTTTATGATGAAATTCATTATAACTTGGAATTATGAACGAATCTCCCGTACGCTGTTTCAAGCTTAAAAAGCAGATGTATTGCTTCGTAATTTGCTTCAAAATTTTTGTCCACAGGCCTAAAATTGGTCCCTCTAGAGACCCAAAAACATTTATTAGGATAGCTTCATTTCTACTTAACCCAAAATGATCTGCTTAGACTTAAAATACTCGTTATGAAAACTTCTGATAGAACCTAGAATTTGAATTCCAAGAAAAATGTCTAACCTCAAGAAATTTGAATTTTTCGGTGATCAAAAATTTTCAAAATGACGTCAAAGTTATGTCTTTGAACCAAAATGCTTGAAATTTAGATATTAGGTGCAGAATAATAAAATCTTCCGAATGAATCTAGTTTTAGATCGATAACATGAGTATTTCGTCTGAAACTCGTAAAAGACAAATTTTTCTAAATGGCCGATTTTGACTCCAAAAAATGAGGTAGGTCAAAATATCATACTATCTTTTCATCGGAACAGAATATGAAAAATCAAAAACTCTTTGACGGGTACTCAATTTTTCAATGTGCTAAAAAACACACTAAATGGGCCCTATCTTGGGCCCTCGACCTGTAATCGACCGGAGCCAAAAATCGCGTATTAATTATTCAAACAACTTTTGTTCAAATACTTTTTCATACAACTCATAGTTTTGTCTTAGAACGCAAAAAAAAACTACAAATAGCAGCCAAACAGTCTCACATATATGCATCTTTTAACTGTTTATCTCACTTTTCCACACAAATGCGAATGATTTGATATATCATAGACTGGTGCTGAGTCAAGTTTGTAAAAAGTTATTCCAGGAAAAATTCGCCCTGAGTGCAAAAGCAAACTTTTTAACTTCTAAGGTGGCTTTTAATTATTCGAAATAGATATAGAATCGAACGCAAACATCGAAAAGGTTAGGCAGAACAAACAGTTGAATTTTGTTACATAGTGTTATTGTATTCAGTTTTAACACTATTTTTCTACCGGTGACTATCATTTGTTTCATTCTGTTATTCATCACACGTATTCATTCCTTATTCTCGGAATTCTTCATTATGTATATTTCTGCAATATTAAAATTTTTACAAAGCTTTTCTACGGTTCTTAACAATGGCCCTGAGATACAAAGCCTAATGTAAATTATAAGTGTTCATCAATATATTGAATTAATTATAGTCTAGAATTCCTTTTCTTTTCAAATTGTTAAATTCTTTATCAGACACAAATTTCAACAAAACGCAATCGGTAGGGCGCTTCAGTACTGCAATGACTGTCGGGTGATCAATTCTGTTAATGTCGTTGTTGCTCCTATTAAACTGCTTTTCCTTCTCCGTTCTTATCGTTTCTGCTCTCGTTATTGCGGAAACTTCGCCTCACGGCGCCCTTAGAATATAACAACGAATTACTTTTGGTCAGGCTTGAGAGGAAACGTGTAGAGATTTGTTAAACGATGCGACGATTGTCAGAGGTTCAAACACATAAAACCCACCAAGGAACCTCTAACAGTGACTACCACAGCATCAACAGCTTTTGAGAATGTATTACTTAATTTAGTTGGTCCAATAGGTAAAGACGTCGGTAACGAGCGATACATACTTACTTGGTGCGGTGCGAGTTAAGTTAATTTGTTAAAACCTGTCTAATATCAAATCAGTTTCAAGTTATAAAGTATAACGTTTCATGGACCAAATTGGTACCATTGTGGTATTTTGCGTACAATAAAACAGTACAATAATACGTGAAAAATCTTGTCTTCCGGATGGATTCCGCGTCACAATAGCTAGACTTGATGCCGACGTTTCGCCAACCATTACAGGTGGCATCTTCAGGACAAGCTTGAGGCTTGAACTGAAACTGGTTCTACTGGTTTCTGTAGCCGTATTTATTGTAGGAAAAATCCTTCACGCTACATAGTTCAATGCCTTTGTTCCGGTGGTTAACTTCGTTCCGGCACCTGACCCTGCCGTTGTGTGATCATGTGCGAAGTGGAATTTTCGAGTTTCCAACATTTGGAAACCCATCCTCGAAAATTCCACTTCGCACATGATCGCACAACGGCAGGGTCAGGTGCCGGAACGAAGTTAACCACCGGAACAAAGGCATTGAACTATGTAGCGTGAAGGATTTTTCCTACAATAAACAACAAACATAACCCAACAGGTAGACCCCGTGTATAATTTCGAAAATTATCCGGTCGAATTGAGATATCGAATTCAACAGGAATGTAACGACGCTAGGGATAATTTAATAGTATTGAAACTGAACCATACGAAAAAATCGGAAGCCAATTTCAACATAGTTAACTTTAAGATAGGTGATTATCTACAATCTACCTACAATGTAAGCTTCCGAAGACATTTTATTGATATTTGTGAGAGGAAATAGCACAGCTAAATTATTATACTAGCTCCTATTATTTTTACTCACATCATATCCAAACACTGACAGATGATGGCGTAATGAGAAATGCATATTCCTTTTGGGAATCCTGTAGTTCCGGAGCTGAAAAGAATGACTGCCGTTTCTTCATTCGACTCTAATTTAATTGGCTCAAAATCGGCCTCGTTTTCTTGAACTTCTAGGTATTCAGCAAAAGATTCGTGAACGTTTGAATCTTCGAAAACAACTATTTGAGATTCAACTTCAGCTTCGTCTATAGCACTTTCAACTTTCTTCAAAACGATTTCAATAGTAAATATAATGGCGGGTGTGATTTGTTTCAGCAAGTGTGCTGTATCTTTTATAGACATTGTCGGGTCGAATGACACCACTTTTACGCCAATGAATAATGAAGCTAAGAATGGAACGCTGCTATTCTTGTGATTTCCTGAGAAAATACCAATGATATCGTCTCTGCTTATTCCTTTTGAAAGTAGTTTCAAAGCAGTTCGTATTGATCGCATGCGTAATTGTTCATATGTGTCTTCTTCTTCGGAATCAACAATGATCTGGAAAAAAGATTACCAGTCAATATCCATTTCTCTGAATTGATCCTGGACCACCACAACAAATTACACTGACAAGGACGCGGAAAATATAGATGCAGTGCTATCAGTTTTTCATATAAAAGTGATGACTAAGTCGCACTTTATCGTATTTAGACTAGGTCGCCATGCACAGTAAATCATAATGTGCCATATTCTAATATTCAAACAAATATGAACACTACAATAAAAAGTTACTATAAAGAGAAATTTGATGAAAGTAACATAAAGTTAGGCGTCATCAGTAACCTACTTAACGTGCCTATGCGAATTTGAGAAATTGATGAGATAATAGAAAGGAGGTAGGTAGATTTATGCATTCTATTGAAAAAATCAGAATGTACATTGTAGTTATTCGTCAGTCTCTCTCTCCTCCCCCTCCCACTCCCTCTCCCACTATGTTTTGAATGCTGATGAAGTTGAAAATTGAACAAACTTTATCACATTATAACTGAATTCTTCCTGATGATTTACTACCTGTAACCATGAATAATGGGGTTTGAATTTGCCATGTTATTCACTTATAGATTGTAAGATCTATAATTCCATGAAAGCTTCTTATTATTTTTAAGAAAAACTGTTTTAAGATAAATAAATATTTCGGAATCCATCTATAAGAATTTCAAAAATGTTGTCTACAGTTTTTGGAAGACATTAAACGAAAAAAAAGAAATTAGACTTCATCTGGGATTGAAGAAGGGGAAAGTAATTAACGCTGACTACACTGCTTTTATAGGTCAGTTGAAGGGGGTATAATTAGCACTCTGGAACTCTTCAAATATAGTCTTAATATACAGGGATCTAACTTTGAATATGTTCTAAGCTCTATAGAGAAAATAGATTAATTTGTAGAATTTTGACCTCTCCTGCTTCCCAAATTAGAATGTGGTTTGAAACAACTTAGATACAGAAGAGGGGTAATTTTTACCCATATTACATCTATTTCGTATTCTATAAAACCAAATTATTTGACAAAAGTTTTTAGACATTCATTCTTTTATGCAAGAAAATTGTTGTGGTTCAAGAAAAATTATTTAGTGCAAGAAAAAATCATATAAAGTTGTATAATAATGGAAAAGTATTACAGATATGTTGGCTGGCATTTATTTGAATCGCCTCACTCCTGCTCATTCAACAATTTTAAGAATAATAACCTAATTTAATAAAAGTGAATCAGGGTTGGATGGCCAGAACGAAAATAAAGGTGTTGTCCAAGAAAGACAGACGAGAATCAAAGTGAAAAAGATGTTTCAATGGCAATAATTAACAATCATGCTAGCTTACATCAGCCTACAGTTTTTAAGGTATTATAAAACGAACGTTTTCTATCATACAAAATGCAAATGCAAATCATCAGAATTCAGGGAAGCCAATAATGCCAAGCCTACCCAATTTTATAATTCCGGTAGAGAAATGGCAAACCAACAGAAACATTAATAATATAGGTTTTACCGACGAATACTCTTTCACATTGCACGGCGCATCCAATCGACAAAATTGTTGGATGTGGACTACCGACAATACATATTTGGGTGGGGATTTGTCGCCAAAATGTCATAGGTCCAATATTTATTGATGAGGTTTAAATAGGGAAAAAATTTTAGCATCGCGAAAAAATTTTATTTCAAATGAATGGCTTCCCATCGCAAATTTTTCGCCCAATGCAGGATTATCTGGGATGTGGGCAATATATTTGCAGGTTGCAGTGATGTTCGTGGGCCAGTACGTTCGCCGGATTTGGCACCCAATGAATTTTTATGGGGTTATGTAGGAATGCAGATCGAAAATTTAAATGATTTCCAAAATTGATTTATTGAATGCATGCCGCGGTTAGAAAGGAATTCTATGACCGTTTAGAATATTGCTTGACCAACGAAGACAATGTTTTTGATGATTTATTCAAGTTTTGTTTACCTACATTATATTTAATTATTATTTTCAAAGTATTTGTTACTGTTAAATGTATTTACTTAACATTAGATAATCATATTATTGAATAGAATCAGCCATTACGTGCTGAAAATCCATTCGAAACTTAAATAAAATAATTATTAAAAGTTTGATTTTCACTAATTTAATGAATAAATGTAGACCATAGTTTAGGTAACACCGTAGCCCCTTCAAACAAATACCTGTTACAAAGTACTAACTTAATATTTAAGAATAATCTTAGGATAGATGGTTCGTAGAATTTTACCTAATTGAGTTCAACTCATCAAGGAATTAAATGATAAGCTTATGGTAGCAAACGAAAAATCAAATTCAACAAGGAAGAATCATTAAGTATTAGTTGATCGTTCAATAGGTTATTGGACTTATCATATTCATTAATTTCTAGGAATTTAGGAAATTTGATTTGTCACTTTTATTGTGAATGTGTAAAATATTAAAGTTATGGTTTTTCATAATTAAATTTTCTGCAAATATTGAATCAGATTTATTATTAATGAAACTACGCCTGTTCTTTGATTCGTATTTTGGAGGTCGTTCCTGTCTGACCAATGTGTATCTTAGGGCAAGACCCACACGTTAGCTTGTAAACTTCACATTTGTCTTCATCAGTTGATTTATCTTTCTTATTTCTGATAAACTTGCCTGAATTATTCTGCGTCTTAAGCGCTAGGTCTAAACCTAAATTACTATGAAAATTTTAAATTTTAGTAGTGGGTGGTCCCCATAGACCTAATCAGTGGCGGCTTGTGAACTTTTTCAGAGAGGAGGTGAACGATCACATTCTCGGAGATAATCTTCGTAGGTAACACTTTGTTATTGACAGATAATTCCTCCCCTCATAGATTCAACTACCGGGTGCAATGAAAGAGTCGAACATCTTTTAATTTCAATCCTTCTTTGTTGACTTTAGCAAGACCTTTGATACAATCCTTCATGATGTTTTGCTGGCTATTCTCGGCTATATTGGCTTGGGTGCAGTTGCATTGGATTTGTTTGGATCATTTTTGAAGGATAGGAGACAAACGGTTGTCGTGGGTAAGGCCGCTTCGGATCCGGTCGATGTCAGACTAGGAGTTCTTCAGGGCTCTATCCTGGGGCCTCTGTTGTTTGCTATTTATACACAAATCTTCCCGAGTTGTTTAAAACACTGCGGAGTGCATAGTTATGCTGACGATGGGATATTATTGTTATTGTTATTGTGTTATTATTTATGTTTATATTTAAGATTCGTAAAGTTTGCCGTGTAACTGGGGTTTAATTTTGGATTTTGTACCTGCAGGTTGATATAATCCGGTTGATATTGCATTGTATTTGTTTTCTTTTTATTTTCAAATTAGGGTTCAAGTGGTAGAACAGAGGATGACTATTCGTATTCATCCATCTGAACTTCGCCCTAAGGTCCATACAAGTTACTAGTTTTTTTTTCTTTTGTGATATTTACTTGCATATTCTATGTATAATTTCTTGTGTGAATAAAGACGTATTATTATTATTATGATTATTATTTAAGGCTTCTTGTTCTTTTTTCCGACTTTTGTACATAAAAACGATGATTATTAATATAATGGAATAAAGCATTATGATCCAGAAACTAGGGTACCTATTGAGAAATTCCAACTAAATCCATCGATATTTTTGTAGTTCATTTTCAACTAATTGGTTCTTGATGTTTTGGAGTTGGTGTATTCTAGACGTATTTTGAATTTTGGCTTGAGAGTGAGGTTATTTTTGTTTTCTAGCTGAGGAAATGTTATTGGCTTATATTGGCTTATTTGATTTTCGTTGGTTATGATTTCTTGTGATGTTATAACCTGGCATCTAATAGGGGTCGAAAGCAGATAGTTTCCAATAACTCCTCGAATTTGGTATAGCTGTTCACATTTTGTTTCAATAACTTCTTTGTGGACTACACGGATTCATGGAACAGATTCATTAATTTGCTTCAAGATTGGTCTTGTCATTGAGACATCTACTTGATAACAGGTGGGACTGTTCTTTAATTCCAAAAGCTGTACTTCGCAGAAGTTTTCTCTTTCACTTTCATTCGATTGGCTCTGTTCCAGATCTAAAGCGATGGTAGGGTGTTTGTATAAATGTCATTTTGAAATCAATCGTACAATTCGTTTTTAGTCAAATATTCATTACCAGGAATACGTAGGAGGAAGGTAATTTATATTATGAAGTATATAAAATTCAATTTTAATCGATTTCTGAATAATTAAGTGTAAAAGACAATTGCTCTGACTTAATAGTTTCAATTTGTTTATTTCAATGTAAAAATCTGTAGTTTTAATTATGCTGGGATGTATTAAGTGCAGTTTAGTAAAAAAAAATGGAATTTTTTATATCTTGAATAATGGAATTGATTATTTTATATATATCTATTATTTCATTCATAGTATTCTTGATGTACATAATAGAATTCTCACTAAATGAAGCTTGTTTAACAAAGTTAGGATTGTTAATTCTGGACTTTAACACAGTTCTTCGTTCTTCTCTTATTCTTCGCTTTGGGACGCCATGATGAGGAAAGAATAGAATTAAATTGTCCACAATCTGAGTTGATACTAATTTATTCAGCTCATACGCTTAGAAAAGCTGTCTATAATCGTTGAAAATTTATTTTTTCTCACTTCAATGTATCTATATGAACTATCTCAAAATGTTTTGTTGCTGTTGGTGTTGCTTTATTGGCATATTCCGCATCCATTGATGTAAGAAGAATTTTTTAGATTAGGCGAATAATATAATTTCTTGATTCGTTGCTCGGTCTCTTCATGGTTATTGGTTTTAGTTTCGTGACAATTTTGAATGATTTCTTCAATATTGTCCGTATTAGTTATGTCAATTAATTTAGTTTTGCATCTTTTAAACTTCAAAGATGACCATTTAAAGTTTTAGATAAGATTTCACAAAATAGTTCATACAGATCTGATTTCTCGATATATATTTTATATCGTACGTTTGGAACTAAATACTCTATAAAATTAATAAGACCTTGTTAAAATTGGGTTTTAGATAATTGAACTATAAAGTTACTTTTGGTGAATGTAATACTGAGTCAATGGTAATTTGATTTTGTTAACATTTTACCGGTGTTTCAGATATGGATACATCAACTACGGGATTTTATTCGTAATTGGAGTGTATAGTTATGTCATCTTTTACGTCGAGGGACTTATCAACGTCTGCTTCTTGTTTGTGAAATTATCAGTTAGAGTCGAGTCAAATTCGACGAAAAAAGTATAAAAGCTGGGAAAATTTGCGGGCAACTCCGATCGACTCCGGGTTTTTTGCAAAATTTTCCTGAACGGATTTATAACATTCCCGGAAAAAAACTAATATGTGCTTTTCCATTTTTCAATTGTTATAGAGGAATATAGAGGAAAAAAACAGTGAAACCACTGATCCCTCGCTAAAAGATCCTAAGTGGCTTATGATCTGTTATGATAGTAAACGAATTTCGGAAAAATTTCCTGAAATATTTGGCTCATACAATGGCAAGCAATTTTTTCTCAATTGTGCTGTATTTTGTATCGGAACTATTCAACGTGCGCCAAACATATGCTGTCTGGATAGAATGGCACCTAATGCTACGTAACTGACCTCGGTAGTTAGGTTAAACGGTCTTATGAAATCCGGATATTGGAGGATTGGTTCGTTGGTTTTTACAAGTTTCAAAGCAAGTTTTATAATGATCGCCTGAAATTATATTAGCGCCTTTCTTCAAACATTTTGTTAGTGGCTTCGTGATAGTCAAAATGGTATTTATGAAACGTCTATTATATCCTAAAAGTCCAAGGGAACCTTTGATCTGTCCAGTTGTAGTTGGTAATGGGAAGTGTTTAATGACTTTTATTTTGTCGGGTGTAACTGCGTGACCCAAATATGCATATCCTTGCGTAAAATGTCTAATTTGCTTAGTTGAATTGAAATATAAATGCACCAAGCATTTCTCGTGTTGTATTCCGCATAGAATTTTATTCATATTTCGTTCTAAAGTTACAGGTACGTTTTTGAGACATTCGAACGTATTCGTTTTAGCGATATCTCCCTCTTCCATTTCGATTTGATGAAATCCGCTAGCAAGATCTAAGGTCGTAAAATACTGGCATTCACCAAGTTTGTGTAACAAATCAACAAGTCAGTAATATTGGTAGTCGGAATCTGTCACTTGATTATAGCTTTCTACAATCGTTAACTATACGCCATTGCTTTAAGTGCTCAGTGTAAATTTTGGATAAATCTACTACTTACTATACTTTGTTCTTTTTAACAGCTGTTGAAGATTCGGGGATTTCACAATTATGGAATTTTTGATGGGGCACGATAACTTCTCCGATTGTTATTGCCTTATTTTTATTTCTTATTCTGAAAGTAATTCAATGTTAGCGTAAGGTGTCATCTGTATTTTTTTGTGGAATTCTAAGTCAGCTTGTAAAAGTTGCAAGTTATCTAATCCTATTTGGCCGTGGGATATGTTATAGAATTTGAATTAGTACAATTTCAAGTTCATTGCCTTTGATAATCCGAAAAGTTTTGATGCAATTATTTCAATAATATGTTCCATGATCTGATTTCTGGAAAACGCTGAAAACTGTATTGGTGTCTTCTCGGATATACTTATAATACAATTTGTAAGCGGTATTTCATTCAATACATGATTTTGCAGGACCTGTATCGATTAAAAATTTGAAATTATGTTCCGGTAATATTATAACATATGGAAGTTCGTTACAATTAATAGCATTATACATATTATTTGCGCATTTATGTTTCGTCCTGGATTTTACGTTTTCTACATCTAATAATTTCCTCAAATAGGCTCCCCCGTTTGGGATTGTTTCTTTCGCTTCGGTTATTCCAGTATTAATTAACAGTACTTCCGAAATAAAATTCCGTTGCAAGGATTGCGGTTGCGTTAAAGGTCTTTGTTGGTTGGGGAATACATGTTTATCTTGTTGGTACGCTCATTGGACTTGAGTTTTTAAGGGGTTTGTTTTGGTTCCATCTAAATATAGGGCTTTGAGGTCCTTGTTTGAATACTTGTAAATTTGTAAAATATCTCTGCCGTGGATTATTCATTCTACGTTGATATGGAAATGGTTGTGATGAGAAATTATTCCTTTGATTGGAATCAGGTGTTGAAGGTTACTAGCATATTGATTGGCATAACGAGATTGATTAGCTATTTGATAATTAAAAGACGTTTTAGAAAAAAATTCTATTGTCTATGATTTTGATTAGGAGTCTGATTAATGTAAGACTTATTTGTTACTCCTTGAAAATAATGAATATGTTTTCCTTGTATAATGAATTGTAGGGCCTCGTTCAAAGTATCTGAGCGCATGCAACATTTTTTAAGTCAATTTGTCATAAAAGCTTTGTTGTAATGCTTTTGCATCCTTAGTAATTTGACGAATATCTACATATGAACATAACAGATATTGAATTTGAAAACAGCGTTCGAAAAAAGCTTGAGATTTCTTATTAGGTTTGAATTTTTGTTCAAACAAGCTTCATCTCGACGATCTACAGAGTTTCTGTATAAAGTGTCATTCAGTTCGAGTCAAGTGTTAAAACTTTGAATATTGACCACTACCTTTGCGTTGCCTGATAATTTGTTCAAAAGGGAGTTTGATAAGTATGTATTCGGGAAGGTTTCTGGATGTGCAGCATCATGAAATTCACTTATATTACTATCACAAACTCTCATAATTTTTTTTAATTTGTTGGGGTTCCATCGAATTGCTACAATTCAAATATTGTAGCTCAAATTGAATCATCTGATTCAGATTTTCTATATTATCAGAATCAAATAGTTCCGTATTACGTTTATATTTATTTAAGCGTAATTGAATGTTATTTCTCGAAGGAGAATTATTAGAAGGATTTTGAATGACCTCGTCAGATAAAGACGATATTCTGAAATTATCAAGAAGTGATTCAAATTCAAATGACATTTATTGAACTCACATAAGCAAATGTGTGACTTTGTTACTTTTTTTGAACCAATATAAGGAATCGTAGATGGGTCCACGAAGTATGTCTTCTCCAAATACTTTTTCTGTGCAGGAACGTACAATGTGGTTCCGATTCTAGTTATTCTGTTCTGGGGGATACTTTCCACAGTTCTGAGATATACTGTATTTCTTGATGCTCTCAGAGTCACTCTGTTTCCAATTTCCTGTGAACTGAGCACTAATGTCCCATAGCCGATAAATCGTAGATACAGATATTATTTGTGCAGTACAACATAATCTTGGCAATCCTACTGCCTGCGCCAATTAACTTTTTAAAAGTTATTTATTTCAAGTTTTTGAATAGTACAATATGTTAGTATGATTGAATATGAAGATTTACATCAAACTGTGTAAGGTTTTTATGTTTTAAATGCTGATGAAGGTGAAAGGTAAACCATCACATTCTCGGAGATAATCTTCGTATGTTATCATGAGATAGTCCATGAATAGTTTGAATGTTTTGAAGCTTACATGTTCTCTAAACATACTATTGAAATGTATCTATATATTGCGGCAAGGCACCCGGAAAGGAAAGTGTAACATTTCATAAGTAAATAAAAGTTACCAAGAATATCGTTTCAATATTATGTGTGAATTATTTGAAAAGAATAATTACTGTGTTCTTATACCACTTTTTTCAATAAATGGAAGACGTTACTACACCGAAGAGCCATATAGTAATGTCATTATCAAAAATAGTAAAAAAACAAAATAATCGTTCTTTCATTCGATCATAATTATTGTAATGTGTCTGCAAATGTTGATTTCTCAGAAGTTTATAGAAATGCTTGTATATTAAAGTAGTATGCTGTATTTTTTTGGAATATCTTTGTCCACAATTTCTTGAGTAGCACATTTCACCTGATTGTTTAGTAAATAACCGGAAATACTTGATTCATTTGTTGCATTCTTTTACAATTCTTATCTACTACAACTACACAGTTTCGATTACACACTAATTACCATCACCACAGTTTACACGGACAGCTCCACGGTTGTCATTGATTGCATGACGATCCCGTAGACATTAGTAACACTATTCGTATTTTGTTGTTTGCGCCATATTGGATTAGATTCAGACCTCACGAACATAGCTCATACTGCACACTAATCGGATTCACTTTATCGCACGCCGGGGCCTATCCAGAAGTATTATAGAGGTCGGTATCGCCAATGCTATGTTAGTCATGGAACAATCTTCAATCTAGTCTATTCAATAGGATATTTCATGTTTTGGTTGAACTTAGTTGTTCATTAAGTTCATATAATAAATACAAAATTAGTCTTTTTATGTTCGATGTGCTGCGTATGGATGGGTCAAGGGTCCCAAGCAATTAGCTTCAGATGTTTGAAAAGCAGTAATTACTTTAAATTGGACAAAAGATGCTGTTGGGAGCTACGGGATAGGTAAATTTTATTTCGTTGTGGAATCATCTCACGCAAACGAAATTATCCCATTTAGACCAAATGAGGGCGATGAAGATGAGTGGAGAACAACGAAAGAACGACATGAAGAGTTCAGTAAGTGATATTGACATTGCTCCAGATATATTACCAAATTTATTCAATTGAGTGCTCATAGTGAGTGATGAAACAGAAGAAGTAACAGTCCAATATTGAATGAAGCACCCCTCGTCTTATTTCTCAATTTAGTTGTGTACATCAACACAATTTTATTGGTGAGCGATCATCATTATTGGAAGATTTCAATAAATCACGTGAGATTGTGCCAGATTCCAGTTTCTTGCTCTGCTCATGTACTAGATATTACATGGCATTGTACATAATCTCATGTGACCGGTATTTTCTCTTGAAATAGAGGAAATTGGATGTTCTAAGTATGAAGATATGGTGGAAAATCTAAGCATGTTCAAATTCACCTGTGCTACTTTATGATGATATCTCTTCATCGCTGTATGAAGCTCGTATCCTAAACCGTCTTGGGAAGGTTCCAGACCATCATACATTTTTATTATATTTGGGTTATCATCATCAAAATCAGGATCTGAAATTATTTCCAAGTATTATTACATCAATATATTGTTAAAGAGAGTCGAATACTTTTCTAATCACAAATATTAGAAAATCCACCACAACTGAGGAACGCCATACTTGAATGGATAGTTCACATCTGATCATCAGGAACCACAGATAACATCCTTTGGGTTTAACTGATACAACTTATAACTACTGCTAAAAATATTATTAGACTGCAACATATCATTGGAAAAAGTAATGATAAAGTTTAGTATACAGATAGCTTAACCCAAAAAGTAGAAAAAATTCAAAGATTCCCCGAAAACGTATGATGGATCAGAATTTATTATCCGTCGTATTTTGAATCTCAGACAAATGTATCTGGATCAAAAAATTTCTGTATGAAACACAACTAGAATAAAAATTAAGCTATATTCCTGTTCCCCATATTTATTAACGTGTATAATGGCATTGAATTAATTATTTCCTAGCAAAATGAATTCCATATAAATCGTAACATATTAAATATCAGTTTTTTTATACTTTGGCTATACAAGAGGAAAAACCAATAATATTCGAAGAACATCGTGTGATCCAGCGGTGCAATATTGGGAGAGGAGATGAGCATTCGAATTGTTTTTGAAAAATTTAAGATTATAGGCATAAGGGAAAACTTCACTAGGTAAAGAATTCTAATACTTCGCCGTTCGATATAAAAGCCTGACAGGAATAAATTCAGCATCTCTCGAGTTTGACAATGAAGAGGGTCACTAGCTTAAGCTCGTCAAGTTCGCCCACCTGGGATCTCTCGCGGTGGAATAACAGACGAAATTTCTGATGAACACCGACCATATAAATATCTATAGAAAACGGTGAGATCGTCCACCTTTCTAAGATGTTCTAGAGAAGTCAATGAATCCGTAAGTGTGACATTATCAATCAGATGAATAGCTCTCTTCTGGATACAATTCACGAGCTTCAGCTTATGTTTGGAAACCGAAATATGAACAGTACCTACTCCAGGACAGGTCGAATCTGTACTTTGTAGATTATGAGGAAGTGGTCAGAAGTAAAGTAGCTCTTGGCACGGAATAGAAAACCAAGTTTTGTGAAGCGGCTTGCGCAATGGACCTCACATGTCATCCCATGATCTCTGCTGACGAGTCATATAACCGGAAATTCACGATTTTGGAGCGCTCTAGGTATTGGATGAGCTCGATGTTGATTTCTGGATGTTATGACTCTTTGTGATGTTTTGCAACTGAGAATTATGTATCTTGGGTTGAAACTATTTTGAAAGATTCAAATGTGAGTAAATGTAAAAGCATAAGCTCATTAATAGGTAACACCATATTATGTAATATTGAGCTATGGCAAATACACTTTTTCTGAAATCGATCAAGAATGCCTACTTTCTCGGAGCAATTTCAGACCCCAGCAGTTTGCCATGCTAGACTGTATCTAATGCCTTCGCCAGAACCAAAAACACAGCCAGACACTTTTTCTTTTCCTTTAAACCTGTAGTTATTGTTACAACTTCTGAGATAGCAGCTTATGTGCTAAGTCCCCCTTGAAAGCCATACTGATTAGTAGATAATAATTTATATTTTACTAGATATTGTTTTAATAGGTTGTTTGAGCAATTTTCAAATATTTTTCCAATTCGATTTATCAAAGATAATTATTCGTATAAGTTTTGTCACCACCCTTATGTATGGGTATAACTGTAGAGGTCTTAAATTCCTCAGGAATTTTACCCGACATAAATATAAGGGGTAGGACAATATGTGTATGTAATAACTTTTCAGTATTATGTCCAATTTGATTAGAACTAGCAGAGTTTTTATTTTTCAACGAAGATATAATTTGAATAATTTCATTATTTTTTACTGGAGATGAAATAAAATTACTAGTTTTTCTATTTGTAAAAGTTAACTTAAGTTTTGAAGCAATAATATTTAAAAAAATCTTTTCTGCCTGCCTGGAGATGCCACCTGTAATGGTTGGCGAAACGTCGGCATCAAGTTGAGCTATTGTGACGCGGAATCCATCGGGAAGACAAGATTTTTCAAGATTAGCTGTCCGCGGAAGTCTACTATCCAAAATAATATTTTAAAATGTATGTAAGCTCATTGCCTATTTGCGTGAAATGTTTGTTAAATTTATTTGAAATTAATTTTCTATCATTTATAGTAGTATTAATGTTATTCTTATTTTTCAAAATTATAGGTTTATCAAAATTTAAGTTGTTTTTGTTAGTAGCTTTATTTATTATGTACCACACTTATTTTGTATTATTACCACATTCACTTATTTTATTTTTATAATAATATCCTTTAGTACCTTTGATGAATGTCGTTAGCATGTTTCTAGTTTTATATTCAATTTTTAAATCTACATTTTGTGTGTGTTTGCGCAAGAAGTTTTTTCATTATATCTCGTTTTCTCATGCAATTTATTAGGCCGGTAGGTATCCAATGCTTAAGACGATAATTCTTAGAATCTAGTTAACAATATGGGTATGTTTTTCAATGTAGTTTGTAGGCATTTATGTGGTCATTTTCTATTAAAACTCCGTTCCATGTTTCAGATTTCATATTATTAAATAGAGATTCCTTATCAATTTTTTTAATGTTCTTTATTTCAGATGAATTTTTTTTTCAATGAATTTTTGAATTTTATACCCAGAAAGATAGGATAATGGTCTGTTATGCTAGATTCTGGAATAATTGGCTCCGTTGAAATTTGCTTATTTATTTTATCAATGCCATTTATGAAGATGTGATCTATGATAGGGGAACTAGTTTGTGTAACTCGAGTAGGAGTATTTATGCATGAAGTAAAGGAATAGCTACTGAACTATTTAAGTAATTTTGAACATTCTATCTAGTCTATTCATATTAATGTCACCTATTAATATATTTATTGAATTATTGAAATTGTTAATCATAAATCATAATAATTGTCGATATCGTTAGAAACTGTCTATGTTAGTACCAGGTGGTCGATATATGACTACAATTTTAAAATTCAATTCATATATGTTTAATGTTAATTCTGAAAGTTGTGTATGCGTAATTGTATGAACAATTTTTGATTTAACGTAAACTACTAAGACGTCATTTTGATTGAAGTCTGCATCATTGTAATATATTTGGAAGTTGTCGATGTTAAAGTCAGTGATATTTCTTATAGACCAAGATTCAGATAATATTAGTATGTCGATGTAATTATGTTTTGGGGATTTTCCTTCAGAATCTTCATTGTTGGTTATCCACATAGTTAAATTTTTACATCTCGTATTTTCAATATTGTTGTAGCTGTCTATTTCTTGAAAAAACAGAATGTCATTAATAATTTTGGAACTATTGATATCCGTTCAGATTCAGGGTTACATGGTAAATACAGTTGAAGGAATATATGAGTTTCAATTTTATATTATATTTTATTTAGTGTTTATATTGTAGTATGGTGATATAGTTAGCAATTATTATAGTGTGTGAGTTATGTAATTTATTTTATTTACTAAACATAAACTTTTCAGAAATAACAAATGGAATTAATTGAAATAATCGTATATGATATAAGTATAAAATAATATTGACATGAATTGTGAATTTCTAGGGAATTTAAAATTTAATTTGTTGTCTATTTGTGTGATGTTGATGCAATTTTTTCTTTAACCGTTAGACGTGCAGTAGGTCTCGAAGAAATTGATTTTGTAGTATTATTATCATTCAAAGAGTTAGTTACTTTCCAACCAGCAACTTCTGCTTCGAATAATTTTCGGGGTTCCTTTTGGGTATTTTGGCACCTTGGTGTATTAGGTGCGTTTCTAGATATTTCAAGTTCGTCCTCACTATTGCACTGTATTAAATCTTCAGCAGTGTATACCTCGTTGTTAATATGGATATGTTTGATATAGGCATTCAGTCCCTTTTCTTTGGCTGTTCAAAATTACTTCTCAGTAAGGTGTTGTCAGATCTTTATTCGGGGGTTAAATCATTAGTAATGATCTCTTGTTCTCATTTCTTCCCATAAAATGTAGTTTGTTTATTTCTTGCGGGGCTATGTCGACTCCTAAGGATTCCTTCAGTGTTTTCGTGATATACTTACTCTTCTAGGTTACTTTCTTCTGCTTTTTGAATTCCAAACAGAAATAAATTGTTTTTTCTCTTTAGCTTATCTTGCATTCGTAATTTTTATTTCAAAATATCATTTTCTTTTTCCAGTTCATACATTCTTCATGCTGCTTCTTCTATTTTTAGTACTAGTCTAGTCTCAGTAATTTGTATTTGCCTGTGGGCTTTTTCAATTTCATTTAATAGGTCTTGGCTGGTGATTTCATGAGTTCCCATAATATAGAAATGGTATTGATGTAAGATCTTTGTTGTATGAGATCCTTTATATGGGTCGAGTTAAGTGAGTGTATGTGTATCTTGCTATACTTTATTGTTTAAGTTTGAAGCGGCTTCAGGATGAAATGTGTTTTTTGTAGTTTATCTTGATAACGAGAAATTGTCAAATACTGCAATTTAATTGCGATGTATATAACTGTCTATATTTTGATTGTACTTAGCTTAAAGAAGCCCCAAGAATTGCCAACCATAAAATACTCTAACCTACAATCCTTACTTCAAAAGCACCCTTTGATAATACATTAATTTACCTGCGGTGGGAAGGGAGGGAGATTTCAATATGGAAGGTTGCAAAAATGTACTTGTTGATACAACGAATCATTCAAAAGTCCCCACATGTACTTGAATTGACGATAAGGGGCCAAGACGCACCCTTTGATTATTTATTAATTTAGCTGCTGGGAAAACGGAGAGAGCTTTCAACTTAGAAGTTTGCTGGAATGTAGGTTCTTGTTGATATAACGAATCATTCAAAAGTCACCACAGATATACTTAAAATGTCGATGATGGGCCATAACGCACCCTTTGATTATTTGTTAATTTAGTTGTTGAGAGAACAGAGAGAGCTTCCAACTTAGAAGTTTGCTGGAATGTACTTGTTGATATAACGAATCATTCAAAAGTCACCACAGATATACTTAAAATGTCGATGATGGGCCAAAACACACCCTTTGATTATTTATTAATTTAGCTGCTGAGAGAAGGGAGAGAGCTTTCAAGTTAGAAGTTTGCTGTAATATACTTGTTGATATAACGAATCATCCAAAAGTCACCACTTTAACTTGAAATGGTAATACGGGCGTCAAACAGCACCCTTTGATTATTTATTAATATAGCTGCTGGGAGAACGGAGAGAGATCCAACTTAGAAGTTCGCTGGAATGTACTTGTAGATATAACGAATCATTCAAAAGTCGCACATATAATTAAAATGACGATGAGGGGCCAAAACGCACCCTTTGATTATTTATTAATCTAGCTGCTGGGAGAGCGGCGAGAGGTTTCAACTTTTGGAGTTGCACAAGTAAAGTTGTTGATATAACGACTCATTTAAAAGTCTCCATATTCACTCAAGATGTGTGATAACTCGTCATTCCAACAATTGTATTTCTGCACACTTAATAAATTGTAGGTTAGAGTATTACTATGGTTGGCAATTACTCTTGATAGTACTTATTCAATGACAGCATCCCTGTTTTTATATATTTCAATACAACTGACTGAGAAATGTTCTGGTTAAGTATAAGCAAGTTCAAAGTTTCTTTGGCTAATTGGCCATAATTTCGTGTAGGTACATTAAGAGATATAGAATTAAATTTTCTGAATTATGAAGATAACTAAGATAATTTAACATAGGATTATAAAGATGAATAAACGTAAGACATTGAACCATTGGAGGGATTCGAACCCACATTACTGGGTGTCTAGTCCAGGGTGCTTACCAATTATTCCACTTTGGTCCCGTCAGATTTTCTATATTTTTTGTGATAAACCTCTGAAAGGATAGTAAATCATTGATAAATACAATGCGATCCGATGCCCTACCATAGATCAACTAACTATTCACGCACATTCATCTGAAGTTCAGTCGTTTTAAAGTGAGCATTGTAGGTTAGAGTATTACTATGGTTGGCATTCACTCGACAGTACTTATTTAATGACATCGTCCTGGTTCTTATATATTTCAATAGAACTGACTGAATAAACAAGTTTAAAGTTTCTTTGCCTAATTGACCACAATTTCGTATAGGTACATTAAGAGATATAGAATTAAATTTTCTGAATTATGAAGATAACTCAGATAATTTAACATAGGATTATAAAGCAGTGAAATTTTTGCAAATTCTTTTCGGCCAGAAAATCCCCCTCCTTAATTTCATCACACTCTCATTTACATTCAGCAGCACTTGCAAGTCCAAGAATGAAACGACGACGGGCTTATGTGGTTCTAGATGTAGATGATTTGGAAAGAGCGCAATTCGGAATGTCATTTTTGATATGTACCTGCCGAAATTAGGAGCATATAACTTCAAACGTAATAAAATAACAAACTTTTCGAACATAAAACATTATGCTGGTTTCATTTATTGTGTAGGACTAATGTTTACTCCAAAAAGAATGGCGATTATTTTGGTGAAATGGAACAAAAGAACTTCCCAAATTATTATGGATTTCAACTTGTAGTGAATTTAGAAGAGCTCTCTTCCATCGTTATGAATAATGCTAGTTATCACAATACTGGTAAGAATAAAGTAGGTACCAACAAATGTTATATATATGTATATATATATATATACAAGAATTGTTAAGTAGAAATAATATAAGTGGTGAAACCACGATTATTGAGCTAGGTATAAATAATAATCCACAACCAGTATAAGTATCTGATTTATTAGCTGAAATATATGAGTATCGAGTGCTGCGTTGCCCCGCCCATTAACGTTGCATTTTTAACCGTATTGAACAATCTAAGCTGTAACTAAAAGTACTGCCGGCATCACGTTGATATCGTTGATGGTTTGACGGAAAAACAGTGGTTATGTGGAAAGTGGCTCTAGGAAAAGCAATACCAGAAATAGGGGCAAATACTATGCGTGAATACTTCAATAGTCATTCTATTATCCAATGTCAGTAGTTAGGTGCTTGATATTTGAAATGGAATATATACAAAATGTAACAGTCATTGCGGGTACAAGCACTACTTCTGAGGATCCACCTCTGTAATATGATATATTTCAAGTTGGGTTGGTGATCAGTCACAAATATTACTATCCATCTCTACGTGAACAAACTCAATATTATAACCAAAAATACATACTTTCATTTTCCTCCATTATAAGGGAGTTTTCTTTGAAGTTGGAATATGTCTACTTAACAATGTAAAATTCGTAGATATATATATTTTGAAGAATTGAAAGCTTTTTACTCTGCGTGTTTATAGTAGTAGATAAGTCAACATAATGTATAATATCCAATATGAGTAAAGAAAATTATATATGATGACCCTACGATTACTCCCTACCACCGATTGGTTACAAGCTCTGAGGATAACGTTATTTATAATTCATGTCTTCGTTCAATAAAATATGTACCAAGTGATTGTAGAGTATTGTGGATTTCTAATTATAGATAGCTGAAGCTTCTTTCTGCATAATAAAAGTAATGAGTTATAATTATTTTTAATTTTCTTTGATTCGAACGTACTATGCAATAATTCCACATTTTCAATAGGTATGTTAGACATTGTACCTCCGTAAATATACATATGAGGTTGATTAATGCCTCTTGATGAATGACGTGTTTATTTACTGGATGAAATTCTTAATGCTGTGACTGATATTCAAATAAAGCACAAATATTCATGAACAGAACTCCCATATAATAATAACGTTGACCCCTAATGAAAGACGTTACGTTGCATTGAAATTTGATTCAAATAGTGCACCATGAATTTTACTACTCTATGTTTCACACACTATACTGACGCCTAGAAGACACAAAATAAACTCTGACTTCACATCGTTTGAGGTGACTTGAATCTTATCATCAGAATTCTGGACGCTTCTTCAGGCTGAATAAATACATGTAGTACGATAAATATTAATTGTTTCCTTACACTAGCAAACATATTATGGGTTTGAATTAACATGTTTAAATATTTGATAAAACAGTTTAATACGTTCGATCTTGTAACTGTTTTCGGCCTCTAAAACAAGAGTATATGCTATGATTATATTCCATCAATTGTTTAGTCTATGTTGAATCTTCTTTCTGCTTTCTATAACTTTCTCAGTATTCTTGGAACTTTACTATACAACTGCATATTGTCTGATCTACGGATATGGCAAGGAGTCATCACATCTTAGCTTCTAAAGTGTAGAATGTTATCGAATCAGCTTCCTTTGATTTTGAATTGTGTTGTCATTATGTTTCTGTCAGAAATATATTTTGTACTGATTGATAAGTTCAATTTTATTGATGATAAGGTCCTTCTAGTCCAGATCGATCAGCAGTTACTTCACAAACTTATTAGTGTATTAAATAAAAGGGTACCAATTTCAAACATCAGCCGGAAGTCTAAGGGGTCCAATAAGAATTAAAACTCCAAAACTTCTTCTTTTCATCAACGATATAAAGTATGTTTTCAAGATATGTCGTTTTTTCTATGTCATCTGTTTTAGACGCTCTAACAGTTCAAAAAGAGCTAACAGAACTTTTTATATGGTGCAACTAAAATGGGATGGAGCTTAACGTTGATAAATGCTTTGTAATGAGGTTTTATGGAAACGATAATTTTGTGGATTTCGATTATCATATCAATAACAATATCTTAGCTAGTAAAACAGAAATAAGGGATCTTGGTGTTATGGACAGAAAGCTTAGTTTTAATGCAAATTGTGATCATATAGTTAATAAAGCACTTAAGTCCTTAGGTTTTATAAAAATAGTTTCTAGCGATTTTCATAACATTGCTTCTATAAGATACACACAGCATTGGTGCGTTCGTACCTTGAGTATTGCTCTTCTATATGGTCTCCTTCTTATAATGTTCATCGCATGAGGATTGAAAGGGTTCAACATAAGTTCTTAAGATTTGCCGCCTATAAAATGAGTATTAGATTTCGTGACTATAATTTCAATTACTACTTGGTTGAATCTATTCTAAATATCGAAAAAGTAACATTACGTAGAAATCACAATGATCTAAAATTTTTATTCAAACTCATTAATGGGTTAGTTAACTGTCCTGATTTACTATCACAAATTAATTTCCGCATTCCCCAAAGGAATACTTGCTTGTCTAATATTAATATATTTCACATACCATATAGCAGAACGAACTACCCAATGCATTCTCCATTTTGTCGTATTTTAACTACCTCAAATCATTATTCAAATCTCAATTTTTGGAACATTTCTTTGGTTGCTTTTCAAAGGGCTTTAACTGACTCAACATAGATAAATTATGTGATTTCGAATGTATGTATATGTCTGTGTATATTTGCAATTTAAATTCTTTATTTTATATTCTTCTTATTCTTTTTACGATACATTATATCTTACTGAATTTGTTATAATGTAAAAGGGTTCGTCCCGTTAAAAAATAAATAAATAAAACTGACCTAAAAAACGGCAACAAACCAGTTTTTTGAAGGTTAGACATATTTCCACTCAATATTGGTAATAGAAATCTTATTATCTTATTATTTTTATCATAAGACACCATTTTTTCCAGGTCACTAACCTCTATCAAATTTTCACGCACCTCGGAATATTTTTCCGTAGATTGACTCCAATATACTTCCTGACAGTTGTTTCACTCTGCTGAATGTGGTCATCAGTGGAACGAGCAAGTTTGCAAAAATACTAAAGGATCTGTGTTGAAGGTAGTCATACACCCTGGTAAAAAAACAAAATATCTCACGCCATCCATGAATAGATGTCTAAGAAACGAAGCAATGTACCACATTGACAGATTTCTCGAACTCTACAAAAAATGTCACATTCCCCGTAAAAAAAGTTGGTGATGGTTCAACAAATACGAAAGGTCGGATATTAAAACTGACATTACCTTAAGAAAGCTTACAAAAAGTTGCTTCGAAGAGTCTATTAGTTCCAAATTAAGGTCTCCCTGTTTTTGTTCCTTTTGAAATAACCAAGTAGCTACATGCACTTCCCCATCATCAGCAGGTCCATCAGCACCTCTTCCTCTTTTGACATAATTGTAACATCTGGTGTACCTAATGGTAGCCACTTAACTCCAACTATATTTATGAATGATATTTCAATTATATTTGAATATTGTAGATATATCTTGTTTGCCGATGACCTAAAACTATTTTTACCTATATTGCATTGCAGATTGTCTATAAATTTAACTTGACTTAGGAGCTTTATCACTCTGGTGCATAAATAACAATATCTTATCACAACAAAGGTAAAAAAATACACCGCCTCATAACTATTTGTTAAATAATTTTATATTCATTAAACGTTCATTAAAAATGTGTGAATTTATAAAAGGAAAATGCCATATTTTCACGAATGTTAATGCAATAGTATAGTTTAGTTCGACCAATATTAGAATACTGCTGCGTAATGCCATTTATAATGGATAGAAAAAGTACAGCGTAAAATTGTTAACTAGTTACCGTTTAAATTGAAAATCAATAAAGACGACTATTCTTACTCAGAAAGATTAACACTATTAAATTTTAAATCATTGGAAGCTCGCCGTAAAAATAATTCTGTCATGTTTGCGTGTCGAGTTTTAAATGACGATATGGATCGTTCAGCTATTTTAAATCTTTTCAATATTGGAGTCGCCAGACGCCAAACACGAAATAACGATATATTGGCAATTAATTTTCACCGCCCAAATTAGGGAAAGTTCACTCCCTTGATGATACTACTAGGGTTATGAACAACATTGTTTTTGTAATTGTAGCAAATATGAGTATCATTTTTCTAGTTCTAGTTAATTTATACCAGTTTTATTAATCACTTGAATATTATTATGTTCGAATTCAGAACGACGTTTGTTTGTTATTAAATTTCTAATTCAATCTAATAACTAACTTTTATAGCAACAAAATTTATATGAAATTTTATATTATTTGCTTTACTCCAATCTATTATGTATATTTCATAAGTCTTTATATATCATTTGAGACTATACCCCATTGTAAACTAAATAAATAAATAATTAAATAAATTAAATTATTTGAGTCAAGGAAGTATTATTTTGTGATTCAGGTAGCAGAATTATATGGCGTACGGAAGAAAAAGTTTCGTCAGTACCTCTCTCCATGTTCTATTCTGAACAAATAATCGACAATCCTCCTCCATTCTCTCTCTGAATATATTCAGTTGACACTGAACTACTATCTGGATCAACTTTTACTTTTCAATACTATACAGGTTTAATATGAGGGACAGGTGTATCGAAATTTACTGAATTCGATATAGATGGGGATATGATGGGCATAATTTATAGATTTGAAACGCGCCTTCGACCGAAAAAAAAACGTTCAATATTGGATCAAAATTCCATATTCACAACTATATTGGCAAACGCTTTGACAACTATTTCGAAAATCCATTCTTCGCGAACGTATAATGACGTTTTAATTTGAATGTATATCTGATTATATTACGAAATTAACTTCGACAATGAATACTTTATTCCATCTAATCATGTATGAGGAAATTGAGCGCATCGCACACGTTTATGGTACAAGCTTCTAAATACTTGGTAGCATTTCAATTATTTACATTGTGAAGCAATACATTGCGTCTGACTGGCTCTTTTATAAACCCATTCGTGAAACAAGCTTTATATAGAGCAGAATTATTTGTTTGTCAGTGTACGAAAAAATTTCGGGATAATCATTGTGGCATTACCAGTGGGTCGTATCCATTTCACATTTTCAATAGAAATTGAATACGACACAAAACTGAATTTTTTTTGCGACAAACAGTGAAGATTGACAATATGTTTCACACTTACGTGCAAATGGTCACCGTGTACAAAATCTAGATCGAACCCTATTCATTGTTTCTACAGAAAATTTGCCCAGAAAAACTGATGGAAAAGAGTTCATACGTATTTTCAACAGAAATGTCCTTAATACCTTAATAGTATTTTTAGTGAAAAGGAATGATTATTTCGTACGTCTCAGTGTTATATAGTGTATCCACAGTTGTGAACTATTTCACGTTAATCAACGATTCCACATCAGATGAGGTATCTTGGATAGTAAACTTCCGTGGATAGCTAATCTTGAAAATTCTTTGCGCATTTCTGAATCGATCAAGACCATTCTTGATATGATACCTGTGTGTTCCTATCAGTCGAATCGATTAGAAATAATGGAGATCGCTTTAAAGTGGTGAAAATATAACTGTATTATTGTTGGGTACGGTAGCCCCGTCTTGAGTAGTATTTCTGACATCCATCTTAATTTTTGCAAATAGAATTATAGTATTTTGTTGAACCGAAAGGATGTCCGTGTTTTTCTGGTTATAAATATATCAAACTTAATCTCGATCGATCTGACGTCTTGACCTATTTTATGGCTTAATTTTGTGCATGAAGTCCTAGAGTTCTTGATTCTGTGATACATTTTGATAGTTCATGTGACATCAAGAGTGAGTATAAAAGTAGGTTATTTTGTAGTATGGATAATTGCGAAAGTCAACCTGACAGCAGGTGTCAGTATGAAACATAGAGTTGTGAAATACATTATGTAAACCATTTGGATAAAAGTTCAGTGTAACATAAAGTATAATTTAAGGTTTTTCATTAGCGGTTTCTAAATCATGTTCAGTATATTTTCTGTTCCTACAATCATGTACTTTTGACCCGCAGTACTGTCCGAAAGCTATTTTTCTAACAAAAGTGAGAGAAGTCACATGATCGATTGATCACAGCTTTTTTATATAGCTATCAGTATTAGAGTGTCGTACAGTATTTTTACAAGCTCTCACCGATAGATGACGCTCAAAGCAGTTATATTTGCTACAGATTTATAATGTAATGGTCTACTCTACAGAGACTTTAACGGGGAAAACTGGTAAAGTCACTGTAGTCTACTACATATAGTAGAGTTACAAACCCGTCGTCGATAGATGGCAAAATTTATATAGAAACCTATTCCATTTTGAAAACCATTTCTACTGAAAATTTGTCCATGAAAACTAATTGAAAAGAGTTCATATTGTTTTCGCATGCATCTTCAGGGTTCGAAATACCCCACCTTTTCCAGAACCTGGTAAGAAAGATCTGCAATGCTTCCTTAAAATACAGAGATCTTATAAAGGATATTTAGAGAAATACGTGAAATAGTTTATTTGGCTTCTCGTTATTTATTCTAACAATTTCTAAACTGAATAATGTTTGAAAAACTTCCGTGACGATTCATAAATGTAGAACAAATATCCAAGTGAAACTTAGATCATAGAAAAGGATGTGAAGAAAGTTGCTTTGTTGGAAGCGGCTTGGATCTACTGGGTCTCGACGGAAGTATCTGGCAACCCTGAAGATTTTAAGTTTGCCTTGGGTTATCGGCATAGTGATATCGAGATGACATGTCTCGTGAAATTTCGAGGTTGCGGTCTTCGTCACGATCATTGACCCAAAGTTATTGCATTTCTGGCAGTTTCTCACTTCAAAATAAATTTCTCAAATTTCTGTACGCCCTCCAGTTGGCAACACATGTTAGTTATTTATGATTATCTTTTTCTCTTCGCGATCTGTTACCGTTTCCTCGTTCTTACTATGGACATTTTTATCTGTTTCTTCAAAAACATTTTCTAATTTTGTTCCCTTTTTCTTCACTTTTTTTCGTGAACTCTTTTTCACCTGAAATTCTCAATTTCTGAACAGTTCTACAATCCCTTCTTAACAGATTGCTTCATCGGTCTCCTTTGTTTTGGCTTCTGATCTAGTGACCACATAAAAAATTCCTTCTATTGGTTTCGTCATGTACTCGAATTCCTCCGACGCCATCTCTATCCTCGAGATTACATCGGCTACGACGTTATCCTTTCCTTTTACAAATACAATAGAAGAATTGAACTCCTCTAGTGCCAAACGAAATTTTAATAAACAACTTGAAGGATTCTTCATATCAAAAAGATACACCAATGTTCAGTAACGCTATAATTTTTTTGTGCCGATTTTACTGTTTTCAAAAAAATCTGCTAAAAATTTTAATTTTTGTTCATATTTCTCGCATTCCCAATTTACATCAGTTAAACCGCTGCATAATAACTTGTTTAGCGATGTTTTCGTTATTCACGAAAAAACTGGATTTGTGGGTTTCATCCTTCCCTGTTACTTCTTGAGTTACTGATGCGTTAGAACATTTTTGATTTCTCTGTTAACCCGTTATCCTATTGTAACTAACCTCTATATTGCCAATTTGGTACCTGACGCTACTGATGTTTGTCCTTCGGCTTATGGTTAGGTACTCTATACCCTATGTCCTTTCTTTTTCTAGAAACTAATTGTTCCCACTATAGCTGTCATGAAAATTCCCTCTACTTCTTTGAATATTGTAATATCCGAAGTTCGACCTTCCTCATTACCTATTATTATGGAACGTCCCTTCCGCTAATTGGAAAACTGAAGTCATATTTCTCATTAGTAGCTCTTCCTCCTTTGCTCCAAATATTTCGTCGTTCAGGCTCACAAAATATCTCGCCTTTACGATGGTTCTTAGACTTCATCCTTTAGTTACATTTTCTGAGAACCTTCCATTCAGAACTTATATTGACAACGGTTTCTTTGTTTCTTACCTACTGCATCAAGCGTTAATTCATAATAGATCAATGCTATCTATTAATTGATGATTACAGATTCCTGGAAAAAAAGATCACTTTTGATTTTGTATCATTACAATTAACACCTAAATTATCTTCAGAAACGTTACCTAATTTCAACCTGTTATCTGAAATTCCCCTAAATAAATTCAAATTAACTAATTAATTTTTTAATTAATTAATCATTAAGTATTTAGTAAGTAATTTGTATTCCACGGGGTCACTATTGTCTTTTATCAATTTACTCAGTAGCTACATGTATTCCTGATGGTGCTCCACCTATTTCTTCTTCATATTTCTGTTGATTTTGACGCCTCCATGACGCTGATATGGATCTTTCCCCAAATTCCTATTCAATAGTCTTAGTTCTACCGCGAGATCCACTAATTCATCCATTTGTCTTGATCTGTCATTCTAAAACCTTATACTGCTGTGAGTAACATCATCATGCTATTTCTGATGTCCCGCCTAATTCCCTACCAATGGTTTCCTATAATTTATGAATAAACCCTAATAATAATACCATTGCTATCACGTAAAGCAGAATTTTTTCTCCAATACCTTCATCTCTTATCGAGAAACTATTATTCACGACTCTTGTGGTCTCATCTTGATTAGCTTACTTTATATTTCCCATAGTAAATTCAATAAAATGAATGTGTGTCGGTTTTGGATAGATTTAAAGGATCACGTACTGAAGTAGTAGTATTCCCTATCTTTCAGACTTGAAGCTCTCGAGATGTTGGATGATGTCGATGTTCATAGCGTTCCTCAAACTAAGCTAATAGCCAAACTTCCACTTTTTTGAATCGGTGAGAAACTGCTTCGATGGATATATTCTTTTCTATCCAACAGATAATTCTTAGTTCGAGTCAGTAGTTTCTTGTCCAAGATGCATAGTGTTGTCTTAGGTGCCCCACAATAATCCATGCTAAGCCTGCTTACTGGTACTATTCACATATTATAACACTTTGTATTTCGGGCATAATAGGTTCTTGGAACCTCTGCCCTTTTCATGCATATTGATAATAATAACAATGATAATAATAATATTTATTAATCCATATTAAAATGATACAGAAGTATGTGAGCAAGGTTGTTGAGAATTGACATATTTGGCAACCTTTTCTACCGCTCTTTTGTAACCATGTAACCAAACGAATCGTACAAAAACTACACGAATACTGCGAGTAAGTTACACGTATTTAATTCCGGGCTATAACAAGTGATGACGAGACCTAGCACGCCGTAACAACTGTCAATTCTTAGTAACTTCGCACATATCTTTGTTAGAAAAGATTAGTGGGATAAAGTACCTGTGGCTTTTTCGAGTAGTGTTTGATTTGTTTAATCTAATACTGAAGATCATTGCGAGTTAAGTATAGGTTTGGATAAGCAACATATATTCAAAGTGTAGGTAAAGTATATACTTCACACGCATAGAGTCTGCAACCAACTAGTACTGGTTACTCATGATCACCGTCGTATATACAGGTCTGGAAACTCTATGATTGTCATGAGTTTCTTACATGTCGCCAAACTCGTAGTTCCTTGCTCAGGCACCAGCTGACACATAGATCGAAGTATGTTGTCAGGATTAGGCACCATATCGTTCAAACACGGTCGTATACGTGCCAGAGAACATCCCTCGACTCATGCGCCACCCTTTTGGTACTACGCAACAGATGACGCTTAGCGGAGTCACTTCTGACATAGGAAACAGCCTCGAGTTTCCAGACCTGTATATACGACCGAGGTCATGATATTCAGCGCTGAAGGTAGATCGCGTCCATTAGCAGTAAATAATCATTCAATATGTTTTATAATCTCCCTTTCAGGGAGACAACCTACCATCTCAGGTGTGAGGCTACTGAATCAGTTATTTAGTTTAGTATTTGTAACATTATTTATTTCTATTTATGAATTAAATATGCATTCACTTAATAATGGATGCTTCTAGGGTTGATGTAACTGCCTCGTTTGTACCTGTGAATATGTCCAGCAAAATTATATCGTGAGGGCCATAGATGTTCAGGAAACAAAATTTACCGACGGTGAAAATTATTAAGCTGATTCCAGAGTTCAGAGGTTCATTAGAGAAAGACGTGGTGCATGGTTTCAAACAATGGAGACTGCCCAGAATTCTTATGATTTTGGGGAGAGTCTTTACTTCTTTCGGTAAAGTGCAGAAAAGTGCAAAAATTTTGTTCAATTCTAATCCAGAATAACGTTAGGATTACCTCAGTTGACCCTGATAATTCAGATATTCTCATCCAAGGAAGGTAAGTTGACCAAAATGAGAAAATTTTAGGCTAGAAAATGGGAAAATATAGTTGGAAAAATGTTTAACGGTGCATGTCATTTGAAAAAAGTAGATGACGGCTTGTTCCAGGTGCAAGGAAATTTAAAACACCTGCTCACATGCTAGAAGTAATGAACACAATTGGAAATTATAGACAGTCGGTGGTTACGGAAAGCTTAACAAATGATCAGTGGTTCCAACATTTGATTCGCCCTAAAGAAAAAGATGTTATAACTGCAATTTAAATCATTTAACAACAGTTTGAACTAATCCAGCAAGGCGGCGAGGTTCTTCTTATCGAGCGTAGTGATAACCATAGTCAAAGTATACCAGGTCTGCCGGAGCCTCCCTTATACTCTTTTTAAAATTTTAGTGCAATCTGATTGGTCGTTTATTTCGTTTATTTAATCTCATTAATGTCATAGACGACGACATAATATGATGTTGTTACGTGCCGGCGACGAGCTGATGAGAGCAAGGCTGTGAGTGGAGGAGCTGGGTGACGTCACCCAGCGCGAGAAACGATGGAAGGGAGGCTCCGGCAGACCTGATATACTTTGACTATGGTGATAACCGACATCAAATGAAGGATTGTCCACAGAGGAGGCGCAGCTCTCAATTACGGAGTAAGCCAGCCCATGGAAATGCGATGCACAGTGAGTTAATATTTACGTTTTCATTTAATAACTTCCTGAAAATCAACTGTGATAAATTGATCACGTGATTTTCTTCTTTTTTGTTACTAAAACAGCTTTCGGAAACTGCTGCGGACACTGATTGTACGAACATAAAATATAATGGCAATGATTTAGAAACTGCTAATGGAAAACGTTGTATCATACTCAATGCTACTTTGAAATTTATATAATGTAATCTATATAATGTATTTCACAACTCTATGTTTTATATTGATACCTGCTGTTAGGTTGACTTTCGCAATTTTTCACACTATAATATTATAACCTGGTTTTATACTGACCCTTGCTGTCACATGAACTATCAACATTTACCACAGAATAAAGACTTGAAATAGATTGTGACGTCACTTGAATTTTAACATGAAAATTTCGAACAAAGTGAAATACTACAATTCAATTTGAAACTGAAGATGGATGTCAGAAATATTACTAGAAACGGGGCAACCGGGAACTGTTTTTAATATGCTCAACGTAACCAAAATCGTCTCTCGGGGGTTTTTGGGGTCGATAATAACGATTATGGAGTCGGAAACAATCGACGATGCATCTTATGGATAGATCTGTGATGTCGGCAACAAAATATTCCAAACATGCATTTTCCACTGTAGTCATCAAAATTGATTGAGCAAATATATTGAAAACTTTAATAATTAAGTTTGTTTTCTGAAGAATCATTCTACAAAAGATAAGTTTACAAGAAAAAACAACAAAAATCATATCGTAAGACACGAACTTCAACTTTTCGAATTATTTATGAGAAATATTATATAAGTAAAAATCAAGTAGTTTTTTATTGTTATTTTTATTATTATTATTATTATTACTATTATTATTATTATTATTCCGACTTCAGAATCATGATCAGCCACCCCAAAAACCACCGCATAAGAAATTCTGGCCTATTCCGGCTATATTTCTGGCTTTTTTACTTTTCTGCTATTTTTGCAATCGTACAAAGTAATAGGCAAAAAGTTGTAAATTTACGGGTTATCGTTTATTAATGAATAAACCCTTGTGCCAAATTTGTACAATTTTTGCCATTTTTTCGATGGTGAAAATTTGCAAATAGTAATTTTGGGATTTGCATAAATTTGTATATCGGCCAAAAGACTGTAAATTTACAGATATACTGTAATTGATGGTTGTAAGATTTGCAACTGAACTTAAAACGACGTATGTTCTGCACAAAGCGAATGGTAGCAAATTTATGGCTCTCTTTGGAACATTTTTCCAATGTATGTTTCAAGTTTTGGAATTTTTAAGTTATTTATAAAATGATAAACGTTTGATAATGAGACAATGTTTCATATCCTCGAAATAGTTGCAAATCTAATACATAAGCTGGAGCAAAATGCGTAACACTTTTTCAAGTTTCGCAGAACTTTTTTTCTCGTAATGAGAACGGAATTGCATGAGATTCGAATTTATTTGTCCCGTATCTTGGAGAAGGTTACAAAATGAGATTCATTGCACTCAAGGTATACCAATTGTTTCACCAAAGTTTCGATTCCTTTGGAATTATTGTAGAATTTTTCATTTCTGCTGTCTTTACTGACCGGTCTATTGGATTTACATTTGATGCTCATCCATAATTAAACTAGTAATCATTACTTTGCACTATATGATATCTGTTCAACGAAGCAACGGTGTTCGGGGAACTAGTTTCATTTAGTCATTAAATTAGTGAAAATCAAACCTTTTAATAGTTATTTTATGTAACTTTAGGAATTATTCGCTGTTTGCAATCTAGAACGGTGAGATTCAGCATTGAATGGGTACAATCCTGAATTTCTCTAATCTAATCAGAATATCTAAAATATAATTAGAAAAAACCCCATTCAGTCTACAATGATTTTCATAATAAATATGGCAATAAAAATAATATGTATTTCCTGAAGATATAACAAAATTAATACCTATCATTATAATACAAAACATAAGTATATACAATGAAAACAATAAATTTAACAATGTGGAATCATGAGCTACAACAAGGTACTAAACAATTATTGAGAGGATAGTTTTATTCTTCATCATCTTCTTCATCAACGTAATGCAATCGTTTTGGCAAAGTATGTTCTTCACTTGAATCATCATCTTCATCAGTATACCTATAACACAGATGTTTTAGGTACTATAACAAATAATTATAGAGGGTAACAGTACGGATTAGGTGTGTTGGTATAGAAGAAATAATAGGTATAGCAGCGAGGTGCAATATGAGGAATTTGAGATTTGAAGCTCAATAAAACTGAGGCCTTTAGTTAAAGTCATATTAATTACTAACTGAACCTACTTCAATCAGTCTCACAAGATTTAGCAGAATTATGATCATTCGAGTAAGAATTGAACAAAATTTTGTCATAAAGTGATAAGCCACATCAAATTTACACAAAAATATAAATTTAATGTTACAGATTTGGTGTAAATTTGAGGTTAATTCTCCAACTTCGGAGAGTTAAATTGAAAACGATATTGTTTTTCTATTGCAATAAGCAATAACCAGAGCCACAATACGAAGGATTTCGCTATTATTGAACTGTGTTGCTTTTACTATACACAAGTATAGGCCTAATTTACAATAGGCCATTTACATCAGTGCGTATGCTTTTACATATGGATTCCGATAAAAGTTCAAGTGAAGATTTCAATAAAGATAGTGTAGATAAAGAAAGTGTGTTTGACAGAAACTACAAACTATCTGAGGATAGTGATACTGCAGAAACCAGTGAGGTATTTTTTTTTATTTTCGTAGGTGGTCACGTTTTAGAAAAAAATGTTCAGTATTCAATTTGGTATGGCTTATAATTTCAAAAAGAATAGAAGATTCTCATGAGCAAGTGAAGAGAAGGAAAATTCTAAATTTAGGACATTCACAATCCTCATATTTAGATATTTACACACCATTATCAAGTATAACAAGGAGGGTAAAAATTTTCTTCATATATATTGGTATTTATTTAAATATATATCACAATGTTTTTTATAAATTCGAGTTTGATATAACAGAAATTTTTATTAAAATTGTATAAGGTTTATTTGATAAATTTTTGATAAATAAAATTTTTAAAGTTGGAAAAACCAAAATTGGCATTTTAAATAAAATTTGTCAGCCTTAGTTAAAATTGAATGTTATAAGTTTTGTATGAGGTTGAGTTTCATTCTCTATCTTCAGAAAGATAAAATGATTTTATACTATGTAAACGCCGAAACCGTAGATATATTTGGCAATAGTATAAGAATTTCACAATAAGGAGCAAAGCATTGAAGTATCTACTGTAGTATAGTAGACATTCAAATCAAAAATTCATTTTTGAAATCTTGGAAATGATCAACAAGATTTTGGAATTAAGTACCTATGCTCTGAGCATTGTTGTTTTGCAAATTTACTCTAATATTCTTAGAATGCCTGTTGAAGTGCCTAATGATTCTGAACTCTGAATCTGGATAGATTTGAGTTATTGGCAGCAACATTTTTGTTTTGGTGATCAGTTGAATTACAAAATTTGTCCATCCTATAAGTTTTCGGAACGATGTCTTTCCATAGCATGATTCATGATTCCGTTCATGAATTACGAATAATGATGTGAAGAATTCGTATTCTTTGGAACTATGAACCAAATCAAGATGAAGTTCCTCTTAATCGTCTTTGTTTTATCCAGAAATTGATTGAATTTACATTACGTGTTTCAAAAACCCATTGATCATTATTCAAGAAATGTCAATTAATCTATTATAACATAGTCATCATAACAATAATAATTTGTGACTGGAATTTCGATAAAGATCTGAATGCCTCTTCTTCAGAATAAAACCGATATACTATAAAACGAAATTCGAATTCACCAGCCGCGATAAAAGCAGTTGCAATCACTCATCAAGTCTGGCTGAAGAAATTAGACTATCCATTTTGAATTTACTCAAATAGAAATTGGTTAAAGGTGCGAACAATATGGAAACTGCAGTTACATCGATTATTGCCCAAATAAATCATTTTTATCACTCCAATAAACTGGGGATAATTTTCAAAGAATTCCGTTATTCAAATATACGTGTATAATAAATGATTAAGCTCATATATTCTAGATGGAATACAGTATCCGTATATTGACAATAATACACTCCACTTATAATTTCTCTGAATGCTTAGCCAAAATTGGTACTAGTTGCCGATTTGAGGTTATTTTGCTTTGCTTTTTTAAAATAACTTCCAAAAACCAGCAGAGTTATATACGTACTTGCTATACTTCTTCCTTGCAGCTTTTTGATTCGAACCCGCCTTTCGGTGAAGCTTCATTATATTCTCGGCTTCCTTGTTCTTAGTATTCTTGGAATTCTTTTCGTGTGCAAACTTTTTACTGTATTTTACTCTGCTTTTTTCAGTTTCTTCTTCATCTGCATCTTCTTCTCCACTATCATTACATTTGCCGATCCTGTAATTTGCATCAGTGCAATAAGTTTCATCCTCTTGATTGACATCAGTCTCAGTTTCCTCATCCGATTCATGATCCCATTCCTCATGTCTTCTTTTCAGACTAGCCTTTGTCTTAGTCTTACGAATTGATTCCGATGAATCTTGATTATTTTTATTCTTTCTATATCGTATATTCTCCTCACCATCTTGAGACTTCTTCACTTTGGGATTTCCTAATTTGTTCTTCTTAGGGATCGTGATGTCATCATCTTCTTCATCAGCTAACACCTTTTTACTAGGTTTCTTATTATTCTTTGAATACTTTTCCTTGGAATTGAATGCTTCTTCGCTTCTGTATTTATTTCCGCAGTTTTTTTTGTCACATTTCTTATTTCTTTGAGGTCTGTCGATTATGTCCTCGTTAGAAACATCTTCTCCGCTGTATTTGTTTAATTTCTTATTTTTCTTAATGATATCGCGTTGATTATTCTTTGTGTATTTTTGGTTTTTAGTTAAATCGTCATCTTCACCTTCATATTTTTGTACTTTCTGTTTCTTGTTCTCGCTCTTGGTCATATGGATACATAGTATACATATCAATGCAAATGTGAAATAAATGCAATATCTGAAAAAACAAAAACAAACTTTATCTGCTTGACGTATACCATGGATAAATTGCCCCAATTTATTCAAATAAGGATGTAAGATAACAAAATATTACATTCGCTCAGAATAGGAAGTTAATTTCAATAAGTCCGAAGTTTATAATTTGGCTGCCCTACATAGGCGTGTTTGAGTGGCAATTGTGGAACATTTTATTATTTATAGAATACAGAATCAAAGTCCAATTATGCTGAACACTCATTAGGCAATCAAAATTTCACCTACAGGCCACATATTCTTCAGGTAACCAAAACTGTTACCAATCCAATATATCAAAATTAGTGACCTTTTTTAAACATATTGAACAAAACAGGAATGTAACTTATTTTCCTGAATGTTATCTCAATCACAGTTTTTGATGACCACTCTAGTGATTATTTGATTAATTAATCCTTAGGAGTATTCGGCTCATAAGTCACGCTGAAGATATGAAGATAATCAATACCTCCTATGAAACAAGGCCACAGTGATCAATTCTAAATATTGGGATGTGCAGTATTGACTTATTTTAAATAATTCCAAGAGCTCAAAGAATAAGAACTGGCGTTGCCAACAACCTGTTCTTTATTCCACAGAAAAAAACAATGTTTAACTTTCACATTGACTCATAATGTGAATGCTAAAAAGTGTTTGAATAAAGTTCCTTTCAAGGCAGAATGCATGATATTTCAACATTTCACGATCCGCAACTATGGGGATATGTAATGATCGTAGAGTATATATCTATGGTTTCGGTGTTTACGTAGTGTAAATTCATAATACTTCGGAAGTTGGAGAATAAAACTCAAATTTTACACAAAACTTTTAACATTTAATTTAAAAATGCTGACAAATTGTTTCACCACACTGTGGCATTTTCAAAGCAAGGAGTTATCAACTGAAGCTAAATCTAAAAGTAGGTCCTTAAATATTAGGGATCCGAGTGTGGTACAAATAATTGAGGGATAGGGGTGGATAATGGTGCGAGTGTATTCACAAAATTGTTAACAAGTGGTGAGTTATATGTATATTTTTGATCATTTAATATTGCATTATTATTGTTTTTTGAGTGTTCGTTCCAATATTTCTATGGATTCTAGTATATTAAGCTTATGTCCTTTTTCCAGAATATGTAGAATATCGGGATTAAGGGTGAAATTGTGGTTATGTTCTAACAGGTGATCTCGTAATTAGAGTCCTCTTTTTTGAGCCTGTAACTTCTCAAATGTTACGCTGAAGCTACGTCCAGTTTGTCCTATGTACAAAGCACTACAGTCAACACGTCTCAGTCTGTAAACAACCAAGTCGGGAGAATAACTCAACACTTACAATGGAAAGAGATTGTGGTGGCTGTTTTCTTAGATATTGGTGGTCAAATAATGTATCATCAAATATGATACATTATTTGACCCACCAAACTCAATAAAAATGCCTTAAACGTAATTTATCCGCAGATTAATAATAATACCAAATCAAATTTCACATGTCTAACATATTTAGGTACACATTCACTAAAAATATCTCAATTCCTTAAAAAACAGAATAAAAACGTCGCCTTTGAAACAACAAATAACCTATGCTCGTATATTAATAACTCAAAATCTAAAAAAGATAAATCAAAGAAATCTGGAGTTTACAGACTGAGATGTGATGACTTTAGTGCTTTGTACATAGGACAAACTGGACGCAGTTTCAGCGTAAGATCCAACGAACATTTGAGAAGTTACAGGCTCAAAAAAGAGGACTCTAATTACGCGAATCACCTGTTAGAACATAACCACAATTTCACAATTAATCCCGATATTCTACATATTCAGGAAAAAGGACATACACTCAATATACCAGAATCCATAGAAATATTGAAACACTCAAAAAACAATAACATTGTAATAATAAATGATCCAATCGATACATATAATTCACCGCTTGTTAACAATTTTGTAATACACTCCCACCATTATTCACCCCATCCCTCAATTTGTACCACACTCTGATCCCTGATATTTAAGGACATACTTTTAGATTTGGCTTTAGCTGATAACTCCTTGCTTTGAAAATGCCACAGTGTGGTTAAACAATTTGTCAGCATTTTTAAATTAAATGTTAAAAGTTTTGTGTAAAATTTGAGTTTTATTCTCCAACTGTCCGAAGCACGTAGAGTAACTTTATTTAAACCTGGCCTATTGTCATTGATAATAACTGGTCTAGGCAAAATTGGTTACTTGTTACTTCATTGAAGTTGAATATGTCATTTTTACTATCGTACCAGATAAACAATTTTCTTGATACAATTTATTCTAGAATGATGACATTTCCTTTAAATAACACCGATAATGACAATACCGATTTACATTTCGTCAACACCGATAATGACAACCCAACAGATTTATACTCTGATTCAGACGAATTGCAAAATGTACTTGAATGCTTGAATATTATGTACAATTCATGGATTTCATGGCGACAAATACACGCAAAATTTAATTTTAATTTGAGAACAATTAACTTTGCTTACTGTTGTAATTGCTGAGTGCTGGTTTACTGAGTATATTGCGCAATGATGAAGTAGTATAGTACGTTTATTAGCTATAAACTTCAGTCAACTGTATTTGTCTAATAATATAATCTGACGTTGTAATGATACCAACTGCTTTCAGCAGCGCCAATTTCGCGATACCATCTCTCATACATCCCTCCACTGAATGCGCCCTTCAAAGGACACGCTTTCAATGAAACATAAAATTTTCAGTTAGAAATATCTCAATTCAGATGAATGTCTAAAATATTAAATGTCAAGCTTACACATTAATACCCGATAAAACAAAATAATTTAGAGATGACAATTTGGAGATGGCACGTTTCACAACACCATTGAGTGTCTTTAGACTCACAACACAAATCAAACCATCTTGACCAGGATGCGTTTGAGCTTATCATCCTATATGCCAGCAGAACAGATTTGCATTGTCTTCTTTGAGCAGTATCATATTATTTTTGGATAGCGAGTTTCCACCTTGATCTCTGTTGCAATGTAGAAATGTATTCATCTGGCCACTTTTGTTAGAAGTGTTGCATTTGTTGCAACCTTTGATACTGGATAGGACGATTGGATGGAACGTTTATTATATTGGATTGTGGTAGGGCCGTTATGCTCCCACCGATTAAGAGGTGTCTGAGTGTAAGCTGTTATCAATTAATCGAAGGTCGAATGACCATTACGTAAAATTCGCTTCAAATGATATTTCGCCGATTTAACCCCAGCTTCCCAAAGACCGCCAAAGTTTTGGAAATGTGGCGGAATAGAGTGCCATACAATAGAGTTTTGTGATGCGAAGCTAGTGACCTTTGAATCCTTACACAAAGTTTGAAGCGTTCGCTTAATTTCGTTATTAGCACTTACAAAGTCTTTTCCGTTGTCGATATAGAAACGTTTACAAAAACCACGTCGCGAAAATACTGAGATCCCGTAGCAACAAGTGTACTGCTTTTGATGCAAAACATACAAATATGCAAACATATGTCTTGACTAATTGTCTAAACGGAATGGGGGAAATCGATTCCGACAGTTATAAATGGACATCATGCAGGTTGTAAACCGGCTTCGGGTAAATTTCCCATTTTTTGAACAACGTTTACTGGTTTTGTCTTGGAACACAAAATGCATTGGCGTATGATATTCTTCACTAAATATTAACCGTTTATCCGCCAATATTTTTTCCTAATAATGGCTATTAATGATGAGGGACCTGCATGTAAATTATGTAAGTGCTCGCTTATACAAATCAGTTTCATCAGTAAGTGCTTGGTACCTAATAAAATTGGATATTTTTATCGAAAGAATACCGTGAATTTTGGATTCTCCTTCCGACGCGTAATATGCTAACATCGTCGAGAAACGGGTCTTATGAAAGTAATTTACTTTTTCGGGAAATAGTTTTGCCAATAGATAAATTCAATATTTCTTCACGAAAATCAAGCGCTTGCTCTAATTCAATGTGTGCCAACTTCTCGGCATTTTGCAATTTTGTCAATCTCAAAGGTCCACATGCTTTATAGTTTTATAGAAAGAGAAGATTTGGTACATATGGTTTGATCAGTCAATGAAAGAAAAATTGGTTGTTTTAATTCACGTTTATCTGGTACATCGTCAAGTTCGGTGTTTGTATAGAGTTTTTCCAATGGCTAAGAGCTCATGTCTTGAGACAACCAAGTTGGACAGAACCACGGTCGTACATACAGGTCTCGAAACTCGGGGCTGTTTCCTATGTGAGAAGTGAGTCCGCTAAGCGTCGACTGTCGCGTAGTACCAAAAGGCAACAAACTTCTGTTTTTTAAAGTGCCGAAAGATGCGGAAATGCGTTAAAAGTGGATGCTTGCGATTCCGGATAGAAATCGTTTTAACGAGGTTTTTTGTGTGCGTCATGTAATACGAAAAAGGGGAAGTTATTTTCAAGGTGAGTAATACATTTTGACAAGAGTAACAGTTCTATTCCTCTCTCAAATCAGAATACTTAGTAACACTGCTTGCTGTTCCGGAAAGAAATCGTTTTACCGATCCAAGCGCTAGCTAGTGGCTGAGCGAGGGACTACGAGTTTGGCGACGCGTAAGAGACTCATGTCAAACGTACGAGTCGCCAGACCTGTATGTATGACCGTGGACCGAACCACCATAGTTTCAAATGCTTCAAAAATTCTATGTTTTCTAGTGTATTAATGTACTTCCACTTGGTCGAATCAGTCATATTTTCAACTTATGTGACCCTGTTAGCCACGAATGTATTCCACATATTCGGTTCTGTGATTATCCATGCTGGAACAATTATTGAATCACACCAATAGTATATGCCTAGTAATTACCATTTTAATGCATCAACTATTTTGGTTACTAATTGGGCTAATAGAACGGCGCCACATAATTCCAATAATGGAAGTGCAATTTTTCTAAAGGTGCCACCCTTAATTTGGCACATAGGAACTTATAATGTTTTCCATGTGAATCTGTGCGTATGTAGAGGCAAGCTCCATAGGCAACATCGGAAGCGTCACAGAAACCTTGTAGCTGTATATGGACGTAGCTGGAAATTGTCGCTTTTCTTGGCATTCGAATACCTCGTCTGTAATTGCTAATAATAAAGTACTAAGGAGTACCTGTATATCATCTGGAACTGATTCGCCCCACGTTAGTTTTAATTGCTATATTTTTTGAAACATCATTTTTGCTCGAATAATTGTTGGACCTATCAAACCCAACGGGACGAATAAATTCGCGATAGTTGAAATGATAATTCGTTCCGTTACGAAACTCTGATGTGTTAATTCTGGTTTTATGCTGTATTGAAGCCAATCTGACTTGGAGTTCCAAACAAGTCATAACGTTTTAGCATATTTATCAGAAATGTAATATTCGGAGATGTTGTCACAATCGGAATCGAATAAAATTGACCTTCTATTGGATAACTACTTGTGTAGCTCGAATCCAGCACATTCCAAAATACGAGTGAAGTTCCGTTTCGAAATTTTGGCTTGTTCAATGGTGTCTGCACCAAAAATAAAATCGTCAACATCAAAATCATTGCAGTATGGTCTGGCTCGATTCAGGAATAATATCATTATTATCAATGGCAACTTGTCGTAAAGCCCATATTGCTAAGTAGGGTGCACTATAGCCGTGCCATAAGTCGCCGTGTCTAAAGTGAAATATTCCAAATCGAGTTCGGGATCCGGTCGCCATTATGATACGTTGTAAGTAGTGTTGCTCGAAATCGGTCTTGGTCTTGCAGTCTTAGTCTTGTTCTTGCATTTTTGCAAGACCAAGACCAAGACCAAGACCGCGAAATTTTAGCAAGACCAAAACCAAGACTGACTGTGCAAGATTTGAGCAAGAACAAGACTAAGCCTGCGAGACTCTTGCGTCTTGCAGTTAGGACTGAGTGTCGTTTCAGGGAGCGGACAAGCTTAATCTATAATACAAGAAATTGACACATAGAAAACAAACGAAACAAAATAAAACAAAAGTACTAGTACATAAAATTTTGAAGAAGAAAATATACAGAAAATAGGAAGACGTAAAGTACAGATATAAATTACTATCAGTGCATTTTCGTTGAAGGGGAATTTACGCAGTCCGAATAAGTCCGAATATATTAAATATAGTATGAAAATAAATAAAAATATGAAAATAATGAAAACGAAAAATAAATTATATAGAATAAAGCGTAATAAAATTATATGTAGTATGTTACCGAGAAAATGTTTATTTCCTTATTATTTCAGGTACAGGCCGAAAAAGAGATCTTACAAGCTAATTTGAAATCTAACTTATAATAATAAGGTTAGGTATAAGAGCGGATAGCAGGACGCTAATAATTGATTTTACTCTAATCCTTGTTGTTCTCGAAAAACTTATCACGTTTACAATTTGACATGACTGACGAAGATTCAAATAGTTCTAGTCGGAGTAGTGGGAGTTGGAGTTATAGATCTGAAAGACCTAAAAGCAAATATGATTTGAGTTTTTCGAAATAATTCATGCATCCGAAATTGCTTTATGTAAATTGTGCCAACATAAAAAGGTTGAATAAAAATGAACAGAGACACTAATAGGTAATTGCGAGACTTGCGAGACTCTTGCTGCAATACCAAGGCCAAGACCAAGACCAAGACTGGGAGCGCAATACCAAAACCAAGACCAGGACTAGGTGTATTGGCGCAAGACCAAGACCAAGACTTGCTAAGTCTCGTCTTGTTTTTGCATTTGGGCAACACTAGTTGTAAGTTACGCTGCTCATTTTTGATATTCATTTGGCGATACATCTTTTCGATGTCTAAGGTAATTACAAAATTGTGTTGACGAAATCTAAGAGTAATGTCAAATAACAAGTAATCTGAGATAAATTCGACATATTTCAATTTCAATTGGGAATTTTGTAGTTATCTATTTTCGTTTGTCTGAAAATTAATTCCGATTCTCATAAATCTGTATAATTATCACGTAAAGGTAAGCTGACCGTAAATCGTCCAGTCGTGTCACGAGTAAATTTTTCGTTAAGTGTTTTTCACATTCTGTTTCTTAATTGGTGTATATGGTAATTCACGGACATTCTACGATTTTCCAAAAATTCTCCAATTGTTTCATCGCTAATTGATCCGTAGCCGTAGTGGCCAAATTTCAGGACGTCGAGTTGACTGATTTATTTATAGGGAGTGATCCGGAGACTATCCAACCTAATTTAGAATTTTGAATCACTGGGAAGTTCCTTTCAATGTTGATCTGGCCTACGCACAATAAATGCCAAAATATTCTTGCGCCTAATAGAATGTCGATGGAATATCTAAATTGTTAATGTCGTATGAAATTTGTGGAATGTTTTCTGTAATTTTTTCAATTAATAAAAATGTGAGTTTTGATTTAAAATTATTACGAATTGGACTGAGTAAAGTTACAGTTTTCATCGTGATGTTCATATTGGGGGTTGCTTATAAACATATATATAAATGATAAGTGTATCTTTTGACTATTTAATTTGAGTTTGTTGAAAAGTCTTGTGGTCATGAAATTTGACTGGCTTCCACTGTCGAGCAGAGCGCGACATTTAACCATAGAGATCATATATTAAATAGAGGAGTAAAGCCTGTGTTTGAGGTAATAAGCGGTGCGTGACATGTTCAAATTTCTAAGCGGTACCTCCCCTCACACTCTCCTCCAACCGCTTACACGGGGTGCTCTTATATAAAAGCGAGAAGAGTGGGGACCGCTAATAGAGAAAATTTCATTCGAACCCTGCGTGGCATTACGGCCCGCTTTACTCCTCTATTTAATATATGATCTCTATGCATTTAACTAGATTTCATTTCTTGTCTAACAAATATGCGAGGGCTGTTGAAAGTAGAAATTGTCCGTGGTTTGAGTGCATAGAGTGTGAATTGATCGACGTGTGTGTTTGTGTTGCATTAGTGTACTCATTTGAATATCATGTGGTTGAATCAGTGGTTTTGGGTTGATTCCATGCCGGCGATCAGACATGCGTGTTCGTGTTTATTTGAATTGGACTCGGATTTGGAGCTGGGTGCTGGGTGAGTACTTTGCGTGGAATGTATGTTTAATTGCTTATTATCAAAGTGTAAAAGGGCATTGTGCTTTTTGTTGCAGAGCCTGCATAGCGGATAAGTTGCATGAATCTCGAAAATGATTCGGGCGTAAACAATTCAAACTTAGTTTACGTTTTTTTACTTCGTTATATCTGCCTTGTACGTATAGGTCTGTGAAATTCTTACATTGGTAATTGAAATGACTTCCCTTACAAAAGGAACATGTAACTTGTTAGGTAGAAACAACGCAGGATTTAGGGGAGGGCAATCGGGGCTACAGCCCCGGGGCCTCCACAAAAGAGGGGCCCCTGCAATAGACTTCGGGAAGAAAAATCTTTTAAATTCCGACTAGTAAACACTAGTAAACAACTTTTCCTTTGATATTTTTTTTCGCTGTTTTACCCTTACCTTTACCTTTGCACAAACATGATTATATTGTTCTTAAATATTAACAGAAATCATTGACTTATATTTGTTCACTCCAATCAGGCAGTCAATTTGTGTCTTTGATCGACTAATACAGAAAGGACTTCGGAAAAGACCAATCCCCAGAACTATTTTACTACCAAATTCTCGAAGATAAAAATTTCAGAGCTACATTCCCAAACCTTGAAATTGCATTGATAATGTCTTTGGTTTTGATGGTATCAAATTGCACTGGAGAGCGCTCATTTTCAAAAATGAACATTATAAAAAATAGGCTTCGAACTTCGATGGGACAAAACCGTCTATCAAAGCTCTCCCTCCTGAGCATTGAAAGTGACTTACTTCGGGAACTGGATTTTGGCGAAATCATCAACGATTTTTCGGCGAAAAAAGCTCGGAAGGTTCCGTTCGTTAACGCTAAAATTTAATTTCAGATAATTCTTGTTTCCGATTATATTTATATATGTTTGTTAAATACTAAAAGAATTTACTTGGTTTCACAATAAATTATATATTGAAAAACTAGACTGAAAAAATTGTTCATTTTTTATTTTGGGGCCAGGGAGATTCCACTCCTTTGTTGCCCCGACGCCTCCAGACCTCTAAATCCGGCCCTGGGTAGAAAGTCACATATTTTCTCGTTTGTGCATAGTTTTTTGTGGCCAATTAGTGTTTTGCAATGTAGTTGGTTCGATTCTTTCATTTGAAAAACCGGTTAATTCGTTAACTGTGGGTAATTCAGTTTTTGACGTATATTGCTCCCATTCGAGTTTTGTCGTGTGATCTAATTTGAAAGTGTTTGAATAAATCAGTAAAGTGTCGTATGTGTCTGTGGATTCCCCTAAAGCCTTCAATGATCTGATATGTTTCAAGAAATTGTCCAGCTTGTTGCTTAATAAAAAGAATGACTCAGCTTTTATATTTTTTAATTCAAAAATGGCTTAAATATGATTTTTATTAATCACTTTTTTGTTTTTTAAAATTCCTTCAAAGGATTCCAAGCAATTGAGTAATTATAGCTGGACAGATAACAATTCAATTTCGTTTTGAATTTCATTAAATTCATCATATATGTGTTCAATTTTATTTATGCGTGTTCATAACTCTGTACTAGTTCTGTTCGAGTCAAATATGTCTGAGACATCTGGTTAACTGACCCTTTATGTGAACCCTTTTACTTATTAACTTGTGTACCTCTCCCATATTTTGTGTTTGAGTAGGTAACTAACACGTATATGAATAAGGGTATTCAGATTAGCAGTATCGACAATGAAAATCTCGGAATTGATACAGCTCCGACACCAGGGTACACAGTAGAGGCGAGATGAAGAAATAAAGAACAGTGAATGCTGACTTGAATCCGTCGTCGCTGCCGGCCAAACTTTTTACTTCATGCGACCATGTGCTTCAATAACCCAGCTCGAAGGACCAAAAATGTTGTAATTACTGAGTGCTGGTTTACTGAGTATATTGCACAATGAAACTCTATGAAGTAGTATTAACTGTAAGCCTTAGTGGACTGTATTTGTCTAATAATATAATCTGACGTTGTAATGATACCAACTGCTTCTTTCTTGCTGGCAGCAGTTTCACCCTCCCGCCAAGCCAATTGCGCGATACCATCTCCCATGCATCACCCCACTAAGTGCAACGTTGACAATGTTGCCATTGGCAAATAACTAATCTAAGCACTTGCCACCGCAATAAAGACAGATTTTCACTCAAAAGTACTATTTCATAACAATAGAGAAATAAATGAATATATTCATTTTATTTCTTAATGGCTTTTGCCAGATAACATGACATGACAATGTCTTACTGATGAGCTTCGTAAGAGCCAAACAACTGTCTGGAACTGTAAGCTTGTAATGTTATTCATAGATGTAGACTAGATACTTCAATAAAATTATTAAAGGAAATTTAGAAGAAATAGGATACATAATTTTTTTCTATAATTAGCGACAACAATGCAATTAATGGAAAAGCAATAAGTCAGTTTTCAAAGAGCGATGAGCTTAGAATTGTTTACCCAATTCCTGTTCATCCACCGAGACTTTTGTCCTATTCGTTTGATTCTGTGCACTCGCTAAAATGTTGTTTTAATAGGCTTGATTCTTAACCTAGTAAGCTTTCGCTATCGATACCGCTCAACTTATTTGCACTACGAGTATAGTAGAGAAGTACCAGGAAAGGGATACCTTGATATATTGACGTATTTGAACACGTATTGTAAATTCATAATATGTGAACCAAATGATATCACGCGACAGCGCTGTGGCTTTGTGTTATAGAAGTTATTGGGATAATACAACTGTGTCTGATTATTGGTATAACGATTGTTAATATGTTATCAGTGAAGGGTGAATTTTTATGTAATACCATTTTTATCTGAAGATCAATCATAATGCATAACATAAGAAGTTAACATACTTCATTGAATTCCTCTGCATGATAACATCTATTCATGCATATTCGTCTTAAGTTCAATCGTTTTGAATTGAGGAGCATAGGTATGAGTTTGAGTATCACTATGGTTGGCAATTCTTACTGTGACAGCATCCCAGCTATATTTCAATAGACTGAGACATGTGCTGGGTAAGTATAAACAAGTTGCCTAATTGTCTGTTTATTCTTTTTGATAATCCTATGTTAAATTATCTAAGTTATCATAATTCAAAATTTTGAATCTATATCTCTTAATGTACTTGTACGGAATTGTGGTCAATTAGGCAAAGAAACCTTAAACTTGTTAATACTTACCCAGAACATTTCTCAGTCAGTTCTATTGAAATATTAATAATGATTCTTGACCCAGGTATGAATTATATATAAATTCTAGAGAAATAGGTCACACTAACACACATGCTTATTATTTTCGTCTTTACATACGTTTCGGTCTCACGACAATCATCAGAAGATGTATCAATGTCTAATTGTATCAAGTACAAAGCTTCCTTATCGCATAAATTTCAATTAGTTGCTGAAACGAACAGAAATACGAGTAATCGAAATTGTAACACACTAATGTTTCAAGTATATGAATATGTTTCAAGAAGTCACTGCGTAGAAATTTTCTTATGGAATTGAAAGTCATTTCAAAGCACCGTTTGAAATACGACTTAAATGAGGTAATGGAAAAAGGTTGTGAGGCCTTATTAGAAATGTTGTAATTTGAGCATTCTACCTAAAATATACTTTCAACATGTAGGAATTTGCAAGGGTTTCAATCAATTAAATTAGTATAAATCTGACTTAATGATTGAACGTCTGCTCCATGATTTACAGATTGGAGTCACGTTTTATGTGAATCATCTCCAGAATAGATCTTTTATAATAATTAGTTCCTTCAATTATAATATCAACATTTTTGTAATCGTATTAATGGTTATAATCAAAACAATGTTTAGCAAGGGTGGTGAAATTTACTAAGTTCTTGTTTCTAATACTATACTTATATCCATTCATTCATTTTTGTAAATATTGCTTAGAGATTTTTTATAAGTACCGTCGCAATCTAAACAATTTAATTTCTATACTGTGTGGGTTTGTTTATCTTCAGGTATTAAAGGTTTTAGATTTGAAAAATATTCACCAACCTAGTAGGTTCATGCGCAACATGTATATCATACTTTTTTTAAATATCTTAATTTTCTCTGAGGTCTCTGAAATGTATGGTAATGTTATAAAATTATCTGTATTATCGTTTATGTTATTTATATATGACGTCCAATATAAATTTTGTTTATTTTTTCTTTAAAGATGAGGCTGAAAAATATGTTTGGGTAGCCATTCATTTTTAGTGTATTACAAACAATTTTCAAACTTTTGAGACAGTCCTCTGGGTGGGACAACAGCGCGATCTGTAAGACTGTTGCACTTTTTTTATAACATATTGCAACTGAACTGAACGCTGAGACCAAACTTCTTTAGTAAAGCACGAAGTTTTTATTTTTCCATCTGACTCATGCCTAAAGTTCATATCTAGGAAATTTATGTTTTTGTTCACTTCTATTTCACAAGTATATTAAATTTATTAATCACATATTGAATTTTATCATTGGGAACAAACATTAGGAAATCATCTACATACCGTTTGAAGAATATGGGTTGAAAATCTAATAAATTTATTACAAATTCCTTTAAGCATTCCATAACTAGATTAGCAATAGTAGCTGAAATAGGAGATCCCATTGCTGTGCCGAATATTTGCCCAAAATATTGCTCACTGTTTTGAATATAAGTGCATTCTATACAAAACTTTACTGCACTTATGAATTCAGATTGGTCTAAAGGTATGTGGTTTTTAATTTCTGCCCAACGTTTTTTGATGCCACTCAATGCCAAAACGACTGGTATATTTGTGAATAAAGAAACAACATCCAAGGAAATTAATTGATGATCTATGGGAACGGATTGATTTTTTATAAGCTCATTAAAATGTCATGAGTCCTTCACATAAAATTAATTTCCTATTATATTGTTGATAGATTTTGATGCAATAGGTGTTAAAGGTATATCACTTTAATTCAGTTTCGCAAGCCCATAGATATAACGTGTTTGCCCATTTTGGCAAATCAATTTATTTTTCAAATCAATAGGGATTATCCTATTTTTGTACCATTTATTTATTAATTTATTTTTAGTTTCAAGATGATGACGGTCGTGAGACCGAAACGTACGTAAAGACGAAAATACTAAGCATATGTGTTAGTGTGACCTATTTCCCGAGAATTTAAATATTATTCTATTGAAAAATATAAGAACTGGGATGTGTTCGTATGTTGCAGAGGCGTTAGCCATTCAGGCGGGATCGGGCAAGTCCGGTCGATAGAGCGTATGTAGCAAATCCTAATGTTAACTAACTCGACCGCTACTTACCTAACTTATATTAGTCATTTATCTTGTCAGTTATAAGTAGCACCTGATTCTTTATATCCATTGAAGTGTATTCATGGAAAATTTTATTTTTAAAGAAGTTAATTCTAATACTTACAAACTGCAACTTGAAACTCATCATTATTATAATATCAAGTGTCTACTTCAAAAAACAGAGCTCCTTTTTACTTATCCACTTATGTTCTCGAATTCATCGAAATCAGATCAAATACATTATATCGAATTTATTGATTGTGAATTCTTCAATGATTTTATTAAACTAGATTCCTCTGTATGTATGTATGTCAATTTTACCCAATACCGAAATCTGATTTACCTATAATTGGTATGCATGTATAGCTCTCGCGACAAAGCACTTCGACGTTTACGAGAAGAAAAAAATTCATGATGACTAACGATTTTATAACTTTTTGCCCGATTCGTCTGATGTACACTTGAAAGATCACATTTTTTATAGACATTTGAATATTCAATATGGCGGCCAATATTATTGTAAGCTAGAGCTTGTAAATGTTTTTCAAAACGTACAGAGTGGAGACTATAGGACCCCAGAAAGACGATTATGTAGGGTACCAACCTTTACCTTTTTCAAAAATACATCGAATAATTATATACCTCGATAACTTCATTCATAACAACAAAAACCTATGCGTAATACATATATAAATGAATGCTAAGAACCTTCAGAGGGAGAATAAAATTATTTAGTTGAAAATGAAAAGCAACACTGGTATACAAGCAATTATTAACGTAAAATAAGAAAAACAGGAATAACGGTAGTTGGATCCAGTGGCGGCTCGTGAACTTTTTAAGAGAGGAGGCTGGACATAAAACCTTTTTGTAAAAATATACTCTATCCAGCCAATTAATATAACCTTTGCACAGCGACCGTACCAGCTACTTCAGTGACAAAATTATTTGTTGCCCAGCAAGAACCAACGTGAAGGTGTATTGCCAAAAAAAATTTTATGTTGGTTTTTTGTTTTTAATTTTTTTTTGGATTTTTGATATATTTTTTTTTGAAATTTTTCATATTTTGTTTTTTTTAACACTTTTATTAACTTTTTTCATATATTAACGGAATTCTACGGTCTTTAGTTTGCGAAAATGATCAATAATATTATCTTTTATATATAAATTCTGGGGAAATAGCTCACAATAAAACTTATGCTTTATATTTTTCTTGTCTTTACGTATGTTTCGGTCTTACGACCATCATCAGAAGACTTATTATGTCTAAAACTTGATTACTTAAAACTAATTGTATTACACAAAGCGTCCCAATCGCACCGATTTCAATTAAAATGCCCACGTCGCCGAAACGAACAGAAACACGATTAAACGAAATTGTTTACAATTTCGTTTAATCGTGTTTCTGTTGTTAGTTTTAAGTAATCAAGTTTTAGACACAATAAGTCTTCTGATGATGGTCGTGAGACCGAAACGTACGTAAAGACAAGAAAAATATAAAGCATAAGGGTTACTGTGACCTATTTCCCGAGAATTTATATATAATTCATACCTGGGTCAAGAATCTTTATTACAATAATATTATCATGAAATGTATCATTTTGTTTTAAGTGTTTTACTAAATCTTTTTCAATAGATATCAAACTAACATCGTATAAACGATTTTGGCCCATTGTATTTCGCATGATCGCATGTAAGTTTTAATTCGTTTGAGAGTAGAAAATGATCTCTCCACCGATGCCGACGTGACAGGAATGGTGACTGTCAAACAAAGTAGTTTATAAAACTGAGGTAAAACTTGTCGCAATTCATTGTCTATCATATATTTTATCATATCGCCGTGAATGTCGTACTGGCCTAAAATATCTTCATCCTAGTATATAACGCATAATTCATTGTGCAGTGCTATTTTATCAAAAAATTTATATTTTAGAACTGAGTTATACAAAAAACTTCAATTCATGTAAATCGGAAAATCGAATCTCAATTTGACCTTTAATAGTATCTAAAATTTCATAAAAAAAGTGTTTATAATGTAGTTTCTTGTCTACCAAATTATATGTTTTCCTCCTTTAACAATATTCTGTTTACCGGTTAATTTAAACTTAATACTCGATGCAATATGTTCCTGCGATTTTTCATGTCTGTCTATACCAGGAGCTAAATTTTTCAAATCATCATAACCCGAGTGCCCCCAACATGAAGTTGTATCAGATGTAAATAGCAAGCAATACCAGCAATATAATTTATTGTGTACCCCAGATCCCGTTAACCAAACATATTTTTTGCAATTATCAGTATCAAATGATCGATTTTGAAACATACCTGTCATCACTAATCTTTTCAGCAACTAAATCACTACTCATTTTAACGTTTAATAACCAAAGAACTCTTTGTTAATAACTCACCGAACAGATAAATTATAAACCTTACATCGCGTCGCGAAACAAAAACAACAACTGACAGAGCACGTGTCGCAGTTTGCAGCGGCGGCAAGTAATCGTATTTCATATGACCGACCGAGTGCGTACGACAAGCTAGCCTACATAGAGTGTTGCCATATTCGCTGTTTTACCCTATTTGGCAATTGAACTGGTTGGAAAAACGGCAACTGTGTTGACCACACGTATTTAGCGTTTGAGATATATAGAGAATCTAGCCTCTGGCCACTGTTGCCAGATTAAAAATAACTACTGAGAACGGGGAATTAATTGTAAAATTTAAAGAATCATCAGAGAAACAGGAAATAAAATGGAGAATGATCATTAAGATAAATTGGTGAGGATGCTGAGCCTCCTTAGCCTCCTTCGAGGAGCCGCCACTGGTTGGATCTGCTTATTAGGGATGATATAAAATTCAGGAGTGCTTAAATGTTTCAAAACAGTTCGTTTGGATACCAACTGAAATTACATTACCTTGGCAGAGGTGAATGGGATTTCATCTGCTTTGAAACATGTTAACGCTGTAATTTCTTTATCGCAAGTATGTATAATATGGACTTACCTAACTACCTTTCTAACAATTTTACAGGACGGTCCAGTTTTTATCTCTCAAAATCCAGGAGTCGATAGAAAAACATAGAAAATTTCAAATAAGCATATGCCCTCGAACGACTCATTATTGAGGTTGAAGTTTGAATTTGTAGAAAGATTCTCCTGCATATTCCAAAATTGTCGATATGCCATTCTGAAATACGCACCTGCTGATGTGCGTATAAGACAATCATGTCACATAATTTTTATTTGATGTACCTACAGGGAAATAGGTATTTCGAGTTTTGGTGTAAAACAATCGATTAAACTTTCTTATCTGATACGCCACTGACCAAATTTCTAAAATTTCGTTGAATTAATTTTCCATGATGTCTCTTCAATATATGTTCAATATGTTTGTTTCTTAATTTTATCCCATCTATCCAAATTAGTTTGAATGTCTTTGAATTGTCTATGCATATTGTATCGTATGTAGTGGACGAGATATTTTAAATAAGGACTAACACGTCTGCTACATACGCGTTATCGTTTGAACTAGTCCGATCTCCGATCGAGTCTGAATGGCTTACACATCTGCTGCATACAAACATGTAACTGGGATGCTGTCATTGATTGAGTACTGTCAGAGTAATTGCCAACATGGTAATACTTATATCTACACTCCTCAATTCAAAACGATTGAACTTAAGATGAATGTGGATGAATAATTCGAGGCATGGAATCACATTGTGATCCTTCCAGGGTTTCAGGGTCAACATTTTATGGACAAATAACTAGGTAATTTAGAAGGGATGGAAACGTATAAACGAGAAAGCGATTTTATAAATTCTGATCTATCTCCAGCTGAGAGGAACCCCTTTTTTGCATTATCAACCTCAAATAGTATTTAAGCAAGCACATTCTGATTTCTAATTTACTTTAACAGTATTTTCTCTGGATAAGGGTAATTTTTCCTTATTTATAATAAGTATAAGGTGTTGAGGGAATATGGAATATGATTGTAATATTAAATGAAGAAAGTTTCATGTCGGCTCCACTGCACTTATTATCCTGTATGTCTCTCAGTTATGAAATGGTGCCAAATTATTAGTGTGATGATTTTACAATTTGTTTCCCCACTACCAAAGTAAATCTAGAATATATACCTTGAAAAATACTACTCGTTAGCTGATTCAATATCGGAAACTGTTAATAGTCTACAAATAGAATTATCACGAGATAAAATATGGAGGAAAACTACATGATAAATTTATTTCAAGAACTCTCTGGAATATATCGCATGATTCAAAGTGATTATATATCAATTATCCAACATATATAACATAAAGTAGACATTTTAAGTCAAATTTGCCTCTTCCAAGAATAATTTAATAACTTAGTATGTATAATCGAGTTATCTAAATGTGTTGAAATTTTTGATGGTATTATTGAAACAAACTGGCAATTCTACAGTTCAGTTTTACACTTTACACCGAGAGGAATAGTTTAAAGGGAATATGAAGAGACGATGAAGTACTTACGCAATTCATAGTATCAATATAATTCAGCCAGATACCATGAATAGAATAAAACTATATTCCTTTTGTAGCAATTAACTAATTGTCTGACAGTTTTCGCAAAATTTCATCACTCGAGGATCATGTGAAACTTATTTATTATTTGGTCATTTTTCATATAGTTGAGTTTTCGAGCAACGCGAGCTTCTAGAATTTTATTTTTTGTCTATGGGAAGTACATCACCCTAATGCCGTGTTGCTATCTGCTATTATTTGCTGCTCACTGAAAATATTTCAAGATGGTGATTCTTCCGGTTATACCGGAAGAGGACATCAACTTTGCAATTTTAAACCGAAAGCTATATTATTTTTTATTGCGTGTTTAGAATCCTTATGGTTTTTTGGAATGATCTTCATCCATCAGCCTTCCCTATACCTGAATCTAGTCGTTTTCGGAATTTTCAGAATTTTTTTGATTTTTCACTTTTCATCTTGCTTAAGAAAATCAATAACTCTGTAAATTTTGAATATTTCGAAATCATTTTCGAGCACCAGGAAAATAGAAATGGATCGGTGAAAAAGAATTAAACCCCCGAAATTAGGAAAATGTTTGAGGAAGTACATCAATCTTACTTCCCACATTATTAGTCGAGTCAAATAGGTATTTCATTACGAAAATCGAAAGATATGGACCGATTTTGATGAAACAAAGTGCATTCGATTCGGGATGACGTCTAGAAAAAAACTTGCCGGTTAATTTTTTGCGCAAATTGGTTATTTTTTTTTTAAATTGACCAATTTTTGACTAATTATTGGGAAAATTTAGTCGGGGGTTTTCGGGGTCGCTGATTACGGTTCTGAACTCAGATTGGCAAAAATCGAACTCCCCAGCTGGTAATTGACCACTTTAATTGGACAAAGTGACCATTATTTTAAATTTCATCAAAAATAGCCAGGAAAAATCACTCGGGGGTTTTTGGGGTCGCTGATTACGGTTCTTAACTCAGATTGGCCAAAATTGATCTTCCCAGCTGGTAATTGGCAGTTTAATTGGACAAAATTGATAATTTTTTCTTAATTTCATCGCAAATAGACAGGAAAAATTACTTGGGGGTTTTCAAAGTCGCTGAGTACGATTCTGAAGTCAAATTGTTAGTTTTGATGAAATTTTGGAAATTGGTCAATTTTGTCCAATTAAACCTGCCAATTACCAGCTGAGGAGTTCGATTTTGGACAATAATCGTACTCAGCGACTCCGAGTAATTTTTCCTGTCTATTTGCGATGAAATTAAGAAAAAATGATCAATTTTGTCCAATTAAACTGGCCAATTACCAGCTGGGAAGATCGATTTTGGCCAATCTGAGTTCAGAATCGTAATCAGCGATCCCAAAACCCCCGAGTGATTTTTCCTGGGTATTTTTGATGAAATTTGAAAAAATGGTCACTTTGTCCAATTAAAGTGGCCAATTACCAGCTGGGAAGTTCGATTTTGGCCAATCTGAGTTCAGAATCGTAATCAGCGACCCCGAAAACCCTCAACTAAATTTTCCCAATAATTAGCCAAAAAGTGGTCAATTTTTCGTTCAAGAAAAAATAACAAATTTGCACAAAAAACTAACCGATAAGCTTTTTTCAAGACGTCATCCCGAATCGAATGCACTTTGTTTCATCAAAATCGGTCCATATCTTTCGATTTTCGTAAGTCGGCCTGTTTTAATACCTATTTGACTCGACTATATACAGTATATTAGTATAAGAGAAGTATTGTAATCGGTCCGAATGAAATATTCCTGAGTTTCGCAGATGTATTCATTTTGAACCTTTCCGACTCGATCTAGACTATTTTGACATGATTTATGTGTGTGTGGATATATGCGTAACCACACTTGGGGGATGATTGCGCCGTTCCTATTGATCGGATGGATTTGAAATTTTGCATATAGTTTCGAAGTGATGAAGATAGGAATGGCATTGTTTTTGAAAGCAGTAGCCCCGTTTTGTTCGGTGTTTCTGACATCCACATCCATCTCCATTTTTCGAATGGAATCACGGTATTATATTAAACCATAATGATGTAATGTGTTTTTATGTTTATAAATATATGTCCGGGATTCTCATTTATAGATTTAAGAGACGTCATCGATGTGACGTCACGATCTATTTTATACTTTTCTCCAGAACTATAGGATCGTGATGTCACTGGTAGATCTGGAAAAACTAGCCACTGATATAAGATTCTTTTTCGATGTGATTTTACTAAAAACAAAATAATGTTTAATCTGTTCCACAAATCCTCATGGTTTCAATGTTTCAAGTATTTGATTCCCGGTAATTTAATAATCCAGAATATTCTTATAATACAGTCTTACCAAGAGAATGTATTCATAATGTAATATGTTTATTATCGATAAAGCTAGACGACTTATAAGCTGAATTAATTCTCACATGTAAATATATGTATCGGAAAACCATCAAACTGCGTTAAGTGACATTGACTGTAGCGTGTACCACGGTCGTATATACAGGTCTGGAAACTCTAGGTTTGACATGAGCCTCTTACATGTCGCCAAACTCGTAGTCCCTCGCTCAGCCACCAGCTGGCGCATGGATCGAAGTATGTTGTCAGGATGTCAGGATTAGGAGCCATATCGTTCAAACACGGTAGTATACGTGCCACCTTTTCAGTACTATGCAACAGATGACGCTTAACGGACTCACTTCTCACATAGGAAACAGCCTCGAGTTTCCAGACCTGTATATATGACCGTGGCGTGTACAAATACACTTACTCTCTAAAAATGCTTATCGTGATAAATATATCGCACACAGAAATTGACTCATCGATGTGACATCACGATCTATTTTATGTCTTTAATCTGTAGTACCTTTTGATAGTTTATGTGACAATATAATACAAGGTTATATTATAATGTGAATAAATGCGAGTCAACCTAATAGCAGGTCACTATGAAATGTAAAGTTGTGAAATACATTTAAAATTCAACGTAACATAGAGTAAAATTTGAGTATTTCTAATATAATCATGTTCTGTTCCTACAATCGTTTACAATTTACCCACCACAGGAGTATTCGGAAGATATTTTGCTAACAAAAGTGAGGGAAGTCACGTGATCAATTGATCACAACATTTTTACAAATGGCAAGCCAATACTTTTGTTTAACTAATGAAAGGAAATTAAATTTCGCATCGGTCAATGTTCTATATTTTCAAGCTAAGATGACTTTTTTTTGTCATTGAGGGTAAATCATTCTCATAGTTAGCCATGGAAATGAGAAATTACGTGATTTTCAAATTTCTTGTTTGCTGTGTAGTTTGACAAGAAGTTACAAAATATGAATAATCAAAGTCAATCAAATCTAGATTTACTGGATTTAATTCATAGTCAAAGTATACAGGTCTGCCGGAGCCTCCCTTCTACTCTTTTTAAAATTCGAGTGCAAGCTGATTGGTCGTTTACTTCGTTCATTTAATGTTATTGACGACGATATAATATGATGTTGTTACGTGCCGGCGATGTGATTGGAGGAGCTAGGTGACGTCACCTAGCGCGAGAAACGATGGAAGGGAGGCTCCGGCAGACCTGTATACTTTGACTATGGATTTAATTTGTATTCATGTAGATTGTAACAAATTCCTGAAAGAAACCCGTTCATTCAAGGAGAAGTATCCTTACTTGCCGCTCCTTGAATAGATTGAAGTTTGAGAGATTGAAATCACGTACAGCTCAAATGACACGCCAGCATATTCAACATTATCAAACCGGTCGATGGTTTGATTGTACAATTTTATTTCTGACGAAAACTTTCAAAATCTGATCTTACACCATCGAATGGTGACACATAAAAAAATTATTAGCCAAAGAAAAACTGATTGAGAGAGACAATAGCACTCAGAGACTTAGATTCAGAACCAATTACAAAAGCGACGATAACAGAAACAGATTCAAGAATCCTGCAATGTCTGGAAAACAATGGGCTACACATGGAACGCATGCACTTATGATTTGGTGTGCTCATTGTGCATTATGTTTTAATATTACATATTATACCTAATTGTTAGTTAACGATAGTGATTTGAGGAGAATTTGCATATTGATTTCATTAATTTTTTAGCCAGTACTTTAGCTCTCATTCTTGAAATTCGCTTGTTCATACGAACTTTGATTTCTATCTCTCAACTCCCATCTATTCAAGGGTGGCAAGGGAGAATATTTCTCGTTGAGGAAAACAGCAATTTGTGTTCACCCTTTTGTTACAATCTCCATAAATATAAAATAAATCCATTCAATCTAGATTTGAATAAATTTGATTCTCTATATTTTGAGTCGTTCCACGTCAGAACAGCAACGCTCAATGGGTCAACATCTCCGATTTCGTTCAAATTTTGGGGATAGGTTCTCATTACTGGAAAAATAAGATCCCGAAAATTTCAGGTCGATAGGAAATAAAATTTTGGATATATCGGCCAATAGAAAAATTTGGCCAATTTTAAGTCAAAAAATTCAAAATCAAATTTCTTCGGTAAAAATGAAGTTTTAGAACCAAAAATTATTTGGAAAAGCCCAAATTGATAGGAAATTTTCCCAGGAATCCGATTAAATCAGAATATCTAGCGTATTTAGCTGACGCATGCGCAAAAAACACGAAAATGTCACTTATTCTTTAAAAATTCATAACTCAGCTGCTGCGACTTCGATTGTCTCAAAATTTTCAAGGAAAATTCATAATATCACACAACATTGTTAAATAAATTTTCCTGTGGGAAATCGAACCTAATAAAAAAATATGATAACTATTTAGAAAAGTTTAAAAACATCAAATCTATAGACCTGTGAGTCCTGTGACTGCAACTTTTTTTGGATTTCAATATTTTTTTCACGTTCTGCTAAATTGAATTATTTAAATAAAATTAATTTCAAATTTTATTAACTCATTTTTTAAATTCTATTGAATTATGATTGAATTCTACAATGCTCATTCGTACTTGAATATAACGATAAAAATAAAAAATATCAAATTTCTCTATTTTCGGTCTTTTGACGAAAATTTTCATATCAAGAACATGGATCCGCAGATTTTACATGAAAGTACATGGTTTCAGCTACCTTTCCTGGAAATTCTGAGACAATCGAAGTGGCAGCAGCTGAGTTATGAATGTTTAAAGAAAAAACAGTGACTTTTTGAGTTTTTCGTGTTTTTTGCGCATGCGTCAGCTAAATACGCTAGACATTCTGATTTAATCGGATTCCTGGGAAAATTTCCTATCAATTTGGGCTTTTCCAAATATTTTTTGGTCCTGAAAGTTCATTTTTACCAAAGAAATTTGATTTTGAATTTTTTGACGTTGAAATTGGCCAAATTTTTCTATTGGCCGATATATCCAACATTTTATCTCCTGTCGACCCAAAAATTTTCAGGGTCTTATTTTTCTGGTAATGAGAACCTATCCCCAAAATTTGAACGAAATCTGAGATGTTGACCCATTGAGCGTTGCTGTTCTGACGTGGAATGACTCTTTTGTAACTATTAGTCAATAATAATCCAACAAGTTTTCAAATCATGACTTTTCTTATTTGCATGGTAAAATATGCTAAGATGAATTTCCCTCAATGTCAAAACAAAAAGTTATAACTTGAAAACTATAGAACTCAGTAAGTAGGTATATAGAACAATAATACACAACGATGCGGAATTCAATTCTCGTTCATTTAGTAAAAGAAAAATGTAATAACCAATTCGGGAATTTTTAATTGTGCTTCCCCAATGATAAATACAGTAAAATATTCTTCATTTTTCTTCCTGAAGCTCGAAAACGATTTCGAAATATTCGGAAGTGGGGAAAGTTATGTATTTTCGAAGAGGAAGGTGCAAACACAAAAAGAAGGTATAGGTAAGGCTGATGTGCATCGTATCAAGAAACAAGGAATCTAAAAACGCAATAAAAATATAGCATGTATTCATAAAGTAATTATTTTATTCTCCGTAAAGCTAGACGACTTATAAACTGAATCTCACATGTAAATCTCTGTACCGGAAATCCATCAAACTGCGTTAAGTGACATTAACTGTAGCGTGTACAAATACACGCACTTCCTAAAATGCTGGATTTCTATTCCTGGTATAACAAAAAATGCGGGGCCCTTGAGGTATTCATTATGATTTATTTGCATTTGCTCCTCTACCACAATAACAATTCAATAATTGTGATAACATTATACACTACAAGTCCATCCGAAGATAGAAAATTCCGACAAAATATAAGTGGACGGTATTCCTCAAGTTGATAGATCATAAAAAAATGATCACCTAGAACCTACTGCCGTACAAAAATAATGAGACCGGAAGCAAGGAGGATTTTTTATTTTCCGAAAATGTTCCCCGAAATGTAGGTACTTTACTACTGAACGGCGTTTGTACAAGTCGATTTATTTGCTTACATAGGTTCATTATTCAGTAACGCCGTACATATTTGCTGATACAGAGGTGAGAATCCTCTGGAGCAACCCCCTACCTAGAACCGTATGATGCACGATCATTGCAGAATGACTCCAAAACACCTAAAATAATCTTAAGCAATTGTGCCGTCTAAAACTTATGGTTAATTCAAATATAAATGAAAAATTACCTGCTTTTGAGGGTTGACTCATATTTTTTTGCGATAAGATCATAAGCCGGTTATAATTAATGGAACGGAATAGAAATCTGAATTAAAAAAAAAATATTTAAAACTTTCAAAATTTATATGATTTTCAAAATGCACTATGATTAAGAACATGAGTAAAATTTCTAATATTATTTTGGATTCTTCAAAGATGGAAAACGCAGAAAAACAGATGCCGTACATTTCCACTATGAGGAGTTTCCACAGCTCTTAGAGTTATTAATTACTTAATGCCATTCACTATATTTTATCGATAATATCAAATAATAATAGATAATTACAATATCGTTTATATTAGATGGGAAATTAGTTCTAATATACGATACCTCAAAACCGTCATTATCAGCGTAAAAGCTTTTACTGAGATTTAAAAAATTTAATTTGGAAGGTTATTTTGATTTTGAATATTTGAAACTATAAATGTATACGAAATTTATAATATGTAAAATAATATGTTTAAAAGATCTCAAAATGTGGATAAAATATTATATTAAATTGTTCACGCACTTCTGGAATAAATAACTATTTAAATTATAAGCTGATTGATTTGGATTCAAATAAAAATGTATAAAAGTTTATAAAATTCTTTGAAAGTTTGATAAATCTATCCAAGAATACTCAGTAAATAACTATTACAAACTTTTTATAACTTCTGTCAATGTTTATAAACTTTAACAAGCGTTTATTACTGTGAATAAAATTTAACTTCTATTTACTATAATAATAATTCAACTTCTTCAACTTATATGAAAGTGAGAAGAATATTGGGAGTAACAATTTAAAAAAATTATGATTTTATATTTCGAACGATCTTAATTTTTGTAATGGTTCATAGTTTCAATACAGCACATTTCTTAAAAATTATTCTAAATGGTTAATAATATTTTTAAATCGATGTCGTACATTTTACACTGCACCATACGGGTCTAGGTAGGGGCTTGCGCCCATGGTTTCTCACCCCTGTGCAATGAATATATGTAAACTTAGGAATCGAACTGTACAAATGTAGTACAGTGGTGAATCATCTTTTTAAAATATAAAATATTTACAAAATAAATTTTTAGGGTTGACAAAATACTTTTCCAGCCATCTGGAATCATTTTTTAATACTACATTTAGTTTTTATTGAGTATTAACAAAGTATATTATAATTCCGTGGAAAATTTTACCACCGTAAAATTGCTCTTATCAGAGATAAGTTCCTCTGTTTCCTGAGGCAGCCATATGTTCCATAAAAAATGTACGGCATGACAAAAAAGTCATAGTTTCATGAAATAGCCTTAAGATCATTGAATTTAATGTTGATTCGAATCGCCACCACTATACTAGTAAGGGGTAGGGGATGGCGCCCGGGGATTCTTACCTCTGTGAATTACCTTTTTTTTGAGGAAAATTTTCGGAAAATCTCTCCGGTCTCATTATTTTTGTACGGCAGTAGGTTCTAGATGATTATCTTTATGATCTACATCTTGAGGAATGCCGTACAAGAATATTTTGTCGGAATTTTCCATCTTCAGTCAGACAATTCGATTCACCTGTGTAGTCACCTATACCGTCCAAAATTGACTCCCTAGTGCCTAGAGTTATTGTTTCACATAGCAGTATCGTTCTAAATATAATTCAGGCTGTGTCACTTGACCCTTGAAAATTTAAAATGGACTTGTAGTCTATTACTCAATTTAGGTAAATGTTTAATTTCATAACAACTCGAACAGATACCTAACTCATATTTTCGTTATTCATTATATCCTCTTTCCCACTTGAGGGAGTTTGAAACAAGTTAATTATCAAAACGTTAGAAAACTAATAGATATTGAAATAATAGTATTTAAAATTATTGACACTCACCTCATTTCGAACTATCTAACATTCACGTTTGATCACCTTCTTCTCATTAGAGCAGATCGAATGAAACAAATGAAGGCACTCTTCACATTTACAGGTAAATTTGGATGTTTATCGTTGAACAATTAAAAGAAATCTTATGTCAATATTTAGAGACTGGGTGCTAGTATAGCAGCAAATAATACACAGATGCAAAAGAACGATGTCCACCTAGTTCATTCTTTCTTATCACTAAGATGTGTTATTTGCATATCGGGATTTTTTATAATCTATTGAACGGAACACATGATATTCTGTCTGGAATAAGATCTATTACTGTCTGAGAAATTATTTCCCAGTTGTATGTTATGCTGAATATGAGAATCTATGATTTAAACAGAACTTTCGATATACATCGTTGACACTTGTTCGTGAAAACTATGATACCTATACTAGATCATAGATTAATTTTCCTCATCAAAATGGATGTTGGAATGAGACAGTAAACAAAGACGTGCATACATTATATTTTTAAACCTGGCACAAGAACTTGACTCATATTGACGTATTCAACAAATAAATTCTAAAAATAAGTTACATCTTAGTCCATCGACTTATACATTAGGTGGCAGTGCTCCGCAGTTTTCAATAAGTTCACCGCGTTTATCATTTTTTTCAGTAAGTTGAGAAATAATACGTTTGTTTGTCGAATTATTATTCGGAACAATATTTTGAGAAGATCTACCATTGTGTTATATAAATATTAACATATCACATCTAATCCTCTAAGTACGTACGTAGGTTTTGAAATAGTAACTCAGGCCATTTTACTTTAATCTTTGTAAATATGAAATATTTAGTACTGTAACTTCTCCATTTCACAATATTTCTCCATGAATTGAAGATTGTTTGGAATGCATTTTAGCATGTTATTCATATCCTCACATGGTTAATCTGAATATTTTTGGAATTCAATTGACTTAATATACATTTCAAATTCTAAGGAAAGCATAATATACAACGAATAAGATTGAGGAATTGAATAGCATTCGACAATTTCGTCAAAGTGTATTCTAGCATGTTATTCAATATAACTAACAATCAGTTGAAGCTGATATAAAATAAGAATAAACATTGCTCTCTTATAGTAAGCACAATTATCTCAATTGACTTAATATTCATTTCAAGTTCTGGAGGAAAGCATTAATATGAACAAAACCCAAGCTTATCTAAAATTATTTCCCAAAGTCACTGTCAAATAAGCAATATGTTGCTAGCATATTTCAAACATTAGTGACTGATTTGATGGTAACTTTCTGCACAAGATGTGAAGCTTCGATTTTGAAATAATGGAAATATAAGTTGAAATTAGTGAACAAATCTTCTACCTTGTTTCTGTTTTGGAAGAAAGTAACTCCTCTGCAAGCAAAATCTATAATAATTATTATATTTGTAACACAATACCCGGAAGAGACCCTCTTGCTAGTACCGCGGCTGGGCTTGGTTGAACTAGTAATCGCGAAATCACAAACGTTAGATAAAAAACAGCGACTTCCAGTATTTCCATTCGTGAGTTTGTATTTGAACTCAAATCAACCTCTCATGTAGAGTACTAATTTTGCCATTAACATCTTTCTTAAATTAGCATGTCTCTGATAACATGTAGAGTTCAGACTATGTTGATAAATGTAACTCAAATGTATATCATTATTATGAACGTTTATTCACACCATCAAACCTCATTAGAATAATCTTGGAAGGTAAGAATCAAATTTCATAATAAACTGTAAAAGAGTTCACACTGTGGATATATTATAACTCTATTGATGAGAAATAATCACCCTTATTCACTAAAAATACTATTAAAGTACTGAGGACATTTCGGCTACCAAGTAGCCATCATCAGAGTAAACTAAATTATAAATCAAAAATGTGCCTGTTTAAATACTATTTGGGGATAATAATGTAAACAATGGGTTACAAATCTGGAATTTACAAAATCAATTGTTATCGAAAATGCTATGTTGGTGTTCAAAATGCTATGTTGGTCAAACTAGAAGGAACATTGTTAATCGTTCTAAGGAACATTTTACCCATATAAAGTAAAATAATAGTGAAAAACCAGCGGTAGCCGAACATATTCTGAATACAGGTTACAGCATTTCTCAAGAAAGTTTATCACTTTTAAAACACAGTACAGACAAATATCTAGATAATTTAGAAGGGATGGAAATGTATAAGCGACAAAGCAATAAAATTCAGATTTATCGCCAGCTAAGAGTAGTTCATTGTTTACATTATTAGTATTTAAACAGGCACATTTTGATTCATAATTCAGTATACTCTGATGTTGGCTACTTAGTAGCCGAAAGGTCCTCAGTACTTTAATATTATTTTTAGTAGATAAAGGTGATCATTTCTTATTAATACTGAAACAAATTCCATATCAATTCTAATAATCTACCTCCCTAATCGATTTAACTAATATACCCCATACACGAATTATAATTTTATTATGATAAAATACGTTACAATAAATCTGAGATATTTCCGAATTGAAAAAAAGTCCTTCATTGGATACCTTGCAGTTGCCACATTTTCGAATTTATCATTTCGAGATATTGATCTCCAACTCCTCCTGAGTTACTCGAAATTTCCACAATTTTTGACATTAAGAGGATGTGATTCAAATACGATTATCCATGAAACTATCTACCTATACCGATGTCTGAATGATTAACATTTTTTAGATACCCTTAAAAACCTTGGGATAGCTAAGGAGTCTACAAGAAGGCAGACAGAAACCCCTTTTCATTGAAAAAATGTAGTTTTCATAGTCATAGATTTGCTGAATTACTTGAGGCCTCTATGATATTCCCTCGAATTTGTTCCCATTCAAATTAACTTTCTGAAAACTGTGCTCAGGACAATAATATGAAATTGAAATCTACGATAATGTCTTTGTATTTCGACAAACAAGTTAAAATACCCAGATTTATAGATTTTATACACTAATTATTTCTGTATAATAAGCGAAATATACTATACTCTCATGTTTTTTTCGGGACATTTATCGAAGTACGCAATTCATTAGGTTCCTATTCTTTGAATCATTATAGTTGGTATACCTTCCATCCAGATGGATACTAGAAATAAGCGGCAGAGATAGTTGAAACTTACTAATTGAGTTTATGAAATACAATTTACACTTGTGTTTTTCTATAGAATAAATTATTGATTTTTCAAATGTACACGTAGTAATAAACGTCGAAACTTTTAATCAGTTGAAAATTAAATTCTACTCCCCTTACTCATTGTATAATATTAATCAATACCTAGCTAGAGTGCTGTTATGAATCAATGATTGAATTATTAAATATGATAGGATTTAAAGTTTGATAGCAGGTTGAGGGATGTCTGTAATCGGGAAACTTTCGTCTTAATCTAGACAATCATTCATCACTTTGATTGGAATTTATGATTCATGGATATATATCCTAAAAGGATTATAACTTCCAGCCTGTTGTATACTTGTGAATCGTGGCACACCGCTAAATTCGTACTTTATGATCTGAAGCTCTCGATGGAACCATAAGTTTCCAGAGACAAAGGAACATCTGAATGACAACAAAATGTTTGAAGGAAAAACTCTATGTCATGGAGGTTTTTTTCTGCGGCTGTAGAACTTTGGACATTTATTTGGAGTCTACCTGATATGTCGAAGCTAGGTGCATGGACGCTTGATATTTCGGACTTGGTACTTTTTTAGGGGAAGGAGTATTGAAACATTTTCAACCTGGCTCAGTATTTGACAAGAGTAGCCTGCATGAATATTGATTTGCTTCTGAATCTATGAAATTAATAGCTAAAAAATCCGAGAATTATGGACAACCAACGAATGTAAGCAATAACAAGAATTTAAGCCTGTGGGTTATTAAAGCGATGAACTGATGAAGAATGGAGAAGTTTATACAAACTACAATTTAGCAGAATTGTATCAATCAGTTGGAGTGATTTTTCTATAACTTACCATTCTATGACTTACCATTCTTTTGGTTACCAATAATGGTAGTTGATATATGAAATTGACAAAATCCACTTAGCAATCAAGTAAATTCAGAAAATTCCGGAAGTTTTTATTCATGCACTAGTACAACATTTCAGAACTACGTATGCACCATAATAGAGTGTCGATTCAATATGCTCTACAGTCAATGTGATATTTCATGTTTTCGAGAAATGTTAGTATAGAAAAGAAAAAGATATTTATTGAAGTGAAAACTTCTTCAGGCGCGTTGAGCTATTTCAGATGAGGGGTAAAACCATGAGTCCGTCACAGCAGTCACGCTGTAGCTATATTATATTAGGTATTATGTATACTGCCGTCGGCGCAACTTCTTGGTCAGGCGTCAGGCAGTCTCTCTATAAGCTTACACACGTGTGCATATCTGAGTCGAATACTCGACGCTATTTATTTACTGAATACTCGGTCCTCGTGCAAACGAAAGTTATATTTTTATTGAATTTATTAATCGTACATTGTATACCTTTAGTATCGTATCTACGTGCAAGATTTTAAATATTGTGAATATAATTCTTGTCAAAAGAATATAACATCAGTGATGTGCATAAATGAGAACTTTTGCATGTTAACTAAACATTGATGACGTTGTGTTATATGTAGTTTATTATTTTCATTGTTCGAATGTTGGATCACAGCATTAAATATAATAGTGAGTATCGTCTTGATGTTTTTGAAGTGGAAAACTTCTTTAGGCGCTTTGGGCTATTCCAGATGAGGGGTAGATTCCTTCACGTCCCGTCACGCTGTAGCTATATATATTAGGTATTATGTATACGGCTGAGTCCGCAACTGCAGCCGTGCGGGTCAGGCAGTCTCTCTATACGCTTACACACGTATGGATATCTGAGTCGGTGTTGGTGAGCCTGCCTGTGTGAGCCAGTGTTCACGATTACGGTATACAGGACAGGTATACGTATACACTGCGTATACACACTATACACTGTATTGAATGAAATATAAAGCAGAATTACATATTCAACTGAAATTTTGATAATGTACTATGGATGAGTTCACACTGTAAATACACTATAATGTTATAAATAAGAAACGCCCTTATGCACTAAAAATACTTTTAAATTACTGAGGAACTTTCAGCTACCAAGAAGCAATCATCAGAGTAAACTAAATTCAAATCAAAATGTGCCTATTTGAATATTATTCGTAGTTAGTACTGTGAGATATTTATAATAACTGTGTTTCAAGAGTCATAAACTTCCTTGAAATGGTGTGACCTCTATTTGAAATGTGTTCGGCTAACGCTAATTTTTCACGAATATTTTTCTTTATGTGAGCAACGAGTTTTTTATATCGAGTTAGAATATTCCTTCTAGTTAAGTTAGTGAATCAAACGTTGAAATCCTGTACTAGAATACAAACTTAGACTTTCAGATCCTAATAGTCTAAAGCTGTATAGTCCAGGCAATAAGCACGGAAAAAGACAATAATAAAAAAAAATAGTAAGCTAGAATTTCAATTTTTTTTTTGCATTTTGTTCCTAATACCTCATAGATCATTCATGACTATCAAGACCGCGGGGGTCGACCTTCCTACCCCCTCAAAACGGGGTTTCAACCCCTCAGAGGAGCATTCTTATGAAAACAGTCCACAATTAATGAATTAAGAGCCGAAAATGACCCCTAGTATGTTTTTTGGGTCGCTGATCACGATTCCGCAGCTAGTTTTCTCCGAAAACTCCCTCCAGATGGGAAATTTGGAAAATTTATATATAATATACAACTTATAATTTTGTTGCAAAACTGACCTCTAGTAGATTTTTTGGGTCGCTGATCATGATTCCGCTGTAATTTTTCCCAAAAAAGTCTCTCCAGATGGAAAATTCGGGAAATTTGAGATTTTCCTGAGACGCTTCTGAATGATAAAGTATAATTTTGTTGCAAAAATTATCTCTAGTAGGCTTTTTAGGTCGCTGATCACGATTCCGCAGTAATTTTACCCAAAAAAGATGGAAAATTCGAGAAATTTGAGATTTTCCTGAGACGTTTGTGAGTAATAAAGTATAGCTTTGTTGCAAAAATTACCTCTAGTAGGTTTCTTGGGTCGCTGATCACGATCCCGCTGTAATTTTTCCCAAGAAAGTCTCTCCAGATGGAAAATTCGGGAAATTTGAGATTTTCCTGAGACGGTTATGAATAATGAAGTATAATTTTGTTGCAAAAATTATCTCTAGTAGGCTTTTTAGGTCGCTGATCACGATTCCGCAGTAATTTTACCCAAAAAAGATGGAAAATTCGAGAAATTTGAGATTTTCCTGAGACGTTTGTGAGTAATAAAGTATAGCTTTGTTGCAAAAATTACCTCTAGTAGGTTTCTTGGGTCGCTGATCACGATCCCGCTGTAATTTTTCCCAAGAAAGTCTCTCCAGATGGAAAATTCGGGAAATTTGAGATTTTCCTGAGACGGTTATGAATAATGAAGTATAATTTTGTTACAAAAATGACCCCTAGTTAGCTGATCACGATTCCGCTGTTAGTTTTCTCGGAAAACTCCCTCCAGATGGGAAATTTGGGATTTTCCATCTAGAGAGAGTTTTTGGGAAAAATAACAGCGGAATCTTGATCAGCGACCCAAAATAGCTACTAGATGTCATTTTGCAACAAAATTATACTTTATTATTCATAACCGTCTCAGGAAAATCTCATATTTCACGAATTTTTTATCTGGAGAGAATTTTTTGGGAAAAATAACAGCGGAATCGTGATCAGTGACCCAAAAAACCTACTAGATTTCATTTTTGCAACTAAATTATACTTTATTATTCATAACCGTCTCAGGAAAATCTCAAATTTCCCGAATTTTCCATCTGGAGAGAGTTTTTTTGGGAAAAATAACAGCTGATTCGTGATCAACGACCCAAAAAACTCACTAGAGGTCATTTTTGCAACAAAATTATAAATTATATATTAAATATATATTTTGCAAATTTCCCATCTGGAGGGAGTTTTCCGAGAAAAATAACTGCGGAATCTTGATCAGCGACTCAAAAAACATACTGGGGGTCATTTTCAGCTCTTAATTCATTAATTTTCTAAACTTTTGGATTATTTTTATAAGAATGCTCCTCTGAGGGGTTGAAACCACGTTTTGGGGAGGTAGAAAGGTAGACTTCCGCGGTTTCGATAGTCATGAATGATCTATGGAAAATTAGAAACAAAATGCAAATAAAAATTGAAATTCTAGCTTACCATATATATTTTTTTCTGGTTCGTTGCCTGGACTAGTATAGCTTACCTATAAAATTCATCAACCGAGTCTTCCATGAGACTAATCATTTCAAACATTAATTGGCCAGGTATAACAGATCAAAATGGTTATTTAAGCAATTTGGCAAATTCCAAGCCGCACCAAGTTTGTCTGTAAAAACTTGTTTGGAACTAATTGCAGTTGAAAGATTTAAACCTTGAGTCTGGTGATGACGTTGTTTCAATGTTTACAAGCACGTTAATCCTTGAGTCAATAAACATTCCACAGAAATGTGTCTGTCAAAAATATATATACCCGATATAAACTGCAACATACGTGATCCTCACGTCTTTATGCATGGAATAATTTTTTTCCACTTCTTAGATAATAAAATAGCTATATTATAAAGGAACAAGTGGATCTGCAATGGACGATCCACTCTCTCCTTTTTGTCCAATATTTTCAACTTGAAAACTCATTAGAATCAAAATTAAATCTGCTTCCAAAAGTTTAACTTTGTCGATGATATTTTCGCCATTATTGTAGATTTCGGTTTTCATGACTTTTCAAACATACCTACTTAATACCCAATTTGATTTACTCAAATTCACTTTTGTTAGCAAACTAGTTTTCTGACACTCCTGATGATCAAAATATGATTGTAGGAATAGAAACTAAATCTGAAAATAGAATTAAAAGTGAAAAAAATTTTCTTAAAGACAAGCTTTCATTCTAGAGTATAAATGATATATAAAATCATGATCTCAGACACCATGAACCTCATATACCAATTTTGAATAAAAGTGGAACATAATCACAAAACTCGTCCGTCATCTTAACCGCCATATTGAACTTTCGAACTTTGCCTTGAAAATCATGATCTCCGAATCCAAAAACCGCCACATACCAATTTTGGGAAGAATCGGACCATCATCACCTAACTCTTCCGCCATCTTGAATTTTTGAATTTAGATTGAAAAACCCTGTTCTCCGACCTCGAAAACCCTCATACCAATTTTGAATAAAATCTGACTATAATTACAAAACTCGTCCGCCAATTGAATTTTTGAATTTGGACTGAAAATCATGATATCCGACCCCAAAAACCTACATATACCAATTTTGAGAAGAATCGGACCATAATAACTCGTTCGCATCTTAAAACGGATATCCTGTGAAAATCCGAGAAATATGTTTTGGGCCGATTGCAATATTTCCCTTACACTATATGTTACGTATATGAAGTAAAAATCGTTCTGGCAACACCATTGATAAAGTTTCCTTCTTCGACAAATCCTGGATCTGAGTCTTGGTCAAATGGCTATGAGGGCCAAACTGGAAGGAACAATCTAACTCGGTATAAAGAGTATGTCGATCATATAATGAAAATGATGGTGGAATCTCAGCGTTAGTCGAACATATTCAAGAAACAGATCACAACATTACTCAATAAGTTTGTCAATCTTAAAACATGCTAATGACAAATATCTAGATAATTTAGTAGGGATGGGAATATTTTTAATGGATAAGAGTGATTGTTTATTATTTATAGTATAATATTTTGATATCAAAATTATGAAGAATAATTCCTTGACCTTCGCTATTCATAGAAATCCCACTCAAACTGATAAATATGTTGCGACTGATTCAAAAAGTTTGAATAGCTATAAAAATAGATCTAATTATATGAACGAGTTGCAGAAGGACTACTTCCATAGTTTTATTATCTCTTTGGTAGATAAATTGATCTATGAACAGAATTAAAATTAAATTGTTGAAAACTGTTATCGCAAAATTCTTATAAGTAAATGCAATTTGTAAAACAAATTGATCCAATAACTTTTTATTCAAATTTCTTCAATTCGACCTCTGATGAAATATGAATAATGGATAGAATAATGTTATGTTGGTCCAACAGAAAAGGATATTCGAACCAGTAATAATCATCAGCTGTAGTTTACTATATTATTTCTCTAGAAGCGGCAGTGTCATGTAGCAGCTGATCTCTTTGTGATCATTCAGCTAAACTTGAATGAAATGCATTCGTGTTCGTTCGTCTTAACTAATTAAAATTGAATGTTAATAAGACACATTTGTGTTTTATTTACATTATACTATCTTCTGCGACATAAGTTTTTGAAAAAAATTCAAATACAGTTTGTTTAAATTCAAGAAATCTCAAATGTTGATGAACGTAATGTCACGCTAGTGACAATTGATTCTTAGGCTCTACCATGTATTATTTAAATTACTGCTAGTGGTTCGTGTTCCTCATTGACAATAAGTTTTGCCTGATTGGTCAAATTCTGTTCCTTTTTGAAGAATTCTTTGCTTCAATTATTGTCGATTTTGGGTTCCCCAACCTTTTTTATAAACTACCTCAGCGAATAGGGCCGCACAAGTTGTTTCCATACGCGTCTTATGAACATTTGGGCTCCTGCTCATATGAGACACCCTATGATTTCAATCAGTTCATAGTATAGCAATTAGAAGATATTAGACAATGCCAAATCATGTAGCCATTGGTATGATGGTCATCTGCATCGACTTTCTGCCTTCTAGCATCGCCCTCAGAAGGTGTAGATACACCTATTTCAGAAATGGAGCACCAACCCAAATTTTTATCAGAATATTTAGCCTAGGCTCATATTTTATGTCATTGGAGGTTTCATCAATGTTATCTGTTTAAAATTTGGCATTTCTAGGATGCCGATTATTAGTATGTTGTTGGCGAAGTAGCGACGCATTAAAACCCTACAACAACCTGGAATTCTAGACCACTGAGTGTCATCGTACATATCTTTCGTTTTTTATATTTCAGATCCTTCCTTGCGATATATCGCAAAACTGTATTGTTGGAGATGTGGAAGGAGCGGGAAAGTTGACGAATGTCTGTTAGCTTGAACCTGGGTTAATTTAAGAGGTCGTCCACTTCTTGGCAAGTTAACACATGATATTTCTTCCTCCCATTCTCTAATAGTTCGATATATTGTAGTTTTTGGGAAATTGTATTCCTGAAAGATATTAACAATTTATCGTTTTGCCAACTGTGCATCTAGGTTGTAATACTCTTTCAGATACCTAACCTTTACGCCATTATGCAGACGACTAATGAACCCGTGGAGTGTCAAACAACTTGACAAAACTTCTAGCTAACTTATTGTTTCATATTTCCATTATTAGAAATGATATCTTGAATGTCGTTAATAGGAGGCAAAAGGCCAACCATGAAGGTGTAAATATCTACAGCCGCAAAATGTTGGGATATGAACAGCTACGATTTTGAATTAAGCCTGTATTGCTGAATGAACATATATTTACTATAATTATTCACTGCCAAAAATTATATACCTAGTTACAATACAACTTGGTTTAATCAATTTTATCAATTACTAGCTGCCGGCGTTGCCCTATTTCTGAACATCGGCTTCTAATTGGCAACAGGAGGAAGATAAGGAGTTTCATTTTTACCTCCCTCACTATACGTAGTATATAGTGTAAGGGAAGTATTGTAATTGGCCCAACATACTTTTTCCGGATTTTCGCGAGTATATACATTTTGAGCATTCATGATTCGAGCTAGACTATTTTGACATGATGTCGTGGGGTATGTGTGGTGATTTGAAATCTTGCAGACCGCTTTGAAGTGGTGAAAATAGCAACTGTATCCTTTTTGAGCTCGGTATCCTCGTTTCGACTTGTATTTCTGACATCCATCTTTAGCTTTCAAATGGAATTATAGTATTTTGTTAAACCATAATGACAAGCATATATTTATGGTTATAAATATGTATCACACGTATATATTTAACCTGCACAAGTGTCACAAATTCTCATTTTAAGATTCAAGTGACGTCATCGATGCGAATTTCATGGGTTTATTCTACGGCAAATTTTGATATTTCATGTGACAGCAGGAGTCAGTATAAAACATAGAGCAGTAAAATACATTAAAATAGACTATTCGAATGAAATTTCCATGAAACGTCTTACATTAACGGTTTCCAAATCTTTTCCAATATATTTCCTGTTCCTACAATCATACATTTGACACGTCACTCGCAGGAGTGTGCAAAACCTATTTTGCTCAGAAACTTGAGAGACGTCAGTGATCGATTGATCACAGATAATTATATCTATAAATTGCAGAAAGTGGCCGAGGTTTTTTTTCAATTGGTAGAAGTCGAAATCACCTTTCTTATAGTTTCAGGATGATTGGTTGGAGGGTTTGGCATAGCGAACATACGAACGAACAAAATGAGTTTCACTTTTATATCTATAAAGTCTCAGATTGTTTTCACATGTAGACGGTATAGACGTTTGCCCGCTTCATCCACAGCATCCCTAGGACTGAATTCGGGCTTACACTTCACCATGGGTGTCACTATTTATCTTAAGCGACACAAAAAACTATATATTTGACAAATCTCGATAGTTATCGATCATTTTTACATTATTTTCAGTAATTAAACGATGAACCTTGAAACTTATTTATACTCACCAAGAACATTTATCAATCGATTCTATTAAAAAACCAAGATGCTATCACGACATGATCTGTCAAAGCAGCTACCACCATTAGTAGATCACCCATTCAAAGAGATCGAGGTTAGGAGTTAAAGCACGAAGCTAGACAGTGCTAGTGATCATATTCACAATATGACCTGTGGTTTCACGTTTATCCATCTCAATGGTCCCATGTTAAAGATTAAGCTATCTTCATGATTAAAAAATAAAGTTTCTCATTATTATTAGCTGAACGAAATATATGTCTCCCTTTATTCTTATTTACATGATTTTTCCTGCATTTACTAAACATGGAAAATAAGTTAATTACTGAAAGTTGACTGAATAATAATTTCTGAAAGAATCATTCTCAGCGAATAGTAAACATTGTAATATTCTATAAGACAAATAAATATCATTCGATTGACTTCCGTAGTTTATTATGATATTGAATACAACGCATTAGTAATTACTATTTTTAGAATCGCTTTGTAATTGTCTAGCGTTAAGGAGAACGACTTTACTGAATTTAATTTTTGGCAAAGGCATATCTCCGCTTATTACTAAAAATAGCATTAACGTAAAGTATTCTAGAAAAATTGTGTTGATATGTTTCCACTTTTCCTGCCATCCAACAAACAATATGCGCAATTTTGAGTTGTTTGTTTAGTGAGTTTAGTGCGAGCTTACAAGCCACACGCTTATAATAGTTATAATATTGAAAGCTAAACATTATATTTCAGAAAATGGGGAATACACAAGGACTTCAATCAAATAATGAATACGACGATATATGGTGGACGAATGGAAGCAGCAACAATGAAGAACAAGAGTATTCCAGTACGAACGAATCTCATCCAACAGATAAATGTTCGAAAAGTCTAGAACATCCAATAGATGACTTCAGTACGGAATTTGCAAGAAAACGCGGAATAAGATTGCAGATCTTAGCAGATAAAAGAAAAGAAATTGAGGAGATGAGGACCGAGTTGGCTTTATTGAAGGAAGAAAACAAATCATTGAAGAAAGAAAAAGCAAATCTAGAACCTGGATCAACTAAAGTTCACGAAGAAATAGATGTACTAAGATCCGAAAACAAGGCTCTATTATCACAAGTCAAAACACAAAAAGATCAGCAAATTTTGAATGAAGACTTGGCACGGAAGAATAACGAAATACGGATGAACATTGTAGAAATGCAACATGAAATTCAAACTTTAAATTCTCAAGTTGTGGAGTTTGAGAGAGAAAAGCAAGATTATCTATTACACGTATCGGCATTGAAAAATGTTGTGAAAATTTCGAAAGAATTATTGTTAATTAGAGAAAACGAACTACGAGAGGTGAGAGAAAAGAAGTTATGTATGTATGAATGTAATAATTATTATTGCTAAATGATATATGATGACTGAAAAAAAGTCCAAATCAAGTTACAATTTATTTACATGGAATACCTCATACTAAATGTTGATAGTATTCAATTGTTGACAATTGATTCATTATCTAGAATTCTCACAGATTACTTATTTCGATAGTTTGAATTTCCGTGAAATATACAGCCGTCAAAATTTAAATTGTTTATCTTTAAATTTAAATATTGAAATGTTTCTAAATTAAGTTTTTCCTTACGGTTGAAAGTAAAAATGATGGGGATTATGTTATTTGATTAAGAACGATATTTCGGTAGAATGTGCTACGTACATTATAATCAAATCATTCAAAGAAAAAGTAGCTGAATAAGTCGCAGTTTAATTCAAAAGTTCATCACGATTTCCAGAGTTCTTAATTTTTTCCATAAAAAACTATGCTCCAATTTGGAACAACCTTATATATGATCGTAAACCAATATAAGAGTCCAGCATATAATATAATAGAAAGGAACATTAAGAGATCGATGGCGTTCGTCGGCCTGCGAGTAAACCCGAAGTTAATTTTATTACCCGGATCAGTATGTCAAGCGCAACTTTTCTTCTATTGTTAAGGGGTTGAACAGGTATATCGAATATAGAGAAAATCTTGAAATTTTAGAGTTATTTTGCCTCTTCAATGTATGTATATTGAAATTCTACTGTGTTTAATTTTAGACATATACTCTAATAAAGCAAAATTTCAACTCTAGATTTTGAAAAAGTATATCCTGTTCCTAAAATATGTTTACAGAAAGATGAATCTGTTTTGTTCAAAGGATCTTAAATATTCCTTATATTTTTTTTCCTTATTATTGATTTCCCAATTTGAAGTTATCACACTCTGAACCTAATAATTTAATTATTTTGATTGCATCCAAAAATGTATTACTTCTCAAGATTGTTGGGTATTGGACATAAAAAAACAATGTTCTACGTCTTTGCTTACGTTTCGCGATTTTATTGTTCGCTTCTTCAGAACTCACGCGTTATTACTACGTACCGTTTATTACTATGTACGGTTAATCACGCTTAGAGCTCCGAAGAAACGAACAATAACGTCGCGAAACGTAAGCAAAGACGTAGGACATTGTTTTTGTATGTCCAATACCCAACAATCTTGTACAGACATCCCAAAACAAGTTCCACATTTGCAGATCATTCTTTCGATACCAGCCGTTCTTTGAAATAGACAGTTCGCATACACTATACATAAGAAACAATCACTCTTATCCACTAAAATACTGGTAAAGTTCTGAGGACCCTTCAGCTAACAAGTAGCCATTATCAGAGTTCACTCTACCCTCGTCTGAATATTTTATTGCTTCCCATAGCGTAGATTCGAAACTGGATGCGGCAGTTAGTTTATTAAATTTTTATTTTATTGAGAATACTAGGGTAGTAGATTATTCGAAAGTTTGTTTTTGTAATTGATTGATTTTCCTTGCTCTTGCAGGAATTTCCACGCGGCAACGTTATCGCAGGTTAGTTTGCTAAATCATTATATATTTTTGGGAATGTTAAGCTAGTAGGTTATTGGAAAGTTTGTTTTTGCAATCGATTGATTTTCCTTGCCCTTGAACACATGTACAAAACTCCAAGTGGCAACGTTATCACAGGTTAGTTTGTTAAATTATGTTTGGGAATAGTAGGTTAGTAGTTTATTCGAAAGTTTGTTTTTGTAATTGATTGAAGTCCCTAATAATGAGTATTTTTCGTGAGCTAGACGATATTGCTTCACTTCAGTACCTAACAAATTCGTGAAAGGCACACAAATTACAATATTGCAGTAACTACATTATGCAAATAATTAATCAGTAAAGTTCCCTAGGATCACCGCTTCTGTAATAAAATGTCTACCTGTGATGTGTGTTCGTCTGGAAACTAACTCCTAGAATTAAAGTACTAAAAGTGACCGTCTCACAATTGAACTACCCCGAAAAAAGAATCATTGCGAACAGAAGGAATAAATTGGAAATTATTGTTCAATGAAATTTCATGAGACTATGAGGGATTTGGTTTTACTACAATAAGTTTTATGATACGTTGCCCGGTATCTTCAATGTCCATATACTTCCTCTATTTTTTTAAGTATTCTAAGGATATTCTTAGGGGTTCACCTTCACGACATGGTCCAGAACACTTCCAAATAATCTATCGAGAATCCATTATTCCACTGACTCTTTAGAATAACATCAAAAACGTTGTAGTAAACTCAGAATGTACGGTGTCTAGGAATAATGTTAATATACTTGATGAATAGTCGAATATTTTGATTGCAACTAAATTTCTTGAGATGAAAGCTTGAGAGCAAAGCTCGAGGGCTCTCATGTCTGATCATTAATGCCAAAATAAGGTCTAGTCAAATTAATGAATACATGAGAAACTTAGATTCAATTAAAATAAGTAGCTAATTAATCAAGGTCGTGTTATATTCATTATTTTTTAATCCAAGTAATTCAATCCAATTAATTCATTATATCAGAGAGTCATATTCACAAGCTAGCTGAATAGTCGTGACCATTAAGGACCATGCAAATAGTCGTTAATATTGCATGTTGATTGGTAAACAAAAGAGTGAATAGTTGAAGACTGATATTAGACAGGTGAAAGAAATAATCATGTTGATATGATATATTTCAGTTGAAAGGAAAGTTCAAATTAGTGGAAGATAGTTTAGCTGAGAAAGAACTATCTATCATGTCCAAAGAATTAAAAGATGAATATGAGCGACAATTGCAAAACATAAGAAACCTGAGAAGTTTATACGAAGAAAGACAAATGGCATATGGACGAGAAAAAGAAGAACTGACGCAATTATTGCACGCCCAAACAAATGAAAATGAAGGCCTTTCGAATAAAATCTCGTAGGTATCATTTATATTTTGTTTAAGCTATGTTATTAAGTTAATATATGACAATGTTTTTAAAATATGTAATTTATTATGAATTTACGAAGAATCTTTTTGTATTATTGGCATACAGAGATACCTACGGTTTGTTCATTCTAATATCATCATTGTTCTGAAAAAAAAAAGTTATCATACGATTAATAATGTAAGATTATTAACTGAAAGATAGTTTTCTGAATGTCAATCTTGAGTATTTCATGTTTTAGAGAGCTTCAGAGTACAATCGAAGAACTGAAAACTGAAAATTCCGAAAAATATGACAAAATAAAAAATTTAGAATCAAGTTTAGGACTATCCAAAGCCGAATCGAAGCAACACAAAGCGGAATTGGCTGTGATTAATCAGGTATTCAACATGTAATTCTTCATAAACCATTCTGATGTTCAAAATGTCCCATTTTTGAAGAGATCGAATGAGACACATAAATGTATATAATTTTTGAGTTTCGAAGACACTTCCAGCCTTCGTATACTCGCCGATTTCCTCGAATTCTCACTTTGCAATACAGATTCAATATTTTTCAACTACTAACATCAATCTACCTTGAACACAGTTTTTCATAGTTGTTTCCTCTGAACGCAAAAAACTCGTTCATGCTCCTCAGTTAATCTAACGATTCCTTAGAAAATCGGTATGTAATGAACTATAGTGATTTTTGCTCCATCATAGTAAATACCAATTTCAATACGTTCACCTCAACATTTTCTAGATACTTGTGAACTATCGTATTTAGTTATTGCAATCAGTTACTCAATGGAAAAATTTAGTAGGAGATTTCAGGGGATATAGTAACTCTAATATAATGAATGTAAAATATGATTCTGAAGCAGTTGAATCAATATTGATCCCAACATTCTCACAGTCATGGCTAATAAAAAGTATTCAATTCCAGGAAATAAATTCAAAATATACGTTCAGTGGAACTGTATTTCCAACTGGAAATGAATGAATCTTAAAACAAAATTAGAATGGGAACACAAAATGTATTCAACATTTCTCGTAGAAATGACACTAAAAACTTAGATATCGAGAATTGAAACCTATCATCCTAAGTGTATATTATTCAATTCCAGCTCTTTTCACGGATCCTCCTCGGATTCAATACTTCACAAGAATTGGATCTGGACAAATTGATCAAACTGCTCCAAGAGCATCATGATTTACTTCAAGATATAGTAATGAATGAAATATCAAGTGAAGTATCTTCTGCATTACCAAAGGTTCTTTTAGACTTGGTTAATCAAATCACTGAAGAAAATAAGCAAGATAATACCTGCGTTCGAATAGAATCGATAGTAACCACCAGCGATGAAACATCCAGACAGAGCAAAGATCCTGACGGTAAATATTTTTTATTTAAAAATTGTTCCATAATTAAACATCACTGCTATATGAATATATATATATATTTTTTTATAATCACTATATGATATTGCTTTGCATTTGATTCATGGTAACAAAATTGAAGTTTATTTTCAACTCCCGTGGAAAATTTTAATGATGAATAATTTTACTCACATGCTGTATCGAATCACAAAATTACATATGGGACAACACAGTTATTCTCACAATTATCCAACAGAACATAATAATATTGTGTGTTGAAAGATAATAGAAATAAGAGCATTTTAAATATTGATAGATACTGTGAGTTGAACATTTACCCAGGTTATATGTTTCATTCATGAAATGTGTAACAGCGATGTATTATTGACATATTATCATCTTTCTGAATTAACATGAAATCACTTGAATATTTCCAGAGTCGACGTGTTCTGCCCTACACAATTTAAATAGTGCTGCTGAAGTTGTGGAAAATCTACCAAAAGTTTGGCGTGTTCTTATTGAGCTATTAAGTCATCAATCAACACCAGAAAATATCTTAGAAGATGGAAATTGTCAGATTGATAATCCATGTTATAAAACAGTGGAAACACCAAAAGGGCCCAGCTTGGTCTTAAGCGTTAGTCAAACTTATATCAGACTCAAGGTTAGTCATTATTAGTTACCATTCCCTTATATTAGTGGATCTCGTTAACGTATTTTGCAATATTTCCTATGAAAAATATGACAGCAAAGTTCCGTTTGAATTGATATGCTGTGAAGAGGGAATCCAAATCAGTATTAGACGTGAATATTGAATTTATTCCAGTCTTCCTTAGGTCTATTCATTTAAGCCATTCACAATCCACTATCAATATACATCTGTATTGACAAAGAAGATAAAGACTTAGATCATTTTCAAAAATCAGTATTTATAAACTTGGTATGACGGGTATAATTGCATTATGCTTTTCATTCGATGCAAAAATGATGATCATCAATTCAAAACTCCACAGATTTGACACTTTCTCTGTTCTGCATTATAATCTGTCATCACTTCCAATCAATTTGGTATTTCCCTTACTCCATTCAGATACTTTCTTCAGGCTGTCTATTGTAGACCGCCACATCAAGACAGGTAATTTTTACATAAGAGACAACGTATACCCTGGACCTCCTAGACCTTGTACTACACGTTCCCTATTCTCTATCCCACATTCAACCTGGAGTTATTTGCTTGAGTCAGTCACACTAAGTAACACAAATCAGTCAGCGACATATAGCCATAGACCTACTAGAAGGTTTATTCGTTTAGCACTCTAAAGACGAGCAGATAATAGGCAAGGATGGCACCCCCACCCGAGTGTACTAGCAGTTTAATAATATGTGTGTACAAGGCCAAGGAAAATCAAATGTGTACAAAGAAGTAACATCAATCACGTTTCAAATAACTTAGTATTACCAAAAATATATAAAAATTAAAAAAACTAACTCGTTAAAAACTTTACAAACTAACCTGCGATGACTTTCCGGCTTGAAGATTCGAAACCCGGAAACAAAATTATATTCCGCTACTGAACCGTCTAGGCCACAACCACTAATGCAGGTTCTACATTGAATTCCGTATATCAACAGTTAATTCGCTCGCCGCTAGGAGCATGATGTTAACTGTATGGGTGGGAGGTGCCACCCTTGCCGAATGGGGTCTCATTTTTAAAGGTCTAAAGTCGACCAATACAGTTCAGAACCGTAGTGTCGACTGTCGCCATGATGAAACTGACCTACGCAATTACCCACATCAAATGTCAGTACACACTGATACCCTATATACTATGAGTCTATGGCTGATTTATTGACAGTCACAATGCCCGTGACAGACCTCGCTATAATATAGATATCCCTGTCAATTCAAATAAATTCTCACATGATATAGGGCATGCGTCTTCCCACGCCTGTAGCTATTTCTATTTATTTGAAATATACATTAAGTCATAGATTAGATATTATATATGGGAGAAAGCATTGAAACTTGCGGAAGGACATCGCTGCGGCAGAGCCTCAACAGTTTTATTTATGATTTTTTCTTATTTTTATCAAGACGTATCTCGTCAAGCTATCTTCATCGATCTACTATTTGTCACCAAATCTTTACCTCCATAATCATGTTTTCTTTTATCAATAATTATTATATTCGTGATCATAAAGTAAATCATTTGATTTCAGAATTTAATCGTTGAGAAAAAATCTCTGGAGAAGGACATGAACAACTTGAAACAATTGAATGGTCACTTAGAAACCAGATTGCAGGATCAAGAAAAAAGACTAGAAGTTGTTACCAGTGAATTATCAAAAACTTGGAACGTTGTAAGTATTTTGTATTCAATGAAAAATATTACACTTTGTGCAGTTAGGCGTATTCCTAACAATCATTGTTGGTGTTGTTATCTTGGTTCTTGATCGCTATGTAAATGGATATCCCGTCGGCCCGTTTCGTATCATTACCTAAAAACGTCGAACACTCAAAATGTTCCTGTACATTGTATTAACTTCAATCGATTTTCAGGTAGGCAAGTTGCAGAAAGAGCACCAACTTCTTCATACACAAGAACAAATTCTGCGCTATGAACTAGCTCAAAAACGTAAGTTGTTGAAAGAATTGAGGGAAGAACTAGAATATAGCAGAGAAAAGTGGCAACAAGCTCGAGAGAAAAATTCTACAACTGAGAAACAATGGGAACAATTAAGAGATGAATTTGCAGCTCGTAAAGTAGCGGTGAATGATGATGCCAATAATAGTGTTGAGAGTGGATTCAGTGATGAACGAGAAGAACTGAGCGATGATGAACCGGAATATGGACCGTATATTTCCGGAGAAAATAAATCTGCTGAATCTGATATTTCTGAGGGAATCAAAAGAGAAAAATTATCACCAGTTGTAATATTAAGGGTAATTGAGGACGAGATAAGCGATATTGTGAATGTTGGAGCACATAATGATAATGATCCTCAACCAAATTTAATGCAGCATGATAATTGTTTACAAGTGCATGTTCTAAGCGATGAAACAACTGATTTAGATAACGATGAATCAGCACATTCCTCCAGTTGTTCATTGAAGACTGATCCAGTACAAACTTGCATTGAAAAGACAGAGCTTGACTCAAACAACGATGATCAACAACAGCCACACACTTCCACGTCAACTAAGAAATCTTTAGAAGAAGTTTTTTCAGCTAGAGACGAACGTTTGAAACGCCTCGAAGGACAATGTAAGCAATTAGTTTCTCAAGTAACGAATACAACCATTCGAAGTGTAGCTATTTGTGGTAAATTAGAAGATCTTCATGAAATATATGGAGAAAGTTCTAGAACAAATCACCCGCCACCAAAAAGTATAAAAGATCATTCCACTATTGCGGCAGAGGCAACGGATAATGAATCGGATGAAGAAGATTCTAACTGAAATCTAATGAATATTGTGAAACTCACTACAAAAATAATGAATAGAGGGATATCCGTCCTAACTCTTTTGAACGAAATCAACGTTTTTGGATTATCTTCTTGACGAGTTAGGAAGCAGACCCCAATTGTGGAAAACTGATTGACTCTGATTATAACGAGTTGTAAAGATATTCAGAAAACAATAAACTTTGGCCATCAATAATAATCAAATACTTTCACTTTACAGTCCCTTATTGCTTGGTATTTCAATTTTTCATACTTCTATGAACTATATGCTATACGCTATATACGATATTTAATACATATTTTTATCAAAAATTGTTTTGTTAATTAGTGTTTCTATGTAATTCAGAAAAGAATAGATGACTTTGATTAAATAATGAAATGCGTCTGTCGCCGACTTGTTTTTTAAAATCCAATTAAAACTGCAGAAAACATTGAATCGGTTGTGTGTGCAAGAGTAATGTTTAGTTAATTATCGAATTGATTTACTTGAAATGAATTAAATCTAGCTAATTAAATACCCTAGATCCTATTCTATGATTTACAAATCTAATTATAACTATGATTGTTTTATGAATTACATATTCTATGATTTAAATTTCATTTCTATTACTAATAACTAACCAAGTTTAACATAGCTCTATGGATTTTCTATTTAAAAGCTGTCACTGTCATAAATTTAACAATGTCAGATAATACATTATCTTTTTATGTTGAATTAAATATACAACAGAAAGTGGTTATTCAAAATATCTAAATTTGGTTAAGTTTGAATCAGATTATTGTAAAGTTTTGGAAGATTAGAATCAATTTTATTATTAACACAATTGTTTCTTTTAATTTCGATACTTTCTAATATTAAACGCTTATCACTATTTTTTTCAACATTCAACATTTTTTTATTGTTGTAGTTTTGAAATGAAAAATCCATAGAGTATGTGTGTATATGTACACGCCTGAAGATAAATTGGAATTCAAAAATTCAACCGTATTGGGATTATATGTAAACTACTTGAAATGATATCGCGTCGATCAACCTAAGCTTATTTACAAAATCTGTGTGTTAAAGGGGAAACTTGAAGAGTATTTAATAGCTCCTAAAAACCCCAAAACAGAAATAACTTTCGGGGGAATACTCAAGTGAGATTTCGGAAATCATCGTATTTCATGAGTCATTTAATATAACCGTACAAAATACTAGAAATGGCATATAATAGAACTAATTTCACACTAAATTATTAGATGAAATCAAGAGCTGTTTTGAATTTCGGTTTATTTATACAACAACGTAACATTTCCAGTAACAACATCAATAATAACCTAAATATTTGAAATAAGAGTACAAGTTATAGTAAAGCAAGGAAAAACATTGTCGATAACATTTTTCACTGTAACATGCATTCTGCAGAAAGTTGATATGATCTTCTTCGATGTTCATCTCTATTCTTCGTATAGTCAATGGACTATTTTCTGTCCAAAAGTTATGTTTTACGTAATATGGTATCTTCAAATTGTAAGTCATTCTCACCATAGGATATTTGCTGAAAGAAAGATTTTTGTCAGAAATACCTAGGTACTACTACAACTACATGTTGATGACACTTGTCTGAAGCGAGATGAAAGCTTATACTTCTAATTCCAATATGATAAAATATGTATCTAAGTAGGTGCGATTCTCTGCATTAGTATGAAAGCGTGAAATTATAGGTATTAATTTGGAATCAATAACAATATTTTAGGTTTTTAGCATGCTATGGCTCGTCAACTATCGCATCACGCCTCTCTGGGTGATGCCTAACTCTGCAATTTCAGATACATTTGAAAATGGTATTTCCGACTTTGCACACAAAAAAAGTGATTTACACCTATGTTTGCTATACCTACCTCCACACATTATATATGGATGTCAATGTAGACATATACACTATAAATATATATGAAAATTTGCAAGAAACTTTCTTTTGAGGATTAGAACTGGCGGTCTGCGAATCGAAATCGGGGACGCTCCTTGACAGTACGAGTGTTGAATATAGTGGAGTCGGTATACACAGGACAGTACGTCACAGGTCCGTAAGCTTTGTCACTGTCTTATTGGCCGAGAGCTAATCCAGCCATAGAACTCAAGGTCATAGAATGTGATGCTATAGAAGTATCATAGCGACTATATGTCAATATTTAAGCTCTCATGACTGCATGTCATATATAGGTGGTACCACGGTCGTATACACAGGTCTGGAAACTCTATGGTTGACTTGAGTCTCTTACGGGTCGCCTAACTCGTAGTCCCTCGCTCAACCACGAGCTAGCGCTCGGATCACGAAGTGGTAAAACGATTTCTATCCGGAATCGCAAGCATCCACTTTTTTCGCATTTCCGCATCTTTCGGCACTTTAAAAACAGAAGTTTCTTGCTTTACACTTTTGTACCCCGTTTTGCATTTCGGCACAATGCACGATTTCGTAATTTGTTTCTAAAAACGCAGGTATTCCTTGTGTTGACAAGTCAACTGACAGTTGTCAGAAAATACTCCTACGTGACGACTTTTAGTACTACGGGCCAGTCGACGCTTAGCGGACTCACTGCTCACTTAGGAAACAACCTCGAGTTTCAAGACCTGTGTATACGACCGTGGGTGCTACTTACCAACCAAAGTACTGTAATGGCTACTTGTCACAGCTCCAACTAGCATCACTACCTGTATATGTGGAGTGCTCACAGAGTTTGCTATTTTATTTATATGTACTTACTGAATCTGTGATCGTTTTAAGTTGTATTTCTAGTTAAAGTTTCTTTGCCTAATTGGTAACAATTTCGTGTAAGTACATTAAGAGATATAGAATTAAATTTTCTGGATTATAAAGATAATCTAGATAATTTAACATAATTATTAATTATAAAGATGAATAAAAGTAAAACATTGAACCAAAGACGGGATTCGAACCCACATTTCTGGATGTCTAGTACAGAGTATTTACCAATTACACCACTCTGGTCCCGTCAGAGTCTCATATTTTTTAAATATAACCCTCTGGAAGGATAGTAGATCATTGATGAACACAATGCGTTCCAATGCTCCGCTATAGATAAACTATTCACGCACATTCATCTAAAGTTCAATCGTTTTGAAGTGAAGGGTGTAGGTTAGAGTATTACCAACCATAGTAACTTGACGGTTTTGAAGGAATATACATATCTCTGATAAAATATTAAATTATATGATGACGGATGCACAGAAGGGGTAGTGTATTGAGAAAGAAGCGTCATTCTCATAGAAGCCAGCTAGTATCAGTCTGATCCTGCTGAAGCTTAAAGATAGGGGAAGCTAGGTGAATATTTGAAACCTTACAGGTTGATAAGAGAGACTGCAGAAAACGCTTATCGGTAAGCAACGAGAACAATTTTCAATCTTGTTGTACAATATTTAAAATGATATTATGAATCAACATGTCTTAACAATTTCACTCTCTATGATTTAAAAACAAATACTGATTATGCTAATCCCACAACTTTTCATAAAAACCAGTTTAAGACCCAAATTCTCTTTCCGACTGGGGTTTATCTCCTGATAAACTTCAATTTCATTCGAAATATTATGTGTACAAATGAGGAACGTGAAATACTTACATTGAAGGATACGCACAATGATTAGATTCAGCTACCATCATACTAGACACCAATGAAAGACCAATAGCTAATAATATAGGCAGAAACTGTATTACAGCGTAAATCTTTCGTTCCTGAAATTAAAACCGTATTCAATAAATTTTCGACCGGATGTAGTATCAAGTAATAACATTGATCATCTTTATCCAAGACGCATCTTGTTTGATGAACAACTAATGAAATAATGGGTGCTTTAGTTACTGTTTATGTATTTTTTTTCTGATTTATATATTCTTGAACCATTTGTAGATGTATGTTTCATTAGTTTTCTTGGTAGTTTGGTTCTATATTATTGCTATGAATAAAATAGGGCCTCATCAAAAATTGCTGTTAATTAGTGTTTTCATGGATTTCAAAAGTAAGTCGGCTGCAGGCGCATTTCATTAATCAAACTCATGTATTCTTTTCTGAATTACTTGGAACCGTTAATTAACAAAACAATTTTTGATGAAGATAGAAATGAACTATCGAAACCTCAATAATATATCAATTATATTAGAATATCGGCTGAAACTGACCTGAAACGTAATCGAACCATCACATGTGATACATAAATGAGTATAGAATGAAAATTACCCCAAAAGTGTTTATTAAAACAGAGCCGTATTCAAAAATAAAAATTAGACGATGGTAGATCTAAAACGAAACCTAGGATATCAGAGCTGACATTCATAATAATAATACTATCAATAATGCTTTTTTATAATAATATCCACAAGGATATACAATTTAATGAAATGATTAATAAACAACAGATGCATAATCAAATGGGTGTGTAACGAGACAAGAGTATTTGATATCTAAATCAAGATCGCTCAATCTAAAACTTAGTACTTATTTATTATTTAATTATCAATTATAAACAAACTATCTATCAAAGCTGGAATATAGTTGGATACCTACAATTATCCAGCTTTGTGAAAATTTGAACATACTTAAAATTCAATAAATAGTATACCGCATTACCTAATAAGTCATTGTTAATATCCTACATATAATAATCATAACTATTTTAGTATTTGTAAAGGGAACATTAATTTTGCAAGATAACAATAATTGAATGCAATACACAATTCACAAGAAATATAATAATAAATCCTCTAAGAAGGTATTTATTGAATAATAAGCGTGAGAATACATAATTTGATATTAATATAATTATTAGCATCAAATTTTGGAATAATTTGATTCATGAATGGCAAGGTATAATCAAGAATCAAGTCAAAGGAGCTAAACATAAGATAAGATCATACAATATACGTCACGAGGACGATAAGATTGAAAGCTGAATAATTTTCAATTTAATTTAATCTTTCATCGCTCTATCTGTTGCTGGTAATAAGCGAGGCATTGTTTTATATTTGTCAGCATTATTGATATCAATGTGAGCACGCTTATTGATTGAGTCTATTCACTGTTAGTAAATTCACACTTTTGTTTGATTGAATTCCTTTATATTTGATGTAGTTCTTATTTCGGATAGTAGATAATTAAAGAGCTCGTGGAGATAGGAAAATGCTACTTCATTTCCCTATATTTCTTTTCATTGTCGGTACGAACAATGACTTACCATTCGTGGTTCTTAATTTACAACTGTTTGTTCGTGTTTTCATTCTGCTTCCAGTATTAGTACCGGGATATCGAAAATTATCTTGGTCAAGGGTGCATGTGGAATCTAAAACGTGTGTCTTACTTTACGTTTGAAATAATTATGTCATAATTAATTTGAAGTTTCTAAAAGTGCGAAATTGCGCAATTTTATACGAATTTTGTAACACTCAGAAGTCTTTAGCGCTTTGGACTCCGAGATTTTCACGTGGCCTATCGAAATTAGAAGGTTCGAATTATCTAAAAACATAATTGCATGAACGCCAGACGTCCTATGTAATTAGCTACGAACGAAATCATTTTGACATATGCCTCGAGGAGCTCGCTGCGCGTAAGTTAGAGTTTATACACTTTACCTCGGTCTTGTTAATTTGGGGTCGTTTCTTGCCCCGTGCGACCGGCGCCAGTTGTAATAAAGTGTTTTTGGCTATGGGCCGCTAGCTTTCACCCGCTTCGTGTATATTTTAGTAGCGAGAAAATTCCCTTTGGTACGTCGCACGTTAGACGCGCGTAGCTTAGATCTGAGAATAGCACAAACTGTTTTAATTAAATTTTCCTATTTAATGGACATTTATCGAAAAAAGAAGGGCCGTCGGGCACGGTCCGATACTAAATCTAACTACATGGAGCGAAAACGGCACGCGAAAAATCGTCGTAAAGCCGTATTAGGTACAACCAGTTTGCACTTTTCTAACTCGCGTGCTACGGGCTTCTCACGTGAACGTCATTCGATTTACGGAAAATTAACTATTTCAAAACAGTTTTTAACTTGGATTGTGGCTATCACGACCTCTGTTCAAAGTTCACATAATTATTTCATAATTTGTAGTTCATTATTGTTTTACAACTGAAATAAATAGGTATGAAATTTGTAGGTTATTGATGATGTCAGTGTGACAGTGACATGATTATTTCAAACGTGAAGTAAGACACACGTTTTAGATTCCACAACCACCCTTGACCAAGATAATTTTTGATATCCCGGTACTTGGTGGCAAGAAAACAATTAACGAATATCCGTTACTTCTGTTTCTATGTAAAATGCTTCTGAGGGATCTGAAGGTTCTCTGCTATAAATAATTTTTTTAAAATTTATTCTTCCCAAAACTGTTTCTATTACCGTTTTCTAAATCATCATGCTAGACAACCTAATCTTGGACACGCTGTAATCAGATCGGTCGAGTAAAATGTGTTAGGTAATTGGACAGAATGGGGAAATCACCCACATGTAGATTTCATCTATCTAAACTTTTATTTTATTCATGTGAAAGTCAGAAGATGAATCATTTTATGAAAAAGGTAACTAACTGAATACACGGCAGTACGGCACCATTTCTGACAAGAATCGCACTTTATCTATCCCTCCTCAAATTATGTTGGGGAATAGGCCTCGCCTCAAATCAGACTAGGTGGACTGTCCTTAGTAGGTGACGATTCTAACCAATCGGTTTGACAGACTTCACCCTTTGGTTTTCTCCGTTTTTTCTCTTAGGCGTGAGGTGCATTGTTAATTCGTTTTCCCATCGACTAGCTGTTAAAATAAAATTTTTTCTTTTTGATAATTATGTTTCATTTCATCGTTGCGGTAGTTTCATTCCTCGTTTTGAACTCGCTCTAAAACTTTTCGAAGGCATATTCATATTGTCTTGAACTGAATCTACGAGAATCACTGGTTCCATTTGCAGCAAAAGTGAAGCTTGCATTATTTTTCTATTACAGGTGTATCGTCAACCGAGGTATAATGTTCATTCATCAAAGATAGTAGATTATCGAGATCATGGTCATCACTTTGATGACCAGTGACGTGTAGTGGTCTCCCTACTGTTTCAGCTGGTTTAAACATCCAATCTTCGAAGACGTCAGGATTGTGTGGCTAAATCCTAGTTTTTTGAAAGCCATCGACTGCTGTGTCAGAGCAAGCAGCCTTTTTGAATGTTTCGTCATATAGCTTCTCAACCTGATAGATTGTAACAGATTGTCAAGGGTGCGACCGACACCATTTACGCACTTCTGGATGATAATGTATTAAATGAGTCATAAAAGTTATCAGAAACCATACAATAATAATTGGTTTCGGTCAAATCGGAGAATATTCCATTTTAACTGCCCATCAGGTACCCCATTTCACCAGACAAGCTTTTTTTCTTAGTAAAGTGCGTTGATCAAACTCAAAAAATACCAGTTTAATTTAAGTATCTCAAATAATACTCTCTCCAAATGTGTATTACTTCGTATAATAGATTCGATTGCATTCCTAAAGTGTCACTATTTTGTACATAACTGTCAAACTCACTTCACAGCTGCAATTACTTCACGGCGGCATCCACTCCTCAGGAGCATGGGCATACTTATTTAATATTCATCAGTTGCGCAAGGACATTTCAAGATAATGTTGAAAACAAATGATAACGTCACTAAGCTGCTTTTTGACAAGCCGCATCATTCTTGTCACTGATAATCAACTTCCACAACAATTGGAAATGATTTAAAAAAGATGTGATCAATTGATAACGTGACTTCCCTTACTTTTGTTAGCAAAATAGCTTTAGGATACTCCTGCGGGTCAAATGTAAATGACAGAAAATATATTGGAAATGATTCAGAAACCACTAATGAAAGACGTTAAATTATACTCTGTTACATTGAAATTTTATTCAAATGGTGTACATAACATGTTTCAATCATGTTTCATACTGACAACTCAATTATTGGAAATAATACATGTTTCTGAATTTTGAAAAATATTTCAAACATTTCTGTGGGTGACCTTGAAAATTAAGTTTTTAGATTTTTAAACAGTACATTTATCCACAAGTTTTAACTCATTTATCATTTGGTTTTCTATTTCGTGCCAAGAGCTACTTGTGTGACTTGAATTACTGTGGTTCGAGATTACTCTGGAAACTAGATCGTCTCTAGATCAATCAGTTTTCTAGAGAATGATAATAAACGATAGCTCTGTTTTAACGTTCTACCAAATTTCGAGGTTACCTCCTTCGATTATAGGATCACAGATCACAGGATATATAAGATAAGAGCATTGAGTGTTGTATAACCAAAATTATACGTACTTGACATGTTTCTTTTTGCGATTCTGCTGCCTGACTGTATTTCCGGAATGGTATGGTAGAATCTGAGCTGTTAGGTGAACTATCATCGGAGCTTAATTTATAAGAGTTCATTTCATCCATGCCATATAAATCGTACATTTTCCGCTTCTCATTATCTGTCAAGACAGCTACAGCATTTCCTGAAATCAATCAACTTGAAGCAACTGATGACGATTTTTAGAGGAAGCTGTGGTTTTAATTTTCGAAGAGCGATTGTGGAATTGTATTTGGTACATTTATTATCATTATCATCTCAATACCGGTGGGTAGCTCAATCTGCTGCATATTGAGTTCCATTGCTCCGGTGTTTCTTGCCTACCATTCCTTCAACTTGATCCAGTGTTTCCAAAGTTTGAACTGGATCAATTTGTGGATACATTCCCTCGCTTGCGACTAACTCATCTAGGTACTTCACCGATTCTGGAACGGTAGGATCCGATCTGCTACTTCGTTGTCCCTAATGACGGAATGGCGTGGAACTGAGCTCGATATTATTCGTATGCCAAATACCCCGGTTCATGCCATCCCCTTCTTCCTCAAACCATCTGTGTACCAGATATCTTCATTCTGGTGTACTAGGTAGGGGCCGTCTAGTCCTACCTTTAGATTACCAAACGGCAGCCACCAATTTAACTTCGGTATTATCACCGCTCTGTACAGCCAATACACCAAGATTAAGACTCTACTGGCTACGGAGCCTTCGATAGGTCCAGAAAATTTGGCAGATTTTTTGATTTATATGGATAGTAGATATTTCACCGAGCTGGTAAATTTTACCTTCTCATCAAAGAATAGTAACTTGAAGAATACTTACGTTCTGGTCAATTTAGTTTCAGATTAAATTTGTGAATATGAACACACTCATATGCAAAATATATTTGTGGTGAAATCTTCAAGAGAGCAAATTAATCAGTTTTCTGCATAAATATCTGGATATGTGTCACTAAATATTATACTCACTTATGATCTTGAAGGCTTCAGCAGCACCTGCACGTTTATTTTTATCCGGGTGTAATTGCAAAGCCAATTTTCTATAAGCTTTCTTAATTCTCACATGAGATGAACTTTTAGTTACACCCAGCATTTCATAGTAATCTGTACTTCTGTGAATTCTCGTTACGGTTGCATCTGATATCCCCAAAGTGTTTTCTGATGTTTTAGGTAAGCACAGTTTTGGGTTGATCTCTTGTTCGGTGGCAGAATTGTCATGCGTAATGTTCTTTTTGAATGGCATATATTTCGTTATTGTGAATAAATCTGAAATAAGAGACCCTTGAAGATGGATGATTAATCGTTTTTTTTTATTATTGAGCTGAATGATGAATATGTGAAATCACCTCATTAGATACGCCTGTAACTATTCTGAACTAAGGATAACTTGGAAACGATGACATAACCAAATACTAAACTATAAAAAATAAAACTAATGTTCCAAATAAAATCACAAAGTATTTTCAATATTCATATGTAGGCCGGGGAGATTATTGTGGTAGATTCCTGAAATCTTTATTTTTAACTACTAGAAGAGTGGAAGGATGTAAACCGAGTTCATGATAGTTTTGCTCCAGCATTGTAAACCGTCGGCACTTAAGTCAAAATCACGTTCCTCCAGATCAAATCTGAAACATCTGACAAAATTTTTACTGTTCAATCAGCGCTGCAACTTAATTTTAACTTGTTGGAAACATTCATTTTCGATTGCGAGTTGAACCTCCAGTCACAAGTTTCGCACATGCATTCAGCTTAATCATTTCAGTATATATCCCACAGGTCCCGAACCCGATAGCTTACAGGATTTCAAACATAATGCCACTTCATCATGAATTTAACATCATGAACGAAAGCTAGGATGCAACCAATACTTTCAGAAATGTTCTATTGACTAATACAACGCTAAAGAATGAGTAATCTACAGGAATTATTTAATAAATGAGTAGAAGGTATCCGTAATTTGAATTCAATTATCATAGTGGATAGAATCCCGGCTGACGAGGGCCCATTGCGCTCCCGTTACGTAAGTGACGTAATTTTATATGACGCATTTCATCACTGACTTGTCGTTGGAAACAGGCCTTCCTGACGCCCTTACCGGCGAGCATTTAATTCGCGTTTCTTGATTTACTTTATTTTCCACTTCATCAAAAAGTACATCAGTTTATTGTTTCTATTGATATTAATTTATTTAATCAACTTATTTTTTTCTACATATAGAATAAAAGTGCATAAAAATGCGATTTTGGTGCGCATACTCGTTTGATGGCTTATCACGGTTAGCGGGATAATAATATTCCAATGCGCTCCCCTTGACGCCGTCATATTATAATTACGTCACTTCCGTAACGAGAACGCAAAAGGCTCCCATCTGCCGATTATATCCATGCTTTTAATTATCAAGATTTTCATTTATTCTATTGGTTAAAAATCTACATGAATTTGATTTTTTTTAATTGTAACTTTTGATTAATGAAAACCCTAGTTTGTAGATTGGGTTCCCTAGAAGAATGTTTCGTCAATTTTTTTGTGTATTTCGAAATTCCATCGCTTTTTTCAAGAGTAGGTACTGTTTTAATGGTACATATAATTAAGTTTTGACAAAAAAATCATTCAACAGTTATTTATGCCAATAACGTTCTTCATTTCTTATCTCCTTTAGTCGCGGCCACATTGCCACCTCTCGCAGTTCAAAATTAATTGGTAAACATTTTCTTACAACTAGTAACAACCGAAATTTTGTCGCTGAACTGTTGCAGCAGGTAACTAAACAAGTTGTTGCAAACTTCTTCGGAACATGCGCGTTTATTAGGTTTGGGTAACTTGTTGAAAACACTATGCTGGAACAAAGTAATACATGTCGAGTGATGAACATTATCGTAAGAACTCCGTTGGAATCATGTTCCACTACCACCACTACAATATCCCGATACTGACCTTTCCCTTGCCGCACTGTAGAATCTCGAATGTCTACCATTGTAGGCGTTCACCGTCTTACCTTCCCCTAGTTTTTGTCTAAAGGTTTTCACTTTCCAACCTGTATATATATATAATGTGTTTGGATATCTGTATGAGTATGTATATTTGTATCTTCACAATAATAAATTTTACATCGATTTCCAGTTGATCCAAGAGCAGATACCAGAAACAGCTTAGAACAAAAATGTGCCTACTTTATATGTGAGTGTGCTACTTGTATGAATATTTCGAATCACAATAAAAAAAAAGAAATAGTAAAAAGAACTTAGCTCAAAAAATAACTGTCATGATTAATCATATCGTATACATAATAATCAGCATAACTCAATAATGAACTAGACTGGGCTCTTAAGATACAAATCGTAATGAGCTCTGGAATTGAACGGCGGTGTGTATTGAGCCTTGTAAACAATTGTAGGTATTCCAACATAAACAGAATCGGTTGTTTTTTATTGTTTCTTCCATTAATGTAGTTCCCACCAGAGGCGTCTGGTTACTCAAAAATCTAATGGGCAACATTTTCAACCTGCATTATTAATAGCGAATTCAAACGAATCAAAGCCCAATTTTTTTACAGATTTTGTTAGCTAACACTTTTTTCAATCTTAAATGGCTAGCTGTTCTGACCAAGTATATTCTTATAGACTACATGTATTTCCTATTTTGAAAACTTTACGTTGTAATCTGATAAGCTATGCGTCTGCAACTTTAAATTGTTTATTATAACGTCTTCATATGACGTATTTACGAGTTTCACGTGAGCTATTCCTAGTTTCGGTACTATCGAATTTCCCAGAAAAATTCCGTTTTAATCTTTTGATTCAAAATCACTTTATCTTGGTTGAATAAACCATTTATTGCATGTATAATAATTTTTGTACGAGCTGGGATTTCATTTCATCCAAGTCTGGCAGTCTTGTTTTCATTGGGATGACGTGTTCTAGATCTTCGTGATACAGTTTTGAATTCCTACAATTCTTGCAATCAAATTTTTGAGAATAAATCACGTTCTTGTAGCCCATCTGTTAATATAGGAAAGTCATTCCCCAAAATATTTAATTCATGTTTTAAATTTAGGTCGAAAATTGAAAGTTTCGGAAGTACTGAGTGTATTTATGTCAGCTGCATCAATCCGAGCGTTTGCTGTTGAGACACATTATAAGCTTGGCACTACGTACATCCACGTACGTACTTCGAGGATCTCTCGTTTCAAGTTCGGACAAATCATCATTTCGAATACTATAATCCGGATATGCGGCTGGATCCTTCTTAACTTCGGCTTTCTTCGAATTGTACCAATTATAGATCACGGGGTCGTTCAGTACATATTATTTTTGATCTTCATTCATTTTCTCTTCATACCGCAATGGATCTGGTGACAGGGCGTCAGCCACTCCGTTTTGTACTCGTTTTTGGTGCTTGATTCCAAAATTATACTGTTATAGGAAGATGCCCCCCCCCCCCCGAGCCAATCTTCCACTCAGACTCTTCATCAAATGCAGCCATTTTAATAAATGGTGGTCACTCAGTAGATAAAATCTATATCCTGCTGAATAAGGTCTCATCTTGTCAATGAAGCTAAAAATTCCGTTTCGGTGGCAGAATAGTTCTTCTCAGCGACTGCTAATGTTCGGGTTGCGTAGGCAATGATTCTGTCGGCTCCTTCAATATGCGGTATCAATGCTTCTGTAATTCCCACGTACGAAGCAGCAGTCTGTAATATGAACGGTCGGTTGAAATCAGGGCAAGCCAACACGGGGGCACTGGACAACATCTCTTTACATTTGTCGAACGTGACTTGCTGATCTCCTCCCTAACTCCAACGGCGATGCTTCTTCAATAATCTGGTCGGCGGACTTATTATCTTATAAAAGTATGGTATAAAACGTCGGTACCATTAAGCTATTCCCAAAAAGTGCTCTGCTCGGTGGCTTCGATCTTCTCAGGATCGATATGAATTTCTCCGGCGGCGAATAGATACTTTATAGAACTGTGCATATGGTGGTTTCGTATTGTCTACCTGTTTGAATTGTATTCACATCTTCCTTTGAGGCTTGCTCAACAGGTAACTGTGACGCCCTCGACACTATACAGTCTCGGCGCGTTTCCTGATCCATTACACGGACAATAGAGCGCAATACTCCGGGCGGCAACATCTGAGTAAGATAATTTCGGTGGGTTCTGACAGTGCCCCCGCTCTCTCTCGAGCTATTTGGTCCAAATTGACTCATTGAGTAGATTCAGCAAGCAACGTCCTTTGCGCGGGTCTCGAGATAAGTAACCCCTCGGGCTAAACTAACAGTTGTCAATGCATAAGATCCGGTGAACTGTGCATTATACACATTTCACCACTGAAACTATGATATTGTGCCTTCTTATCCCAGAACTCTGGCCGAAATGGATTCACGGGCCTGGTGGACATATGCGGTAGGCTATTTGAACGAAGGCGAACGGTGATTCGTCATACGTTCCTGGTAAAACAGGTAACACGAGGAGGCAAAATTGACTATAGCCCAGAAGGGGCAATAATATAAGTCTAGCAAGCAAGCGTCCGTAGTGGGTCCGTCTAAAGTACTCCCGTCGGGGGCGAACAAAAATGCTGCCTCTGCGTGGATAAAATGCTGCACCACATGGCTTTACTCCTGAAGTGCGGTGTCTGTGCTTCTTATCCCAGGTCTCTGGGTAATTGATTCGCGGCCAGGGCAATGATACGTGGTAGGCCGATGATAAGAGGCCGACGGCTACTCGTCAAACGAAGTAGTTTTAAAATGACACGAACACGAGTAGGCGGGCAGAGAGGGGCCCAGATGGTTCAAAAGACCGTCTCGTCTCCAATAAAGGCGTTGGTTGGTAGGAGAGGGCCCTGCGTAGCATGTCTAGAGTCTAACGACGAGTAGGCAGGGGGAGCAATCCACCACAGTTATAATCGTGCCCCTGCTATATTTCGTTCCCTTTCATCTCCAGCAGGAGATGGACTGGGTGGGTGTAGTTCTTTCAATCGTAGCATTAACGACGAAACGTCGTAGAAGGTCCCTTGTCGTATGAACTATCGTTACTCCGGCATCAGGTGTCGGTGTAATCAGATTAGTTCTTTCGCGGCGGACGTAGCACCATGACTCCTTATCAAGGTTCACATATCCATATTTGCATCTATGAAAAATTTCATCGAGTAAGTGGTAGGTAACGAATAATAGTGTGATATTGAAAATCGGTACCTACACAACTTCTTCCCAGTATGGCAGATACAATAAACTTGCCCCGGGTGAAGTAATTCCCATTTCGGGAAGCAGCTCGAAAACTGTTTGTACGAATCCGCCAAAAGTATCACGAACAGATTCCTTGGGGTCGATTTAGTCGGAAAAGAATTGACTCAATTAGTCAGAGTTAAGTTTGACCGAGAAAACAAAGGGCAAAATAGGGGAGTGGAACGTAAAATTTCGGCAGCACGAACATCAAATTTACCCAAAAACGATGAAACAGGTCGAAAAAAACTTCCACTCAATGAAATCGAGGATCACGGTGAATAAGTTCCCGTTGGAAACTATTAATTTCCAATGTGTAACAAAAAATTCCTAGGGATGACTCAACAACGTAATCGAAATGTCATGTCTGCGGAGTTTGTTTCTTGGCTAGCTATATCTCAAATTTGGTTGAATTCAGACTACCGGCTCAATCGCAATAATGTATAATTCAACTTTTAACTTCTTGGTATACCGATGACGCAATGGAAAAAGTGTTCTCTTCGGTCTACTTTTTCGACGATTCCTGCTCGAGCGCCATTTCATGAGATGCTTTTTTACGATCTCCGCTTATACAATTGAACAATAAAGGATACAAAAACTTGCTAATTGAAAATCTCACCTAACTGTTTTCTCGGTATGGCATGGGAAAATCACTATCTTGGTTTGTTTTTAGGATGATGGAACTCACGGAACTTCATGAACTTCCGTTCTTAGCATGCGTGCTGCCTTTTATACTCATTTCGGCATGCCCTCCGCAGGCGCTGTTTGGTGTAAATCTATTTCTTACTTATTTCGCGCTCATGATACTCCACCAAACCTGTATTTCTATACGTATTTCGCCCTAACGATACTCCATCAAGCACAGCAGGCGCTTCTTACCGTGGCGTAATTCACTCGCGACTTGAATAAAGTCTAACATGCGTGGTTATGAATTGGAACAGATTAAAATTTAATCCTTATAATGCAAGAATAGCTATGCCCTGTACGCTATATATTCCTTTACAATAATATTTATCCGGACTTATTGAACTTTATACGCATTTCTGCCATAATAATATACAACATTTATATGAAATTTATGAGCTTCGTTACAGTGTGTGAGCTGCACTATTGCACGCCGAAGTACCAATCCAAGAATCTGGCAACTTTACAGATTTGTACTCCGTTATCGACGATTGAACACAAGTTGAAATGGAATTGGAGACGTTTTGTGTTTTGGAAAGGTCAACTTCAAAAACGTCATTCGTGAAGAAAAATGACAAGGCGGATCAGTCTATCTATATATAATAATATTACAATATCCAGATATGACGCACAACCACATTATTATTAATATCGGTGCGAGAATAATAAGATGATGCATGAATGTCACACTCACTCAATGTTAATCTGTGTATACTATCTTTGAAAAAGCATAGTTTCTTTGTTATTGTTCCATGTTGCTGAAATAAATCTTACAATCAACAGCTGAGGAAGGTATGAATCGGTCTGTATTATTTATAAGAAATTCTCACACTGTATTGTTAAGTCTAATGCAGGCAATTACTTCTCCGTTCATGATTTCGCTAGGATTAAAATAAATGTATGATCTTCCATTCGTATGTTATGAAGATATTCCCAACTGTGTTACCTATCATATGCCAATTGTAATAAAATTCCTTCTCCATTGATTCAAGATAATGGTACGAGTCATTCTATAATCATAATTTACCTTTTGCTTTCTGGGAAGGATATAGTACTTCTGCTTTGAGCAGAAATTTTTCAGCTTGTTCACGATATCCAACCTCAATATATCTCTCAGCTAACTTAATGCATCTGTCCGATTCATCTTTGTTGCTATCCATACTAACAGTTAATTTTGTGAAATTAAAATTTACAATTCTTCAAATTGAAAAGGTTACATGACGTGCTTTCTACGTTGTTATTATTTGAGAATCTATACATTGAATTTAGATACTCTTGTCAATATTAAGTTCAATTTGACAGATATTATAAAATCATGAGTAGAATAATTCGAGTTCATAATTTTCCAATACAAGAAATAGTGTTCAGATCTAATGGTCGGAAATTCGTTCAGAATCATTTCAATTTTCAATGGTTTTTGTATGCTTTTGAAATACATATACTTTATATGAGGTGTGTGGGTGTGTCTGTTCATGGAAATACTAATTTTCGGTGCTTTCCTGTTAGTACACAAGTATTGTGTCACGCTCTCCGTCGCATTTTTCGTGTGTCACAGAGTGAATAGTATCTGTGTGCGCTCTCTTACGCTGATATAAGAATGTTTAATTTGACAGATTGACGTATTAATTCCATTCATGTATATTATATAGTGTTCTACTTGTTTTCAATAATACATCGATTATTCAATTGTAAAGCTGTTTAATTTCCCGTTCTAACAGGTTATGGGCCCAGAACGTGTAGTGAAAGCTTGTGATTTAAATTGAATTTTTTGAATATCTGAACAGTGCATTATTCGTCGGATGTATGCTTGAAATATAAAGCTTAAAAATGAGTGGAACGAATTTGGCCAGGATTGAAACTCTAAACAAGGAAAATTATGATACTTGGAAGATGCAGATGGAAGCCATACTAGTGAAAAATGACTATTGGATGTACGTGAATGGTGAGTGCAAAAAACCAGAGCTGGTTGGTGAAGCTAATTCGGCTGTTTTGCTAGCATGGGAAAAGAACGACAATAAAGCCAAATCTGATATTATATTAGCTATTAGCCCATCTGAATTAAAACAGATCAAAGGTTGCATTTCATCAAGAGATGTTTGGTTAAAGCTGGAAAGCATATACCAATCGAAAGGACCTGCCAGAAAAGCTACGTTACTAAAACAACTAACATTGCAGCGAATGGAAGAAACTGCTGATGTACGTGAACATATCAATAAGTTTTTCGACGCGGTTGACAAACTGAACGAAATGGATGTAGAAATTAATCCGGATTTGTTGGCGATCATGTTGTTATACAGTCTGCCGAGTAGTTTTGAAAATTTCAGGTGTGCAATAGAATCACGGGACGACTTACCGTCACCTGATGTTCTTCGAGTAAAAATTATCAAAGAAAGTAATGCTAGAAAAGCCGAAATAAACAGAAACCCGCTAAATGCATTGTACACTAACGATACCGGAAAATGGCGTTGTAAATACCCGAAGAAGCCCGGCAGTAAGGTTAACATTGTTAATTCGAATTCGGGTACGAAAAATAAGTCTTTACCATTCAAATATCGTTGTCATAAGTGTAGAGAAATAGGCCACAAGGCTGCCGATTGTAAAAATAGAGATTTTCGAAATAATTCAGCGAAAAATGCCGAAGATTTGAGTGCATCGGAGTCGTGGTATTACACGAATAAGAAACCGAAGTGGTGTCTGGACAGTGGCGCTACTTCACATTTGTGCAACGATATTAGTGATTTTTCGGAAATAAACGCTAAAAGTGGTAAGTTGAATCTTGCTAACAATGCTGCTACGAACATTACCGCTCAGGGTAAGACTGCATTCACAGCTGATGTTTTTGGTGAGCCAACGAAGGTTTATTTGAATAACACTTTGTATGTTCCAGACTTGCGTACGAACTTACTGTCAGTGGGAAAAATTACCAAATCTGGGTTTAAAGTAGTATTCGAAAAAGATAATGCATTTGTAATAGGTATCGATGGTAACGTCAGGCTTGTAGCTGATAGAATAGGTGAACTTTATTATGTGCGCGAAAATGTACAAAACGTTTCAGGGAATTCAAAAACTGATTCAGTTTTCGCGGCGAAGTCTATTTCTACAGGAACATTTGAAATGTGGCATAGGCGTTTTGGTCATTTGAACGCTAGAGACTTAATCGAAGCTATACATACAGGATCAGTACGTGGACTTGAAAATGTAAAGCCGATAAAGTTTGAAAATAACACTATTAAATGTGAGGTATGTCTTCAGGGGAAGATGGTGCGTACCGCTTTTCCAAAGCAATCTAATAGAGTAACTGAGCTATTAGAATTAATACACTCAGATGTTTGCGGACCTATGCGTGTTGAATCAATGAGTAAAGCACTTTACTTCGTTGAATTTATTGATGACCATTCAAAATGGTGCGTCGTTCGTTTTCTGAAATCGAAAAGCGATGTGTTAGAAGTCACGAAAGAATTTATAAGTATGGCTGAGAAACGACAAGACAAGAAAGTTAAGTTTTTCCAGTCTGATAATGGCAAAGAGTATACTAGTCATGAATTTGATGAATACTTAAAGAAGCTAGGTATATCTCGTCGACTGACGATTCCGTATAACCCTGAGCAAAACGGAATTGCGGAGAGGAAAAATCGACCTCTTTTGGACATGGCTCGGATGTTTATTAATGCAATCCGGACTTCCGTCGATGTTTTGGGCAGAAGCAATTAATACAGCGAACTATATCCGAAATCGTTGTCCTTCAAAGAGTCTCAACGGAAAAACTCCATACGAATTATGGACAGGGAAAAAACCTAACGTGAACTATTACAGGGAATTCGGATGTCGTGTTTTCTGTCTCAACAGACAACCCAAGAGAGGAAAATTCGAAGCAAGAAGAAAAGAAGGAATTTTTTTGGGTTATTCTGAAGAATGTAAGGGATATCGAGTGTGGATAACTAATGAAAGGAAAGTCGAAATTTCACGAGACGTAAAATTCCTTGAAGGACTGGAGACAAAAGTGGAAGGATTTACTGAATTTCTCCCAGACGATTGCATCGAAGAGAAAACTGATTTAATGTCAAAACAGTTTGTTGAAATTGAAACGAATCCTGTTGTAATTGAAGAGGACAACGAAGATTATCGCGAAATTATTGAAGAAGAGGTCGTTCCTAGAAGGGAGAGAGGAATACATAGAATTATCAGGACTGGAGCAAGGGGAAGACCTCGAAAAGAGTTTAGATATTAGGTACCACTTCATAAGGGACGCCCTGAAAGAAAATGTTTTTAGCCTTCATCATGTTCCTTCAGCTGAAATGGTTGCTGACGTTTTTACAAAAGGACTCCCTGGACCTAGACATAAAGGACGTGTAAAAATGTTAAGACTATTGAGTGTACCACGTCCAAACGTGTCTTGAGATCAAAATGATCAGCGTACAATCGCGAGGGGAAGTGTTAGTACAAGTATTGTGTCACGCTCTCCGTCGCATTTTTCGTGTGTCACAGAGTGAGTAGTATCTGTGTGCGCTCTCTTACGCTGATATAAGAATGTTTAATTTGACAGATTGACGTATTAATTCCATTCATGTATATTATATAGAGTTCTACTTGTTTTCAATAATACATCGATTATTCAATTGTAAAGCTGTTTAATTTCCCGTTCTAACATTTCCAAATAAATCATTGAATAACAAATAATATCTTTTATTCGATGTTAGAACTTCGAACATATTCATCCAAAGATGATAACATTGATTATGTATAGTAATCAATGATGATACTCAAGGTGCACAATGAATAACCACAGAACAACTATAAATTAATGACCGCGAATTAGAGAATTATACATTAGTTATAATCACGGTCGTATACAAAGGTCTGGAAACTCTATGGTTGAGCTGAGTCACTTACGCATCCCCACGGTCGTAGTCCCTCGCTCAGCCACCAGCTAGCGCTTGGATCGCGAGGGATGTGCTTTCAAAAATATTGAACTCAATTTATTCTCTTCATTAAAAATCTATTATTCACAGGATTCAATCAATGTGCCAATGGAACCTGATAATTGTGACGAACCTGGTAATTCTAACGATGAAATCAAAACTACTGATATGGTAAGGTATTTTGGAAAACATAAATATATCGTAGAAACATACTATTTTTTATGACAGAATCAACCAACATTAGGCTGGGGACTGAGCGAATTCAAGAGCAGCATGTTGAGAACTCGAAAGCCAACTATGTGTAGTTAACCAAACTGATGTGTAGATTCTTATCTTTTTATAAATTATTAAAATAATTATCAATTAAATGTGTTCTTGTATTTATTATTCTGATTTGAGAGGGGAATAGAACTGTTACTCTTGTCAAAATGTATTACTCATCTTGAAATTAACTTTCCCTTTTTCGTTATACATGCTCGCACACATAAAAGACCTCGCAAGCATCCACTTTTTTCGCATTTCCGCATCTTTCGGCACTTTGAAAACAGAAGTTTCTTGCTTAACACTTTTGTACCCCGTTCTGCATTTCGGTACAATGCACGATTTCGTAATTTGTTCCTAAAAACGCAGGAATGTCCCATTGTCATGGTTATGATTCACAGTTAACAAATAGTCAGGTCCCATCAATAATAAAGCAAGAAAGTCATATTAAAACAGAAAATATAGAAATTCAAGAAGTAAAACATAAATTGTCTGATCAGGAAATGAAAATAGAGTAAGTTCATTATTGTACACCCTTAAATTCAGAGATTTTATATCTATAGTTATTTTGAAATTCTCACGAATGAGCTATGGATTATAGGGGTTCTCTAACCTCATTTTCTTCAACTTACAATTATCAGAGCAATAGCAGGGATCTTCTAAAATTTAATGAGTCTTAACACAAGTTACTATTTTACCAATTTTAAAAAATCCTACTCCAGAATCCACAGTAGCTCAAGCACTCATTGGTCTTAGAATCAGTAGTGCTGAAATAGAAGGATAATGGTAATAGAATTTCTCGTTTTAGATTTCATGTCATGATATATTTATTTTCACTCATATTTGTAGATTTATTGTAATATTATTAGGATACATATGTTCTAACATTAATTTCTACTGCAATGCTTAAAAACATAAAAACATGTTTGTGTGAAGTTAGCCACGTTTTTCCAGCCACGGTTTATGACGTGTGGACTGTCGAAATTGTGATAGAATAGAAATTGCGTGCGATGTTGCCAAACTTTCAGAGAATTACTAGCCACGAGTTACGGAACCAGAATTGCTGACTCTGCGAACAACACAATAGAACGCTTCTCTGCAAGATCAGCATAACTAGAATTGGTGACTCTGTGGGAACGACACAATAGAACGCTTCTCTGCAAGATCAGCACAATTACATTATAAATATGAGCTGCTTTCATTTTTTATTGTCTTTACATATATTATATATACACCTATTATAATAAAGTCCCTGTGCTAAAGTATTGTCTTTTTTAAAAACCGTTTTTTCTGGACCACTAACGTAATTGGCGCAGTCGGTAATGTAAGTGCTCATTTCCTTCATTTTCCAATCTCCTGTATATACATATGTTATATTTTTCAATCTCACAATATTTCAAATAATTATTTTAACGCGATTATTTGAAACGAAGTTTATAATAAAATAAGTTCATTCACTTTATGTATAAATCTGACATTGGTAATTTATCAGAACTATTCAACAGTAGTATTAGCTTTCAAGTAGATAATAATATTATTAAGGCAAGCACGAATAACATGGCTACAGGTACTGATGGTAACCATATACCCATCAATTATCAACTGTTGAGATTACATTTAGATTCAATCCCACATTATGAAGGTAATCTTCACACACTAGGAATCTTCTTAGATAATTGCGAGAATTTGATTACATCATTCGCACGTAAAGATGATGACACATTAAATAACTTTTTGTTGACAGCAATTTTAGGAAAACTAACAGGTAGAACTCTTGTTTTAATCGGATCTCGTACTGAATTAAGAACATGGCATGCAATTAAAGATGCATTAAATCTTAGTTTTGGGGATCAACGTAATATTGACTGTTTAATTCAAGATTTAATAGCACGAGAGGGACAAAACATAATATTTGTCTCGTATTAATAATGCCATCCATGACTACGGAAAATATTCTGAAAAACGACCTGTTAATTGAATCCTACTTCACAGTTCCATCTATCTATTCTCGCTTATGTCACGCTATGGATATAAAAAATAGCGAAAAAAATCGCAGGAAACTATTTTATTTCATAAAAAGTCATGTTCATTCTATAAAGAGTACATTTTACTATAAAAGAATATCCTTTTCTCTCGAAGTTTCCGTTCAGGAACCAAATAATTTAGAATCAATTCAAGAATCATCACTTCAATGTTCTCCCGATTCTGGGCTGATAAATGATGAAAGTAAAGCTAAATCAGATCTTGTGATATCAAATCTTTTATTTCTTGTAGTTCCTCAAAAATGTATAATAAAAATCAAGATAAAAATGCTCATATATTAGTACACTCGACTCCAAAATCTAGAGAATCATCAACTTCATTGAAAAGAAAAGAAGTCAGTTCAGATGTCGATGTAGTATCGCCAGAGTCGAAAAAATTTTTTGAAATGAAAAGTGAAGTACGCGTTCGACTTCCGCCGGGAACTAAAAATATACTGGAGGGTAATTTAGGACCTTTAACTTACAATGACTGCATTCTCAAAGAGTGAGAATTTGTTTTAACCGGCGAGGAATTCTCTATCATATGTCGTAATACAACTTTAATCAAGGAAAAATACGCTCTTTTGCTAAATAGAAAAATCAAATCTGTGAATAACACATGCAATCTTCATTTTAAACATAACCGATATTCAAAAAAAAAATACTCCATGAAAATATACGAGTACTGTGTGCATCCAAAATATAAAAAGTTTATTTTGATTATAAAATGTATTTCTGCGGAACAATCTTCAGAACATAAAGTAGACTTTTATAGTTCTTCAAAAAATTTCAGACATTTGAGTAAAATTACGATACAAGTAAGGGGTGTTGAACGGAAAATCAGAAAAAAGGAAATGGTAAACATACAACCCTTAGAGCAACGACAAAACGATGTTTTAAATTTGAATAACGAATCAATGAACAATTTGAACTTACGCGCTGTTAAATCGGATGCGGTTTATAGGAAAATACGTTCAGAAGCATTCGCGAAAAATGATAGGCACATGAATGATATTCTTGATATAATATTGATGCAGAAGGATCACTCTAATTATATTCAATTCGCAGGAATTCCTTTACATGTCTATATGTATAGTACGGAGCAAGTCATTTTATTAAATTCGTTAAGGAGGGGGTGCTTCATTTAGATGCCACAGGGACTATTATAAGAAGGCCTTATAATATTGGTACCAAGTCTATTATTACGCCGGTGTTGTACAAATTTCTCAATCAAATAGAGTATGTGCAGTATTGGAAATGGACGAACATGATGCTGGAAGTATCGGATCTTGGCTGCTTAAATTTAGAACCTTTTGTATTAGTAATTTTAGGAAATGGCCAATTTGCCGTAAAATTGTTACAGATTTTAGTTTTGCTTTTTTAAATGCCATATCTATATCTTTTAATAGCATGGAGTTCAAGGAGTACATCAATATGACTTTCGATTGCGTACATAATAATAAACAATTTCCTGTCAATAAAATTCAGTTGCATATCTGTTGCTTTCATATGTTCAAATTAATGGCGGCTGATGTAGATAATTTTTATGAAAATCTTCAAGTTAAAATACATTTAAAAGAAATTTTAGACGCATATGCCGCGATTATCGATGATTGGGGGCAGTTTTGCGAATGTTTTAAGAGTTTTTATATTATTACAAATTCCGGTACGAAAAATGTAAGTTTTGTAAGTGAATTCAAGAAATTATTGAAATTATGTTGTAATGAAAATCTTGAGTATCTAAAAGTAGATCACGACATTGAGTTTCAGACGAATTCAATGGGGACATTCCAGTCTACTTCATTTTGTCAGTTTTTCAAACAATTTTGTTCAAATTTGAATTGCCATTTGGTTTCAGATTCAGGAAATATAAACGAATATCGAAATGTCCTTTTTTTTTTCAAAAATTTATTAAAGAATATGTTCCTATTGTTTCCTTATGGAGTGGTATTTTGTCAGAGAATGAAGAACGGTCCAGTAATGCTCCTGTTGAAAGATGGTTCGGAATTGTTAAAAATATTTTAGCAAAAAAAATAATGCGCCAAAGAACTTCCTTTTGAAAGAATTCAATGCCGACATTCCCAGGAAAAGATGTTGTAAGATTCAACCTCAGGGCAAAATCGACAGAGGTCTTGATTCTCAAGAAATTTGGGACAAAAGGGTTAAAGAACCTCACAATAATTTTCCGGGGACATCACTGAAACTCGCGTTGAAATCTCAATCTTTGTCCAAGAAAAGTGCCGATGCTGATTTATGCACTTACTGCAAAAAGGCAATTTAGATTTCACTGCTTCTTGGATACAGTGCGATAGATGTGATGGTTGGGTGCCCAAGTTTGTGTCGAAGAATTGGAAAATTCTAACAGCGGTTCATTTTCTGTAGATTTTGTGAGGATAAGAAGGATGAGGGTATTCAAATTCCATATAGAATTGCCAGTTCTCATGAATCTAGCACAACACTCAGTACTCTATGTAGGACTTGTTTTGATAAAATTACAAGAAAGGTGAAACTGAATTGGCAGAAATTGAGATTATGACGAAAGGTCAGAGAGACATATCAAGGTGGTTTGAGGAGAGACGCATTCGGGTAACAGCATCTCATTTCGGAGCGATCTATAAAAGCAAGTCGGAGAAAACGTTAATAAATATCTCTAATAGAATAATTAAACCGGTTAATATTATTCAGTGTTAACCCATAAAAAATGGAATTGAATTCGAGGGACAAGCAATTGCGCTATATGAACAGAAAACCGATTGCCAGTGTATATCGTCTGGTTTGCATGTTCATCAAACCTACCAATTTATTGGTGGATCAACCGATGGTCTGGTTGCTGATGACGGTTTGGTAGAAGTCAAATGTCCATATAGCTGTCGAAATTTGAATCCGAATATAGCGGCCAAACAAGGTTTGATTAAATTTTGCGATAAAACGGGGAATCTCTCGAAGACACATATATATTATTATCAAATTCAATGTCTTCTTCAAATAACTGATAGGGATTGGTGCGATTTAGTTATTTACACATTTTGCGGTATACAAATCGAACGAATCTATAGGGACACAATTTGCTGGAGGGAAATGCTGCCTAAAATTGAACGTTTCTTCAATTTTGCCATGCTGCCAATTCTCGCTGGTGCAGTGACTGAGCCAACGTATCTCAAATGGAAATCGGGAAATCAGCTACAAATTTTACAAAACGGATTAGTTTCGGACCCCTATTACTATAAAGATATTGGAAGGAGGTATCATATAGCGTATTTTTCTTCTTTCACTTGTGAAATCAGGGAAATAACTTAAGATGACTTCCAAATTTTATCGAGTAATGAGTGTTTGACCAATTTCATTGTAGACATATGTTTAAATATTTTCAAAGGCGAAATAAAACTGTATCAGCTTGTAAGCTGCATGCTTGCAACAAGAGTTTTTCTATATGCTGACGGAGAACCACATCTTTCAATTGAGTCTTTCAATATTCAAGCAGATATCTTAGTGTTCCCAATTATTCAAAATTCTTCCGACAAGAAGGATAATTCTCTGCAACATCACTTTTGTCTGGCTTCAGCTAATTTAAGAAATAAGACATTCACATTTTTGAATCCATTTGGAAGTTCCTTATCAGAAACGAAGAGATATTTATCCAAGTTCTTAACATTTGCGGAAAATTATTTTAATCAAAATCACCAAAATTATATTGAAACTAGTAACTGGACCATCGACGTAATGTATCATGATAATCAGGATGACACATTCAACTGTGGAGTTTATATAATCTATTATTTCGATAAAATTGCCAGTGGTGCACCTTTAAATATTGGCGTAAATATAATGAATTACAGACGTAGCCTAAAAAGTACTATTATTAAATCATCAGATAATATGTCAGAAAAATGTCTATTTTGTGTAAATGACATTAATAATAGTAACTATCGCGCTGTTACATGTAGCACGTCAAGTGTATTTTACCTCATCAAAACGATGAAAATATATTAAATTCATTAGAATATAAATATGATATTTGCGACTTATGCGATAAAAACTGAGAGAAATATTCGCAATGAAAGAAACGTCCACGTATTGAGTTTTTTAATTTAAAAAAAAATGTACCTCTCTTTACAATTATTATTTAGAATTATTATTATATTATATATTTATATATTGCTATTATTATTCAGAATTACTGTTATTTTTCTTAGAATTATTCAGAATTATTTTTATTTTTGCTATTACTATTATTATCAATATTTATAAAACTGTTATATAGTATATATTTAAACTACTTTTACCTGCCTGTCGTACGTATGTGCGTTGTATTTTGTATGAATGTGATATACTCATATACTTATTTTAGTTATTTTAGTTCTTGAAACGCATAAGACTGATTTGTTAATATTGTACCTGAAATTTCCATGTTTGTCTATGCGGTATGAAAACGCGGAACCTTTCGGAAATTACCTGCGGAACTTTGCGGAAATTATATGTGGAACTTTTTTGCGGTATTTTTGACGTGAGGGTAAGGTTTCAATGAGAGGTTGGAGGAGTCTGCGTGGGACAATAGGGCTCTTGGCGAACACCCACTATAAAAAAAGTAACGCGACCATGAAATACCTCCTGGGTGGTGTGGAAACTTTCATGTTATCATATTGTTAATCAATACTAAACATTTTACTGCTGATTTCAAACGAAATACAATAAGAAATAGGGTTTTCCTGCTATACGGTTTCCTATTTATTCAACGCACGCAAACATTTCCAGAATACCTGCATTCGTCAGAAACCTGAAAATAAACACGAAGATTCAAGCTAACAGTAAGCAAATTTCGCGGACTTTAATTCTTCCTACCCCCCCTACGCTGGTACAAATTCGATAATTTTTTTTTTCCACGATTCAATTCGAGAAACACATGGGGCATTACGTATGTTTTATGGTGCTCACAATCGTCCATCAGAGCGATTAATCCGAGAAACTATGGAACGTTTTCGCAATACGTTTACTCCCAACGATAATACGCTTCCCGTAAGACGTCGTACGCGCAGCGTGCACACAACAAGCGAATGCTGATGTGCAGCGTAGTGTTGATGATCAAACTTTGTCTATTCGTCATCGTGCTCAACAATTAAACTTGTGTCCATCCACTGTATGGAAAATTCTGCGTAAATATCTTGGTTTACGTGCTTAATACAAGACTCAACTTTTGCATGGATTGAAGCCACACGACCATCGTTCGCGCCGTACATTTAGTGAATGGGCCGAACGATACATTGTCATTGATCCACAATTTCATTGGGAATTTTTCTTTAGTGATGAATCACTCTTTTGGTTAAATGGCAACGTCAAAAAACAGAATTGTCGCATCTGGAGCGATGACAATCCACAAGCCATTGTCGAAACACCATTACATCCGTTTGGTGCGTTTTATGGGCCGGTGAAATCGTTGGTCCATGTCTTCGAAAATGATGATGGTGAGAACGTTACAGTCAACGGTGAGCGGTTCAGAGCCATGATTACTAACTTCTTCGTAACTCAATTGGGTGGTATTAATGTAGTTTCAGCAGGACGGCGCCACATGCCACACAGCGCGCGATACAATTAATTTACTTAAAGTAACATTTGACGAACGATTAATTTCACGAAATGGACCTGTTAACTGGCCACCTACGCAGATAAACCAGAAACAATTGAGTACTAAGAAGCCAACATTCGACGCGTTATTGCCGAAATGCAGCCTGATTTACTGCGGAGTGTGAAAATTGGACCTCCAGACGTCATGTACGCACCAGTCGCCAGTCGCATGCTCCTAATCATATTCAAACAGTGATGCCAAAAAATTATCTTTAAAATAAAGCCAATTTCATGATTATTAAAAAAAATGTCTGTTTGTTATCCGCCTCCGCCTCTGAAAACACAGTCTTTATAACCCAATGCATGGAATATGTATCCTGTATGCTCTATATTTCTTTACAATACAATACTGTAACTATTCGGAATTACTTAGATGTATTACTTTATACGCGTTATAAACTACCTCTTGGAAATTAATGACCAATATACGTGAACAAAACAGAAGCCACAATGATTGCTGGTAAAGTTGAGGATATAATGACGTTTTACTAAATGTAATCCAAGAAACATTTATGAGACATTAAAAGTAATGAGTGGGAATCTAAGATTTTAGAAAACTGTAGAAGTCGATCTCAAACCACACAAATTACAAAAGAAATTTTGCATTTAACACAAAAAATTAAAAAAAAAGTATGGTTGGGATGTTGACGAAAAACTCCTAAGTTTGGTTAAACCGTTGATTGAAAGAGTTAATCAACGGTTAAACTCAGTATTCCAGTAGGTAATCAGTAATATATTTTATAATAAACAACTCCCTTATAGAATATATTCCCTGATCAGTCGAAGTTCTGGGTATTTTATTCATTATTTGTATAATTGACATCAATTTTGAAATTAATAATTCAGTTTCAGGTATGACATCCTATGTAGATGATACACATTTAATTGTGGGAGGTAGGAGATTACTAACTTGGTAGAAAATGCAAAACCTTTTATTCAAATAGTGATGACGGGGTTGAAAAAAAATTGTTCTTGAATAAAAAAAAAACAATTGTTTTTAAAACGAAACTCAGTAGCTAAAAAAGAAAAACCGAAATTTAATTGAAGTAGAGCAAAATACATCTTAATTGCAAGAAACAACAAAATATTTGGGTATTTATTGATGAATATATAGATTGGTCATATGTTATGGTACATACGCCTGTTTTATCAGATTACCTTAATCACCAATAAGAAAACTATTTTGCAAATTACTATAGGGCTAATTATCAAATTGATGTGCTTGAAATGGACTAATTTCCGCTAAAATACACTGAATATCTGAATTTGGTTATGTTTGAATCAGGTTATTGTAAACTTTATCCATTATTAACGCATTGCCAAATTATTTGATAAATTCTTGATGTCAAACTATCCCATTATTTGTTAGGTACCTGTTCTTCTTAATGCTGCACAACACGAATTTAGACCTAGATGCTCAAAAGTGACAAATCTTAAAATACGTATATTGCGTATGCACCTATGAAGTAGTGAATCCAAGTTGTAGTTGATGCACAGTGGTTTAGAAATAAAGAACAATCCACTTTTTTAAATCAATCATAGAACGTTTGTCCACGCTCTATACATTATACAATAGTTAATAATAGGTGAAACTTGTTTCGCGTGTACAAGATAAATATTTTCGATGATATTTTGTTACAACTTGAGAGCAAATTGTAGTGTTGATATAGTATGCAAATCCCGACAGACGGCTTTAAAATGGCAGGCGAGAACCCCTACCTTCATACTAATAGTGCTAGTACTGCTAGTATATCTAATTTAGAGATGGAACCCCACTTCTGTTTTTATTACACAACATCTTGACATGCTGCCCTAGACAAGGATTTTGCAGTACTAGTCGTGTGCAGTACTATAGGATTGCTCGATCCCTATGCTTTGTGCGTTGGCTGGCCCGACAGCGTCCTCGCCACAGAACTTTAAAGTCCTCACCACTAACCGATCTTAAATGAATTACCGTATAGCTACAAATGAAAATGCGGAAATCTCTAGCATAATTTTCTCAAACGGATGAGAATATTCAAATTTTATAAAGAAAATATACAACATATTTTCTGAGTATTCCTTTATCTCAGTAGATTAAGAATGCTGAAGCACATTTTCACTCGATTAAATCAAAACTATTAAGCAATCAATTCACAATATTTACATTCGAGACGCTTCTGATATTTTTACTTCTGAACATGTTTTTCATCTTGATGTGACAAAATGTCAGCATTATTGTAAATATTGTTAAATTGTTTTTTGAACACGTTTTTTCTTTGTTTTACGTGTAATGTAGGCATTATTGAATAAGCCAATAGTAAAAAAATGCCATTTGGTTAAAATATAAAATAAAACCAAGGAAGTTATTACTCCCATATGGACTCGATATTTAATCTAAAATTTTTTGCTTTTTTTGCAGATAAAATGGCGGCTATTGTGGCGATTTCGCGGACTCTCGATATTCCACTTTTTCGGATGTAGGTTTAACATGCAGATTGTGCCGTATAGTATACGAATTGCATCGATCGATATCTCAAAAAGTAAACATATAATTTTTTGGAAAATTTAGCAGCTGACCAAAGGCAATCAGTACTATTCATTTGAAATATTTTAATGATGCGGCATTTTTGGCTACACCAGAAGCTAATTTATTCCATTTTTGGATTATATGGAAAGTTTTAGGTACATTTCATTCATCATGTCCTATACCTAAATTCAACCGTTTTTGAGATATTTGCAATTTTAGAGAAAAAATTACTTATGCAGACCCGTACTTAATTGACAGTTTCTTCATAACGGCTGCATATTTCATAAAGCGCTTATGGTATTTCATAGTCAAAGACTTAGCGCAGAGATATACCATAAAGGAAGTGGCCGATCTTGTAAGGGTGCTCACAAAAAATTATTGAAATATTAATTCAAAAAATGTAGAACCAGAATCAATCAGGAAAGCGACACATGCTGAATTACTTCGTAGATGCGAAAAATGTGTGGAAATTCAGGGAAGAAATTTTTAACATTTATTAAAGTAATTTTTTTATTCGACAAATTTTCTGTTTTTAACAATACATAGCTTAATAACATTCGCTTAACACTCTTAACAGTGTTTGATGGTTTCTGTTTTCCGGAATCTAACAGAAAATGTTCTTGTTATAACTTGTTGCATTCTCCATAAATAATACATATCTTTAAATAATTCTCTTTTGTGTGATTTAACCGTGCCGGCATTGTTTACAATAATTTGAATGTGTGAAGTGAGCCTGTGTAAAACCCAGCCTCACTTCGACTTGGCAACACTGCGCGCTTCTAACTTAAAGCTTCTCACACTTATTTTACATGAATAGGAAATGAAATACTGACTTCATTATAGGACATATCACTCTCTAATTTAGTCAATTGGAAAGAATGAGAACTGACAATACTAATAGATTTTCACTTTATTTTGATTACATTGTTGCGTGAGAAGAATTCAGCCTCTCTGTACAACGATGAAACTTTCTTTTTGCGTAAGGACCCATTCAGTTTCTCTGTGCAATGATGAAACATCTAGTATACATTCCTGTTGACATTAGCTTAAATTTGGTACTATACACAATACGGCATAAACGAGATAGCATACTTAGAAAAAACAAAAACTGAAAAATCAAAAATCCATGAGAAGTCTGTTTTTATTTTTTTTAAGTTAGCTATCTCGTTTGTGCCATATTCTGTATAGTATCAACTTGGAGCATACCAGTCTGGGAACTCTATGTTTGACATGAGTCTCTTACATGTCGCCAAACTCGTAGTCCCTCGCTCAGCCACCAGCTAGCGCTTGAATCGAAGTATGGCAACAATCACATTATTAAGTAAAATAATTTTTCTTGTAACGCAATATTTACTATTCTGATTTGAGAGAGGAATAGAACTGTTACTCTTGTCAAAATGTATTACTCCCCTTAAAAATAACTTACCCTTTTTCGTTATACATGCTCGCACACATAAAACACCTCGTTAAAACGAATTCTATCCGGAATCGCAAGCATCCACTTTTTTTCGCATTTCCGCATCTTTCGTCACTTTGAAAACAGAAGTTTCTTGCTTTACGACACTTTTGTACCCTGTTTTGCATTTCGGCACAATGCACGTTTTCGTAATTTTGTTTCTAAAAACGCCGGTATTCCTTGTGTTTACAAGTCAACAATGACAGTTGCCAGAGAACACGGTCGTATACGTGCCAGAGATCAGTCATCGACTCATGTGCCACCCTTTCGGTACTATGCAACAGATGACGCTTAGCGGACTCACTTCTCACATAGGAAACAGCCTCGAGTTCCCAGACCTGTATATACGATCGTGCTGTATACCAAAGCTCTTCTATATTTTTTTATTACCGTGAGAGCATGATACCAGAACGAACAACTGTCTGCAGTGTCTTCTTTTTGCGTCTGTGTGCGACGGATATACAGGATGTCCTCGAACTGCGTGGCTAAAATAAAACCGAAGATTCTTTGATTCGAAAAAAATTTGATGAGCCTTTTTACTTTTGCCTCAAGTGTCTTGTTTAGCCGGTAGAGGGCTTCAAAGTTGCAAAAATAATTTTGTTTTTTCGGTATAACTTGAGAACGTGATGGAGGACTTTTACAATATTTGGCAGGTGAGTTACTGTCAATAATAGCCGTTTTTGAGAGTGGAGCATAGAGCTTTAGAGACCATAAAAATGGCTCAAATTCGAGGATGTGACGGGAAAAGTAACCAGAAATTTTTTGTGGTCGATGTAATTCACTCTATATTTTTTATGTAGATAGCATATCTAATTTGAAAACTTTTCTTACTCTTACAAAATTTTGATAAAATTAACGGATTAGCTTGAAAAAATTAATTTTTGAGTCTATGCAATTTTGGCTTACTAATTTTACTTGATTAAAATACCTTAGTTGCCTTTGCTTTTCTAATGTCATTTTGGCATTTGGAGAATTTATCCTCAAAACTGTCAGTTTTTACTTTGCTTTCCGTAAAAATTTTATAAAATTATGCCTCAAAATTTCACTAACACTGAAATGGTTAATATCTCGGTAAAACACGAATAATAAAAACAATAGAAATGGGGAAACGATGTGATTATTTAGGAAAAACAAATGCTAAATTAAAAGAAACAACAAAACTTTTTGGGAAATCGCTAAGGCATCAATTTTTCGAAATGTTGCTCATTTTCCTGAATACACAAATTAATTCGTTTCAAGAAATTGGATTGAACTCTGGCTAGTACTTCAGGATCATTCTTCAATAAATCCGCTTCATGATTAATTCGTTGCAACAATTCCTCTCGTGTGTTTACTGGAGCTGCATAAACTTTCGCCCCATAGAAAGAAGTCGCAAGGCGTCAAATCAGGGGAGAGGGCCGGCCAGTTCACTGGTGCATCGTGTCCTCTACCTATCCAGCGATCTGGATATTCCGCATCAACGAATTCGGATATACTCCGAATTCGTTGTTCCGCATTCAAATGTCGCCTCACAGCTAATGTGAAATGAGGAGGTGCACAATCATGGATAAACCAGGCCACGACGAATGTGTAAGGGCAAGTCTTCCAACAGTTCAAGTAGCCTTTGTTCCAAAAAGTTCAAGTAGTTCTCCCCGTTCAATCGATCGGGTATAACGGTAGGGCCAATAATAAAGTTATCCACAATTTCAACCCAAACATTGATTTTAGTTTGATTCTGAAAATATGTAACTTCCGTTTCATGAGGATTTTCATCAGCATAGAAATGTTCATTATGGAGGTTAAAAAGACCACATCTCGTGGAAGTATCTTCGTCCGTGAACAGAATTCTTCTACAAAAATTGGGGTTTGCGTTTTGTCTTTGGACAATAAGCCGACAGAAATCTAGCCGATGACCTGGATCCATGGGCAATAAGTCTTGAACTGTTTTAATATGATAGGGATACAACAGTTCTTCTTTCAGTACATTATGAACTAATGATTTTGAGGCTCCAATACGAAGTCCCAAACGTAGTGTGCTTATCCCAGGTTCAGTTTCAACCGCTTCCAGTATCGCTTCTTCGAGCTCTAACGTCCTTCTTGTCCGTCTGCGTCCAGTTTCTCTGCGATTTGCTTCAAATTTGCCAGTTTCGCGAAGGTTTGCCGATTTGGAATTCTGCGATGCGGATATCTTTCCCTTCTCCGGCCATTGCAACGACAAAGTCCATAAATCAATAACATATCAACCATTTCAGTGTTAGTGAAATTTTGAGCCATAATTTTATAAAATTTTTACGGAAAGCGAAGTAAAAACTGACAGTTTTGAGAATAAATTCTTCAAATGCCAAAATGACATTAGAAAAGCAAAGGCAACTAAGATATTTTAATCAAGTAAAATTAGTAAGCCAAAATTGCAGAGACTCGAAAATTAATTTTTTCAAGCTAATCCGTTGATTTTATCAAAATTTTCTAAGAGTAAGAAAAGTTTTCAAAGTAGATGGGCTATCTACATAAAAAATATCGAGTGAATTACATTGACCACAAAAAAGTTCTGGACATTTTTCCCGTTACATCCTCTAGTTTGAGCCATTTCTATGGTCTCTAAGACTCTGTGTTCCACTCTCAAAAATGGCCATTATTGACAGTAACTCACCTGCTGAATATTGTAAAAGTTCTTCATCACGTTCTCAAGTTATACCGAAAAAACAAAATTATTTTTGCAATTTTGAAGCCCTCTACCGGGTAAACAAGACACTTGAGGCAAAAGTAAAAAGGCTCATCAACTTTTTTTCGAATCAAAGAATCTTCGGCTTTATTTTGGCCACGCAGTTCGAGGACATCCTGTATAGATGTCGAATTTCCAAGCAGAAAAAAAGCAATTAGAGGAATTGAGGATAACTTTTTAAGGCTAATATTTATGGCGTTCGAATTCGAGTCCTTCAACGGTCGATTCTCATTCCTTTACGATATTTTGATGAGTTGTACCGAGTATAAGTATATTCCATAACAAATTGCTTTTATCAGGAAATAGCTGATTTATGAACCACTGCAGTGGCCAACTTATAACGTGTTACTCTATGAAGTCTAATGTCAAGTGAAGTGTCATTCTTATCAAGGATTTTGACATTATTCCTTCTTACTGTCACCCCTCGATATCTAGTGTGAACTTCGAACTAGTCAGTGTAGTAAAATTAATCATTAGAATCATTAGGTTCAAAACATTCATATCTTTTTTATAAGATGGAAGGTAACAAAGATGAAGCAAATACATGTATTAATTTAGCGGAGAAATATATTAAAGAGCGTAATCGTGAGAAAGCTGAGAAGTTCTTACAAAAAGCTGAACGTCTATACCCATCAGAGAGAGCTAAAGGTTTGTTTATTATTTTCAACATGACGTGGTTTTATTAAAGTCATATAGCTAGCAATCTGTTAAATTATTCTGCGTTAGATCTCTTATTGCAGGTGAATCTGATGGCGCCAATAAATGCAGAATCAGAACAACCAAGAAAACGCAAAGTTCAACTAAAACAAGACGAAGGTCCGAAAGTACCCGAGTTCACCAGTGAACAGAGTGAAGCTGTTAAGAGGATCAAGAAGTGTAAAGATTATTATGAAATTTTAGGAGTCAGTAAAGATGCTACAGATTCAGATATCAAAAAGGCTTATAAGAAATCAGCTCTACAACTGCATCCTGATAAAAATAAATGCCCTGGTGCTGCTGAAGCTTTTAAAGCGATAGGTTGGTATGTTCATAGGAATGCTTTAGGTACTGGATATCTTAAGTTTTGTTTCACAGAATGGATGTGCATTATCTATCTATTTTCAACATCGAGCTCTACTGGGCAATAACTAAGTCATTGACAATCTAATTTATTGTCTACTAGGAAAATCTGAACATTTATTAGGCATAAAGAAACTAAAGTAGAAAGTTTTCAGTGTTGATCAGTAATCCTTGTACCAAAAATTAAAGTATTATGAAATATTTTCCATATGATATTTGCAATATGATTCTTGTTGATTAATTAGCAAAACTTTATTAAGAATCAGAGTTTTGCATTATTTTATGGAAATTTGCAGGTGTGAAATTGGGTTTTACATTTTGACATAATTTTGGTCATTGATATTCCACACATCGCTGTGCATTACACATACGTGCATATACTTAAGATTAGTTTTGAAAGTAGTGACTGTTAGTGCTTTCGTATGTCACATATATGTGTGCTTGTATTGAACTGAATACCGAATAGTTCGATTTGCTTGGAAGTCAGACTTCCAAATACATATCTAACAATATCAATATAATCCCAATTTACATTTTACTTGTAAGTATTTGTCATCCCTTTATTAATGGTATTGCACATCCAATTGAAATGACAAATGAGGCATTAATTAAGATAGTTGGATAATTCAACAAATACACTTTCAAGCATCTCATTTTATTCCTTATTTCTGTGGTATTTCATTATGAAGCTGCTTGTAGCTTGTAGGGTCTGAAAGTTGTCAAAGGTTTACCAGAAGTCTAGCATTATAGCTAGTACACACCTTAAAAGACTCGAATTGGTAGAAGAAGAAGAGTAAAGCTTTTGCGAGGAGAAGGAAAAACTTCCATCCACATCCTTGCAGATTGCACTACCTTGCAAAACCCAAGGGCAAGATACCTTGGGGCATACCAAATAGAAGAGGAAGAATTACCTAACGCAAAGTCATCCGATATAATGAACTTTCTTAAAGCCACAGGGTTGGAGGAACTGCTATAGCTGCTGAGGTATCCTGAAGGGTGCAGCATCAAAATGGGACACAATAGATCTTTTAGGTCACAGTGAGCAAACGTTGCCAATACAATACAATACCTAGTATAAAATGGGACATCATAATATTCACTCATATGTAGCGAAAACTTCTTTACCATATACATTTAACCTATAAAAATAAACTCTGTTGCTGTTGACCTATTATTGATTGTAAGTAAAAGAGCAGAAGAATGGATAATGTTTTCTTGAAATTGAGTTGAAAGTTGTAAACAATGGAAATGAATATTTTTACAGACAATTGCCATTCACACCATAATCTTTTAATTTAGTAGAATAAGTAGCTGGTAAGGATTCTGTTATAGCTGCTCTAACCTACTGTTTATTTTTTCTAAATTCAGTCGGTGTTTATTGAAACAAAAAAAACTAAACAAAATTATTATTGACTAAATACATTTCCTGAAGTTACATGTAGAGTTGTTTCACCAACACAGTGGAATCATAAGAAGAGAAGGTTATAACTTGTGTCATGTTTTATAAATTTAGTTAGTGGATTATGAATTAAAATTAACACATAGTACTGTTTTTGTCCCTTCCCAATAATAATGATTTGAGATTACTCTCTGTTTTTGTGGGACTTATAGTCCAGGCAATAAGTCGGAAAAAAGGCCTTAATAAAAAAAATATAGTAAGCTAGAATTTCAAAATTTTTGTTGCATTTTGTTCCTAATACCCCATTCATGACTATCAAGACCGCGGGGTCGACCTTTCTACCCTCCCAAAACGGGGTTTCAACCCCTCAGAGGAGCATTCTTATAAAAACAATCCAAAAGTTTGGAAAATTAATGAATTAAGAGCCGAAAATGACCCCTAGAATGTTTTTTGGGTCGCTGATCACGATTCCGCAGTTAGTAGTCTCGGAAAAGTCCTTGCAGATGGGATATTTGGAAAATTTATATATAATTTATAATTTTGTTGCAAAAATGACCTCTAGTAGGTTTTTTGGGTCGCTGATCACGATTCCGCTGTTACTTTTCCCAAAAAAATCTCCAGATGAAAAATTCGGGAAATTTGAGATTTTCCTGAGACGGTTATGAATAATAAAGTATAATTTTGTTGCAAAAAACCTACTAGAGGTCATTTTTGCAACAAAATTATACTTTATTATTCATAACCGTTTCAGGAAAATCTCAAATTCCGGTTATGAATAATGAAGTATAATTTTGTTGCAAAAAACCTACTAGAGGTCATTTTTGCAACAATATTATACTTTATTATTCATAACCGTTTCAGGAAAATTCAAATTCCCCGAATTATCCACCTGGAGTTTTTTTAGAAAAATAACAGCGGAATCGTGATCAGCGACCCAAAAAACCTACTAGAAGTCATTTTTGCAACAAAATTATATATAATATATAAATTTTCCATCTGGAGGGAGACAGAATAATATTTGAAACTCACTGTTGAAAATTTCAAAAAACATATTCATCCAAATATGTTATTTTAAGTAATATATCTTCATTTCGAATGTTTAGGAAACGCTGTAGCCATATTAACCGACATTGAGAAACGAAAACAGTATGATTTGTATGGGTCAGATGAGGATAGAATGTCGAGACAGTCTCAACACCACAGTCATTCATATACAAGAGGTTTTGAAGCAGAGGCAACACCTGAAGACTTGTTCAACATGTTCTTTGGTGGAGGATTGGGTGGTTCTAATATGTATGTTCGAAGGGATGGCCGATGGCAAAAACAAACTGCTGCACACCAAGAGACTCATCAGAGGCAGAATAGAGAAGTAAGTACTAATATATTTAGGTTTTCGGTTCATTTACACAGATCAATTAATTATATTAAGACTATGATAAATAGTCCAGGCAACGAACCGGAAAAAAAATAAAAAAAATATAGTAAACTAGAATTTCAAATTTTATTTTTGCATTTTGTTACCCCATAGATCTATCAAGACCGCGGGGGTTGACCTTTCTACCCCCCTACAACAGGGTTTTGACCCCTCAGAGGGGCATTCTTATAAAAAAAATCCAAAAGTTTAGGAAACTAATGAATTAAGAGCCGAAAATGACCCCTAGTATTTTTTATGATGATCATGATAGAATATAAGAAAATGAATTTGATAATGAATCTGATGACGATTAAAATATCTAAACTGAAAATTTTATATTTTCAAAATTATGTAAATGAATGAAAAGATGTATGATGATAATAATAATAATAATAATAAAAATATATATATAATGATGCAAACAAATATGTGGAATAATGAAGTTTAGAAAAGTAGATCTTTAATAAAAAATAGAAAAAGTAATAATACATACCTGAAATTTTGTTTTCATTTTATTCCCCGAAACTGCAAAGGAAATTACAATTTTCAGGATTTTTCACTCTGGAGAAGGTTTTCCGAGAAAACCAACAGCGAAATCGTGATCAGCGACCCAAAAAACCTACTAGGGGTCATCATTTTTGTAACAAAATTATATTTTATTATTCCCAAACCCCAGGAAAATCTCAAATTTCCCATCTGGAGGGAGTTTTCCGAGAAAACTAACAGCGGCCCATAAAACATACTAGATGTCATTTTTGTAACAAAATTATACTCTTATTATTCATAACCGTCTCAGGAAAATCTCAAATTTCCCGAATTTTCCATCTGGAAAGAGTTTTTTGGGAAAAATAACAGCGGAATCGTGATCAGCGACCCAAAAAACCTACTAGAGGTCATTTTTGCAACAACATTATGTTTTATTATTCACATCCCCCAGGAAAATCTCAAATTTCCCATCGGAGTTTTCCGACGGAACTAACTGCGGAATCGTGATCAGTGACCCAAAAAACCTACTAGAGGTCATTTTTGTGATAACATTATGTTTTATTATCCTCAACCCCCAGAAAAATTGCCTTATTTCCCATCTGGAGTTAGTTTTCCGACAAAACTAACTACGGAATCGTGATCAGCGACTCAAAAAACCTACTAGAGGTCATTTTTGCAACAACATTATGTTTTATTATTCACAACCCCCAGGAAAATCCCAAATTTTGCAAATTTCCCATCTGGAAGGAGTTTTCTGACAAAACTAACTGCGGAATCGTGATCAGCGACCCAAAAAACATACTAGGGGTCATTTTCGGCTCTTAATTCATTAATTTTCTAAACTTTTGGATTGTTTTTGTAAGAAAGCTCCTCTGAGGGAATTGAAACCCCGTTTTGGGGGGTAGAAAGGTCGACCCCCGCGGTCTTGTTAGTCATGAATGATCTGTGGGGTATTAGGAACAAAATGCAAAAAAAAAATTGAAATTTTAGCTTACTGTATATTTTTTTTATTATGACCTTTTTCCCAGCTTATTGCCTGAACAATGTTCTAAAAATCAGTTGAGTTCTAAGATGATGAAAAGTCGATCTACTTACTGAAGCTAAGCTTGGTAAAGTAACAGGAAATTGTTTTTGATCATTGGAGGACTTCATTTATTGTGAATCTGTCAAAGGCGTGACGAACACCCACCACTACAAGTTGGCGAGATTCTTTACAGAAAATTTGTAATTTTGTTAGATTGATTCCAGTCAATGACGTATTTCTGGGAAGTTTAAATCAGAGCTAATATTGATTTTATCAAAAAATATTTTCCAGAAAATGTTTTCTATAAAGTCTCTCAAATTTTTTTTTCCAACTTTGAAGTGTACAGTTTTTTTGGCAGACGAAACTATTTTACATGAATGCAGGCAATTGTGAGAGTTCGGCGATGTCAAGAAGTAGAAGTAGTAAAGGGTAATACATTGCTTTCAAAGACCGAAATGGAAATGCTCTTGAACAACTCAACTACTTCTCTGACAGGGATATTTGTTATTTAGCGTTAGGTCAAGTCGGATGTATGAACTATTTATAAAAAAATCGATAACGGAAATAAAGAGGTTTGCCGCAATTCGTAAATCAATGTAACATATATCTACTTTAATCTAAAACATTAATTTTGCAGCAACAAGGTGGTTGGGGTGCATTCCTGCAGTTGTTACCCATAATATTGGCTATCATTCTATCAATGGCTTCAAGTCTCATCATTTCAGACGCAGCATATAGTCTACAAGCCAGTTCGTAAGTTCAAGTTTGTTAGTTTTTATCACTAAGGGTAATAATAATAAGGATATCAACAACAATTTTCATCTTCCACTTGTAAAGTTTTTCTTTTCTGAATTATTAGAAATAAACATATCTAAAACGTCCAGTAAGTAAGTAAACTTATGTTTCTGTTTCCTGATAGTTCTATCTATCTGGCAGAGACGCAAATATCAATTACTAGAATGTATCAAATAGTAAACTGTGAATAAAACAAATTTACACTATTATAACAATACTTTCAAGTGTTGCTCTTTCTCCACATAGTTACATCCACATAATGAGATTTTGACTACATACAACCAATTCTTCAAATTACACATTGTATGTATGTACTTAAGAGGAAGGTGACCATGAAGAAGCCTGAGGCCTGATTGGCGTAATTAAAATATTGATTATTGGTGATTGAATAGGATCAGCCATTATATGATGAAAATCCATTGAAAAATTGAATAAAATAACTATTAAAAGTTTGATTTTCGATAATTTAATACATCAAATGTAACTAGTTTCATCATAAATTCTCCAAACAGAAAGGTACTTCCTGTCTGACCTATGTATATCTTAGAGCAAGACCTTTCTGATAGAAAGATACTTTTCCCAAGAGATAAGTGATAAGTGAATTCATACATCATTACATAGGTTTTCTAGATTTTCAGTAAAATTATTTGGAATGAAAACCTCATATATATTCTTATACAAAACATATGCTACACACTTTTTCCTACAAGTTTATCTCGGAAATGTGTCGTAATCAACCGAACAGTATTTAATTCCTTATGTGCATTATAATATTACAAACTGTCAGTGAAATATTGTGAAAGACTCGGTAAATTTATGAAATTTGATGAGTTAAAATGGAATTCTGGAGCAGTAAAATAACTATTTGGTCAGTATTTCTATTTCCACTATTGTGAATATAATGGACAGTAAAAATATATAAACTGTAAGGTATGGATTAGCTGGTAATAATTCTGCAAATGTACAGTAAGAATTAATAAATGGCCAGTATAGTCGGTAATAAATTTACAAAATCAAATAAGCTACTAATCTACTATTCTCAAAACGTTGCCGGTTGGAGTTTCCTGCATATGTACAAGTGCAAAGAAATTCAATCAATTACAAAGACAAACTTTCAAATAACTTACTAACCTAATATTCCTAAAAATAAATAATAAGTGAAGAAACTATGCTATTAGATGCAAATTTATATTGAGCGGGAGTTTTCCGCCTGGGTTACATTCGCTGATGCAGTAACAACATTGAATTCCGTTTATTAATTCGTACTGGCCGATTATTAATCTTATTAACACTTTAATGTTTTACCGACGGGTTATTAATTGTACGGGCCGATTATGAAATTCGTCGGTCATTTCATATTTTAAAGATCATTTATTAATTTAACTGACTATTTTTTATCTTACTAACCGTATATTATTTTCACCGATCAGTTATCAATTAAACTTAATATTTTTTATATTACTGACTGTTTATTATTTTTACCAAACATTATATTATCATACTGACCATTTGAAATAAAATACTGGGAAAGTAGTGTACTGTCCATAAAATAAAATACTGATTATTTAATTTGTACCGTTTCTAAATCATTAATCAATTGAATAAATGTAGGAATACAACCTTTTGATACTTTTTGGATGGAATAAGGATAAGAAAGAAATCAAATTTGGTACATAGTAATAGCCATTTTAGTCGGAAAGAAAAATATAGTTTGAATCTCGTGAATACACAACAGCCTAAATTAAACTCTTTTATTAACAAAAATTAAGTATGTACGCCAGTAGATTGATTCGTAATATCCTCATCAGCTGAAATATCGAAGAAACTTATAAAAACTTCTAACAACTACAAAATTTTTTCTGAAATATAGTATCAGAAACTCATGATTTAATTAATAAAACCCAAAATATTGTAATCCTAGGTAATGCTAAATAAGTCATTCGACAGATATTTAATTACAAAGAAATATAATCAAGAATGGAGAAAAACTACAAGTATGACAAGTACAAATCTAATCACAAAAGGATCGCCCAAAGCTGTTAGGGTTCACAAAAAATGTGAAAAAAAAATTATATTAATTCAGAATTGGCTAGATTCAGGTATTACATGAAGAAAATCTATTATGAACTCTACTAAAATAACTATGAAAAGTTTGTTTTCTCTAGTTTTATACTTTAAATCCGATTATTTTATCAACACCGTATTTTGCAATCTGTTTAAAAAATTGGAGAGATGTTAGGGAAATTATAATTTGATTCTCGAACAGGATATAGTAATAATAGTCCAGTCAATAAGCCGGAAAATACTGTGTAATATGGAAAAGTTGGGAAACAGCTCGGATTTGAAAATTTTTTGATGCAATGGGTTCTGTGAACCCTCAAGATCATTCGTTACCACTAAAATCATACCCCGAGGGCAATGAGCAATTTTGGGGGGTGTTTTCCCACCCAAAGATGAGTCAAATTTTGGGGCAACTAAAAAATATTCACAAAATGGTCCAGAGTGAAAGAATCGGCTCGAACATATCTGCTAGAGGGTTTTTGGGGCCGCTGATCACGAATATGACATCTAAAAAGTCACCACATGCACCTGGGGCACAGAAAACCTGGTCATAGAGGTCATCTCCAGGAATTCAACAAAATTGTCCATCTTAAAGTCTCCAAATGTCTCACTCGGGGGTTTTTGGGGTTGCTGACACGAATATGATGTATAGAAATTCCTCACACGCACCTGGGGCACAGGACGACGACGTCGTGAAGGTCATCTCCAGGAATTCGACAAAATTTTCCATCCTAGAGTCTCCAAATTTGTCATTCGGGGGTTTTCGGGGTCGCTGAACACGAATATGACGTCTAGAGATTCCTCACATGCACCTGGGGCACAGAAAACTTGGTCATAGAGGCCATCTCCAGGAATTCAACAAAATTTTACATCCTAGAGTCTCTAAATTTGTCACTCGGGGGTAACGAATGATCTTGAGGATTCACAGAACCCATTGCATCAAACATTTTTCAAATCCGAGCTGTTTCCCAACTTTTCCATATTTTCCGGCTTATTGACAGGGCTGTAAATCGTAGCGTGATTTTTGGATGCGGCTTTTCTATCGGTATAAGCTTTGTACTATAGTCGCATTTAATGTATTTAATTGATGAAAATCAAGCTTTTAATAATTATTATAGTAATTCAATATTGTTATGATCAAATCAGTGGATGATTTATTTTAAATCAACCGATTGTATGTAATGTTTGCCTCAAACCCGTTAAGAAAACATTAAATTCTTTGTTTAGTTCATTGGTCTTGGCTGAAGACATACATTGAGTATAACACTATAAAACTTCTATTGTTTCATCCTTTTTATGTGTTATGAAATTTTATCCATATTGTTGTTCACAAAATGACTGCCTTCAATTCAATGATACATAGGCTTTTTTCAAAAAACAACATTACCTATATACCCAAAAATAAGGAGCAACTTATTTTGAAAAATCACTGAAAAAATCCTAAACATTTTGTAACATCATAACTTAAGTATTGCATTTAAACCCGATTCCAAATTATGACATCTTATTCAATAATAAAGACAAAACAAAAACAAGTGATAAATCTGGAGTTATCTTGCCAGAAATGCGATTCCTTTTGTTTATACTTTCAAAAACAGGTTCCACATTTGTAGATCAATTTTTCGATAATAATCATTCCTTCCCTTACATAGAGATTTTACATATTTTAAATATAGCTGATAGACAATTATTGACCGCTATTTAATGTATTTCACGAATTATTTTCCTAATGAGCTTCTATAATCTGCTACTATCAAGAAAATCATCATTATTAGAAACTAATAACCCATCATCTGATCCGATAGTAATAAACATCGTAACTTCATAAATGATTGAACACAGTAATGCGTTGCTACCGATAGGTATTCATAGTTGAAGTTGTGTTTTAATTGCAGTTATAGTTTGAAGATGGCATAATAACGCTAGGTCCTCGAGTAGTGGAAGTTACAAATGAAAGTTGTCAACATAATTTTACATATGACTATCATACTTCTTATCACAATTAACCTAAATATGAATTTGTGTCTTATTCTATTCAATAGGATAAATTATTCTTTGGTCTTGTATGTACTTTGTGCAGTGGTCAATTGAAAAATAACAAACTATTTTTCTTCTCCAGAAAATACCCCGTTCAACGGATTACCCAAAACCTAAAGATTCCATATTTTGTTAAGAAGAATTTCCACACGGAGTATCAAGGATCTGTACAAAGGTTGGAAATGTCAGTGGAGGAAGATCATATCACCAACCTCCAACACGCCTGCTATCGGGAGAAAAATTACCGTAAATGTTTTTATTTAGTTTATTATAATATTTTGAGTAGCTTGCTGAATATTTTCCACAAAATCCTTTCTCTATTCGGATACAAAATACAAGTTGAAGATAATGCAAATCCGGAAATTGATGATCTTGAACATATAATGGGATTTATTTAGCTACACTTTTTCCCTATTAAATTGATGTGTATACTATTCACTTTGAATATAAATTGTGGTATACATATGTTTTATTGTGGTTGAATATTTCTGGAAAATCATTTTAAAATGTGTAACTTGGGCAAGTAGTTTTCAGAAACATCGCATTTTAGTTATTAATTATTGTCAGTTAACATATTTTCAATAGGAATTTATCGAATTTTAGGATTTCGGAATTCCAGAGTTCATTAAAATCTATTATTATTCGAGACTACTCTAAATTTAAAACAAATTTCGTAATTCGTAATGTTGGATTTTATTTCGAAACTATTGATCCACAGATCAGTGGACATTGAAAAAAAAAATCCGTCGCCAAACTAGGCCGAGTGTGTTACGATGTTTTCAAAATCAGTACTTTTATGAGAACATGATTGTTTTAGGCAAAATATTTATCATATAAAAAAAACTTGAAAATTCGACTTGTTGCTTTAGTTTTCCGTGAATGGCAAAAAATTTGTTTTAATTATTCCTCTTTTTTTAATTGGTGGTGTTACCACCTTTAATGGTTGCACGGCAGCATCAATTTTGAATTGAATTTTGTATCATGCGCCGAAGGTAAACTTCCAAGACAACTTTCCACTTTTCCCGTATTTCCTCCGGGTTTATAACATCTTAAATTTACAGCTTTTTTTTTTCTAAACATTTGTGCGAAAGAAGTGACATTAAATATGCAGAAAAGTCGGGTTTATAATTTTATTCATAGAAGTGACAATTCGGAAAAATGTGAGTTTTTGTAGTAGACAAAAAAAAACAAAAAAGCAAATTGTTGGAAATTCGGTCATCTACAACTTTTTTGTATCCGATGCATCTTTTCCAAGTAAATAGTAAAAAAACATCTTACCCCTTCTGGGGAAGAAAAGGATGCGAATATTTGACCTTCATGGACATAATCTAGTTTTCTATTTTGACACGTTCTTACTGTTTTCTGACACCGAAACAATTTTTGGCCAATAACTCTGCGTTCAACAAAGGTTTCATTGACTGAACTATAAACCGATTTTTCAGTCAAATGATCTTGATATCGATCAATATTTATTATAGTCATATTCGTTATTTTAGGATTGAACCTCTGAATAAATACTGGTGGACTGATTATTTGCACACACACCTTTATTATAAAATTACATGTAGAAAGGTCTCGAAATTCTGTAACGAATTCTTTGATGTCAAATGTTGAAAAACATCAGTTTTTTGCGAATATCTTGTTTTCATTGGTGGTACGCTAATTTTATTTATGAGAATAATGATTCATCAAAATTCTCTACAAAAAGGGTTTTTGAAATTAACGCATAGTGTTTTTTTACGGGTTTCGTGGTAATCCAATTTTTAATGCAGAAAATTCGTGGCGTGCAGACAAGTTGTTAAGTTATTCAAATTCCAGAAAAAGTTTAACCTCAAACAGGATCCGAACCTGCGACCTCTAGATTGCCGGTCAGTGATCTATCAACTAATCTACCGAGAACACACGTTTGCAACTGAATTACGGGATACCGCTTTTTCTAGAAATCAATGTTAGTATTACACCTACAAACGCCGGCGTTTGCAGTGTTTTGGGTAAGTTAGTAGGTTAGAAGGTGGAGGAGAAGTTATTCATTATTTATTCGTTATTTTTAAGAAGGATCCGCACCTTGGTCCCTGCTCAAAATTCTTTATGTCGATGATGCTAGGTATAAAATAATTAGGACGTTGGTGACCACTGATCATGAATGATTTCTCCTCCCCCGTTGTAACCTACTAACTTACCCAACAACTTGCTAACGCCGGAGCTTGTAGGTGTAATATTAACAATGATTTCTAGAAAAAGCGGTATTACGTAATTCAGTTGTGAACGTGTGTTCTCGGTAGATCAGTTAGTAGAGCATTGACCGGCAATTTACAGGTCGTAGGTTCGAATCCTACTTATGGATAAACTTTTTCTAGAATTTGAATAACTTACCAACTTGTTCGCACGCTACGAATTTTCTTCATCAAGTACATTTTGTGATGATTTTTTTCCTCTTGGTTCACTTCTTGTCAATTTTCTCCTGAAACAGGAAATATTGAGACAAAAAATTCTTCTAGTAGTATGGAGAAGTATAGTCATTGTAAATAATATATTTTATTTTTACATGAAATAACTTGATGCGATACAACATGTGCGCTCTTTCATAAAGGAAAAATAAATGCAATGAAGTTATTTCAAAAACGATCAGATTTGCATTAATCAGCAGAAGCATTTGAACATGAAAATAGCTGACGAAATACATTCAGTAGGATCAAGAGAAGCGACATTTAAGCATGATTGGTCACGATAATAGTCAAAAACTATGAAGCATGGTAATCCTATTTTCTTGCATCCACAATTTGAACCACAGCCTCTGTTACAGTAGCAGTGGTTGAGTTGGGTTCAACTGAGTAGTCCATTACATTGTGATATTTGATTATAACAATAAAACTAAGGTTGACTTCGTTAACTATCATTGAATTTATTTAATAAATATAGTTTGCAATTGTGAACTAAAATCATTTTCAAAACATACAATGAGAATAAATTAAAACAGGAATGACTTTAAAAGTACTATACTCTCAAGTGGTAAATTAGTGGTCTATAAATTACTGATAAGTGGTGTTTTGGGCAAAATATATTAGGAAAATTAAATTTAACAGGGTGCAAAGCATTAGATCTAAAAGTTTATTTGAAACATTGATTGTATCGTAGCAATCGTAACGGATTATGGAAGAAGTGTTCGACATATAGTCCAGGGTGTGAACCGGGGTTTTATCTATAATTAAAAAAAAAACATGTAAGTTCGAATCAAAATTTTTTTTTGCATTAGCTTCAGGAGGTTCTCAGGATCATTCATACACCTTAAAACCTCTTGGGAACCCCAAACCCCACCCATTGGGGGCAAAAATAGCCCGAAATCTCCAAGTCTTGAATTGTATTTTCTACAAATAAAAGGTATTTTGGCATTTCGAGTGCACCTAGGAGGTTTTTTGGGTCGCTGCACACGAATCTGTAGCCAGATTTACTTGCAATCCATCGTAGGGGTGGTCAAATAGACAAAATTGGCCAATTTCGCACCCCTATATGTTGTTTTGCAATTTACGTGTTTTAGGCATTTCCAATGCACCAAGGAGGTTTTTTGGGTCGTTGAATACGATTCCGAAGCCAGATTTACTCGAATATCATCGTAGGGGTGGAAAATTTACAAAAATGGCTAATTTGACACGCTTCTTAATTGTTATTATTTTTGCATTTTAAAATTACTTCGGAGTAAATTTGGCTTCGGAATCGTATTCAGCGACCCAAAAAAAAACCCTTGGTGCATTCGAAATGCCAAAAACACGTAAATCGCAAAATAACATATAGGGGTACAAAATTGGCCAATTTCGTCGATTTGATCACCCCTACGATGGATTGCAAGTAAATCCGGATACGGATTCGTGTTCAGCGACCCAAAAAACCTCCTAGGTGCACTCGAAATGCCAAAATACCTTTTTTTTTTGTAGAAAATTCAATTCAAGACTGAGATTTCGGTCCATTTTCGCCCCCAATGGGTGGGGTTGGTGTTCCCAAGAGGTTTTAAGGTGTAGGAATGATCCTGAGAACCTCCTGAAGCTAATGCAAAAATTTTTTTTTTATTTTCTTATTTTATTTTCCGGTTCATAGCCTGGACTAATAACCAGGAAAGGAATAGTATATAATTTTTGATTGAAATAACTGTTTAATTCAAAAGTGATAAACGGGAAATTCCTCGTTCAGTAGATTGTTTGGAGATTTATTATGTTTAAATAACTTTATTAAGACGGAGTGGGCATAGCGATCGAAGTGTTCCCTGATTTCAGTTCGAGTTATTGGTTTCATAGCGCTCGGACGGTAATTCCGATCAACTCAAAATTTTCACAGATCTATATCATGATGATGCGTTAAATTTGCTGGTTTCTAAATTCAATGTAGTACCTTAAGTCGTTTTCTTGTTTCACGCACTGTTCGGTGCGCTATCTGACGATTTTAGAGGGAAGAATCGAGCTCCCGACAGACTGACTTGCACTCTGTATCGACTTATACGAAATACGACGTGAGCGTAGCGAACGAAGTCTTTATTCATTTCGACTCATGACATGTGTGGTTGGTATCCTATATTGTAGTCGAACGATGACTCCGATTTACTACATTAAGCCTAGACAGATTACGACTCGCGCCTAGCTCACTGACCGACCTCTTAGTTGATTGTATTAAATTGAGTTTGATTTGTGGTATTATGGATGGGCCCGTGACGGGATTTTCACCGTGTCACGTCGTAACCGTGATACCATAATCACATACGTTCAGGGCAGGATCAGGCGAGCTTATTTTTACGCACCTACATTTAAATTTCAAGGATGTTTGTGAGTAAGTATGCTTGAGTAAGCTTGCGTGACTGAACGTTTTCAAGTCGTGAGCGACCGAGAGTCTCATTGAAGTGATGGTTTGTGTGCGTGATAATACGGGAGTGAAATTTTCAGTATCGTGAGCGTGAGACCAAAATTACTCAGGCGCCCATTCCTAGTTTGAATCAATAGAAAAATGTTCTCTATATCGTACTTCAAACCATATTCCTGTTTTTCCAACCTATAAAGTTTCAGGTATCCGGAATAGCTCAAGTTCGTCACCCCTTCGTTGACAAGCTCGAGGGTTGCCTAAATTCTTTTTACCAGACTTCATTTTTCTATCGAACGGTGAAGTTGTGAAACTCTTTGCCTAGTAAGGCCTTTCCTTATGCCTCTTCCAACATTCCACCGCTGGCTCACATGATGCTCTTCGAATATTATCCTTTCATGTAGTTCAAACATGGAAAAAACTCGCTGCACTCTTCACAAATTGCCTATTATAACTCATGATTTCCTGAAATTGACCGTTTTGTTTTACCATTAAAAATCGTTGAGACAATAATGTTTAGCTCCTATAAATTCTAACTTTCGAAAGTTTGGAGAATTAAACTCAAATTTACACTTGTAACATTAAATTAAGAATTAATGGGGACAAATTGTTTCTACACACTGTGGCATTCTCAAAGCTAGGAGTTATCAACTAAAGGTAAATCTAATATTATGTCCTTAAAAATTAGAAATCAATCTGAATGTGGTACAAATTGAGGGATGGGGATAGACAATGGTTTGGGTGGGAGTTTATTTGCAAAATTATTGTGGTATTGATCTGGGCTATGTTACTGTTGTTTATTGAATGTTTTAAAATTTCTATGGATTCCCGGTATGAGCTTAAACTTGAATATATAAAATATTGGTACTAATGGTGAAATTGTGATTATGTTGCAATAGGTGATTTGCGTAATTAAAGTCCTCTTTTTTGAGCGTGTTACTTCTCAAATATTAGTGAAACCTCACACTGAAACTGCGTGTAGTTTGTGCTATGTATAAGGCTAAAAAAAGAGGATTCAAATTACGTGAATCGCTTATTAATAAGCACAATGTCACCATTAATGCCGATATTTTACGTATTCAAGAAAAACCGACATAAACTGAATATTCTAGAATCCATAGAACTTCTAAAACATTCCAACAGCAATAGTAACATAATATGAAATGACCAAATCGATACTTATAATTCTCCACTTGTTTAAAATTTCGTAAATAAGGTTTCTCTCAAACCATTATTCATCCCCATCCCTCGCGTAATTAGAATCCTCTTTTTTGAGCCTTGTACATAGCACAAACTAGACGCAGTTTCAGTGTGAGGTTTCACGAACATATGAGAAGTTACAGGCTCAAAAAGAGGAGTCTAATTATTCACAAATCACCTATTGGAATATAATCACAACTTCACCCTTAATCCCGATATTTTATGTATTAGAAAAAGCACATATTTTAGAGTCCATAGAAATGTTAAAACCTTCAAAAACTATTAGTAACATAATATGAAATGACCCAATCGATACATATAATTCACCACTTGTCAAGAAATTCCCACCCAATCCCCATCCCTTAATTTGTACCACATTCATATTGATTTCTAATATTTAAGGACATGCTTTTAGATTTAGCTTTCAGAATAGAAATTCTTGCATAAGTTGCTGAACGGTTTTGTAGATTGTGGAATTTTGCTATCTTATATTTTGTTTAGAATACCATCTCATACAACAGCAGAGGCAAATATTATGTCCACATTACTTTCTTACCAAGTATGGTCGTTCTGCCTTTATTAATAAGCTCGTGGTCAATTTTAATAACGCAAGTTTCAAGTTTCCTCAACTCAACATCGTGTATGTTTCCATTAAACAATTTAAATTACATATTAAAACTTTGGCTTACCAAGCTCCATATACTCTGTATTAATTATTGAATTAACACTCATTATTGATGTACAATTTATTTACAGAGGGCTTTTTATATTATAATAGTAAATAAATATTCTTGACCCAGTATGAATTATATATAGAAATTCTCGGGAAATAGTTCACATTAACACGTTGTTTTTATTTTCGTCTATACGTACGTTTCGGTCTCATGACCATCATCAGAAGACTTATTATGTCAAAAAGGGTTTTTTTAAAACTAATTATAGCACAAAGCGTCCATATCGCACCAATTTTAATCAAAAATGCCCACGTCGCCGAAACGAACAGAACCACGAATAATCGAAATTGTACCGTTAATATTTCAAGTATAAAACAACAAGAATCTCTATTCAGTAATATTCTTATAATATACAAGCGCATGCTGGTATAGTGTCTCAACGACTGGAGATCAAAACTATTACGATAAGTGTCAACTCTCGAATCAGATGTAACGATTTATGAGGTACTTGAAAAAGGTTGCAGACCTGTATTGGAATATCACTTTTCAGCATTCTTCCAAAAATATACTTTTAACATTATAAAGACGCATGTAGGAATTTGCGAGAGTTTTAATTAATTAAGTTAGTATAAATCTGACTTAATGTCTGAATACCAGTCCTATGATTTACAGATTTAGAGTCACGTTTTATGTGAATCATCTCCAGAATAGATCTTTTATAATAATTGAAGAATAAGAATATTACTGAATAGTGGATTCTTGTTATATTTTATACTTGAAATATTGACGGTACAATTTCGATTATTCGTGGTTCTGTTCGTTTCGGCGACGTGGGCATATTTGATTGAAATTGGTGCGATATGGACGCTTTGTGCTATAATTAATTTAAAAAAAAACCTTTTTGACATAACAAGTCTTCTGATGATGGTCATGAGACCGAAACGTACGTAAAGACGAAAATAAAAACAAAGTGTTAATGTGACCTATTTCCCGAGAATTTTTATATATTATTATAATAGTTCTATAATATGCACCATTTGTAGATGTACAAATTGCATTAAATAAAAAATAGATAAATAAATACCACAATGTGGTGAAACAATTTGTCAGCATTAGTTCTAAATTAAATGTTACAACTTTCGTGTAAATATGTAAATTCTCCAACTTCCGAATAGTTAAAACGATTTTACACTACTTAAACTCTGAAACCAGAGATATACCTATACATTCAATTATGTATCAATTTTGTTCCTTTGTATGTTTTGAAAACGAACTTTTCAAGCTCGAAATTGCAATAAACATTTACTAATTAAATTCAGTGATGGTTGGCAAAGTAAATCTTAGTTTCTAAGTAAACTAAAAAAAAGTACGTTTTCGGAGATAATCATTCTTATTTCAAAAATCGTTCTTTTATAATAATTGTTTAACATGCTGTTTCTTCAGAATATCCCTGCAAGTACACTCTCAAAAGATTCGTTTTCACGATTACTGTTTTCGAAATATATCTATAACGTTTTGATTATATGAAAGAATAACTACTTTGTTTTTATACCACTTTTATTAATAATAAGGTGAAAACGTAACTATAGTTTCAACACCGAAACTATAGTTACGTTTTCACCTTATTATTAATAAAAGTGGTATAAAAACAAAGTAGTTATTCTTTCATATAATCAAAATGATAAATTACCATAAAGTAACGGCTTCCACCATCGATATCTATAACCTGTCTGGTTTATAATTTTATTTATATCTGAAAAATCTGAGAATTACTGAGCATTACTGTGAGGAAGCATATCTGGGGAACGGTCCAAATATCGTATTTTTTAATTACTTCCACGTTTCAGGATTCTATTTAACGCTAGTGATACGAAACGTCTTTAGAAAGGGCTATTTCAATCTGCATCTCTAGATTAAGTAGGTTCTTCGATATTACAGTTTTTTCTGAATGAATAATTATAGATATTGGCATATGATTATTGAGTACATATCAATGTGATGTAAAATTAAAATGTTTTTAATCTGTAGTTGTACTTTTCCAGGTGAATCGTTGATATGGAAAGCAAGGAATTTCGGCGACAGGGAACTGTTCCAAAGTGCTCAAAACATGCCTTTACATTCATGTGAGAAACTGCAAGCCTTAAGGAGCCATGGCTAGAAGCAACCACCACGTAAATGGTTAACCTTCATCTGCACTGTTCAAGTCTTATTTAATTATTACGAGTTATACTCGAGAGTGATAGTCCTATTTATGTGCGATTGTAGATTTCCCCAATATATTTAAACCAAATCGATTTTATTGGTAAAACGAGGTAAATTATTATTAGACCACTTTAGACTGAACTTATCGAAAACATCCCGTGACTAGTACTTTCGAAAAGGTTATGACGAAATATTGAGGGCACGTTTCAAACGCAAGGACTTCAAAATTTCTTTAATTTTTGATTGTCCGATTGTATGAGGGTTTGGGTATTGGTAGTGAACACCAAGTACCTAACAAAACCTCATCAGGCAGACATTCTAAATGGATTTGTAAAAAATGCAGACAACCTGAAAAAAGGTTGTTTAGGTGGAACAGGTAAAGCGATTTGTTTGCCTGTGTGACCAAGGGACCAACCCTTGACCATCAACAGAAAAACATTTGGGTTATAAGCAAGATTTAATCGCCAATCGCTTTTTTTGACAATTGAATATATTATGCGTGGACGAAATATTTTTCAATACTTGAGAGAGTTATGTAAGTGATATTTCCTCCAAGAATAACGAATTTGAGGTTTTAAAATAAAAAAAGGTTATCGTTAACTGTGGTCTATTTCCACCCAAAATTGGGTTTTCTGAAAGTTCATTAGGTTTGTTGACCAAAACATGTAGTCAGCCTCGAGAGTGTAACGTAACGATTATTTGGAGCCAATGATACAGAATTTGTTGTTTTAGAATACAAAAAAGGCTATCTTTAGCATGATTTATGACATTTTCATCATTACATTTCATTATGCTTGGGCAAAACATGTTTTCAGCTTCGGAAGTGTAACATAAGGGTTAATGTTGACCTGGGATAATACATTTGAGGTTTTAAAGTAGAGGGTGTTCTGACTTCCTCCGCTATCAGGAATAATCCTCACTAATGACACATGTATGTCTCCCACAACATTCCCAAAAAAAATTGGTTGTGACGAAATAATCACTGACTATATTGTGAGATTGAGGTCTGACCAGACAAAAAATGGGTCTGGCATTATATTTCATTTTTCTTCAAAGTACTCATTCACCCATTCACATACTGTCAAGTCGAGTGGGCAGGACAGCCATCATGTAGAAAATATGTAAAAAAATTTTGTTTTGTTAGGCAATTCATCCAGAAACTAATTTAAATTTAAATATGTCCTGGTTAAGTCTTCCCTCTATAAAATATGACCCAATTACCCCAACATGATGATGAATGGCATTCCAGATGTTTACACCAATATCGAGAATTCCCTTACTTGTAAAGGTTGATTCTTCTGTGAAAATAATGCTTCTGAAAAACGATCTCACCTGAAGGAAGACAAAATTCCAGATCCTTCTTTAAATGGTTGTACCATTTCACATTTTAAAAAGTGTAATGTGTTTTACTAATATGCTGAACTCCGCGAATCGACTTCTCAGTTCGTCTGTGAAAATAATGTTTCTGAAGGAAGACAAAATCCCAACCTTTCGGATACATCTTTAAATGGTTTTACCACTTTACATTTCTAAAAGCGTTTTAATGTGTTTCACTAATATGCTTAACTCCGCGAATCGCCTTCTCAGTGTTAGCTTGGTCTGTTTCTCTAACGCAGTGTTTCCCAAATTTCTCAAAATGCCAGACACTCAAAATCACAATTTATTAACACGGAATTTCAATATTGCCTTCTCGGGAGTGGTGGGTAAGCGACTAGGCGGAAAAGAGCCGAGGAGAGTGAATTCGGAGGATTTAGTTTTTAGGAATTTCAAGATCAAATCCCTCAAAATTAATTTTTGAAATTTGAGAAGTTTTATCTTTACCCCAGAAATTGATATTTTATGGGGTTCGCAGACCCCCCGGGGATCATCTTCATCAAAGTTCTTTTTTTGTTTGGTATAATATGTATGCTTCGGCAGCGTGCAAATGTCCAATAAGTCTAACCCTGTAGATTTGATTAAGACTGTTTGGAAACTTCAGCAATCTTATAATTGCTGGAATTGATAACACTATGTAACAAAATTCAACTTTTTGTTCTGCCTAACCTTTTCGATGTTTGCGTTCGATTCTACATCTATTTCGAATAATAAAAAGGCACCTTAGAAGTTAAAAAGTTTCCTTTTGCGCTCAGCGGCGAATTTTTTTCCAAAAGTAAAACTTCGCTGTGAATATCCTGGAATAACTTATTATAAACTTGACTCAGCACCAGTCTATGTTTTATCAAATTATTTGGAGAAGTGAGATAAACAGTTAAAAGTTGCATATGTAAGACTGTTTGGCTGATATTTGCAGAAAAGTAAAAAAAAAACGTTAAATTTGACGTAAAAATCGCCAAATAAAAAATCGTAGTGCCAAATTCAGATCCAAATACCGCTTTTTCGCTATTTGTATCTGTAGAGTGATTCATTACGAAGAGATTGATACCATTACGAAGTACATATGGACTTTTATTAAACCGTTATAGCGCGTTAAGCGATTAAGTTTCGTGAAAATTCTCACATATTTAACTCATCAAGGCCCAGGCAAAACGCAGCCTAATTAAAGCCAAACTTACTACGCAGTTCATAGCATAAGTGGAAAAAAAATTACCCGTTTTTTTTTGTTTGGCCAAATTGATTGCAACAAAATTTTCCACTACGTCAGGGAAAATGTAGAATTTGCGGTTTTTGGGCCATATCTTAGGATCTGAACCATCTGCATGTCTGCAATTTGTAAGGGAGTATGGTCTTGACCATATCTAACTTTAAATAAAAAAAGCAGAAACTTAACGGACTTGTAAAAAACTAACTACACTTCAGGGTGCCCTAGGGTACCCTACATACCACCTGGGAAAGTTTTAAAATTCGTCAGGGGGGTCGGGCACCTTCGACAAATGTATTATCATTGAAGCAGAAGCTTTAAATACCTGTAAGGAAATTGGCCTACAGCTATCTGACTATAATCGGTTAACGCCCCATAACTTTTTAATAAAAGTTCATATGTACTTCGAAATGGTATCAATCACTTCGCAATTAGTCACTCTACAGATACAAATTACGAAAAAACGGTATTTCGATCCAAATTTGGCTCTACGATTTTTTATTTGGCGATTTTTACGATTAATTTGATGAATTTTAGCGTTTTTTTTTTACTTTTCTGCAAATAGCAGCCAAACAGTCTTACATAAGCAACTTTTAACTGTTTATCTCACTTTTCCGCAAAATTGCGAATAATTTGATAAATCATAGACTGGTGCTGTGTCAGGTTTATAATAAGTTATTCCAGGATATTCACAGCGAAGTTTTACTTTTGGGAAAAAAATTCGCCCTGAGCGCAAAAGCAAACTTTTTAACTTCTAAGGTGGCTTTGAATTATTCAAAATAGATATAGAATCGAATGCAAACATCGAGAAGGTTAGGCAGAAAAGTGTGTTACATAGTGTAATTCGTCTGTACCATGTACTCCGAATGAAATAGATCCGCTATGGTAAGGTAAACATAAGCAATTTTGTTTTTTTCGGTACCTACTTCAGTTTGTCTGCATATAATTCAGACACATTTAGTATTTTTGCCTGATGTGGTTTCGTAGTGTCCCCTGCCAAAACACAAACCCTTAGACAATCTAAATTAAAATAATTTCAAAGCGCTTTATTCTAAAAGTGCTCAGAATGTTTCGGAATAACCCTTTTGAAAATACTAATCATGGGATAGGGTAAACATGTATATATGCGGAAGACACGCCTACATATGATTTCGATAAGTTCGATCTAAAGGCAGTCTATATTATATTAGAAAGCTATTCAAATGTCACCCTGAATTTTTCGTGACGTAAGAGTAATCGATGTATTTCTCCGAGAACTTCAACATTATAAAATTTACAGAACGATAGATGTTAATATCAATTTCAAGTGATTCACAGATTCGATGTCTACTTTAGGTCTCGTTGGGAATAGTCAAAGATTAATATATAATATAAATTGTCATGAAATAATTTTATAGTAATCGAATCAAGGGTAAAAAGTAAAAATCAATCCTGAATGGTATAATTGTCTAGCTAGATCTGCCAAATCCAAAAAATACATTTAAACTGTGTCATAAATAGTATTAACTTGTATACATGGGTAATTTTCGTGATGGATACAAAAGCTAACTCTGTTATTTGAGAAGTAGCAATTTTCAAATCATCGGTTTTTCCCGAAATAATCTGAATCAGTTGTTGGAAAACTAGTTCAAATCAAATATCCCATTTCAAAGGTAATGTCATGTAGGTTAAAAATATTTGAATTTTTTAATCGGTTGAGTATTAAATATTATTTCAATTAGGATTGGCCAGGGTTGGCAAATATGATATTTATACAGGATCTCCGTGAAAAGGATGTCAATCTTTAAACTATATATTCCTTGTGCAAAAATAGTACGCCTTTCATAATGCCTTTTTGTTTTGGACTCTTCACGCGCAGCTTCAAATTTGGAAATCAAATTTCTATTTTCTTAATAACTCGAATATTTAATAGGGTGTAAATTTCAAATTTGGTACAGTGTCAACGTGATGAGACATCTCTTGAAACAAACAAAACAAGTACCCACTGACCCCTTTATTTTCTAGTACCTGTACCAGTGATTTTCCAGCTACCTTTTTTTGGAATAATCATTTATTATGGATCATTTTTTGTCAGAGAGATTTTCATATATTAAAACGAAACAATTATGTACAATTTTGTAATGGGTATAAAACACCATAAACAAGGGACTAACCAAAAATTACTCAAGGTCAGTGGCGCACAGATAAAAATAGTACTAAACCAGTAATATGAAATTAATTTTCCTGCTCTACTGAGAACTTACAACTACTAATTTGCTTAACAGTATAACACCCCTGCTATCGCTCGTACTTATTAAATAAATGTGAATTGTCATAACAAAATGACAATTATTTAAACCGCGTCATAATTTTCTAAAAAATTCGCTCAATATAAATACGATAGACCTATTATCCTAAGAAGACAGAATTGTTTACATTTAAACGCGATCAGTCATTGCCAAATTTCGGGCCACTCAGACCGCTGTATATTACAAGTATGGCCGTATGGAATGTGCTGTTGTGGGATTAGTTGTTCTGTGTGCCGGATTGAGATTTGTAATTATTATAAAAACGTCCATAGCATTATTTATTCGTTATATTAGAAGCAATACTGTTGAAATGTCGTTTTCTCAGAAAAATGTTCCGTAATGTATGGTAACCTGATCGAATTATAGAATACTTAAATTTTTAAATATAGAACTATTCCATTCCATTACATCGTTTGTTCGGAAAGCGACAACGCCGCGCACCTTTTATGAATGGGTTCTGTACTACGCAATTTGACAGCTTCCGTATTTCTCGTAGCTATTTCGAAGCGGTGTTGCCTTACAACTGGTACCAAGTTTTCAATCATAGTTACAGCGTTGCCAATAAGGAGTAATTATGATTCGGCGACAAAGAGGTTCGTTGGTTTTCTTTGTCATACTTCATGTAATCATTGCGACAAGTCAAATGGAGTTTTATGAATGAGATGTTTCGTCTCCTTAGGATAATAGGTCTATGATAAATACGAAACAATCACCATTATCCACTAAAAATACTGTCAAAGTACTGAGGACCTTTCCGCTACCAAGTAGCCCTCATCAAGGTTTACTCTTGGTAGTTGGAAGTTGCCATCATCAGTTTATTCTTGGTAGCTGGAAGATCCTCTGTACGTTTCAACAGTATTTTAGTGAATAAGGGAGATTGCTTCTTATTTATAGTGTTATAGTGTATCCATAGTGTGAACTGTTTTATAGTATATTAATATGAAACAAAACAAATAAAAAAAATAGCCGGTCCAATAAATTGCTCGAAATTCGTAGGCTCTGAAAAATAAAAATAAAATAACTAATAGAAGTTCGGTTTTCACTAGTTTAATAAATAAATGTTACTAGTTTCTCTAACACAGTAGCTTCTTCAAACAAAGGTTACTAAGTACTTACTTTGTAATATTTGTTTTGAAGCCGACTCCTTCTACGGGTACTAGCTGTTATATAATAAAAGCCTATTTATTTTTTGTTTTTTATCATTTATATTACGGAAATACTAACGTGACTATAGTTTCGACAACTATCATCTTCAAACATATACTTTTGATGTCACGCAATTTGCCGAAACTATAGTCATGTTAGTGTTTATGTCATATGGGGTAAAAATCGTAGTGAATAGTTTTGATCGAACTAATTGAACGTTTCAATTGGGTATGACGGCTCAATTGAAACAACAAACAAACGATAACTCTTTTTTTCTAAAGCACTATATTTACTCGAAGTGGCATTACCTTTTAAATTTAGATATTGGTTCGAGACAATCCAAAATAAATAAATACAAATATTTTTCTGACAACTTCCAGATTTTTGGAAGAAAAACAATGAAATTTAGATATTTGGATGTAACTTCACACTCCACACTATAACTCCAGAAACAAGAAAGTTTGGGTTAGTTGAGCGCATCTTGCGAAATAACCCTGAGGAGTTGAAATGACTAATTGTTTTGGTCAATCATGAAATTATTCTCTTGTATCACTCTCATTCATACTCTTTAGTTCAAGATTTGCCAACAGTATTGAGGGAAACAGAAGAAAATGTGCTGTTGACTTGAACCACATGACAGTGGCCATACTTTAGACACCTGTTTCATTCGGTACGCTCAAGTTAACCACCTGAGAATGGGGCAAAATTTGTGAGAAACGCTGGTTACGCTGGTTATTAGTTAAAAGTCGTTAGTTTATAGTAACGTATTATATGGAAATGATTGAACTAAAACAAACATTATCCATAGTCAAATTAGACGTTAATACTACAGTAAAAGTGTTTTGTTTTCATTCTATTGCATTATCAATATATCACTTAACATTACGTGTAATCCAATTCTCATCGAGGCGAAAGTATGGTACTGGATTGAAAAAAAAAATATATGTTTGATCCTCGGGTTTCCAGAGTCCAGAAATCCAGAATGTTAGTCTAGAAACAGTGTCGGTATGGTTTATTTATTCATAATTCTTTAGAATCGTTTTTTTTTCTTTCAAATTTCTTATGTGATAGTGATCAAATTTTGTACACATCAAAGACTATGATATAATATGGGGTAAGTTATCCCAATAAAGTCTGACTGAAGGAATGATGATGATGAGTGACCCCTGCAAAGTTTGATAAATAAAACGAAAGCCCTCCACAGATTTGGCAGAACATGAAAGTTCTGGGAGAAAAAAAAAAGTTATGTAATATTTATCAAAGATATTTCACTCTGCATTAGTCACTTGGACACTATATTACAGCAATTTTTTTAAAGATTGCTCCACACTGAAGAAGAAAATAATTAGAGAATCTATATTGATTGTTGGTTTTTGAAGACAGATTTCAAACATAGTGAAACTTATATTGCCTCTTGATTTCCCTGGATTTATGAAATAAGTCTAAATTTATCGAACAATAATATTGCTACAGACTGACTTATTAAAACTGTTCAAAACCAGCTAAATTTTGCATTTGTTATCGTTTTCAGCAGCTTTGAATTCAACTTCACTGAGTTCACCTCGCAGAACCTACAAGTAATAATTCCAAAATAATATCAAGAATTGCTCTTGCTAATCTCTTGATGTACACTATAATTTAACATTGCAATGCAATTTTACTCGAAAGTGGTACATCTGATCGATAAGGAACAATACCTTTATTCTGTAAAAGAGTTTAAATATTCATAATTCAAGACTAAATCGTTGAAAAATTTGCACACGAAAAAGTTAAGTTGAATTTAACGTACCCCTAACCTGTTTCATACACAACTGAATGAAAATTTGATATTATTTTTTATCCACGCATTGGGCACAGAAACTTTAATTCTTGTACCAAATTGCATCATTTTATAACATGGCGTTCCGGAAATATTCAGAAAATACCATCTTTAGGAGCCCATATAAGGAGGCCGTAGCTCCCTTATGAGCCATTTTTTTACCCATGTTCATTCGAACTTTTTTCCTATTTTTGATCCAAGAAGTCTGTGTATTGAAGTAAACGAAGGAAGCGGTGCACTGATTCAATACTTGTAGTACATCCAACGTAATTCATTAATAACAACAGCAAATTTGATGGCGCCAGATGTGCATATTCAAGTGCTATAGTACACATGTAACCAGTAACAACCAAACCTGATATGATGTAACTTGTCCGCACATTTGTATTTAGGGGAAAATGCTAGATAGCTAATGAGGTCTACTGACTTGAAGCGGTCTGGTCTTCGAAGGCACTGACCTTGACAATTCCTCGTTTTATTTGTGTTTAGGAAGTCATGAATAATTGCTGCAGTTGGAACTGCTCACAAAGCATGGATAATGCCAGTAGTCTGTATTTTTCGCAACCGAGATTGCGAACCACTCTTCATGAAAGTTAGTTACCGTACTTTCAATGTTTGACTTACCGTCAAACAAGTAATACACATTCAATTGGTAATATACATACAAACATGAACATAAGGGCATAACCATTATAATAATTCGAAATTGCAATAAGGTCTTTTCAAACCTAATATTCTATCTCACTCAAAGGCTATGCCACGTAAAATATTTATTAATATCCTCTGGTTTATTTAATTTAAAGTATATTTGAATTTGGAGCTCTTGGTACGTTGTTGGCTCATTGCTTGATTGGAATATAGATACCTAGCGATGTGCTGCCTGGTGATACTAACCAGGTCTGATAACTTTGCACATTCTTGTAACAAGTAAATCAAACCATACATGACTATAAACTTCCACGTCGTTTTTTACTAAAAGTTCCTCTTGAGTTCTGATTGACCTGCCCAGATCTAACGGACTATTCTGGCATTGTGTTTTTCATAGCAGTGTTCCAGTGAAAAAATTATGAATAATTAATTCCAATGAAATAAGGGTATGCATTTCTTAAATCCTATAAGTGGTATTTTACATAAAAGGAATATATTGAGAGATGCGAACTATTTTGATTTTAAAGTACCTACCTGACAACGATGCTAAATATTCATAATGGTAGAATTAATGAGGTATTTTTAAGGCTGAATGCATGATTGATTGTTTTATTTATATTTATGTGATATAGGACAGCCAAACAGTTAATATTATAGTAAATGTTTTATAGTATTTCAATAATATTTTATTAGTTAAGCTTCTTGTATTGGAGATATATCCAGATTATCATTTTTGTTATTATGTCCGGCCACAGTATTGCTAATTCATCGGTCGTTAGGCTTTTAATAGCTGAAAAATGTTCTGTAAATGAATCTTTTAAGATAATTCCCTTATTAATAATAAATTTAAGTTGAATGTACAGTTGAAAAATTAATTATATCTCAGATTGTTGTAATTATTTATGTTGTTTCTTTTGAGTTGTTAAGATTATTAATCATGTATATATAATATATATTTTAGTTGAGGTGCAAGAAAAGTGTTTGTAGCTATAATTAATTATTATATATTGTTTGTTTTGATAACTTGTTTTGATCCAACACCTTTTGGCATAAGACAACATAGAACCCGTGAATAGGTACTGAAGATCTTGATAGTACATTCAATAGATTATGAACACCTCTACTTGAATACTTTTATTTTTCACTAATTCGTCATCAGTAACTACTATCTACATGTTTATATCTGTGATACAATAGTTCTCCCACACATGTGTAACAATGTTGTTCATAATTTGAATTAATATTCAAATTACTTTGAATTATAGAATTCAATAATTTGTAATTTTCAAAATAACACTTGATTATTGAATATAAAGTTAAATAATTGATTGAAATTGATACTTGTATTTGTAATCACATTTGCACAAAATCTCAGATATACTGTGGTCTTCTTCGACGTGCTCTGTCCGATCGTCTCGGTTCTTGTTGAACTTGTTGAAGAAGTGTCTGCTGAGCTACTCGATAAGGTGCCTGAAATTCGTTTTCATTCGGATCTAAAGTTTTCCTGTTGATTCCTTACCGTTCTCTAGAATGAATGACTCTGATTCTTTTGACGGAACATCGGTAGAATGTAGTTGATTAATGTCGCTTTAACACATACCCATCATCTAGTCTGATCATATAATGTAATTGAACAAACTTTTTGACACGGTTCCCAGTTTCCATTGTGCTTTGTTTCTTGAATAATAATGACCCTGTACTCGTTCTCCCACAGATAATTGTCGTGCCGATTGACTTGGAATGGTTGTTTTCTGGAACCTGGTTGGCTTCAGTACATCCAATCTGGTTCGAATTTGTCGTTTTAAGTATCGTTCCGATGAAATTTCTCCGCTATTCCAAGGCGTTGCCCTATATCTAAACAATATTTTATGAACTTTTTCTTCGTTGTCAATGGCTCATCGATCATTGCTGCTAGCCTTCTTTCCAATGTTTGGACAATTTTTTCAGCTAAGCCATAAGTTTCTGGATGACCTTAGCATTTTGATGGAAGATTCTCACTAATGGTTGATTATCTGTAATCAATATGAATGGTCGTGCATACAAATATTTATAAAAATGTTCAACAGCGTATTGAATTGCTAATTCTTCTCTATCTAGCTTTGAATAGTTTTGTTCAGGCTGTGTTAGCGAATACAATCGGTCGTTCTTCATTTTCAATGATGTGTGACAAAATTCCTCCGGTGCCCATTGAACTTCCGCCACATACAAGTTGAACTGAAAGTTTTGGATCGAATCGCATGAGTACGATATCTTTGATCAAGTAACGCAATGGAGTTGTAATAGTTGAAAGATTCGGTATAAATCTTGAATATGTTACCAACCCCAGGAATCTTCCTATTTCATCCGTAGATGTTGGTCTCGGCATCTGACTACAACCTTACAATGTGTCCCAGGCATTCGATACGTTCTTGGAATAAAAAACATTTGCTTTTATTCAAATGTAGATCGTTCCTACGTAAAACTTCGAGAAATTCAATCAAATTTGTTTTGCATTCTTCCTTTGATGCTCCATGCACAATCATGTCATCAAAGTACGATTGGGTTTAAGGAACATCACGAAGAACTTGTGATGATCCGATTAAACTCTGCTGGTGCGACATTGATCCCAAAAGATATTCATCCGGTATGTGCCTTTGTGTGTTGACATGGTTTGAATTTCGCTAGATTAATCATCTACTGAAAGGTCTGATATGCTTTGAAAATGCCAAGACGACAGAAGTACCTGGAACCTCTTCGATCTTCTTGATTGGATAGTGGAACTCCATGAGTCTCTTATTTACCCCAATCTTATAATCAACACACAGTCATAATACTCCGTCAGCTTTTGGTATCACTACCAGTGGTGATCCCCAAATACTCTATTGAATCTTTTTTATGATTCCAGCAGATTCTAGTGAATCTAATTCTACTCGTTCGATTAATGCATAAGGTATTTCCCTTTCTCTGTTGTATATTTGTAGTATGTTGTATTGAATAATTCAATTCAATTCGACTTGAAGGTTTATAAATTAACATATCTTGGTAGGATATACGAGAAGGCAGACATGCCTACCGACGGTCTGTCTCGCAATTCGATCCCTCTTTCCGGGGCACCGACTTCTAGGTCAACAAGGAATCATGCTTAGCAAACGTAAGCACAGTACGAGGTCTGTGGTACTTTTTCCCTGAGTCAGGAGAAGTCCACGTGGAGTTGGAAGAGCCGTCACTTACTGTCTTTCGCCTAGTCAGATCCATATAGGACTTCACCACCTACTCGTTCGGTAAGTCCAGCCCAACGAATTCGGATATACTAGAATAAGCTAAAGTCATTTTTGAGTATCGCCAACATGTCTCTCTCCCACCATACTGTCATCTAGCTTCCCAGCAATCGTGTGGAGAAATAAAGATTAAATAGAGAGATCTCCGATATTGGCACTCGTAATTCGCCGCCGCTAATCGTGTACCTACTGTCAAGAAAAGTGACATTTATTCGAAAGTGTAGATCCCGAGTTCCGATCAACTTAACCTGTCAAATCTTTGAGTGATACAGTTCTTTGTTCTTTCTACTTTCTAGAAAATTCAAGAAGCTAACGACTTAATAGTGTTCTAAAATTGTGAATTTTCTTTACTTTTAGTACTTTGCATCGTTTAGGTTAACCTGTTTGGTAATCGGAATATAAAGTGTTAGGAGATTTTATAAGTGAGTATCACCTTAATCAATAATAATGTTTATATAAGTTAATTTCATTAGCAAGAAGGGCACAACAAAGCAATTGAGGGGCTTGGAAAAATTGTATCAAGAAGTGTAGTTAGTAATATTGTGAAATTTCCAGTTTGTGGCTCATTCTAAATATTATTTTACATAATTTCTACTGGCTAGCAAGAAGTCTGTATATATTTTCGTGGTTTGCTTCAGGAAACATTCACATAATACCACTATTACAATTTATTCTATCTCCCAATTGTGCCTACATTTACTATGCCAATAAAATTTTTAGCGTTTATTGTTGTATACTGTATAGTAGAACATTTTTATGTTTTAATCAATATTACAATCTTGTAGCATAAAGTTATGCCAGTACTCGTGATTCATTTGCTTGATTTTTGTTAGATTTCCATCAAACCAAGCATCAAAGGAAAAATGGTGCAACAGCTTGGCATTAGATGTCGAAGCAGTAAAAAGATCACATTTGGTATGTTCTGACCATTTTTCTGAAAGTGACTTTGTAACTAGGCCAGGCGGCAGGAAAGACCTTAAAGGTGGTGCTACACCAGCATTTGCCAGTACAAGTCGCCTACATATTTACCCTGAGTAAGTAATTCCGGATATGTTGGGATGGAACATGGTAGTAATAATTGTAAACTGTTTCAGACATGATGAAGACGACAAAGACAATATTGATGTTTCAGCACCTAAAAGGTAAAATGTTCAATTAAGAGCATAGCAGTTTTACTAATATATGGTTTTATTTATTTTAGAGCAAAACTTTCAGAAAGTGAATATGCGTCAACATCTATGACCAAAAGCAGCGTTTGGTGTGCACCAGCTAATGAGGATATCATGGTCAGTAGTAATGAGGAGCCCTTAGTTGAATCAGTTTCCGGTTCAATTACTACTACATTTCAACAGACACTGCAGCCTTCTCCAAAAACTAGCAAATCACCAGAATTGGATACCTCTTCTGAGAAAAAATTCGTTATAGCTATACAATTAGCAAGGTCTTCATCAATAACTTCCAGTAGTTCCAGTAATCCAAGAGAAAGGAGGAAAATGAAATATCAACAAATAGTAGGAGCAGTAGTTCCACAAAAGTAAGTTTACAATACTGTATATAATTCTGCTAAAACTGGCCACCTGTAGTATTACAGGCTTTTGCTAGTATCAGCATAGTGCAATGTATAAGGTGAATGTTGTGCAAATTTAATGTATTTATATCTAATAGTTTTTGATATTCACCAAAATTTTCATGACCTGTATCCCAAAACTTGTCAATAGTGGAGCCATGAACTATTAAGAATTTTTGGGCTAAATTTCTCTAAAAAAAATATGCCCCTAATGTTATGACATGGATTTAGTTAATACCTTTATATACTGTGTCAAATTGTTTATAAGTTAATAAATATAATACCATTATAACATCTAATTAATATTAATGTTTTCAGAAAGTTTCGTGGTAAACGCTATTTTGGTGATTGTACTACATCAGATATGGACAATCCAGCAAGAGCACATGTCAGTTGGAAAATTGCAAAGAAGACTGTCTCACAGCAACGGCGAAAAATAAAAAACTTACAAGCTTCTGTGAGGTTTTACAGAAAGAGAGTGAATTCTCTGAGAACATTAGTAAAGCATTTAAAAACTAAATTTGCTATTACAGAAAGTGCGGAATCTGTGATTACGGTAAGGTCCCACAATTTAGAAAATTAATTTAATTAATTTGTACTTTTTATACATATGCAATTGTGCATTTGCTGTCAGTAGTCAACTATCTATAATATGTAATAATTGTGCTCAAATTGTGGAGCAGAACTACAAGAATCTGAGGAGTTTCAGCAACTTGTCTCAGACATATCAAATATAGATTTTGTCAATTCCCCAGCATGGCATTTAACTAGTCTGGTATCTGATGTTGTCGGGTATATAGCAGGCTTTGTTGTACGCAGTCTTAAAAACTTTATTACCTGCGAATTGTGTCAGTCACTGTTAGAAGATGAGGAGTGCCATTCCCTTTTGCAAGTAAGGAAAACTTTTGGGAAACTGATTAAAGCTTCAAAATTTGTTATAGATATATGTAGAATCTGTGAAAAAATGTTGAGAGTGTTTATGTTAAATACGAATATGTTTTCAAAAAAAAATTTCTTAGATATACTTATAATTAAAGTCAAAAGAAATTTGCCACGCAACGTGGTTGATGCATTGGGTGATCATATAGCTGAAATGGGCCCACTTGATAGCCACTGTATGGATATGATAACAGTAATATGTAAAAAATATCTCACAGTACGAATACATCATGAGACAAAGAAAATTACTGCCACGGAATATAAAGTCCGCAGTGTATTAACAAAGCAAGTGCTATTTTCACATCAATGATATTTGATGTTTGAATATAGTGTGTTTTAAATCTAATTTTTATGTTTATTGATTATGTATTTAGTGAAAATAACACCATTTTTTTCTTAAATTCTCCCAAAAATTTTTAATGTTGTCATTTAAGAGGTGTTGTTATTTGTTAAGGCAGGTAATGTGTTATTTTACTAATCTAGATTACATATCCTCAGTAAAATATAATCTAAGGAACAATATCCCCGCATATGCAAATGTACTAAAATAATTAACATTAATTTTTATCTGTGGATAAGTGAAAATTGTTTATATTTATCCTCATAAATTAACATGTGGAGAATTACATTTTCTGCAAAACAAAATTTAACAATGTACTTTTTAATTTTATAATACATTGTCAGTATGAATAAGTTAAAATTGTTTATATTCTCATAAATTAACATGTTGAGAATTATATTTTCTGCAAAACAAAATTTAACAATATACTTTATAACTTTAATACATTGTCAGTATGTTTCCAGTTTTATATGATGTTTGGATATACTGCTTTTAGTTTTAGTTGAAATCTAATTTTCATATGCTCTGATATCTTTGTTATAATGTATTAAAATGGTCCTTTTTTCAGTGAAAATTATAAATACTTAAATATTGTCGTTGAAGAGGTTGCTTGTAATATCAAGGAAGGGCAACAGATTGATTAAATTATGTATTTATCTTTTTAATATCATAGATTAGATATCCCCCTAAAACATGTATTAAAGAATGTACTATTTTTATTTACTAGAATTTACAGGAACAATAAATTGTTAATATTTATTATTAATACGTCAACATTTTTAGAATTATATTTTCCGCAAGAATACTTTTCAACAATATACAATATACTTTCTCACATGAATAAGTTGACAATTTTTTATTTAAATAAAACGTTTACAATTTTACTAAAACTTTTCTTACTTGTATGTTCCCTATTCATATTGTTAGTTATATACCACCTTACATCGTGAAATCAAGAAAATCAACGAATATTTTGCTCCCATCTCATAGTCCGATTACTGCAAATGCTTCCTGACAATACGGATGAAATAAAAGCAAAAATGATGTAGTGGCGATATACCTACTGTACTTTAATATCAGTAGACAGAATAGAATAAAAGTATATAATCATGTTAAACATCTTTCGGAAGTTTTTGTTCATGAAATTTTCCATATAGGGCCCAACAATGGATTTTATATGAATATACTTATACAGATATGATTTGAAACCAAATTATAGGTTGATGTAGTGGTGAAAAAAGTGAAACTATTATTGTATTGCAATATAAATTAAATAATTGTGATCTAATAATGTCCTCGATAGAAACAAATCTTTTCACTGGTTAAGAATATATAAAAATATACTTAATTGCCCAGATGTAGATGAACAAAGTAATAAGCAGCTCATAATCTGCGCTTCAATATAGTTACTTGCACGCACACAGAAATCGGTGAATGGCAATCACCAAAAGAAGAAACGACCATACTATTATACAAATGTGGTCAGTAAGTGAATCAGTTTAATTGCCAAAATACCAGTCTTTTTCTGTAAAACATGGAAGAAACCCACATTTGTCATAAACATTCTTCTATGTCTACAGCTACACTGTTAATATTGGTTATAAAGTTTTTATTTTTGATGTTTCAATAGTTACGTACCTTACTGCCTTATAAATAGTACGCCCGTGGCGTGGGGTACCCTGGAAATCTGTTTAAAATACCCTATACAATACACGCCTATGCCGTGGGGTACTATTCCTCTATCCGTACTGGATTTCTACACGTCATGTTGGCGATACAAAATTCCGTAGTTACGAATAGACTGACTAACTAGTATATCCGAATTCGTTGGTCCAGCCAGTCTATATGTCCGAAGGGAAACACCATTGTTTGCATTAATTCGAGTCATATACATTTTACCTAGATTCCACACTCAAAATAATTAAAATATTTTTGATTTCTTTTTATTGTTGTTGAAATGATGTCTATAAAGTAATAAAGTAATTTTCCAGTCAAGTCAAGTCAAGTAGAACCATAATTCAGGTTAATTTTTGTTCTTAAGATCATATTTTTGAGATCAATTAGTTTCCTGTTTATTAGCTGATTAAATCCCATTAACCAGATTGAATTTAAATTGATTTATCAAGCTCTGTCCATCTAATTTATTATTTAATTTCATATAAATCAACGAAGAAATTATTTAAATTCAACGTATGTTAAAGTTTGCTTGTAGTATTGTAAAAGAAAGAAACCCGAAGCTGTAGGTAGCTTGCGTATGGGTAGTTTGGAGCATTGAATTGGCTCGTAGTTAGAACTCAGTTGTGTAGCAAAATTAAACGTAGTATTTGTGCAACAAGGGTTATTTATTCCTAGGGGTAAGGCAGTGCTGGACTTGTTCGCGTTTCGCGGAAAACGTTTGTTAGAAGGAGGGGAGGCTAGACAATCGGTACACTTTGTGACATGAGGGGGTAGGGGGAGAGAATCAGCGTGATGTCACACTTCTTTATTAAAAAATTGTTTACGTCTTCTATATTTTTTGAATTAGAGCGCGCGTTTTCTAATATATGGTTTTCGTTTTTATCGACTGGGCCATGAATTTGTCGATATGCACAACAGCGTTGCTTCTGGAATGCTCTTTTACATTGATTCTTATGAATGTCGATTGTGAATTCGTAGAACTAAAATCATAGTGAATGATTCAATCATTTGTTGATAATAAGAAGAGAAATTTATATAGGCAACGATTAATATTTTAAACGTTTTTTACGTCATTTATGGACGTCCCCTTATCGGAGATCCCTTAGAGGATATGATAGAGTATCAGATCTTTTGTCTTGGCCCGGGTTACCAGAGAGAGAGAGAGAGAGAGAGAGAGAACCTTTAATTATAAATCTTCTATCAATCATCGGCGTGATCGAGCGCGAATTCGATCACTGTTCCGTTTGTGCTAATTCATTCATTTCAACTCTTTTAAGAGAACCTGAAGGTTCTCCCTCGCTGGCGAAAGGGGTAGAACTAGCGACATTGATAATCGTCTCCCAGCTTCCCACTTGGGGTGAACCTGAATTAGACCTCTTTAAATTTATGCTATCATTCCCATAACCAGATTTCGGATCAATTTTATAATCGTGTGTTGATATGTACTAAATTTTGTCACTTTCTTATCCAATATACAGGGTGTCCTCGAACTGCGTGGCAAAAATAAAGCCGAAGATTCTTTGATTCGAAAAAAAGTTGATGAGCCTTTTTACTTTTGCCTCAAGTGTCTTGTTTACCCGGTAGAGGGCTTCAAAATTGCAAAAATAATTTTGTTTTTTCGGTATAACTTGAGAACATGATGAAGAACTTTTTCAACATATGCTTCTGCGTTGAAAGCCATAACTGTATATTCCTCCATCCATCCTGGTTTTACCGATTTTCGTGTACTTCTTCTCACACCACAAAATTGATTTGTTCCAAAATTTTCTTCACATTTTTCGTCAATATCAGATTCATGATAACTTTCTGTAGATTCACCTTCTGGTACAATAGTTTCATGAACATTATTTGAACTCTCATTTTGTGACTTCAATGGGCTCCGAATTTCCGAGCCTCGTTGAGAAACATCATTTAGGTAAAAATCTGCATCACCGTTAGAACCAATATTGTTTGTCTCATCAAACACAACATCACATCCTGAAATTATCTTGCCTTCATCAGGACACCACAATCTGTAACCATTTGGTCTATACCCAACGAAGAAACACCTTATTGACCTCGATTGGAATTTTCCTCTTATTAGCTCCTTTGGTACATGCAAGTAAGCAAGACATCCAAACACTCTGACACCTTTCAAATTTGGCTTCACACCAAACCACATTTCTGCTGGCGTTTTATTGTTGTTTAAAGCTCTGGTTGGACTTCGATTTACTAAATACACAGCTGCCAACACCGCCTCTGTCCAAAATGTCTTGTCTAACTTTGATTCCAATAGCATGCAGCGCGCTTTTTCAACTATAGTACGATTCATACGCTCCGCCAAGCCATTTTGTTCCGGCGTATACCTAATCGTGAATTCCAGTTGAATTCCACGAGCTTCACAAAACTGTTCTATTTCAGTTGTGATGTATTCTCGACCATTGTCACAACGAAAACGACTTATCTTTTTGTCAAAATGAGCTGTAGCCATTGCTTCATACACTTTAAAAAATCGTGATACTTCTGACTTTGACTTGGCTTTCATCATGTATGCAACCGTGAAATGCGTGTAGTCGTCAGTAAACACCAAGCAATATTTCTTCCCATCATACGACTCCGGGTTGATTGGCCCAAATACATCACTATGAACTAATTGTAGAGGACGCTTTGCTCGAATATGATTTTTGTTATGAGGTAAGCAAGTTTGTTTGCCATTTACACAAATCTGACAAACTTTCTGAAGTTCCAGTGAACATTTTTCCGATAGATCCATTCCTTCCGACATTTTCACAAGTTTTTCCAGACTCCGATAACCGATGTGACCTAATCGTTTATGCCACAACTCGGATGAATTTGCTTTTGCAGTATATAGTGCATTTTCTTCACAATTTTCTAACAACAGTTGATACAACTTTTCTTTTCTTTCTGCGACGGCTATCGCCTTATCATTGTTCAGTATTACACCTTTTCCTTTTTCAAAAATAATCCTGAGTCCATTCATTTCAAGTTTTCTGACAGATAACAAATTCAACTCAAGACCAGGAACAAAAAGTACTTGTGTAATTTTAATAGAAAACGTTTCATTTCCAACGAAATATCACCAACTTTTTCAGCCATCAAGAACTGACCAGACTTAGCACTTTTGATCCTTATAGGATTTCTCAAAGCAGAAACGTTTTTGAGATTAATTTCAGAACGTACCAAATGCTCAGATGCTCCTGAGTCTAAGAACCAAGCATTTTCGTCTTGATATGCTTCACTAGCAGCTGGAAAACTATATTCTTCATCACATTTTTCAGCAGATTTTATTTCAGCATCTTTGGACCACTTTTGTACATTCTTCTTGCGCAAACACTGATTTCTTTTGTGTCCAATTATACCGCAATTATAGCACTTTGGTTGAAAATGTCTTTGTGAACTTCCGTGCTTCGTAAATTTTGATACAAACGCTACTTGCTACGCCCCAGATATTTTCTTTCGTGAGCCTCTGTCTCGTTTCGTTTCTTCCTCCAATAGACGATTTTTAACAAACGACAGCTCCAGATCCTTGGCCGACAGCGTTTCCAAAGCTGTTACAACTGTATCATATTCTGTAGGCATTGTCAGTAAAAGATGACAAATAATATCATTTTCTTCCAGTGTAGCTCCCGTATCACGCAATTCCCGCATCAGCTTATCAAACTTAAGAAAATGATCTTCTAAAGAAGCTTCAGATGCATTAAACTTCATAAGAAGCAAGGTTTTTCTTAGCAACAATTGCAATACCCTTCCTTTCAAAAGTGTTACACAGCGAATTCCACATATCAAACGCAGTCCCACAATCTTTTACATACTCCAGATGAGTGTCTGCTATACGCTGTATAATCTGCGACTTGCACCGTCTGTCAAGTTTCTTGAGAACATCCAGTTCTTTTTGTTTTGCCTTCAGTACCTCTTCCGTATCCATCGAAGACATTTGAATTCTATCCAAATATGACTCACTAATCCATTGCTCAAGTTCAAGCTCTTCCAACAGGGTCCTCATTCGAAACTTCCAATTATTCCAGTTTTTTCCATCAAACAAGGGTACTCTGAATCGTTCCCGGTCTTCAGCCATAGCCATAACTTGAGCAGCGACGAATACACAATTTGTAATAATAAACAGCCAATAAAAAAAAACTTTTATACCAAACACTCTGGGCCCATAACCTGTTGTATGATGGGAAGAAATATTGCTTGGTGTTTACTGACGACTACACGCATTTCACGGTTGCATACATGATGAAAGCCAAGTCAGAAGTATCACGATTTTTTAAAGTGTATGAAGCAATGGCTACAGCTCATTTTGACAAAAAGATAAGTCGTTTTCGTTGTGACAATGGTCGAGAATACATCACAACTGAAATAGAACAGTTTTGTGAAGCTCGTGGAATTCAACTGGAATTCACGATTAGGTATACGCCGGAACAAAATGGCTTGGCGGAGCGTATGAATCGTACTATAGTTGAAAAAGCGCGCTGCATGCTATTGGAATCAAAGTTAGACAAGACATTTTGGACAGAGGCGGTGTTGGCAGCTGTGTATTTAGTAAATCGAAGTCCAACCAGAGCTTTAAACAACAATAAAACGCCAGCAGAAATGTGGTTTGGTGTGAAGCCAAATTTGAAAGGTGTCAGAGTGTTTGGATGTCTTGCTTACTTGCATGTACCAAAGGAGCTAATAAGAGGAAAATTCCAATCGAGGTCAATAAGGTGTTTCTTCGTTGGGTATAGACCAAATGGTTACAGATTGTGGTGTCCTGATGAAGGCAAGATAATTTCAGGATGTGATGTTGTGTTTGATGAGACAAACAATATTGGTTCTAACGGTGATGCAGATTTTTACCTAAATGATGTTTCTCAACGAGGCTCGGAAATTCGGAGCCCATTGAAGTCACAAAATGAGAGTTCAAATAATGTTCATGAAACTATTGTACCAGAAGGTGAATCTACAGAAAGTTATCATGAATCTGATATTGACGAAAAATGTGAAGAAAATTTTGGAACAAATCAATTTTGTGGTGTGTGAAGAAGTACACGAAAATCGGTAAAACCAGGATGGATGGAGGAATATACAGTTATGGCTTTCAACGCAGAAGCATATGTTGAAAATGTATCTGAAACCATCGCTGAAATTGAATATAGAGCAGACAAAGACCAATGGAATTCAGCGGTGGATGAAGAAATGAAGTCGATTAAGAAGAACAATACGTGGACTTTGACCAAATTACCTCCTGGAAGAAAAGCAATCAGTAATCGATGGGTTTTTAAGATTAAAAAAGATAAGAATGGTAACGTGAAGAAATACAAAGCTAGATTGGTGGTGAAAGGATGTTCCCAGAAACATGGTTTTGATTATAATGAGACATATTCACCTGTGGCTCGTTTGACAACGCTCAGAGTGTTTCTTTCAATAATAAATAAAAAAATTTTTTATGCGGTGCAACTTGATGTTAAAAATGCCTTTCGCAATCTTTTGTTCCAATTCTTTGGAACCAATTTTTGATGTCTCCAGTGCAATTGCTTTTGCTAAAATTTCATCAAACATTGTCTTTTGAGCCTAGCAATCGTCCCCTCATAGTTTTGTCGTTAATCCCCCTGATAAACTGGCCACGAAGGAAAATATCAGCAATTGAAATTTTGCAATCATATGGTGAGATAAACTCACAGTCTGTAATGCCAGTTCTATACATAGCAACAAATTCTGCTATTGACTATTGTTCAGTTTGATATTTCAGCAAAAACTGGCGCTAAACTACCAGTTTTATCAATTCATCATATTGAATTCGCTTGGTACCTTTGGAGCTGCTAACGCTGTAATCATGTTAAAGTTCTTGGCACCAATTGAATTGAGCTATTATAATTTTACACAGTATTCTTTGTTTGTTATTGTGCCTTTCATTCGTAAATAATTCTCTAATCTTTGCTTATAGTTACGAAAAGATTCTTGTTTCATAAACTTTGAAATTCGATAATAGAGCGAAATTAGTATTTCATGTTGTGATGAGTGTCCCATTTGTGCTTGATATCCAGTTCTAACTTGTAATATTTTTTGAACCATGAATTGTTCAAACTGTTTGAGATCCGTTTTTTTTTTCAGATTTTTTTGTAAGTGTATCACTTTGACGTTTCAAGTTAATTCTTATTTCTTTCATGGTTATCGCAACCTTCCTGAAGCACAGTCTTTTGCTAACACTGGAGGTTTTACATTTCTCGGTATTCCACCAGAATCTCTTTTGATCTTGAAAATCCATCTTGAAATGACTTCATCAGTTTGTGCCTTTACCATTTGTCATGTCGTGTTTTTGACCAATGCGTTGATCCTGGTGCACCAGTACAATGACCGCATCTTCTTCCAGGCATGGTCATGGTCCTTGTGATTCTGGGTGGAAATTCTGTATTCGAGTACTCTCAAAGATTCTTCCTTATGGGCTATTTATATGGATCGTATTCTTCTTCTTCTTATGTCTCGTCTCTCGTTCGTTATTTCCTCTCGATTTCCTAGGCTGGTATCTCCTGATTAGGCTCCGGAAGTGAACTTCGACTCCTCAAAGAAGACGTCCTTCGCATTCATTATTTTGCAATTTTTCATGTAGCATCTAATAGTTCGCTTGAAACTTTCCTTCGATCAAATCTTTATGAAATCTGAGAGCGAAACTCGTATCTTCCTTGAGTCTAGCTTCTCGTTGATAGTGCTGCTCGGATTTGTCCATCCAGGGCAAATGTGCGGCTGCGGTTGACGATGTTAATCGATGTCTAAACCGTTTCACGAATTTGAAATGTGACATTAACGAAAACGACTGATTTTGAAGTTGAAACGAGCGGTAGATTTTGCTTCATATAGATATTGAAATTATGTAAAACATCCGTCTTTGATTCCAAGGTTAGGCCTCTGTAAAATGGGTATAGTCATCGATGAACGTGGTAAAGTACTTCTTCCCGCCATGTGATACGATTGGCTGACTTTCACAAATTTTTATTCAGATTTGGTGAATGACAATTAGCTTGCGATGAGAAAGCATTAGAAGACAGGTTCAGTTTTACAATTATTTTCCCATTTGGATTCCTCAACAATGAGTCTTTTTAACTTAATTAACGTTCCTTGGGAGGAAACGTTTCGAGAGCAGTGACAACATTGTTATATTCTTTGGCCTTGTGACAATAAATGACGAATCATATCAGCTTTTTCTAGAGTCACTCTCATACCTACTTTTTTTAAATCTTTGCCCATACTATCAATTTTCAAATAATGATCAATTATGGTTTGTTCGAGGCATTATATTTCATAGGGAGAAGGAACTCACGGACTGGCAGTTGTCTACCCAATCTTTTTAGTTCGAATGTGCTTTATAGAGAAATCTACAAATCAAAAGCTTTATCATCCTTTGGATAATTTGCGATTGGCACTTCCGATGGGCTTCTGGATGTGCATCCTGTTCTTGAATCTTGCGACGTCTTCTGCTTTGTCATCCTGTTAAATTATTACTATTCCGGATGTCTCTTCTCAATTAATTAATTGAGTGTTTTCACATCAGAAGTGTCTCGTATCTGAATTTTCATTTTAAACGAAGTTATTTCCGTCGAACAGTGGGAATGATACTTTACAACTTCACTGATCGATTTTAGTTCGCGTATTCCAGTTTAAATGTTCAACCACAAACAGTCAGTAATTCAGTTATTCAATTGCCCATAGCCCGTTGAGGTATGAGTGCATACTGTAGTAGTGGTTTGGTCTAAATATTGAATACAATGCAGAAGTTTGAAAATCAATTTGTAGTCCGGCAAACTAATATATTAGAAATAAGTGTTGTAAAAGTGCCATTAGAGATGAATTATTATAAACGATGTCTTTCCAAGGTTTATGCATTATTTACTGCACTGCCAGGAAAGTATCGGAAATCTATTAAATCTACATTAGAAAAATGGATATGTACTTAACAGTCTAAATAAGAAATAATACGAACATTATTTAATAAGCTGACTATGAATGGAATGAAGGTCGTCAGTTGAACCTATCCATTATAAACTAAAGTAGACATAGTTATTACATTAAATTGCGAGTCGTCAACTAGTCACAGCACATGTATGTGTGTATCCACCATCATACTCACCGCTTGGTGCGTATTCATATCATACTCACCGCTTGGTGAGTATGAATAAACACCGTGTTGGTTGCCCCACCTCGCTCTCCTCTTTCTGCACCCTCACGATGTCGGGCGAACCACTGCTTTAGTAACGTTATAGACGATGCAGTGTATATTCATATTTAGTCTTGGTTGGACCATTAAAAGAACCGTGAGTCGTTATGTGCGCAATAATAATGTTATTGCTTCAGCTGACGGACTTCTCCCTCTATTAGTTTAGTTTAAGAGGTTTGTAAACTGAATGTTTGATCCCGAAGGTTTGACTTGTGGGATGTGTTTGGACATGCTACAGCTAAAAGTCGCCGAACCTACGGTTTGAACTAACTGCGTGGCGGAGCAAAATGTGATTTTTTGTTTGTTTCTTGCGTATATCTTGACCGTTGGTCGTAGAGACACGATTGTTGCATACGAAATTGAAGCTTATTAATATTATTGATATTGCAGTTCATAGATTAGAAGATGTTTTCTTAATGTTTGCAGTACCAGACTAGTAATCAGGGACAACGGTGCCACTATTTTACAACTTTCGGTACACATGAAATTGTCAGGTTTGGATTACGAAAATTAAGGGAGTCCGAACCAATTTCAGATACTATGACTAGGACAGCCGACTTATAAGGACGACTGTGTCTAGAAATAAGACCTTCAAACAAAATTGTGATCGGTATAGCTTAAACAGAAGGTATGAGGGATATTCACCCAACCAGGTGGTGTGGAGAAAGAATTACATTTTGTCAGATGCTTCCAATTATTTTTGAGGTAAGCCTGCTCCCTAATTTGTAGGACCGTTCTATCTAAATAAGAGAATTTCTCCTTGGACGTATGATTTGCGCGATGATGAGGAAAATCTTAAGAGAATATGTAACATTAAAAATTTGAGAGCACACCCTAACGATGACCAAGGTATTACCTGAGTTAAGTAATGATGGGGTAGGTTTTACCCATAGTCAAAGTATAAAGGTCTGTTGGAGCCTCCCTACCATCGTTTCTCGCGGTAGGTGACATCACCTTCTCCAATCACGGCCTTGCTCTCATCGGCTTGTCGCCGGCACGTAACAACATCATATTGCACTCGAATTTAAAAAAGAGTAGAAGGGAGGCTCCAACAGACCTTTATACCTTGACTATGGGTTTTACCTAAATACTGTTCAGCGATCAACTCTGTATGTTACCATGTAAGGATTATACTGTTCTATGACGTTCTGAAGGCAGGCATTTTCTGTTCCCTGTACGTCTTTTGAGTTTGAGTTTTAAACCCTTTAATAGAATTTTTTTCACCGGTTGAATTGGAATTAGTTGTGAATCGGATGTTACCACACATTTCGATCTTGTGTTTGAAATTCTCGATTGAGGTTATTTCCCATTTAGACTTATGGATGTAACCTCGCTATTCCGATTGTTGGCAAGGAGTCTAGAAAACCCAATGCTATAGAGGATTTTTTCTACGGGTGTAGAACCTTGGACGTATGAGTTTGACACTACGGTATATTCTTGGTGCATAGTGGGTTGTAGTCAACGTTGGTTCACATCCCTATTATACCTATATCTATCTACCAGGAAGTGTAAAGGTACCAAACATAGGGCCAGGCTTTCGGATAGTGGAATCATTATTGTAAAGGTTACCGAGAATTTTTCTATGTAGCTCAAATGTTTGTCAATTTCGTATTCCATGTCGAAAATTTATGTATTTATCTCATTAACATCCCCCTTTTCAATGATTTCAGGATCTCATATCCATATTTTAGTATATATTTATTGATTCGTTGTTATAATATTTCCAGTGTATGTTGAATTGATCTATTTGACAAACTAGTAAATATCAATTGATCCTTGTGCAAGTCTCTTATTTAGGATAATTCAACCTGGGGAATTTGGATGTTTGAATCACAGTAGGGAATAATTTATTATTGTCTGGTTATGAAACTCCCTGGCCTTTAAATTTACATCAATACATAATATCATGTGTGGTGTAGGTAAGTACCATTTTAAAATATTCAGGTTACATCATCGATTTCAAGAACCTCAACGTTAGAGAATAAATTAGAATAAAATGATTTTTTGAAAAACGATTTATACTTCCGGATCTACTGTGAGACAATACAACAGTAGTTATGACGTTTCACATCATGATTTTCACCAGTCAATAATTTAGATCAGGTATTATATTATGTTTAGGTAATAAACTATCAGAAAGTTCACACTGTGGATACACTACCTATAACACTATAAATATAAACACAAAATAATCACACTTAACCACTAAAAATCCACTTTTAGTGGATAAGGGTGATTGTTTCTTATTTCCTATGTTTGTGTAAATATTTCGAGTGGAGGTCTGAGATATATAATAAGTAAAAATGTTTACGTTTAAGTCAATTCCTGTTCCAGCCGAAGATGTGGAAGCGAAAACTTTTTAACTGGAGCTCTTTTTGGAATTCTTAGAAACATAGCTATATAAATTTTCATATCTTGATTCGCCGTGCTTCTGATATTCATCTATTGACATTATTCTACACAACTTATACAGATTCTCAACTATTCGAATCGTGAACGAACAATGCAGTGGCGGCTCCTCGAAGGAGGCTAAGGAAGCTCAGCCTCCTCAGCAATTTATCATTTATCTTAATGATCATTCTCCATTTTATTTCCTGTTTCTCAGATAATTTTTAAAATTTTACAATCATTTCCCTGTTCTCAGTAGTTATTTTTAATCTGGCAACAGTGCCCTGAGGCTAGACTCTCTATATATCTCAAACGCTGAGCATGTGTAAATCAGTGAAAATGGCAACACCCTCTGGAGGCTAGCCTGCGGCAGCCGCTCGCAATCTATGAAATACGACACGTGCGTTCTGCCGACTGCTGAGTAGGTCAGTCAGTGCTTGTTTATGTGTTGTCACGCCACGCGAAGTAAGGTTAGATTGTTGTCTGTTGTAAATTTAAAATGAGTGTTAGTGAGTTAGTTGCTGCCTTTTAGAAAATCCATTTAGTGGATTAACATATGAAAAAGTGTTTTTTGAGTTATTAACAAAGAGTTCTTTGGTTATTAAAAGTTAAAATGAGTAGTGATTAGTTGCTGAAAAGATTAGTGATGACAGATATGTTTCAAAATCGATCATTTGATACTGATAATTGTCAAAAATATTTATGGTTAACGGGATCTGAGGTACACAATAAATTATATTACTGGTATTGCTTGCTATTTACATCTGATACAACTCCATGTTGGGGGCACTCGGGTTATGATGATTTGAAAAATTTAGCTCGTGGTATAGACAGACATGAAAAATCGCAGGAACATATTACATCGAGTATTAAGTTTAAATTAACCGGTAAACAGAATATTGTTGAAGGAGGAAAACATATAATTTAGTAGACAAGAAACTACATTATAAACACTTTTTTTATGAAAGTGTAGATACTATTAAAGGTCAAATTGAGATTCGATTTTCCGATTTACATGAATTGAAGTTTTTTGTATAACTTAGTTCTAAAATATAAATTTTTTGATAAAATAGCACTGCACAATGAATTATGCGTTATATACTAGGATAAAGATATTTTAGGCCAGTACGACATTCACGCCGATATGATAAAATATATGATAGACAATGATTTGCAACAAGTTTTACCTCAGTTTTATGAACTATTTTGTTTGACAGTCACCATTCCTGTCACGTCGGCATCGGTGGAGAGATCATTTTCTACTCTCAAACGAATTAAAACTTACATGCCAAATACAATGGGCCAAAATCGTTTATACAATGTTATTTCAATATCTATTGAAAAAGATTTAGTAAAACACTTAAAACAAAATGATACATTTTATGATAATATTATTTATCATTTTTCGCAAACTAAAGACCGTAGAATTCCGTTAATATATAAAAAAGTTAATAAAATTAATAAAAAAAAACAAAATATGAACAATTCCAAAAAAAAAGAAAAAATATTAAAAATCCAAAAAAAGTAAAAGACAAAAAACGAACAAACAATTTTTTGCCAAGAGAAACTCTATACCTCCACTTTGGTTCTTGCTGGGTAACAACTAATTTTGTCACTGAACGGTCGCTGTGCAAAGGTTAAAAGGCTGTGAATAGAGTATATTTTTACAAAAACGTTTTATGTCCAGCCTCCTCTCTCAAAAATTCACGAGCCGCCACTGGAACAATGCTAATGTATTTTTCGAACGACATTATAAGTGCTACTAAATTAGCCTATCCAAAATCCGCTTAACAAGTTTCTTATCAGGGGAATTAAGTGGCGCACAGCCTTTGTACAGATGTATCCACATAAGATTAGTCTAGTCAAATATTGCTCAGATTGCGCAGTTCTTCCAACATAAATTTGTATTCGAGACTTGATTTCACAATCAATTTGTTTTCTACAGCAGGGCAGGCAGTTTTACGTTATGTCATTTGAGAGAGGTAAGGATATTAATAAAGAATGAACTTTTCCGATTTGGTTTAAATTAGGATTAGGTTATAAAAAATTTCGGTATATGAAACTTACATTCACAGTGATAATGGCATTTTCAGAAAATCTGTAGGTCCCTTAAATGATGATAATTATCTATAAATCTAGATAAAACGAATTTATTCTAAAGTTGCAACTGTGAATTTTATTATAAATTTCGTGCATTCGAAATTCAAAATCTTTACTTTGAGTCCATCTTTGATGAGGATGCCGCTACCGGTATATTGGTACTCATCTTGTGACATCAAACCTCTGTGCTAAGTTTTAATTTACCTACCATTTTACTGTAACATATCCTTAGATCTCGCAAACAGCCCGCTGTATTTAAAACATAAATGACCCTTTTTTGTCGAGAATGTCCATCATCTTTTGATGATGACTTTAATGACCTCCGAGTCATAGAAAGATTTTTAATATGTTGTTGTAAACGTCAAAATGGAGAGATTGAAACAAATAAGTTGGTTAGTATTTTTGAAACAGAAACCATGTCATTTTTGCCTAATTTTACTGGAATAGTGATATTTCTGTACTTCATGCATAGTTCACTAAACAATCTGCTCCTGCCTCCTTGATCAATGAACATGTGAGCATCATGAAATAGATTAATAAATGAGAATCTGAAACATAAAATTGAATTGAAGAAGTCCCCTTTCACTGAATGTAACATCGTTCATTCATTTTCAAATACCATAACATCGAATTTCATCAGAAGCTAGTAATTCACGGCACCTATTTAGTGCTTGCCTTGGCTGCAGTCACTTCCTCGTCAGAATCGGACAGGAACACTGAGTTATTTTTACATCTCCAAGACCCTTGACAAATTTCTCATCAAAATGACTTTACCTTAAACTAACACGATCGCTGAGTCATCTCGAAAACTGTAACTATGACTGGGAAATGGGTTAACCCATCTTTTCATGCTGCCGCTCGATTCGAGCAATACAACTGGTCACGTGACATAGCAACGATAAATCTCAAATTTAGCGATAAATTCGAGCGTTCTATCCGTCATTTGCTAAAGAAAACATCTGATAAACTTGCACTTACAATAACTTGTACCAAGTTGTTCAAGTCTTGTACTTGGAAGCATTCAAGTTTCGATATGTTCGGGAACTTCCACTAGAACACTCTCTTTTGTAAGATTGCTGTTTGTATTAAAAAATTGGTTTACTTTCGAAAATTTGTTAAAAAATTGGTTTTAAATTTGCATGCAGGTTCATTACTCAAATTTTTTTGCACTTTCCAAATAAGTAGACACATATGTCGAGTTTCAGACCAGCATATACGGTCCCCACTTCCAGCCTGGCTGGCGATATGCATCATGTATGTGTATATACGGGTTGTTTGTAAAGAGTGTTTCTTCGTGAAGGTACAGGTTGTTTGTAAATATGTGTCATAACGTCATTCTCGATGAGTTGTCACGGCGTCTGTCACGTGTCCTGTAAATGGTGGAGGTGCCATGACTGTCATTGTGCCTGTGACGTCTATGAACTGTCATGGCTGCTACACCGCGTTTGAGTTGTCTGTTACGTGTTTAAACTGTCATGGCGTATATCAAGTGTTCAGTCATTGAACTATCATGGCGTCTGCGACGTGTTTGGATCGTCAGTCACGTGTTCGAAGTCGTCTGTCACGTGCTCGAGACGTCTGTCACATGTTCGAGTCGTCTGTCTAATGCTCGGTTCATCTGTCACGTGTTCGAACCTTCATAGCATCCTTGAACTGTCAAACATTGAAAGATTGTTTCTTGTCGACTCTAGCATCATCGTCAGCGTGAAACCAGAAATTAATTTTATAGTCGGCACTTCATTAAACTGGAAGTGGAACCGGAAGTATTGATTTTATTGCATATTCGGAATCTACGTAATGTGCTGGACAATAATATATTATTTTTATAGTGAAAGGCTCAGCCGATCTAATATAAGAGAAAAACGTCAATTTTGTTGCAACTATAGCTCTATAATCTAATATGACAGATATAAATGTGAAAAACGTAGAAACTGTTGCAACTCATGCTTCATATGCACTTTAATGAGAGGGCTCGACTCGTAGAGTATAAAATGCCACATACCAGACTATGAGCTGTCAACTGTCATGATACCTGGGAAACATCTTATGTCATAACAATTACGCCCTCTGCCTGAGTGATAGTCAATGTATGAGATGTCAGGTGGTCAATCTATGATCTGTGACATACATAACTGCCATTGAGCTGTCAATCAATCTCTCGAAGTTTACGTTCCTCAGTTCTTAGACGCTCTTCCTCGGCTTGTCCTTTTACCGTCAACACTAAAGATTTCAACTCGTTTATTGAATGTATCAATTGGTTATTTTGTGATTTCAACAATTCCGTGGAATTTTGTTCATTGAATTTTTCGTAACTCGAAAACTTTGGTTGTAAGCTTTCGCATCAATAATGCTTCGAAATCAATTGGATCCAAAACACCCTTTATAATGTGATATTTATTCAAACTCTTGGTTCAGTTGTAAATTCCAGAATAAATCGTTTCTCCCATCGTTCCTCAAATCGAGTCCAAATTTTAGACACACTTCATTAACATAATTTGATGAAATTATTGGTAGCCACATTAGAATCACGAACACGTGTTGTTAGGTGGTAAAACATTTTCACATTGAACATTTTCTCAAATGATTCCCCCTTTCATAGTTGAGGCCGCGTATAGGGGGGGGTTACTCTGAGTTTGAATCGTTCTCATTGGTCAGCGTAGCTATAGCAATGGTGATGATGTAATGTTTCAATGGAATTCATTTGCCGATGACCTGGAATGATGGAATCATCATGATATTTTCAAACAGAATTATCAGTATGTCTGTGGAAGAATTCACACGTGAATTGAACAAATTCTGTGTAAAAGTAAGAGCACTGAGTAGAGATTACGAAGACAAAAATATCGCTTTGATATAGTTGAACAGTCTATGGATTGATAGAAGAGACCGTATAAAAATAAAACCTATACCACACCAGACAGTACCATCATCCATATCACCCGATGAAGAAATTTATAAAATTCTCGCTATTTTGTACACGATTTTATCATCTTTATCTGTATTAATATTGAAAATGTTCGTAAACTATGATCACCAGGCGATAACGTCACTTACTGTTCCACTGAATTTTTGCTGGGAGGAACCGGCGACCATAGTTCACGAACTGTGATCCACAGGCGATGACGCTACTATCCGTTTCAATAAATGTTCACTAGGAGCAACCGACAACCATAATCATTTCAATGTATTTTGCTGGTGGCAGCCGGCCACCAGAGTTTACAAACGATGATTGCCGGCCGATAACATTAACACCACGCGTTTGTGAAATGAAATATAAAAATGTTAATAATGACATTTATTTGAAACAATGAGTATTAATTTTGGCAGAATAACATTTAGGACACAAATAACAAGATTTATTTGATAAAAAATACGTATGTATGATGATATATGCAGTTCATCACTTGGTTCGTCACACTAAATTCCGAACTGATGCGGTAATGAAGGAATACTCCATAATACGATCGTTAATAATGATGAAATAAGTACGGTTGTTTTTAGGTAAATTCAGGAAACTTTCCATCTCCAGTTTTACTTCAAGTATTGATTACTTTATAGCATCGTTTTGTTTCGAACAATCGATCATAAAAAGCGTTTTTGTCTTAAAAGTTGTGTAGTCAATCATCGACTCGTTTATCATTTTATTCAAAAAAGATTTCGAAATTCGTGGTACATCTGGTACGCTTCCACATATTGTTGCTCGTTGAAATTCAATTTCATTGCTTCATATAGATAGCACTGAATTCAACTATGATTTCATAATTATCAAGTTTATATTATCGAAATATTTGCTATGCTCAGTATGATTATCCTTTCTGTCCGTTTGTAAAGAAGAATTACATGTCTGGGGGGTTCCAAATTCATTGATGCTTTAACTGTCCAAATGTTTTTATTGCTCTCCTTCAAATACAGATTCTCACGCAGATCCCATCTTTGGAAAGTAATCAATATAGGCTTCTCAGCACTCAAATTCTCCAACATTTGGAATTCAACTATCAACGCTTATCGTCTTTACATTTATTTTCGCGCCTGTTCTATTAATATAGCAATCGTTATCGTCTCGAGATCTTATCAATCGTACCTTATATTCAACATTCAAATCTTTAGTATAGTCGATAAAGTACCATATGTATAATGATTTCTTGTCCACGAAAATGTATCCCTCTACCAATCTGATCTAAAATATTTAGTATGATGTTATCGAAGGATGTCTTGTTGATGACCGGTAGGTAAATAAGGTCTTTAGGTTATATATCAATGGAAAAACCAGAGGGTACAAGAGGCGAAAACTCGTATATCGTAAGAGCTAACTTATAATATGCCCCTGCGGTTGAGTTACACTCCACTCTAACAGTTTGAACTTTTATTATGTTTATGGGCTGGTCAGATACATGCTGTACGCCAGGTGTGAATTTCGTTTTGCTGAATCGGTTATACTATCATTCGGGATAAAATTCACTTCAAAATCACCGTTCAGCTCTGTGTATAAAGGGTTGTCATTAGATTTTATTGATAATTTCCGGTTGCGTTCTTCTTGCTTCACTCCTAGTCCAAAAACTGCTTTTTGTATGATTTATTGAATTTTCTAATAAGCGAATGTATAATGATCACCTGTAATAAATTTCTACATTATTCGCTTCATAATTTATCTATGAATTTGACTTCAGAAAAATACCTCTACCAAATTTCTCTTCTTTGTTCAAGTAAGGATAAGGTGTCATTTATCGCGTCAGATAATTTTTTTAAATCCAATGTTGGTTTTTGTAAAAGTTGGCTTAAGGGTAAAGTTATAATCATTATATCTATTGTGGAACTCAAGACTATGATTATAGTACCACAGGGTACTATAAAGTTTTGATGAAAATTTTCGCACTTTTCCTGAGTTATTATCAGTCCAGTAAGATATTTCTACTACAAGGTATGAAGGAGTTGTGTCTTTCTACCCATCTGGTCTCGCAAAGGCTCACGAGCTGCTTGCCGACAACAGAGGTCAGAAATTTCATTGTCAGATTGTTTAATAATCAAATAACTTCCTTAACAAATGCTACGGTATTACGAATGCACTGTATCTTAGATGATTATGAAATCGCATTGTTCAAAGTATGTAGGTAATGTGCTTAGCATTACATGCAACTTTCTGGAATTTCGTACTGTGTCTTAAAATTGATAAACTTTCTTAAGAAATAGTGACACCTGTATTTAAAATATGTTTTGCTAATGGGAAAAGTTTTCTTTATACGAATTAATAATAAGATTCTTGACCCAGTATGAATTATATATAAAAATTCTCGGGAAATAGTGTGACCTATAATTGATTAGATTGTGATGGAACCTATACTGGAATCTCTAAACAATATTTACAAAAAAGAATGTACGGCCATAAATATAGCACAAGAAATAACAACTTAGAAAATTCCACCGCCCTTGCTAAGCATTGCTTTGATTATAACCATCAATTTGATTACAAAAATGTTAATATCTTAACTAAGGAAACCAATTATTATAAAAGATCTATCCTGGAGATGATTCACATAAAACGGGACCCCAAATCTGTAAATCATAGGGTAGACACACAAAATCTAAGTCATATTTATACTAATTTGATTAAATACTCTCTTGCAAATTCTTACATACGTCTTTATAAGTGTAGAAAATGTTTTTAGGAAGAATTCGTAATAGTTATTTCCCAGTACAGGTCTGAAACCGTTCTTAAGGGCCTTGTCATAAATCCTACACATCTGGTTTCGAAAGTAGATACTTGACAAATAACTTCGTTCTTCTCATTTGTTGTGAGAATACCAATCAATATGCACTGATATATTTTAATAATATTACTGAATAGCGGATTCTTACTACAAAAAAATAATTTTTATACATTAATTCTGACGATACAATTTCGATTATTCGTGGTTCTGTTCGTTTCGACGGCGTGGGCTCTTTTAATTGAAGTTAAATTGTGCGATTTGGACGCTTGTGCTATAATTAGTAAACCCCCTTTTTGGACATAGTGAGTCTTCTGATGATGGTCGTGAGACCGAAACGTACGTAACGACGAATAGTTAAAACAAAGTGTTATTGTGACCTATTTCCCGAGAATTTTTATATATAATTTATACGAATTGAAATGTTTCTACTAGTTTGACCCACATAGCATTTTGAACACGACTCGCAATATATTTTGTGAATTCTAGATTTGTCGAAATCAGGAACTGAACATCCATCAGTATCAATTCCTATACAGTGATCAAAATTTAAGCCAAGATCAGTGAGAGATTTTACAACTATGTCAGCTAAGTTATTTCCAGTTAACTCATATTCTCGTATACATTACATATCGTTTGAAGATGACACGCTATTGTCGAAACTAAAGTAACAATTTATTTATATAATATATGTGATAAAAACAAAGTAAAAGTGTTTTGTTTTATTATATCAATATGATAAATTATTACAAAATAACGGCTTCCGCTATTGAATTTTTATATTCTCGTGATTCTTGATCTTCACTTGCACCACTACTTTGTTAAGAGAGTCAGAAGTATCAATAAATTTGATAAAATCTTCCCTCGCCTATTTCCATCTGAATGTCCTGACAACTATCACAATTAGCTCGATATGAGCTAGGTCTGTAGTTTCATAAAATATAATTAACCAATATCGAGCTTTCTTGATTTCTTCAATAAGGTGTGAAGTGACTTCTTCACCACAACAGTTTTATTAGTTGATTTTGTGTAGTGTTACTAATGTGGCACGAGACGATGTATTTTTCGAATGAAATTCCAATATTTGGTCACCAGACTGAATTCGAAAATTCAGGAGAGTGCGAAAGTTGCCTTCGTTGAATATTTGAGATTGCTCAGACAGTTTTCCATCATCCCTGTGACCTCTAAGGGAAATGTTTTGCGTACCAAGAAACATAATATTTTGAATTATAGGATGCAATCCAGCTTGATTTTCTTTGACTTGTCGCATTCTTTACGATTATATTAGGTTCATCACTTCCATTTGAGGTTCACGATAAGTCCCTAAGAAAAGTTTTGCACATTCTTTATGGTACTCGTTTCTGTTATGCGTCTCAATATATCCATATTTAGATGTTAAATCTTTGAATTTCGTGTTGATTTTCTGACAATGGATCTTGAAAATTTGATAACAGATTTCATTCGAAATATTAATCTTGAATATTTACAGATTCTGAGGCACATGTGTTACATGGTGACGTGCCTCCATATGAACCTTCAGAAGAAGGGATTGGGTTTGAAATATTCCGTTCGATGTCTATTCACAAAGGAAAAGTTGCACAGGTATTATTTGATTTTATGAAATTTCATTCTTACACTATCTTCGAGTTTATTTCAACGATAACTATGTTGAGTACCACGAATGTATTGTGTAACTGTGTATTAGATTGCTTCGTGATTTTGTTCGTTCCTAAATGGTGATCCATTTTACTTAGTTTTAGTTGTTTGCATCTTGGAACTTTGAGTTTTTACTGTTTGTATCGAAACATATGACAAATTCATCATGGCCCCATATACTTAAGGGTGATATTGAATTAAAAAAACTAGTATTTAGCGATGAAGATGACATCACGGCTACTGATAATAATGTACGCTATCGGGAGATATGTTTCACTCAAAATTTTTATCAATATTATGTTAATACATTTTATTTACAAATTTTTATATATTTATTTTATACATATTTGAGATATTTTGAATTATCGCTTTCTCTTGTCTATTTAATTTAACCTCAAAAGATATCTATAACATTGACATTGTGAGATTTCTGATTCAATGTAGAAAACATTGAAATGTAAAACAAAGAATCCCTAATTCCGTAGGATTATCATACCTATTTAGACATTAAAAATAACAGAATAGTATCTCAGGCAGTTGATTATATATTTTTTGGCTTCCGTTTATCAATTAAAATCGAATTTCATATTCTATTCAGAATATAAATTCTATTCAGAATATGAATTCTGAAGTTTGATTTAGATCACCGTTCAATTCACTTTCTCTATGGTTTTATTTGTAAAAGATATTGATATAACTTAGATCATGGTCGGTACAATATTCTGAAATAAAATATGACCTGAATAGCTACATATTCCATGTTGGATTATCGTTCAAGTGCTGATATCAATATCACATGTAGGAATATATTTTGAATTCTGATGTAACTCAAATCGAGATATGAATTTTCGATGATAACGTACCAATAACAATGGTGCTTTTGGGAATCAGTTTTTGGCTTGAACTATCTGTATATCTTTTCATGAGTGTATATAATTAGGAGTAATTTGCATATGTCGCAATCCACTTTCCGTAGAATTTCAACATAAAATGTTCAATTGTCATGCCGTTACGTGAAGTGAGGAAATTATCTGAAACTGTATGGTTTAAATGGGAAACAGTAGAATTATCAGATGGCTTTATATCTCTTATTTGTAAACTGAAAATACTCAATTTGACTGCAACACAAAGTGTTGTGTTCGTCTAATCTACTCTGTGTACATTTTTCACATCCGTATACCTACTTCAAAATTCAGCATTGAGAGGAGATCTTAGAAGTTACAATGACTGTAAAAATATTCAGTGCAATGTGTATATCGGAGCCACACATTGTGATGCGTATATTTAGATGTATACTGACGAGGCGGGAAATGAGCATAACCTGAAATTTTTAAGCGAGTATTTCAATAGTATTCTACAACCATGTGCCGTGAATGTTTTATAATCCATATGGTTGTACTAAAACGAATTTAAAATTTCAATCAGGATTGTCAGAATGACAGTATCATTAAATCTTTTGAATATTCGCTGAAAGTGACACCTTTACATTCTCTCTGTGAAATTGAACTATGATCAATCGATCACTTCGTCATTTGGTTCAATGAAAAAAAATTCCATTTCAACATCTGAAGACCACTTAAAACGGGGCTACCGCATCCAACAACAATACATCAGATTACAGCAAAATTTCAAATCCATTCTATTAATTTAAATGGCGCGATCATCTTTAGTTTCTACACACTCGTACGAAATTTGCAGGTTGAAATAATCCGGTTTCAAATTAGGGCTCAAGTGGTAGAACTTCGCCCTAAGGTTCATATACAAGTCAACTAGTTTTTCTTTTTTTTTCTTTTGTGCTATTTACTTGCATATTCTATGTATAATTTCTTGTGTGAATAAACACGTATTATTATTATTATTATTATTATTATTTAATCTGAAAGCACCAAAGCAATGGGAAAATTGATTCCAAGCAAATTCATAAAAAGTACTACAAAAATAATGTGCTAAAATTATGGAGATCCATGGGATGAACTGAATAAGTTATAGTAGATAAATAAGTAATAATATGTTATTATTTGTCGTTCTTGTTGTTGTGATGTGTTATCTGAGTGTATCATTTGTTGATCTTGCACTTGTTGTTTCATTCAATTATGAATGTAATAAGGATATTACAGGATTTGAAAAATGAGTATTACAACTTAATTCATGGACATAATATACAGGTAGGGAAAGTGAACTTAGCTAGCCGAAATTTAAGCACAATACACCACGTCTCGGTCAATGGATACATTTTCGCAGCTGTGATTGGTTGAGATCGAACGCAGGTACGGTTTACCAAACTTGATGGAAACCGGGTGCACTATGCCGCGGATAAACGCGTAAATATAAAATGAAACGCGATACTTTGATTGTAACTGGAATTCGTACTTAATAATGTACTGTACCATGTGATTTTCATTTTTTAACACGTTCCCTGTCATATCGGTCTATCGGACTGTAACTGCTCAAAATTGTGACTGCTCAAAACGTTGGGCGTCAATTTGCAACTACCCTAAACTCTCAAAATTCAATATTGTAAGGGTTACTATTTACAGTTACTAAAGGATAAACTAAGTTCTATTTCATCACTTGGTTGCCGACAGCTACAGTGGAGATGGTCGTAGGTTATATTTTAGATGTAAAAAAAAATTAGGGCGCCAGAGTATTTTAACCAAGCAATGAATTTGTATATACCTAGGGGATGCAAATACTCAAGTCCCCTTAAATTACCATGAAAGAAAGAAAATAAAAGACCTATACCCAGAATGATTGAAATTCACTTTGAGATATTAATATTGAAATAATTTGAGACAGAACCTATATTAATGAGGTATGAAGCGAATGAATAGCAAATATGGATGAAGTGGCGGATCCAGCGAGGGGCAATGAGGGCAATTGCCAGGACTGAGAATTTTTAAATTTTTAAAATTATTTACAAAATAATTAATATAAATATATGCATTTATACAATATAACATAAATAGTACATGATGGTCATCATGTATTTGCTTTGTGCTACCTCTATGCTCTAAAAAAGTTTTAAAAGGCTAGCAATATATTATTCAGTACGCTCACGCCTCACCCCCACGCAGATTCCGATTTGGATTCGTCCGCTGAGCGCTGCATAGACTACGGAGTGGAGAACGAGTAGGAAACACACTGAACAGTGAACACTGAGCCGACTGAGCGGGAGCGCCATAAGTAAGAGAGTGAAAGTATTATATTTTTCTCGCACACTAAACCCTAAATAAGCCGCGCAAGCATCTTTGCAGTTTGTCTTTCATTTGTACTATCAAATAATCAAATTGTGCGAAAAGTTGATCAGTCTTATAACGTACGTTATCTTTGACACACTCATTCTAGTATTATTACAAGTTTATATTCTTATGAACAGTGAAGAACAGTTTCAGAGGTAAGTATAATACGTTTATTTTGAGGTACTTGTCTTACACGTGACCTTGAAATTTTGAAAAAATTTCGCCTTCGGCGCGCTACTTTGGGCTCGGTACGCTCGCAATGGGCATCTTGCTAAACCTATGTTTATCTTAGTTACAACACTGATTGCCCTTACTGAAAATCCAGTCTGGATCCGCCCCTGGGATGAAGTTAATTACTTTTAAATCAATAACACAATGAACAGTTGAATTTACACAATATACGATTCTCAATGATTATTAACAAATGTTACATAAAACCAAAATCGATAACCTGACTTGAGAGCTGGATGTTGTACTTGCTTGATGATGTTTAATTACTCTACTTCATGTAGGGGTCCCTGCCACAATTGCGATATCGTTTCCACGACTGTACTTCACAAATAAATCTTCCACAGTAGATTCAAGCCAACCCTCAACACACTTCTTGTTGAATTTTCGACAACGTGGACAAAAAAGGAAAAAGAAGGAGAAGTAGAACTAGAAGTAGAATCCTCTAACACGATAGGGTTTTCCTTCAAATAAGACAACTTTTACTTCCGTTCTCAGCCTATCACGTCGAAAACTAGGTATAGATCCCCGAAGGTATATCGATTACCCTATTAATCACAATGATTCCAATCCAAATCGGTAATTGATGTTTTTGTTTTCAACGGGAGAAATATTCCCATAATTTGGTTCCAAACACGCTTGGTATCACCTCCCTGTTGAATAACCTAGAAATCGACTTTTCACTCGAACGAATTTTACAGAAGTAACATTTTCTCTTTCTTTCCGGTGTCTCACAGAACACCCTCGAAATAGAAGCGGTAACTAACAACGAACAACCATGACCTTTAGAATGTAGGTAAGGCCCATGACTTTTAGAATATACGGATCATGACTCTTAGAATATACCGAATATACGGTCTAGCATAGCTGACGTCACAGGAGTTAACCGATTGTCCTACAGCGGCCATTTCTAAGCCGTAAAGTGGAATTTACACGTTACAGGACCTAGAATACAAATGTCCCACGCGCCAATTAAGCCTATAAGACCGACATGATTTAAAGTTCCAAGCGCACGGCGCTTCAATAAAATTCAAAAGTTTCACTTATCATTCTTCAGTAATTAATAAATTCCATAGTTTGTTTTCTAAATTCACAACCGGTTTATAGATAGCTAAAACACCGTTTAGGCAACACTTTTGACAAAGTTTCCGGTTTCGACAAATCCGGGATTTACTAAATCAATTGCGAGTCGTGTTCAAAATGCTATGTGGGTCAAACTAGAAGGAACATTTTAAAGCACAAATTGAAGAAATAAATGAATCAATTATGAATCAAAATGATATTATGGATAAAAACGATAAAGTTGAAGTGAAAATACTTAAAAAATCAAGAAAAAGTGATTATTGCTTTGCAATTGTAGAATGTAATGGTACTGCTTATAGGAAACTAATGCAAGCCAAAAAAATTAATATAAAATATAACAGATGTCCTGTTTACGAAAATCTAAGTGTCCCAAGATGTTTTAAATGTGCTGGTTTTAACCACAAAGTTAGTGACTGCAAGAAAAATCAGGTATGTGGTAAATGTACCCAAAACCATTCCACTGAAACTTGTACAAATCAAAATGTGAAGTGTATAAACTGTGCTAATTATAACGAGAAAAATAGAGCTGAATTAAATGTAAATCATGATGCATATGACATTAATTGTACAGTCTACAAGAAGCATTTAGAAGTCCTAAAAGAGAAGATTGATTATAGATCATGTTAAATATATCATTTAATTATTTACCTAATTTTTTTTCAAATGGATAGGAGTACTTTTGATATACTAGATAATTATAATAATTATGATTGCAAAATATACAGTTCAATCCATGAATATATTGACTCGAGTGATGGTACTAGTGATATTAATATCATTCATTTTAATATCAGAAGTCTGTCCCATAATTTCGATGAACTTCTTGTTTATCTTGAAAGTATTGAACAAAAGTTTGACGTTATTATATTATCCGAAACCTTTAATATAGAAAATATATGTGATTTCACAATTGAAAATTATTCTCTGTTTTATAATGAAAGCAAATTAAACAAAAATGACGGAACAGTAATCTACGTAAATCAATCTTTAAACCCAACAAGTGAAACTATTATAATAAATGAAACAAAATTTTTGAATGTAAAATTTAATAAATGTCATAACTCTGTAGGAATAATTGGAATTTACAGATTACCGTCTACATCAGAAGACAATTTTTGTCACAATCTCAATAACTTATTGCATAATTATCAATTCAATGATATCAACATATTTGGTGGAGATATTAACATAGATTTACTAAAACTAAATATCCCACAAACTTTTGAATATTTAAACGTATTAGCCGAACATGGGTATTTTCAACTAATAACGCAACCTACCAGAGAAAGTAATGGGAAAAATCTTGTCTAGATCACTTTTTTGTAAAATTGCACATTCAAAATCACTATAATGTAACTTCATCAATACTAAAATCCAGCTTAACTGATCATTATTCAACTATAGTAAATATAACTATCCCCACAAAGAATAACACCGCAAAAAAACCGCTAAATTGCATCAATAGTGTAAATAAACTAAACCATAACAAACTAAACCAATTACTAAGCCTGGAGAATTGGGACTGTGTATACAGTAGCCAAGACTCAAATGTATGCACTGAAAAATTTATCAATAAAATGTCATACTACATAAAAGTTTGCACTAAAACATTTAATAACAAAATCAAGTTTCATAAAATCAAACCCTGGATAACACAAGGTGTCATAATTTCAATAAAGCATAGAGATGCTCTAAAATCAATAGCTGTTAGAGAAAACACGAATATGTCATGGTCTAATTTTAGAAATTATCGGAACCTTTTAAGTAAATTAATAAGAAAATTAAAAATCAACTATTACAAAAATATAATTTATTCAGAAAAATATAATTTAAAAAAAATGTGGGACACTGTTCAAACAATTACAAATAACAAACTAAATAAAACTGATCAAATTAAACTCATAAAAGATGAAGGAATTGAAATGAAGAATGACGGTGATATTGCCAATTGTTTCAATAAATATTTCTCCTGTGTAGGAAAAATTCTCGCTAATAAGATATTAGATAAAAACATAACATACAATACATTAACAAACATTAAATCACAATTCCTTATTTCTAACGCCAGCCAATGAGGAAGAAATCACAAAGCACATAAATGATCTGAAACCTAAATCTGCCCCAGGAATAGACAATATTCAAGCTTCAATAATCAAAAGACATTTTATGTACTGCGTCAAACCAATTTTGCATATAGTGAATACTATCTTAGGTAGTGGAAATTTTCCTAATATTCTAAAGAAAACCATTATAGTACCTATTCTGAAAAATGGGTCACATTGTGATAAAAGTAATTACCGGCCAATTTCATTAACCACTAGTTTAAGTAAAATCACTGAAAAATGTATAAAATTACGATTGACTTCTTTTCTTAACAGCAATAATATACTAAACACATCACAGTATGGCTTCAAGCAAAATATGAGCACTGAAGACGCGATAAATGAAGTCACTCATTATGTAATAAATTCCATAAATAATAGGAATAAGTGCATGGGGATATTCCTAGATTTGACCAAGGCCTTCGATACGGTGTCACACCAAATTCTACTAGAAAAACTCGAATCTGTAGGTGTAAGAGGAACAGCACTTTCTTTAATGAAATCTTACATCACAAATCGTTCACAACAAGTTCGCATCCGAAATACCTACAGTGATGAGGCCCTGGTGGAATTTGGTGTGCCACAAGGCACACTGTTAGGTCCACTACTAGTCATTATTTATCTAAATGATATTTTTGAACTGAACATAAACGCAAAGATAATCTATTACGCAGACGACACTGTGTTACTGATAGAGGCCGAAAACTGGGAAATGGCGTATAAATATGCTCAAAAAGACATAACTATGATAAATAACTGGCTTGATAGAAACCTTCTAACTTTGAATATTACAAAATCCTCTTTTATTACTTTTAGCATAACTAACCTGAATACACCACAAGAAAATTTTATAAAATTACATGACTATAAATGCAATACTTATACTACATGTAATTGTGACAAATTAAATAGATCTGAAAATGTGAAATATTTAGGAATCATTATTGACAGACACCTCAAATGGGACAAACACATAAAGTATATCATTAATAAAATTAGGAAATGCATTCATAAATTTAAAGAATTGAAAAACATACTCAAACTTAAAGATCTAAAAATAATATATAAATCATTAATTGAGTCGATTATAAATTATGGAATAGCCTTTTACGGAGTGGCAAACACAACAATTTTAAACCAATTAAGTATAACGCAGAAATATATTATTAAAATCATTATGTCTAAGCCGAGAATATATTCAACAAACCTTTTATTTACTGAGAGTGAACTATTTGATGTTAAATACCTTTTTGTTAAGGCAGTAATTAAATTTATGCATAAAAAAAGTGTGTACCATATGACAATGGTACAATGGGCACAATGTTCATACAAGATTCAACTTTAATAATTTATATATTTCTCAAATGAAACACACTTCTTTTAGTCAGCGACATATCAGTTATCTGGGTCCTAAATTGTACAATTTAATACCCAGCAAATACAAAAACAAAAGTTATAAGAATTTAATAATAATTTTGGACCCATGGATAAGAAAAAATGAACTAATAATTGAGTCATGTCTTAGCAAAATTTAATACTCCTAGTATCATTTCTTATCAAATTTCATAAATTATATATAAATTTAATTTTTAACAAATGAAAAGTAAACGATTTACCATCAATTATATTTTTGTAGTAATTATCTAGTATTTTTGTACTTGTTTGATATCATTATTATTATTTTTGTAATGTTATTTCAATTTAATTCAATTTAGTTGTTAATTTTCCCTTTCCTTTTCTCTCTCTCTATAACTTCAGCTTTAGATTAGATTAGCTACTTTATTGTTGTCAGGGTAAGTAGAAGTAAATAAATTACAAACACAAACCTACTTGTATAGGATTAGCTGTAATTTGTTTACCAGTGAATTTTTATTATATTATAGAAGTGACACATCATTTAATACACATACATATGTATGTACATAAATATGTCGTAAAACAAATTTTGTATACCCCTGTACACCAATAAAGATATATTATTATTAAAAAATAAAAAAAAAAAAACTCGTTATAAGGAACATTTTGCACATATAAAGAAAAATAATGCGGAAAAATCAGCGGTAGCCGAACATATTTTAAATACAGGTCACACCATTTCTCAAGAAAGTTTATCACTTTATAAACACAGTACAGACAAATTTCTAGTTAATTTAGAAGAGATGGAAATGTGTAAGCGGAAAAGCAATTTACTAAGTTTCGATTTATCTCCAGCTGAGGCTAACCCATTGTTTACATTATTATCCCCAAATAGTATTTAAGCAGGCACATTTTGGTTTTTAATTTAGTTTACTCTGATGATGGTTACTTGGTAGCCGAAAGGCCCTGAGTACTTTAGTAGTATTTTAGTGGATAAGGATGATTATTTCTTATTGATAGTGATAAAATAATACGTTCATCTAAATTAATGATTCTGTTATCAGTCGAATGTGAATTTATTCAATTCAATTTCCTGGCGCTTATTATAAATTATACTAGTACTCTGGAGATTTAATTTTAACAAATGTCTTACAGTACTTGAAAAGTCACAAATATTTATTAACTTAATTTCAAATGCTTTTCAAAGCCGAATTCCATTAGAATACAACGACTCGACTACTCGAAGCGGCCTGAGTTGGTGAGTTTCTACGTGATAGCCTTCTATTCTAGTAGGTTATGCTTGAGGGTGGATAAACTATGGTATAGTTGCTTATTTTAAAATTAAGGGAAAATATTATAATAAATCACAAATATATTTTAAATGAATATGTATCTATAATAAGTTAAATTTATGTAATTTTAAAACTGTTGTTTCACAATCACACACAAGTGTCAAGTGCGACACTTAAGTGATCATTTATGTTTATTCTGTCCATTGTACATTTTTGTTTACTGTAAATTTGAAATTTTAATGAGAAATAAACATTATTATTATTATTATTATTATTATAGTCGTGTACATTAATTAATCTTTTTTTTTAATATTTGATAGTTTACATTTTGAGAACGGGTTGCTGAAATATAACATATATATGTAAGTTCGAAATTATAAGAAAAAGTTCTTTTCACATATGAGATGATCCAAAAATGTACAACATTTTAAAATTTGTCAGTTGCCGTAATAATTTTGTATTTTGGACAACATTTCTGAAGATTCGAAGAAAAATATAGAACTGTTTTATTAAAATTATTTTATAACTTTTCAAATAACCGTTGGTGAGATAAACGGGAAAACTCTGTATAAACATATTTTATTTCAAAAATGAAAAAAATTTAACTCGGTATATTGACATTAGAACACCACTGACTCTAAACCTACACATTAGGTATTAAATTAGAGGATATCCAAAATCCACGGTATATGCCATAGACATAAATAGTAGGGAAGAACTTATTCAGATAATAGAAAATGATTCTTTTGTAAAGAGAAATAATCTAGATGTGATCAGAAACGAATAGAAGATAATGGTGGTCATTTCGAGACATTGTCGTAATTCTATATATATATATATATATATTGAATTACATTTCTCGTGCTTTTCCAAAATAAATTTGAGAAAATCAAATATATGGGTTTTCTTTCCAGGGTTGTTGGAAATCAGTTATATTACAAATGAACATTACACTGTAGAAAAATTCCAAAATAAACTGTTATTATAAAATAAAAGAAAACACACCATGGTTTGCTATACAGTGGCTTCTTCAGGTGGACACTATTACTTAAACTTACAACAGTATTACTAGATATTTATATATAAAGAGAAAATGACCAAGTGAGCTGTCATAATGATTGGGGATTCAGATTGTTTACAGTTAATTTATGGATTACAAGAATACAGATGGTATTACACTAAAGGATTAAAATCAAATAATTTGTTTGCGACCGGTGGTTTATTTGGGGAGAGATTATTCAGTGTAGTGTTTATTTATTATTTGATTTTTCGCAAAAGGTAAAATTACATTCATCTAAATTAACATGCCTTATAGGAAATGACGGACTTAAGTGGTCTCATATTGATTCTATTATCAGTCATATAAGAATTCATTCAGTTCAATTTCGTGATATCGTAGAGCAATTTTCATTCATAACTTAATAAAATTAATAAAAGTACGTCCGACTCCATTTTGTCAAGTGGTCTTAACCCACATTTTGAAATTCTTTGTAGCAAAATCGTGGAAAATACTACATCAATGAATTTGATTGTTTGTCCTTTTTCAATATGGAATCACATTTGAGAAAATCAGATATACGGGTATTGCTTTCAGGGTTGAAATTATTGTGAATTTTTGGCGAAGCCGGACTTGGATATTTTTGACACATTGGTTCATTCAAAGAGTTATTTATGACACGTATGCCAAATGTTAAGAAAATGTGTAGTGTGGTTCTCAAGTTGAGTACAGAAACAAATGAACAACATCGGTGAAAGTCCGTTTTGAAGAGTGGGTTATTTACAATCACTTTACTTTTATTCACAGTGAAATGAATACACCATGTATAGTTACTAGAGTATAAATCCGTGTTTTATTGTCATTTTACCATCTCAATTGAAATTTATTTTCTTGCCACCTCTGAATCTGAGTATGAAATTTGTTTCACACTATACTGCTCTATTTTTGTAGTATGTGATTGATACGAAGGAAGTGGACTCGTATGAAGATTTGAGGATTCGTAGTATTAGGACATCTTTATATTTGTTGAAGGAAGGCGTCACACAAGACGATCTTATATGTTTATGCAGTCACAACCACATAAACAGTTGCGTACCATTTATTGCATCTGCACTAATCGGATCAAAGTTCACCGCATTCGAACCAAGCGAATCAGAAACAGATATTGCGGATCACTTATATTTCTTGAAGCCCAGAATAATATTTGTCGAAAATGTGGAAGACAAAATCGAAAGATGTATGGAAAAGGCCCAATGGAAATACAACATTATCGTTTTTGGAAAAACCTCCAAGAATACTCCATTTTCCAGTTTAATGAAACCAGTGGAAGGCGAAGAATTATTCAAGCCAGTGCCTCTGAAGAGTAACAAGGAAACAGCGTATATCTTTCTCAGTAGCGGAACAACGGGAAAACCTAAAGGAATATGTGGCAATCATTATGGATTATTGGGACAAACTGTGAACATGATTTACTGTTGGAAACTTGCTAATTCTATTGACTTGAGTAATTATAGCATCAAGTTCTATTATGATGATCAAAATGTTATAATGGCATATACATCACTATATTGGATTTCCGGAGCAAACTTCACTTTAGCAGCCATTTTAACTGGATCAGCAAGAATTGTTGCTGCAGAATTCGAGGCTAACGAAGCATGGAAGATAATCGAAGAGTATAAGGTAAGAAATCTTGTCCAATGATTGGAATGATTTATTTGATTATATATTTTTTTATTGTTGCTAGCTATTTGGAACTTTGTTGACAAGAATCGTATTTTTGTATAGTCAAACAGATTGTAATAGCTATTTGGTACTAATAATTTTCCGATATAGCAGGCATCCAAATCATTTGTGAATTCATTGTACCGATTTTAGAGAAATTGACATTGATTAACATTTACTGGAGAAATTGATAAATTTATTGAAAAATTGTGTATATAGTATGATGACAATAATAGTTTTAGTTAACGTTCTAATTCCCTTTTTTGATTTGTCCTTTTTATGTAACTCTTGATCTGATATATTCCTTCAAAATTCCCTTAAACTCTTGTGGGGCAATACTAAAATTGACCACCCGATATGAGTCATATGGGAGGAATAATTCAACTCATAGTCAAAGCAAACATGGTTAGATGGTGTGATCAGAAGTTTCATGAAGGATACCTCACGTGAAGAAGAAGAAAAAAACGTGATTTATGTTTGATGCCAATCACTTCTCGCTCAGACTATTAACCTATTGGAAGTTATTTGGGATCTCAAATATAATCATATTTTCAGAATCAAATATTAATAATTAAATAATATAAGAATATATGATTGAAGAAAATAGATCTGATCGCAAGGTGCCATTTTGGAAGATATTTATTTGGTTCACTGCAAAATGAGGGCCTGTTTATAGGATAAGCTCAGGATCATTATTACGAGCGATAGTATGTTCATCTTTTTGTATCACAGTTTCCAAAATTTTGTAAAAACAGTCAGCTAACTTTGAAAATGTCAGAACTCAACATGATAAACATTCTTCTGCTTTATAACTTCTCTCAGTAATCATACCTTTACCTGAACATCACTGATACAACGGAAATCATGATTTTTATGCCAAATTCGATTCACCATCTTCTTTAATCTTGTTTGTTTATGTTGCATTACCCCTATAGAAAATTTGACTTTCACATCTGTTTTTGGAATATTTCAGCCATTGCTGGATGAGGCTATGAAAACAATTCGCTCTTCTTTATGTAACTGAACAAATGCGTACTGTTTTAAATTCTTCGAAGTATCTAACGAATCATGTTGTAGGTAAATCACGTATATGCGCCTCTTCGCAGTGTTGTTGACATTTATGCTACTAGAAAGAACCGAAATACTAGTTCAGTACGATTGGTATTGACAGGAGGAGGTACAGTCACAGAAAAAAACATGGAACAACTGAGAGAGTCATTCCCGACATCACTTTTGATTCAAGGATATGGACAAACAGAAGTTACTGGTGTTGTTACTACATTTGACGTCAATAAACCAGAAGATATTATGCTACAGAATAAGCATCCAGTATCTTGCGGAAGACCATTCCCAGGCCAGTCATATAGGGTAAGCTGAAAAACTATTGAGAAAAAACTAAATTCCGAATTGTGAAATTTAAGCTATTTTTGTTGAACAGTAAAATGTGAATAGAACGCAAATTCACACTTTGAGAAAAATATTTATAAGGTATTGTTACAGGTGATATTCTTCAAATCAGTCATATTACGAAGATAGTATTTCTCGAATTTTCTTACTAACGGTGACATAAGCAATGAGGCATTTCCATTAATATACTAGGGTAAGGTTGAAAGCCCCTGAAAAATAAAACAAAATGGCGCCACAATCGAGAATCCCATGTGACATTTGTGATGTATCATCTTTAACTAGAACGCATTAAAGTTTTCAGACTGAAATGTCATTCAGTTCTGTTTTCACACCCATCGAAAGCAAACAACCTTGAATAAACATTACTTATTGCTTAGAGAAAACAATACGCAAACCAAAGCATCGCTTGTTAAATATTATGAGGACTCTTCACCATCGATTGGAACGATTCACAAGTGGCTTACTGATTTTTGTTTTGTGGTAGTAGGATCACTAAGAACGCCGAACGTTCTGATCGTCCATTTGAGGCTACAACGCCAGAAATCGTCGAATTTTACATAAAAGTTTGAATATGAGATCTCTCAGATGGTGCCGCATTTTCTCTCTGTTGACAATAACCGCGACCGTGTGTGTTTGGCGATGTAGCGTGATAAGAAGGATTTTTGTGCCGTTTCGTAACAGTGGACGAAACATGGATTCATCACAACACACCAGAGACAGGCCCGCCGCTAGCTGTTTCGTCGCCCGCGTGCAATACCGATTATGTCGCCCTACGACTACTTACTCTGAGTTTTGTCAAAAAAAGGATAAATAATGTTTTCTCTGGGGAAAAATAACTTAACGAAGATGAAACATTTATTTTAAATAATTAAGTACTTCTTATTTTTGTTTACAAAAATTTAACTCTTCTTGCCTTTACATTTGCGAAATCTTCTATCAACTTTCTTGTAAAAGTATCCAAACTGTCTAAAATTTCATGTTCAATTGAAACTATAGCTAAATAACTTAGTCTTTGCTGAAGCATTGTTGATCTTAAATAGTTTTTGATAATTTTTAGTTTTGGAAAGGATCTTTCACCAGATGCAACTGAAACCGGCAGTATTCAGTGTTCCTTTGCACTTCTGTTTTATACTGACGGATGATTGAATTATAATTACACTAGACAAGTTTAAATATCAATAATTGAGCCGAAACCCACCTCAAAAGAACTATTAACAAAATAATTGCAATTTAATGTACCATCGTTACTAATTATCTACCATAGCACTGTTCTAATGCGTACAAGTATCTAGGTACCTAACTTACCAATTGAGAAGGAAGCGCAAAGGGGATTCCCCTAACTTCACCAGTCCTGTTTTTCATAGAATGATAGACGACGTTTGGTAATGCATCTTAGTCTTAACGGATGCCAATAGATGGCGGTTTTAACATCATTCGATCGGATTTTTTTCTATGCTATGACATATTTTCTTATCCCCTCAACGAACACGCCTCGCGCGTCCCAAGGACAGGACAGGCTAAAGGACATCAATTGCTTTATTATCCTTTTTGGGGGGTTTGGTAAAAAAAAATCAATATTTTAATATGAGCTACTTTGGGGTTACGGAAACTATATATTTTTAGAATCTGCATTAAATTTCCCTCATTTTGATGTATAATTAACAACAGCCCCCCTAGTAATTGAAATAAGAGAATTTACCAAAAAAATAGATTTTTTTACCTCATAAAAAATTGTTGTTTGCTCCGTGATTGCTCCGCCACCTTGTAATCTCTTGCACTCAATTATGATTATGAAAAATGACAAAAAATTATGAAATGCCTATTGGTCGCGCGACCGGCTAGCCCGCTGCGGGCTAGGCGCCCCAAGTTGGTATCCTATGCGCGCCCTCTGCGTAGGAGTCGACCGGCCAGGGGTGCAATGACTTGAATTAGGTATGAGTCGCTCGATTTGCCGCCCCCTGGGCGTGTCGCCCGTGTGCGGTGCACGCTTTGCACCCCCGCTTACGGCGGCCCTGACCAGAGACCAAAGAACAGTCGAAACAGTGGACTTGTCCTGACGAATCGAAGCAGCAAAATGCCAAAGTGGGTTCATCGACCAACAAAGTCATGGCGACAGTTTTCTTGGGATGCACACGGTATCGTCCGTATCGATTGAAAGGGACAAAACGATCATCGTCGTATATTAAACAGAGCTGTTGGATCTATTCGACGACGATTTACAGCGAAAGAGACCGAATTTGGCAAAGAAGAAAGTGTTCTTCCACCAAGACAACGCACCGGTGCACACGTTCACAGTCCCAATGGCAAAATTGCACGAACTGCGCTGAGAATTGGTTCGTTATCCACCATATTCTCCAGATTTCGCCTCCTGCAATCTTTATCTATTTCAAATTTGAAGAAATGGCTCGGCGGAAAGAGACTTACCTCCAAGGATGATGTCATGTCCTGGAAATCGTATCATTTGGAAAGGATCGGAAAATTAGTAAACGTTGGACGAAGTGTATCGGGCTACAAGCAGATTATGTTGAGAAAAAAAAAGGTTTGACCAAATAAATCATTCCTTGCTTAATATTTCAGGAACTCCTCACCTTGCCCTCGTATATAGGTATCTATAACATAGAGCCCACTATGCCGTCATATCAGATTTATTTTTTTATAATAATGTAAACTCTGAACATAAGGTAGATAACACTTTATAATCCATCCAGATTATGAATGTATAAGTTATTTTTGTTTCTAATTCTTATATTAAATTCTTCCAGATGTCAGAATTCTTCCAAATCTTAGCTCTCAACAGATTTGATATCATTGATGCACGATTACCGAATAATTTTTTCAACTTCCTAATCTTGGGAATAGTGATGTTTCAATATTTTATCCCTCAAAATGTTTCTGCACTGATAATAGATTACTAAATTAGGAAATTCAGCAGGATTTAATTCCAAGAAATGATTTTTTATTCCATAAACTTATTCTTATTTTCAAATGTTACGATCTCTTGGGAAGTGTTGTTTAATTAAGATCATTTGAATTTCTTCAGAAATTCTGAAGCTATATCATGATTTGGAATTCACTTCTTCGATGTATTAGTGTTACGATTGATATTTCGAACATTCTGTCCACCATTGACGGGAATACTTACTCACCAACTAGATCTTTATGTTGGACAAAATGGGAAGTGATAGCTTTGACAATCACGAAACTCATCCAGAATGCTACAACAATACCGGTGTGAACTTTGCGGCTAAAATATAACAGGCAGAATTACGGAAACACCCGGATCAAAAAGCAGTGTTGCGACGTTGCCAGATTTCCTATTGTGTATTAACTATTGACGAACCATATTTCGTTCTGATGATAATGTCCCAGGAAGCTCCCCTTGATTATTCATTAGTTCAGCTGCTAAGAGAATGGAGAGACGTTCCAACTTAGATGTCTGCAAGAATATACTTGTTGATGTAACGAATCATTTAAATATCACTTTATTTAGTTTAAAAGCGGAAAAAGGGTCAAAAAGCATCCTTTTATTATTGATTTATCTACTGGAACAACGAAAAGAGGTTTCAACTTAGGCGTTTGCAGAAAATAACGAGTGCGTTTTCACCCCACATCCCCATTTCAAGTGAATGTGGTGACTTTTAAATGATGCGTTATATCAAGAAAAACATTTCTTCAAACTTCCCAGATGAAATCTCTCTTCGTTCTCCCAGCATCTAAATTAATTATAGTCAAAGGGTGCTTTTCAGTTCTTCATCCCCATATTAAGTGAATGTGGTGGCTTATGAATGATTCGTTATATCAAAAAGAGCTTCAAAGATGCAACCTTCCTCCGTTTCCCCAGCAACTAAACTATTAAATAATCAAAGTGTGCTTTTTAACCCATTATTCCCATTTCAGGGGAATGCTATGACTTTCAAATGATTTAATATATGAACAAGTATATTTCTGCAAATTTCTGAGCGAAAATCTCTCTGCGTCATTTTCCATAAATTCGAAAATTGTATCAGAGTTTCCAAAAGGGCATGTATAGTTCTAGAAATATAGCAATCACATTCTGGGAGCCCTGGAACTATAGCCAGAAAAACTGACTTTTGTGGCACCAACTTGATTTACCTCCGCCTTTTTTCGAAAAATGAGTTCTGAGGGGTTATTTCGTCATGGAGATCACAGCAGTTCTTGATAGTTTAGAACAATAGCTATTATTTAACTTTTTCGCATTTCCGCTCCACGGAATTTTTGTAATATTTCATTCGCTGGTTCTAAGCAGAGCTCTGAGTAGCACCAGAAGAGTTCTATCATAGTCAATTCAGGACTATTGAGAAAATAGTATATTGTACAACAAGTGAGAAAAACGTCATATTTCTCACGAGCGCAAATCAAGCGAGTGAGAAATATGTCGTTTTCTCACGAATTGTACACGAATTGTACTTTTTCTACGGATGCGTTGTTTTCAAGTATTGAAAATTGAAATACATATACAATAATACTTGTATGTCATTAACTCATTTTTATATTTTATTTAAAATAGTAATTTATAGTTATATTTGAACTATTTTGTAAAGTAATTCCTGGTAGGTTGTTTTGTTTCAACATGTTTTCGGTAATTGAAATATTAGCTGCGGTCGAAGTTGAAGTTGATGGGGAAACGTACTGAGCTTCCACAGCATTGTTCTGTTCAGGTTCTAATGGCACTGGAGGCTGAATGGATTCTACTATACTTTTTGAAAATTTCATTTTGTTAGCTATGGAGTTGTCGATATAAGATTCAGCAACATTGCTGGATTTCCAACCCCCATGGCGTTTTAAAGTTAAAAGATCTGCCCCTGCATTAACTAAAATAGTCGCAGATGACCTTCGAAAACAGTGGCCAGTATATAATTCAGGGTTCGGTAATTGCAAAAATTTCTCTATTTCTTTCGCCATGGTGCCAAATTTATTTATCCCCACAGGCTGTTTCGTACATTTGCTATTTTTGTAATTTAAAAAAAAACGTGTTTCATTTGTGCGTGGTCGAAGCTTCACATATTTTTTGTAAATTTGGTAGAATTCTCCTGTGACTGTGAAATTTCTAGAAACCTTGGTTTTAGTATCGGGTAATTTTATTAAAAGGGCCGAATTAAGATCTTCCATGTCATCAATTTTTAATTTTCGAAGTTCATCACAACGGCATGCCCCTGTAAGGCCAATAGCTAAAGCAGCCTGAAATCAAAACCAAACATTCATTTTCCGATAACATTTTAAAAACTTTCTATTCATACCTTTATCAGCAAATACTTTTCATCAGGTGCATCTTTTAAAAATTGTTGAATTTCCTCAGAAGTTAATGTTTTTGACTGTTTTGGAACATATTTTTCAGATTTGCGTTTTAAAAATGCACGTACGTATTTTGATATATCAACACATTAAGGTACTCCTTAGCATCGAGTACTGAGACCATAATGTTGATGATTTCAATCTTCTTGACAACTCTTCAAAATAAACTAACAAGGTATTTTCGGAACAAGAATTTATCTTGGCTTTCATTTTCCAGTCCATAAAGTTTCTGTAAGCGATTTCATATTTTTCTCTTGATGTGCTTGGTAGCAAATTATTGCAAACATCTATTGCTTTCTGAATAATTTCTGGAGGTGTATTTTCTGACTCTAAATCATCGTATTCCATTATATTCAATATTTAATGAATCTGAACTGTTTATATTATAACAAATAACAATAAAACTATTTTCGTTGGGTAAGTTGACAGCAATAATTATGCCGTGCTTAGGTTTTGTTGTTATAGAAACGCCAACAATGGGTTACTTGGATATTGCACGCGAATCGTCGGCGTAGCGTTGTCAACGTGGAGAACGTGACATATCAATCTGACATGTAACAATTCATGACTGACTTGGGTTATCGTGATAACAGTGAGAAATTATTTCTCACTGTGAGAAATTATTTCTCACTGTATTGGCGGATATTTCTCACTACGTGAGAAATCTTTCGTTTTGAACCTATGAAAGCGATGAGAGAAGTGGCACATTGTATAGCATCCGTAGAAAAAATATTTTTCCAGGAGTTTCGAATGTGGATTATGATAGAACTCTTTTGGCGCCACTCGCAACTCTAATTGGAACTACCGAAAAAGATATGTTCGAAATTTAAAGCGAAGAAATTGTTAATAATATTCGGAAAGTTGCTTAATGGAAAATATGTTCAAAATTTGAAAAAAGGTGAAAAATCAAAGAAATTGAAAAATTCTTTTTTTATGAGTTCTGATTCCGAATTTTAATAAAATTCTTCTATCGCTACTCAGAGCTCTATTTGTATCTCTAGAAGGAGATATGTACGGAATATGAACAATAAAATTGTTCATAACAATCGCAAAATTGTTTTTAAAATTATGGATTTTGAATCTGGCGCTACTCAGAATGTTCAACAATACTCGAAGATGTAATTTCCCTGTCACCTCATGAACACAAAAATTTAATCCAGAAGTTTCATTCAGGATGTCTACGTTTGTTCTCTCTGAGCTAAAATGTAACGAGTGGAATGTAGAATAAATTTTCCATGCTCTAGAAGTCTTCATCATTTTTATTGAATACAGAATTAATTGAATAATACCATAAAACTAGGTGCTCAAATTATATTGTTGATGGAAACGAATATCACATGTAATTCAGATAATTTCGTAGGACACTCAAAACCCGAGAATACCACTCACAAATGAGAGCTGGGCCATACCTATCAACAAAAAAACTGCTTTCACTCCATTCAGTAGTTGCTCAATTGTTTAATATCTATTACAAAAATTATCCCGATAATCAGATCATGATAAAGTATATGCCTAGTACTGAGAATAACCGTGGTTCCGCTGGCATTTTTAATGACATGGATATATTCTTGTGTTTAAGGTAGTGGATACAGAATCTGAGCAAACAGTAGGACCTACAGAGCCCGGAGAACTCAGAGTTAAGAGTAGATATATCATGAATGGATTCCACAATACAGATTCTTCTGATCAGTTTGATGCTGAAGGCTGGTTTAAAACGGGAGATATGGTACGCTATGATGAAAATGGCTGCTTTTATCATCTGGACCGAATTAAAAATGTTATCAAGTATCGTTTATATAATGTCATGACTCCAACTATCGAAGCAGTCCTGTCACAACATCCTGCAGTCTCAGAATCGTTTGTCTTCGGATATCCACACGAGAAAGATTGTGAGCATCCTATGGGAGTGGTCGTTTTGAAAACATCTCATTCAAACGTTACTGCTGAGGAGTTATGTGAATTCGTGAATAAAGAAATGACGGACAAATATAAACTACGTGCAGGGATTAAGATAATCAAGAAAATGTTACATACCCCCAATGGCAAAATCAAGAAATTTGGCATGAAACAGTTGATAATCAGGGGCGAACTTTGAAGATGTTATGGCAGTGGTTTCCAAACTTGATGTTACTACGCCTCCCTTAAAAATATTTAATCATTTGGCCCCCCCCCCCTGAAAATTTCATAATATAAAAACACCAGCATTTTTACTCTTATAAAATTTATTCATACAAACTAATGGAAAACGATATTTAATTATTGTTTTTAATGAGATGGATGTGCTTGTCTATTAGCACAAAGTTTATCAAATCTTGGTGTTTGTGACGATATAGCTACTCGTAGCTCTTTTTCTACAACTAAACGAAATCGATATTTGGATTTCATTGCAGCCAAGGCAGAAAATCCCGTTTCGCATAAATATGATGTTGCGAACGGCAGCAGTATCAAAGCTTTGTTTGACAAAGTGTTATATTCTGTATGAAGATTCAACCAGAATTGAACCAGAGATACAGTCTGAAATTTATGTTTTAATGTAGTATCACAAGATAATTCAATCAATTTTTCTTTTTCAATACTTGTCAATCCAAATTCATCATCTTCTTCATCGATGAATGGATTCTGTATCCACGCAAACTTTGTGAAATCAAGATCACCACAATAATTCGAAAATTGAAGCAACAAGCCATTCAAGTGTTCCACAAAGAGATTTTTGTTTGCTTCTATGTTATCTCGGGCGCATAAATTTAAACGTGGAAACATGTCAATCTTATTTTTTTGCAAATTTGATTTCCATAGCTCCACTTTTTTGATGAATGCTTTCACTTTGTCTTTTTGTATAAGCAAATGCATTTGCGGTCCTTGCATTGATTTATTAAGAACACTCAATTTTTCAAAAATGTCAACCAAATATGTAAGTTTAACAATAAAATTATCATCCCTAAACATATTGCCGTCTTCATTATGATTTTCCTTCAGAAACATAGCAATTTCTTCTTTGAGTTCAAGTACCCTTTGAATCACTTTTGCACGAGATAGCCAGCGCACTTCACAATAGTACAGAAGTGAAGTGTAATTAGCTCGCATATCTCCACGCAGTTTTGCGAACAACCTTGCTTTTAATGGACTGTTTTTTATGTAATTTATAACTTTCGTTACATTTGCAAAAACATTGTTAAGTTCCTCGCTTATAGTTTTTGATACGAGAGCTGCTCTGTGGAGCATGCAGTGCGTCCAGAGAACCTCAGGTGTTTTCATTTTAACTAGTGTTTGAAGACCAGTTTTGTGTCCCGCCATTAATTGTGCACCGTCAGTACAGAGCCCAAAGCAATTATTCCACATTATGTCGTTCTCATTAAAAAATCTATCTATTATTTTGAAAATTTCATTGGATGTGGCTCTGTCAGGAATTGGTTTGCAAAATAAGATATCTTCAATTATATTAGTATCGTCAACATATCGAACATATGCAATTAAATGTGCGTCTTTAGCTACATCAGTAGCTTCACCTACTTGTATGGCGAAGTACGCATTCGAGAAACTAATTGGTCACAAAGATCTTCAGATATATCATAAATTCTTCTGCCAATTGTATTATCAGCAAGCGGTATTTGTCGCAGCTGATTCGCATAAGATTGACCAAACATTGTTTTGACCATATCAATAGCTGCTGGCAAAACTAAGGTTTCTGCTATTGTGTGTCTTTCACATTGCGCGATTCTGTACGACACTAGGTATGGTGCTAGTAATGCATTTGATGGAATGTGAACAATTTTTTTGAAATTTTGTTTGTTTTTAGATAACTCATCCAATTTTCTTTGAAAAAATTCTTGGGGCTTACCAACGTATTCAGAATGAATAGTTTCAAGGTGCCGTTTCAATTTGCCGGGTCTCATACTATCAGCAGCCAAAATTTTTGAACACAACAAACACATTGGTTTTTCCACAATATCGTTAATAATATTAGTAAATCCGAACGATAAATAGGACAAGTCGTATTTCCATGTCTTGGGAGTCCTTCCTTCCTGTTCCTTGTGGCTTGTATTCCCACTACTTGTGCCAACATCAGAATCTTCATTATTAGTGGTTTTTCGCTTATATCCTCTCAAAAACTTATCCAGTTGTCTGGTATTTTTTCATATATTCTCTCATTTTTTACATAGAAAACTTCAGCAGTAATTTGGAAAATTGTTCACTGTGACTAATTTTCGCGGCTTCCTTTAGACAAGTCCGCGCCTCCCTAGGGAGGCGCGCCTCCCAGTTTGGAAAACGCTGTGTTATGGTGTTATAATCAAGACTCAAATATTTGCTGTTTGCCTATAAAAAACAACTTTCTAAGTATTGCTGTTTTTTTTCATCTTATACATGCAAGCCATGAACAGTATTCGAATTGAATAGTAAAATTTGAATAAACACAAATTCACAGTAACTTTTATATCAATATATTGAAAATTATTTTATTGTATTTACATGAAGTAAATGCCGCAACTTAGATATAAACATCAAACATGCTTTGAGTTTTATTCGGAAGACTGTGAAGATACTTTGTGTAGGGGGATAACAATATTTTATAAAATTCCGAAGGAGCTTCACAACGTGGCATTTCTTACTGCTATTTAAAACTTAGGGTGCACGTTGGTTGGTTGATAAATGTCTACTGAAAATCACTCCCAAACTTTACGTAGGTGCTTGATCCATAACTTGTACAAATTGAAGTTACTTATTTCTAATAATAGGGTTCTGCCCTGGGAATGGGTCGTTTTAAAGATTTGCATCTATTTTATTGTTGATTCGAACCAATTCGATTCTTTTCGTTTCATAACAAAGTACATCTTTTTTTTTTCGATTTTGAAGTTCATACAGTTATTGGCACAAGGTATTAGATAATATGTCCACTGATCGTTTCAGGACCAAGGATTTCTTTATGAACTATATTTTTCACCGGAACGAATTATGTAAATTATGTTTACATAATTCGTTTATAAACATTATGTTCCAATATGAACATTCAATTTTCATACACCATGAGTAACTTACAATTTACGTTCACGCATGAAAAACACTGGCGTGCAAGGTAACAAAAAAATGTATCTCTGTTTATATAGAATACCTCACATAATTGATTGCAAAAAAACTGTAATACTTGACGTCTAAAGTGAACTGTTCAGTTGAAAATAATCACCTATTTTCAACACTATATACTTAATTTACCCCTCACGATTTCTGAAACAAGCTCCCCAAAGAGAATACCAAAATATTATACAGTATCGGAAAGTATTCATCTTGGGTATGGTGGTTTCAAGAGAGTGTAAAGAATAACTTGCTATATGTTTAGAGAGCCATTACAATTTCAGGGCGGTCAGCTCAGGACGTCGGACGTCAGTATCATAGTCAAAGTATAAAGGTCTGCTGAAGCCTCCCTTCTACTCTTTTTAAAATTCGAGTGCAAGCTGATTGGTCGTTCATTTCGTTTATTTAATTTTATTGACAACGACATAATATGATGTTGTTACGTGCAAGGCACGTGATTGGAGGAGCTAGGTGACGTCGCCTAGCGCGAGAAACGGTGATAGGGAGGCTCAAGCAGACCTTTATACTTTGACTATAGTCAGTATTCTCAGTATCATACCAGCGGCAGTCGGGAGAATGTGCGAGTCGCTATGTCGCATTGGCACGTGGTAAGTTGAAGCGTCGGGTGGGGCAAGAGGGGGGGCGCACAGCAGTGCGTCTCTCTTGTTTATGAGGTATTATCATATCATTGCGTTCCTTGTTGCTCGTGTAGATTTCTTTCTATACCACAGAAGAATTGTTTCCGATACTGTATAATACAAGATATTCTATTTAGAAGAAGATTAATAATTGTATCATTTAGCTGCCGCACACTGTTGCGTTTTTGACGATATATTACACAATTCACTTATAGCCCTTTATGTTAAATATAATTTTGTATCTGCGATTATAGTGATGAAAAATAATAAGGGCAGGGTTATTTATATCTAATGAACAAGATAAATTTCATGATTTTAGATTGTTCATTATTTATATAAATGAATAGGTTTACAAATAAAATATCACAAATATGTACCAATTACCTCCCACTTCAAGTTACAGTTGTTCAATTACATCTCGCTCACTTGAAGTCAGTCAGTTTCATTTGTCAATTCGAGACTAAACAGATCTTCCAATTTGAATTATATTAACATAGAGGTGCTAGGCCGGTTCTAGCGCAGATATAGGGAAACGCGTGTGTATAAGAGAGAAAGACTGCTGACTTTGATTGTGTTAAGAAGATATGTATATGACAGGAATCCTCAACTACATGTAGGAGTGCTATCAATCGACGGTAATATAGGTCTACCATTACAGGAATCTGTAACTACACGTAAGAGCGTCATGCATAGACGAAGGTTTGTAGCTCTACTATATAAAGCTTACCATTACATTGGAAATCTGTAGTGAATACAACCGATTTGAGCACCATATATCGCCGAGGGTGTGTTAACAGTACTACACCACACTCTAATAGTGAGAGCTAACTGAAAAACATGTGATACTGATAAATTGATCACGTGACTTCCCTCACTCGTTTATCATGGTTAAGTTGGATTTCCTTTAATATTTTTTAATTACTCAACCAATTTCATAATGAACTTGAAGTATTTTAATTTTCAAAAGTCCTTAACTTATAAGTTATGTTTCATTATCTGAGAATTTGTTATTTTGTATAAGTTCTTCCGATTCTGAAGATAAATAATGATGTTTATGTGAAAAGGACAAACGTATGTGAAAAGAAAGAATATGAAAATGTATGTCAGTGCATTTTTAGGAAGTAGCTGGCAAATTATCAAAAAAAAGGTATAGTATGATCACTTGTATGACTAGATGAGTTATATTAACTCTCAAATATCATCCTAGGTAGTGAAAACACTCAAGTTTGACGCTGCTGATGTCATTGGAGCTTTACGATTTTTCACCTACAGATAAATCAACAGGGTATCATACTTTATTGGAGCTTTGATTCATTGTTGCATGATAAAATGTAACAAATAAAATTGTATTTTGTACTTATTACATCAAATAATACAATTTATTATTCTTGAATGTAATGTACAAACAATTTTAGTGTTTGAAGGAAAGAAGTAGTTGTATGTAATTATATCAAATAAGAAAAAAGAACCTATCTAACATCCTCGAGGGATACTCTCCGAAGCTAGAAGTGAAATGCAGTGTTATGTGAAATCATTCATATTGTAACGAGTGAAAGAAAGATTTATTCATACACCAAATTTGATAAGACTCCTGATTTTCATTGTGATATACAATGAAATTGTTTTTTGAAAACAAAATTAATGTGAAGCATGTGTTAGTTTCTTACATAATATTCAAAGGATACAAACGATACAATGATCATTTGAAGCTGAGATATAATCATCAGGTGAATGTGAAGTTTATGTTATAGAAACTTGCTTAGAATGATTGTGCTTTTCGATCACCAACTGGAAGCACAACATCAGATTTTAGATATTTGCGATACGGATTCCAGACTATTTATTATATGAATTCATCATTATTTGCAAAGTTATAACTACAAAAACGGTCAGCAGTAGTTGGGATAAAGTTTTCATCGCACAGTTCACAATAATTTTTTTATTGGTGCAGCATTTCTTAAAGGAACCCTAAAAATCAATAGTGTATTATTTCTATTTTATTGACACCATTTTAACCTTCACTCATTCTGCAACTTCAATTATTTACTCCTCCATAACACCACATAATGAACATCGAAAATTGGCTTCATCTACATACTTCGAAAACGTCCCTTGCATCTTTAAATAACAATTTCGAACACTTCTGAAGGTTAACTATATGCGTGTGAGAGATAGAACGATTTTGGAATAAAATAATATTCTTCACTCGTTGAGACGTATATGAGGCAAGAAGATAAATGATATCTAACGCCCTTTTGGTACTTTTCAAAAATGACGTATTTCGCGATAGACGAATAAGCTGATTGTTGACATAGAAGTGATATATACATACTGGACTTGTCGAACGATATCAAAACACTAATTTAATTCGCACGACATTGTTGTTTCGTTCGATGATTGAATAAAATTAAATGAAAATACATAGAATAAATAAATTAATTAATAATTGTTATTAATCCATTAGCATAAAGGTAAAGAAAATACATAATTATTTAGGTAGGATAACGTCCAGAAAACAGGTTGCGGTATATATTTGTAATTTACATAGAATTATGCTGAAACATTATAATCAATCTTTGCTAAAAATGTTCTTATCTGCATCGGTTCCAAGGTAATTTCGAAATCATTTGGATCTCTTGATGTCCGTTTGGTTTGATTACTAATACCAGGCCATTGCAGTCTCTTGTTGTCGCTCTCCAAAACGGTGCCACTTAATGTTGTTTCTTGAATATCTTCTACGACAAAAGTTTTGAAGAGGTCCTAGAAAACATGTTCATATTCAATGAATTCCATTTGAAACCGACACCCACAAAAGAGATGGGGCATACATTCTTTCATAGCGTATCAGAGCTTTCATCCTTTCATGACGTTTATTAGATGCCGCAATAGATATAAATGACTGATGATACACTTTTCTTTTATTTATAGCTATATGAATGAAGTCTAGAATAACTAGCACCAGAGGAAAGAGAAAGATCTCATGAAAATGCGTTCATGAGATCATATGCGGATTATTATAGTCTAGGTCTAGAGAATAAGCAACTGCTTGATGAAGTGTTAGTTGGCATGTGAGAATGTAAGTACATGTTTCTCTCCGGATTTACAGAAACCACAGGATATTCGATGAACCATGAGCTACCGATGCTGCTCAGTTACGGACTATATCGCCAGGGCCGGATTTATATATTGCGAGGCCTCCAAGCACAACATCGATGGGCCCTCTCCAATCTTTTAGTCTCACAGCTATGACGGTAGTATATATGATTCTTGGAAGAATATTGTATTTTGCGAACATTATATAGCAGCAAAAAGAGATATGGGATCCCTGACCACTCTGAAATTTTTGTATTAAACTGTTAATATCATCACCAGTATATATAGTTGGGTATCGTCAGCGAACAAATGAATATTGCATCTACCCAGATCCAATTTGGTCAAGTCATTAACGAAGCATTTAAAAAGTAAAACGCCCAAGGCGTGGCCTTGCGGTACTCCAGATATCACATTAATTGTTGCACTACATACAGTACCATTTACTTTTGTCTTTTGGAACCCATTTTTTGAGTACGAATCAAACCAACCATAGGCATGTCCATCTATTCCAAAGTAACGTTTTTGTTTTTTAAGTAGAATTTCCCTATCTACAACTTCAAATACTCTATGCAATTTCAAAAAAACTTTTACAACAACATAGCATTTATCAATCGAATATTTAAGGTCATTCACAAATTTCTGTAATGCAGTTTCACATGAAAAGCACACCGAAATCCTAATTGGCTGCAATCTAAAATATTTGAAAATAAATTACTAAAGGTTTGTGATTAACCAAACATGTCATTCAATTTTGAATATCCTATGAATAACCGGTTCACTGTTTATACATAATTACTTCCCATTCAGAGAAGATAGAATCAGGTGATTTGAAAAATGCGTAAATTGAAGGTGAAGTCCAAAACTCAAGTTATCTCAGAAATAGTTGAATTTAGGTATAGGAATAACTGATAATAGTCAACCTAGAAAACACGCACAATCCAAATTTGTTATAAGAACTATAGCTTTCTACTCCATTTTACCGGAAGTGACGACTACTTCCAGTAAAACGGAATAGCAACATAATTCAAACTATTTTGATTAGAAAGTTTATATTTCTCTATGACGTGGTCTAAACTTCTAGATCTCGAATCGTTTCGGGAAGTCATAACGAATACTTCTCATAAATCATCCTGTATAGGATAGCAGTGTTTTTGAAGTTCCAAAGAATAGACTTAACAAGAATTTGTGGATTATACACTATTTCTTGGCCAAAAAGGCTGTGTTTCCTAGGTGAGTACCATACAGACGGAGTGTAATGTGTTCTGTGCCCATGGATAGACACTCCTGCTGGTGCGTTTGTAGAGTAAAGTCATCGTTGGTTTTAATTTAACAGAAAGGGTGTAAAACGTTATTTTAAAATTCATATTGCATTAAAATCAAAGACCATTTTGGTTTGGAATTATTAGTATATGGGTGGTTGTGTCTACATAAAGGGATAATAACCTCAATGTTGACGCATGCTGTGTGATTTTGGAATCAGGAATTGGAATTCGAGCGAGCGTGATTTGGAAAACGCAATTAATAGCTTCTTGTGAAAATGAAATTCAACCCTAGACTCTAGGTATTCTTAATTCCATTTGATTTATTTACCTTACTTCACGAGATCTAATTGTTTGTATTCCTCAGGCTAAAAGTCTTCCAGGAAATGAGCTAGTTTAACTTTTGTTCAATCGATTGCTGTGGATTCTACTTAATCTGAGTGCAATACATGTTATATTCAAAGATGTCAACATTTTGACTTTTACAGGTTTTTTCCTAGGGGTCTACATGTCTCCTCTAAGTGTTATTCCTTCGAGTGAGTCTGCTGTAATGTTCTGAGAGGTCTGTTATTTAGACAAAAGTACAGTATTATGTTAAGGAAGTACATCTGATAGTATAATATCAAAAACTTAAGATCAGGCTATCGATAATAAAACACTAACTAACACAGGTTAAGTGTTGTACCGATTATTTTAGTGCTGATTATAGGAATTGAGTATATCTTATAAGATAGCTGAGAGTTGGTTCTCACCATTTTTGTTAATAGTTGTATTGTAGATTCAGTTTCATTCCTTTCACCCATTCATATTTGAATATCATTCACCGTTTGTATTCAGTCAATTGTAATAGTTTTTTAAAGTGTGTATCTGAACCGATTTAATTTATAACAACAAGTAAATTTGAATCACACTCGGTATGAGCTTTTTATTTCTTATATTGAATACTAAATTATTTCCTCTAGAGGTTGTTTACGATGTTCATTGTACAAATTACATGAGGCTTATTCATCTCTCGTCTTGCTCCGATATCCCCTATAGTGCGCATTCAATATTCAGAGACACAGCTATTTAAGCGCAGTAGTACTTCTGAAGGATAAAATCATATCAGAAACAATTAACTCTGATCTCGGGATAACACCACATCATATGAGTGCTATCACAGTTGCCTTCCTACTAAAAGCAAGTTGTTTCTTTCCCGAGTAGAAGGACCTACGTAATCTTACTTTTATGTCCAGTGTTACGTTGGCAGATAGTTTGGGATCTTCGGTTTTCTCCATAACATGCTCGAATCGAATCAAAACGGTAGTCATATTCCAAAGCTCTAAGGTCAACAACTGAACGTTCACTGGTAAATCCCTATTTAATATGGATAACTGTTTCACTTTGAGGTCTGGATTAGATTGAGAAGTTGCAAACACCCAAGGTTCGAAATATTTCTTCTGAGCGATATCTCTTTGTACAGCTGCGGATGTTTTGGTCTCTAAAACGTTTAGAAAATGATTATAATATTTCAATGTTATTTATACATCATCAAATTTACCATCAACTATATTTCCAACAGTTAGGTAATGTTGCCCTCTGGCAATGAGGGGCTGATCGTATTCTTGTTCATCCAAAGGTTCACCTACCCCAAAGCCATCATCAGATACACATCGTCTATGCACCTGAATCAAAACAAATTTCCTCAGATTGGTTGCATAAATCAATTCAAATATGAATAATACTACTCAGCTAAATATTTAAAGACGTGAATAGGCTTAAAATTATATTCTTTGTCATACGAAATTCTATTTGAATTGACGAGGATATCTATAATATGTAATGGTCTGTCACGGACATTAAGTATCAATAGTTGTCAAAAACGTCTTAAATATATCGAATACCTTTATCCGTTTGGGAGTGTTTCGAAGAATCCGTTTTATTGGGTGTCTACGTTGTATACGTGGTACCTACCAATTGTCAAATTGGTCGGGCTTATATTTCATGAGATTTCTTGATGAGTTTGTCCGTGAATGAGTTAGTTAGAGGTAGATGCCTATGATATATCAGTAGCTACTAGCGGGCTAGCCCGCGGAAATAGCCAATACCCGTAGAAGAAAGCGTCGGCTGTGTCGCTTCGATGTCATTCCCCTAGTTTCAATAGTTAATCAAAATATTCTGTCATGTAAACTTTACCTGTTTTGTTGATAAGTTGTGTGGTGTCTGTCATAGAATAGACAGTCTGAGCTGTGAATATGATTCATTAATCTATGGATCTGTAAGTCATTTGAATTGTACGTGATAACATTAGTTGCCAAAATATATCAAAACCCTCTTACCCCTTTTGAGATTGGGTTTGGAAAGATCCGTTCTTACCGGGTGCCTATGTCGTAGAAATGAACATTTTTGCCTAGTTTCGAGTCAGTCCGCTTTATAGTTTCGGAGATTTGGTGATGAGTGGGTCAGTCAGTGAGTGAGTGGTATTTGACTTTTATCGTCTGAAAGTAGTTGTCAAGATACTGATTATAGTTCTCGTAAATAGGTATTTCTACAGTTTTCTCTGAGAGTATACAGGGTATTCCACGAGAGCCGTTCGTATTTTTTATTTTAATGTGGTTTTTTGGCAGAAGCCGAAACATCACTTGCCTTTCAAAGTCAAATAAACGTCAATGAAACGGTAAAAAATTCACTTTAATTAGAACATGACATTAGTACATAACATTTAGAACGAAATATAAAATAAAAACAAAAAATTGGAACATAATGACATAAAATAATTAGAGAATGTAAAATTACAATAATTGTTCTATATGACCTCAATTTTGGTTCAAACACTGAATAACTCTGTCATATAACTTATATTAATAAGCGCATGGTGAACACGGTTCAACAATTCCTCTCTAGTTTGTACCGGCCTAGAGTACACTAGTTCTTTTATGCGGCCCCATAGGTAAAAATCCAATGGGGTCTAATCGGGTGATCTGGGTGGCCAGTTCCAAGGTCCTCGCGGGTCAATCCACCGATCCTCGAACATCAGTGACAATTGCCGGTGTACAGCTATAGTGGAATGTGCTGGAGCACCATCAAGCTGATACCAACTGTTTGCTCTATCTTGTGGAGGTAGGGCATTTAGAAAATCACTAACAAACCCTCTCAGTATCTCCAGATATCTTGCCGCATTTAAATTTTGGTAGAACTTTTGGAGTTTGATCACCTTTTGATAAAAATATGGATTAACAAGAAAACCACTGGAAACAGGTATAGGGAATGTTATAGCAAATCGATGCAGAATCAAATTCTGCATCCGACCATCCAATAAAATACAGGGTGTCCCATTTGAAAAAACGAACTTTTTCAACTTTTAAAATGATGTAATTGGTCATTAAATTGTGGATACCCTGTATGCGATAAATCAGTTGTCGATGATTCGAAAGAATCATTCCTGTGCTTCCGTCTACCCCAGAAGCGCTTTCCACCAATCGAAATTGGTTAAAGGGCGCAATGCTCAAAACAGCGCTACATCAGTCAAAATTTTCAAAAAAATCAAGATATCTAAGAAAAAATTGAAAATAGGTATAGGGAAACCTGATGGAATCCACTATGAAATTTTCTCAGGAATCTAAAAATGAAATAATATACCGGTTGTAGTATGATCTTGAAAATATTTTGAAAAGAAAGAAAATCTTGGATAACCCTGGAACCCAAAATTTCAGAATTCTTATATTTTTCTAACCACGAAAACTTCTAACGAACGGCTCTCGTGGAATATCCTGTATACTACCCTTCAATGAACAGTAATCTAGTGTAATAATCATTTAAGGACATAATATTATCATGTTCCAAGCTTATATGTAATATGACATCAATGAGTGAAACGTAGTTAGTGCCTTGGAAATATTCAGTGATACATAGGTGTATTTTGAAATTAAAATTTACCATTATTTCTATTTCTCCATCTCGTAAACTGCTCCCACCTTGAGCTCTTTCATTCAGAACAGCGAATTCCAAATTACTCTCATCATCTTTCAGAACTATTCTGGAAGTTACTGGATAATAATTGGCTGATACAGGTTCCTGATTGGTGTAAGGATAACCATTCCTATAATCCCGTATCCTTTCAATCATCTCCCTACCATTCGAATCAGTATAAAATTTGCTATTGGTTTTTAATGGCGTGGAGAATCGGGATATAACTTCGATGCCTCTGCGATATAAAATAAGTGTTTAACATTTTTCATCATTATTAGACGAACACGTAGAAATGTGTATGAAAATTATTATAATGTCATAATCAAAGCATCTTGGAATGAAAGAAACTTATACCATAATAATATGCTCGGGCGTGCGAACAAGTGTGCAAGGAAGCGCGCGCGAGTGTGTGCTTGGTTGAGTGCGAGAATCTGAGTAAATTGATTACTTCATCGTTCTTCTGAACAAATGTCCTGTGAACAGATAAATAAAACAAGTATAGAATGATCTTTTCAATATAGTACCCTGTAAATTCATGAAAATGAGTTTGTAAATCGTCTTCTATGTCATGATATATGTCACGCAAAATTGGATCTGAGTTAAGCTAGAGTGTGGCAAAAACCTCAACATAAGAAGGAGGAACTTGCCTGGCTACTTTTTATTACCTCCTTGTTACAATGTTCACGTTTTGAAATTGGTACTCAGACAAAGGTATTTCTAACAGGAAAGCGAATCAGGGTTGAAACTTCGTTACAACCATAGTAAGATAAATATTTGTTGCTCAGCTTTGATGGTTATAATCTACATAATTACCGGAAACATCTAGTGCATAATTCAATTTGGGACCAGAATCATGAAAGGAAGTATAAGTGAAAGAAAATCTCGAGTCCAGGGAGCTATTGCAAATACCATGATTAACTATAATTGTACTTATGGCATAATCAAGAATTGATATATAAATATTATACTCTTATTATTGAGAAATCGACTTACTTTCTGGGAATTGGCCCCACAGCCCAGTCCAATTCGATAAAATTTTCATCTGTGTAAATCCGTATGATTTGAGTGATCCAAGATGAAAACACTTGTCTTACTTCATAAACGTTCGAACTGTTCGTAACATCAACTCGTACATTCCCATTCGCTATTGTTGTTGTGTTTGTACTATTTGGTCTGAAAACGTATGCACCGGAAACTTGACCGTTTTCATACGAAGAATTATAATAGAGAAATTCTTGTTTTACTGGTAAAGATATACCTCTGATAGTGATGTTCGCTAATAGTCCATAGTTATCTAATTCAACAAACGTGTCCTGTCATCAAAAATAAATTCATCAAATAAATATGCAAATACTTGTCACTAGGTTTATAAAACTGTCTTAGAGCATTCTCAAACTTTAACAGTTCATTTCCAAAAACATCAAAACGGACAAATTGATTTTTTCTCCACATAAAGTTCGTAGGAATTCAGAACATGATTCAGAACTGCATAGATCTATATCGGAACTTATAGTTCTAGAACCAAATTGACTAGAGAAATGGCAGGTATGTTTTTGATTAAAATATAATAATACATATTGGAGATAATGATTCCCTCAATAAGTTTAGTCCTCCAAAAATGTATTGTGATAAATTCAAGAGACTGGAGCTTCGAAATCAGCAGTATTCCGTCCAAGCATTATGAACAGTGGAGCAGTGACAATGGAACAATTTTAATTGAGTTAAAAATATAAGAAAAGAGTCGGAACTCTTGAAGCATGAAGAAATTATGGAAAACGATTGTGAGAGATTGCAACTAATAATATAACTACAACAAATGGCGAAAATCGTTGAACAGTTTTCGAGAGACTTATGAAGCCTGTATGGATAATAAAGAAAATCGGGCGAGGAGAGAAACTTTTGGATTTTCTTAAGAAATGGACTAAATATTTGCAAAATAGAAGAGTGTTAACCCAGAATATTATTGGAGAGTGAAAATATTGATCTGTGTTATCAGACTGAAGAGACATCGCAAAATCTCAACAGAATATAGATTATGAAATGAATAAAGCCCCAAAAGGAATAAGTAGGAAGTCTACTTTGGAAAAGAGCAATTCTACATCACAAAAAGTCAAGAAGAATATTATCAAAAGAAACTGAATATAGAATCTGAGAGACAATAAGTAGAAAAGAAACACTTGAAGAAATGGAGTGAAGAAATTAGTTATTAGAAGTAATAATACTCTGAATAAATAGTGATATGAGGATGCTTTCAGAAATTCTACAATAGTATGTCTACATATTAGTGAGAGTACCAGAGGTATAACAAAAATGTATCTATTTTTGTTAGGAAACATTCATTTCTGTTTGAATTAGGAAAAGAATTTGCTTTTATATTTTATTATTATTTGGAGAAACGAGTTTCTCTGTTATTTTGTGACTTTGTTGTTCATAGTATATTGATAAACATTTTCTAATTTCGTTTAATATATTGACGCACTATCATTCGGAGGTAATTTTCATTATATCTTATTTCAAAAATATCGTCTAACAGTTCCACATGATTATCACTTTCGCTTGAAAATCTTGAAAAATCAGAAAAATAGCTGTGTTGTTCCATTACTAATTTAATTATCAACAAAAAAAACAGGTTAGATAGCACGTTGAACTGATCCAGAATTAAACATATTTGTAAAAGCTTGGAACGATTCACAATAAGTTCGAAACATTCATTCACTCGTTTTTGAAACACAGCACTATCTTATATATCAATAGCGTAGTGTACCAGTTCGATAGAGAAAAGTTTAGAGAGTAGGGTGGTTGAGGTATCGTTCGAAAGGGGCTAGACCATAGTCAAAGTATACCAGGTCTGCCGGAGCCTCCCTTCTACTCTTTTTAAAATTTTAGTGCAATCTGATTGGTCGTGTATTTCGTTTATTTAATGTCATTAATGTCATAGACGACGACGTAATATGATGTTGTTACGTGTCGGCGACGAGCTGATGAGAGCAAGGCTGTGATTGGAGGAGCTGGGTGACGTCACCCAGCGCGAGAAACGATGGAAGGGAGGCTCCGGCAGACCTGGTATACTTTGACTATGGGCTAGACAGTGTATTCCATTGATGATTAGGTAAAAGCGCGCAACTGTCAACACGGGAAAAGCGTGCAAACTTCAACACTTTAAAGCATGACGAGTGGTAGACCGTCAAGTCGTTGTAAACGCAAACGTTAACTGTCACTGGCACGGTTAGTAGGCCGATGTCGGCAGGGGCTACCAGTAGTAAGTACTGAATTTTCAAGTTGAACTGTTGGAAAGGCAAATTCAATAAAGTCTGAATGTTTCTCAACATTTGTTGGAACAAACCTGATACATATTTTTAAATAGATAGATTTATTATATATAAGAAATAATCACCCTTAAACACTAAAAATACTGTTACAGTACTGAGGATCTTTCTGCTACCAAGTAGCCATCATCAGAGTAAACTGAGTAAACTTGAGTTTAGTCTAGTTCTTTAACAGTATTTTTAGTGGATGAGGGTGATTATTTCTCATTTATAGTGTTATAGTGTATACACAGAGTGGACACTTTCATAGTTTATTAGATAGATTCATAATAAAGTGATATGTCACGATATCGTGTAGGCTAAAGTCAATAGAAAATCATTAGAATTCACTATAGTGAATTATTAAGTCTTTTCGATACACATAGACCCGTTTCAGCGTTTTTTAAAAATATTCATTGCCGTAAATAATAGAAAACTCCCAGATTGCTCTCAGTGGCCCATTTTCCAAGATTAATTTACTTATCACAAAAATCATTGAACACATTATGACGTAACAAACTGGTACTTACATCGCTTCCATATTTGCTTCCAGAAACTTTTTTTGTCATTGTAGATTTACTTTGTTCCTTTTCTATTTGATATATCTTAAAACCTAAAGCAGGAATATTTGTAGCTTTCAGCAATAAAATATCGGAAGAAATTTTGATATCATTCATATAACTGAAGTCTCGGATTGGTTTCGACATTGCATATTCAACAGATTCACCTGAAACGAAGTGGGTAGGTACAAGTTTAAATAAAAATGCAATAAAGTAATAGTTGATTGATTTTACCATCAGGTCCTGTAATCATCCAATTTTCGCCATTGACAGGTAGCTGAACATGAGGTGAGGCAACGCGGCTCAAAGGATTATAAATTAATACTGTATAAGTGTTACCACTGGTTTCGTCGCAGGAAGTTACATTGGATAATATGCAAATGTTGAAATCAAGAGAACTTGCATTACCAGACACCAGAATGCTGTTGAGAAATAGTATTATTAAGAGGATTTTAAACTGTCTGAAGTTGGAGAATAAAACTCAAATCTACACATTAACTTGTAAGATTTCAGTTTGAATAATTAATGCTGACAAATTGTTTCACCACACTGAGCTTTCTCGAAGCTTGGAGTTATCAACTAAAGCTATATGTAAGATTATCACCTTAGATATCAAAAAACAATATGAATGTGGTAGGTACAAATTGAGGGATGGGGAGGACAATGGATTCGTTGGAAGTTTATTTACAAAATTGTTGACGAATGATTAATTAAATTACTATTTGGTCATTTTATATGTTACTATTATTCTTTGAATGTTATAAAAATTTTTATTGATTCCAGAATATTGAGTTTATCTTTTATCCTGAATATGTAAAATATCCGGATTATGGGTGAAATTGTGATTATGTTCCAAAATGTGATTCGCTTAATTAGAGTAGTCTTTTTTGAGCCTGTAACTTTTCAAATGTTCGTGGAATTTTGGTCCTTTTGCTTTTATAGGTAAAGAAAATTTCATCATCATTTTATGAAGTCGACTGTGGAAAGAAGAACAAAGCATCCAATTATTTTCATAATGCGAAGTTGTCACTTTATACCTTAAGAAGAAATTGACTTCAGGAAGGAGAGTAGACTACTTCACCTAGTGACATACGTGAGAGTATCCAATACTTAAAGGAATAAGTGAAAGACGTCATTAATATAAATCATATGTCATCAAAACGAACGATACGTCGAAGTGCTTTCTTATAGTAATATCGTGTAATTTAATTCTTTCACAGGTAGGATCTATTTGGATAATAATTATGGTCACATAGCTGTCCAATTGAGTGGATCGATAAGACTATTTTACTGCTTCAAAAATCTTCATGAATTAATCAGCGAGTTTTGTAGGAACTGTACACTATATCCATGAAGAACAAGGTTCGCAGAAATAGACTGATAGACTGGTATTGCTCTGTGCCGAAACTCGGTCCAGCTCTGAAGCCGTACGAGATCATGCCCTTCGATACAGTGGGTGGTTTCAGTGGGAACAGATAAACCGAAAAACTACTTGCACATTTTGGTAGATCATTTCACAAGACATGCGTGGATTTCGACTGCAAAATGCCTATGTGCAGCAGATTTTTTTATCAACCGCATCGATCCGATTGCAAGGAAAAGTAGGTCTAGTAGATCAACACACCGGTTTGAAATCCGAAGAAGTTCCTCGTTCCGATGATGTGTTATTGGTCGATCTAGAGGAACCCAATTACGTTTGTAATATTCAAGAAAATAAGTGATTTCTTCAAGTATTCAGTTCATTTGTTGATCAATGGTAATTCAAATATACGTCGGATTCGGTACTTACGATAAAGCTTCATTGGAAGCGTTGACGGCTTTAGCGAAACTTTTCGATAGTATCCTGTGGTAAGACTTCATTACCGCTTGTTGCTCCGTTCCTGTTATAGCATCATGATGTTGCATATTACCTACTGCTTCTCTGAGACTGCTTATCCTTTCATCGTCGTAGTTGGCATTAACTGCAGCAGCTAGTTGATTAGTTACCTGCGTATTACAAATGTGACATCAGAAATAGATCCATTGGAAAATAAGGTGATTCATCAGGAAGTGATTGTCATGTTTCGGGAACGTTTAGACAACCATGGAAATATTATAATAGGGTACTGGAGTAGTGAGATCCGCGACTAGTTTGCTTATATCGAGTGATCCCCACCACTGGGTCTCTACGAGAAGTATAATAGGCTTCATGGTAGAGTGGACGCGACTATAATCAGATCTGGTATCCGTGATACCAGGTATCAGGTATATGAAATTATCTGAAGATCTCTATGTAGACAACCTATACGAAAGTATTTGAGTAGATAATAAATTGCGGGTATAGCGGCAAGTATGGGCAATACATGACATCATCTCCCATCTGTCAACATCAACATATCACCTATCAACTGCCACATATCACATGACATCTGCCACCTACTAGTGCTGCTAACCAGTTCCGGTTCCTTTTTTCAGAACCGGTTCGAACCGGTCTGAATGTCTTTGGTGATGAAGTTTTTTTTTTTTTTGATAATAATTATATTCACTTGGGTCAAACGAAAATGAATGTGGTCTTATTCAGTGCGAAAGAGATCAAAATCTTCTTGACATAAGGATATCCGGAATTCGGTATTGTGTACCTGCATCTCCATTCGCACGGGAGTTAATAGTATGAGAGCGGAAGAATATGTATAAGACCTTATAGCATTACAATTTTTCAATGTCTGTACGAATCACTGCATCTTATATAGGTTGCAAGTCAAGTGATACATAAACTACAAAATATTGATTAGAATTCTGAGAATTAAAACATGAAATAATTGGGGTGCACACATCGTACCCAATCATAGACAGAAAGAATCAAGAAAGGGACATTTTCAGACAGAGGCACATAAATATATTTCATATACGTAAGGTACTTTGCACCCTAAACAAGAGAAACCTAGATGTTCACGTCATCTACCTACAAATGATTAGATAGGCCCATTTGAAATACCAAATATCGACTCGCAGATTTTTCGCATTTCCAAGTGACGAGGGAGTGTTAGAGAAACTAGGCCGTCAGATGACGACAACGAACCAACACTAAATCAAAGATCTCTTGTTAAGTACTAATAAGTGGTGAGGTTTTTCTATTCGGTAGGATTACAGTCACATCTTGAAAGCGCGAGAAATCTGCGAGTCAATACTTGGTGTGGCAAAGGTTTCTTAGTGAAACATCTATAATATATTCATTGGTAGATGGCGTTGGAACATCAACTTTTTCTTAAAAATCCTGTCTACGGTATTTTATTAGACCCTGTTGAAACAATGGACCAGTGGCATCACCACTTAACTCGTTCTACTGATGAGCCCAAGGAGACCATACCGCTCTCCAGAACTATTGAAATGTGATGTTACTGGTCGATGTAGAGGAGTCTCACCAGTTATTAGTACTTAACAAGAGATTTTTGTTATATTTCTATTGGTTCAGTTTCGTCATCTTGCGGTCTAGTTATTCTGACACTCCCCGTCACTTCTGGAAAGTGCGAGGAACATGTGAGTCAATACTTGGTATTGTACTGATGCCTCAGTGAGACATCTATAATTCGTAGGTAGGTGACGTTGGAACATCTAGGTTTCTCTAACAATTCTGTGTATGGTATCGTATCAGTGTTTTTCAAAGTGGATCGACAAGTCTAGGTCGGGGGTCCTGGTCGCAAGGCCAGGTAGAAGCAAAAAGAAAGAGTTATAGGTCCTACATTACAATAAAAATACAACAATTTCAGTGAGAAGGCTGTGCCTGTTTAATTGTTTATAATATTTCGAATCGTGGTTTTTTCTATTTCCAGACGCAATTAACCAACTCATTTTCTAATGGGAGCCTATGTTTTTCCTCAGATTTCATATTCATCATTGAATAGAATGTCAGTTCACAAAGGTAGGGAGTGGCGAATGGCACAAATAATTTCAAAGCTTCCCTTGCCAGCTTTCGGTATTCTTCTTTTCTCTTCATCCAAAAGACTTCTATCTTAAGCACACCGTCAACAGCAAAATGTGTGAATTTTCCTTTCATCTCCGTGGTCAGATCAGCCAGTAGTACTGACATATCCAAAATAGGATTTAGTATCCATCTATGCTAATTGGTAGCTTCAGAATCTAGTTCTGGAAAGTAACTTAATAGTTTCATTTCCAAATTATGCAATTATGATGGTTATTCTTTGACACCAAATCAACGTATTTGACACGGTGCCAAGGTATTTTGTCGCAATGCACCCGTTTTAACCGTAAAGTGGTCAAAGAGTCCATTTTTGGTCCGAATAATGGGCAATTACTCGGAATTGCATCGATAAAAAATTTTGGCATGTGTTTTTTCAACAACTGGCAACTATAACAAACATTTTCCAACAGGTTAGAAGTTGCGTTCATGCATTTCAGCTAGCCTACTTAATCAACTGGCCAGCTTCAAGAAATTGCCTCGATGAAAACTTTGACACTGGGTGCAAATGTATGAGAATTACGTGCTTTTCAATATACAACTCCGAAAAAGGGTACGTGCAATAAAAAATTTCAAAATTTGGGGTGGCTGTAGCTTGGAAACGCCTGACGATACACGATTCGGCCTGTGAAAACCATTGTACATTGAACCTTCCTACACCAATATACAATAATGCCAAGGTGTATTCATTCAGGCTCACCATATTGCTCTAGCTCCTAGACTATTATCTTTAATATTGTAAATTCACACTCTTGTGTGGTAAGGTTGTCGTTCTGTGACATCACAATGCAACAGTTCTGAACAGTTGTTTCGCTTTTTCGGCAAAACGAGTAGGACTGTGATGCCAACAGTCGATTGTTCTATCGGGTTCTATACAACAGTGTCTTTCAACCTTCTTGAATACCCGACCCCTTTAAGAGTGAAAAAATTCTGGCAACCCCCCCAGGACGTTCTGATTTGAATGGTGTGCTTAATAAGTGATCAAAGTTGTGAACTTTATTGGAGGTAAAACCTTGCAAATTCGACTGTTTAGAATTGTTTGTAAAGAAATGGGTTCACTTTTACAAAATCTCCTTTATCACACAAAGGTTAGGGGGCTATCCAAAGAGAAGGTATTGAAACGAGTTTCGTTCTGCATTCTAAATTGTTGATGCTCTTACAATGTCAACGTGTTTACAAAAAAGGATGTACGATTCTTTCCCTTGCGCTCAGAAAATTGGTGAAGAAACTACAACAGACCAATCATTGATAGTAAGCTCTCACATTCCTTGCATGATACCGAGCTTGCATAATTTGGAAGTGAAAGTTACTTTTCAGAACTAGATTCTGAAGCTAACAATGAGCATAGATGGATACTAAATCCTATTTTGGATATGCCAGTACTACTGACTGATCTGACCACGGTGATGAAAAAAAAACTTATAGATTTTGCTGGTATCAAAGAATAACCAATATGAGTGCCAATGTTTTTTTCCCAATACAACCCTTCCCTCCACCACGAACGAAAACTTCCACCCAAAAAAAATCAGTAATTTTCATGTTTAACCGCTGTCGGAGTCTAAACAATTGCGTAATTTATGAAATCAAATTTATTGATATCAAAATCACAGATTTTTTTTGCAGGAGAGTTTCGCGGTTCAGCGAGGGGTGGTATTTGGAAAAAAACATTGACACTCATATTGGTCATTCTTTGACACCAAATTAACGTATTTGACACGGTGCCAAGGTATATTATCGCAATGCACCCGTTTGAGCCGTAAAGTGGACAAAAAGTCAATGTTTGGTCCAAATAATGGCCAATTACTCGGAAATGATACGATAAAAAAACCTTGGCATGTGTTTTTTCAACAACTGGCAACAATAACAAACATTTTCGACCAGGTTAGAAACTGTTTTCGTGCATTCCACTTAGCCTACTAAATTAACTAGGCAGCTCCAAGAAATTGCCTCGTTAAAATCATTGGCACTATGTGCAAATTTATAAGAATTACATGCTTTTCAATATACAACTTCGAAAAAGGGTTCGGCAAAGAAAAAGTTCAAAATTTGAGGTGGCTGTATCTTGGAAACGCTTGACAATACACAATTCGGTCTGTGAGAGCTATTGTACATTGAACCTTTCTCTCCAAATTACAGTAGTGCCAATGTGTATTCATTCAGGCCCACTATATCGGTCTAGCTCCTAGACTATATAAGAAGCTTACCTGCAAAAACTGACTTCCTTGCCTAGCAAAACGTTTCGAAGTTGGTCTCGAAGTATAGTAACCTGTCCAATAATCTGTGACTCCACCCACATACGGGAAGAAATCGTCCGTTTTTCGTGATAAAGTGATATCATTCGTATTAACATAGTCATTTACTGCTTTCGTGTAGCACGTTGGTGTAGAATAAAATACATTCAGAAGTTTGTTCCCACAGTATTGTGGAAACTTTTTGAAGCCACTAAAAACATTGATAATATTATGATGATTGTAAGTGTAAAATTCTGATGTACATACCTGATAAGTTTATCTAAGTTTAAGAAAGTGCTGTAAGCTGCTTCATATCTGAAATCATCTCCCATTGGTATCAATATATTGTTAGTTGGATAATGTTCCGCAATTGGACAAGCATATCGAGTTGTGAAATTATTTATCTGAAACAAAAATATATAAAACTAAACTCACTTCTAAACAACATTCATTAGTACGATGTTATTTGATTATGTTCGTGTTCGTAGAATACCTAAACAATGAAATTAGAAAATAATTCAACATGTGATCGCAAGAATCGCATAGAACGTATTTTTCCTTATTATTAAATTACCTAAGTTAACGAACTACATATACTATCTCTATTTCGTGAAGAATCTCCATGATAATTCTAGAGTTTCGGCATTTACTACATTTGAGTTTAAATTGAATGGTAAAATGTGAATAGAATTCAAATTAATATATAATAATCTTTTTAAGCCATGATTATTGGTCCACGCCAAAGTGACATCTTCAGATAATAATAATTAATAACACATTCCAACTTAACGTCAGAGATTTGAAATATTGAATTATTATACAAATATTCCCAAAATTAGTTAGACACGTAGTAAACGTAGATTAAAAATTAAAATATGGTAGTTGACTTTAAATTGAGGCAATATTTATTTACATACCAAGGGAGGAAAGTGCCTCTTTTCTAGCCCCGGGTAGTTTGAAGTCCGACGCGAAGCGTAGGGCATTTAAATCCAAAGGAGGAAATGCACTTCACTCTAGAGGAATATATATCATTTTTCCTACTACCTTTTATGCTCATTTTCAAGAATGGTCTTTCAATTCTTTTATCTGTTAAAATATACCATTTGAAATCTCAGAGACTGGCGTTGTTTACAACATAGTGGTTGACGTATTTAAACGGATTCTCTATATTTCAATCATAAAAATTATCAATGTAAAATAGAATGTGAAGCTGAGGATAGTATTTCTCAAGACAGTATAGAATCTGCCAAGTTGGTATCGCTAAATCTTCTACCAATTAAATCTCGTAAAAGATACGAGAAAGAGTACTAGCTTTTTAAAAAATGGCTGGAGAAAAATCTGAGCTTAATAGCTTGTTTGAGATTTTACCTCCCCTAGGGAGGAAAAGCGCTTTTTTCTATGCTAAGTCAGGGGTCGTAAAAGTAATTTTCTAAGGGGATAGTAGGAAAAATTATATACATGCAATCCTGAGCTCACTTTCCAGTGGAAAACTTGGTGATCGACCACAATATGTAATATTGAGGTGCTCGTGGAACTATTGTTCGAGGAGGCAAATATTGGTGTTGAATTTAAAACTGGTGATATGTATTTGACTAATTGCAGACCAATGTTATTAATAACTATTTTGGCAAAAGTTTTCGAAAAATGTGTACATAACCGTTTATCCGACTTTTAGATTAAATTTGAATTACTTGATAAAATACAATTCGGTTTCATAAAATAGAAGTACAAAAGACGCTATTGTACACCTTACAAATTACATCTACTCAAAAATAGATAAAAAATAATGAAACAATTGCCACAGTTTCGCTACACAACTATACAAATTAGGCATCAGGGGCCCGGCTTTTGCACTGATTTGCACTATTGCAGGTGGTTAAAATATCGGGTAGATAGAGTGAGGCAAGATATCTGACAACGGGTGTACCACAAGGTACAAGCTGGTGAGAAACCAGTAAGCAAATGATACTATTGCTTGATAAAATGAATAATTGGTTAGCTATTAAATCTCAGCAAAACAGTTTTCCTAACTTTCGGCTTCTATCAAGACAGCATACCGATACATATAACTTTATCTATAGAAGAAAAAGAAATAAGAAGAGTGTCACAAATAAATTATCTGGGAATAACTATGGATTGCAATCTACGTTGGGAGCAACATAAATTGAGGCTCATCGCTAGAACAAAATATCTTCTCGTCACCTTTCATAAGCTGCATAAAATCTTCAAATTCAAATGCATTCATGCATTGTTTCATAGTGTAGCAGTCTACTGCATTGTAGGGTGGGGTGGTGCATACCGAAATGTTTCAAGTAAATTAGAACGAATTCAACAAAGACTCTTGAATATCATTCATAACAATACTTTTGATTCTGATAAGAGAATCTTTACTGCATCATTACTCGCAATTGAAAGAAAATTATCTTACCTCAACTGTAAAACTCGAAATAATAGTATAAAACTTTGTAAAGTTAACAAAACTATAATCAAAAAAAGTAGCCTATATATTGCTATACAATTTCTCAATTTACTGCCAGCAACTTTTAAAGAATGGATCTCACAACAAAATTGGTAATAAGAAAAATAAAAATTGTATTTAGTGATAATAATATCTCTGTTTTTGATAGAATCTATGAAGATATAACAAATAATCAGTAAATACATGCATATCATTGTAACTATCTGAAGACTGTCACGAACATTCACTTTAGTCGAATGTAATTCGAACTTAATCTCAATAATTTATTTAAATTCAAGAATATAATAAACTTAATACTTAATATTCAATCTAGTTTACAATATTAGCTTAGGATTCAAACTCACACACGGGTTACAGTGGAACCATTTGTGCGTTGTGTATCAATTTTTTTTGTTATGATTTAAGTTTTTGCTGAAACTTCTCAATAAAGTTATTATTATTTTTACTCAAATTGAAAGTGATGTAATAATGAGAAGGGATTAGGGGAAATATGTGTACGGCTGCTACAAATCGCGGAAGACATTCAGCAACTTACCAACATTTCGTAATTATAATAAGGGCTTTCTTCATCCTCTACTATGGGTTCGTCCGAACATCCTTGGCTAAAACAGTATCCATTGGGAGCATTATAATGATCATGGAATATAGATGTGAAGATTGTTCCAGATGAACCTGGAATATTTTAAATAATGTAAATACTAGTTTGACTGAAAATGTATTGATAAATCCAAATACATAACTTCCCAAATTATCTTAAACATCAGAAATTCTAATAATTTAGTTTCAAATCCTCGTTTATATCCTCATTCGATTACACATAATCATGCAAACTTTCTGTGGAGCAAAATCGTAGGACAATCAGTTTTTTTTTTTTGTAAAAAATATGTTTGTTGTCAAATCTTTCTGTACATATCCCAATCAAAATAGTCCATCTGAAATATTTTCAATGGAAGAGATTTTTCCAAGAGAGACTAGACTTAAACAACTTTAAAGGTACGATTCTCTTTATTAAATGTCGAAATTTTTTGTTCTGCATTAAAATCAATGCAAAAAACTTGTTGGAAGTATCGTGAAATTATTCGATAAGAATACTTAAAATTAAATTGCAAAAAATGGTGTTTTATCATCGAAGTCTTGATAAGGTGATCAGTTTTATTAGCATTTTACTGGTAGCTTTGTTCCGATTTTACACTAATCAGAATTGTCTAGGTAGTGACATTCGTTGATTTGTTATTATCTGATATTTTGAAGCACACTCCAAATCATCATGGTATACACCACTGCTGGGAGAACCGAACCCGCTATTTTGAAAAAATGAAATGGCCCGGGTAACTGCAAGATTTTTTAATAAAGTGCTTCCCGGTAAGAATCGCAGCCATCCCTACATGATAAATTTAATATATAAATTCATGGAGACTGGATCTGTCGCTAATAAAAACATGAAAGGCTACACACTTTTACTAACGAGGATGCATGAATAGGTTGCAATTGTGGGACATAAGATTCATCTTGTGCAAGAGCTTAATGAAGATGACCCAGATCGCCATATACAATTTTATGAGGAGATTATTGAAAGAATTTTGAACAATCGCAATTTCTTATATTCCAAATGCTTTTCTGACGAATGCACATTCTTTCTTAATGATTATTTCCGAAATTTACTTTCTTAAGAGATCTTCGTTACCGAATAGTGGGAGCATGAGGTGAAATAACACGTGGAATGCTAGAAAATGTTCGGGAAAATGTTGAACAAAGATTTTATTACTTAATTAATTAAAACTTGTTTGATTACTTTTTCAATGTATTTCCCCGATACTTCCAACAGGTTTTTACATTCATTTAACCGAATAACAAAAAACTTCAGGATTTATCAAGAGAACTGGAATATATTCAAACTGATTGACCCTTTACCCCCGTGCCATTTAAGATTCTTGGAGAGGGGGGTCAGACCTTGTCTGGGGGTATAACCCTACGTCATGAAATTGGCGCGTGGTTTCGGTCCTTAAAATGACCAGTTTCACGACGTTTTGGTAAAATCACATTTGTCATCTTCAGGTGGTTCGATGTTCAAGTCTGGAAGATCGAGGCGAACTGATGCTACTGGGCTTGATTTCTACATATTTGGCTCCAAGAGACTTGATTGGATGACGTCATTGCGAGGCATAACACTGATTTGATATCACCAGAACTACCTACGTGACCCTTTGAATGTGTACTGGATTCCATGCTCTTTCTTCTTGCTGGTATGGCCAGTATTTCTTACATGCTCAGCTAGTGAAGATGTGTTTTCGTTTCTTGACATAGTGTTTGTATGTTCATCTCTGCGCACACCGATTCGTCTGTTGGTCTGTCCGATGTAAGTCATACAAACGTATGTATGAAAATACAAACATCACTGTGTCAAGAAACGAAAGCACATCTTCACTAGCTGAGGAGATACCGGGACTCTAGCTACCGTAAAACATTTCTGCACCAGAATAATCAGGGAGACAATAGAGACCGAAAAACGTTCACATAGTTTTAACAAACGAGATGACGAATATCTTTCAGACTTGAACGTAAAATCACCTGAAGATGGCAAATACGATTCCACTGGAACGTCGTGAAATTGATCCTTTCAAGGATTGAAATCACGCAACGCAGATCAACAATGGAGAATCCAGTTCTCCACATTACGCTAGAGAGTACCTGAGAATAAACATATTCATCAGAACCTATAGAAGGCACTTGCAATCTCATATCGAATTTATCGATTTTCTGACTGGTACAGCGATTGAAAGCAGGCCGGATTAAGCTCGCGATTGAACTTTATGGGTTAACTTTCACTATTTTGCGATAATCTTCCTACTTAGCAGTTTAGGATAATCTTAGGTTTGTAATTTATAGATAGTGGTAGTTTTGAACATTCTGAACTGAAATTTGACAAGGTCACTTCATCAAAATACGTTGAATTTCCATTAAAATCGATGTTTTTTTAACATCTTAACTCGGAAATATTCAGGCACAATTATTGAGATCAAGAATTTAATTAGCCTACTCCTCACCGTCATTGATCCTGACGTAGCGGTCAATTATTGTTGCTTATATTTTCAGTGTTTTTAGTGACAATCACTCACCACCGATGACAGCGCATGTTATTCCAGATATTTACTATAGAATCTAGATGAAATAGGAAAATTAACATCAAACCGGCTTGCAGATAATGTGGATCCTTATAAATAAATATCAGATTTCATTCAGTCTACGATATTTTTTGAATTAAGATGGAAAATTCTGTTCGAAATTAGAATTTGATTATGGTTTCTAGTTAATAATGATCAAACTTTGTGTACCCAAATTAGCGCTAGCTTCCCACATAAAATCCAAGGTCTTATTCAGCTTTCTAGTGTCTTTGTCCGCTCTATCAATGCGTACCAAAAATAGTCCATCGAATCCCAACTGTGCTTGCAGTGATGCATGTTCTCTGCTATGACCGAATGGATCGATCTGCCATCCTATTTTGGTATGAGAGCAATTCCCTAGGATGTCGTCCAGAAAACTGCAAAATATCTTATCAAATACTGCCCATGTCAATATGTAAACATCTGGATGTAATATATATATTCATGAAACTTCACAACATTTCTATTAATCAAATGAATTTGAATCATTTTTGGAAGAACATGTTTTCTGAATTCGTAGAAGTTCATTGAATTGGAATAGGGTAGGTGGATCCTAGAATGAGAATCGCCCATGTGCAGTTTGGAAAGACCTCTCAAGATGTCCTCTTAATTTCAGTAACAGTTCAGTCATCGATGTTATTTTCCACATACATTTTCACTTGAATATTTAAGGGTGATGAAAATAATGAAAAGAAATTAAAAAGATGTTATACTTGAAAAAAAAATATTATTTATCATGAAAAAATTTAATTTTATAGAAAAGTGTAGAGGTTTGAAATAAATTTATTTCTCTCTATTACCTGGGCTTTACCTGAAATTTCTCTTGATAAATTCACATGATATTAAGCAAATACTAAACATTTACCTACTGTTACTGTTGCATGATCATTTTCGAGTCTACTGAGTGGAACTCAGATATCTTAGCCCTTATAGACCTTTAGAATAAATAGTGTGAGGAATAAGTTATTGGCATAATATTGATGGACTTAGAAGGGGGGCTACATATGGCGCTTCTATGTTTCCGTTGTCCAGTGCCTCACCTCTCTTCACGTAATGGCTATTTAATATTTTACTTATCTATGGGTGAAGGATGGTGGAATGTGGTGGTCAGCCGTGCATATTAATGAATATTCAAGTTTTCAAATGCCAAATCAAATAATCACGATAGACGTCATACCTGGGGTGTGAATATCTCCCACTCCCGCCTCGTCTACTCATTTCACTATCTATTCTATGCTTAGACCATGCCGCCAATATACAGGGTGTCCTCGAACTGCGTGGCTAAAATAAAACCGAAGATTCTTTGATTCGAAAAAAATTTGATGAGCCTTTTTACTTTTGCCTCAAGTGTCTTGTTTAGCCGGTAGAGGGCTTCAAAGTTGCAAAAATAATTTTGTTTTTTCGATATAACTTGAGAACGTGATGGAGGACTTTTACAATATTTGGCAAGTGAGTTACTGTCAATAATAGCCGTTTTTGAGAGTGGAGCATAGAGCCTTAGAGACTATAGAAATGGCTCAAACTTGAGGATGTAACGGGAAAAGTGTCCAGAACTTTTTTGTGATCGATGTAATTCACTCTATATTTTTTATGTAGATAGCTTATCTAATTTGAAAACTTTTCTTACTCTTAGAAAATTTTTATAAAATCAACGGATTAGCTTGAAAAAAATAATTTTCGAGTCTCTGCAATTTTGGCTTACTAATTTTACTTGATTAAAATACCTTAGTTGCCTTTGCTTTTCTAATGTCATTTTGGCATTTGCAGAATTAATCCTCAAAACTGTCAGTTTTTACTTTGCTTTCCGTAAAAATTTTATGAAATTATGGCTCAAAATGTCACTAACACTGAAATGGTTAATATCTCGGTAAAACACGAATAATAAAAACAATAGAAATGGGGAAACGATGTGATTATTTAGGAAAAACAAATGCTAAATTAAAAGAAACAACAAAACTTTTTGGGAAATCGCTAAGGCATCAATTGTTCGAAATGTTGCCCATTTTCCTGAATACACAAATTAATTCGTTTCAACAAATTGGATTGAACTCTGGCTAGTACTTCAGGATCATTCTTCAATAAATCCGCTTCATGATTAATTCGTTGCAACAATTCCTCTCGTGTGTTTACTGGAGCTGCATAAACTTTCGACTTCAAAGCGCCCCATAGAAAGAAGTCGCAGGGCGTCAAATCAGGGGGGCGGGCCGGCCAGTTCACTGGTGCATCGTGTCCTCTACCTATCCAGCGACCTGGATATTTCGCATTCAAATGTCACCTCACAGCTAATGTGAAATGAGGAGGTGCACCATCATTTATTTATTTAATTATTTAATTATTTATTTAATTTTACTCTGATCAACAGGTATAAACCCAATTAAAGATCAGGACAATGCATACAAAAATATATAAATTAACAATTATTATCTAAACTAAATCTAAATAAAACTATATTCTAGTCCGAGAGGAGACAAAATCAAAAAGAAAGAATAGCCAAAAATATTTAATACAGAAATGAACAAAGAGAAAAAACAAAGAAAGAGCTGGAAAAATATGAATATTGTGTCATCGCAGTAGGCCAGCAATCTGTTTTAGGCTAGAATTAAAATTATCATATTTAGTACTAGTGCTGTAGGCATGGCACATGCAAAATAATGGAGATAATTTAAGTAAGTTAGTACGAGGAGTTTGGAGGTAGAAAGTATTTGCAGACCGTGAGTTCAGCCGAGGAACTAGGAAATTGACAATTAGGTTATTAAGCAACTTGTACAGACTGGCCTGGAGTACATAATTATTTCTGCGAGAAAGGGATGACATATTGAATTTATCTTACAGGAAAGAATTAGGAATGCCCCTGATAGGATAAAAACCGTCTGTCCTGAAGGACAGGTACTTCAGAAAGCGGCGCTGAATAGATTCTAGGGCATCTCTATGAACGGCATAGCCAGGGAACCAAACCACAGATGCGTACTCAAGCTGCGATCGCACAAATGTTATGAACAACAATTTGAGCGTGTCAATGTCTGAAAAATCATGGATAAACCAGGCCACGACGAATGTGTAAGGGCGAGTCTTCCAACAGTTCAAGTAGCCTTTGGTCCAAAAAGTTCAAGTAGTTCTCCCCGTTCAATCGATCGGGTATAATGGTAGGGCCAATAATAAAGTTATCCACAATTCCAACCCAAACATTGATTTTAGTTTGATTCTGAAAATATGTAACTTCCGTTTCATGAGGATTTTCATCAGTATAGAAATGTTCATTATGGAGGTTAAAAAGACCACATCTCCTGAAAGTATCTTCGTCCGTGAACAGAATTCTTCTACAAAAATTGGGGTTTGCGTTTTGTCTTTGGACAATAAGCCGACAGAAATCTAGCCGATGACCTGGATCCATGGGCAATAAGTCTTGAACTGTTTTAATATGATAGGGATACAACAGTTCTTCTTTCAGTACATTATGAACTAATGATTTTTAGGCTCCAATACGAAGTCCCAAACGTAGTGTGCTTATCCCAGGTTCAGTTTCAACCGCTTCCAGTATCGCTTCTTCGAGCTCTAACGTCCTTCTTGTCCGTCTGCGTCCAGTTTCTCTGCGATTTGCTTCAAATTTGCCAGTTTCGCGAAGGTTTGACGATTTGGAATTCTGCGATGCGGATATCTCTCCCTTCTCCGGCCATTGCAACGACAAAGTCCATAAATCAATAACATATCAACCATTTCAGTGTTAGTGAACTTTTGAGCCATAATTTTATAAAATTTTTACGGAAAGCAAAGTAAAAACTGACAGTTTTGAGAATAAATTCTTCAAATGCCAAAATGACATTAGAAAAGCAAAGGCAACTAATGTATTTTAATCAAGTAAAATTAGTAAGCCAAAATTGCAAAGACTCGAAAATTAATTTTTTCAAGCTAATCCGTTGATTTTATCAAAATTTTCTAAGAGTAAGAAAAGTTTCCAAATTAGATAAGATATCTACATAAAAAATATCGAGTGAGAATGTAGGCATTCGTATTTTTCTTAAAGGTTTGGAGGTTTTAGGCATAGGGAAGGACCTCATTAGGTAAAGAGTTCCGCAACTTCGCTGTTCGTTGTTGTGGTGGGAAGAAGTCCGGCAGGCTCGAGTTTGACAATGAAGGGGTGACTAGTTTGAGCTCGTCTGGTCCGCCCATCTGGAATCTCTCGTAGTGGAACAACAGACGAGAGTTCTGATGAACACCGACCATGGAAATATTTACACAAAAGGGAGAGGTCTCCCACGTTTCTACGATGATCTAGGGAGTACAATGAACTCGGGAGTGTCCACTTATCTTTCTTCTGGATATAATCTTAGAGCTTCAGCGTATGTTTGGAGTTCCAAACATGTGAACAGTGTTCCAGGACAGGTCGAATCTGTGCTTTGTAGATTATGAGAAGCTGCTGGGATGTATAGTAGCTTTTGGCACGGAATAGAAAAGTAAATTTTTGTGGAACGGCTTTCCCAATGGATTTCACATAATCATTCCCTCAGAGAGTGCCGTTGGTTGTGATCCCGAGCATTGTTATGGAAGACTTGAATAGTTGTACCTGACATCATCATATTTACTTCCCCTAAGCTGGGAGTTTTGGTTGCATTAAACTCTACTAGATTATCATAATCCCATTTCAAAATCGTTTCCAGATCTTCATTAATTGCGTCAACCTGTCCCTGTCTCACTCCTCTGGCTTCATTGGATGGTACAGGGGCTCTAGATGAGGAAGGGGTATGAAATGTACCATCATCTGCAAAGCTGTGGACGGGACACATGGTCACTTCCAACAGATAGTTTATATCGAGCAGAAACAAAAAAGGGTGCCAATACTAATTCCTGTGTATTACCAGCTTTGATAGTTATTGAATCGGAGGATACTCTGTCTACCACCACATGGCGTGATCTATCTGAGAGAAAACTCAATAGTGAGCCACAAAGTTGAGGCGACAAACCATATGACGGAAGTTTCCCACGAAGGTTTTGGTACCAGACTCGGTCAAATGCTTTAGAGATATCCAACGACACAGCTAGAGATTCCCCATGTTTTTCAATAGATTCTTTCCATACATGTGTTACGTAGGCAAGCAGGTCTCTTGTTGATCTCTGCCGACGCAAGTCATATTGCCGGTCATTCACAATTCTTTTGCTCTCTAGGTATTTGATGAGCTCGATGTTGATTGCTTCTCCATCACTTTAGAGATCACAGATAATAGTACAATAGGTCTATAATTATTAGGAAGGTTCTTCTTTCCTTTTTTTGTAATTGGTTGCACTCAACTGTCTTCCGGCTGGAAGGAAACATACCAAGTTTGTATGAAAGTGTATACAACCTGCAGAAAACTGGTGTTTATCCAGGCGCACATTCCTGGAGAAGACAGGTGGGGTTCCGTAGGTATGGTCTCATAGACTTTTTGGTATTGAGATCAAGCAGAATGCGCCTAATTGTGCCCTGACGAAAGAGAATTTCAGGCATATGGCTATTAATGCCAACAATATCATGAGAGTCGTTCCCTTGTGAATTCAAAGTTGAATTTGTCAAACATTCCAGTAAAAAAGTTGGATTTTTCTTGTGTTGCCAGTAAGCCATCATTTTTGGGGTGGGAAAGAACTGGAAGTGAAATTCTTACCAATTGCTTTGGCAACAGTCCAAAACGAACGTGAGTCATTCAGACATTCCATAAGATTTGATTTTATTTTGGCATTATAGGCCTCTTTCGATGCGTTTATTGTTTCAATGCACATATGTCTGGCCTCAACATATTTTGTTCTGGTCTCAAGAAATGGGTTACGCGCCAACGATGGTATGCGGGGAACGGTGTTAGAAAGAAAAATTATCATTATCGAAAGATAAACTGAGTTGGATGTAAAGACAATCCACAGATACTTGAATATAATAATTCAAGCTGTGATATGCTTGAAGCTTCCATTTTAAAATTTCATATTGGTGTAACATGGTATTCTATTGATGAATCTCTATAAACTTTACTCAAGGAATTTATATTATTCCCAACCCTCAATCTATTCATTTATTAACAGTGTGGCCATTTAATTTAGAGAATCATGACATGTGTGATAATTAAAGATACTAAAAGGATATTATAATTAACTTCATTACTAATAAGAAAAGAAAACTAAGATCAAAATCTATATTCAAATAAAACAAATTTAGATAATCCCAATTAACTGAAAGAGAAATAAAACTAAGATTATTAAATTGATACCAAACCAGGATGAACCCAGGGGATCGAAACTGAATGATATGATTCGAAAGTATGATTGAACTTAACTTCAATAAATACTGAGAACAACAAATTTGATCGAAAATCTAAAACAACTCTGATTTAAGCGAAATCCACATTTCTTACCAAAAACACTCTGAAGAAACTATTAAGTTAAATTAATTGGAATAAAGTGTCACGTGATTTCTCAGGAGACTAATTCAAGCTAGAAAATATAACTGAAGGTTTTAGGCAGCGTCTTTTTTCCCAAGAACCAATATACAATTCGGAAAAGGATCCCTGAATTGTTTGACCAATAAGCAATAAGATTCCTCTCTTAAGATCTCTAATTCAGAATGTTTTCGGTGAGGATATCTAAATCTATCTGTCTTTTTCTAAATATCAATAACTGATTTGAATGTACATGAAACATCTCCAGATGGTTAACATTGAGATCTTACATAAAGCTACCCATTAGTTTCTTGTCCTGTATTGGTTATTCATCTTGACAGGTTTATTATATCCTTTATTACCAAACTTTTGTGGACTTATTGCAACCCTCTTGACCCTATCAGCTATGGTATCATACCATCCTCGTTGAAGCGAGTGTGAATTGTCTTATATCCATTTTAGAAATTCCTTTACATCCCCTAAGCTACATTTGTTATTGAAAACATCTGGCTACCCCTGGATGTTCTTTACTTTTAGATATTTTAATTTTACATGAAATTTTAATTAACTAAGAATGATTTTGTTTTTAAATATTGGAAATAAGTGCTGAATATGATACTGAACCTGTTCAATTTTTGAATACTAAATAAATCAATAGAGACAATTTACAAGCTTACAATTCTCTATATTTACTCGCACAACATTCTTAAAATTTCTAATTATTGAATTTGTGAGATGGAAGAGGTGAAGTTCCATCAATATCTCTGAGTTGCACTCATTTATTTGATCATAAATATATAGATCATGACTTCTGTGACTTGTCTACTCACTGTAATCCCAAAGTGTATTGATCAATAGTAGATTGGTAATGCACAGCAGCTTCGTCATTCATAACCCAGCCCCCATTAACAATTTCTAATCTCCCTTCCCTTACCAACATTCTGAAATTATCTTTCATTTCTTCGTTCTGCTGCACCCACCATTTCTTCAGAAACGCAACTTCAACTTGTATATATCTGAAAGAGAAATAATATCACCTCACTGTTAAATCCAAGGAATATATTATGTACCTTCTATTTGGGTTATCCAATAGTGATGCCACTGTTGAAGTCAGAATATATTCAACACCTGAAACGTTAACTAGATAAGGTTCACATGATTTACACCAGACTTTTATGCCTTTCTCAGTTGAAACACATTCGAAGTAAAATATTCATCTGCAACCGATTAGTAGAGATTGAGTTCAAGCTACATTTAGCTCGAACTTGTGATGCAGTAAAGTATTAAATTCAATCGACTGAAGAATAAATTAATAGTAGATATTATGACATGCATAAAACACACTTTTTTACAACTACAATTCTTACAAAAGCAAGATATTATCATCCAGAAATACCAATAGTGAAATTAGGATTTATGTCTTGAAGATATGAAAATTAGTTATATTATTGTACTCTTGGATTTGCTATGACAGAATAATTAAAAATTATTTACGATAATTTAGTCACTAAATTATCATATTTGCTTTTAATTTGAATTATACTCACTATTGAAATAATATTCGTCTATATTATTAAGCCATCCTACATCATCATGAGAATGTGGAATGATATGTACATTCAAGGCATTTGGTTCATAGTTGTTACAAGCCTAGAACAAGTGTTCGATATGAGTTTCTACAACAAAATTCCTATTACCTGTACCATGGAAGAGCTGAGGAAGTTTTTTTACAAGACGTAACTTGCAAACTCACTCCAGAGGCGGAAAATAGGTCTGTTATTTCGAATTTAAATTGTGTGGTATTTCAACGATATACTCTAGGGATCTCGTATAAATACGATGATGACTACAAAATAGTTTCTTTGGTGAGATTAATAAAACTTTCGGAATTATTAGAGAAAGAATTTATCAAAACGCTTCAGACATGACATATTTATAGAACATGTGAAAATAATTATTGCATAGAATCAGTCATCACGTCTTAAAAATTTAATGAATAAATGTAACTGAAGTTTCGTTAATATTACTTTGTAATATTTGTTTGGAGAAGCTACGATGTTAGCAAAACTATAATCAGAATAATTACATTCATTTATTAAATTAGTGAACATAAAACTATTAAATTTTCATTTTATTCAAATTTAGAAGGCATTAACCTATTGTTACTGTTGATTGCAATTTCATTTCTGAAAGATTAAAATATGTTGATATCAAACGAAGTAAATGAATATACACTTGAACAATAATCGTAGCTGCTTCAAGCAGATATTGGAAAATACTAACTAACTAAATACTAACAATAGGAAACTATATGGAAAACAATGCAATTCGGCCCAGTATTCCTCACAATAAAACAAAATTATTCTCATATTGGTATTATCTAAATTCAGCCACCAACTAGTTATTTATTGAATTTTCTGGACAATTTAGATATTGACGTAATGCATAAGATTAGATGAAGACAAATGTGAAGCTTAAAAGCTAACTTGTGAGTGATGTCCTAAGATATACATTGAGTAACAATTTTGAGATAATTTGGTTTCAACAAAATTTCTGTAAATTTCCTGAGACCGACGTGGTACCCAGAGTTACTGACGTCCAGGTGAATTATGGGAATTTTTAATCATCATATTCGTGTTCAGCAATCTTGATTCTGTTGAATGATCAATAAGTGCTTAATAATATTCTACCTTGTTCAATTTGTATAATTATATGATTCGTTCGCTACCATTTTATCGTTAATCCCTTGATGAGCTAAGCCGCAATTAAATAAATTCCATTAAACAACTAAACTAAGATTATTAGTAATCCTATAAACAAGAAACAATCACCCGTATCCACTGAAACTACTGTTAAAGTACTGAGGACCGTTCAGCTACCAAGTAGCCATCATCAGAGTAGACTGAATTAGAAATCAAAAAAGAAACGTGTGGCACTCGGGAACTGCCGCGGTAAAGCTATTGCATAGCCTTTTTTCTCAATTTATGCAATTATAATTATTTTTTATTTTTAATTTATGCAGTATTTTTTTTCTTTGATATTATTTCAAGTTTTTTCTTTGATATTAATTCAAGTTACACTTTTTGAGCGTGGTGACCGATAAGAAAACAATTTTTTTTCTTTTATTGAATTTAAAATATTTTTATTATCTTACAATACATGTAGGTTATTCAGGAATTTTTATCATCGAAACTATAGGTTTATGGTAACTGAAATAAGAAACATAAGTTTGAAACTTGATATCCTCTAAATATCTGGAAAATACCGCGACAATGGTGGTCCCATATTTTGTTGTGGATTCTTGTGGATCAAGAATCCACAAGAAAATATGGGATTTTCATTTTCAAATTCAATTTTTCCGAAAGAAAAGTTGTCAACCGCTCTGATTTTTTATCAGCGAAGTTGATGTTGAAATCGCCAGCCAAGATAAGTGGAAATTTATTACCATTTGTACCAAGTATTTTCGACCCTTCTTCAGTGTACCCAGTAAAGTGCGATGAATAAAATGCTCTACCTCGTCCAATTTTGGATTCGGAGAAATGTAAATTGCTACCATGACTATGTGTAGGCCATTTCTAAGTTTGCATAAGCACGCACAAATATCTTCAACAGGTTTTTTATTATATCACTTTTGGAGATGGTTGATCAGTGACTTCACGTCTGACGTGCTCATGAGAAAAGGGAAACAGCTGCCTGGGACTTTAGGACGTGTTGCTACAATTAGACATAGTCGAATCTATGTGAAAGTGAACTACGTTTTTAGATAATGTTGATGAAAATTCTAATGAAATTAAACTCGATGGTATGTTACATGATTTCGTTTTGGATAGGTCACGTCATGCATTCAATGTTATAACTACAATTATTGAATTTTCGTTGATTCAGGGTGCATGCTCACTACACAGTTGAATCTCTTTTCTAACAACATAAGACGTATAATAGATCAATTAAAAGTTCAATTTAAACTTTATCAGGTCTCAAAATAAGAAGTGGGTATTTAGTGAACTCTGAGGAACGGCCAATTACAAATTATGACATTGGATTAGCATTTCTCTTCAATTTGCATCATATCTTACGTATTTATAACTCATATTAAACATATAATAAGCGTAAAAACAAAAAATTGGATAATTACGTTGTAACCACAATTTTCTTTTTCACCTTCACCCAAAGGTAGACTGCTGCACATCACCCAAAGGAGGCAAAATGGAATACACAGTTTCATCTGAAATATTAGAAATTTACATAATATTGAAAAATATTCTGTATGCATTTACGCAAATCTCACCATTGACAAGATTCTACAAGACTTTTCAGTTAATAAAGTAGTCTACATTGCAGGAGCATTTTCTTTCCAGAACGTTTCAAGAAAGCCAAGATTCAATTGAATGATGATGAATTCCAACGGTATAGTATAGCTCATATTATACCGTTGACATTTACATTAAACCTCATTGTGTTGGTTCCAACATCTTCAAACCACAAGAAATGTGTGCAGGCTTGAAAATATACCTAAATATTGATTGCTTTTTATTTTGAATCAAAAAGGCATTTTACACTAAAGGAAAATAATCAATTGAAAATAACATTTTATTTTATCAATAAAGATTATATATAAAATCTCAGGGTAATAGGTCACACTAACTCATATGCTTATCATTTTCGTCTTTACGTATGTTTTGGTCTCACGATCATCATCAGAAGACGCATAACTGTACGTACGTGAATTCCTGAAAGGCGTCCTTATCGCACTAATTTCAATTAAGAATGCCCAACGTCGCTGAAACGAGCAGAAACACTAACAATCGAAATTATAACACAATCAATATTATAAGTATAAAAAAAAGTTCTTAGATGCTAACCCTCAAACATTAGTTTTGAATGCGGATAAATGTAATAAAACTGTCATAATGCATAGAAATGACTACGAAAACAAAATAGGAACTCTATTGAACGATGAAACAACTTACAACAAATTAAAATCTGATCCTACATTATCATTACAAAATGACATGAATAAATTCATAAATAAATGAAACAAAAATAAGATAATCCCTATTGAATTGAAAAATAAATTAATTTGCCATAATGGACAAGCACCGTATATCTATGGGCTTCCAAAACTACATAAAAGTGATATACCTTTAAGACCCATTGTAAGTAATATTGATGGGCCTACCTACAATTTATCACAATTTTTATCAGAATCTATCAACAATATAATTGGAAAAAATGAATTTTATGTGAAAGACTCGTGGCATTTTGATGAGTCTATAAAAAATCAATCCGTACCCGTAGATCATCTATTAATTTCCTTGGACGTTGTTTCTTTATTTACAAATATACCAGTCGTTTTGGCATTGAATAGCAATAAAAAACGTTGGGCAGAGATTGAAAACCACACACCTCTAGATCAATCTGGATTTATAAATGCAGTAAAATTTTGTTCAGAATGCGCTTATTTTCTATACGGTCAGCAATATTTTGACCAAATATTCGGCACAGCAATGGTATCTCCCATTTCGGCTACTATTGCTAACCTAGTTATGGAATGCTTAGAGGAATCTGTAATAAATTCATTAGATTATCAACCCATGTTCTCTAAACGGTATGTAAACGATTGACTAATGTGTGTTCCCAATGATAAAATTCAATACGTGATCAATAAATTTAATAATTTCCACTGTAAACTACAATTATCTTGGGAAATAGGAGTGAACAAAAATATAAACTTCCTTGATATCAACATTAGGTATGATGCAGTGTAACGAAGTTCTTAAATTCTACATGAATGTTATAGGTTGTCAATTGAGGCATGCGCATATTACTTATAATTCGAAGTAATTGAATATTCTAAATCATCATAAATGCGTATATAGAGGTAGAATCTAAAAGTTCCGCATAGATAAATCGTCATAAGGTAATTAATAAAGAGTATTATCCGGTGTAGCCATTTGCATTATAAAAGTCATATTTGTTTTCGTTTGGATTCATAAATCGTGTACAGTGAATTCCATTCAAATCGTAGTAAAACCGTGTCATTGTCAGATAACGAAACAAGCGTCATAGGTAAAAAAGCAGGTTTTCACCAATTCCTCGCCGGCGAGGATATACCGGAGCAGAATGTCCACTAGCTGGGAGCATATAAAAGCCAGTCGGTGGCTGCGGAAAGGCAGTCTAGTTTAGACAGTCTTACCGAACAAGAGATAACATCTTGCAAGACAAAATTAGAGAAACCGAAGCTTAACCGTAAACTTAACAAAACCGAAATAATAGTCAGGTAATTACAAGTCCGCTTAAAACAGAGAATCTCACCGTTTCTTCAATTGAGTTTAAAGTATTGGATTTTCATTATTAAAGATGAAAGGGCGGGAAGTCCTGACAATTGATTAGGTGATAATTTCTATTATATTATTTATAGTGGTGCGAAGATCACTGTCTGACGAAACGGGCGGGCGAACTTTCGGATCTGAAAAGGGCAGAATTTCTAGCGCGACTACCCTGGGGTTCTGTCTGAAGTAAGTGAAGGGTACGTCCCAGCAACGTCAACAGACGGTAGGTTGGTTACACCATTTCCGCGAATTGAGAACCTGCAGTCTGACGAAACGGGCGGGCGGACATTCGGATCTGAAAAGGGCACAATTTCTAGCGCAACTACCCTGGGGTTCTGTCTGAAGTAAGTGAAGGGTACGTCCCGGCAACGTCAACAGGCTGCCGGGTTTTTTTTCCGTCGGTATAGTAATTAATATTGTCTGAAGTTGAGGATTGCGAAGCAACACTCTTTGTTCTCTCTCTCTGCAGTAGATATTTTAGGACTGGCCTGTAACAAGGCGTATATTAGTTGAGAAAACTGAATGAGATTTATGCATTAGATTTGCTTGTTGCTTTACCAATCTTGCTAGTGTTTTCCCGACCGGAGCTTTTTACCCGCCGTACAGTTACCCGCTTTGCACGCTTTGGTGTTCGTAGTTTCTTTTTAAGACTTAACTTAATTCCCCGGTTTAATAGTATTCCCCGCTTACGTTCCCGTTGGTGTTGGTTATTAATAACTGTAACCCTACCTGAATAAATGTTTGAATAACCTTAGTTATATATTAGTGATATATTACATCTTCTCTGTACTATCCCAATTGAGAAATAACCCAGAACCCTACGAGTGGTAAGTAAAATCTACAACTCAGTAGCTACTTCGAGCCATCTCGAGAACTTTGACCCCTGGAATTTATTTCTTCACTGAAGTCGCCCTGGCACAGGCTGTTTAACGCAGTCAGAAGAGACCGTCACCACAGAGAACTCTTCCGGGAGTAAACCTCGCAAACAAAATCTGGCGCTCGAGACGAAATACCGAAAAGTAGGTTACAGCAGATGAAAAAATAAAAACTTCGTGTTATAAACAGCCCTACAGATCGCGCGGTTAAATTGTCCCACCCAGAGGACCGACCCAAAAATTTAAATTGTTCATAATACACTGGGAATGAATGGCTACCCAAAAGCATTTTTCAATCCTATCATTAAAGAAAGAATAAACAAAATCTATATATTGAATATATTGAACGTCGTCATATATAAATAACATGAACGGTAATACAGATAATTTTATGACATTACCATACATTCCGGAGACCTCAGAGAAAATTAAGAAATGTTTAAAAAAATATGAGATAAATGTTGCGCATAAACCTACTAACTGTGTTGGGAGATATTGTTCAAATCTAAAACATTCAATACCGAAACATAAACAAACCCACACAGTATACAAATTAAATTGTTTGATCGCGATAAGACTTATTTCAGGAATCTCTATGCAATATTTACAGAAAAGAATGTATGGCCATAAGTATAGTACGACGATGGGCATTTTTAATTGAAATTAATGCAATAAGGACGTCTGATGATGGTCGTGAGACCAAAACGTACATAAAGACGAAAATAATAAACATATGTGTTAGTGTGACCTATTTTCCGAGAATTTTATATATAATTCATACCTGGGTCAAGAATCATTATTAATTAATAAAGATATAATAAGTACATTAGAAATTAATGTTGGTATATGAAAAAGTTTTACAATAATCAATTTCACTACTCTGTTTCACATTATAGTTAGTTCTGTGTTACTATCACTATTATGTTCATCTAATCCTAAACTTATTATTAAGTGTTGAACATTAGTAATCATACATGTGTACGAGTTTTTCACCTTAATTACATGTTGTATACAGTTTCCCATCTGTCTACAGAATTTTTTCTTACTGACATATTTAATGTGGGGGAAATATTATTCCTTCTAATATTAGATTTGATTCCATGCCATATTAGTTCGATTGGATTAAATAAACAATAGTAGATGAGAAGACGGAACACTGTATGTCCTTTTTTGTTGCAAGCTTATCACACACGTATTCGTTATCAATTTTGAGTTTATCATTTTTGAATTTTGAAAACCTTTAACGTTTTCTTTCCTTCAAAATACATGTCATGAACTATCATAAAATGTTGAAAGTCTGCTTTGGTGCAGTTAGAACTGGGCAACACTTTTACTTGAGACTATGGTAAGGTAACTAACATTGCCCATTACGATTACGTTTAACGTTGGTGTCTTAGTGGTAATTTAGAGCGGAATGTGTTATCTTTTTAGCTGAAAGTAACAAACAATTCGAAAAAAAATCCATTTTCTGAACCTGCATGTATTATTGTTATTATTTTGCCTCTATTTGAAGGATTTTTTTTTTCTAGGAATAATTCCCTTACCGAAGATAAATAAGTACTCGTTCAAGTAGGCGTTTCGGTTAAAGCATCACTTGAATTACATTCTCTTTTTAGCACAGATTGATATGCATTTCTAATTATTATTTATGTATAGCATCGGGAGATACATGCTTACATCTGAAAGCGACAGTATAGATACTCCACTATCAGCACAAGCACAAAGACGCCACATTCTAACACTAACTAACACAACAAAAATCACCCGCCGGAAAACCAATAAGAACTGAAATAATCATTTCAATTTCATATTTATATTATTAGGTAGGTATATTGTTACCTACATAAAATAGTATAATTAGGGTTAAGGTAAGTAAAATTTTTATATACTCCGGCTATGCCCGAAAATGTGGTGAATTCGTTACCTTTTATGGCAAGAGGGATAATTAGGGTATTATTGTAGTCAAAAGGTCAACGGTATAATATGAACTATACTCTTATTACATCTAACTCCATTATCATCATGATCATAACAATATTGGAAAATGTCCGGTATGTGTATACATTTACCAAAACGTGAAGGCAAGAGTACACATTTGCCGGGAAATGTACATATACATTATATTCAGTTCACATATACCTAACTTTTTGGGAAATATACACATTTTACGGTAAATGTGTACATTTCCCAAGAGTGTACATTTACCGTAACATATACACAATTCAGTTGCCTGCAGCTCCGAAATTACACAAGATAAGTGTAGTTGAGAAACTGACTGATGGCCTAGTTAGAGATAGAAGCCATATTGTAAAATTAAACACTACTCTGTTGATATTACTTTAATTTGTTACTTCAGCTTGGGTGTTTTAAGCCCTATTCAGCAGTATTTGAATGTTATTGGGAATTTGAAGGACGCCGAAATTCAAGTAACGGAAGTTACAAATTAATGTGATTTTAACATCACTGCGCTGACCAGCATGAAAATAACAACAAACCTTGTGTGGGATTGCATACTATACTAAACGATATTGCCTAGAATCGAGACAAACTCACTCCATGGCGGGTCCTTAGACATACTGGGATAAGGGAAAATGGAATAGCTAATAGGTTCGGAACCAGATATGTACATATCGATGAGCACTATCAAAGTAATGATCAACTGCTGGGTCCTATCACTACACTTAAAAGAGAGGCAAGAAAATAGGGAAAGCAAGGATAATGACATTAAACTCAGTGTGGAAGCAGGTCGGGGGTCGTCAATACGTTGTCAGATGATCATCGTCACCACATTCAACTAACGAATATAAATAATCGTATTGTCCACCTTGTATAGCTTACAATATAGATTCCTGTATTACACACAGTGGAAAGTCGTCGAATCTGTAGCTAACGGATATGGAACTATTTTCCAATCCGAAGGGAAAGTAGCGAATGAAATTATTCCATTGTTTACGACAATAATTGAATTAACTACTGTTTATTTATTTCAACCTTTTGTATTTTGTTCATTCCATAAATAGTATTGATAGGATTTTTTTATTTACAAATCTTGAAACATATGTTTCGTGAATGTTTTGAATTTCTCTAATTGTTTGTATGATTGATGGAGATAGTATGCACTTCTATACGTATTCAGGATCAATCTAATGTTGATAACATCATTATCAGGGAGGATAATCAACAAAAATATTTCCAACTAAAATTCTAGACTGAAATTTATATGGTGTCATACTGCTTTATGATGATAATCAAATGTTAATGAATGTAAGTAATACTGAGGGAATTTTGAAAACTGTGCGATTCAAACATGAAGTAATCTAACTACATTCAACCAAAAACATATTTAGTAATGGAATTACTGATTGGAATGCGGACCCCATTTGCATGTGGGCATTATTGTATATTTACTTTTCACACTTGAAAGTAAAGTATCGAATTCTGGATTGTGACGTTTCGCCCTCAGCATTCAGCGCCTACCGTTCACCCCCCCCCCACCGTTTCGCCCCCAGCGCCGATTTGCCTACGACTCTGTGTTTATTTTAAGAAAAATGGATGTTTTCGAAATTATTGGAGATATGTTATTCCATGGACATATGGTTAAAAGCAGAATTTGTTGATAGGCTTAGAAATTATGGTAAATATGTATTTTTATACTTTGACCACACGAAAGGGAAACCTATAATGTTCGAAGAATATCGTGTAAGCCAGAGTGAAATGTAGGGAGAGGAGATATTCACAAATCTGCCTGGGTCGAATTAGTAGGAATTATATCAATTCAGATAATTTCCTATGTACATATTCCGAAATTAATTTGAAAGTGAGATAAACATGAGATTCGGCATTTTTCAAATTAAGAACTATAATTTTTTGACGTGTAGGTATATCAAATACGTATGCTGCTATGTTGTATGTGTTATTCTAATACGAAAAAAAAAGTTCTCCTAATTTAATTTTAAATAAACCTTTGTTGCAATCAAATAGTGAGATGAACCTTTCCTTGGTCTCTAAAACGATTCCGTTCGGCTGTTCCCCGTTGTTATAACAATAATAACAAGTTTGAGCTTGTAAGTTTGTCAGATTGACATTATAATCAGAATTTGTATACTTAACAAATAAAGAAATATCTGTTAATAGAGTGAAATAAGGAATTATTATACAGTCCACTATAAGCTCAAGAATAATCAATTAGCTGTACACAACAACCTCCCAAAGTAATGGAAAATTCTTTATTCATTTACAGGCGAGCTCGAATGCTTTCCCCACAGCTATATTTGTTCGCCAAGTAGATGAATAATTATTTGACAGTTTCAATAAAATCAGACACCAAGTTCCTCCTGACAAAGACGTAAGATGCATTGGAAAATCTGTTTGGTGCTTTTCTAAGCTGTTGTGGAAGTGGAGATAATTCAACTGCTATTCCGCTTATTGTTAGTTTCAAAATAGCAGCAATAATAAGGGTTTAGTCATGCCTTCAACCTTCCTTCAACAAAATGTTTTTTTTTTGGTCCAATACATTTGATGTCTTTGAACAATTATTTGAAAGACACGGTTCCACTCAAACATCAATCCCATAGTGTTTGCAATCAGAAATTATAGATACGTTGTAATCGTATAATAAATAATAAATCTTTTTTCAAATAGTTGGTAATTAATTATTATTTATATATTATATTTCAATTATCACAACCTAACATAGTGGACCTTTATTATTGGCGGTTGGTGCATCTATATTTTCATTAAATTAAACATGAAGTACAGTGTTACTCGATGGTCCATGGTTGTCGTGTTAGATCTATATCAGGAAACTCATGATATTTTCCTCCATTTCCTGATCTATTTGTTTGAAGTGTAACCTAAATAGAGGACTGTTTACGTTGCGATAAATGTTTGTTTTATCAAAATTTAAGGATCTTCATGATATATTTTTTTTGACAAATGCACTGCCAAGTTTTGAATCATTGATCAATTCAATTTTAGCAGTATCAATAATAGGAACTCTAATATAGGAGTCCCTTATAATCAATTTACCTGCAAACGGTATTATACCGTCATCTTTTTTGTTTTCGCATCTGAATAAAGCGTCGTCGTAAGTGTATGAAGGTATTTTCAAATACTCCTTCTTACAGCTAACTAACTTAACTGGTACAGTTACATCTTTAAAGAATCCTAGTCCTAAATTTGAAAAGCTACCAACAGTATGGAATGATGCGCCTTCCGTGAAAATTGTGTGATAAATGTAGAACTAGGTTATCGATTAATTCTATATCTGCCTTTGTAGCATAATATTGCCCATTTTCGTTCCGTACGTATTGTCCCGAAATGTAGTATTTAGTTTTTAGTTGCTAAGTTGTAATTGTAGTCTATACGGAAGATGTTTTTTTGTTGACACTGTTCAAATTCGTTTTTCAATCTGGCAAAACATTACGGTATCCTGCGCATAAGATATTATCTCTGTATTTATTGAATTTATTGAAATATAATTGCCCTCTTATTATGGTGCAATTTTATATCCTTTTCGGTGCAGAGGCTACGTCTATATTTCTTGAAATATTTGCGTATCCTTCTTTTTTTCGATAACCGCTTGAGTACTTGCAAGCACAATTGACCATATGCTGGAGGTTCACCTCTATTTTGAATTTCATCGCTATTGTAGAATAAATTACTATTTCGGAAGCTAATTCAGCAGGAGTATTTGAGTCATCGTTTGAATTGAAATAATATTAGAGATTCCCTTTCTGAGCAGAATTCTGTAGATTGATGATACCACATTTATTTCCCTTTGGACTAATTGGTAATACATATTTCATGAAAACATCTCGATAATTTTGAATATTCCGTTTATTGACTATACTTAAATGTATCAAAATAATAACAAATATTTTTCACCAGGTTAGAAACTTTATTCGTGCATTCCATTTAGCGTACTAAATTACCTGGCTAGCTCCAAGAAATTGCCTCTATAAGAAAGCTTGGAGACGCCTGACAATACACAATTCAGCCTGTGAGTGCTATTGTACCTTCTTCCACCAATATACAGTAGTGCCAAGGTGTATTCATTCAGGCCCAACATAACGCTCCACCTCCTAGACTATCACAGACACCATCAATACGATTCACACAATGGTGTCGATAACTGCGCCAACGCCAATGTATACGTCTTTGCCCTCCGCCGGTGCACTAGAACGCCGTTGCGCCAGCCAAACAAGCCACATGTACCGATTTGGACGATATTTACCGTTTTCGCTGGTGCACTATAGGGTACGCTGTACTCCTAGATGTACCCGCGAAATAATGACATCTTAATTGTTCCGCAACGAGCTGATCTTGTGAAGGTTTTGCGGAATGTGCATTGCCACGTTAATTATATGTATATAAATAGAACAACTTGAACATCACCAAACTGTTATACTGTTTGTGGCTCTGATAAGGTACTATTGCACTTTTTTAGGTGAACAGGTTTTATAATTGAGCAACACGTAAAGGTGGCTTACGATCTCTGGTATTAATAACAAGAATAGAATCATCAAATGTAAATATTCCAACTGAGTTTAATGGTGACCACGCTTCTGGTTTGATTTTGTTAATGTTTCTTCGATTCAATATGACGTCCCCAATTCCGATATTTCAGTTCTTGTTTATATGCTTCACAAAATTTATTTTCAAGTAAATATAATGGTGAGCTGCCTTGTTTCACAGGTTAATTTATTCCTTATCCTTTTCAGTATCTACTTTTAGATAAGGAAAATCGAAAATACAGTCCCCAAATTCACAATTTTTTTGATTGGAATAGTAAAAAATAAGTTTGTCAGTAGAGAATGGGGGTCCTAAAATCCTTCTAATTCCGATGTATGATTTGTTTTATTCCCTGACGCGAAGAGATTCCTATATAATCAAAGTCTGAGTCACTATATCTATGGCAGCGATCATTTTCCTTAAAAGGTGGTATGTATGGTTCCATCGGACGATTAAGTTTCCTCATTAGTTCTCCAGTAATATGCTAATATGCACCTAAATGGATAGCACCCAATGCATCAACATCCCGATTTGACTTCTGTATGTGTTTTTCGGACTTACATGTCTGGCTCAGTTCCCAATTTTAACATCAATGTTACAAGTCGCACAACGTTTACCAGAAGCTTTATCGTCAGCTTTTTCCGTATTATGTGTTTCAGTTTCTGCTCGAATTGGAAGATCTGATATCGACTTTACAAGTAATTCAGAATATGTTTCCACTGGCAGTTTGTTGAGAATTAGCACAAGTTTGTGCTGCTGTTTCGTTAGCACGAACTTGACTCATTTGGCTGCAGTCAGTCATCGCACTCTCTTACTATATAGATCCCACGAAGGGAGAGCATTCAGGATGAGTACAGATCTCACGCTTCGCTTGCGCAGGTGTGAAGGAATAACAAACTTACTGTAAGGGCAAACCAACCGAGAAAAGTTGTATTGAACTAAAGGGGGCTGCAAAATCAAGGGGGCCATGAAGGGAGCCTCAATCGATGCTAACTTAGTTGCGATTTGATATAAATGGAAGGGATTGAAATTATTCTATAGATTGAATAAATAAATACACTTTATACCGGGATGTCAAAAATTATCTTGGTCAAGGGTGTTTGTGGAATCGGAAACGTGTCTTACTTTACGTGAAATAATGATGTCACTGTCACACTGACATCATCAATAACCTACAAATTTCATACCTATTTATTTCAGTTGTAAAACAATAATGAACTACAAATTAAAAATTATCTTGGTCAAGGGTGGTTGTGGAAGGTAAAACGTGTGTCTTACTTTAAATTTTTGAATATGTTTTGTTGTGTCAGAATCTGTTAAGTCATTGTGCTGAAATTTTCTAATCCAGTTTTTGAATCATGCCTCTTACCGCACAGCACTGTCAGTGTGACAGTGACATAATTATTTCAAACGTAAAGTAAGACACACGTTTTAGATTCCACAACCACCCTTGACCAAGATAATTTTTGATATCCCGGTACAACAGTGTGTACTATATAGCCTCACTTACTACTTAAGTAACTGTCAACAATAATTGGCGGAAATATATTTAATTATATAACGTCATCTATAAATATATGATCCACTAAGAAATCAAACAATGTAATATTATCTAATAGATTTCTCGAACTATCAAAGTTTCGGGGAATGTTAAGCTACTTTAGCGCCACATGGCGACACCAAGCCGAACCAATGTAACAATCGAGATGCAAATCAATGTATGAATACATTCGTTTGTTTCTAGGTGGCTTTTGCCAGATACTAATGATAATACTGATAAATAGTTACGAATTAGTTATTCTTTAATTTCTATTAGAAATTCGAACCCTTCACGAATCCTTAATTTGAAAATTCTCGAAATGTTAAGCAAGAAAATGAGCGGAAGTGAAAGTTGAATTTCCATAAAAATATGATAATATCTACTACACACGAATTGTCCAATGCTTTTTTCTGTTCTAGTGGTATTTACTAATCTCAGAATTTGACCAATTTTATGCATTTGTTTATGTAAATTTCCAAATCCTCAAAGTCATTACGATCAAAGTTATTTTTTTGGAGAGGAATAATGAATTATGGCAATAACTTTCCGAATCTACTGATTAATTGGATATCAACTAAAAGAAACTAAAAGTGAATATTAACTTACTTCAAGGAGAGATGCATATGAATGTTCGACAGAAACTAAGGATTTTGCGAGTACAATTATTATATACAATTTATATGAACTGAAGTACTTTAATCTGGAGAAAAATGTAAGCATCATTATCATGCTACCTCGGGTATCAACCAAATCATTGTGTGATTGTAAATACTTCAAATAAAATGTTATCTTATTTTGAATTACTTATATGAATGAGAACAAATCTGAATTTGACATATTGAATCACAAATCATTGTTGGATAATTTACGGAAGAACTTGTTGCTTAACTTTTCATCTTATATGTATATCTCATGACGTCAGGAAGCTGATTATGTTTGTTGTATTCCTGAATATGTTGACAGAGAAGTGCCACTCCATACTCCTTGAGAAATTGATCTCAGTGGTGATTTTTCAATTATTGTCGAATTAATGTTTGTGAACACCGTTTGATCCTAGATACATCCCAACAACAAAACTAGAATGAATTCTAGTTTTTTGCAATTATCTCGAAAATTATCGAGGAAAATTGTAGTTTATTAAATTGAACATTGAAAAGGTTCGTTGTCTTCTTTCATTGCTCCGCAAATATGTGATGAATTATGTCTGAATGGAGTAAACCCAGACCACTATAAAATTGAATATCATACATGGTTTCATTTCTAATCAGGGGAATCTTGGGAATCGATTGAACTTCTAATTTTACAAAGAGGCACCTTATAAAAAAGGTCACATTCAATATTGGTATATGGGTTGAAATTTCTGTAGCGAATATATTTTGTTTCTATAAAAACATTTTGTTATATTACCACTGAAGTTTTCCATAAAGAGTTACTGAATTTTATTATTGATTGAAATACGCATTATCTGAGAGAATCTCAATTCCTTTTTTCTAATATTTGTAAAACAGTGACTTACAATCATACAATACAATACAATATGTGCCAAATGTCCACCTCGGCTCCTCTGACATGACAAAATTCTTTTGGAGAAATTTTCGATTACGTCTGAGCAAATTTACGATCCAACATCACGAATTATGCGTCGGATGTCATTCTTTAGTTTGTCGAGTGTTTATACCGGGATATCAAAAATTATCTTGGTCAAGGGTGGTTGTGGAATCTAAAACGTTTGTCTTACTTTACGTTTGAAATAATTATGTCACTGTCCCACTGACATCATCAATAACCTACAAATTCCATACCTATTTATTTCAGTTGTAAAACAATAATGAACTACAAATTATGAAATAATTATGTGAACTTTGAACCTTTTCAGAGGTCGTGATAGCCACAATCCGGGTCAAAAACTGTTTTGAAATAGTTAATTTTCCGTAAGTCGAATGACGTTCACGTGAGAAGCCCGTAGTACGCGAGTTAGAAAAGTGCAAACTGGTTGTACCTAATACGGCTTTACGACGACTTTTCGCGTGTCGTTTTCGCTCCATGTAGTTAGATTTAGTATCGGACCGTGCCCGACGGCCCTTCTTTTCACGATAAATGTCCATTAAATAGGAAAATTCAATTAAAACAGTTTGAGCTATTCTCAGATCTCATCTACGCGCGTCTAACGTGCGACGTACCAAAGAGAATTTTTTCGCGACTAAAATATACACGAAGCGGGTAAAAGCTAGCGGCTAATAGCCAAAAACACTTTGTTACAACTGGCGCCGGTCGCACGGGGCAAGAAACGGCCCCAAATTAACAAGACCGAGGTAAAATGTATAAACTCTAACTTTCGCGCAGCGAGCTCCTCGAGGCATATGTCAAAATGATTAGGTTCGTAGCTAATTACATAAGACGTCTGGCGTTCATGCAATTATGTTTTTAGATAATTCGAACCTTTTAATTTCGATAAGCCACGTGAAAAACCCGGAGTCCAAAGCGCTGAAGACTTCTGAGTGTTAAAATATTCGTATAAAATTGCGAAATTTCGCACTTTTAGAAACTTCAAATTAATTATGACATAATTATTTCAAACGTAAAGTAGGACACACGTTTTAGATTCCACAACCACCCTTGACCAAGATAATTTTTGATATCCTGGTAGATTCTTAACGTATTCCTTGCTATTCACGTAGCACCACAAAAAATGGTCGAGCTGATTAAGGTCGCACGACATATGTGGTCAGTTGGCATCGCCATTTTGTGGAAGAATTCTCCCTTCGAACTGTGTAGGCAATAAGTGCATCGTTTCCCTAGCTGTGTGACATGTGGACCATCTTGTATGTTACCAAACAGTGGCGGCTCGTGAACTTTTTGAGAGAGGAGGCTGGACATAAAACGTTTTTGTAAAAATATACTATATTCAGTCAATTAATTTAACCTTCGCGCAGCGACCGTACCAGCTACTTCAGTGACAAAATTAATTGTTACCCAGCAAGAACCAACGTGGAGGTATAGAGTTTCTCTTGCCCACAAATTTTTTTTCGTTCGTTTTTTGTTTTTTATTTTTTTGGATTTTTAATTTTTCCCTTTTTTTTTGGAATTTTTCATATTTTGTTTTTTTTTTATTAACTTTATCAACTTTTTTATATATTAACGAAATTCTACGGTCTTCAATTTGCGAAAAATTATCAATAATATTATCATAAAATGTATCATTATGTTTTAAGTGTTTTACTAAATCTTTTTCAATAGATATTAAACTAACATTGTATAAACGATTTTCGCCCATTGTATTTCGCATGTATGTTTTAATTCGTTTGAGAGTAGAAGAAAATGATCTCTCCACCGAAGCCGACGTGACAGGAATGGTGACAAAGTAGTTTATAAAACTGAGGTAAGACTTGTTGCAAATCATTATCTATCATATATTTTATCATATCGGCGTGACTGTCGTACAGGCCTAAAATATCTTTATCCCAGTATACAACGCATAATTCATTGTGCAGCGCGCTATTTTATCAAAAAAATTATATTTTAGAACTAAGTCATCTGAAAGTGTATTGAGAAACTCTTTTGAAAAAGATTCGAAAAATATTGTATTCGTCAAATCGAAAAACTTCAATTCATGTAAATCGGAAAATCGAATCCCAATATTTGACCTTTAATAGTATCTAAAATTTCGTAAAAAAGTTGTTTATAATGTAGTTTCTTGTCTACCAAATTATATGTTTTCCTCCTTTTCACGGGAGAAGCCTCCTCAGTTGAATAATTTCCAAATAAAATATTAAAATGAAATTCTGCATAACGGAAATTTGAAATTTTATCAATGAGATGTTTTAAACGATCTCTTGAATGAATTATATTAGTGAATTTATATTGTAAAATTTGGAAAATATGATCCAATTAAGGCTGGGAGAGGGTGTGTGGTAATAACTAAAACTGTTCCTACTTTTTTGAACTATACATCAATTGAAATAAAATGCTAAGAACTGCCGTTCAATTCAGGAAAATTAAATACAACATACCTTTCAAGGCTGAATCATAGCCTACTAGAGAGTTAGGACAACACCTAGAATTTGTGACTTCACTAACTCGGTCTGACTCTGCTACTCGAAGCGCGTTGTATCGAAATGAAATTCGGTTTTGAATAACATTTAAAATAACATTAATACATACTTTGTGATTTTTCAATCACCGTATGACATTTTAAATCACCGGGTATTTTCTTGAAATAGTTGAAATTAATCTCCAGATTCTGTAATATAATTTTACTATAAGCGCCAGAAAATCTTATTTATTGAATTAATACATGACTGATAATATAATCAAATAGAGACCAGTTTCGTGTTCGTATTTCCTACAATTTTATTGTCTGCAAGAAATTTAATCTTTAAATTGCTGCCGATATTAAAACCTGAAACAATCGAAGCGCGTTGTTTTCAAATTTTCTATTTAAATAGTTGGAATTTCGAAAATTGGGGGGTTCACAAGCTGACATGTGATGCACATCGATTAGACAGAAAAGACCTTTCTGAAGCAATAAAATAAAACTTGCTTTTGACTTTTCGATAGTTTAATTATTTCTCTCGCAGATAATGTTCTGTTAATTGCGTTTCCATGTAATTTAGAAATGAATAGATTACCATGATGAAATGTATCTGCAGTCGACTTGTGTATCAAAATTCAATAAATAATAATAATGATGAGTTTATTTTAATTAATAACAGTAAAAAAACAAATGAACAATAAACACAGAAGCTATATGTTAATCGCTTGTATGTGATAAAGGATGAAAACTATGCTGAAACATAAAACGTATTTACAAAATTAAGTTGGTTTTCATAATACAATATATAACATATACAATGTATGTAATATAAACCGAGAAGAAAATGAGAGAGATAAAACAATGATGATTTTATGATTTTCTATGTTATAATAATTGATTTACGATTTATTTTCGATATAAATAGATCATTATGATGATGATAGAGGAAGGTAATCAAGGCCAATGTATAGATCTTATTTAATTTATCATTAAATATGGAACTCTCTAGCTCTAGGTAAAGTGAGTGAGGCAATTGTTTTCAGGCATTTATCACAGATAAGGTTGATCTATCAGATTATGAATTTGAACACGGTGAGGATGTATGATTTTGAGTGATTCCTAAAATGGTGGATATGAAGGTTTTGTGGGAAGTAGTGAATTATAAGAGTTAGGTCGCAGATACATGAGAATCTTTTCACCTAATTGTTGTGGGAGTTAGATAAGTGGTTTTTTGTTTCTTGTTCTGTAATTGTGTTGTATGCTCGATGTTTATGTTGTCAGATGTTACAGTAAAAAAATAATAGATTTGCTGCTACAATTTTTGTTGAAATCCAAGTTTGCGAAATTTGGTTGGGTCGACTTATTAGCATAGGAGGGTAGATAAAACGTATCACTTTCATTCATGGTTAAAAGCCTGGATTGCAATCATGCAAATTCAATTTAAGGTCTTTTCTCACTTTGTTTTTGAGGGATTGCTGATTGTAGTCAATATAGAAAATTGCAGTATCCTCTACATATGCTATGATTTTATCACAAATCTTCATTGTTGATAGATCATTCACATAAATCTTGAAAATAACAGAACACAGTATGGTTCCCTGAGATATACCGTATTCCATAATCTGTGTTCTAGTGATTGACATTTCGAATCTCAACAGGCTGCCTTCTGTTGGAGAGATAGCTTGTGAATAAGTCTAAGGCAGTGGTCTGGAAAACATAGGAGTAAGGGGTTACTCCTGGCTTTCTATGACTTCTAATAATAGGCCATGATGAACTGTATCAAGAACTTTTGACAAGTCTATGGAGACAGTAAGACATGGTTCACTTTTATCCATGAACGACTACATTTCATCCTTAAGTTTATTTATCTTTTGTAGAGATACACTCTTAAAAGACATATTAATTTTCAGAAATGATTGTGTATTTGTTAACATAGTGGGTGAGTCTTTTCTCAAGAAGTTTTCCCGATAAATTTGTAATGACTGATATGGAATGATAATTCACTACAAGTTGCTTGTCGCCATTTTAACAAATATGGAATATTATCGATTTTTCAAATGCTGCTGGAAAGTGACCTTGGTGTATACATTCGTCGATTACATATGCAAGTGCATGACATATTAGGCAGCTTATCTCTTTTACTGTTCTGGCTGTTATGTTATCAGAGACATAATGATATTTACCACTCCATCGTGATATGTATCTTCAAGAAACAGTGAGTTTGGGATTTTTGAGAGGTGAACGTTTCAGGATTGGGAGATGCAACGAATGTCAATATCGCTTTCGGAAGTTTAATATCAGTACCATCTGTATTTGTGACTTTTTTGCGAAAAGAAATTCCATTTCCAATGTCCCATAAACGTTTCGAATGATTCAGGCTCTCGGATATCTAAATTTTATGTTAATTTATTCTTGCTATTTTTGATTTTTTGGTTACTGTAATGCGGAGGATTTGATAGTTGTTTTAAGTTAGTGTTCTGAAGATCGCTGAGGAGGTTATTATGGCAAGAATTAGCCATTTCTAAGAGTAATAATGGTCATCCAAGGTTTTTTTTTAATTTAACGTTCTTGATTAATGTACAGTTGCATAATTGTTCTTCAATTATGTTTAGGAAGTCAAGCTGGGGTTTGGGAATAATAAAATATAATTTTGTTGCAAAAATGAACTCTAGTAGGTTTTTTGGGTCGCTGATCACGATTCCGCTGTTATTTTTCCCAAAAAACTGTTTCCAGTTGGAAAATTCGGGAAATTTGATATTTTCCTGAGACGGTTATGGATGATAAAGTATAATTTTGTTGCAAAAATGACCTCTAGGAAGTTTTTTGGCTCGCTTATCACGATTCCGCTGCTATTTTCCCAAAAAACTCTTTCCAGATGGAAAATTCGGGGAATTTGAGATTTTCCTGAGACGGTCATGAATAATAAAGTATAATTTTGTTACAAAAATCACCCCCCGTATGTTTTTTGGGTCGCTGATCACGATTCCGCTGTTAGTTTTCTCGGAAAACTCCCTCCGGATGAGAAATTTGGGATGTTCCATCTGGAGAGAGTTTTATGATTATGGTTCAATTTTATTCAAAATTGGTATTTGGGGTTGGTGAGGTCGGGGAACATGATTTTTTATTTCTTTTCGGTGCACTTCAATATAAAAAATGTTTATAATTTTGTATCACTTTTAATTATATTATCCGAAGTATTTTCTGTTGTTTTAATCATATACATTTGATCCGCAGGAGTGTCAGCGAGGGAAGTCAAGTGATCAATTGATCACAGCTTATACAGTTTAATATACTGATGTAAAAAAATGTACACGTCTTGCAGTTTACTCAGCACCCGGCGTAAATGTACGTAGAATTGCAGTTCTGAGAAGAATAATTGTTTCTGTACTATTGAAGTTTAATTTTATCAAAAGGTAGATTCACAAAGAATTACAAATTGTCAACGGGAAGCTGTCAAGTCAATTTAATAAATCGGGAGCTTACATCAGCAACTTCTGTATTGTGTTGCCAACTGTTAAAATTGAATAAACATGGTTTGACGAATATAGTGCGGCAGGTATTTAGGCCCATTTTTGAAGTGAATTGGCTGTAAAAATAACTAAGTATGGGGCCATTTCATTATTTGGGGGAATAGCATAAGATGCTATCTCATTTACATTTTCGATATTCCAATTTTTTCTATTAAATGAATTAAATGAATTGTATGTGCCCTTTAAGTGTTTATTAAGTACAGTGGATGAATTTCTGTACCTATATATATATATATATATTTTTTTTTTTTCACATAAGCAACTGTTCGTGGCTGCTGCGCACTCTGACGACATCACAGCAATCGTGCCAAAATAACCTATCAGTTATCCGAAGCTACTCCTTCCCGCTGGTCGGTAAGTAGCATCAGATTCCCAAATCGTGTGCCCTAAGTAGTGTTATTGAACCCAGAATGACTGCCTTCTGCATCCGGTCTATCAAGATCTGCACCGAGTTCTTACAGGACTGAATGATCTTCAAGTTCGAACATAGCGAAGACCGAATTCCGCCCAAAACACCGATGATCAGAACAACTAATACTACCTTGTGGCCTGGGTATAGCGTGCGAAGCTCGAACAAGAGATCTTGATACTTTGTCCATTTTTCCTCATCTTTCAAGACTATGTTCTCTTCTGCCTGAGCAGAAAATTCGATGTACTTTATTACCATCTAAGGCACTCGTACGGAATAGACCAAGAGCCGGTGCTGCCTTACATGCCAGGAGATATTGAGTCCGTTGTCGAAAACTAAAAATGCCAGATCTACTGGAATTACTCGTTTCCGACCGTCAAGTCCATATAAGCAAATAGGTCTGACGTTGTCCTCCTCGATAAACTAAGCAAGACTATGTATGTCATCGTATTAGTGGTTCTGATCATCGGTGTTTTGGGCGGAATTCGGTCTTCGCTGCGTTCGAACTTGAAGATCATTCCGGCCTGTAAGAACTTGGCGCAGATCTTGATAGACCGAATGCAAAAGGCATTCATTCTGGGTTCAATTATTATCATTTTAGGTTTTCTGGGGCGACTGCTGCGATGTCGTTGGAGCTCGCAGCAGCCTCGACCAGGTTTTAATGTAAAAAAAAACACATAAATGCAAAGAAATATTTATTCAGTTCTTTGCAATTAAAAACTTTTCAATATTTATCACATAGTGTTCCGTCTGGTGATTTCAATGATGAATGTACGTATTTGCATAGGATCCAGCGTGATTATGAGATCTCCCAAACTGTTTTCGTTCTTCAATTTACGTCCGTCCTTGGCATCAGAAGTTGAATTGAACTGCAAACGATGATTATCTTCTAATAATTGATTAGCACCCAGAGTAGTTTCTCGCACTGATGTTATGTCGAAAACAGAAAATAATCCCTGGAAACACATTATTTATTTTATTATTGACTAATAACAATGACTTGAATCAACTGTTATGAATTGTTAGAAATTAAATTAGATCAATATAATAATAATATCATAACATAATAATAACATCGAGGGGAGATTCCTAAGAAAGACATGGAAATAGATACTTGAAAGAGGGCAACACTTGAGTTATTGTTATTGAATCCAGATCTGAATTTAAACCCAATATGAAAATATCCACCAAACGACTTAGAAACTAAGGAATACGCAAATTAGATCAATATAATAATAATATCATAACATAATAATAACATCGAGGGGAGATTAATAAGAAAGACATGGAAATAGATACTTGTAAGAGGGCAACACTTGAGATATTGTTATTGAATCCAGATCTGAATTTAAACCCAATATGAAAATATCCACCAAACGACTTAGAAACTAAGGAATACGCAATGAAAGGATAATAACACTGTAGATTAGTGTGATTTTACTTGTCACTTCATGTCACGTCACGCTGCTTGATAGATATGCTTTAGTTACAACTTAGTATAAATCACGGTCGTTTATACAGGTCTGGGAACTCGAGGCTGTTCCCTATGTGAGAAGTGAGTCCGCTAGGCGTCATCTGTTGCATAGTACCAAAAGGGTGGTGCATGAGTCGAGGAATGATCTCTGGAACGTATACGACCGTGTTCTCTGGCAACTGTCATTGTTGACTTGTAAATACAAGGAATACCGGCGTTTTCAGAAAAAAATGACGAAACCGTGCATTGTGCCGAAATGCAAAACGGGGTGAAGTGTAAAGCAAGAAACTTCTGTTTTCAAAGTGCCGAAAGATGCGGAAATGCGAAAAAAGTGGATGCTTACGATTCCGGAAAGAAGTCGTTTTAACGAGGTCTATTATGTGTGCGAAAAAGGGGAAGTTATTTTCAAGGAGAGTACTACATTTTTACAAGAGTAACAGTTCTATTCCTCTCTCAAATCAGAATAGTAAATATTGCGTTAAAAAGAAAAATTATTTTACTCAATAATGTGATTGTTGTCATACTTCGATCCAAGCGCCAGCTGGTGGCTGAGCGAGGGACTACGAGTTTGGCGACATGTAGCAGACTCATGTCAAACATACGAGTTCCCAGACCTGTATGTACGACCGTGGTACAAATTAAACTGATTATTATCCACAGAAGAATACATGAATTTCAAAACTTCAAAGTCTTCGCTAATTTACAGCAGAGAGTAATCATGAGCAGAATAATTCACACAAACTTTGGTCTTCAATGAATGCACAGATGATTGAAAAATTCAATAAAATGGATAGATATAGAAACTTCAACACTCCATTCTTGATTCATGTAATTCCCTCAAAACTTGTATGTAACAATTACCGTATTAAATTTAACACACTAGTTCATCAATTCAAGGGACCTACTTCCGTCAATCTTATAGGATATATTGAGATAAAACATTACTTTTCTCCTGCACCAGCTTTTATCTACGAGCTGAGCACGCAGAAACTCTATTGGGTAAATTCAGGGCCATCGGCATCGTTCCCCGAGTTTCAAGACTTAAAATCATATTGCAAATGATTAGAAACTGAAGTCATATAGAGACGTCAAATTATACTCTGAGTAATGACAATAGAAGATATTCATAGATATTATATGGTGTGGTCTCCTACGGACGTGTGCTTTTGTCGTCATGTAAACCTGAGGTCTTGTTATGGATATATCTCTGTCACGAACACTCTGATCTATGATCGGTCATCAATCTATATGTCTTGTAACGGTTAGAAGATTATATGAACTGTCGAAAACAAAAACGTCGCAATGGTGTGATATTACGATATTACGAATACCACACCTCCCCCGCCCTCATCCCTGTTTGTAATGAGTACTCACTTTTAAGTCCACTGTTGCTGGTAAAGAAAGGAGTGCATCTTCATCTTTCTCGAAAACATGTTCTAATCTGAGCAAATATGTTAACCCTGCCCATGGTTCCAAGGTTAATATTTGTACATTTTTTGGTAAATTATGAGTCAGGCCAGCAAACTAGAAGATAGAAAACATTGAGCTACCTCAGTTAATCTTATGCTATTCAGTGAATGAAAATGTATATTTATATTTTTCTATACTTTGACGACAGGAGAGGGAAGCCTATATTGTTCGAAGAACATCTTGTGGGTCAGCGGTGGAATGTTGGGAGAGGAGACATTTTAATTTTTCTTGATGGCTTAGAGGTTGTAGGCATAGGGAAATACCTCACTAGGCAAATAGTTTCACAATTTCTCTGTTCGATGGAAACATGAAGTCTGGTTGGAAGAAGTTCGGCAGGTCACGAGCTTGACAACGAATGACTAGCTTGAGCTCGTCTAGTCCACATATCCGTAATCTTCCGTGGTGAAACAGCAGAATAGATTTCTGATGAATTCCGACCATGGAAATATCTATAGAATCTAGAGAGGTCAATAAACTCGTAAGTGTGACACCCTCAATCTCTTCTAGATAGAATCCAAGAGCTTCAGCGTATGTTTGGGAGTCGAACTCCAAACATGTGAACAGTACTCCAGGACAGGTGGGAGCTTTGTAGATTATGATAATATAGTAGCTTCTGGTATGAAATAGAAAACACATGATCATATGATGAGAGGATGCTGTTGGAGGTGACCCCAAGCATGGATATGGAAGAGTTCATAGGAATAGTTGTACCTGACATCATCATATTAAGGATTGTGGGATCTGCCTTTCTGGAGAAGACGCAAGCTGGAGTTTTTGGTGTATTAAGCTCCTAGACTATCAGATCTATTTGATTGATTCAAAATTAGTAGCAGATTCTCATTAATTTCGTCAACCTGCCTCTGTCTGGCTTCATTGAATGGTATAGGGGCTCTAAAACAGAAAGCGGTATGAAGTGTACAATGATCGGCAAAGCTGTGAACGGGACAAGTGATCACTTCCAGCAGATCATCGATACGGAGCAGAAGCAAAGTTGGTGCCAATACAGATCACTGTGGAACATCAGCGTTGATAGCCATTGTAACGGAGGATACTCCCAAGAAGGCTTTGGTGCTAGACTCGGTCAAATGATTTGGAGATATCCAATGCTACAGCTGAGGATTCCCATGTTTTTCAATGGTTTTATGCCATATATGTAATACGTAGGCAAGAAGGATCCTGTTGATTTCTGCTGACGAAAGCAATATTGCCGGTCATTCACGATTTTGGAGCTCTCTAGGTATTGTATGAGCTCGATGTAGATTGCTTTCTTCTCAATTCAGAGATCACAGTTAATAGTGCAATGGGTCTATAATTATTAGGAAGGGCCTCCTTTCCTTTTTTTGGGATTGGTTGGGCTCTAGCTGACTTCCAGCTGGAAGGAAAGACAACCTGTAGAAAACTGGTGTTAATTTAGGGGCATGTTCCTTCAGAACGACAGATGAAATTCCGTCTGGCTCCATAGACATTTTGGTATTGATACCAAGCAGTATGCGCCTAATTGTGGATTCACAATGACAATTTCAAATATATGGCTATCGATGGCAGCAATATTTGGAGGGCCTTCTCTTTTGGATTCAAAGTGAAATTTGTTGCAAACATTCCAGAAAAAAGGTTGGCCTTTTCTTGTGATGTAATAGCCAGTATGCCATATTTTTTTAATCTCAATTGCTTTGGCAAAAATCCAAAACGAACGGTAGCCATTTGGGCATTCGATAAGCTTTGATCTTATTTCATTACAGCTATTTCTGGCTTCAACATATTAGGTTCTGGTCTCCAGGCGTGGGTTACCGTGCCAACGACGGTATGCTTTTTGTTGTGAATCGACGGACCTAACACAGATTCAATTCATTCATCATACACCAGATGACGGTAATTTGTTGGTATGGGGTATGTAAGTTTCCATTTCTAGCCCGATAATATCCGAGATCTCCGTGGCTTATTGCGTTGGGTCATCAGAATCAAAACATACGCTTCTCCAAGGAATCTCGGAGAAAAACGTGCGGAGACAATTCCAGTCGGCTGAGTTGTGATGCCAAACTGAGCGCGGAGGTTTTGGATTGGTTCGTGGAGTGATGAGTGAATGATGAGAGTTTCCTAATGGTGCACGAACCTTCACTTCATAGGTATCTGGATTGTTAGTGAGGAATAAGTCAAGCGTATTGGCATAATTATAGTTGTTATCAGGGATCCGGGTTGGTTTATTAATCAACTGCTCGAAACCATAAGTAATGGCTAAGGCGTCAGCTCAGCCTGCTGCCCTGCCTCATTCGTTTTGTTTGGGAACTTGAGCCGAGCGGAGTTGTAAGCGTTGAAATCCCTCATGATGATAAATTCAGTAGCTTCTGTTTTCAGAGAAAGAAATTCAAAGATTTCATCATGAGCTGGTTCATTCGGTAATAAATAAAGACAACAGAGAAATTTTGTCAGATTGTGATTATCAAGCTTGAACATTACATCGAATTCTTGTGGTTCGAGATTTTCCTCTCGGTGGCTTGAGAGATCATTTCTGGAATAGAGACCTCATTTGAATATGAAACAAGAGTGAAGCTCGCAGCCAGGGCAGAGCATATAAGTCGTGTTGGTGGATGGATTGACCTGCGTGTTTGTCGAGGTGGTGGTGTTTCACCGGACGATGATGAAAACATCTAGCACCTATGGTTATCTTTTTAGTCGCCTTTTACGACGGAGGATTTACCACGGGGAAATTCTTAGTCCGTCCCTATATGGACGAAAATAATAAGAAGATTCGAAATTATATCGAATAAAGACACATAGCAATATGATTTCACAAGAAATTCAACAAAATGTGAGACATTGTTTGTATAACTGTAATCATTCATCTAATAAAATCAAAGGTCTGCATGATTATTTAGCATTGAATGATGATGGTTTATTTTATTCAAAATCGAAAGAGTTATCGTCAAAAACATAGGTGAACACTTGTATAATGTATATTGTCTCACTGCGATGCGGATGTACATGAGTTCGTCATCCGATTAAAATTTTCACGTCTAGAAAGCAGAATCAGAAGCAGACACATGGAGAATCAAAGGCTACTTAAGCGCCCTAATTAGGAATAAACGCTCTGAGTATTTTCTCAAAGATGACTGCTCTGCCACCTTAAACTTAATGGAAATAACTTTTTCGTACATCGCGCAATAGAATGCTTTTGGGAAGTTTGAACTAATTCTTCTTTGAAAAAATGAATAATTTTCCGGCTAGGACAACTAGTCTGCAGAACATTACTTTGTGAAAAAATTGTTTGAACAATAAAAAAGCTTACTTTTGCATCGAGTGCTTAAAGGCTCATGAAAGGCTTTTTTGTTTGAAAAAAAATCAACAACTCTCTTCTGCTCACTCGAGTTCCAGTTACTGGAATAATGCTTAAAGAATTTTTAGTTGGAGCACATGAATAACTTTTTTGTACAACTGTCAAAGAACTTGACATTTTTGCTTCTCTGACGATATGGAACCTTTCCTTATTTTTTCAATGCAAATTGTAAAGGGAGTTGTTATTTATAACACCTACTTCCGTCCCGTGACCTTCACAGGCAGGACACCAAGCACCTTTTGTATACAAGGGAACCGCTGCGGGTAGGTTCGGTGGCAAAGCGAACCAACATCAAATCCCTTAATATAACCATCACCTTGCCGTCAAATACTGGGAATTGTATAGAGAGTTGTTATTTATAACACAGAATTTTAGTCGAATAATAGTTACAAGTTACAGTTGTACAAAAAATGTTCGTTTGTGAAATTCGTTTTTTCATGACACATTCGAATGAATTTTTGATCTCAACCTGCGGTTTGGGCCAAATATTAAGACTCCCATGTGTCATTGAAAAACACTCATCTCACGCATGATAGAAAAATAACTGTTATTGAGACGTCAATTTTCTATGTATCATTTGTTGATTCTGCCGACTCTGCTTTTTCTACTTCATAAAGGTTAAAATTTCGTTTCAATCAGCTATGATGATTCAATCCCGTTTAACACTGCTTAGATATCTATGAAATTATCTATTCTCGAAACGATCAAATTGTGGAGAACAATGTAATTAATTTAACTTCTATTATTGAAATTTCGGTGTTCATTTGATTCACATATTCTGTATATTTTTGTTTGAATATGAAATAATTATTGGTTGAATATCAATATAGTAGAAACTAATAACATCAAATCTAAATCATAATGTTTCGAGGTAATTGTGTGAAGGTGTAATTTCTCAAGCATCATCATTTGGAAATTAGTAGAAAAGTATATATTACGAAATCATCGTAGATACTGATTCCTTTTCGTATTTCTCCTTCATTTTTTGTTCCGGGAGTTCTATTGAAGATGGAAACTTAGTTGACGAAATGCATATCTAGTTGTTTATTTCATCTATCTTATTTGTATACTATTATATTGTACAGACTCGAATTGAAAATTTAATACCTCAGTCAATATTAATATAACGCGTTCTTTTCTACTGATATCAGATCACTCACCTTCATAACATAATTTTTCTTGTACATCTCGAAAGTTTGGTCCATGGTAGACGAGAAGAAAGTCCAAGTTGACAAGAGTTTCCTTTGTGCTATATCTCGTTCTACGGCTGCCAGTGAATCTTCTGGAATGATACGGTCTTACCATCACGTTATAAACTTAAGCATTATAATTTACTATAAATATCTGAATCAATGAGTTTCAACTATGTTCTAGTAGTCATATCCAAGTTCAAGATAGAGCACATGTAAACAATGACTAATGCACGCAGTGGTATCTCATTAGTGGGGACACTAGCCAATGTCCGCTCCTCAGCAGAACCGCATCAAGGGCATATTGACATTAATTTAGTTCGTTCAGTTCAATATCAATATATCGAGCACCGATATAAACGACACATCTGTAGCCGGTGAGATCAGTCCTCCATGAAAAACGGTAAAAGATATAAGCAAAGCCACTTGATTGTAAAAGAAAATATCTATTTTAAATATAAATGTGAAATACGTGACTATATAACCGCTGTTATTGTTAACGTAGTGAATACAGTTGCCAACAATAGCAAGTGAGCTGTGCTTCTGTTTATAATATAGCTCGTAAATATAAAAATACACACACGTTCTCGACTCCAGAAACAGAATCGTAATGATTCGTTGCGGAAGAAATTATTTGAAAACAATTAATTTAAATTAAATTAATCTAGTCCCAAAACTCACATTTTCGGTTTAATCAGGCAACATCTTTATGACAAGCATTTCTGAGTAGCTTGTCAACGAAACTGAAAAATCATGTAGGTACTATGCAGTCAAAAAGTATTTCAATATAAGCCATGCTATATAGAAAAAAAAAATACGATCAAGCTGCATTCTTGTCGATGCTTCCATTTTGATTGCCAAGTTCCGTCAATTTGAGCCGTGGGTTTTATAGGAGATGAAAAGTGATGAATTCTACTTTTCCGGAATTATCTGGAAGCTTAACAATTTTTCGAGCTTATAAAATTCCACATCAAAAATGTTCGTTGACTTCTCCTCAAATCTATCGTTTCACAGATATGTAATGAATCATTTCAAAACAGAAATAGCGGAACATACTTATGTCTTGAACTGAATCTTCACAAAACTATAGGGTCTCGAAATTTCTTATAGAAATTTAAAATTTTTGAAATATATCGCAAACTATGAAACATATTATATTTAAGTTTCTGTAACGGATGGATTTTGAACAACTCCACGTTTCTGAGAATTTTGTTTCTGTACTACTACCAGTGGTGGCCCCCATTCGAATCATCACAACAGGGGCTGTCTCCAGGTCTAGAAGTGGCTTGATAATATGTTAGAAACTGAAGACTGGGTATTTGCGATTAACCACAATTCAATAGAACCCATTCGAAACATTATATCACTGACCCTTGATCGGTTAATAAATAACACGATTTGTAGATGTAGATGTAATGCGAGTTTTAGCTGCAAAAAAAGTGCGCAGCTGATGAGTTCCCCTTCCACCCTAAAAAAACTAAGGATATTTCTCAGGATATGCTTAGGAATGAAAGTCTCCACAAAAATTCAGTCAACGTCTAATTTCTCTTGACTGTAGCGTTAATTCTATAAAGTAACATTTTAAAAACGGTCCAGACGTATGGAGTTCATCACATTCTGACTCGATCATGAACATGAAAATGGTTCATTGGATGAATAACAAACACATTTTCGTGTTAGGAGTAAATAGATAGAGTTGAGGCTTCTCTAGTTCGAATAGTGGTAACACGTCTATCAGTCCCAGACACCTGTTTCGTTCTCACATGAGCTCACCAGTAGAACGAGTTGGACGATGATGTCACTATTCAGACATCTCCGCCAGATGTATAGACACCCCATTTGGAAATTTTAGAGCAACAAGTGTTCCAAACGTCATCTAACAGAAGGTAAATGTCCCACTAAAAAAATCATTCACAATGCAATGCGTTGGTTAAAGATCTCACACGTTTTAATTTCACGACGAAGATAGTGTTGAACGTATAGCCGCCAGAAGGCGGTACCGAAACAATGTGTCAGATGAATAATAAACACATTTTCGTGTTATCACTCAAACAGAGTTAAGGTTTCTCCAGGTAGAACATTGACAACACGTCTATTAGTCCAAGACAGCTGTTTCGCTCTCTCATGAGCTCATTAGTGAAACGAGTTCAGTGAGACATCTATCTTCAAGTAGATGACGTTTGATGCTCCCGCATGTCCAAATGGGGTTTCTACACCTCTGGTCGAATAGTGACATGATCGTCCTACTCGTTCCTTTTATGATCTCTTGACAGAGCGAAACAGCTATCTGGGTTTGATGGACGTGTTGATCTTGACTTTTTGACTTCTATAACGAAAACGTGTTTGTTATTCGTTCAATCAAATGTTTCGGCACAGTCACCTTGCGGCTGTATCTACAACACTTTTCTCGTCGTTTCTTTGAATCAATACATTGCATTGTAAATGATTCTTTCAGTTGGATATCTATCTGCTGGTAGATGGAGTTAGGAACGCCTGGTGCTCTAGCATTTCCAAATAGGATTTCAATACCTCTGATGTTCATCTTCTGGTAGATGGCGTTTGGAACACTTGGTGCTCTAGGATTTCCAAATTGGGTTTCTAAGCCTCGTTCTTCTGATGAGCTAATAAAAGAGCGAAACAGCTGTCTGGGTCTGATAGAAGTGTTGTCACTGTTCGGCCTGGAGAAACCTCAACTCTGTTTATTTAACATCTACCTATCTTTCTATGACCGGAGGGAATGTAAGTTCGTGAAATAAGCAATATTGTTCTAAAGTGATGAAGAAATCTGAGAATGGAAGTGTGCCGACGAGAGTTCCTCATTCGATGGATATACGAAAGGTTCGTGAGTATAATCTTACATGATACATCCTATATAAATTTACCTTCCGTTGAGTTTGTCGTTTTCCCGATAGTTAGGTAATGGGAACCTCTGGCTACTAATCCTTTACCATAAGCCTCTTCGATCAGTGGTTCACCAACCCCGAAGGCATCATCATGCAAACAGTTTCTGTGTACCTGCAATCAATTGATTAAGGATCAAATAGGTGTGAAAATTACAGTCCAATATTTTAATGTATTATGACATTTAAATATATTGAATATTGAATCTCGATTCAAGGAGATGGATACAGTGGATCACACTTTGCGATTGTCTCAGGATGCACACCTTTGATTCCTTTGAACACAATATAACAGACCCGTCTCGGAAATATGAGCAATTACTGATACTCCTGTGTGCCATTGAATTATCTAGATATCTGTATATTCGTAATTGTTCCATTGTTAATATATTAATGTGATTCATAATATTCCAGTATTTGGTTTAAGATGAAATGAGATGCATCAAATCTAGCCTACGTAACACATATATGGCAGATATTCATTGGAAAATATGTGGAATCTCTAGTTATAGCAATGGATATCTCTAAAGATCTAAAGCATAATGATAGTTTTGAATTTTTCATTCATAGACGGCATTCGAGGGAGTATGACGAAACTCCCAGTAGCGTGACAATATTCTAGTAGTAATATGAAACAAAACTATCTGATGAGCTCACGAATTCTATTCTTGAATTGTATATCTGTACCTACCATCAATTCTATCTCCCCATCTTCCAAACTAGAACCGCCTTGAGCTCTATCTGTTAGTACTGCAACTTCAATGCCTTGGGATTGATCCCTGATCAAAATTCTAGAAGTTATGGGATAGTAATTGCCAGCTATTGGTTCTTCAACTTCTAAATCCCACGAAGGTCTGAAGTTTTTAACCCTTTCCAGTAATTCTCGTCCATTTGAGTCGGTATAGAATGTCGATTTCGTGTTTAAATTCGTCTCAAATCGGGTGATTACTTCTTTGCCATTCTTCGCTCTAGAAAGTAACATCAAATCTGGTGAAAACCTCCTCCCTCCGTATTGAATTTGTATTTTGAATATCAAATATTATGCGAAATGAAGAAATTTCAAATAATTAGTTCCATGAACGTTCAAAAGCTTCGTTAAATTGTTCCACGTCATTAGAATGTTGAAACTCCTATTAACATATATGCACAGACGCTTAGTTTTTGAGATACAGGGGTTGAAATTGAAAAAAAAAATTCGTTTTTTGCAAATATCTCCGGAACCGTTCATCTTACAGGAAACATCTTTTGCGAACATTTTCTACTCATAGGCTATGTTCTGTGCGATACAATTTTTTTTTAGTCATAATTGGTGAAGATTTTGAAGGGGTAGTGGATGTTTTTCTTCCCAACTTCTACTCCATTTCAACCGCCCATGTTTTCTACACAAAAAAGGTACTCCTAGTTATAAGCTCTAAGGTTGACCGTTTTCGAGAAAAATCCACTTTTATGTTGAAAAACATGATCAATTTTTTGGTTTTGTTACTTGTTCTAACGTTTGAATAAATTTTGTTTAATTAGTAAGAATTTACCATGTTTTTCAACATAAAAGTTGATTTTTCTCGAAAACGGTCAACTTCAGAGCTTATGACCAGGAGTATCTTTTTTGTGTAAAAAACATCAGCGGTTCAAATGGTTGTCTCAAAACTGTACTTTTTCCAGTGACGTAGAAGTTGGGGAGAAAAACACCCACTACCCCAATTATGACTAAAAAAAAAATTTTATCTCACAGAACATAGCTTACTATGAGTAGAAAATGCTTGCAAAAGCTGTTTTCTGTACGATAAACCTACTAACTGTGTTGGGAAATATTCCTCAAATCTAAAACCTGTAATACTCAAAGATAAACAAACCCACACAGTGTATAAATTGAATTGTTTAGATTGTGATGGAACCTATACTGGAATCTCTAAACAATATTTACAAAAAAGAATGTACATAGATATAGCACAAGAAATAAAATATAAAAAGCATCAGCGGTCCAAATGGTTGTCTCAAAACTGTACTTTTTCCAGTGACGTAGAAGTTGGGGACAAAAACACCCACTACCCCAATTATGACTAAAAAAAAAATTTTATCTCACAGAACATAGCTTACTATGAGTAGAAAATGCTTGCAAAAGCTGTTTTCTGTACGATAAACGGTTCCGGAGATATTTGCAAAAAACGATTTTTTTTTCAATTTCAACACCTGTATCTCAAAAACTAAGCGTCTGTGCATATATGTTATTAGGAATTCTTTTCTCAAAATCAAATTTTCTATCGACTTTTGAAGTTCTGCTACTAAAACCTGGAACACCCTGTATGAGTAATATAAATATATTAAGACGTCTCTACAAATATTCATATTATAAATTTGAATTTCGCAAAGTTATTTAGATTACATTTTGGATATCGAATACCCAATATGTTTATGGAGTGGTTGCACATACACATATCTATTAAAAAGATATCTGAATACCTGAAAAGTTTTAAGCATCTTAAGTTTTCTTCTGAGATACGGTTTGAGCTGTGAACAAAATACTAATTTACGAGTATTTCATAGTATATTCTGGATAGTTTGCCATATTTACTAATTATCGATAACAATTGAGATTGATTCATGGGATCATTTATTGATAACTTTTAATAGAATGTATGAAATGTGCGTATCTTCGCCTTCAAGAGTTTTAGAGGAAGACGATATGGCTTTGAGAAAACGTATTGAAAGTGTCCAAAAATTATTCACTAATTAACTAAGTAGTCGGGTCAAATTAGACGTTAAAAATGTGAAAGCTCGGAATTTTTTCCAAACAGACCAATCAACTTAATTTTTTTTGCAAATCATTCCTGGGCGGATACTGAACGATATTGAACTTTAAGATCTAGTCGCTCGATTATTTTTCACCTGTTAAACCGGAAATTGGCAAATTTTCATGGGAAAATTTATTGTAAAATTGGTAAGTATTGCCAAAATTGGCTGGAAAACTCCCCTCGAGGGTTTTCGGGGTCGCTGATCATGATTCCGAAGTTAGATTTACCATTTTCGACCGCAGTATCTAGAAATTGGCCAATTTTATGTCAGAAAAATGGATAAATTATCCATTTTCGTAATTTTTGTTGAAAATGGGTAGAAAATTTCACTCGGAAGTCATTTGATATTGGATATGAAACAAATGATTTACAGTCACGGATTAATTCCCTGACCTTTGATAGCAGTGCCAATTTCAACAAAAATTACGAAATTATCTAATTTATCCATTTTTCTGACATAAAATTGGCCAATTTCTAGCTACCACGGTGGAAAATGGTACATCTAACTTCGGAATTGTGATCAGCGACCTCGAAAACCCCCGAGTGAAATGTTTTAGTCAATTTCAACAAAAACTGCGAAATTATTAAATTTGACCATTTTTGCAAAAGCTGTTTTCTGTACGATAAACCTACTAACTGTGTTGGGAAATATTCCTCAAATCTAAAACCTGTAATACTCAAAGATAAACAAACCCACACAGTGTATAAATTGAATTGTTTAGATTGTGATGGAACCTATACTGGAATCTCTAAACAATATTTACAAAAAAGAATGTACATAGATATAGCACAAGAAATAAAATATAAAAAGCATCAGCGGTCCAAATGGTTGTCTCAAAACTGTACTTTTTCCAGTGACGTAGAAGTTGGGGACAAAAACACCCACTACCCCAATTATGACTAAAAAAAAAATTTTATCTCACAGAACATAGCTTACTATGAGTAGAAAATGCTTGCAAAAGCTGTTTTCTGTACGATAAACGGTTCCGGAGATATTTGCAAAAAACGATTTTTTTTTCAATTTCAACACCTGTATCTCAAAAACTAAGCGTCTGTGCATATATGTTATTAGGAATTCTTTTCTCAAAATCAAATTTTCTATCGACTTTTGAAGTTCTGCTACTAAAACCTGGAACACCCTGTATGAGTAATATAAATATATTAAGACGTCTCTACAAATATTCATATTATAAATTTGAATTTCGCAAAGTTATTTAGATTACATTTTGGATATCGAATACCCAATATGTTTATGGAGTGGTTGCACATACACATATCTATTAAAAAGATATCTGAATACCTGAAAAGTTTTAAGCATCTTAAGTTTTCTTCTGAGATACGGTTTGAGCTGTGAACAAAATACTAATTTACGAGTATTTCATAGTATATTCTGGATAGTTTGCCATATTTACTAATTATCGATAACAATTGAGATTGATTCATGGGATCATTTATTGATAACTTTTAATAGAATGTATGAAATGTGCGTATCTTCGCCTTCAAGAGTTTTAGAGGAAGACGATATGGCTTTGAGAAAACGTATTGAAAGTGTCCAAAAATTATTCACTAATTAACTAAGTAGTCGGGTCAAATTAGACGTTAAAAATGTGAAAGCTCGGAATTTTTTCCAAACAGACCAATCAACTTAATTTTTTTTGCAAATCATTCCTGGGCGGATACTGAACGATATTGAACTTTAAGATCTAGTCGCTCGATTATTTTTCACCTGTTAAACCGGAAATTGGCAAATTTTCATGGGAAAATTTATTGTAAAATTGGTAAGTATTGCCAAAATTGGCTGGAAAACTCCCCTCGAGGGTTTTCGGGGTCGCTGATCATGATTCCGAAGTTAGATTTACCATTTTCGACCGCAGTATCTAGAAATTGGCCAATTTTATGTCAGAAAAATGGATAAATTATCCATTTTCGTAATTTTTGTTGAAAATGGGTAGAAAATTTCACTCGGAAGTCATTTGATATTGGATATGAAACAAATGATTTACAGTCACGGATTAATTCCCTGACCTTTGATAGCAGTGCCAATTTCAACAAAAATTACGAAATTATCTAATTTATCCATTTTTCTGACATAAAATTGGCCAATTTCTAGCTACCACGGTGGAAAATGGTACATCTAACTTCGGAATTGTGATCAGCGACCTCGAAAACCCCCGAGTGAAATGTTTTAGTCAATTTCAACAAAAACTGCGAAATTATTAAATTTGACCATTTTTGGGACACAAAGTTGGCCAATTTCTATCTACCGCGGTGGAAAATGGTAAATCTGACTTCGGAATCGCGATCAGCGACCCCGAAAACTCCGAGTGGAGTTTTCCAGCCAATTTTGGCAATACTTACCAATTTTACAAATTTTACAATAAATTTTCCCATGAAAATTGGCCAATTTCCGGTTTAACAGGTGAAAAATGGTCGAGCGACTAGATCTTAAAGTTCAATATCGTTCAGTATCCGTTCAGGAACGTTTTGCAAAAAAAAATTAAGGTGATTGGTGTGTTTGGGAAAAATTCCGAGCTTTTTTGCTAAATTGACTCGACTAAAGTGACTTGTATGTATTTAATTCTGGAATTGGATACTATGACATGAGATATCACTGTGGAATGTGATATAATATAATACTATTTAGATTACACTAACACTTAAAATTACAACTTATCAATTACCCTATTTAAGAATTATTATAGCTTCAGTGAGAACGTATTGAAAGTTTCAAGAATTATTTAATAATTAATTGAGTTACTTGTATGTATTTAACTCTGGAATTTGAATTGAGAATTATTATAAAACGTTGTTGGGTGTGAATACAATCAGATATTCATAAGAATATCGAACCAAAATTATGATATTTACATAATGGACACTGCAACATTTGTCTATCTTTTTACGACGCTCGACAGCAAGCAACAATAGGTATATTCAAAATGCTTTATAACAACAGAATCCATTATAAAATATAAGTCTACACATAGGTAGTTCGTCTAACTACAACTGTTCATTCTGTTAAGGCTGTAAGCAGGTTTAATCTTGATCGAATATTTGTTCTTTATTAATTCTGATTACATACAAATTGAATAATAAAATGGCAATGGAACACAAATTGAAACTTTGATGAATGGCTACTCTAGTAGCAAGGAATGTAAGAACGTACATTTAAGGTAAGGCAAGTATACATGGGAAGGCAAAGACGAAAATGTTAATGGTCGATATTACCTACATTCCGAGTTATTATATATGTTCGAAGAAATCATTTGTTTATCACCCTATTATTAAAATTAATTTGGATTTCAATCCCTTACCATTCCACAAAATGTTTGAAATTATATGCCCAACGAGAAGTCTTGAAAATTGAGTGCAAAGTTTAACCCGCTCGGAATCAATTGCAAATTGAGATTGAAGAGAAAAAGCCAAAATATTCGAGTGTACTACCAACGAGATCTAGAAACATATTTATTATATGATATTATGCATAATTGGTGCGGCAAAAAATATAACAGTGTTCCCTTGCGTAGGCTGCAAATATTCAATGCTCAATACGACAATAAACTCCAACCAGAAAATTGACATTTTAAAATCTACCAAAGAGAAATGCTTCCTCAATTATAAAATATGTTTTGAAACTTCTACAGTGGAGTTCGTAAGAAGTTGGGATGAACTACCAGTCCTTGTTTCTTTATTCGCTATCAGAATGGGACATATGTCGATCGACCTGTGGGTGAATACACCCGGAAATGCCAGCAGCAATTCAAAGATTAACATAAAGTAAATTTTTAACAACATATTGCTTTCGATGGTCCTCTGCTACGCTTATAGTGAATTTTGGTGAAGATATTTCAGATTTAAAGAGACATGGGGCCTGCAATTCTTCCAGCATATAATCATAAGTGGCGACTTTGGTTTCAATGGGTAGTTCTTTGTCATGCTCTTTGAAAAGAGGTCAAATAAACGTATGTCCTAACTTAATTCGTCTTCTAGATACAGTTTCTTATCAATTCCTCAAAACTCTTCTCCGGTTTTGATGGAACTTTGTGCGTTTATTAGCAGCAGCAAGAAGAGTCTTCTTTTGATGTAATTGGATTTAGAATAATAATAATAATACTAGTGGCATAACAAAGGGTTACCTGTTTGATATTTATAGTAAAAAGCAATGCACAGTTGTTGTAAGTTTGATATCATTATCAAATTAAGTCAGTACTTAAGGATAATAAGATTCTTGACCCAGTATGAATTATATATAAAAATTCTCGGGAAATAGGTCACATTAACACTTTGTTTTAAATATTCGTCTTTACGTACGTTTCGGTCTCACGACCATCATCAGAAGACTCACTATGTCTAAAAAGGGGTTTATTAAAACTAATTATAGCACAAGCGTCCAAATCGCACAATTTAACTTCAATCCAAAGAGCTCACGCCGTCGAAACGAACAGAACTACGAATAATCGAAATTGTATCGTCAGTATTAAAGTATGGAATTTTTTTTTGTAGTAAGAATCCGCTATTAAGTAATATTATTAAAATATATGAGTGCATATTGGTATTCTCACAACAACTGAGAAGAACGAAGTTATTTGTCGAGTATCTACTTTCGAAACCAGATGTGTAGGATTTATGAGTAGGTACTTAAGAAAGGTTTCAGACCTGTACTGGAAAATTACTATTACGCATTCTTCCTACATTTTCAACAATTATAAAGACGTATGTAAGAATTTGCAAGAGATTATTTAATCAAATTAGTATAAATATGACTTAGATTTTGTGTGTCTACCCTATGATTTACAGATTTGGGGTCTCGTTTTATATGAATCATCTCGAGGATAGATCTTTTATAATAATTGGTTTCCTAAGTTGAGATATTAACATTTTTGTAATCAAATTGATGGTTATAATCAAAGCAGTGCTTAGCGGTGGAATTTTCTAAGTTGTTATTTCTTGTGCTATATCTATGTACATTCTTTTTTGTAAATATTGTTTGGAGATTCCAGTATAGGTTCCATCACAATCTAAACAATTCAATTTATACACTGTGTGGGTTTGTTTATCTTTGGGTATTACAGGTTTTAGATTTGAGGAATATTTCCTAACACAGTTAGTAGGTTTATGCGCAACATTTATATCATACTTTTTCAAACATTTTTTGATTTTCTCTGAGGTCTCCGGAATGTAAGGTAGAGTTATAAAATTGTCTGTATTACCTTTTATGTTATTTTTATACGACGAACCATTACGCACATACTTTCAGTATGGTGAGCAATTTTTTGGACAAATATTCGGCACAGCAATGGGATCTCCTATTTCAGCTACCATTGCTAACCTCGTTATGGAGTGCCTAGAGGAATCTGTTATGAGTTCATTAGATTTTCGGCCTGTATTCTTAAAACGGTATGTAGATGATTGCCTTATGTGTGTTCCCAACGATAAAATATGTAATATGTAATTGATAAATTTAACAATTTCCACTGTAAACTTCAATTCACTTGTGAAATAGAATTAAACAATAACATAAATTTCCTAGATACGAACATTTGGCATGATGCAGATGGAAAAATAAAAACCTCTCGGTTTACTAAAGAAGTATGGTCTCAACGTTATCTTCACTTCAATTCCGTTGCACCAGCTTGTTATAAAAAAAGTGTCATAAACAGCCTTACAGATTGCGCGATAAAATTGTCCCACGCAGATGACCGCCCCAAAAATTTAAAAATTGTTCGTAATACACTAGAATTGAATGACTACCCAAAAACTTTTTTCAATCCTATCATTAAAGAAAGAATAAACAAAATCTATAATGGTTCGTCGTATAAAAATAACATAAAAGGTAATACAGACAATTTTATAACTCTACCTTACATTCCGTAGACCTCAGAGAAAATCAAAAAATGTTTGAAAAAGTATGATATAAATGTTGCGCATAAACCTACTAACTGTGTTGGGAAATATTTCTCAAATCGAAAACCTGTAATACCCAAAGATAAACAAACCCACACAGTGTATAAATTGAATTGTTTGGATTGTGATGGAACCTATACTGGAATCTCTAAACAATATTTACAAAAAAGAATGTACTGCCATAAATACAGCACAAGAAATAACAACTTAGAAAATTCCACCGACCTTGCTAAGCACTGCTTTGATTATAACCATCAATTTGATTAAAAAAATGTTAATATCTTAACTAAGGAAACCAATTATTATAAAAGATCTATCCTGGAGATGATTCATATAAAACGAGACCCCAAATCTGTAAATCATAGGGTAGACACACAAAATCTAAGTCATATTTATACTAATTTGATTAAATAATCTCTTGCAAATTCTTACAGACGTCTTTATAATTGTTGAAAATATTCTTAGGAAGAATGCGTAATAGTAATTTTCCAGTACAGGTCTGAAACCTTTCTTAAGTACCTACTCATAAATCCTACACATCTGGTTTCGAAAGTAGATACAAATAACTTCGTTCTTCTCAGTTGTTGTGAGAATACCAATATGCACTCATATATTTTAATAATATTACCGAATAGCGGATTCTTACTATAAAAATTTTTTTTATACTTCAATACTGACGATACAATTTCGATTATTCGTAGTTCTGTTCGTTTCGACGGCGTGAGCTTTTTTGATTGAAGTTAAATTGTGCGATTTGGACGCTTGTGCTATAATTAGTTTTAATAAACCCCTTTTTAGACATAGTGAGTCTTCTGATGATGGTCGTGAGACCGAAACGTACGTAAAGACGAATATTTAAAACAAAGTGTTAATGTGACCTATTTCCCGAGAATTTTTATATATAGTACTTAAGGATGAAATTTTTTGTCCTCTGAGTCATTTAAATCTCGCGTTTTTCGAGAAAACAAATAAGAACTTATTCCTTGCACCTCCTGAGCCATAAAATGAAAATCTACAAGCTCATTGAATGTCTGGGTGGAAAAGTTAATTTGTTTCGAGTATATCAGAACCTAATGAAAAGTGAAATTTCATATCTCGTACGATAACTATGTGTTATAATGCTGTAAACTTGATATGGGTAAACTTCATCGAATAAACAAAGTTAGTGGCGTAGAAATGAGGTTTACGCTTCATGAGATTTCAAAAATTTATGTGAAAGAAAATTTTTCATTGTATTCCATATTTTTCTGGAAGTCCAATTGAATTTGATGCAAAAAGCTACTCTTGTTGCTTGCGATAGGAATGATAGTATAGCTGAATCAAATTCATGGCATTATGAGACATAGATTGATACAAAATATGATGTTCAAATTTTTAGTATTTTCGATATTTGAAAAATGTTACCTCTCAACTCAGTCTTTCAATCACCCTTTAGATACGTATTTTAGAAAGACGTATATTGTAGCCTATCTTTTGGGAAAGCTGTATCCATTAACGCTTAATTTGATAAAGATATCAAAACTGAGGAAAAACATGGGCGTACATAAATTTTTGCCATTAATATCAATCAGGTAATTCCCTAGGATGCCACCGATGATATTATGCTAAATCTAATTACATCAAAAGAAGTCATTTGTTACTACACAAAAAATTGCACCGAAATAAACGAGAAGACTTTTTTTAAAACTGACACCGTGTTTTTCGAAAACAGCAAGCAAGGACATACGTTCATATGATGGTCTTTCTTCTATAAAATATGACTACGAATTACTTATAATACATTCTGTATAGCTAAAGCATTGTGAATTCACACGTTAGTTGACGCCGCAATTACAGAATGAGTTATTTATTCTCGTAGATAAGATAATTTACAGATCCTTCCAAATTTCAAGTTTCTATAATTTCACTCGAGAGTATCAAATCGATTATTTGAGGATATATGATCAGTGATCCCTGTAAATTGGATAATTTTCAACTAGCAGTAGAACATATTAAATACTCACATAGCGGGAATAGGTCCAACTAACCAATCGAACTCTACAAAGTTCTCTTCACTGTATACCCTTATTATTTGACTGATCCAATCGTTGAATGTTTGTTGGACTTCAGAAACTAACTCTCCACGATAAATTTTGATTTTGGCAGTTTTACTCACTGGAATAGCAGTTCCATCTTTCGGGCGGAATATGTAAGCTCCAGATGATCTGTTTGTGAAATTACTGTTGTCCCCAACAAATCCATCGTAGTAGAGAAATTGCTGATTCAACGGTAGTGATATATTATTTATCGTTACTTCAGACACAAAACCATTTCCGTCCAATTCGACCATAACGCCCTAAAAACGTTATAGAATGATAATAAGTCTTCCAGAGGAGGAAACAATCATTTGATGTTCAATATTTCAGAAGTTGTAGAAGATACCAATACTATCAAGTAATATGAAGGTAAATTCTTTTCTTATCATTACTTGATCAACCGTACCTTTTAATTCACAAAACATCCGAGAACGTTTAGAAAGAAAATTTCTTGTTAATACCGTGGCAAATTTATCTTCTCACCCGCTTTCTGGAGCCGATTGAATGAACCAATAGTTTTCACAGGTTTCAATCTTATTTTTCCTATGAGAAATGCTCTCACAAAATTCATATTTATTGTTCCTGTAAACGCATTACTCTACCAAATTCTTCATTCTTAACAGAATGACTGTTTTCTCTTTGCTCAAACTTTGTGATCAATTTACCCCTATGCGACTATGTATGTGTCTGTTTCTACGTCTGCGTCTGGGTCTGCGTATGTGTCCGTGTTTGTGAATGTGTCTGCGTCTTCGTCTTTCTTGAAATATATAAAAGAGTTGCTATGATAACAATGATTACGATACTTAGAATACCGTGACCTGAGGATGAGATGTCCATCATCATATTGATTTCCTTGCTGCCCAAGGTAAGAAGACCAGAGATTAGTAGCGAGATCTCTGTTCTACCTGAAGAGTTGTTGGAAGTTCCAATTGAATCAATTATACAGAAGTTGCATCGGACTGATCAACATTTTTCTGTTTCATTTTGCACTTGGGTGGAACAACAATGATATGATTCTTATAAAACAAAATTGGGATGAATATGGCAAGAAAAGTATACACAGTATTTCATTGATTGAGAAGATGGAACAGGAAGATACCGCCAAACTTATGATGTTGAATTTTGGATAGGTAATAGTTGAAAAAATTGGTAATCACCCATCTATGGAACGTCCTTTTAATATTATAGTGAATATTGAAGATGTGCGATGTGTACAATAAACTATAAAAGGGTTCACACTGGGAATATATTATAACAATAACTAAATTCTAAATCAAAATGTGCCTGTTTAAACACTATTTAGGGATAATAATGAAAACAATGGGTTACCCTCAGCTGGAGATAAATCGGAATATAATGAAATGCTTTTTCGCTTATACATTTCCATTCCTTCCAAATTCAAAAGTTTCACTTATCTTTATTCAGTAATTGATAAATTCCACAGTTTGTTTTCTAAATGTATATACAGCCAGCTTATTGATGTAAAGACAAGCTAAAACACCGTTTAGGTAACACCTTTGATAAAGTTTCCGATTTCGACAAATCCGGGATATACAAAATCAATTATGGGTCGTGTACAAAATGCTATGTACGTCGTGTTCAAAATGATATGTGGGTCAAGCTAGAAGGATCATTTCAACTCGTTTTAAGGAACGTTTTGCACATATAAAGAAAAAAAAATGGTGAAAAATCACGAACATATTTTGAATATAGGTCACACCATTTTTCAAGAAAGTTTAGCTCTTTTAAAACACAGTACAGACAAATATCTAGGTAATTTAGAAGGGATGGAAATGTATAAACGAAAAAGCAATTTATTAAATTCCGATTTATCTCCAGCTGGGTAACCCATTGTTTACATTATTATTCCCAAATAGTATACAAACAGGCACATTGATTTATAATTTAGTTTACTCTGATGATGGCTACTTGGTAGCCGAAAGGTGCTCAGTACGGGTGATTATTTCTTGTCAATAGCGATGTATACAAATAATTAGGTTTATTTGAATGAAACATTCGATAAGATTTGCACTTCTTTCGAAACCAAATTCAATTCCTTACAATTTTACATTCCTTTCTGCAACGATCGACAACAACTTAATGAATTTCATAGTTTCAAAAATATAATAAAAATAAGCACATTCAATAACGAATTATTAAAAAATGAATTCTATGAAGTATAAAAACATTAAATTTTAAAGGAAAGTCGGATGAAACAGATTTTGAATTTAGAAATGTATCAGAAATTATGCCTTTCTTTGTTTCAAAAAGTCTTGTGCTTTGAAAATAGTTTTGAGATATAATCCTGGATAGAAAGTGATATTCCTCCAATTTGGAGCAGATTAGTTTCAAATACAACATTTTAAAGAACAATTTTTCTTATAAATTTCAATAACCAAATATTTATATTCATTAGAAATGTTTCAATTGACATTTTTGTCTGTGGGAGTGCATTAACTGATGTTTTACTTATATGTTTGTGTTGAGTATGCAACTTTCTGTGGTTATGATCTGTCTGTAGTACATAAGTCAATATAGCTCTGTGTGTGTAACTTAAGAATAACTTGCAATAGAAGCGTACACGTTCTACAAATTCTTTTGTATCTTTTACAACTTTAATATATAATATAATCCATTGTGCCGTTCTTTCTAATAACCCAACAGGTTATGGGCCCAGAAAGTCGTGTAAAGTATTAATTAAAGTTGAATAAAGTGCTGTAAACGTGAGGAAGCGTAAGTGAAAAAGTAAGGTTACAGGTAGAAAATGGCGGGCCAAGCAGTTGAAAAATATGGAATCGCTCCTTTCGCTGGGAAAGACTATGACCACTGGAAGTTTCGGGTTGAAATAGTGCTCGAGGCCAATGACTGTAAAGTGTGTATAGATGAGAAATGCGAGGACGAAAATAGAATGAAGTTAGACAAGAAATGTAAAGCCATACTCATTCAATGTATAGCTGATTCGCATCTTCAGTATGTAAAAGAATGTGAATCTGCGTTCGATATGTGGCAAGCATTGGAGAACGTTTTCCACAGAAAAGATATGGCTAGTCAATTATATTTACGTAAAAAGCTAATGACAATGAAGCTGGGTTCAGCTGATAAGCTGGAAACACACTTTATGAATTTCGAAAGATGTGTAAGAGAACTGAAGAGTGTTGGTGCTAAATTAGAGGAGCTAGATATTGTATGTCACCTTCTACTAACTTTGCCAGCTAGATTTGATACTATTGTCACTGCTCTTGAAACATTAGAATCTGATAAGTTAACTTTGTCTTTTGTTAAGGGTAAACTTTTAGATCAAGAAGTAAAACGTATGAACCAGCATGGAACAAGCAGCAGTAATGGCAGTGAACCATCAGCTTTTTCAACAGGAACAGGCAATCCCTTTAAGTATAAGTGTTATGGCTGTGGAAAGTTTGGTCACAAGAAATCAGAGTGTAGATCGAAATCAAGAACCAATAAACAAGCCAACAACGTAGAAAAAGGCAACGAGAAAATTGCATTTATGGTTTCTTCACAGCAACAAGAAGCTACATGGTATGTTGACTCCGGGGCCACTGATCACATGATAAATGATTGGTCACTATTCAAGGAAGTGCATAAGCTTGAATCGCCTGTCAAAATTGCTGTCGCAAAGGAACAACAAGTAGTAACTGCCACACATGTAGGTGTTGTATGTGCTGAAGTGAATTTTGGTGAAAAGGTAAGAAAAGTTGACATTAAAGATGTACTGTTTGTAAAGGAATTAAAGCATAATTTACTCTCGGTTTCAAAAATTACCAAGTCCGGTCTAAATGTTACTTTTAATGGTAATGTGGTGAGTTTCTGTAAAGGAAATGAGGTTATCTTCACAGGATTCAAAAATGACAGTCTATATGAAGTCAATGTACATGTTCCGCAAAGCAATACCTACCTATGCAATCAGGAGAATGTAGACCTGTGGCACAAACGTTTAGGTCATTTAAGTTACAAGAATATGTCTGTACTGGTGAAACAAAATCTTGCAGATGGAATAAGTCTGGACAGTGTAAATACTGATAAAGCTGTATGCAGTGTATGTGCACGTAGTAAAAGTTGTAAATTACCATTTCATAATAGCACAAGCAAGTCGAATAGGCCATTGGAGATTGTTCACTCAGATGTCTGCGGTCCAATAACGCCCCATACACATGACGATAATCGTTACTTCGTATCTTTTCTGGACGATTACACACATTTTGTTGTTGTATATATGATAAAATGTAAAAATGAAGTACTAAATTGTATGAAGGAGTACGAAGCGTATGTAACATCTTTTTTTGGTAGTAAAATTAGCTTTTTGAAATGTGATAATGGAACAGAATACACTTCTAATGATTTTAAAACTTTTTGTAAACAGCGTGGTATACAGGTTAAGTATACAATACCATACACACCAGAATTGAATGGGAAGGCGGAACGACTAAACCGTACATTGTTGGAAAAAGCCCGTGCAATGGTGCTGGAGTCGAAGGTTGCCAAGAATCTGTGGGGTGAGGCAGTTTTGTGTGCTGCATACCTGATGAACAGAAGTCCAACGGTGAGTCTCCACGGTTCCACACCAGCTGAATTGTTTTATAAGAAAAAGCCAAATCTAAAGAACTTGCGAGTATTTGGTTGTGTAGCATATAAACACATTCCTAAAGAAAAAGTGCACAGCAAACTTGAACCAAGAAGTATTGAATGTTTAATGATGGGCTATAATCATAACGGCTATAGACTCTGGAATCCAAAAGTAAGAAAGATAGAGCTAGCAAGAGACGTTGTTTTTGATGAGAACCGCTTTATGCTAAAGATTGCTAAGCAGTCTGACAAAAGAGAACTGTACACATTTGTTGATATGCAGAATGAGGAAAATGTGACTGTTGAACCAAATAATGATGTTGAGCCTGAAAATGGTGTGCAATATGAGGAAATGGAACCTGAAGAAGCAGAAATAGGTATAAGGGAGGAAAAAGTTATTGCAGATCCTGTGCGCAGAAGTGCTCGTGTGCGGCAAACTCCACGAAATCTAATGGACTATGAAACTCATCTTGATTATGACAGTGAACCTGAACATGCAGCATTTAGTGCTGTGAGCTTTGTTGAAGACATCCCACAATCCTTTGATGACATTGCAGGAAGAATTGACAGCGATGACTGGCAAGCAGCTGTTGCTGCGGAGCTGCAAGCGATAAAACGGAACGAAGTGTGGACTGTAGTAGATAAACCGTCTGATGCCAAGTTGATTGACAGTAAATGGGTGTTTCGGAGGAAACAAACTTTGCAAAGTACAATATGTAAGGCACGACTAGTCGCAAAAGGGTTCATGCAAAGAAAAGGATTTGATTTTAATGACACATATGCTCCTGTAGCAAGACTAACCACGTTTAGAACCCTACTAGCCATTATAAATTGTAGGAATTTACTTGCATGGCAAATGGATGTGAAATCTGCCTTTTTACATGGCAAAATTGGTGAAGACATCTACATGCAAACACCTGAAGGTGTGAGGTTAAAAGAAGGTAAAGTGTTGAAAGTGAAGAAAGCCCTATATGGTCTCAAACAGTCGCCATATTGTTGGAACAACAAGTTCAATGATTTTGCTAAAGCACATGATTTCAAAAGGTCGGAGCATGATAACTGTCTCTATGTTAAGGCTGAAGAAGATAGTGTGATACTGTATTTGTTGCTGTATGTTGATGACATTATTCTAGCAAGTAACAGTATGCACCTAATCAACAAGGTGAGATGTATGCTGACTGAAACTTTCGAAATGCAAGATCTTGGTGCATTGCAGTGTTTTCTTGGCATTGAAGTTGAAATTACCTGTGAGGGAGTTACCCTTAGTCAGGAAAAGTATGTAAAGTGCATGCTGAAGCGTTTCGAAATGGATGACTCTAAACCAGTGAGAACTCCTATGGATAAAGGATTTGTGCTTGAAGAGTCAACAGCTTGCTCAAAACCTATCCGTGAAATAATTGGATGTCTAATGTATATTATGTTGGCAACAAGGCCTGATTTAAGTGCGTCGGTAAATATATTGAGTCGATACCAAAGTCAACCCTCTGAGAATTTGTGGATAGCCATCAAGCGAGTGCTGAGATACATCAAAGGCACTTCGAACTACAAGTTGTTGCTACCAAAATGTAACTGTGATCCCTTAATTGGTTATGCTGATTCCGACTGGGCAGGTGATGTGGTAGATAGGAAGTCAACATCCGGGTATCTATATCAAGTATATGGAGGTACTGTTGTGTGGTCAACCAAGAAACAAGCTACTGTATCTGTATCTTCTACTGAAGCAGAATATATCGCACTCGCAGAAGCTGCTCGAGAAGGAATATGGTTAATGAACTTATTAAAAGATTTTGATGTTGAGTTAAATGATTTTTGTGTATTTGAGGATAATCAATCGTGTATAGCGCTAACAAAACATGCGGAACATAAAAGACTGAAACATGTTGATGTAAAGTTCAATTTCATACGCGATCTGGTAAATAATAACATTGTTGTTGTTAAATATGTGGACACTAAAAATCAAATTGCGGATGTACTAACTAAACCTTTAGATTTTGTATCCTTTTCAAACTGTATTAAAGGTATTGGCATTGTTCGCCCTGTATAATATTTCAATTGTTAAACAAAGTCACTTATGTGAGTTACGAGAATTTAAATAATCACGCTAAAGTTGAGGAGTGTTGAGTATGCAACTTTCTGTGGTTATGATCTGTCTGTAGTACATAAGTCAATATAGCTCTGTGTGTGTAACTTAAGAATAACTTGCAATAGAAGCGTACACGTTCTACAAATTCTTTTGTATCTTTTACAACTTTAATATATAATATAATCCATTGTGCCGTTCTTTCTAATAACCCAACAGTTTGTTTTGGGATGCAAACATATAAAAATTAATGTTTCGATAATTGAATTAGGAGATATTTTCGAAAGAGAAACAACAATTTAGAAATTATTAAGGTTATAACTTTTTTTCAATAAGCTCCCAATAAAACTGACATAGCTTTCCATACCCATCTTCAATCTGATAACACTCCAGTATTTTGTCGTTTAGTGTTCAGCTGCCGAAAACTAATGTATTTATGCCTTTCCCCGGAATATAGAGGATACAGACAATTTTATGCTTTGTACATTTTTCGTAGCTGCTACTTACCGTATTGATATTGCCTATATTTGCTTCCTTCAAAATATTGTTGCCATCCACTTGTTCAACAAAATATGACATAAAACCAAGAGGTGGTATATTTTTAGCTATAAACAACAATTCGACGGTAGCTGCGGCCTTACGACCGGGAATAGTTAGAATTGGATTAGCGATAGGAATTAATTCAGTCTTGACTGGTGTTCCTGAAATATTTATTAAGATTATTACTTAGTCGTTCTTCACATGTACTCTCACCTTGGGAGTCCGTAACATTGTAAGCTTCACCCAATACTGGAAAGCGCACATACTGGGTTACAGGTCTACTCAACGGATTATAAACTGTGACAACAAATTTTTTCGTAGATTCCGTATAGCTACACATACTGATGTTCACTAAATTGCAGCTAACGAATGTCAAATTTGCACTATTCTGTGGCTCATTTTGAGAAATTAGTTTCCTACAACATATTATCGTAAGTAATTGAAAATTATGTGAAATAGGAGGTGAAGATGTAGTCACAAAACTTCATGTAGAGTTGTTATTCCCACTATTTATAGGTTTATCAGGAATTATCAGTTGGAGCTCTGGATGAATAATGACGTTTTTCGAAGTTCTCAATCTATTGTTATTGTTATATTGGTCAATCGTGCAGAAAATCACAGCAAAACCCTGAATAACATCAATTGTGGATCTTCCTATCCTAAATGCTACTTTCAATGGAATAAGGATGTGAATATAGAAATATGCATAGGATTGTGTCATATAAAAATTGTTGGGAAATAGATCACACTAATACATATGTCTACCATATTTTCCTCTTCACGTACGTTTCGTTTTAATGTTCATCATCAGAAGATATTTGAAAACTAATTCACATTAACCAAAGGCGGGATTTCTTAAGCTAATTGTACTAAGCATTGAGCGAATTTATCGCATTAGTTTCAATTAAAAATGTATACGTCGAAACAACTAACGAAACATGAGTAATATAAATTATAGCACATTGATGTGTAAAATATATTAATATGTATTAGAAAACCACTACCCTGTAACGTTTCTATAGATGAAGACGTCATATCTCGGGAACGAGGCTAAACGGTCTGACAATCAAAATCCCTTTGTGCCAAGTAGATACAATGTTAAACAGATGTGGTCTAATGTTACGACTGCGACATGAAATGTCTCTGCTGTATCGATATTACTGTTTATTGTATCACTTTCTACATATACACAAATTAAACATTATGAAGAAGTGCGAAGAATTTTCTAATTGATTAAATTTGTATAAATCTGACTTACTGATTGTACATTGGTTCTATGATTTACAGAATAGCATCATATTCTATGTGAATCATGTCCAGGATATCTCTTATAATAATTGGTTTCTTTAGCTGAAATATTAACATTTTTATAATCGAACTGATGGTTATAATCAAAACAATGTTTATCAAGCGACGTGAAATTTTCTAATTTTTTGCTTCTAGCTCTATTTTTAAAGTCATACATTATATTTTGTAAATATTGTGTAAGATTCCTGTATAAGTTCCATCGCAATCTGAACAATTCAATTTATATACCGTATGTTTGTTTTTCTTAAGATAAAACGGTATAAGATTTGCAAAATATTTACCAACACAGTTAGTGGGCTTATTCGCAACATTGGTGTCATATTTTTAAAACATTTCTTAATTTTCTCTGAGGTCACCAGAATGTATGGTAATGTTATAAAATTATCTTTATCACTGTTTATATCATTTATATATGATGTATCATTATAGATTTTGTTTATTCTTTCTCCAATGATTGTGTTAAACTTTTTTTTTGGTAGTCATTCACTTCCAATGTATTACAAACTTTTTTCATATCTTTGGGACGGTTTACTGGGTTACAATTTTATAGCGCGATCTGAAAGGCTGTTTATTTCTTCTTATTTAAGCTACGATGTTTCTATTTCTCCGTTTGAATGATGTCTAATGTTAATATATGGACAATTTATGTTTTATTTACTTCTATTTCACAGGTTGAAGTTCACAGTGGAAATCGTTAATAGATATTTACATACCGCGGGAGGGAAGTGTCTCTTTTTCTTCTGCTGCTGGTTTGATTTTGATTGAAATCCAGGGAGGAAATGCACTCTCCTCTAGAGAAATTCATTTAATTTTCCCTACTAACTTTTATGCCCTATGTCAAGAATGATCTTCGTATTATTTTTTCCGTTAAAATATAACATTTGAAACCAGTTAGTATATATCAAAGAGACTGGCGTTGCCAAGGCATTGTTTACAACACAGTGATTGAGGTACTACTCATCTACACCCAGAAGGGAGATTTCAGTTTCCCTAGGTGGCCACGCAACCGTTTTCCAGGCTGAGGTCTGTGCAATACGGACATGTGCCCTGGAAAACCCTAGATTAAACTACCGAGGTAGGCGGATTTAAATCTGCACTGACAGCCGAGCGGCCCTGGGCGCGTCCACAGAATGACTTCTAGGCTTGTCTTGGAGTGCAGGGAAACTCTGGTTGAACTAGCCAGAAGGAACAAACTCCAAATAGTGTGGGTACCTGCCCATTCTGGTGTAAAGGAAAATGAAGTGGCCGATGAATTGGCCAAACGGGACTCCTTTAGCGCCCCTGGCCCCGATTCCACGATCGGAATTTCATCGACCACCGGGCTCCACGTCCTCAAGGAGCTACTGGACAGACAGTGGCTCTCGATCTGGCGTGGTTCCCCAGGCATGAGGCAGACGAAGCTCCACATGAGGGAATTCTCGCCTAAACTCTCTAAAACCCTACTCTCTATGAGCAGGAGAGGCCTAAAACTGGTGACAGGACTCCTCACAGGACACTGTCATCTGAATAAACATCTACACACAATGGGCATTGTCGAAAACACAATTTGTAGTAGATGTGGGGAGGCGGATGAAACTGCTTCTCATATCCTAGTAGAATGTCCAGCACTGGCTTCTCTCAGGCTACAACACCTCGGCAGTACACATATGCCGCTTGAAGCAATGAGAGATATCAGTCCATGCAAAATCTTAGCTTTTGGCACTGCCTTAGGCTTGCTGGACTGATTCTTGTATGAAGGGGCGTACAATGGACCCAATCAAGCGGTCTAAGTGCTACGAACTCGTCCGCCCCCGTTTTGATTGATTGATTGATTGAGGTATTTCAACGGATTTTCTCATCATCACAAAAAATGTTCACCGTATTGAAGATAAGGGCATTCTAAATAAAACTTCAATGCATTTATGAATTCGGACTAATCTAAAAGTGTGTGGTCTCTCATCGCTGCCCAACGGTATTCTATGCTACTCAATGCTAATTCGATTGGAATATTTGTGAATAAAGAAAAAAACATCTAAGAAAGGTAATTAATGATTTACTTATGGGTACGGATTGATTCTTTATATACTCATTAGAATGTCATGAGTGCTTCATATAGAATTAATTTTTTTTCTATCATATTATTAATAGATTTGTATAACAATTTTAACAAATTATAAGAACGCGCACATATTTGCTTATAATGGGTCTTAAATTAATTAAACACTTACAAATTTCTACGCACTTATTTATAATGCTTAATATTAAGTATGTATATCTAGAAAGCTGATCCGAAAAATCAGTAACATTGGTGCAGCAAAAACCTTTTCTATCGTAGTTAAACATTTTTAAACACATCTGTTCAACATTGTACCTACTCGGCGCAAAGGGATATTGGTTGTCAGAACCTTTTTCCTGGTTCTCGAGATATGACGTATTCAACTATAAACACATTACTGTGTAGTGGTTTTCTATTGCATATTCATATATTTTACACATTAATGTGTTACAATTTCAATTATTCGTATTTCGTTCGTTGTTGCGACTTAGATATTTTTAATTGAAGTTAATGCCATAAAGAGAATCACTGCTTAGTACAATCAGTTTAAGAAATTTAGCGCTTCAGTTAACACGTACATATTATGTATTAATGCATATTTTCCAAGAATTTACATATTTCATACCTGGGTCAGGATTAATTATTATATATTTTATTACTCATATAACGGATTTAGGAAATATTCAAAATACTTGATGTATAACCGTGCTTCTAACGCGAGTTCTTGTTAGTGTAGTGAGTTGGTTGGCGCGCATCTCAGATGTTATTATCACTACAGCGCTTTACATGTTTCTCTTGTGAAACAATACAATGCATCTCGCTCTAACTCACCTATACGCCGTTGATTTGAACGAGAATCTTCATCACTCGACAGATATTTCAACCTCGATTCACTTTATAACATTCTCCTGTTATTAATAAGCTTACAGATTTCAGGAATCTAGACGCAATAATCTACCCTTTATACACGACCTAAGTATCAAATATTTAATAATGGAAATTATTGTGGATTCAATTTGGAACATTCGTTTTATTTATATTTATGCGATTATTCCGAAGTTATTTTTATTCTGGTTTAATATCATTGTTAAGAAGAAGAAATTATAATTTCGTTATTTTTCGCTAAGAAAAAATGGAAGCAATAACATTCTCGCAAGCGGATCTGATTTACGTAATTCATTTTCTAGTAGGGATACGATATATACCATCGTATTAGTTACTGAAGCAACTAGTGTCCAAGACAGCGATCTCTCTCTAGACGCGGTCGATGTTACGCTTTATCCTTATCTAAGACGGACGGATACGCTATTCCAACATTCACAACACCCATATACCTAATGGTTTTCAGATTCCAATCTGTGCCCTTCAGTTCTGATTGGAGCTTAAGATATTCAGAAGTAGCCTTAAAGATGAAAACTTAAATCTTTCACTTTCTAAACGGAGACGCACGAGAGACTTGAAGGCTATAATTAATTATTTTCAATCGCCAAAAACAATAAATATATTTATGATAGGTACTAGATTTTCTCATGCCCAGGATACGAGAAAAAAACATTCGTTCAACTTTCTTTCGACTATACCGAATCGGTTGAAAATCAGAATTCTTGGCAACTTATGCCTGAGCAATATAATGATGAATGAATAAGGAGGTGAAGTTTTGAAATAATTAAGGCTTATGTTGAATGTGATCTCAATTCTCACCTGAGCGCTGATGATGTTACTTCTATACACTTATCAATGCCATTTTGTAGAATTCTTCCATAATCGTGTGCGACGTGCTCTTTCTCTGTACCTGTAATAGCATCATGATGTTGCATTACACCCATTGCTTCTCTGAGCTCAGCTAAGTCGATATCATCTTTTGTACCCAAGTTAGCGAGTCCATGCAGTTGTTTGCAGACCTGAATAATTGAAAATTCCTTGAATTATTGATATTTTCTTCACTGGCATAGCTACGAGTATATTCTCCCAAAAAATTCTCACTGAAATTATACTACAAAACCAGCCCCCAACTCAATTGAATTCGTTACAATTAAGAGCAGGTTCCTTTCTCTTGAATCCCGTAGAAGACTTGCAGGAATGAGGAATATTATAACCTGTTCTGGTGTTAAATGGTTTCGAACTAGTTCTTATGACAGTACTCATGATGTGCATATTCTCAATATTGATATATGCCCTTTAAATTTGGCAATCGTTTCTACATCTCTATGAGAATACCCTTCATTGTATAGCCTCTATTATAAACAATAATCCTTTAATAGAAGTATAAAGCTGTGGAACAAATCTTGCAGATAATCTAGTTAGTTATTTCTCCAGAGCAAAATTGTGGACACCTTAATCGGTGCAATTCTTTTTAAAACTGGACAGAGATTCTCATTAAGTTAAGGAAAAGTATAGTCAAAAGATCTGGAGATCATCATTCAAAATTAAATTTGTATTGCTATATCAACAACAGATTATCTTAAAACATAGTACATAACTCACCTGCAAAAAATTGTTACCCATCCTCTCAAATCGTTTAATTGTTGGTCTAGACGTGAAGTAACCTGTCCAATATGCATGGGGATCTGATGCGTAAGGGAAGAAGTCATCATATTTCACTGGCCATGATATGTCTTTATTGATAGCTTCATCATGAACCGCCTTGATGTAACATGATGGTGTGGAGTAAATCAAGTTAAATTTGGATCCATTTGTTTGTCGGAGGTTGCCATAACTAAAATCAGCGTAGTGAATGTTTTGTGGAATGAAAGTTGAAGAATTTATATATGAATTTGTCATAGAACATTTTTGATCATCAGAAAGAAATTAGGCTTGATAATAAATCATGGATGTTTTTACAATGATGATTGAGTTCTCAATAACAGATGGATGCTGACTTCTTAACCAGATGAAACTAGAAAGATGAATTTTAAATGACAAAAAGATCGATGCTGAAGAAAATGATGTTTCGATATTAAATTAATAATAATAATTATTTTAAGGTTTGCATGGTCTACTTTGTGAATATTAGTTACAGCCAGAATTGAATATATTTTCAAGTTTTCGAAGGTAGTTGGTTTGAATCAGGATACCTTGTATCATAGTTACGTTAATCAATGTTTACATTTGGATGAATTGCTTTCATATGCTATGAAAGAAACTATTAATCTTATCCACTAAAAATACTGTTGGAGTACTGAGGAACTTTCAGCTGCCAACTAGTCATCATCAAAGTAATATAAATTAGAAATGAAAATGTGCCTGCCTAAATACTATTTGAAATTATTAATAGTGCAAATGAGGGATTACCCACAGTTGGAGATACATCCGAAATAATTAAATTTATTTTTCCATCCTTTCTAAATTACTAAAATATTTGTCATTACTGTGTTTTAAGAGTGATACACTTTCTTGAGAAATTATGTAACCTGTATTCAAAACATATTTGGCTAACGTTGATTTATTTTTCGGTATGTGGGCAAAATGTTCTTTAACCGAGTCAGAATGTTCCGTCTAGTTTGGTCCACATACCTGTAATCTCGGATAATGTAAAATACAAACTCAGACTAACGAAATCTTGAACTGTATTGCTTACCGGATACTTATATACCATGTATTTCTTCGAGAACAATCATTTCAAACATTAATTGTCCCACATATAGCATTGCAAAATGGTTGGTTAAGGTATCTAGCAACTTCCAAGTCGCACAAAGTTTGGAAAAACATTTTTTGGGACCAATTGCAAAATTGAAACGTTTCTAACTTGACACAGTCATTTCATTTGATATTGTTTGACAATTTACTAATACACTAATCCCTGAGATGATAAACATGAAGAAATGGCTTTCAAATATTAATATACTCGATACAAACTGAACAGAATACGTGATACTCACGTTTCTATGTATGGAGCAAAATTTTTAAATTAAACGAAATCTACCATTTGTAAACAAGCAAATGTGTAATGGGCAACCTAAAACCCCTTAAAATCAAACTCAAATCCGTTTCCAAAAGTTTCGCATAGACATGTCGGTGATATTCATGATTATAGTGAAGAATTTGATTTTAATGACAAATCTTTGATCAATAACTTAATTTCTGAAAAAAAAATGGAACCCAATCAATCAACCAAATAAGACCTTCAAATAATTCAATAAAACTCAAAAGTTACCATACTATATAATTTCTTTTCTATAGCTTATAGATATAAGAACAAGCTTGAAAACAGTTCAGGCAACACCTTTGATAAAGTTTGCGACTTCCTCAAATCCAGGATTTGAAAAATTGATTGCGAGTCCCGTTCAAAATGATATGTGGTCGTGGTCCAAACTAGAAGGAACATTCTGACTCGGTATAAAGAACTTTTTGCCTACATAAAGAAAAAATACGTTAAAAAATCAACATATTTGGAATATAGGTGGGCTTGTCATTTCTCAAGAAATTCAGTGAGTTCAAATTTATCTCCAGCTCATATATACCTACTCTACTGATTCCAAATAGTATTTATAGAGGCACATTTCGATTTATAATTCAGTTTACTCTGATGATGGCTATTTGATAGTTGAAAGGTCCTCAGAAATTTAATAGCATTTTTAGTGAATATGGGTGATTGTTCCTCATGTATAGTTTTGTATTTCTGATGCGATGAAACGAATGAAACAAAATTTTTCGATATTATTTGAATGTAACTTATTTACTTAAAATGATGTAGGATTTATTAGAGTGACTATAGATCATCATATACTTATATACTTATAAGTAGTACACTTACTATATGAGCTTATCTAAATTTTTAAACCACATGTTAGCATCTTGGTAATGAAAATCTTCGCCCATTGTCATTATAAGATTATTTGTTGAATATTCTTGGGACATCGATTCAACATAATGCAAAAAGTCATCAACCTAAGAAAAAAATACGAACCTGATTAGTTTATCCAAATTCTTGAACCATGTTTCGGCATTCATATATGTAAAATCCCCACCCATCGTAATTATAATGTTGGAAGTTTTATAATAATTAGCTTGCTTTCTGACGTACTTGAGAAAACTATTCAACTATACAATCAGAGGACATCACATACATAGAACAAATACACATCGTTAGATTTTATTTCGATATTCTTCAAATGTTTTCGAATTTGACTTTTCTTACAATGAAAATAAACCTAACCTAATCTAACTCTACCTAACAGAATACAAAACCAGGTATAATGAAGAGGGTGAAGGTGTAATAAAGTGTACTGTAATCTTTGAATTGAACATTCGAAAATTTCTAATTTTGAATAATTTTTCTAATTTCGAATAAATATTCCTTTATAACAAATCTCATTTCGAACAGTTGTCATTTGTATCAAATGAATTCGAACTATTTGGTTTCGGAACATTGCATTTCAATAATTTATCTGTTACCACCATATATCTTGAGGTATTCGCTGCCAGATTTACCGCATTTAGCCTGAAATTTTGGAAGGCAATGTATCTCGTGAGATACAATGGCCGATTAAGAGTCAAGATGTTATCAACTAAAAACGATGTTAAAATTGTGAAGTTTTGGAGAGTTGACAATTTCGTTAAGGATGGTTGTCAGGTTAAAGATTTATTTGATGTGAAGTATTTCAGGATTTCCAGGTGAACTGTGGTCACCGTGTGCTAAGATCTGTTATGTTCCAAGTTATAATTTTAATCCCTGACAAAGGAACGGTCACTACTATATGTATCATCGAGTCAAATGCTGCGTGCTTTTGTGATATATAATTGTTTATAATTATGTCTCTATGTGTGTGTTTATGGTTAATGGCAAAGTCTGATTCGCTATTATGATTCGTGATAGTAATATCTGAAAAGTTGGTTAATTATAAGATATTTCAATGTTTAATAAGTCTAATTAAGTTGAATCTAATCAGGTAGAATTCATACCTATAATATATGAATAAGAAGTCTCATTCACTGGTATTTACTTACTCTTTTGTCAACATTATAATCTGGACTATTGACGTCGTCAATTATCGGATCATCAGAACACAAAATGTCAAAACAAAAACCAGCAGGTGGACCATAAGTATTGTACATTACTCCAGTGAAAATATCTGATGACTGTCCTGTAAAATTGATCATCGTTAATCATTATGATCTCTTGTACGACGCTGTCATATTTTTACTACTTCCCTCACGACAAGTCGTATAAGGGAAGTATAGGCGTACCCCGGCATCGGCCTACTCTTTTGTTTGACTATTAGGTAGGTACTGATGTGAATTTACTATGATGCCCATCATCAATATTGCTAGGAAAAAGTAAATGGCAAATAATATGTCCAGTGCCATAGTCAATATTTTCGTCGATATCTGTATGCATCCTGAATAAATAATTAGGAAATAATTGATTATTGCAATGCAATTCAAGATGACCAGCGAATTCACTATCTAAAAATGTTTATATTGGTTTGAACTATTATTGTTGTCCATATGGCGGGTTGCAAACAATACAACCAGTATAATAATCCGATTCAGTAACAACTTGTAACCGATTTTCGGGATGGCAATCTTATTATATAAGCTGTAAGAAACCGCGCGAAATAAACAATTGCCGTTACCTTAAATTTGAATTATTTTGCATTCCATCGTTATTGCGAAACGGTGCCGCACTCAAGATGACTATTAAAATAAATCAAATATGTGAAACAAAACTGAAAAAATTATGCAACTAACAATAATACAGAACAACTAAAAACAATTTAACGAGGCCCATGTGGTATGTCTATTCTCGCAGCGAGAAGCCTGAGCGTAAGTAAAGTAATGCAGTAGCTTGAAATCTAGCCCGTAACGGCAAAGAAGAGGGCGCTGCAAGTAGAGAGCGGCTACAGTGTCTCCAACAGTATAGACTCTGTGAATCATCAAAATCTGTCAAGTAGTCAGTGTAGGGAATTTTCCCTCTCATTGTAAACCTATGAAATTTTCATCTGCTATGTCTCTAAGGTACCTACCAGAATCGAGGTGAATAGATAAATCGTCAGAAGATCTGACCTTGGAAATCTCATTTTATTATCAACTATCAACTCAAGAATAAGAAACTCAGTTCCTATTACTAAAGCCCATTCAACCATTCGAAATAGGTACCTACGATTGATTATGAAAAAAACCCTATGAAATGAGAAACACTTGGTAAATAATGGAGTAATTTTGTATATAATTTCATGCATTACTTACCCAAATTAGCACTGCTCCTCCAGATCATTTCGGGTGATTTTTTATTCATTCTATTATCCTTATCTTGATAATCGATTCTTCCCAATAAAAGCCCATCAAAACCTAATTGTGCAAATAGAGATGCCATTTCACGGCTATGACCGAAAGGATCTATTTGCCATCCAACCTTTGGGAGCCCACATTTCCCAAATGTTTCATTCAGTTTTCTAGAAACGGAAGAAAAATTGTATATTAACAAACCAAATAAATTGATATAAACAATTGAGATGATTATAGGTGAGTACTTTGTGCAGTATACAGCAGAATATAAGATATCGAAATTATCGTATTCTTAGAAGAATCATAATGTAATGTGTTTTACTGTTGCGTAATGAAAATTGTGATATGAATATAAAATATTTTTAATCAAATTGGTTTTCTCTGAGGTATATATTTTGTATGTATGATGCTACACAAGCAAGGTGAGCCAGAAAGATAAAATACGAAACATTGATGGAATTAAATAAAACAGTCTCTTGAATCGACAAATTGAATAAGGTACCGAATATTACCTCAATCCCCAAGTGAATTGATCGATGATGGAATGGTAGTGGGTTACAGCTTCGTCATTCATACTCCAAGCTCCTCCAATGAATTCCAGTTGGCCAGTTTCTACGAATTGTTTGACTTGATCTTTTATCAAATCATTCTGGTTCGTCCACCATTTCCAGAAAAATGCTGTTTCTACATATATGAATCTGTAACATAAATAGTTCAGGTTTATTCCACATCCAAAACTCAAATACGTTGGTCAGAATATTTTACGCAATTAAAGAGGCTTAATTTTATTGTGTTTTATGGATGTCACATTATGCTTCATATTATTGTATGGAACATGAATTCTGAGGGCAAAACTTGAAACTTGGATGATATCTATGCATTATGTCATAAAGAATCTTTAGTGGGACCTCAATCGATTCGTTGATAGATGGCGTTAGAAAATCTAGGTTACTCTAGGCAATTCCATCTACGGAGATTTATATGCTATGGATATAATGGACGACCAGTGGCAGCACAACCTGCTTGTTCTGCTGATAAGCCGTGAGGCGGTGAAACAGTGTTCAGAACTGTTGGCTTGTATTGTGATGATCGATCTAGAGTACCCTTAACACTAACATAATACAAATTGACTCATAATGAAGGTAACATTCAAGTAATCAAAAAAAAAGAAAAATTACTACTGATGTTGATCTCAGGTGCTATGAATCTTTTCATCCAATCTTCATTTTGAAATAACATTATATGAGTAATTTTGCAACCCATTCCTTAACCAACATAAGAAAGTTTTCAGATTTGGGTTAATATGAATTCGTTCAAACATACCTTCTGTTTACATCTTTCTTGAGAGCATCTACAACTGAGTCTAGAATATACTGAACACCAGCTTTTTGAATATTAGTTCTACCTGTAATCAAGGAAATTATTATTTAGTATTTCTTAAGTTACAACTCTTCCAGAACGGACACGGTACGGCTCATCAGGTTGATCATTCGATGTTAAGCAATGCCGAGCGGGGTTAGTACTAATATAAGAGATCTCAAGGAGGGAGAAACCGGCGAGGAAAGTCCGAACAAGTACAGCGAAGGAGAATATCAAAGCTTGCAGACAAATATATCAAAGGGCACCCCATTTAAGCGCAGCAACAATAAAACATTTTTATTGAATAAAAATGTGAACATAGTATTATTTTCTTGTAATTGCTGAAGATGGCACAACTTGAACCATTACTGTCTCGCACTGGTAAGTAACTTACTTGCAGTATGTGTGGGCACAAGTTAAAGTCACCGATATTTGCACCTCCTTTGTCTACTGTAATCCCTTGACAACAATGAATATTGATCAATGATGAGGGTAACGCCAAGGGAAACAGTTCACTACAGATTTATTGAAAGTCGCAATAGAGGGTATAAAGGAATCCATTGCTAGAATTGAATAAAATAACTATTAAAAGTTCAATTTTTGGCTGTTTAAGTCCCTATTCTGCGTTGTCTGCAGGGAAGGTTTCCAATGTACAGTCCCAGTTTGTGCAGGTGTCCTTTCGTTGCGCTATGACCAGTGGTGATACCTGGTCCGATCTGGTTCCTACTCATGTTGAGTAGTTCTTCAGTCCTGTTTTTCGACGGTTTTCTAATATGAGAATAATTTCACATAGTGCATTTGAGGAGAACATACAGGACTAGGAGGAATAATAACTAAGAGAGAGTTGGACATGCGCTCTGTTTGTTATTGTTCCACCTAGTCCCGTATGTATCCTGACGAACGGTTTTCGTCACTATAAGTTGAGGTTCCGGTCCAATGTATGAGGCTGATGAGCCGAGTCAATACCCTCTAAAAGGTAAAGGCCCAGTCAGGCTTGTTTATTTACTTTTCCGTTGCTCGTGATGCCACAGTGCGTTATGTACTCCTTTCATGTTCTCTCTTGCGCATTGCAGGACTGCGTACATTAGGAACACGGGAGTCACCCGTTTGTATACCAAGTCTTCTCTCGCAGTTTGCTACTGATGTTGTCGTCTATCTACTACCTCAGTTCCTGTATGACCACCTCGGAGTTAGTGCTGAATGAGTTCTTGGGAGTGATGTGGTCAGTTCCTTTCATTTCAAGAATGTGACCTAACACAATTTTCTTGATACCGTTATGGCCCGATCTTCTACTCGTAGTCACAAAAGCCCTATTCTTCCCCCCCCCCCCCATGATCGTAATGTCAATTGAGGGGACGTCCAATAGTACTTCCATGACTGCTGTTGGAGTTGTTTTCATATCTGCCTTTATACTGAGGCAGGCTAGCTTTTGAACCTTGTTCAACAACCTCAGCTCCCCCCCCCCCACCCACCATATCTTTCCGTGTATGCATTTGGTTAGCATTAATGTTTTCATCAACTTGTTCTTGACTTTTACTGTTAGTAACAGGTAAGTTTAGACTTTCAACTTTCACACCAGCTGGATATTAATTCCTTGGAGGGTTAGACGTATTTCCTCTAGTTTCTTCTTTCGGGTAAAAGCTACAATGCCAGACTGAATGATCAGACAATCTAGAAGCCTAGCGAATATTATGGAGTACAACTTTTCGATTGTTTCTCTGTCATTCTCTCCATTTCTTCCAGGATTTTTGATTATCTTGAATAACAAAATGATGTGATCTACATTTACTTATATATTCACTAGTTTTCTGTCCCATCTTTTGAGTTTGACGAAATCTTAAAAATTCACAATCGAATTATACATTATACACAACAGAGTGGGGAGAAAAATAAATCAGTATTTATCCACATAGGGTAAAGATGAATTATTAATAGTGTGATAGAATTAGCAAAACATGTCAGTAATAATTATGATACAAATTGAAGAAACTAAAACGCAAATGGTCCAAAAAAAATGGTAAAAATGGCCAAACCCGGTTTTTCGCGTCGGATATCGTCGGATTGAGTTAAAAAAAAATCTTCTAATAGGCTTATGCGCCGTAAAAAGACGGAAAAAATTAGTTGCGCACTCCGCATAGTCAAGCGCACGAAACACCATTATTTAAAATAATTTGGTAAGTTAAAATAGCGCATTAACGCACCACATTTTTCTTAGGGCCATTTTACAAAAGTGCTTTTTTTTGCATTAAGCTGCTGTTTGCAAAAAGTATACATCCGATCTTGTGTGGTACTTGGTGGGTACAAAAGCTACAACCCGTCAAAATTTCAGCTCTAAATCTTCAGAAGAACAGGAGTTATGAATTTTTGAAATTTCGAGCAAAATCGATGGTTTTTTGCAATTTGCGGGGTCATCGCTGGATCAATCGGGTTCATCCGCAGCTCATTTTTTCCGTCTTTTTACGGCGCATAAGCTTATTAAAAGCTTTTTTCAACTCAATCCGACGATGTCCGACGCGAAAAAACGGTGTTGCCCATTTTTTTTACCATTTGCGATGATCAAAGTGTTCGATTTTAGTTTCTCCAATTTGTATGATAATTATCTACTTGAGGCAGTTTTTTCTCTGAACTCAGAATTAAAAAACCCAAAAAGCTAATTCTATCACACTATAACATAAGAAATTGTGGATGACTTCAATCATTCTTTGATTTATTGATTAAAATGATGATACTCACTTCCGTAATAATACTGGTCTACAGTTTTCAACCATCCCACATCGTCATGTGTATGAGGCACTAAGTGAACATTAATGTAGCCCTCTTTGATGGGATGACAAGACTGAAAACACAAATTACATTCATATGGAAAAATTTGCATTATAAAAACAAAACTTAAGCAATCACGTTAACCCACATTCCAAAAAGAAAGTCGATTCAGTACCGAAATATAGCTTGGATCATGTAGCAACCAGTAAAACCAGCTGGCAGTTGGATCGTTCAGTACAAATTTCATCAAGACCAGACTGAATCAACTCAGAGTGCCATTTCTATATTTTCTGACCACAACAAGAAATATGAGGAGACATGGAACTATTGAAATTCTGTATCGTACAAATAGGAAACATTATTGTTTATGTCGACTTACCTGGAGAAATGCTTTCATTGTGCATTATTAAACAATATAATATATGCAGATTTTAACGAATTACCCTACACGAACATGGCAAACCCAATAAGCACCACTATCATTAAAAATAGTTTTCTATTCTCGTTTAGCCGACTAGTAACATTTTATGAAAAATGAAGAAACATCTCAAAAGTGCTCTTACTTTGGTAAATTCGAAATAACTATGGGTACACAATTATTCTTTGAGATTAAATGTTGCAGGTTTCATATCGCAAGTTCACTAGATTTTGAATCAAGATCTCCCACCAATGATGAATAAGGAATTATTATCTATAGAGTACGCTGCCGATATCCTATAAGTTTAATCATGACTGAGTTTTTTTTGCAAATATATCAAGAACTTCATGAATTTCAAAAAAAGTCCAATCATTGAGATCAGAATATCAAGAATGTATTAGGCAATTTAAAATGTTTCAAGTAAATTTATGTATGTATTAAAAAGATGAGATAAAAGAAAATCCGTATATTTTAGAAGTTGTACATATCATGCATAGTTTCGCTAAGGCAAGAATTCAAAATAAAAACAGAGTTTGACATTATTCTGGAGAAACATAATTAAAAAAATTTTTAATAATGGGAGACTTCGAAATTCTCTCATTAGACCACAAGATTGTTATATATAATGGAAAAAGATGTTAGTTACTACTAACACTTTATTGAATCATTGCATCATTATTAAACTGAAATCTATGAATAACATCTTGTCATCCTACGTTTTAGATAGCATTTACAGATTATGCGGTATAATACAATTCGAACAGGTCAACTTGGTTGTTACGTTTTTTGGTAGTTTGGTTCTTTCATACGACTAAAAATAAAATAAGATTTATCTATTTGAGGTTTCGGTATTTCAGAAAGTGGTCATTAAAACTATTTGAATTTGGTCAAGTTTGAATCAGTTTATTAAAAAGTTTTGAAAAATTAGAATCAATTTTATCATCAACACAATTGTTTTTTTAATTTGGATACTTTCTGATATTAATGTTTATCATTATTCTTTTCAAAATTCAAAATTTTTGTATTGCCAAATAAATGATTTGTGTCTTTTATATGTTTAATAAGTGCAATGGATTAATTCTTTGTATATTTATACCCATTTAATCTTTTATCAAGGTATTGGGAAGATTGGCAGATGTAAAATTTCAACAATCTTCACAAGGCATGGAATATATAGAATGTGTTATCTTTTTGAAATTGATTGGCCGATGTAAAAATTTCCACAATCTTTACAAGGCATGGAATATACAGAATGTTATCTTTTTGAAAAGTACATCTCTTTTTAATTCAATGAAAATACGTTTCTGGTTTAAATACCTTTTAGTTCTAGATACCGAATAAAAATATTCTTTATCAAGCTTTGTCAGCTCAAGATAATGCATCAACGATTGTTTTCATTCAATTGTCAACTGCAGTCTTATACAAGTATAGGTACCATTAAAACTGTAGTTATTGAAAATACCTCACAATTTCAACCTAGCTGACTCTGAATAATTCAAATCCATTAAAATTGATATTTTATTAGTTGCTGGTTCATTCTATGATCTTTTGAGTGTCAGATAAAATTAGGTACAAATCAACCAATCCTACAGAAATCAACACTGGGATTGTTAATTTCTGGATCTATGAGTACATAGTATAAAAAGCTAAAGAACTAGATGAAATGCCAACAGAGACAAAGTTAGGAAAAAAAATTAATGGCCTTCGCACAGAACTAAAAAAAAGTTGCCGGAAAGTCGAAATCTGTCTAGAGACGGTAGTTGCAATTCATTGATGAGATTTACATTAGTCAATAAATGCATCCTTTTAGCCACTCTTCAATCCAAATTCTCTGCTTTCGTTTTAATTTGGAGTCAATTCATTTACAGTGCATGCAACTATAATTGCTAACCACGCGGCTTTTCTAGACATTTTTAATGACAAAATTAAAGGTACTGGCCAACAAGCGGGAACCAACTGAATATGAAGCAATGTAGAAGCTTTCAATATATTTGCACAAAGCTTTGTACAACATAGTGTTGTACGACAACATTTTACGCAAATAGTCTAAACATGTTATTAGGATACTTCCCGGTTCGAATCCGAAATGAGAAAAAATATTCAAAAATTCACTTCACGTACTGATTATGTGCTATAAAACAGAGTGACAGATTGTGAGGACACAGATGATGATGAGATGATAACTTTCATTTGTTTTTGCTACAACTTGCGTATCACCCACTTTTTGAAATTCTTCCATAAGTTTCCAATAACAATTTTAAGCAAGGAAAATGTTTTTGAGAAAATTTATGTTAGAGATGATCCTTCTGAAACGTTACTGCTGTGCGATCTTCTCAACTTGATAGAACAATATTTAAAGTGAAATCTCGTGTAATTTACTTCAAACCTTTCCTGAATTATATCCTGGATAACATAAAGTCGAAGTCAACTTCATCAAATGAGCAAAAATTTTTACTTACGTCATAGCCACATACGTTAACATCTGGAGAAGCAGTTATGGTTCTTGGAGTAACGGAGAAGGCTCCAACACTAGCTACCACTATTAATATAGCAATAAAATTCATCACTTTAGATTGCCGGTCACGTTATTTGTATTTTCCTGAAACAATTATCTATTGTTACTGTCGGTGCATTGTATTTCAGTATTATTATTTGCATTGATGTTTTTTCGCTATATCTATTCAGCTCACCAAAACTCGACTTTTATTAAGGAGTCACATGATGAAATGACTCAATGAGAAAGCTTTTATGTGTGCCCTTATTGATGTGATCATGTTTGTCTTTATAAAAAACTTCACACTGTGTAATCCTTCCTATCCTATAGTTCACAGTTGGATTACATATATATTCTCGGAATATAGGTCACACTAACACATTTACTTTTCATTTTCATCTTAACGTACGTTTCGGTGTCACGACCCTCATCAGAAGACTGTCTAATATGGGATTTCTTGAAATACAAGGCTTCCTTATCGCACTAATTTCAATTAAAACTGCCCACGTCACCGAAATGAACACACGAATAATCAAAATTGTAGCACATTAATGTAAAGTATATGAATATTTATCCAGAAGCAATGTACATATTTATATACTTAAGACATGAATGTGTTACAATTTCGATTATTCGTCTTCTGTTCGTTTCGGCGACGCGACGTGGGCATTTTCAATTGAAATTAATGCGATAAGGATGCTTTGTGCTTGATACAATCAGTTTTAAGAAATTCCGTTTCAGACTGAGATACATCTTCGAATGGTGGTCGTGAGACCGAAACGTACGTAAAGACGAAAATAATAAGCAAGCATATGTGTTAGTGTCACATATTTGCCGAGAATTTATATAAAATATAAAAAACCAAATGAGTCTCCATTACATTACAATACATTCCAACAATTGATAATACTCGTATATAATACAAGAATTTTTTTTGGATCGGAACGTATTTTTTTTTAGGCAGCGCCCAATAGGTCAGGCATCTTCTATTGTGTCTAGATATGGTGACCAAAGTGCAGATAATGGGGCAGATAATGGTGATCAGTTTGTATATATTTCAACAGATGGTTGTTGTAGTGCTGCTCCTAGTGACCCTGCTCAAATTAGCGTAAGTTTGATTCATCAAAATGTCCAATCACTAGGTAATGTAATAGACAGAATTCAGTGTTTCCTGGACAGCGGAAGAGAATGTATATTTCTGCTGGTTACGGAACATGCTGAGAGAGTGTTTGTAATACAGAAAAGAACACTGAGAAACATCCTCGAGCTTGACAGTCGTGAGAGTTGTAAACCTCACATTTCCTGTGAAACAACGTCCTGACTGTACCTAGCTTATCTACATTAGAAGCGTTAATATTTATCAAAAATAATCCGGATTTATTTGTAGATTTTAATCGAGATCATGTGCACAGTACACGGCACAAATCAAATCTTTCACCAAATAGGTATCAATATTCATATTCACAAAGAAATGCTCATAGCTCCATAATATCTGTCTACAACAAAGTTCCAGCGAGTATAAGGGATCCCTCTGTAAGATATCTACCTTTTTTTTTCACATCACTAATAACTTGAGGGACAATTGACTTTCATACAAATATGTGGAAATAGAAAATAAGAAAGGAAGAAGAACTAGGTTGAATATAGATACTTTTTTCATAATTAACGAATGTATCTAAGCAAGAAGAAACACATGGAGTGAAATTATTCAAATGGATTTGTTCCACAAAATTAAATTATAATAGCCAAAATCATGAACACGATAAGCAGTCAAAATTAAACCATAAAAAGAGCTCATACTGTGGATACACTATAATACTATGAATAAGAAACAATGACCTTCATCCACAATACTAGGAAAGTACTAAGGACCTTCCAGCTATTAAGTAGTCATTAAGAGAATAAACGTAATTAGAAATCAAAGTCGGCTAATTTAGTAGCTACAAGGTCCTCATTACCTACTTCAAGAAGTCGAAACTTAAATGGTTGAACTATTAGTGTAGGTATAGTCCAGTCACGATTTTTGTCCGAATTTCCTCGAGGTCTAATTTTAGTCTATTCTCATGTATTTTGACACGCTGAACATGATGTAGATCAAATTTGGATTAACCCTGTGCTCGGAAAACTATGTCCATTTTTTGGACCGAAAAATTGCCATTTTTCGATTTTTTGCGTTTTGAGACAAAACTATGGGCTTAATGGAAAAAGGTTTCGATCCAAAGTTGTTGGAAAAATTAATACGCGATTTTTGGCTTTGGTCCCAAGTCGATTAGAGCTTATGGGCTCACGATAGGGCTCATTTAGTGCGTTTTTTGGCACATTGAAAAATTGAGTATACGTCAAAGAGTTTTTGTTTTTTCATACTTTGTTTTGTTGGAAAGATAGTATGCTAATTTTCATTTTATCTGGTTTTTGGTATTTTGACCTATCTCATTTTTTAGCGTCACAATCGGCAATTTTGAAAAATCCGTATTTTGCAAATTTCAGACGGAATACCAATGTTATCAATCTAAAACAAAAATTATTCGAAAGATTTCATTATTCTGCATATAACATCCAAAATTCAAGCATTTTGCTTCGAAGACATAGCTTTAGCGCCATTTTGAAAATTTTGGATCAACGAAAAATCCAAATTTTTTGAGGTTAGGAATTTTTCACGGCAACCAAATTCTAGGTTCTATTAAAAGTTTCGATAGCGAGTATCTTATGTCCAAGCAGATCGATTTGAGTTGAGTAAAAAGGGAGCTATTCTAATAAATGTGTTTGGGCCTCTAGAGAGCCCAATTTTGGGCCTATGGACAAAAACCTTCTAATCAAATTATAGAAAAATACTTCGGCTATCTAAGTTTGGGACAGCGTACGGAGATTCGTTCACAATCCCAAGTTATAACGAATTACATCATAAAAAACTAGCGCGGAATTTCATTCAGCGACAATACGCGAGCGTCGGTACAATAGATTTCGCCCGCGAAATTACAGTTTCTTGAATATTTTAACATGCACCTGAATGCTTATAATCGTTTTGTGTGAATGTGTGACTTTATGTAGACGTGTGGACGTGTATATGCCTTGGCATAATGTGAATGTCCACTGGCATAAAAAATTGTATTTTATTATAATTTATAAAAATCTATTGTACCCACGCTCGTCTATTGCCGCTAAATGAAATTCCACGCTAGTTTTTTATGATGTAATCCGTTATAACTTGAGATCGTGAATGAATCTCCGTACGCTGTTCCAAACTTAAATAGCCGAAGTATTTTCCTATAATTTTATCTGAGGTTTTTGTCTATAGGCCCAAAATTGGTCCCTCTAGAAGCCCAAACACATCTATTAGGATAGATCCATTTCCACTCAACTCAAATCGATTTGCTTGGACGTAAAATACTGGCTATCAAAACTTCTGATAGAACCTAGAATTTGGTTTTCGTGAAAAATTTCTAACCTCAAAAAATTTGCATTTTTCGTTGGTTCAAAATTTTCAAAATGGCGCTAAAGTTATGTATTCGAAGCAAAATGCTTGAATTTAGGATATTATATGCAGAATGATGGAATCTTGCGAATGATTTTGGTTTTAGATCGATAACATTAGTATTCCGTCTGAAATTCGCAAAATAGGGATTTTTCAAAATGACCGATTGTGACGCCAATAAATGAGATGGTTAAAATACCAAAAACTAAATAAAAGAGAAATGAAAATACTATCTTTCCACCGAAACAGAATATGTAAAAACAGAAACTCTTTGACTTATACTTAATTTTTCAATGTGTCGAAAACACACTAAATGGGCCCTATCGTGAGCTCACAATTTCGAATCAACTTGGAACCAGAGCCAAAAATTGCATATTGATTTTTCCAACAACTTTTATTCGAAACATTTTCTCATAAAACTCATAGTTTTGTCTCGAGACGCAAAAAATCAAAAAATAGCCATTTTCGGGTCCAAAATATGGACATAGTTTTTCGAGCACGGGGTTAATACAAATTCAATCTACACCATCGTGTTCTGCGTATCAAAATACATAAGAATAAACCAAAATTAGACCTCGCGGAAATTCGGATAGAAAAATTCCTTAAATGACTGGACTAGTAGTGCTTCCACAATATGGAGATTTCTGAGGACCGAAAAGTAATATTCAAATGAAGTCAACATCGTACCAGAACTTTCGGAAGACGGTTCTCACAGATGTTTTCTATTTATCTGAATAATGTAAGAAAGTGGTGGACATAAATCATATCTAGGCGACAACATGTTTTCGGTTGAGGTTAAATATTATTCAAACAAGATTGTTAATAGGCAAATATAAATATTGATCGCATAGGATGCAATTGAATAGCCACCCACATATTCGGATTTAATAAAACTGGAACCTTTTGTCTGTTGGATTCCTTTTCTATATTAAACAAGAATTGTGGAATATGAAAATTAAAATAGAATAGTAATCATACTCAGGAATTTCTTCTCTCCATTCTTTGGAGGTAATTCCATTCAAAGAATTGAGAATTGATTCTTAGATTGCATGCTCTGATAAATTATTTTATATCAGTGAGGAGGTCAGGCCTTGTGTTTATTACGAATTAAATGAAAAATTGTGGATTAAACACTTGAAGTATATTACATTGGCGATTGTACCACCACACTGATGTATCTCAGTTACTTACTATCAATTATGAAAATACCAATGTGTGGTGAAAGAATTATCAATGTATCTTTATTCAAACGTAAATGTGTGTTTATTAATAACTTATCATTCCAAATTAATGTTTTTAATTGAGTTGAATCGTTCTTAATCATATAAATATACATAAAGCATTGATAATTCTGATTATGCGTTCTTATTTGACAGGTTGACGATCGCCATTTATTCACTTTATTGTAAAAAAATCAATTGTTAAAGCTTCTCAGAATTGAATTGACCTTTCCGTAATCTTAGCTTACCGCACAATTGATCTCATCAGCTCTACACTGTTCTGGAATGTGACACTTGTAACGTCCACTCGACGGACAGTCACGGTAAGTACTGAACAAAAACAACTAATCTTGTCTTGAACTCTTCACAAATACGATAAGTATCCCTTCTCTTATCTAATACAGCTAGTTATAGATAAATAATATAATTTAAGTATCCAGTTTCCTTATATTTGAAACAATTGAATTTATTGCACGAGATAAGGAACTTATGCACCATGCCTGGAATAAAGTTTATAATAATATTCGTTATCTGCTTATGTGATTAAAATGGATGAACCCTGTCGCAGATAATTCGATTTATCGAGGAATCCATCACTGAAAAGGTTCATTAAGATGATATGTCCCTAGGTGAAAAAATATCAAGTGGGGAGGGGAATTGGCTTTGTGGGTTCAAAATGTCATACTTGCTAGGTAGTTTTTGATTTTGCTCCCACCTTATGTAATAAGTAATGAAAAAGCAATACAAGTATTAGTATTATTATATTTTATCGTGAAATCAATCATATAAGATAAATGAAAAAAATGTAAATATGACTATTACAAAAAAAATTGTTGACTTCATGTAAGTAACTTGAACGTACTAATCAACAATATTGTTTGAATTAAAGTAATAAAAAACTAATCAGAAAAGTCCTAAACTCCAACATACGCAAACGAAATCTGCTGGTATTCATTTACGTAATAAGTATATTCAAAATTCAAATATTTCATGAGAAATAAATTTATTTTGTACGTAATCACCGAACTAAGTTGGTTATTATTATTATACATATAATTTTTGAATACTGAAAATTTTTGTCATAAATACACATTGTGCATACAGCTAATTAATATAGAAATATTTTGTTAAATTCCAGTTCAAATTTAAGCAATAAATAAATTTCTGAAGAAGGCGAAAGCCGAAACGCTTCAAATGAGATGATTGTTCCATTTAGATACATCCTTTGAATTGCTGAAAACCTAAGAAATGATCTTTCATGTAAATAATCTTCACCAGTAAGGCGCGCAGTGACATGAGGATTATCGTCCGACGTCCGACTATCGATGATTATTGGAACGGTTGTTTCCATCTCGCGTAAATTGAACCTCATCCGTAAATAAAATGAATTTAAGCAATCCTCTGTTTTCACGGATCCATTGACGAAATTGCAGTCTTAAAGGATAATCGTTTTCTTGGAGATTTTGTACTTGTTGCACATGAAAAGCATTGAAACCTAGTTGTGTTAGTGTTTTCCTAACCATTTTGTGTGGAATTTGAAATTGTATTGCGATGAGCCCTGTACTTCTCTCTGGATTAACGTCTAGAACATCCACAATATCTTATTTCTAAACCGAGTTCGTGCTGTTTTTCAGAAACAATACTTGCACTTGGAAATATACCAGTTTCGCCAGCACGTGTCGATACTCCTCTACTGCACGAACAGTAGCACCATTACAGAAACCATAAGCAATCATCATATCTGCATATTCTTTCTGACTGAAGTTGTGAGGTATTTTTACAACCTCATAAAAGTAGCACAGCTGTCAGTTTTTACGACAATTGCCTACTTAGTATCTCTGAAACAAATGAAAATCGGACTCAAACATATGAGCATATTTTGCTTATCTTGGCTTCCTAGTAGAAATGTACTTAAAATATTTCCATCACCTCTCGCAACATAGAAGAAACATTTTAGGCATATTAAAATTTTGATCTTTATGATATTTATAAGAAAATAGTACTTCTCTCAAACTGTTTCGGGTTCCAACTCCTTTAGAATATAATAATTTTTTTCAGATTAATTTCACATAAATGAGTATCGGACTAAACATTAATTAAAACTTTGTTTCTATACCCATATACGTTTGATTGAATCGGTGATTCTAGAAACAACTGGAGTCCGAAATTTCGATTTTTAGCAGAGTAAAAAACATGTTTTATTATCCGATAAAGATTTGTTTGTTTCATTGTTAAATATGTGAAGTAGTGTTTCATTATTACTCAAAATTGAATTGAAAGCAAGTCATAAGTGTTGCAAAGAAGTTGTTTTTGTTTTGGAGTTAGATTGTTTTCACACACTAGCAAAAATTTCTTTTGATCCATAATTTATTGAATACGATTATATTAATATTGTATTATATTGACTGGCCAAACCAATATTTCCAACCAGTATTTGTCAACTTCTTGACTGATGCCTTGATCAAAAGCTGGAGACTTCTTTATCATACCCATTCGAACTTGTATTCGCCCACACCATTATTTGATTTTTGATGTAAAATATAAAACTGAACAACATCTGTCGTGTAAAGCTTGTCAACGTAAACCTGTAGCCAATTGCTGAGGAACATGAGAGTATGACATTTTCAATATTATTTTCAGATTTTCAAGTAGTTTTGAACTTTTCTAGTGTAACAGTCAGAGTTGGGAAAAAAATGAAGAACTCTTTAGTTTATGAGCTTTCTTGTGGTTACGTCAGATTTAATATCCGACGTTCCGTTTTCGACCAACCTTTTTTTTTAAATACGGCTGTTTCTGTAATATACTTTTTTGAAGTATTCCAGACGCATTTCATTAATCGAAGTCATCTATTCTTTTCTAAATTACATGGAAACACTAATTCAATTAACAATTTTGATTAAGGCAATAAACATTGTCGAAACGTCAAAACAGAATTTTTATTTCATTATCAGTATATATACGAACCAATATACCAAGAAAACATACAATATATATATATATATATATATATATATATATATATATATATATATATATATATATATATATATATATATATTATATATATATTTACTGACGATTTATTTGTTTGAACCAATCTTCTAATCAATATTTCATTTATGTGCCTTAGTAGATTGAACATACAAATCTAAAACGATGTGTAGAATATCTCCTAATTGGAAATCTAGAAAAAAGTTTACGAATAGAGAGTAGTATTTTAACAAATCAATATACTAACACAGAATGAAATTTTAAGTTTTATATATTAAAAGCTTTGAAAAAGGTGGAGATCTACCACCGAAACGTTAACAAAGTAATTTTTCATTGAATACTGAACCTAAAACCCAATAGTATTTCAAATTATGACGTATTTTACATCCTCATTATGGCAATTTATATTGCTTGAAACTAATGATAAACTTAACTGCTGCACATGATACTTGAGTTGGTTCTAGTGTTACAAGGTATTTCACAGAAAAAACGCTCTTTACCAAATTGACTACATCAATTTTACCCTTTTTGCAATTTGTCAATTTGTTATAGTACCACTTAGATTTTAACCCTATGAATAAACCTTAATATTCCATGACAAACATAGTCTGAGATCAATCGCAACATTTAGTATTGTACCAAGAAGAAAAAACAAAACCTCCAGGAAGGTTCATTGCATATTTTGTACTATAAAATGGTTTTATATTATTCATCAGGGATTCCTACAGATAATGAACTTGATTTTGAGGTTACAAAACAGCTGTAAGTCATGCCGATGAAGGTAATTCGGTAGAAAGCTGTAGGAGCTCACATAATACAACAACATACCTGAGGGAGCTCTGCATGTGTAGAACTAGTACTATGCAATGGCCAAGAATTGCATGTTCTTCCAAAATAAATCATCTCATATTCGGGTTGAAGCTGACATTTGGTTCAATGCATAGACGGTTCCAAAACGAATAGTAGGAGGAAAACAAGGAGCGTTGCAGGAGGGAAATTTAATTGTATCCTCAGAGATTATGCGACGTCATTGCAAGCAGAAAAGTGAAATGGTATTGTATGCGGATGATCATCGGAAATTACATTTAGAACATACAAAATGCAACACAATCACATATGTATTCAGTTGAAAAGAAATATTAGTAACAATTCAATCAACTTATTAATCTTCTACTCAAGGAGTCAATATATCATTCATAATGATTCATAATAAATTGATGTCAAGCAAAAATTCATCTACCTCCTACTTGTCCTACCTCTGCCTTGAGTTCAAATGTAAAATAATCAGTTCTTTGTTTTAATGAGTGAGTAAGATTGTTTGATTTCTTCAGGAAAGTTATTACTATATGTTATACTATAATTAGATGGTAAGTTTTCTCGAGTCTAGATCGATCAGTATCAATCTTATAGTTTCGGACAGCTGATTCGCCTTTTCGAGCTCATCAGCGGATCGAGAAACTTCACAATGTTACTGAACGATCATTCTGTCGAACACATAAATAAGCTGACTAACATAATGCTAGAGAGAACCATAATATCTAGCGCCATCTACGAGTAGGTGCCCCTTATGAAACAATGAATTCAATGTAATTTGTTCTTTGAACATACGAACTATGATTCCTTCTCGTGGTATAGTTGTGTATTCGATTTTGGAACCCAACAAAATTCTTCAAATAAGGGGGAGCTCCACTAGATATAACTTTAAATGTGAACACTGTTGGGAAATAAACAGAGAGACAATCCAAGACTCGAATCTATATCGTAATATGAATCTATTACATCCATATATTGACATATTTATTATTTTTTTTAGTTATCAATATAATTACTATCAAATACAAAGAAATACTAAGTGATGCATCTATAATTCTGAAATGAATCTTTCATACTCACTATATTACGATACTTTGAATATCAAATTGGTAAGCTATTCAAATCCATAGCTTGGACAGTATTTCTAGAATCTGAGGAAGGAGAAAGAAACCATGTGGTCTATGACATTGTAACTCATCACTCATAAATTCCGCGAAGAACGAACTGGATCAAAATTCCTTGACTAGCCATCACAGTAAAATAACATCAATTGCAGTCTATCAAGCCGCATGTTTACCGCTTTGTCTGCGAATCCGTCTCGACAGGTTCATAAGCGGAATCGATTGAGAAATACTGCAAGGCACTACAGAAAGCACTTGTAATGACATTATTTATTCCAATAATCCTTATTTTCAAAATTGATGCATGAATTTCTGTAATAAAATTCATAGCATTAGAATTTCAGCTGAGTCTTAGGTAACATATTTATTTATTTATTTATCTATTAACGGGACGCACCCTTTTATAGTATAACAAATTAAGTAAAATATAATGTATCGTAAAAAGAATAAACAGAATATAAAATAAAGAGTTTACATTGCAAATATACAAACATTACATATATATTCGAAATTACATAATTTATCTATGTTGAGCCAGTCAAGGCCCTTTGGAAAACAATCAAAGAAATGTTCCAAAAATTGATATTTGAATAATGATTTGCGGTAGTTAAAATACTACAAAATGGAGAATGCATTAGGTAGTTTGTTCTGCTATATGGTATTTAAAATATATTAATATTAGCCGAGCGGGTATTTCTGTGGGGAATGCGGAAATTAATTTGTGATAGTAAATCAGGACAGTTAACTAACCCATTAATGAGTTTGAATAAAAATTTTAAATCATTGCGATTTCTACGTAATGCTAATTTTTCAATATTTAGAATAGATTCAACCAAGTCGTAATTGAAATTATATTCACGAAATCTGATATTCATTTTATAGGCGGCAAATCTTAAAAACTTATGTTGAACCCTTTCAATCCTCATGCGATGGACATTATAAGAAGGAGACCATATAGAAGAGCAATACTCAAGGTGCGGACGCACCAATGCTGTGTAAAGATATCTTATAGAAACAATGTTATGAAAGTCGCTAGAGACTCTTTTCATAAAACCTAAGGACTTAAGTGCTTATTAACTACATAATCACAATTTGCATTAAAAGTAAGCTTCCTGTTCATAGTAACACCAAGATCCCTTATTTCTGTTTTACTAGCTAAGATATTGTTATTGATATGATAATCGAAATCCACAAAATTATTGGTTCCGTAAAACCTCATTACAAAGCATTTATTAACATAAAGCTCCATTCCATTTTCGTTGCATCATATAAAAAGTTCTGTTAACTCTTTTTGAACTGTTAGAGCATCCAAAACAGATTCAATGACATAGAAAAGTTTCAAATCATCGGCAAAAAGCAAAATACGACATATTTTGAAAACACACTTTATATCGTTGATGAAAAGAAGAAACAGCAATGGCCCTAAATGTGACCCCTGAGGCACCTCCAATGGAACATCAATTTCTTCAGAAAAAAAAGTTCTTAGCTTCACTATTTGTTTCCTGTTGGTAATGTAGCTTTTCAACCACTTCAATAATGCACCTTGTATACCTACTGATTACACTTTTGAGATCAATAGCTCATGATTTATGAGGTCAAAAGCTTTACAAAAATCGGTGTATATACAGCCTACTTGATCCTTTCCAAGTATAGCCTCCAAGACAAATTGTGTAAATAGTAATCCCACCAAAAACATTCTGTAAAAAACTAGCCAAGTCTCGATGAAGCTGCTTGTTAATCTCTAAAAAGTAATGAAATCTACACAAAGTCGTGCCAAGTCTAAGGTTCCTTACTGCGATTTCTTTATTATTATAGTTAATGTTGTGTGACGTGGCCGTTGAACATTCTTTATACGTTAGTGGGTACAAGTCAATTTTGTTTACACTTAATGTTATCTGTTTGTTAAGCGAGATAATAGCCTATACCTACTGGTATTGGTCATTGGACGCTAGTGTCTCATTTTAGGCTGTTGTTGATTGTGCAACACATGCATTCAGCATTGACAATGCTGACTTCTGCTCTCTTCTTTTTAGAGCGTCAAATCGACCACCGATCTAACATAAAATAGACGAACAAACATACTTCTATCAATGATTAGAAGTCCGTCTGTACTGGAAATAATTTTTTATACTGTTTGTTTCAGGCTCGCCTACACATAAGTATTATTGAAATACGCAGCTTTATCAAGCCTACAATTGACTGGTTATTGAATCAACGTTTTCCAAGTGGCAATTTTCCATCGTCAATGGTTAGCGGTTCTGGCGACAGATTGGTGCAATGGTGTCATGGAGCACCTGGTTTTGTACCCTTGTGTACTCTTCAACGGCCAAGTCACACAACATTAACTATAATAATAAAGAAATCGCAGTAAGGAACCTTAGACTTGGCACGACTTCGTCTATATATCATTATTTTTTAGAGATAAACAAGCAGCTCCATCGAGACTTGGCTAGTTTTTTACAGAATGTTTTTGGTGGGATTTCACATCTTTTTGTAGAAACGTGGGCATATTGATTTATTTCATTAGATTTTCTTATTTGACACATTTTTTTTCTTTTTAGGAGTAGTTTTTTTATTATTACAAATCTTTCTTTTCTTTTTTTCCGGTTCTGATTCTTGTACAGTAGCAACAGTTTTTCGTATTGCCCATTCGCGTTCATTATTTATTCTTTTAGACGGCTTAGACGGTTTAATTTCTGAAAGATCGGCGCGGTATTCACGCCTAAGCCGGTTGTATTCGGTGATCGCTGAAGCTTGAGCTTTTATACTCTTGAAGTCAACATTTATGAGGTGCACCCCATGAAGATTGGTTACTCGTGAAAGCGCCACGTAGGCTTGGCCACAAGAGAATATGAAGGTGCCAATGTCCATGAGGGCATTTTTTTAACTTAGACCTTGGCTCTTGTGAATTGTTAGGGCATACGCCACACAGATTAGGAATTGTTCTCTGTACACGTATGCTCTCAAATTTGGACTTAATAGGCAATAATTCGAGATTCAAATTCACGGCATTCTTTTATGTACCAATAGTAGAAGGGGGCATTACCATATCTCTAATACAGCTGAGACAAGCTGAGGGTTCTTCATCAGATACATCAGACCTTCGATTTTTGACATCAAATGAAGAGGCAAACAAAGTTGAATATTTTTAGTGAAGGCGGTATGTCGATTTTTAATAGTTTGGTTGGGCTCTTGTGTTTTCAAATAAGGGTCACCAGGTACTCCAGATCTTCGATTATCCTAGTTTTTATAGTTTTCCCTTTATGTGGCCATTAAACCCTAACTCTGTACCAAATTTCAGCTCTCTGAGCTTATAGGAAGTACTAGTTCTATTCTGATGATCATGAGTGAGTGAGTGAGTGTCATAAATGCGAAACTTTGCTTTCGCTTAACTTCGGAATTAAATGACCTACAGACTTAAAATTTTTTATTTTAAGTATGTGATTTTATAGCTTACTGGATGACGAATTTCTGCGTTCTGGTCTTATCCAGAGGTTCTCAAATAGGGGCCTGAAAATGCGGCGAAATGGTTCCAGTAAAGGATGGTACGGCAGTGTTTGCTTCGCGCTTGACTTGGCGGGGATACTGCCGTGACCCCCGACAAACTAGTCTTAGCAGAATTTCCCTCTGGAAATCCATGCTGTTCATCAATTATTATATGTTTATTGACTAGAGAAGAATGTTCCGTTACTATGCTCTCGAATAGCTTTGGTATACATGATAAAATAGAAATTGTTCTGTTATTTTTAATGTCAGTTTTGTCACCGCTTTTATAGATTGGGGTTATAAAACTAAATTTCTAATAATCAGGAAAAATGCCTACCTCCAAAGATTTATTATACAAAAAATTAACTCTATGTGGATTTTGTTTAGGTTACAATACTACTGTTGGCTAATGACACTGAATATGAACCAGAAAAGATGAAATGTAAACCATGAAGACTGAAATAAAATAGTGAAACAAATGGGGAACGAAATCATCAAATGCTTCCACTGATTCTGATTTTTCAGTAGTTATTGAGAAGGTATATTGGATTATACCATTTCTCACTTGTTATTCATAATTAATCTGATTAAATCAATTCTTTCGATCTATGTGAAGATTCTCGGTTTCAACATGGAATTTAGTTTGAGTGTTTCTTCATGCATGATCATTAGAAGTATTCAGTGCAAACCTGACTTTTCGAAATCCACGTATACGTAAAATAATATTAAATAAACGAAGCATTTTGGAGCGAATGAAAATTGCAATTTATGAGAACATATATCTTCAGAAACTTCAATGTTGATCCTGTTCTGTAACAATATTAAATTAAGGCGTACAGTACATTGGAATATTTATTGGAATCCTTGATCAATCATACCTTATGGATGAGTTAATTGCTGTGGTCTTAATGAGGAATCTAGCATGGAATCAATATTTGGTTTGTCGTTTCTCATACTCTAAGGTCATCACATATATCTTTCGACTATACAAAAGTGATGAATGATGAACAGAAAATGGGTTATGTATATGTTTACAGATTATAAACTCAATTGCTTGTTAATTCTCTTATGTATACTGCGTTCTAATTCCTCATCTAGATTTCAAGCAATTGAAATGAGAATGATTCACTAGTTTGGAAACTCCAAGTTTCATGATGTTGATCTAATTGTGGAAAGAATAAACATTATCATAATTGCTGAATTTTTCGATGTTGCCAGAATATTGGAAATTCAACAATCGATTCAATAAATTAAAGCGTTGAACTAACAGTAAAAAAAACATGAGTCTCTACGTATTCTTTATTTTCTAAGTATAAAATGGTGATAATAATTTAAAGATTGAACATTAATTCACAAATTCAAATTAAATTGATCAGAAAATCGAGCACTCGTATTCTTGGATATAAATCCTATCACAATGACTAGAAGCACTATTATGATTGCTAATATACCTACTGTACCGGCTAAGATGCGCTCACATGGCGTCCATTTTGCGAAACACCAGTATTGCTCACGTATCACGCTGAAAACAGAATATTAATTATTATATTATAGAGAATAAGAAGGAGAATTAGTATTCTATACTGTAGCTATTTGGGAGAAGTGAATGTTATAGGCAAATTAATGAAGTACACGCAAGACTCTTTTACTATGTGTTTTGATAGTAATCATCGCTTAGATTCATTTTGTGGAGGTGGTAGTTAAACGGTCCATGTCTCGTTAGTATATGTGTCAGCAGTTCGGCTTCTTCTTCTTTTTTTTTCTGAGACCAGTTTTCCCAATGTGCGGTCCAATCAATGTTCTAGACTATCTGCAACCGTTCACTTATTGCCACTGTATCGAATGTTGTGATAGGATACATCAGTGGATTGTATCTTTGATCTCTTCTAGATGTTCACCGCTGGTTCAAAGCTTATTAGAAGATTCTTATCCATTAGTTTTGCAAGCGCTTTGACTATTTCCTTTTCCCTTAATCCACTGGTGACTGGTCTGTATATTAAAAGCATTTTCAGAATGTTTGTCATTATGTCAGTAGTATGATGGCTTCTATCGTTGATTGAAAAACTCTTTCAATCAACGCTTCTATGATGGCTTCTTAATTTATGCTTTAGGTATGTGATTGTGATATGATTTTGCAGACTTTATTATACTGTAAGTATGTGTGCTTGAGAGATGTGTACGTGTAGTTATTTATTATGATCATATTGATTGATATATAAATCTTGAAAAGATGTAATAATAGAGAATTAAATTAATGTATTCATTTATTCCTTATTGATAACAATGGTAAAGTCTCTCTAGTCCAGATAGATCTAGTCCAAATTGATCATTACAAGCTAATAGTTCTAGTAAGCCCGCGTTGAAGGTATGATGAGCTCCAGGAGAGCGAATAATTAGCCTGTAACGTTAGTGATCAAACTAGACTAGACAAAAGCCAATAAGGAATAAATGGATATATTTATTAATTTTTCCATTCTTACATTGGTTCAGTATCGTAACGGCATCTGACACACTCACGTTGTCTAACATTCCGCGTAACTTTTGTAAAGTTCGAGACATGTCGTACATTGTTTGATTTCTTAGTGTGATATCTACGCGTAGATGGCTCTTGATATTTTGGTCTTTCTACCATAATGTAGAATGGTTATAAGGGTGGCACCGAAGTAATGGACCACAACTCACTAGTAGATTCTTGAGGTAAAAATAGAATGATATAATCAAACCCGGATCAGTCCAGTTAAAGGTTTATTTATAACTACCCGAGAGGGAAACCTTTGAAGAAAATATACGAATTTCAATACGTACTAATTTTTTATTGAGAAATAAACAGTGTGTTATTCGTACATCACGAAGTCGGGGTAAATTTGTTGTCCTCTAGAAGGACATTTTTTACCATAATTTCTCCATGAAAAATTTTCCTACTACAATTATACGAGTAGAACCTATTAGACCTAGGGGATCATACATTTGGACTATGATGCTCAATGCATTTCTTTTTGTCATATATTCATCGACCGAAAAGTTGAGCTAATTGATAATACGGAGTCTCTAATTCTGCCTCAGTATTTGGGCCGCACAAAATATTATCCAAATAAATTTGATTAAATAGTGCATCAGCAAGGATACTGACTGACATGACAGCCTCTAGTTAGAGTGAGTTCTTTTAGAACACGTGTTGCTGAAAATGGGGCACAACTTGTACCGTATGTCACGGTGCATATTTTATAGATGCAGCAGTATTTTCTCTTCACATGTTTCGTTATAATGTGTGTGCGGGATGAATTCTTATTGGCCGATAAATTTTTTCTCTGTCCGCATCATCAATGTATTTGAATTGTCTACACCTACCCAATATCAAACAATTTGGGCTCAACTGTGTACCCATTAACAGTAATGTCATTGAACGAATACTCTGAGGATGATTCTGCAGTAGCACCGTAAACTATTCTTAGTCGAGTTGTTCAACTATTTTCGATAATGCAATGATGAGGTAAAAATATATGTACAGTGCATGATAGAGGGATACAATAATTTTTATATATTCAATAAATTTTGGCGATGTGAAATGAATCGCAAAGTTTTAAATGTTCGGTAGGAGATTTTAGCGGTAAGTTTACTTGGAAGCCACCATAAGATCTTGGTGCTTTGTTGAAATATATTCTCTGCGAGCTACCTCTGATCCACGTTATTCTGAGTGTCTCCTCGAGTTTTCAAAATTTAGGGAGTAACTTACTTAGGTTTTCATTGAATCAATCTCATTGATGTTATTTTGAGATAAAAACGACACATTTTTTCGTGAATTCTAATTTTGATTAATCCAACCTAATTGAGTATTTAGTGGAGAGGCAATTTATTTCCTAATTTATGCATACCCGGAGTAAGTATGTCATAGTAAAAATCAGCTCAATTAGTATATTCATATATGGAGCTCTAAAAAACTCAGGGTCTGCTAAGGTGATACATTCAGGAATTTTGTGTTCACCAATAGTATGTTCAATCCGGGGCAATTTAGAAGTGATATTAGGTAAAACGGCACATGGTGGTTTCAAACTATTTTTATAAACATTCGAGTGAATGACTAAATTGGGTAATTCATTAATTAATGTTTTATGATGCCTGTAATATGTAAATCCGTATTTGACATATGGCATTTAACTTTAGATAACGGACTCTCCGTTATAAATCAGTTTTGACTACGTGAATCAAGAAGGGCTCTTGCCTGTATAGGTTAATCATGTTTTGTATACACGGTGACTACTGCGGTAGCTAAGTGATTATTTTTTGTTGAAAGAGCAGAATAAATAGAGTAATTCTGAGGTATTTCAGAGGAATTGGTAGACTATATTTCGGGAAATCTTGACGTAACTACCAGATGTTGTATGTATGTTGATTCTGATGTCTAAACGTAGTGTTATCTCAGAAGGACCTGGCTGAGAACGCGTGTCCTCATTATTGTTGTTTCGGAAATTTTGACCTCTACATCGAGAAGTTGAGAGCTAGTGCCAGTTTAATAATGATTACCAATGTGTAAAAGTGTATGATGCTTTTTATTGCAAACGAAATAGCCTTGTGAGGTGCAATTTGCGATTAAGTGCTTATCTCCCAGATAGTTCGACCATATTTTCTTCGACCTAATTGTTGGGTTTCACCCAACAAGGGTGTTAAATTTAAAATATTATTTCAGTTTTTTTTCCACTTATTTCTCTGTAAATGTGAATATTCGAACTGAATTTCGGAATGTATGGCTTTTTGGGTCGAGGAATTAAAATATATGTACAGCTTGGTTATAGTTCATAGTCGGCGATAGTTACAGTATTTTGAATATGTTAGGAACGATAGAAATTCTTTATACTTGAAGATATGTGATCGTTGGTAGCATATTCGAATTCACAAACTTTTTTACACCAAAAAGGCTTGGCCATTTTAGTGTTGTCATGTGTATGCCAGTTTGCATTCAGTTAAATTGCACATAAAAGTGAGAAAGAATGCCTAGATGTAACTTATTTTCATATGAGAAATGCGCGATATGGTCTGCGTTTAAACGCAAACTGATTTTGTTGGTATCTACAGTTATATCCAAATACAAGACCTTCATAATCAACTTGAAGAGACTTGAAATATTCGTCCCATGAGGGACGACGTAGGTAGGTATACATCAGACACACTATTAAAGTAGACCAAAAAGAAGAAATATTAACTCGGATGGCAGAAAATCCATAAGACAGTAAGAGACAAATAGGTAGAACTACAGAGACTTTAACGGGGACAGAGATGTCACACGGTGTCTCATTTTTCATTGGTTGAGTGAATCACATGGTTCTCGCCGCCATTAGGAGGCTATTCGCTCAGCTTGTTTAGGTTGATTTACATGTGTTATTAAACATTTTAGAGGGTTTAAATTTATTTTGTGCAAAGTGATTGTGTTTTCTTGAACTTTTGTAGTAATAATTATACTCTGGATTCTGCACTGCAAATGTAAGTAACTTCTGTTTCATTATGTGCTGAATTTTTAATACAAGATACCGTATTATGTTCTCATAAAAGATCATTTAGTGTAATTTATGGAAAGGAATTTACATTTTGCACTTGCTGCTAGTTTTTAGGAATTTATCATGACAACCACATGTTGAAAGCTCTAAATTTATGTAATTAATTGCAAAAGTAGCCGCTTAGGATAGTTTGGTAATGCTTTTAATAATACATTTTTCTCAAGTAAATTAGGTTATTGTATACAGTTTTTCATTGTTATTTTTCAACAAAGTATGTATATACGAAATGGCGTGTTTATTTTCACTTTGAGGAAAATATGTATGTCTACTTATGCTTGCTAAAAACAGATAAATGAAGAGGTATTTCATTTCTAGTTATTGTTCGGTTTGCAATGCCTGGTTGTGCTGCTGTTGGTTGCACAAACTCTGCAAAAAAGGGATTTCTGATGAAAAAATGTCCGAAGGATCCTGTTAGAAGAAAGCAATGGGTTATTAAGATGAAAAGAGATAAATGGACTGCAACAAATAATTCTTGTTTATGTGAGGCTAGTACAAATCTAATTGCATTGATATAAGAAAGTGTTGCGAATATATATATATATATATATATATATATATATATATATATATATATATATATATATATATATATATATAGGTATATATATTTTATTCCATTTTAGGTACATTTTGCACCAGAAATGTGGGAAAAGATAAGAGAAGATGGATCGAGGAGATTAAAAACTAACGCTTTTCCAACGTTGTTTTCATTTACCAAAGAAGTGAAAGTAGGAAAACTACCCAAGCAGAGGACTAGATCAGTAGACAAATCTTTACTACAGCTGAGTAAGTGTAGAAAAGTAGCAATATATATTCTATACAATTGTATCATGTAATTATTGCTTTTAAGCGGAGACCATTGTGACAGCATTTGAAAGTCCATCTACTACTGAACATGTGCCAGCGACTTCATGTAATGCTCCTGAAGTAGATTTACTTGGAGCTGATGCAACTAGTTCAAGTATGGTTTTGTATATATGGTTTATTTATTTGGTTTGCCTCTAATGTACCTACTGTTATATTGCGTGCATGTTTAGTTTATAAGCAACATTTTTTTTGTCACACCTAAATAATTTCAATAAAGTGTTTTGTGAAGCTTTTTGTTTTTTTTTCCTGTTTTCGTGCTTTTCCCTAGATATGCTCTTATATGCTTTGTTCTTAAGTTTAGTCACTTGCTAATTTAAAAAATTTCAGGTCTTTATAAGCTTCATCTTACTGACTGGATTTGGTACCGAAAAAAAAATATGGTAATTTTGATTTTAAAATACTTTAAGGAAGTCATTCTTTAAAACTTAATATTAGCCTGGTAAATAAATTCTCTATTGAGATTTCTTAATGTATTATGAGTCTGGTTCTAGGGCCTCACATGGTGTTAAATGTTTGGGATATAAATGCGTTTGTAATAATGTTCTATTAAATTATTCACAATTATTCGCCTAGTATAGGTTTTATATTGTGAAATGATATTCATTTTATATCAATTAGATTTCATTTCACTAGAAAACAAGTATGTAAAGTTTTTAAAAGTGCATTACTATTCAACGTGCAGATTTAAAATTTGCCTCCTAATGGCGGAATGGGCGGTACTTAACCATACGTGACGCCACTGTCCCTGATGGTAAAGTCACTGTAGATAGAACCATTGTGTGAAACAATAGTCCTAAAAATCTTTCATGAGAAAATGTTGGATCCGCACCATTTAACAGCATTTCAAAATCTTCTACAACCAGACCTATCCAGCTGGATTACAGCTTGTTCATATTATGCGCACGTTCAACGCGACTTGTTAAATATTGTTCTACTTACCGATTAAGTCACCTTTACTCGTCGAAAAGTCTTCAATTTTAGGAACAAGCACTCATGTGACATCGAGAATCCTCAAAATGACTGAGCATCGTTTTCAATAAGAATTGGAGTAAATGTTTGTTGGGGAACTGTAAGAAACCACCTTTGGGCCCAGTTGAGCTTCCTTCGAATCTGAACGGTGAATTGTAGATTAGATTTCCTGCTGCACCATTGAGTTGATTAGCCAGATAATTTACCATTAAATTTACGGCACTCTACTTTATGCAAGATGATCCCGCCAATTTTCACTGTCCAAGTACGGAACTATCTTGATCAAAGTTTTTCGGATCGTTGAATAAGTCAGGGGAGTCGAATGCCATGGCCTGCTCATAGACTCCAACTCCATGTATTTTTGTTTCCGGGGTTATATGAAAAGAGTTGATAATAGAGAAACTATAACCAACCGGGAAGAACCACTCCCGAAAGTTTTGAATGCTGCTGAGTCATTTCGTAATAAGAATCTCTACTTTAAAAGAAGACAATCTTTCATAAGCGCGTTGTTGAATGTATCGTAGTCAAAGCTGGACATTTGAGCAGTTCTCAAACAAACGTTCTTCTACAAATGTTTACTATTTTACTGTTTGTTACAATTCTTAATTGTAAATAAACCCTTGTGATTGACATTTCTAAATAAACTAATTTCAATTATTTCAACTAACAGCACTTGAAGTTTCAAAGCCAATTATTTCGAAAATGGTGAAATAAGGCGACTTTCATGAATAGAACCTTTTCAGTGTAAAAAAGGTAGAGAAATGACGTAACTTAAGGAAAAAAAGTGCTATTATTTTTAACAGATTCAATTAACTACAACTAGCGCCCTCTATGAACTATAACCAAACTGTATACACATTTCAATTTCTCGAACCAAAAGACCCCAAACGCAAATATTTTTTTTTATTTATTCACATTAATGACGAAATAAAAGGAAAAAGCAAAAATATAATTTTTTATTTTTCATTTAACTCCCTGCATCTCTTTAACTATCAGTTTTTAGCTAAAGAAAATTTGGCTTAAGGTTTACCTTAGAAAACTACTGCAGAATTTTACTCCATCACCTAGGGACCAGCCTGTTTATACTTTCAACAGGGATTGTTCAGTAACGTTTCGGGCTCCCTCTTTCTACTGATGAGCTCCAAGATAGCTACGCAGTTATCTAGAACTAATGTTACTGTGCGCCGATAGACTGACTTCTAATGCAGATAGACCCTGACTGAATTATTAAGAAGGAACAAACTACAGCTGATGTAGGTACCCGCCTACTCTGGTGTGAAAGGAAACGAAGTGTTTCGATTGATTGATTGAGGATCCCTCCTAACTGGCAGTAAATAATGAATTCTCTGAAGAAACAAATATTAACATTGAAGTTCCACAAGGAATAATTCTACGACCGTTGTTATTCATCCTTTTTATTAATAATAGTCTTAAACTCTTCACTCGCAGGGAGGTACACATTGTTGGATACGCGGACGGCATTGATGCTTCAGAGGAAACTATTGAGGTACTAAATAGAATAATTGTTATCGTGATCTAGCAAATCATTGACTGGTGTAAACGAAATTGCCTTCTGCTGAATATGAGTAAGGCTGAGTGAATATTTTTCTCCAAGCGGAGACAGCTTAGTATCGATTTCAATAAAGGTATTGATGAATCATTCTGCTTAAAATATCTTGGAACGCTTATTGATAATAATCTGTGCTGGACTTCTTATATGCAGAATGTGTGACATAACTGAACTCGGCCGTCTTCAAATATATCGGTTCTTCTGAATGTTTATCACTCACACATTTCCTTCAACATATTATTATGGGGATGTGGAAATAATGGACGAGTTTTTACTTCACAAGAAAGAGTTATAAGACTTACTATGTTTAATGTTAAACCTTTAGTTTTGAACTTTTGAAAGTTCCGTCTATATTTATTTTTCAGCCTATTAAATACATGAGAAAGCATTTACAATAGTTCGAAACAATCTTGAATACATATTTTACCAGACATGCAAATTTACTGAGGACTAATACATTTTCTAGACCCTACTATCAAAAATCTCCATAACAAATAAATACGACGATTTACGATAAATATATCATGAAGTCTATGAAATGATTTTTCCTCATTTCCTGTTTTTACCCGGTGGAGGAGTATATGCATTTTGATTTTAGGAAACACCGAGTTGATCTACATCTACTGATTTACATCTGAAGTACAAAAAACCAACAAATCGAAAAATTCTCTGAAACTATTACTTACAGACGTATAGAATAGATAGTTCACATTATACCGTTAACCTTCACTGCAACAAATCACCTAGCTGATTAAACCCCATTGTGTTGGTCCCAACACCTTCAAACCTCAAGCAATGGGGTCGGCTTGAAAGTATACCTACATATTGATTTACATTTATTTTGAATTAGAAAGGCATTTTACAGTGAAGAAAAATAATGTTGCACAGCTTGGTTATAGATCACTTGAAAACATAATTTTAATTTATCACTAAAGAAATAATAAATACAATAAAAATTGATGTGGGTACACGGAAAAGTTTTACAATAATCAATTTTAACAACTTAATTCTATGTTGCATTAAACTTAGTTCTGTGTCACTATCATTACTATCTTCATCTAAAGCCAAACTTATCATTAAGGGTTGACCCTGCACATAACAGACTCAGTGAAGTACCTTGGAGTTATCCTCGATGCTGAACTGAGCTGGAAAATGCACCTGGAAACCCGGGTAAAGAAGGCCATTGCTTCCTTATGGGCATGCAGGAGAGCCTTCGCGGACACAGGTTCTGCATTGGATCTACTCAACCATGATCCGCCCAATCATAACCGATGCAGCCGTTTTGTGGTTCAACGACTTGTCTTCGTGGGGATAACGAGGGCTATGAGGACCGCCACCACCAGGGTTCTGGAGGTTCTGGTGGGGATCGTTCCTGTACAACTCCATATCAAAACCGTGGCCGCGGGTACGGCGTATCGGATGGCTGGTCCGGGCCACTGGGTCGGTGCGTCTATGCCTCGCGGTCATGGCAAAATCTGGGATTGGGCAGCCGAGAACTGCCTGATCCTCCGACTGACGCAGGTTGCGATAACATGGTGACAGGACTCCTCCAGGACACTGTCATCTGAATAAACATCTACACACAATAAACATTGTCGAAGACCCAGCTTGTAGTAGATGTGGAGAGGCGGATGAAACTGCTTCTCACATCCCAGCAGAATGTCCAGCACTGGCTTCTCTCAGGTTACAACACCTCAGCAGTACACATATGCCGCTTGAAGCGATAAGAGATATCAGTCCATGCAAAAGCTTAGCCTTTGGCACTGCCTTAGGCCTGCTGAACTGATTATTGTATCAAGTTGCGCACAATGAACCCAATCAAGCGGTCTAAGTGCTCCGAACTCATCCGCCCCCGTTTTGATTGATTGATTGATTGATTGAAGGGTTGACAATTAGTAATCATACAAGTATAAGAGTTTGCCACCTCAATTCCATGGTGTATACAGTTTTTCTAACTGTCAACAGAAATTTTACCTACTACATTTTTTATTAATTTCACTACAGATATGTTTAATGTGTGATAAATATTATTCCTTCTAATATTTAATTTGACTTCGTGCCATATTAGTTCGATTGGATTAAATATACAATAGTAGAGGGAAGACGCAACACTGTATGTCCATTTTCTGTTGCAAATTTATCTCTTCTTTATTAATTTTGAAAATACTCAATACTTCTAACACTAGTACAACGAATAAGGACTGAAACTAAAAATTTCACTTTCATATTTATATTATTAGATATGTAAAACCTCCGCACAGTATACTACCTACTTGGTGTAATTAGGATTGCAGGTAAATAAATTGTGTATGTACTGCGGCTCTGCCCGAGTGTGCCTTTTATGGCCCGAGATATACCAACACCGTAGAACGTAGAACAATCAGTCCTGAACATATTGGTGCGAGAGTAATTGTAGTAGCGTCTCATTCTCTCATCCCAACGGCTATGGTTTACAATGCCCTGGTGATTCACTTTGCCCCTACCTGTCCTATAGATATTACAGACGGAAAACGTATATTAAGGGTTCCATTTCTATATTCCTACGTAAATTCAGTCCCACTGATAAAATCATACTACGTAAATTCAGTCCCACTGTTGAAAAAAAACAAAACAAAGTTAGATTAGTAGCTAATGTTAGGTTAGGTTAGGTTAGAAATTAAGAGGGTACAATAATCAATCATTGTTGGTTATTATGAGGGTGTGAAGATTAGCTCAATTACCATATCTGCATTCTATATCAACAAAGTTAGGTTAGTAGGTTAAATCAGGTCAGGTTAGGTTACAAACAGAGGGGGTACATTAAACAATGATTGGTTATTATGCAAATACTTACATATAGAAGGGTGGTTGGCATAAGCAGCAGGTACTACATGCTAATTATCTAACCTGACAACCAGGTACATACATGGGACTCAGTTTACGTAGACCTTAAAAAGACCCAGAATTGAATTTACCTACATAAGAAAGGGAATTAGATGCCGGACTCAATGTACGTCGACTCATCACAGAATGGGCGGTAACTGTGAGAGAAAATTTATTTTCTCTATATCAAAATCTTTTGACTTGCGTTTTTCTTTCATCTATCATCAAATATATCTAAACTAAGTGGTTGCGGTGTCTAAACTTTTGTATTGAGATCATGGTTTACTTCCACCGACATTGTTACCTCGTTTGCTCTGCGGAGGTTTTTCTTTTAGTGAATCCAGTAAGTCACTTGAATATGAATTATGCAAGCGTGGGCTCAGTATTGAGAATTAAAGAACACCCCTATATAGTTCTATTAGCTTTGACTCTAGCTGTTTCCCGGGATGATCTTCAGTGATGACATTATTATATATTTGTAAGGTATGACATTCTTTTCTTCATCCGCGTTGTGATATACATCAAATTCCTTTCTGACCATTCTTAGAAGTTTGAAATATAGTCTGTGGTGATGATGGCTGCTTGGTAGCTGAAATGTTTTTAGTACTTTTAACACTATTTTCAGCGGATAACTGTGATTGTTTCTTATGCATAGTGTTATACTGTATCCACAGTGTTAACTATGTTATATTTCATTGAATACTGCATTATTTGATTAATTTGAATGGAGTGGAAGAATCATGGCTCATTGAGGGGGATACCTTTAAAAGAGTCTTGCCAATTATATATCCAAAGGCTGGTTGGGCCTCATTTACATCAAGATGAGCACATGAAATTCATTGACATTTATTTGAATACTTTGACGCGTAATCTCTTATGGACAAAAATAAATAATTGTATTCTAGGAGTTATTCCTGATTCAACCATACTATAATGGTAAAGCATCGAACCAGTTGCATAATAACATTCTTATACCTAAATATATTTTCTATTATATTGCTCCATCTGTTAATAATCATTTTTAGAGGCATCTCCTGGTTTCAGTTCTTCGAAGATTAAGTGCCACCAATTCCAAGATACAAGTCTCAAAAATATGCTTGAACATTAAAATTTTTATCAATAATATCTGATTCAATTTCGCAGGCTAATTATTCGATATATAATATGTCATAGTTCTACCACTATTAGTTGATTTCCATTCTTTCATGAATTCCAAAAGTATTTCTTCATGTATCATAATCTATTTTACATTTAACCCCCTAAAACTCGATCATCACTGATTCATGAACTCGATCTTTATTCTGGAACGAAAGAATTACCATCCGAATTCGAGAACTGTAACAGTTAGCTCCCATATTTCAAAAGTGTTCAAGGGCACACAAAACAGAAGTATTCTGTTGTTTCCCCCCTAAACAGCATTTTCCTCTTTCTTGTTTTTCTTGAGACTCAATAAGAACAACGAAAATCGATTTTCTCCACGAATATCAGTTCTTCTAATCTTATGGTTTTAAGAAGTATAAAAGATAGAATGTAAACTCTGTTATCTTGCCTTGTCGTATTAGCAAGCAAGGCTTGCTGATATGACAAACACTCTATACGGTTGTCGAATAATATTTCAAAAGATGAAGTGCATGGTTATTGATGTTTTGCAGACATGATAATTATAAGATCTATTCACTTGGTAAAATCACTTAAGTTGAATCCGAACAAATGAACTGAAACACAAATATTTTTTTTGCCATTGAGCATCCGCGGACAGGGATTCCTGAGATTATGGCGATACTATGATTCTAAGCGGAAACTCCTTTGATAGTTGTGCTCCTGTAATGTGGAGCCAGTCCGTTAGGCATTATTTTTTTTCTATTACAGTGGATTACGCTTTTGTATGAGACATCAATCTCTGCAAAATCAATAATATACTCACGATAAACTTCGAACACTGGAATCTCGAATTGACGATTGGAGACTGTTCTCTTCGCTGGCCATTCTGGTGAAATTTTCATTCTCCATGAGCTCATCTTCCTTAGTCATCCTGAAACCATGATTATAGTAAACAAACTTCTCATTATGATTACCATCTTTGATGGAGCGTGACGAAGTCTTTGCCTTATCCTGATTCGTTTTCTCTACGTCGTGGCTGATAGTGGGAACACGGAAGTCCTGAGAATTCTTCGATTCTGTTTCTTTTTCTTCTTGAATTTCCACCATAGGCATTTGCGTTGAGGATATCCTATGTTTGACGATGAATTTGTTATTATTTCTACCATTATTTTGAGACTTGGTATGTTTTACGGAGGTAGGATAGATCTGGTCAGTTGGTGTAGAATGATGGCTGTGTCTTTTAGGTCGCTCAGAGTTCATATTGTGGTGATGTTGGATTGAGATGGGGTATCGTAAACATTCTCGTATGAGTTGATTCTGCTGAAAAGATGTGGAAATTAAAGATACAGTTTCCATTATCCAATATTTTACTATGTACAATCATTATACGAAGTAAGTTCACTTATGTATTTATCAGATATAGATATAATAATGAGGTTGTCTGGTTAAGACAACCATGAACGAATTTTCAATTTGAGATATTTTAAAGCGACATCTAGATTTAAAGCCGCCAAACCGTAAAACTAGTTCTTCCAATAAGAACCGTTGTCACAAGTCATTTCACTGTAAAGTTTGAGTGCTTCTATAAAATACAACAATAGTCCGATCGAGATTCAGCAAAAGCAACCTTAGTATTATTGGACATTGGTTGTTTTTGCAAGAAACGAATATAAAATAATGAGAAAAGACTCTTTTGACATTTCTCAAACATAACCTCTCTTATTTGCTGCTGCGAGTATTAAAGTAAGTACTTCAAAATCGGTGATTCTGAGAAATTTACAGATAAAATAACCCCACGAAGTGGAAGCCAAGAAAGGTGAAGAAGGAACAAGGGAAACGATCATAAAAGTAGAAAAAAAATCAGGTCTTTTCTGGCAGTTACAGGACCAGACAGCAGTTATTTTTCAAATATATGACATATTTAATACAACAACGAATTTTGAATTGTAGATGTACAAGACTCAAATGTTTCGTAATCATTTCTGAAAATTCAAGGCAGAATTTGCTTTACATATTCAACTCGTTATCAACTGAAGGATGAGCAAGACAATTTTCTAAGCGGCCTTATTAAGTTTCATTGTACAATACGGAGTCGCGGCTATTTAATTTGTATGTGACGAAACTGTTAGCAGCAAAGGTCAAAGTAATGTCACCTGATTATTACTGAACTACTTAAACATTCAAGGAGTACAAAAATACGCTTTGATTTCATTTACTAAGAATAAGAATAAGAATATATTCAGTCTTTTCCCGTACAAAGTACAGATTAGACACGTCTACAAAAACGAGATATAAGTATAATATAGAATATTTCACACAAGAGTTTTTAAAATTTAGAATAAAGTTGAAATAAAATTGAAATCACGGCATCAGGTTATATTATTACAATGTGTTTCGAAGTGGGAGATTTTGTAAAATATATTTTCTGTTAAAAATATTTTTAATTTGTTTTTAAAATTAGCATGTGATAGGCTTGACTTTATGTGACTTGGGAGCATGTTATAGAAAAGTTTACCGGCATATTCGGGCGATTTTTTATAAAATTCATGTTTTGGTGTTGCAATATATGTCATCTTTATTTCTTAAAGGATATTGATTAGTAGACCCACAGGTGGGGTATGAGGATATATTTTGGTGTACGAGATTTATTATTTTAAACAAGTAAATACTTGTAACTGTCATAATTTTATATTTTTTTAAAATGTCTACGCATGTGTGATTGTAAGGAAGATTGAATATAGTTCTCAGAGCTCTTTTTTGTAAAATAGAAATTCGCTTGATATCTGTAGCTTGTCCCCCGATATTGTAGTTTATTAGTGAGGAAAAATTTGCATAGTAGACCTGTAACAAGACTTCATGTTTAAATGTATTTTTCAGAACACGCATTGAATAATAAGCTCTATTTAATTTTTTACATAATTCCCTAATATGTCCAGTCTAGATTAGAATCAACGACGACTCCTAAAAATCTCGTGTTTTAACTTGATTCTAAGACAATGTTATTGCATGTTATATTGAGATTATTACTATCTATTTTTCTGCTAAAGTTTATTATTACCGTTTTTTTTACGTTCACCATTAACTTATTTAAGAAACACCACTGGTTAAATTCCGTGGTGACATTATTAATGTTTTGCAATAGAATACTATAGTTCCTAGTGATATGTACTCTGCCAGATCGTTGACAAAAAGAAGAAATATTAGAGGGCCCAGTATTCCCCTAATGGTTGCCCAGGACAAAACAAGAATTATGTAATGGTCTGTTATCTTCCTAATGATCAGGACTATAGTTTATTGCAAAGTAAAAAACACAAGGCTGAAACTCAGTCGGAATGTGACATATTTATTTTATCTGCTAGAGAGAATCCTACTCCTTTCAACTTTGAAAGCTCAACTATAGTTCTTTTTTACGTTTTGGCTCAAAACCAAACTTTACCACTTATACTAAACCACCCATGAAGATAAAAGGAATCCGCTGCATGAAGGTTTCAGCTAACATAACATAACAAGAAGAAATTGCCATCAAAAATAAAGTTTCAGTCGCTGCATAGGCAAAAAATAATAATAAAACCAGATAGGTTATCATTTTTAAGAAAATTGGCAAATTTAGTTGAAACACCAGAGAACTAACAATGTTATTTAAATTTGCAAAACGAAATCGTCCCAGCAGGAGATACATAAGATAAAGATAATAGCAGTCCCACTGAGGAAATTTAATAGATTTGTTTTGTTCAATAAAATTATCTGTTTTTAATAAAAAACATGATCTTGATTTTTGTTTTTCTTGTTATGCATCAATTTCTTACAAGAATAACCAATCTCCTATGGTATTCGCTAATTAATGGTAAATTGTTCATCAATGCTAAGTTCTCTCATTCAAAACTTTCCGTAAATAACTTCCGAATAATTAAGCGCTAACGTGAGCAAAATCAAAATGCCTATATCTTGACAAAAACGAAGTTATAGTATTTTCTTCAATTATATCAAATTGAAGAAAATGGACTAAGGTTTGTGTTTGTTTTTCCCAGAAGCTAAATAGAGGTTAGATATAATTATTATCTAAAATTGAACGCGATGATATCTATATTTGAGGCAAGAAAAATATAGTTCAATTTTACCCGATATAATAATTATTTCTATCTTCTACTTAGCTTTTGGCAAAACAAACCTTAGTTCATTTTCTTGAATTTGATACAGGTATATAGGTATTGCTTTGAGGCAATGTAACCCCGTTAGAAATGGTATTTTTGACAACATATTCAGATTTGCTTATGACGTCACATAGAATTAATCTACAGTGGAATGCACAGGTCGACATGACGGTGATTGTCCGATAAAATAGCGCAATCCTGAAACCTAAATCGACGTGCGCATTAACAAATTAACGAATTCAGTATTGTCTTAGCATATGAAGAGGGGAAATGCTTAAATTTCTTTTGTTAGCGTAGGAGCGAAACGGTCTCCCAAACAGTCCTTTTTTAATACCTTTCTTTTCAGCTTAACATTTTTTAGTGATATTACCTCCAATTCTAGGCTAGTAAGTTCTTTGTAAGTTCATTTTTGAATGCAACATAACATTAAACATGGCATCAGCTAATATTCACGATTGAATATAATAAGCTCGGAATTACGAATACTGGGAAATTTTCTACAGCAAAAAATTCCAAAAAATTCCAATGGACTTTTTCAATGTATAAGGGGATACTTTGGTGCGCTAAACACGATGGTATGGTCCAAATTGAGCTACCGGATACGGAACATGCCGCAAATCGCCGATTCATGGCAATTTTTTGCCATTTTCGGGTTTTTCGAAGATATAACAAAATCTATGCATTTTATGAGAATAGTCAGGGAAGCAAGTTTTAGTACTTATAAACACTCATCATCTGGTTCAAACTAGATGGCGCTAGCGTTCTTAGAACTGCCATTTTAATGTGGCGAAAATGACCATTTTTGCGTTTTTCGAAGATAGGGCCGAATCTATGCATTTTTATAAAAATAGTCAAGGGAGCAAAGTTATAGTAGTAATCTGGTCTGAACTAGATAGCGCTAGCGGTCATGAAACTCAAAATATGGCCGTCTTAGCGTCAAAAAAATTATAACTATTTGCCTTTTTTTCACAATAGGACAAAACTGCTTATTTTTATACATATAGTCAGAGGAACAAATTTATAGTAGTCAAAAATACCAGTAATCTGGTCCAAACTAGATGGCGCTAGCGGTCATGAAACTCAAAATATGGCCGTTTCAGCGTCAAAAAAATAATAACTGTAGATGATATCTAGCTTCTATATCAGTAATTTTTTTCTCATGAAGTCTCGCTTTCAATTCAGAATCAACTATAACTCTGGTAGCTCAGTGGTATAGGGATCAATCTTATAATCACTGTGGCTGCTGGTCGCGGGTTCGAATCCTGCGACTGCGGAATTTTTCCGATGGCGTGTATGTAATATATATTAGTAACTACGTGGCAAATGACCTGGTCATTGTCTGTTTTAACGAATTTACAAACTTTTTTCCTTTTGTTTTGGGGTTTTTTTGCTTCCGCAGAAATGAAAACTTCTGAAGCATCTTTAGCGCATATTATACAAAGCTTATCAAATTCAAACCTTGACGGTGATCGGTCTAATTGACTTGGTCCTTGTACCGGTTCGTCATCATCATTTAAACTTGGGTCGTTCGATAAAATAGAACAAGGGTTCTTCCCATAGATACTACTCATAGAAATGTCTTCAGCGCACAATGACTCATCGATCTAATAAATTGATTAGGTAATTTTAATATTGACACATTAATTATCATCTGGTGGCCAGCATAATTCTAAATTTTCAAATATTTCTAGACACCTTTCATGTACAACCTTTGTTCGACCATCCTCAATAAACGCTTGACTCGTATGAACTTGTAGTTTGCGTTCAATTGATGATGATGTAATAGCCGCTAATTTTGATAAATCGAGGAACACGACCACTTGTCCATCGTGGACCTGTGAAATGATGGAATGACAAAAAGGAAACAAGAGAAATATTAGAAATTGGGAAATATATTATGATATAATATAATATTACAAACATTTATCATGAAAAAAAACTCACCTTGGTTTTAATTTTTACTTCCTGATTATTAGTAGTGTTTACTTTTCTGAAGAATTGTTCAGATAAAAAATAAGATCAACATTTTTTCTATGATATTTTTTAATAAAAACAACTTCTATGAATAATTACTAGAAATATTTTCGTAGACACTTGTTAAATAAATTTCCGCAAAAATTTTACACGTGCACACTTTGTATTTATTTTTTGAAATTATCATTTCTATCACACTAAAACGGCAATATTTTGAGTTCTATGACCACTAGCGCGATCTAGTTAGGGCCTGATTAGCACAGATTCGGCCCTATCTTCGAAAAACGCAAAAATGGTCATTTTCGCCACATTAAAATGGCCATATTTTGAGTTCTAGGAACGATAGCGCCATCTAGTTTGAATAGTGAGCACTACAACTTTGCTCTCTTGACTATTTTCATAAAAATGCATAGATTTTGTTTTATCTCCGAAAAACTCGAAAATGGCGAAAAAATTGCCATAAATCGGCGATTTGCGACATGTTCCGTATCCGGTAGCTCAATTCGGACCATACCATCGTGTTTAGCGCACCAAATTACTCCTTCATACGTTGAAAAAGTCAATTGGAATTTTTTGGACCCACATTTTTGCCAGGATGACTGGACTATTGATTCCGGGGAGACGGAAACTTTTGTATCAATATACAAAATGAAACTTGAGGATGTTATAACAATGCAGAAAATAACGTATGAAGCAGAATCAATGCACCTACAAAAATAAAACATGATGATGATCTGGAATCAAAAATTTGAAATATATATATATATATATATATAATATATATATATATATATATAGAACAATACTCAAGAAATAACAATGTCAGGATCTAGGGTATGGAAGAACACATTTTTTTAAATATTTGACTACACGAGAGGGAAACCTATAATGTTCGAAGAACATCGTGTGAGCCAGCAGTGGAATGTAGGGAGAGGATATAGGCATTCGTATTTTTCTTGAAGGTTTGGAGGCTATAGGCATAGGTCCAAAACTTCGCTGTTCGATAAAAAAATGAAGTCTGGTAGGAAGAAGTTCGGCAGGTCTCGAGTTTGACAGTGAAGTGGTGACTTGTTTGAGCTCATTTAGTGCGCCTATCTGAATTATTATTACAGAATGTACTAAAAAAATGGTAGATATTATGTTTAGAAATAAAGATATATTAACGCACAATGAAAGTTGTACAGAATTCTGCCGTAGAGTTAGCAACATGGATAAATCTAGTAAACGCAAGCCTGAATAATAAACCAAGAGCACAAATTATGTCGAATAAAAAAAAACTAGAAGCCGCGAAAATCATCATCAAAAAAGATCTTACTGAAACTACTTCTGTATACAAAAATACTGTGAAAACGTTCGGAATTAAAAATAGATGGTAATATTTTTGCAAGTATTTATAATGTTAAAACTATTAAAAACAATTCATCTAAATTCTTCTACGCCCCGTGGAATAAAAACAACAACTGAGCTGCCGCATTCTTCTAGCAGCGGGAGGCGGGAGCAAGTAATCGTATTTCATTCGACCGACGAATGGGTACGAAAAGCTAGCCTCCCTACTATGTTGCCATATTCGCTGTTTCACCCCACTGGGCAATTGAATGGTTGGAAAAACGGCAACTGTGTTGACCACACGTATTTAGCGTTTGAGATATATAGAGAATCTAGCCTCTGGCCACTGTTGCCAGATTGAAAATAACTACTGAGAACGGGGAATTAATTGTAAAATTTAAAGAATTATCAGAGAAACAGGAAATAAAATGGAGAATGATCATTAAGATGAATGGGTGAGGAGGCTGAGCCTCCTTAGCCTCCTTCGAGGAGCCGCCACTGTACACAATCCAAATTGTTCGAAAGGAATTCATGCGAATGAAATACCCATGAATTACTGGAGCTTGTCGTCAACAGAGAGCAAATGCGGCTCCCATCTGGCAGATATCTTTCTCACATTCAAAAATGTATGCAAAATGTTCGAGGCCCGTTCGGTTCAGATGCCCATATCCTCAGCAATCTCGTGCACTTCAACTTGCCGATTGTTCAATATCATACCATGGATTTTATCGACCATTTCTGGCGTTGTAACCTCAATTGGACTACCAGAAAATTCGGCGTTCTTTTTGGTCATACTACCACAACGGAAATCAGTAAACCACTTGTAATTCGTTCCAATCGATGGTGAAGAATCCTTATAATGTTTAAAAAGCAATGCTTTTCACAGTTTCCATGTTTGCAGAAATTTTCAAGGGTGTCAAAACATAACTGATGTTTTCTTCAGGGAATTAAAAAGGACTATACAAATGAATGGAGACTTGTACAAGTCACACTTAGTTATTACCGAACTAAAGATTCATACGCTGATTGCTTTAGGACAAAAGCACCAGAGCTCTGACGAGACGTTTCATCTCTCAGCAGTGTGTATTTTTGTATTTTGCGTTATACTTATAAAAACATAAATGTAGAATCATGAAACATTCTTTGTCATTTGATACTAGTTATAGGGACATAGTTGTTTGACATTAATCATTCACAGTTGATATTTATTAGCGGAATCAAAGTGAGTATATACTTTCAACTTCAGCAGTTTCGAAATGTTTTAATTATGTCCAGTCCATCAGATTTCGTACTTCCTTTATTCTCCCTTCTCACGCCATTCTTGTATAACATACGGTTATTTTTCATGTTATTATGCCTCTGTAATTGCTTTTTTCTAACGTTCATACATAATTCAAATTTCGTTTCGTGGGCAAAGCTAGCAAACTATTAGCATATATTTCAAATTCGTAATTGAGCGAGGTAAATAGGCGTAACGTTATGTGATAATGCGAGGCAAGTCGGTACGTGAACCTCTGTGTATTTGAAGAACGAATGTTTCAAACTCAGAATACACAATGTACGCCAAACAGAGGTAGAGGGAATCGTTTATATAATGGGGCTGTGAATGGGGGCCGGTGGCGGATTTGTGGGTCCGGAAACCGTAAATATAGCAAAACAAACCTTTTACAAGTTGACGACTGTTTGGTCAGGGGAAACAAATGGCAAGCGTCATAAATAATTGCATAGAATGTATCGCGTCATAATGAAACTATGATGGCCTGGAAAATTGGAAGGATTGTACCTTGTCTCGTCTTGTTTCGACCTCACAGTCGGAATACAGTCCAGGTGAGATGAGGTGTCAAATTTTTATCGTCTCGACGGCGTCACCACACAACACATCACATACCAGAAGAACTGAACGAAACATCAACAAGCAAAATCCTTGGCAGTATAGAACGACTGAACTTGTTGGGTGAACTATAATCAAAGGTGAACGCTGTGGGTGAATCTGATAATGAACCTAAACCTTACGTACCGTACATGACTCGTCAATGAAACAGGAAAATTTAAAAGCTGGCATTTTTCTTATTTATTCTGACTAAGTTATTCAATACACATAGTCTACCCGATGTCTGGAAAATATACTCTGTTACACCTATCTTCAAAAAAGGTGATACACTGAAAGAAATAAATGTACTATTTCAATACAATTTTATAATTTTCTTATACAAATTGTTCCTAAAATGAAGACAGGAACAATTTGTGTATTCTAAACTAATAAATTTGTACTTGAAATACTGTGTTGATACTGTCGAATTTGTATTCTATTTTGTTTCAAAATATTGTGTTGTTTGTGCACATTAATAGCTGTATTCTGTTACATTCTATATAGCCAAGTGATACCTTCCATGATATGCATTTGTTAAATTTCATGTTCTAGTTTGTTATACAATTTGTGTAAGAGAATTTCACAATATGGTATATACCATATGGATATATTGTACAGAAAACCACACAAAATTGTTGTACTCATACATCCTATTGTGCATACTTCTGGAACAATTATTTTAGGTTTCCTACACAATACTTGCTATAAACCTCAAATAATTGTACCATTTATGTAGACAATTTTAGTACAAAATTGTATAATTTTGTAACTGAAATATGCATTAAATTGTATATTTTGTTTAATTCTATTATATATTTTTGTGTTTAAATCCTAGTTTTTGATGCCTTCAGATAATAAGAAAAAAGGTATTATATTACCAAATTTCATTTTCAATGATAGCGGTTTCGCCTTGTTAATCTCTGGGTAACTCAACGGCATTCGGATGTTCTTCAGAACGAATAAGTCGAAACACCTTGAGAAATGAATCACAGTTATTAGTGCGCGCTTAGTTATTATTATATTATTTGCTCAATGAATTTTGTCCAATATCAGGATAAGCGATTAGAATATGTTACTTTTTCATATCCATAGCGATAACTATAAAAACAAAAAACTATTTCTCCATTTCTTTTAAAGAAATTAAAAGTTCCTTTGCATATATTACATAAGTATGTAGTATATCATTGTGTTTTGTCTTGCAAGAACAATATTATATTTAGACTAACAATGGATGACCACATAGAACGAATCGATAACGAACATTATAATACGCAAATGTGTGATTGTATAAATAACTTTAAAAATAACTATTATTACCATTGAATTTAATAACAACTCTCTCAATATTTTCACACTAATAAATGAAGTCTTTAAAAACATTATATTGACAGAAACATGACAAGTTACTTATATTAATTGATATCAATTGCAGCCTTATGACGTAAAATATAATAACGGCACCAAAATAATGGCACGATTATGTTTATAAAAATACCGATAATATAGATAAACTAAACGATATGAACCTCATGAATGTTGATTTGAAATTTGCACAAAATACTGTTATTAATATAATAGTGATTATATTATTAATGTCATTGATCTATATGAAAGTTCTGATATAAACCGAAAATAATTTACTCATGATTTATACACATTTCTAAAAAACGACATACATATATTTACCGGAGGTATTTACATCAATATCTTAAGTGAGTGAAATTATTTCTTAAATATAATTGCCGAATTTGGTTATAGGCACATTAATGATAATACTCGCGAAAAAAATTACACAAAACCTTGCCTCGATCAGATGCTTATCAACTCAAAAGTAATACATTAAAACGAATTCATTTTGATTATCATAACTAACATAACCAATCATATTCCCACTGCTATACAGGTTATATTAGAAAAAGTAAACAACAATGTGAAAGTGAAAACAATTTTATAAAATACACATTAAATTAAACATAAAGAAGTAATAGCTTTCATTGACTGGAATGATATCAGAAGAACGATAGAGGGCCTAGAATCTGCAACTAAAAATTTGATTGAAAAACAAACAGATATAATTAGATGAACATACAATTTCAATAAAAGCCAAAACTCAACATGAAAGAAAAAAAATGGATTACAAATTAGTGCAGGAGTCAGATCCATGAATGTCAGAGATTATAATACATAATGAGACGATCCGGAATATGAAAACCCGAAACAACAATATATCCAATATAGAAGCAAATTAACAACATTTTTTAAAACAAAATCTTCTCTTGATGAATCAATAATGAATCAAATAAAACTTCAACTTATTTCTATATATAAAATATAAAAATCGAAAAAAAAAACACTAAGCAAATAACTGAATAAAGGTTACGGAAAATTTACAAATCTCTAACTTATTCAATAATACTCACAAAAACACCGGAAAGAACTAGAATATAATATAAGTAACAGACCGAATTATAAACCGAAGAGAGTAATAAAATAGTGTTATAGAATTAGCTTTTTGGAGTTTTTAATTCTGAGTTCGGTGAAAAAAATTGCTTTAAGTAGATAATTATGATACAAATTGAAGAAACTAAAATCGAGCACTTTTTAATAGTCGCGACAGGTCCAAAAAAAAAGGTGAAAATGGCCAAAACTGGTTTTTCACGTCGGACATCGTCGGATTGAGCTGAAAATAGAAAAGCTTATGCGCCTTAGGAAGGGAAAAAATGAGCTGCGAATGAATCCGATTGGACCAGCGGTGACCCCGCAAATTGCAAAAAACCATCGATTTTACTTGAAATTCCAAATATTCATAACTCCTGTTCTTTTGAAGATTAAAAGGTGAAATTTCAATCGGTTGTAGCTTTTGTGCCCACCAAGTACCACTCAATTTCAGCAAGATCTCTTGTATACTTTTTGCTAACCGCAGCTTAATGCAAAAAAAACCACTAAAATGGCCCTAAAAAAGTTGTGGTGCGGTAACGCGCTATTTTTTTTAAAGGGTCATCTTATTCAATAGTTTATGAACAGCTTACCAAATTTTCAACCTCATATCTTCCGTAAAAGTTGCTACGAGCATTTGCATTTTGAACCCATACGCTCGAAAATGCTGGATAGCCGAGCTGCGATAGAGTCTGCGTGGCCTAGCGCGGCAGCTCTCCCTTCCATGCGCGCCACACAGCCAAAGCGCACGAAATACCATTATTTAAAAAATTGTTTTAGCAACTTTTACGGAAGATAAGAGGTTGAAAATTTGATAAGTTGTTCAATAATTATTTAAAAAGATGATCACGTAAAAAAAATAGCGCGTTACCACACCACAACATTTTTAGGGCCAATTTACAAAAGGGCTTTTTTTTGCATTAAGTTGCGTTTTGCAAAAAGTGTACATTCGATCTTGCTGAAATTATGTGTGGTATTTGGTGGGCACAAAAGCTACAACCTGTTGAAATTTCAGCTCTTAATCTTCAAAATAACAAGAGTTATGGATATTTGAAATTTCGAGCAAAATCGATGGTTTTTTGAAATTTGCGGGGTCACCGCTGGTCCAATCGGGTTCATTCGCATCTCATTTTTTCCGTCTTTTACGGCGCATAAGGCATTTAGAAGCTTTTTTCTTTTTAACTCAATTCGACGATGTCCGACGTGAAAAACCGGTTTTGGCCATTTTTTTTGGACCTGTTGCGACGATTAAAAAGTGTTCGATTTCAGTTCCTTCAATTTGTATCACAATTATCTACTTGAATCGATTTTTTCTCGGAACTCAGAATTATGCAAAAATTACCAAAAAAATGATACTAAAACTGAAACGTTGAAAGAGCTGCTCGACTCCATTTCTGAACCCATGGCACATATTATTATTTACAAGTCTTTTCAACAAGGCTTATTTCCAAAAGAATTCAAGAATTAAAAAAGGTGATAAGACCCTTCTAACTACAGGCCAATATCGATTATAAGTAACATTACTAAAACATTTTTTTTTAAATAATGTTTTTGTGATTAAATATAATCTCATATCATCTAAACCAGGGGTTCCCAACCTTTTTGCACCTGCGTACCACTTGACTTTGAGAAATTTTGACGTACCATCAGACCTAAATATTTTAATAAACGTATAATATTTACTCTTCTAAAAGTGTTCAAAGGCTTTTTGAAAAATTCCTGAGAAAACTTCATATTTAATGGTTAGATATTTGTTTATTTATAACATGCTTATAATAAAGGAGAAATAAAAACATTAAAATGGTATTAATTTACAGTTTTATTTATTACCCATCACTCACGCGTACCACCTGAAACGTTCCCGCGTACCACCAGTGGTACGCGTGCCACCGGTTGGGAGCCCCTGATCTAAGCAATATGCTTTTCATGAAAGCAAACTAATCTACTCAAGATGCAATCATGAAATTAACTCACGAAGCGGTTGATAACACCTACATTATGTGTATTTATTCACCTCATAAAGGCCTTTGCTTGGAAAACTGCGACATTCGAGGAAAGTTGCGAGAATTGTTGGAATCGTATCTCACAGATAGGAAACGAAGCGTCCGTCTGAATAGTGCACTAATAGATTTCTCCAAAGCATGAGTTGGAATCCCACGTTTTGGGGCCATTGATTTTCCACATTTGTAGTACTAATCTATTTTCGAACGGCTTTCTAGGTGAAATCATTAGTTTATGACGAGACGGCATTAATTACAGAGATAAAAATTTGAAAATTAGCTCGAAAATTGGCATAAAAATTCATGGGAAATCAAAACGTACATCAGAGCTACTATCTATTAATATTACCAAGACAGTGTACCTATACATACATTTTTGCTCTTACCCCACTTCATTGCCAGATTTTTTCCAAGACGTCTTTATCCGTGATAAGGAAAATGTATTCACTGTCAGAACGGTGAATTCGATCAAATATTTTGAAATATTCATAGATTGTCATCTGAAATGGGATGTTCATGTTGACTATGTGAGGTAAAAACTTAGATCATTAATACATACATTCAAATACCTCAAACTAATTTTTGATGTCCGGAACTTACAAACATTAGACTCGTCATTGGAAGAGACTCATATAATGTACAGTATAATTGGTTGAGGGGGCGATGGGGTGATACTCATCTAAATCGATTTTCATATTTATTATTATTATACTCTTCGCAAGCGAAGTCCAAAGAATATATTGCATTCAGTCATGCTCTTTCTAAAATAGACATAATAAAATAAAACACTTTTACTTTGTTTTTTTTTCACATATATCACAGAAACAAATCGTGTCTATAGTTTCGACACTAGCATGCCATCATCAAACGATACTAATGTATGAATGGTACAATATAAGACGCAGGTAACAAGTCGGGTTCCGGTTGGAGAAATACATTCTTAGAATAGTACAATTGAAATTGGATGATGAGGTAGAGTTAATATTGTGATAATAAAATTTTAATGCAGAGGTATACTAGGAAGGTACAAAGGGATTATGGGAAATTTTACGTTATGAAGGCATTAAACAGAATGCTGAAATACACATTAAATTGATCATTCAAAATTGTATCGTCATTATTGTTATTATTTAAAAATTTCTATAGTTTCTAGTGTGGATAATTTGAAGCCTCTACTCTGGTTATGTAAAATTTTGACTTCATCTAAATTTGGAAAATTGTGCCCTGCTTCTAAAATATAGTTGGAGAAAGATTAATCTGTTTCATTAAGTCTAAACGATTGAAAATTTTCCTTATATCTAATGTCTATATTACGACTAGATCTACAGATGTAAATAAAAGATATCACACTCTGAATAGGTTAATTTATACACTCCAGGCTTATTAAACTTATTTTATCTTTAGCATTGAACAAAAAATAGGACAGTTTATTGTGAGGTTTGAAGCTAATTTTCAGATTATGTTCTATAAAATGTCTGCAATTCTTTCACTCAAGGTACCGAAATATGGGAGGGTAACTATTTTGATGGAGAATCAAGTTTTTTTGTAAAAGGATAGATACTTGAGTAAGTTAGTTTCTGCTTTTTCCAACTAATTTGGATATAATTTAAGGTGGAAATCATTGTTAATGGCTATAACCTTGATTATATTCAATTTTTCATTCTGGTTTTCAGGAGAAAGAGGAAGTGAAAAGGCTCTATGTGTCATAGAGTTGTAAGCTGCTAATTTGTGACTACGGGGACTAAAAGATGAATTGGCAATAGTTGTATCTCTGAATGTAGGTGTTCTATAAATTTTGAAGGTTATGATATTATTATGGTGCATGCTAGTGAGGTATAGAAAATTTTGTTTGTTACCTTTCTCAGTTTCTAGAGTGAATTTGATGTTAGGATGGATATTATTAATGAAGGATAAGAAAACATTCAATTGTCGTGATATACCTTTGAAGCAGGATGAACATCATCTACATATCTAAACAAACAATGAATATGTTCTCTAGCTAGAGGGGAACTCATTATACTTTCTTCAATATAAGACATGAAAATATCTGCCAAAAGAGAAATTTCTGGGGATCCCATAGCTAATCCATTATTTTGTGTAAAAAACTGGTTATTAAATTGACAATAATTTTGGCTAAGTCTAAGATCAAAAGCTTTTTTCTTCTATCTCGGATTTCAATACGAAATTTGTATGTGATTTTCCAGAATTTATAATATTAAAATTTCAAATTCTTCGGGGGGAATGTTTGAAAATATATTTCAAACATCGAAAGATACCAAAATTACATTTTCAGCAATAGTTAATCTATTTATTAACTTTGAAAGTTCGAATCAGTTTTTTACTGCATACTTAGGCTTGAGGTTACTTATATTTTCGAAAATTGAGTTCAATTTTAACGCTAGATTATGTGTAAGGCTATTAACATACGATACTACGGGGCGGATGGGAGCATTTTGTGTGATCTTTTATGAGGCCGTGAAATTTAGGAGAAGATGGGTTACAGTTAACCTACTCTTTTCAAATTTACTTTGAAATAAAAACTGATGAAACAAATGTACTCATTTTATCGTCATAATCTATTTTACCTAGAATGATAGTGGCATTAGATTTATTGGCTTTCGTAAGCACTAAATTGCTAGTTTTTATTTTATGTTTGATTTTATAGAGGACCAATCAGTATTTTTATGAGAATAAAGGTGTCTATTTATATATGTTTTAGTGTTATTGGAATAAGGTATATTCTTTAAAGCAACTTCTATTCTAGCAATCGCGGTTTCTAAACCTGAGTTATTTTTCATAGCAGGTGCATATTTAGGTCCTTTGTTCAAAGTGTTTAGCTCGTTATAGGAAAAATTACCGTTTGAATAGTTAATGATTCTATCACCATCGAATTTATAAAATCGTTGATAAAAGTCCCAGAGCAAACATTCTTTCACCATAGTATTTTTCATCCAATTTTGAGCAACTTTCAATAAATCCGTCTCTCTGGCTTATCTGTCTGAATGCCCGTCACGAATTGTTTGACTACATGATGACGAAAACGAAAGGTCCTATAAAATTAAAAAACAATCGTTTTCTCGAAATCTTTATGGACAGATATGATTTTAAGATTTCATGTTTGAGATATCAAACTGAAACTATTACCATTCATAACCTGTATCTATATGGTGTGAATAATTCCAACATATACTACAATTCTATGACAGTAAAATAAAGAAAAGTGATGGTGGAGTAATGCCTATCAGACATACTATTTTGCATACTGCAGAAGCCATTATATACGATAGTTACAACTTCAAAGAGCGTAATGAGAAAATGCTTATAACGGGAATATGGACCATACAGATCTCATGATTACGACAGTAAGTGTTACACAGGAATTATCAATGAATATGTCATGAATAAATGTCCATTAGTAACTGAAATACTGAGCTAAGAGCAGTCTAGTAATGATGTAATGATGTTGCAGATCGCAATACAACAAAAACGTCGCAGCTGAAAATTCAAAAAAAAGGAGCGTTACCTTACGTACAACTTTTAAGAGAAAGCAGCAAATTTCAGCTCACTGTATTGATAACAAAAATGAGCATTCACCATATATAAGAGATTCATTTCGATCGCATTCCTCCAGTTTTGGGTTCATTCAAATGTATAGGGCAATATAAATGTTTCGCTGAGTTGATAATAATCCAAGGTGAGAATTTCATATTCGACTAATATTTATTGTTCCCAATTTTTTTGGAAGCCTTATTCATCTTAACTTATTCGTCTCTTAATTTAAATTGACAGCAGCTATCTGTATATCATAAAAATAGAAGTATACAATGGTATTTGACCTGCCTTATGTAGTGGATTACTGTCATATTGTTCCGTGCGCTATAGAGTTATAGTGGAGGGCATGCGACTAATGAATTCCGAAGCAAAATGAGATGGACATGGGTCCATTGGACACCTATACATAACCTATGTATATTAATATATATATTTGTGTTTAATATGCATAAATATAAGTATGTATATGTATTTATATGCAAATGTAAGCGTAATGGAGCCATAAAAGTCATAAATCATATTAAAAATATATATATATATATATATACATATACAATAAATGTCCAAAAACTGGTCCTAACATTAAAAATAGATGGATGACGCCCATATATAAAGTTAAACTAAATAAAAATAGCTTCCATTTGAGAAATTTGCCAAGCCGTTTTAATATTTATTTCATTGTGATCCTGTGTTGAAACTATTCATGTATTAATTTGATTTTGCACGTTTCAATATAATGTTCCAATGTCAATGCAAGCATGAACTTATTCATGTCTCAATTTCAATTGACACCAGCTCTCTTTATATCATAAAAATAGATGTAAACAATGGAAATTGCCCCGCCTCTAGTGGACAGCTGTCATACTGTTCCGTACGCTATAGAGATTGAGATGCCCGCCACTAGAGGCACTTCGATTTCCATTGTTTTGATCGGTATTATGATATCGGATTTTTATGGTATGCAGTAATAATCATAAATAATGATTTGAAATCCAAATAAGTATTGTTTCAAATAACAATATGAATGTATATATCATTGAAATATGCAAACTGAAATAATGTCAATACTATATAAATAATTATTCGTCGAAATTCAGATAACATTGAAATAAGACAATCAAATTAATTCAGCTCAAATTAAATGAGGGATTGTAAGATTGGGTTCGTTGAAATTAACATATCAATTTCATGGTTACATTAAAAATTGGCATAAATTGAAATAAAAATTTGATGATCAAATCGTGAGAGTTGGATATAATTATAGAAAATTTCTTAAAATGGAAATAGCAAATACATAGAAATATGCTATTTCCAAAGTAAATTCGTCAGTATTCTTTTTATAATCATTGATATTTGGATGCTATTTTAACGGAAAATACAGTTTTCATAAAATTACATGATATGAAAATTCGGATGCTAACAGCTTTTTACATTGAATCGAATTTGAATAAAATTTAATCATGTAAAAATTAGGAAGTCAATTTAAATTGGAAGGCGTATCGAACTACAATGCCTTTAAATGATTTCGAATAAAGACTTATACCGTATAAATGAAATTTTAACTTGGATAAGAAATATTTTTTTAAATATTCTACTTGTTCCACTTGCCAAATTAATTGGTTGTCAAAAAATAAGGTAGTAGGACATATTACACATCAGGTTGGTTATCAAAGAAATACATGCAGGAATTTATTTTAGAATTCCACACAATAGCAGTCTACAAAATAATTGTGGCGAGTTGATTAGCAATTGGAAAAATAAAATCAATATGGGGTCCTCTATTTGAAGAGGAACATTTTTTCTGTATTATGAATTGAAAAGTTTTCATTTCAATTCAAGAGACGTACGTAGTTTAGAAATAATTTTGGTCGAAGAGCTATAAGTTTCAGATTAAAATACAATACATCTCAATTTCTATCCGAATTGCACTAAAGTGAAATTTGTATAAGACCTGGTTGTTTGTAATAAGAATCTGTTTTCATATACATAAATGCAAGGATAATATTTTTTAAGTATAAGTATTATATAGGTCGAGTTTCTATTCTATGAAATTTAATTGTTTTCAATTTGTTACAAAATTTTAGACTGAACAAGAAGAAAAAATATTATATTCACAAAGAAAAATTGTTGAATAGCGTTATATTATGGAATGCTGTTCCAATATTTATTACTAAATAGCAAGCTTAGCTTTGAAAATAAATTGGCAACCAATTTAGTTATTTGTATTTAAAACGTCAAACTATCGAATTGTCCATCAACAAAGAATAATGCATATAATGAAAAATTGAAGTAGTGCCAATGGGAATCATGATTATTTGTAAATAATTACTCAAGACTTTACACCATGCTGAATGAAATTCAATAGTTTTTCTCATTTCAGATGGATTGGAAATATATGCCAATTACAGAGCATCCCGAAATAACTTGATTGAATATCAAAACTGCGTTCAATACTCTTCTACATGGCTTATTGAAACTTCACAAAGACAATATACATCTATGAGACCGGTTTGTTCATATATGAATGCGCCCTGTCAAAAAATAGCTAGCAAATTAGACAAAATAATATCTAAATATGCAAACTTTAGCCCTAAATGCGGTAAAAAAAATCTGTTTCAATTATTATAAAGAAATAAAAATGTACAACTGAAGAGAAATATCAAACTTGTATCATCTGATATCAGAATCCTATTTCCATGTATTCTCATAGAACTAACCATTATAGACCAGGCAACGAACCAGAAAAAAAAAAAAATTTAGTAAGCTAGATTTTCAAAATTTTTTTGCATTCTGTTCCTAATACCCCATAGATCATTCATGACTATCAAGACCGCAGGGGTCGACCTTGCTACCCCCTCAAAACGGGGTTTCAACCCCTCAGAGGAGCATTCTTATAAAAACAGTCCAAAATTAATGAATTAAGATCCGAAAAGGACACCTAGTATGTTTTTTGGGTCGCTGATCACGATTCCGCAGTTAGTTTTCTCGGAAAGCTCCCTCCAGATGGGAATTTTGGAAAAGTTATATATAACATATAGTTTATAATTTTGTTGCAAAATGACGTCTAGTAGGTTTTTTCTGTCGCTGATCACGATTCCGCTGTAATTTTTTCCAAAAAAGTCTCTCCAGATCGAAAATTCGGGAAATTTGAGATTTTCTTGAGACGTTTGTGAATAATAAAACATGATTTTGTTGCAAAAATGACTGGAGGTCATGACTAGAGGCCATTTTTGCAACAAAATTTTACTTTGTTATTCATAACCGTCTCAGGAAAATCTCAAATTTCCCGAATTTTCCATCTGGAGAGACTTTTTTGGGGGAAAATACAGCGGAATCGTGATCAGCGACCCAAAAAACCTACTAGAGGTAATTTTTGCAAAAAAAAATATACTTTATTATTCACAAACGTCTCAGGAAAATCTCAAATTCCCCGAATTTTCCATCTGGAGAGACTTTTTTGTGAAAAGTTACAGCGGATTCGTGATCAGCGACACAAAAACCTACTAGAGGTAGTTTTTGCAACAAAATTATACTTTATTATTCACAAAAGTCTCAGGAAAATCTCAAATTTCCCGAATTTTTCATCTAGAGAGACTTTTTTGGGAAAAATTACAGCGGAATCGTGAGCAGCAACTCAAAAAATCTACTAGAGGTCATTTTTGCAACAAAATTATAAGTTATATATTATATATAAATTTTCCAAATCTCCCATCTGGAGGGAGTTTTCCGAGAAAACTAACTACGGAATCGTGATCAGCGACCCAAAAAACATACTATGGGTCATTTTTGGCTTTTAATTCATTAATTTTGGACTGTTTTTATAAGAATGCTCCTCTAAGTGGTTGAAACTCCGTTTTGAGGGGGTAGGAAGGTCAACCCCCGCAGTCTTGATAGTCATGAATGATCTATGGAGTATTAGGAACAAAATGCAGAAAAAAATCGAAATCATAGATTACTATTTTTTTTTCATTATGGTCTTTTTCCAGGCTTATTGCCTGGACTATTAGTCTAATTGAAGAACTTTCAATCCACAATGATACATTACCGATAATAAAACATGAAATATTAAACTTTAATTAATCTCACTTTACATAGACCAATCAAATTACGGTTAAAAATAAGTATTACGAATAGAACACCGTGTTCCTCATGGGTTCGCAATCCTTTGCTAGTAGAAATATGTATAAATCACTTGGAAAATCAAATGCTCAATTCAAAATTAGAGCACATGTTTGTATATTGGTATAGCTTTGTTGTACCCAGCAAATAAATTCATTTTTTACATGTTAACAATTTACATCCAAGTACATCACCATAGAGATGGAAAACAACAACTCCTTGAACTTTTTAGATCTGACCATTCCGGGTAAAAAAAATTACCATCCCGTTGCTACTTATCACAAACACTCTTATATATACCATCATACACAACACTTCTTTACACTTTCAATCACTCAAGTTAGCAGGATATAACTCTATGATACATAAATTAGTTAATACCCCATTAAGTACAGATAACTTCCATTTAAAATTAAACAGAACCATAGGTATTGTTGAAAATAACGGTTATGATGTTAAGATAATAAATGAAATACATATACAAAATAAACTTAATAAAAAAGTCTGAACCCAATTTATTCGTAGATTAATAATAACACCGAATTAAATTTCGCATGTCTAACATATTTAGGTAAGCATTCACAAAAAAGCATCTCAAGTTCTTAAAAACCAGAATAAAATCGTCAACTTTGGAACAACAAATAATCTATACTCATATTTGAAAAACTATTAATGTAAAAAGGATAATTTGAAGAAATCTGGAGTTTACAGACTGATATGTGATGACTGTAATTTAGATGGGACAAACTAGACGCACGAACATTTGAGAAGTTATAGGCTTATAAACGAAGACTATAATTACGCCACTCCCCTGATGGAACATAATTATAATTTTACTCTTAATGATTAATATTTTACATATTCAAGAAAAAGGACATAAACTCAATATTCTAGAATCCTTGAAAATTTTAAAACATTCAAAAAACAATAGTAACATAATGGTTAAGTTACCAAAGCGATACCTTTAATTCGCAACTTGTCAACAATTTTATAAATAAAAGCTCCGACCTAAACCATTGCGGAGGCCCCGTGCCTATTAGACGTAAAAAAATTGTTCAAGATAAACAGACTAGATTTGTATTACTTTCTTTTCCTTCCTTCCTTCCTTTTCCTTCCTTCTCGATCGCGTTTCTATTAATCTTTTTGGTCAACACAATACTCAAAGTATTTCTGTTACTTGCAATGCTCCCATATTGAAATTTGATGCACAACTGATAATACGATGACGTGTTTTGGTGTTAAAACTAAACTTTTGCAAGGACAATCCATTGTCAAGAAAGTTATTGCAAACACGTGTAATTACGATAAACAAAAGAACGCACGCATCTGTAGTACGTAGAAATTTCGGCATCTTAGTAACCGTTTGCATTGCAGCCCAAAAATAAATGTATTGCCTGCCTCTTAACTTTAATTCTGATAAGAACGAAATGTGCAAGAAAATCAAATACGGCCTCAAACCCACTCATCCCTTCCTAATAACTAAAATATGCAATATCGTTGTAATACCATTAAAATAGTCTACATCGATTCAGAAATGTGGATTTAAAAAATGGATATATCGCCAAAAACAGGAAATTTTTTTTGCCCTGATTACAGTACTTCTATTATAATCAAAGCAATAGACTGAAGTGCTTGCAGAAAAAAAAAATACTAGCGTTTAGGAAATTAAATTTGAAGGTCAGTTTCTGTTTCATGCAACTCGATCCGAAATGGCGAAAATAACCTAAAAAATTGGCAAAGTTGCAAAAACCGGTTTTTTAAAAATAAGTAAAAACTATAGCTCGAATCGAAAAAAGTTGAATGAGAAAGTTGTAGGTATCAAATAGATCTATCGATTTGCTCATATAATAAATATCGATATCTTTCATACCTTTCGAGTTATATCAAAAAACCCTTTAAAAATCGGGGTATCGAGAAGTCATTAACTATTACGTTTCCATACTTGTTATTTACTGTACGTATAGCCCATATCAAGCTTGGAAGGTGATTTTTTTTTAAATAAAAAATAATGGTAATTTTTAGGAATATATCAATTTTTCTAAAGAAAGGTGCTCTCATAAATTGGCTAGATCTTTCCAGCGGATCGTTCTAGAGTAATTATTCCAGGCTTATTTTCTTCTTGAAGATTTGTACTATAATGTTTTCAAAGAAATATAACGATTTCTTGAATTTTAAGTCTAAAAAAATTACTTTGCTTTTTTGAACATGTTTTGTTCAGATAAGTTTTACAATTTCCGTTTTAGGAAAATGTCTTTGACGGAAATCGATTCATTACAATTTTTCACGAATTATCAAAAAAAAAATGTTTCATCTACGACCTTCTGGACCAGAGACAATTCTTTTATTTCAAAAAAATCTGTAAGAAGCAATAAACATTTTAGGGAAGTGTACGTCATGAATGTCAATGCTAAATACCTAAATTTTCAATAAATGGATACTAGGATATGATTTATTAATTTATAGTAATTGAAATAGTGACAAAGTGAAGCGTACGCGGCTGCCGAAGCGTGCGGCGGAGTGGACGAAACTGATTTTCTGCGTTCAAAGTGGCTTGTTCTTGCAAAATCTTCAATATCTCGGCTTTTGGATCACGTACAAAAATCCTTTTGTATTTAATCTGGGGAATATCGTTATTTTCTTAGTGAATCATACTGACGTTATGCTTGTTGTGCGACACTTGTGAAAACTAATATAAAACTGCTGTATACCGCTACTTTGATTGTAAGGATTTTATAAATATTTTATAATAATTTTGTAAATAAATGAAATTTCAAACTTATCCTAATGTGTTGCATTTATTTAATTATGTATCATAAAAAATCATTTACTGAAATAATTAAATGATTGTTAAAGAGATCCGCAAGCATAACGTCAGTATAATTCACTAAGGAAAAATTTGAGATATTACAAGGAAAATACTGTTTTGATGATGAATAATAATTCAAATGATGTGAAAGTAAAACAAATTAGAAATGTAAAAAAAATATTTCCGAGTATATTTTGCTCCTAAGGCGAAAATATATACGATATTCGTGTTTGTCTCGATTTTTGTACGTGATCCAAAAGCCGAGATTTTAAAGACCGTCGTCTATTGCTTGGACTATTACACTATTTACTAAGTATACTGACGTGAGTAAATATTAGATAATATTCATTTGATATTAGATGAATATATGATACAATGTTATCTTCTACATCTGAAATGTACATTGTTGCACCTTTTTTTTTATTTTGGAATTTCTTTTGATATATGTATTATTTGCAATTCTCCCTTGATTTATATATTATTAGGGAAACCTATTTAAATGAAAATAATAATTATCATTATTTATTCTATGTAAGCAATGATCAGGTACATTTGGACGCTATCCTATCAATTCGATAGGATATTTCACGGAATATGCGTTTGTAGTGAATCTGCCCTTAAGAACAACAAATCATTTGATCACAGGTTTTCTATAGGTGACCAATAGCACTGCAGCTGATAGCTCCAGAAAATTGTTCCGCTTTCCATCTCATCAGTGGTACGAGCGTGATGCAGTGCTACGGGTCAATATCTCGACAGAGGTATAAACAAGAGTAGCTGTATCACTAGCATAACCCGAAGCAATGGTAAAACATCAACTAATTGAATATTTCGTAGTACATTGAAGTCATAGGGATGATAGTGTTAATCAGATTGAATTCATTAATGGGTTAGAGACCTAATGGAACTCATTTGTGCTGCAAACAATTAACAAAAGTATAGTTTAAGAGATTGTGTGAAGTGATACTGTGTAATTTACAATAGCGTACGGTTGTTACGTAATAGTCTAGGAGCCAGAGCGATATTGATGGTCTGATCATTAACCCGATGGCACTATGGCTTATCGTTAGAGGACGGCTCAATGACCAATTCATCTCACAGACCGAATTTTCCCCGACTGCTAGATCTCGAGATACAGCATCCGCATTTTTTTTTGACTGGAGGTTAATCCTTTCCAAGTTGCGGTTACTTGAAAAGCATGCCATTCTTTTACACATCCACCATGTGCCATTATTTTTTATCATGTCCGTTTATCAGACCGACCAGTTAAAATTGGACCGAAAATGGACTGCAAGTTAACCCTCCCAAACCTGGTGGAAAATGTTCATTACTGTGGGCAATTGTTAACATACCCTACGCCATCAAAAGTTATCGGTCCATTTCCGAGTAATTGGTCATCATTTGGACCAAAACTGTTTCTTTTTTCATTTTGTGGATAAAACTTGCGAGTTACAAGGTAACATGATGGCACCATGTTAAATAACTTTATTGGAGGTCAAATAAAGATTTAAAATTATTGCCATCACTCCTTGTCTATTTCAAACCCCAAAACCCATAAAACCACGCCTCAAAAAAATATAAATAATATGGATAATATGACCAATTTTATGATAAATTAGTCAATTATTGAGATTCTGACGGGGTTTAAAATCAAAACTCCCGTTTTGTTTTTTTTTTGTTTTGGAGGGTGGTTTTATGGGTTTTTGGGGGAGTTGAAATAGGCAAGGAGTGATGGCAATAATTTTATATCTTTATTTGACCTCCAATGAAGTTATTTAACATGGTGCCTTCATGTTACCTTGTAACCCGCAAGTTTTATCCAAAAAATGAAAAAAAAGAAACATTTTTGGTTCAAATAATGGTCAATTACTCGGAAATGGACCTATAACTTTTGATGGCATAGGATATGTTAACAATTGCCAACACCAATGAACATTTTCCACCAGGTTTAGGGGGGGGGGGGGTTAACTTAAAGTCCATTTTCGGGTTAATTTTAACTGGTTGGCCTGATAAACGGACATGATAAAAAATGATGGCACATGGTGGAAGTGTATAAGAATGTCATGCTTTTCAAGTAACTGCAACTTGGAAAGGGTTAACCTCCCGTCAGAAGAAAAAAAATGCGGGTGCTGTATTTCGAGATCTAGCAGTCGGGGAAAATTCGGTCTGTGAGATGAATTGGTCATTGAGCCGTCCTCTAACGATAAACCATAGTGCCATCGGGTTAATGTTCAGACCATCAATATCGCTCTGGCTCCTAGACTATAACTAGGGCTGCATACGAGCATGTTGATTTTATAAGATACAGTGGTTTGTATTACAAAAATTCTGTTTCATAATCGCTCGGTAAGTTTTATCAGTTGTTCTGACGATAATTATATAAAAAATTCTCGGGAATTAGGTCACATTAACACTCTGTTATAAATGTTTGTCTTTACGTACGTTTCGGTCTCACGACCATCATCAAAAGACTTATTTTGTTGAAAAGGGGGATAACTAAAACTAATTAGCACAAGCGTCCATTTCGCACAATCTTCAATCAAAAAGCTCACGCCGTCGAAACGAACAGAACCACGAATAATCGAAAATTGTATCGTTAATATTAAAGTATAGATTTTTTTGTAACAAGAAACCACTGTTAAGTAATATTCTCATAATGTACAAACGCATATTACTAAGGTCTCAAAGCAACTGAAGTTCTAAGCTATTTGTTTGTAATAACACGACCCAGATGTAGATTTATGACCTACTTGAAAAGGTTTTAGACCTGCATTGGAATTTAGTTTAGTTCTTCCTAAAATATACTTTTAACATTATAAAGACGTATGTAGGAATTTGCAAGAGTTTTAATTAATCAAGTTAGTATAAATCTGACTCAATCCTTGAATATCATTCCTATGATTTACAGAATTTGAATCCCTTTTTATATGAATCATCTCCAGGATAGATCTTTTATAATAATTGGTTTCTTTAGTTAAAATATTAACATTTTTGTAATCAAATTGATGGTTATAATCAAAACAGTGCTTAGCAAGGGCGGTGGAATTTTGTAAGTTATTATTTCTTGTGCTATACTTATGGCCGTACATTCTTTTTTGTAAATATTGTTTAGAGATTCCAGTATAAGTTCCATCACAATCTAAACAATTTAATTTATATACTGTGTGGGTTTGTTTATCTTTAGGTATTACAGATATCTATAATAAACAAAATTTCTCATATTTTACCAATATATTCATTAACAATTATATCCAAATACCTAACAATTTATAGAAATATCATTGAGACCAAATTACCTCAAAATTGTTACTTGAAGGTTCGCGATAGTGTTGAACACGAATATGATGATTAGAAATGCCCATAATCTACCTGGAGGTCTCAGGGAATTTACAGAAATTTTATTGAAAACAAATTATCTCAAAATTGTTACTCGGTTGTTTCCGAGGGGACTGAACACGAATATGATGATTAAAATTCCCTTAATTCACCTGGAGGTCACTAGCCCTGGGTACCACGTCGGAATTTACAGAAATTTTATTGAAATCAAATTATCTCAAAATTATCACTAGGAGGTTTTCGAGAGTGCTCAACACGAATATGATGATTAAAAATGCTCTTATACCTGAGTACCACGTGAGTCTCAGGAAACTTACTGAAATTTTATTGCAATCAAACTGTCTCAAAATTGTTACTCGAAGGTTTTCTAGGATGCTGAATACGAATATGATGATTAAAAATGACTATAATTCACCTGGAGGTTAGTAAACCTGGGTACCACGTCGGAAATTTACAGAAATTGTATTGAAACGAAATTGTCTCAAGATTGTTACTCGGGGGTTTACAAGGGTGCTGAACATGAATATGATCATTAAAAATGCCCATAATCCACCTGGAGGTCAGTAACCCTGGGTACCACTGTAATAGCGAGCTCTTTCCCTGGTTTACTTTGTTCACTAAAGGTTATCAATTTACTTATTTTATGAAATTCATTCTCATATATCATTTGCCATGATTAACTAATATCAATATAACGTGCAGTACGTGTACCGATTGTTGAAGAAAATAAATAATTTTCTGATACAAAACTAGCACTATCGTTAACTCTATGTTTATCTCTGCTCCTTAGTAACGTATTGTGTATTTTATATAGTTAACTGCGATAACTTGTCAAATAAAAGTTGTGTGTGCTGTCATTTTTATTTAACTTCTTCGAATACTCAACAGGTTATGGGCCCAGTATTACGTTCTCTGTGAAGATTGAGAGAGTTGGTTCTTTATATTGTGACCATGAATTCAAATGATGTTCGTTCATTTGATTATAAAGCTCAGGTGGAGAAGTTGATAGGCCAACACAACTGGACAAGATGGAAACGTCAGATCACTCTAGTTTTGAAATACCACAAGGTATTGGATGTTGTATCTGGTGAGCTGAAATTAAAAGAGGATAAGTCCAATGAGGCTATCATCGAAGCTAAAGATTCTTTGGCACAGCTGATCATGATTAGTTCTCTGAATGACGCGAATGAAGAGCTTACCTCGTCATGCTGTACTTCTAAGGATATTTGGGACAAATTGATGTCAACATACGAACAAAGTTCTAGTCAGAGAGTTGATAGGTTACTCGAATCATGTTTTTCCTGTGAAGGAGTACATTCTGAAGAAAGCATTGTTAACCTTGTTGCTCGTTTACAACGTGATTTCAACGAGTTGAATGTTGAATTGAAGAAATTTGATAAATCTGAGTTATCAGAACTGATTCTGATGGGTCGTATCATGTCTACTCTACCTTCCCCTTATTTCGAATTTAAAAGTGTTTGGGAGAGTGTACCTATCGAAAGTAGAACACTGAATAACTTGACTGAGCGACTTAGGTTAATCGAGATGCTTTTGCCTAGCAAAGGTGAGAAAGATGATAACGCTCTTTTAGCCAAAGTTACTGTTTCAAAAAGGAAGAATTTAGTTCCTCCTAGAAATATAGGAGAGTCTGCAAGAATTTCAAATCCACGTCCTTTTATTAAATGTTTCAAATGTCATGAGTTGAATCATTTGGCTAGAAATTGTCCGAAGAAACATTCACAAGGAGCCAAATTCTTGAAACCTGAAGGTCATGCATTTATCTGTAAGAATCGAAAGAAATCCAATGAAATGGTTTGGGTGGCGGATACTGGTGCAACTGAACATATGACAAGTGATAAAGACTGTTTTATTGCTTATGTTCGTTTCAATGAACCGAAATATATTCATGTTGGCAATAAGGAAACGATTAGGGCATATGGTTGTGGTGACATACTTGTTGATATGCAAGTTGATGACAAGTGGCAAACTAATCATCTCAAAGATGTCTGGTATGTTCCTCAAGTCAGTCGCCAATTATTCTCGGTTAGTCGTGCTTTAGAAAAAGGTTTTGAGTTTCATGCCAACAGTTGTATTTGCATGTTTCATAAAAATAATCAAGTATTTTTGATGGGAAGAAGATATGAAGGTCTGTATCTTCTAGATATGGAAGTCCATGTTCTAGATAAGCCTGCTGAAGTTCATTTGGCGTTACCTGTTGACACTTTGCAGCTATGGCATGAACGACTTTGTCATCAGAATAAACGACATGTGAGGAATGTTATCAAGCAGCTTGGACTGAATTTGACTTCTGCTGATGATGATTTGTGTGAAGGGTGCATATTTGGGAAACAGCACCGAGAGTCTTTTCATGACAGAGCGAACCGACCTTCAGAATGCGGACAATGGATTCACGCTGATGTTTGTGGCCCCTTTCAAGAAGAATCAATTGCAGGATCTCGATATTTTCTTTGTTTCAAGGATGATTTCTCGAAGTTCAGGAGAGTATTTTTCTTGAAACAAAAATCCCAAGTGGCAAATTGTTTCGAAACGTTCATAAATGAAGCCAAGACTGCTGGTAATACCGTTAAAGAGCTATTTTGTGATGGTGGAGGTGAATTGATCAATGAACGCATGAACATACTTTTCCGTAGACATGGAATCACCGTTCGTAAGACAATGCCCTACTCTTCTCAACAGAATGGTGCTTCAGAGAGAGAAAATAGGACACTTGTTGAGGCTGCCAGGTCTATGATTCATTCCAAAGGGTTATCAATAAAATTTTGGGCAGAAGCGATAAATACTGCGGCTTTCGTTTTGAATCGTACTGGACCTACCAGAAAAGGAACAAAATCGCCTATTGAACTGTGGTTGAGATGTGAATCTCCAAAAATTGATTACTTAAAGATTTTCGGAACAAAATGTTATGTCCATGTTCCTAAAAGTAAAAGACATAAGTTAGACAAAAAGAGTATTCCTTGTCTTTTTGTTGGTTATACTGGAGATCATAGTGGATATCGATTATGGAATATTGCCAGTAACTCGATCATTTTGTCACGGGATGTCATTTTTGACAAAGAATGTCTCATTCAGAGACCTATGAATACTTCAATTGCCAAGCCTCTGGTTGAAGAAAAAGTGATTCATGTGGAAAATACTTCCGAGGTTCCGACAGAACTAAGTCTATCTGTAATTGAAATTTTTCCTCCTAAAAATGCTCAACCTGTCTTGCCTCAATTAGAAGAAGAGTTACATGAAGAAGTTGCTTCCAATGTTGTTCGAAGAAGTGGTCGCACTATACAGACACCTACCTATCTTAGTGAAAACTACATGTTAATTGCTGAAAAAGATTTGTCTTTTACTGAAGCAGTCAGTTCGAATGAAAAGCATTTGTGGCGACAGGCTATGCAAAATGAGCTGAGCTCGTTAGCTGAGAATGATACTTGGACTTTAGTGGAACTTCCCAAGGACAAGAAAGTGGTATCTAATCGCTGGGTTCTCAGAATAAAGAAGAAGCACAATGGAGAAATTGATAGATATAAAGCTCGATTAGTAGCGCGAGGCTATACTCAGGAGCCAGGTGTGGATTTTGATCAAACATTCAGTCCTGTGGCTCGTTTTGACACTGTCAGGGCGCTTCTTAGTGTAGCTGCAGCTGAGAAATACGATTTTGGACAATTCGATGTCCAAACGGCTTTCCTTTATGGAACGTTGTCTGAAGAAGTATACATGCATCAGCCCATTGGTTTTAATGATGGCAGTGATCGTGTGTGTAAATTGAATCGAAGTATCTATGGATTGAAGCAGTCTCCACGTTGCTGGAATCAGAGATTTGTTCAGTTCATGGAGAAACAGAATATGAAACATAGTGATGCTGATCCCTGTCTTTTCATTAAGGAATGTCGTAGTGGTCGGAAGTTGATGATAGCCATCTACGTTGATGATAGCCATCTACGTTGATGATGGAATCATGATTGGAGATAAAGATGAAATCAATTCATTTTTAGTCGGACTGAAAAAAGAGTTCAAAATTACAACTGGAAAACTAGAATCATTCCTTGGAATGCAGATCGAGAAGAAAGAAGATGGCTCTATTTTCATGCATCAAGAGTTCTATACGAAAAACATTCTTTCGAAATTGAATATGAATGATTCGAATCCTGTGTCAACTCCTTGTGAAAGGAAATGCATTGATGATTCCGATATCTTTTTGGAAAAGAATGTACCCTATTGAGAAGCAGTTGGTAGTTTGCTGTATTTAGCTATGACAACTCGCCCGGATCTGACTTACTCTGTGAGTGTTGTATCAGAAGTACTTGATCATCCTAAGAGATCTGACTGGACGGCCGTCAAGCGAATTTTCAAATACTTGAATGGAACTTGTAACTATGGTTTATTCTATAGCGGAAATTCGAATCAATTGTTGAAGTGCTACTCTGATTCTGACTTCGCGAATGACTGTAAAACTCGTCGATCTAGAACTGGAGTCGTAACGATGTTTGGAGAAGGAGCTATAACTTGAATGAGCCGCAAGCAAGGGACTACCGCTCTCAGTACTACTGAGGCTGAATACATTGCTGCCAGTGAAGCTACTAAGGAACTGGTATGGATCAAGCGATTGAAGAAGGAAATCTCCAATGTTCATTCGATACCTACTTTGTTTTTGGACAATCAAAGTACAATTCGTTTGATAAGGAATCCCGAATTCCATCGGAGAACTAAACATATTGAAGTTCGTTTTCACTTTGTTCGAGAAAAACTTCTGGATGGTGAATTTACCTTGGAGCATGTACCTAGTGCAAGGCAGTTGGCTGACATATTCACTAAAAATCTACCGCCAGGACCTTTCATGAAAAACAGAGAGTTACTTGGAGTGTTATGTTTTGGGGGAAGTGTTGAAGAAAATAAATAATTTTCTAATACAAAACTAGCACTATCGTTTACTCTATGTTTATCTCTGCTCCTTAGTAACGTATTGTGTATTTTATATAGTTAACTGCGATAACTTGTCAAATAAAAGTTGTGTGTGCTGTCATTTTTATTTAACTTCTTCGAATACTCAACACCGATAACCAGGAAGTGACCCGCATCACGGGTTTCTCACTAGTTAGGCAAATCAGGCAACAATACGGTGAATAGATATATGTAATACTCACACTTCTTTGGTTGGGACACTAACACATTAATTAAGCACCGTGTGATCGAGGGTAGTTTATAAATTACGCAAAGTAGAAAAACTCTCAATCAAAACAAATATAAGATATTTAATAATAATAAGGAAATAAACAATTATAAAAATGAATTGAAAGTTAAAAGATTAAATATAACTAGAGTATTAATCAAGAAATTATGTTAAATTTAGAGAATAATTAATCAATCCTTAATTTTAAATCAAACCTATTAGAACCTAAATATGAAACGAAAACTAACTCAGCCCGGATGTACCAGAGTAAAGTGTTGAACAAAACTATTATGATTTAATTATTCAAGTAATTCTAAATCTTGTGTATTAAGCAATATGACTTGATTCTAAATGAACTTAGCGAAAATTCTACCATAAACACCACAACGCAAACTTACCAAGTTTTCTAAAATATGATTTAAGTGAATCGTGAAATAGGCAAAGTAAGATTTAACTCAAGAAGTTGAAATATAACTGACTTTAGTGTGGTGAGTTTGGTTTTTTATAATCTTGGATAACCACTCCTATATTAGTAATATGTTTGGGAGAAGTAACTTTAACCCAACAAGAGAGAGAGTTGCCTCAGTCTAGTGAGCTGAATATAAAACAACTATTCTATATTTGATGACAAGGACCTTGATTTTATAACCTTATTTAAACTTTCTTGAATTTAGGTATTAATGAAAATTATATCAACATAATATTCTTATTATATATTTGATAAGAAACGATTGCGTCCTGCATGTCTTATGTTAGGGTTACGTGAATAGATTGTAGCTTCAAAGGAGAAGACAGCGTAAAAAACCTTTGTTTAAATAATAGCAAGTGATCCATTTGCCGTTTCGAATTGATCGTGAAAATATATCTTACTACCAATATACTGCAAAGCACTTGTTTTCTGTAGAACTATTTCTGGTAACTTCGTAATTTATGATTTCCTATTGAATCTGTCTGAAACCGAGTTTGTCGGTATTTTGCAAATTACAATGACCCTTCCTTCACAAGGATTCAGCAACTATATATATCGTCTTCGTCCCACAGATACAAAGAACAATCTGTATTAGTTTATGATGAGACGGTCGTACTAAGAAATGAACTCATATATTTGACTTGTCCGTAATAAAAGGCAACAAAGAAAATCCTATTTCTCTTTAAGTTAAAGGGTGTTCTTAAAAACCCAGCTTGAATTTTAGCAACATGTTTGATATCTGAATCAATCGTAATTGATAATTAATAGGGCAGCTTTGCTACACCACGTCGGTCTCAGGAAACTTACAGAAATTTTATTGAAAACAAATTATCTCAAACTTGTTAATCGGAGGTTTTGAAGGGTTCTGAACAAGAATATGATGATTAAAAATGCCCATAATCCTAGTGGTCGGTAACCCTGGATACCGCGTCGGTCTCAGGAAATTTACAGAAATTTGATTCAAACCAAATTATCTCCAAATTGTTACTCGGGGGGTTTACAAGGGTGTTGAACACGAATATGATGATTAAAAAGGATCTCGTGAAAATCTCTCAAGAACGTCTACACTAGAATCACAATTTCTTGCAAAGTTTGTAGTTTGAAACATTGAACAAATACTAGTAGATCCATTATCTTTTCAAGATTAGAATGAGGTTGTCATTGGTATTTAATGATTAGCTTCAGTCCGAGTCTTTGGTAGAATTAGAATGATTCACACAAAAAAGGCTTCAAATTGATGGAGTGTGGTAATTTATCATAACATTTCTTACAGTAAGCTACGTCTTAAATTTTCGACTACAGATTACCAACTCATCGTCAAGTAGGCATACTGATTGTTAGGGAAGAACATTTTCCGTTATATATGGTATATTTGGGTTTCAATATATATTACTGAAAATGAATCTTCCAAAATATCGATACATCTTCAGAAAATTTACTTAATAGAATTTGAACATCTACCAATCGTTCTGACAATATGAAAACATTCAAACTGTTTTGGCTTGATTATCAATCTGGAACATTCATCACATAGATGCTGAGGACATTCCAACTAAAAAGTAGCTATCACCAGAGTAAACTATGTTAGGAAACAAAATGTACCTGCTCAAATTTCTATAATTTGATAAAACCCCGGTTTCGACAAATCTGGAATTTAAAAAATTGATTGTGAATCGTGTTCAGAATGCTATGTCGGTCAAACTAGAAGGAATATTTTAACTAGTTTCAAAGAACATTATGTCCATATAAAGAACAATAGTAGTAAAACCTAGGCATCAGCAGAACACGTTTTACATACCGGGATATCGAAAATTATCTTGGTCAAGGGTGGTTGTGGAATCTAAAACGTGTGTCTTACTTTACGTTTGAAATAATTATGTCATAATTAATTTGAAGTTTCTAAAAGTGCGAAATTTCGCAATTTTATACGAATATTGTAACACTCAGAAGTCTTTAGCGCCTTGGACTCCGGGATTTTCACGTGGCCTATCGAAATTAGAAGGTTCGAATTATCTAAAAACATAATAACATGAACGCCAGACCTCCTATGTAATTAGCTACGAACGAAATCATTTTGACATATGCCTCGAGGAGCTCGCTGCGCATAAGTTTATACATTTTACCTCGGTCTTGTTAATTTGGGGCCGTTTCTTGCCCCGTGCGACCGGCGCCAGTTGTAATAAAGTGTTTTTGGATATGGGCCGCTAGCTTTTACCCGCTTCGTGTATATTTCAGTCGCGAGAAAATTCCCTTTGGTACGTCGCACGTTAGACGCGCGTAGCTCAGATCTGAGAATAGCTCAAACTGTTTTAATTAAATTTTCCTATTTAATGGACATTTATCGAAGAAAGAAGGGCCGTCGAGCACGGTCCGATACTAAATCTAACTACATGGAGCGAAAACGGCACGCGAAAAGTCGTCGTAAAGCCGTATTAGGTACAACCAGTTTGCACATTCCTAACTCGCGTGCTACGGGCTTCTCACGTGAACGTCATTCGATTAACAGAAAATTAACTATTTCAAAACAGTTTTTGACCCGGATTGTGGCCATCACGACCACTGAAAAGTTCACATAATTATTTCATAGTTTGCAGTTCATTATTGTTTTACAACTGAAACAAATAGGTATGAAATTTGTAGGTTATTGATGATGTCAGTGTGACAGTGACATAATTATTTCAAACGTAAAGTAAGACACACGTTTTAGGTTCCACAACCACCCTTGACCAAGATAATTTTTGATATCCCGGTACAAATCCCACCATTAAAGAAGAAAGTTTATCACTTTTAAAACACAGTATGGAAAAAATTAGTGTGAAGTTACCCACACTTTTCCATCCACACTTTAAGACGTGTGTACTGTCGAAGATGGGATAGAGGAGAATTTGCGAGCTATGTTGCCAGATTTATCAGACAATCTGCTACCAAGTCCGTTTTCAGAAATTATTTGTTGTACCTGATTGATGTAACTTATTATGATAACAAATTATTTATATTGATTATTAAGAACAAATAAAATAACATCCTTTGAATACTCCACATGGGCTGCACCTACATGGTGCCAATATTTCATTTCTTTACAAACGGAATGAATGAAGAAATTAATATCATTACATTTTAAAAACTACGGCAAGCTTTTCGATGTAATTTGGATTGATGCATCTCCTAAGGTTGATCTTACGTGACAATATCATTACAATTCTTGACAAGCCGTATGAAAGGAGGCAATAGTTTTTTACCAGAATTTTTGAAAAGTCGATATCTCCGACACTACGGTCAGCTTGTTCATGAAATTTTGGAGCATGAATCTCCTCATGTTACTTTTACAACACAACTGTATTACATCTCTCGACAAACCGTACAAAATGAGGAAATAATTTTTTTGTAGGATTTTTGAAAAATCGATATCTCCGTAAGTACGATGAGCTTGTTCATGAAATTTTGGCTGATAAATCTAATCTATCTACTCTTACATGATATTATCATTACAACCTGTGACAAACCGTACAAGAGGAGGAAATAGTTTTTTTGTGGAATTTTTGAAAAATCGATATCTCCGTAAGTACAATGAACTTGTTCATGAAATGTTGGCTACTAGATCTCGTCAGGCTACTCTTACATGATAATATCATTACAACCTGTGACAAACCGTACAAGAGGAGGAAATACTTTTTTTGTGGAATTTTTGAAAAATCGATATCTCCGTAAGTACCATGAGCTTGTTCATGAAATTTTGGCAGATGAATCTAATCAATCTGCTCTCACATGATATTATCATTACAACCTGTGACAAACCGAACGAAAGGGAAAAATAATTTTTTTAATATCATTTTTGAAAAATCGATATCTCCGTAAGTACGATGAGCTTGTTCATGAAAATTTGGCTGATAAATCTAATCAATCTACTCTTACATGATATTATCATTACAACCTGTGACAAACCGTACGAAAAGGAAAAATAATTTTTTTTATATAATTTTTGAAAAATCGATATCTCCGTAAGTACGATGAGCTTGTTCATGAAATTTTGGCTGATAAATCTAATCAATCTACTCTTACATGATATCATCATCACAACCTGTGATAAAATGTACGAGAGGAGGAAATAATTTTTTTTAGAATTTTTGAAAAATCGATATCTCCGTAAGTACGATGAGCTTGTTCATGAAATTTTGGCTGATAAATCTAATCAATCTACTCTTACATGATATTATCATTACAACCTGTGACAAACCGTACGAAAAAAGAAAATAATTTTTTTTATAGAATTTTTGAAAAATCTATTTCTCCGTAAGTACGATGAGCTTGTTCATGAAATTTTGGCTGATAAATCTAATCAATCTACTCTTACATGATTTTATCATTACAACCTGTGACAGACTGTACGGAAGGGAGAAATAAATTTTTTATAGAATTTTTGAAAAATCGATATCTCCGTAAGTACGATGAGTTTGTCCATGAAATTTCGGCTGATAAATCTAACCAATCTACTCTTACATGATATTATCATTACAACCTGTGACAGATCGTACGAAAGGAGGAAATAATTTTTTTATAGAATTTTTGAAAAATCGATATCTCCGTAAGTACGATGAGCTTGTTCATGAAATTTTGGCTGATAAATCTAATCAATCTACTCTTACATGATATTATCATTACAACCTGTGACAAACCGTACAAATTGGGAAAACACTTTTTTGTAGAATTTTTGAAAAATCGATATCTCCGTAAGTACGATGGACTTGTTCATGAAATTTTGGCTGATAAATCTAATCAATCTACTCTTACATGATATTATAATTACAACCTGTGACAGACCGTACGAAAGGGAGAAATAATTTTTTTATATAATTTTTGAAAAATCTTTATCTCCGTAAGTACGATGAGCTTGTTCATGAAATTTTGGCTGATAAATCTAATCAATCTATTCTTACATGATATTATCATTACAACCTGTGACAGACCGTACGAAAGGGAGAAATAATTTTTTTGTAGAATTTTTGAAAAATCGATATCTCCGTAAGTACGATGAGCTTGTTCATGAAATTTTGGCTGATAAATCTAATCAATCTACTCTTACATGATATCATCATTACAACCTGTGACAAACCGTAGAAATTGGGGAAACACTTTTTTGTAGAATTTTTGAAAACTCGATATCTCCGTAAGCACGATGAGCTTGTTCATGAAATTTTGGCTGATAAATCTAATCAATCTACTCTTACATGATATTTTGATTACAACCTGTGACAGACCGTACGAAAGGGAGAAATAATTTTTTTATATAATTTTTGAAAAATCTTTATCTCCGTAAGTACGATGAGTTTGTTCATGAAATTTTGGCTGATAAATCTAATCAATCTATTCTTACATGATATTATCATTACAACCTGTGACAGACCGTACGAAAGGGAGAAATAATTTTTTTATAGAATTTTTGAAAAATCGATATCTCCGTAAGTACTATGAGTTTGTCCATGAAATTTTGGCTGATAAATCTAATCAATCTACTCTTACATGATATCATCATCACAACCTGTGATAAACCGTACGAGAGGAGGAAATAATTTTTTTTAGAATTTTTGAAAAATCGATATCTCCGTAAGTACGATGAGCTTGTTCATGAAATTTTGGCTGATAAATTTAATCAATCTACTCTTACATGATATTATCATCACAACCTGTGACAGACCGTACAAAAGGGGGAAATAATTTTCTTATAGAATTTTTGAAAAATCGATATCTCCGTAAGTACGATGAGCTTGTTCATGAAATTTTGGCTGATAAATCTAATCAATCTACTCTTACATGATATTATCATGACAACCTGTGATAAACCGTACGAAAGGAAAAAATAATTTTTTTCATAGAATTTTTGAAAAATCGATATCTCCGTAAGTACGATGAGCTCGTTCATGAAATTTTGGCTGATGAATCTAATCAATCTACTCTCACATGATATTATCATCACAACCTGTGACAGAATGTACGAAAGGAGGGAATAATTTTTTTATAGAATTTTTGAAAAATCGATATCTCCGTAAGTATGATGAGCTTGTTCATGAAATTTTGGCTGATAAATCTAATCAATCTACTCTTACATGATATTATCATTACAACCTGTGAAAAACCGTACAAAATGAGAAAACACTTTTTTTGTAGAATTTTTGAAAAATCGATCTCTCCGTGTGTAGGATGAGCTTGTTCATGAAATTCTGACTGATAAATCTAATCAATCTACTCTTACATGATATTATCATTACAACCTGTGACAGACCGTACGAAAGGAGGAAATAATTTTTTTATAGAATTTTTGAAAAATCGATATCTCCGTTAGTACGATGAGCTTGTTCATGAAATTTTGGCTGATAAATCTAATCAATCTACTCTTACATGATATCATCATCGCAACCTGTGATAAACCGTACGAAAGGAGGAAATATTTTTTTTTAGAATTTTTGAAAAATCGATATCTCCGTAAGTACGATGAGCTTGTTCATGAAATTTTGGCTGATAAATCTCATCGATCTACTCTTACATGAGATCATCATTAGAACCTGTGACAAACCGTACAAGAGGAGGAAACTCTTTTTTTTTTGAATTTTTGAAAAATCGATATCTCCGTAAGTACGATGAGCTTGTTCATAAAATGTTGGCTGATGAATCTGATCGATCTACTCTTACATGATATTATCATTACAACCTGTGAAAAACCGTACGAAAAAAAAAGTGTTTCACCATTTTGTACGGTTTGTCACAGGTTGTAATGATGATATCATGTAAGAGTAGATTGATTAGATTTATCAGCCAAAATTTCATGAACAAGCTCATCGTACTTACGAAGATATCGATTTCCCAAAAATTCTATAAAAAAAATTATTTCTCGCTTTCGTACGGTTTGTCACAGGTTGTAATGATAATAGCATGTAAGAGCAGATCGATTACATTCATCAGCCAAAATTTCATGAACAAGCTCATCGTATTTACGGAGATATGGATTTTTCAAAAATTCTTAAAAAAAAATCATTTCCCTCTTTCGTACGGTCTGTCACAGGTTGTGATGATGATATCATGTAAGAGTAGATTGATCAGATTTATCAGCCAAAATTTCATGAACAAGCTCATCGTACTTAAGGAGATATCGATTTTTCAAAAATTTTAAAAACATATTATTTCCCCCTTCCGTACGGTTTGTCACAGGTTGTAATGATGATATCATGTAAGAGTAGATTGATTAGATTTATCAGCCGAAATTTCATGAACAGGCTCATCGTACTCACGGAGATATCGATTTTTAAAAAATTCAAAAAAAAAATTATTTCCATTCTTTCGTACGGTTTGTCACAGGTTGTGATGATGATATCATGTAAGAGTAGATTGATTAGATTTATCAGCCAAAATTTTATGAACAAGCTCCTCGTACTTACGGAGATATCGGCTTTTCAAATATTCTATAAAAAAAATTATTTCTCCCTTTCGTACGGTTTGTCACAGGTTGTAATGATAATATCATGTAAGAGTAGATTGATTAGATTTATCAGCCAAAATTTCATGAACAAGCTCGTCGTACTTAAGTAGATATCGATTTTTTTAAAATTCTATAAATTAAAAAAAAAAATCATTTCCCCCTTCCGTACGGTTTGTCACAGATTGTAATGATAATATCATGTAAGAGTGGATTGATTATATTTATCAGCCAAAATTTCATGAACAAGCTCATCGTACTTACGGAGATATCGATTTTTCAAAAATTCTAAAAAAAATTATTTCTTCCTTTCGTACGGTTTGTCACAGGTTGTAATGATAATATCATGTAAGAGTAGATTGATTAGATTTATGAGCCAAAATTTCATGAACAAGCTCATCGTACTTACGGAGATACCGATTTTCAAAAATTCTATAAAAAATCATTTCCCCCTTTCGTACAGTTTGTCACAGGTTGTGATGATAATATCATGTAAGAGCAGATTGATTAGATTTATCAGCCAAAATTTCATGAACAAGCTCATCGTACTTACGAAGATATCGATTTTTCAAAAATTCTAAAAAAAATTTATTTCTTCCTTTCGTACGTTTTGTCACAGGTTGTAATGATAATATCATGTAAGAGTAGATTGATTAGATTTATCATCCAAAATTTCATGAACAAGCTTATCGTACTTACGGGGATACCGATTTTTCAAAAATTCTATAAAAAAATCATTTCCCCCTTTCGTACGGTTTGTCACAGGTTGTAATGATAATATCATGTAAGAGTAGATTGATTAGATTTATCAGCCAAAATTTCATGAACAAGCTCATCGTACTTACGAAGATATCGATTTTTAAAAATTCTATTAAAAAAATTATTTCTCCCTTTCATAAGGTTTGTCACAGGTTGTGATGATAATATCATGTAAGAGTAGATTGATTAGATTTATCAGCCAAAATTTCATGAACAAGCTCATCGTTCTTACGGAGATATCGATTTTTCAAAAATTCAAAAAAAAAATTATTGCCATTCTTTCGTACGGTTTGTCACAGGTTGTGATGATGATATCATATAAGAGTAGATTGATTAGATCTATCAGCCAAAATTTCATGAACAAGCTCATCGTACTTACGGAGATATCGGCTTTTCAAAAATTCTATAAAATAATTATTTCTCCCTTTCGTACGGTTTGTCACAGGTTGTAATGATAATATCATGTAAGAGTGGATTGATTAGATTTATTAGCCAAAATTTCATGAACAAGCTCATCGTACTTACGGAGATATCGATTTTTCAAAAATTCTACAACAAAATTATTTCCTTATTCTGTACGGTTTGTCGAGAGATGTAATATAGTTGTGTTGTAAAAGTAAGATGAGGAGATTCATGCTCCAAAATTTCATGAACAAGCTGACCGTAGTGTCGGAGATATCGACTTTTCAAGGATTGTAATGGTATTGTCACGTAAGATCAACCTAAGGAGATGCATCAACCAAATTTCATCAAAAAGCTTGCCGTAGTTTTAAAAAAGTAATGATATTAATTTCTTTATTAATACCGTTTGTAAGAAATGAAATATTGGCACCCTGTAGGTGCAGCCCATGTGGAGTATTTAGAGGATATTATTTTATTTGTTCTTAATAAGCAATATAAATAATTTGTTATCATAATAAGTTACATCAATCAGGTAGAACAAATAATTTCTGAAAACGAACTTGGGAGCAGATTGTCTGATAAATCTGACAACATAGCTTGCAAATTCTCCTCTGTCCCATCTTCGACAGTACACACGTCATAAAGTGAGGATGGAAAAGTGTGGGTAACTTCACACTAATATGGAAAAATATGTAGGTAATTTAGAAGGGACGGGAACGTATAAGCAAGAAAGCAACTTATTGAATTCAGATGTATCTCAGCTGAGGGTGACACCTTGTTTGCATTATTAATACCATACCGGTACAATTTCGATTATTCGTGGTTCTGTTCGTTTCGACGACTGGGCATTTTTGATTGAAATTGGTGCGATATGGACGCTTTGTGCTATAATTAGTTTTAAAAAACCCTTTTTGACATAATGAGTCTTCTGATGATGGTCGTGAGACCGAAACGTACGTAAAGACTGAAATATAAAACAAAGTGTTAATGTGACCTATTTCCCGAGAATTTTTATATGTTATTAATACCAAATCAAACAGGTACATTTTGTTCTCCATTTTGAGCTACTCTGTAGATGGCCACTTGGTAGTTGAAAGATCCTTAATACTTTAATAGTAGGTTCAGCGGATAAGGGCGATTATTTCCGAACTTATTAGTGATCACTAATCGCTTTGAATTTATATTATTACAAAGAATATATTTGTCTCTAATTCCTTTCTTTTCTAGATTATAACAAATTCAATGTCAAAACCCAATACCATATTCATCTTTCTATCATTATTGCCTATTAATGCATAGGCGTTTACTGCATTTCATCTGAATAATCAACACAGTCCCTAAATGATATCGTTGATTGAAACAACGTGACGGTTATACTTAAGTTAATGAATGAAAAGAAAAGGATCGGAATTATAATATTCAGGTTAGTGAAATGATAATACCGAAATAAATATTCGAATTTTTGTATATGAGATCAAAATATTCCACGGTAAATGTTAAGGGATACAAAATATTGGTGGGATATATTACTAGATAGCATACCTATTATTTCAATGATGATCATTGTAATAATCATGAATTACACTTCCTATGTGCAAAGTGAATATTGTTGTTGAACATAATAAGAAAATTATACCAATTTTTAATGAAGGTTTTGTGTTGACCGACGAATTCAATTATTCAGTCAATAATAAAAGATTCATAAAATAGGAACATTACCTTCTCTAAATATTGCAGTTAACTTATTCACAATCTATCGTTATTCTGGAGTTGCGTCTTGAAACATCTCTATAATATAAGCTTGAAAACAAACATGATTCACTCTACTGCACATGATAATGAATTGTTTCTGCTTGTTTGTTGTTCGTAAAATATACTCACATTGTAAGCATTTATTGTCAAGATAAGATAAGCATTTTATATTGTTTGGAGCTGACGTATACATAACAAAACACCTATTAGATAGGTCTACATAATATTGTTCAATAATGAAATTTGATCTGAATATTGATATTTAAATATGAGAAATATTTCTTCAAGACGACGTTTTCAACGGAACAAATTAACTTACTGCATTGATAAGTACATAAATTATACCATTTGTAGCCAAGACAATATCTTTTTATCTTTCGATCAGTTTAACCGCTAATTATATTATCGATCTTTCGAATTCAATTTATATTTGAATTCCGCTGCTATTCCCTTATCGAACTGCATTTACATTTTTGGAGAGATTGATCAATTTCCATATTTACCAAGTAGGAAGTCGGAAGGAAACTGGAAAACCGGTTAATTTGTTGCCTATAAGGATGATAGAATGAGAACGCTTAGTAATCAAAAATTGAGTTAAAATTTTTTTATCGCATTTCTCGAGGTTGAAGGATTCGAATACAAACCATAGAATGAAAAACTGATTGTAAAATATAAAATTTAGCAATATATTGGCAGTTTTTCCAACATACCGTCACATCCTTGAAATAAGTTATTATCTCAGTTAGAGCATTGATTAAAGCAAACGTTTGTGAATATATGATAATAAAAACATCTCCAGCAGATGTATGGGGGTACAACGAACCAGAATAGCTGTAAGAATGGCTAGAGAGACCACCAGCCATATAAACACAACCAGGGAATATCCGCAGGGAGTTATTGTTACTTCTGGCATAGAGCATGCTAGTGGATGATCTCTTAGAGGCATTAACCCTCAAAGGAATCACTCTGCGGATATGCAGATGATACAGTCCTAATCGCTAGAACAAAATTTCAGATGAAGGAGCAAATTGAATGAAATGATTGTGCTGAAAGATGAAGTCAACACAACACCAGATAAAATTTCACTGCAGCTTGCCAAGATGGCGTAATCAACACCTTGGTCGATCACCGCAATGTGATGGTTGTGCGGGTACGTGATGTCAGCTGCAGGGCCTGTCGAAAGGGGCCTGAGACGTTTTTCCACCTGCTGTCGGCATGTCTGGCAAAAGCGGCCTCGGTGTACACGCATCGCCATAATGCGGCCCTACGGGTGCTGTATTACCATCTTATGGAATAGACCAAGAGCCGGTGCTGCCTTACATACCAGGAGATATTGAATCCGTTGTCGGAAACGAAAAATGCCAGATCTACCGGAATTACCGTTTCCGACCGTCAGGTGCGTACAAGCAAATAGGCCTTACGTTGTCCTCCTCGATAAACTAAGCAAGAATATGTCATTAAATTCTCTGCTCCGGCAGAGAAGAAATAGTCTTGAAAGAGGAGGAAAAATTGACAAAATATCAAGATCGAGTTCGAGCTCCGCACGCTATACCCAGGCCACTAGGTCATATTAGTGGTTCTGATAATCGGTGTTTTGGGCGGAATTCGCTCTTCGCTGCGTTCGAACTTGAAGATCATTCCAGCCTGAAGGAACTCTGTGCAGATCTTAATAGACCGGATGCAAAAGGCAGTCATTCTGGGTTCAATGAGAATACTTAGGGCACACGATTCAGGAACCTGAAGCTACTTCCCGACCGGTGGGAAGGAGTAGCTTCGGTTAACCGAATTTTGGGTTTTCTGGCGCAACTTTCAACCAACAAGGGCAATATGTTGCATTTTAATTTAGTAGGCAGTTAACATTTTAAGTCAAATAATAATTATTGAGTAAGTTACACACTGAACTTAGGATACCTAAAGTACATTTATTTGCTTCTTGTAGTCTTTAGATGATGCTTACCAAGGAAGAAGAAATTGACATCATTTTAATTCACGGTGAATATAGTACGAACAGAGGAACAGCTAATCTATTCAACATTATCGTAGTCTACAATAGGGAAAATTGTAAGTATGTTTATATCAACTGGTGCAGTGTCTAATAATTTTAAAAGACCTCACACCAAGTGGTAAGTTGACGCATAGAAGAAGAATGCAATTCAGAATGTCATAGACATTTTATCAGCCATAAGTCAAAGAACTAACGATATAGAAACGACAGACCGAAGAATTCTGAACAATAGCAGGTACAAGCCAAAATTTATAAGTGCCCTTAAAGAAATGGATTTAGATTTTACGTTTCATCTTTGCCGCTTAGGATAGGAGGAGATATAAAAGAGAACCACGGTTTTCAAAAACAAATGTTTTCTGATGAGACGACTTTTAATTTTTTTTTAATACTTTGGCTACACAAGAGGGAAACCTATAACGTTCGAAGAACATCGTGTGAGTCAGCGGTCGAATTTTTCTAAGTTTTCTTGAAGGCTTGGAGGTTATGTGCATAGGGAAAGACCTCACTAGGTAAAAAGTTCCACAACTCCGCTGTTCGATAGAAAAATGAGTCTGGTAGGGAGAAGTTCGACAGATCTCGAGCTTGACAATGAAGGGGTGACTAGTTTGAACTCATCTAGTCCGCCTATCTGGAATCTGCCGTGGTGGAGACGACTTTTCTGATGAAGAAATCTCCAACCTTTCTACCATGTTCCAGAGAGGTCAATGAACTCGTAAGTGTACCATCATTATTCAGACGAATAACTCTCTTCTGGATAGAATACAAGAGCTTCAGCGTATATTTGGGGGCCGAACTCCAAACATGTGGACAGTAATGCAGGACATGTCGAATTAGTGCTTTGTAGATTATGAAGAGCTACTGAGATGTTAAGTAGCTCTTGACATGGATAATAGAAAACCAAGCTTCTTTGAACCGGTTTTCGTAATGGACCTCACCTGATCGTCCCATGAGAGGGGATATTTCTTTCCGCAAAACTTAAATTCAGAAAAATATTTGAATTTTTTGAAAACTAAGGTAATATAGTATGTTGACGAAATGTCATTAGCAGAAAGGTTGAACCTTTGGCTTCAGCAGGATGGTGTTGCAATTCACAATGAGCCGCTATTGGGGATGAATTTAGTTACCGAACCATTATTCTTATGGAACCAGAGGACCAAACATACGGAAGTTAAATATTTTAATATTCTATTTCTGTTTGATAATGAATTAAGCTAATTATTTGTGCAAAGAACTTTATTTGCTATGGCTTTTTAAAGCATATAAGAGCATATATAAGAGAGGATGGTCTTCAAAATTTTGTTGGATGTGAAAGTTACAAAGAGAAGGCTATTGCTTACTTCATTATCAAAAGCACAAGTAACACATGTTGAACTAACGATCAATTAAAATCTTCAAGTAGAAGTAGAAAATAAGTACATACAGGCAGTAGTTGGTAATCATCATAATAGATAGAATAGTAATTTCTACAATAATAGATTCATTACAAAAAACCAAATCGGGTGCAACTAAGGACTCAGTTCACTCCTGGCAACTCCATTAAAAATGAAAGTTCCAGTATATGTCCTTGCAGCATTGTGCAGTAACGAACGGGATAACTAGCCGCAACATAGCATCTGGCTTGTGACGCACGATCGAGCCGGTAGGTCTTGTATTATGCAGGCTTTAGGTTTAAGTCAGTCAACTGAAAAGGGGTATGGCCCCCATGGCCCCCTATTTGGACTCGCACGTGAGTAACTATTTTCCTCTGCCCTGCTATTGCTGAAACTATTGTAAGGTCTCGCCTCTGCGTAGATTCTACGGTGATGCCTCCATCCTTCGAAATTAATGGAAAATTTATCTCCATGCTGGAAAAAAATTCATCTCAAGGATAAGGCCGATGACTAGAAAATGACAAAACGAAAAACTGACTAGAGCAGCGAAGAAGCAATTTGAAGCGAGGCCCAGGCTTTGTTTAGTTGTGGATGAAGTCAGGATGCAAAGTGTCGTGAATATCTCCTAATCTGTATTATCGCCAGCGAATCGACTCAGAGATAAATATTCGTTTCATATTCAAAGATTTCCAATTTAGTGGTTGTTTTAAATGGCCAGGTCCTAGAATTTGGCTCCTACAAGGTGGGTGAAGAGATGCTTCTGGCATCCGTCCTAATAGCTCTCCACAATAAGTCTGCCAAGTTTCACACTTTCTTCTGGAATATTCGTTGAACCGCGGTCACTAATGGGGCTATAACTTGCAGCGATATAACCAAGCCATCTACCAAACGAAGATATTGAGTAGGTGAGACTCAACGGCTCTCGCATGTATATGAGATTTATTGTTGTGATTCGATTGATGAGATAAAGCTTTAGTAGAAATTGATAGCCAGACATCACGCAAAAGTAACTGACGAGTTTGGATCTGTAAACGGAATGATATAACATAATATAGATTTGATGAATGCTATTGATGGATAATTTAGATGAGGGCTTAATTAGTGACATGGTGTATGAATAAGTGAAAAAGAATAACTAATCATAATTAGGAATAGAACTAATTGATAGGTTTATCGGATTGTGGACACTAAATGAGTGATACAAGGACGACAAAGAGTGTATAGATACCAGATTATAATAGAGTACTTGAGAATGAGAATTAACAATGTTGAAAAAGAATTAAGATATCAAGAATTGTGAATAATATGAAAGAATAATAATTGTGAATAATATGAAAGAAGTGTCAAACGCGATAATGATTAGGGAATATAAATGAAACCACAAGCTGGAACATAAAGCTGAAGGGGGAATAGTTGAAGGAACATCAAAATCGAATAATTTTTTGCATTGTGTAAATATCAGAAGCCATTAAATTAAAGAAACAATGTCGAATAAATAAGACTCTTAACACACAGTATCTGGAAGTTCAAATGAATGCTATGAGACATTGAATGAACATATCGAACCGAGTATTAGAATATCGACAATTGTATGTACAATAACAATTTGATAGAACGTTCAAAATCGATGAAGGAATAAACTTAGAAACATAAAAAACATAAATAAAGCAGTAAAATGGATTCTGAGAGAATAATCTGGATTGGTTGAAAAGTAGCGTCCCTAATAGCAAATATGTTGTTATAGAACAAACAATAAAAGGGTTCACACTGTGGATACACTATAACACTATAAATGAAAAATAATCACCCTTATCCACTAAAAATACTGAGGCTCTTTCGGCTACCAAGTAGCCATAATCAGACTAAACTAAATTATTATAAATTAAAACGTGCCTGTTTGAATACTATTTGGGGATAATAATGCAATCAAGGAGTTACCTTCTGCTAGAGATAAATCGGAATTCAATAAATTGCTCATTCCATCCCTTCTAGATCTGTTCGCACTGTATTAGAAAAGTGATAAACTTTCTTAAGAAATGGTGTGAGCTATATTCAGAATATGTTCGGCCAACGCTGATTTTTCGCTACTATTTTTCCTTATATGGGCAAAATGATATTTATTACGAGTTAACAGGTTCCTTCTAGTCTTAACCCACATATCATTTTGAACACGACTCACAATCGATTTTGTAAATCCCGTAATTGTCGATTGGACATTCTATCAAAGGTGTTGCCTGAACGGATTTTAGCTTGTTCTTACATGTATAAACTGGTTGTGTTTCAAATTTGTAGAACAAATTATAAAATTTTTCAATTACTGAAAGATTATAAGTGAAACTTTTAAAGTTTATTGAAGTGCTTGGAGGTGATGGCTCTAATTTGGTTAGTTGATTACGTTCCAATTTCCTTTTCTGTTTAGAAATTAATATTGATCAAATATTTGTCGTAACCATTGTCCAAAGCTGTTTGCTGCAGTTGTTATACTTTTGCTGACTCAAAGGGGCGTTCAATAACCTACATCTTAAGTAATGAAGTTCAATTGTACTCGTATATCCCACATGTGTTGTTTCATCTATACTACACAACCCTATTAGCTCCTGTCCAGACTAATAATATTTATTTCGATTATTTCTCCCACTTATAATACATACCAGTAATTTTCACTCATAGGCCAATACAAAGAGTATTTGAACTACAACAAAATTCGTTACAGCAATCTGACAGCGGAATATTGTGGAACAAGATATTGTGAAAGAGGGAAAAATAAATCGAACGGACAGCTGCTATCCGGGGTGGAATGGGTTGTGTTTTTAGAGGTTGAAAGTTGTAGGGAATAAAAAGATCTGCAACTTTTGTACTCATCATTTTTACCCTAACCTCAAAATTTTTGACTAAAATGCGAAAAACCAATTTATCGGTTTTTAATTTTCTTTTGCACAAATAAAACTTTATGAAGCTCAACCTTTGGCAAAAGATACCTATATTTATTGCAGGAAGGCATTAATTTTTTCGGAGGGGAATATTTAGAAGTTGTTGTTAAATTTGATTAAAAAAAAACAAATTTTCAACTGCAATTCCTCTTAAAACTACGCCTCTTACATAGTTTTATTTTGGCTCACTCACTCGCTGTTACGTCTACTTTTGATAAGTGGTAAAAAAAAGGTATACTGCAATAGAAAAAATGGCGCTAAAATTGAAAAAACCGAAAAAATGGCGGGAAATTGAAAAAAAAACGAAAAAATCGCTTTTTTTCTGGTAATTTGCATATTTATCGTTGAATAATTGTTATTAATTAATAAAATCATTTTAATTTTTTCATGTTTATGGAAACTGTATCATTATTTCTTTAATTGTTGTAAAGATCGAGTTTCGATATGATGTCATGCATGTCTAAGACATCAAATTATATCTGCTATATTCGTATATTCGTAATCGCAGGATACGAATATGATAAATTTAAGGAGCTGCTTTGGAAGCTAAACACAGCATGCGAACGCACCCAGAGACCTAAGCCAATGAGAGGTCGAGACGGCATATACTACATTCGTGCCAGCTTATGTTTAAATTGTTTTAATTTAGAAAATTGCTCAAATGCTGAGCTTCCACAAATTTACATACACGAAAGTGACTCGGAAGGAATGGAAACAAATCAATGTACTATAACTGAAACAATACTCGATGAAACTTTGAAAACACAGGAGAATCGTTCAGTTTTGTTGAATTGGACGAAGAAGAAGTACAACGATCTGCGAAGAAAGAAAGATTAGAGAAAAATACATGAAGGGGAATGCATACTTTTTTCAATTTAGTTTTTCAAGCATGTTCAAAATAATATTACATTTTTTTTACCGCATTTATGAATTCCATATTGTTAATACTCATCACCTAAAATCAGGGATCTACTTCAATTTTTCCATGATGTATTATTTTTTATAGAACTTTTTTTTTATATAAATACTTGCAATGTAAACATGTTCAGTACAACATGCAAATACTGTCTTATAATTGAAAACCACTCTACAAAACCCGTATATATCATTGTAGATCTACTATGTACCTATTGTATGATCATATTTTGTTTAGTAAACTAATTGATTTTGAGTAAAAAGTAAAATTGTTCTTAAATGCATATTGGGAATGTGCATTTCTTATGTTTTGTTTGACAGTAACAATCCCATGTACGACGATCGTAGAAGTCATATATTCGTATCCTGCGATTACGAAGATACAAATATAGCAGATATAATTTGCTGTCTTATGTAATGTTCAGCCGAGCGTATTGTTTTATAATAATAAATAATAAATGTGAACTGAAATTACTCTAGATTTAATATTTCCAAATAAGTGAATAGGCTTGAAAGTCTATCTCACTGCTTGTAACAGTCAGCTGGGTATTATTTCAGGTAGCGTTAATACCTCATCGGCGTGTTATATGAATTAAGATTTGTTTGTTTGAACCTGCTCGGGTATCGAAGATCTTAGTTGATCCGTGTACCCTTAAGGTTCTTTTAAGCTGCCACCACTAGGTGTATCTTTCAGCTTACCTAGAAGCTGTTTTTGACTATGAGGCCGCGATTCCTTCCAAGGAACCACCTCGTACAATTACCTATACTTATATCTTTATATCTATTCAAGCGTAAATTCTGAAGGTCGCATTCGCTGAGAGGTGATTAGGAATTACCAGTAAAAATCGTTAATCAAATTAAAAAATAAATATATATTGAATTAAAGTTAACTAAATTCGATATATTACAACACCGCAACGAATATAAAGTTACTACAAAATTTAGAAAAGTAATGAAATTAAAAACGTCAAGTTCAGGTTGACCCTAAGTGCGAACCTGGGAAATTTTCAATGTCGCTAGTTCTACCCCTTTCGCCAGCGAACGAGTTCCTGTTCAGGTTCTCCTAAGAGAGATTGAATCAATGAAAGCTAATTAACACACACGAGACAGTGATCGATTTCGCGCTCGATCACGCCGATAATTGATAAATAATGTTCAAAATTAAAGAATTCCACCCTTTCTGGTAAGCTGGGGTAAACCTAACGACATGATACTCTATCATATCTCCTAAGCGGAATTAAAATTGCTGAAAAAAAAAACATATATAACAAAATAAACATTGGCGGGCGGAGCATGATCTGAAGATTAAATAACCACATTATATTATATCGTCGATTCAGAGGTTGAAGTCAATATAACAGTTGTTCTTTGACAATCAAAATGCACTTACCCTGTTGGTCTTATTTCACAAATTCCCTCTTGGACCCCTTGTAGTAATAAGCCACAAAAAATTTAAACATCGATTTCTACATCGGATTAAATTTGGTATGATAAAAAATTGTCACAAAATGATTTTTAAATAAGGGAACAATCACTTTACGAGTGACGCGGAAGACGCGAACAAGTCCTGCGCTGCTTTAGCCCTCAGGGATGCTAACCCTTGTTGCAATGAACACAAATTGATGAATTAATTTAATCTCTATAAATTTCTGAAATTTGGTTTGTCTAAATCTTGACAACATGCTATTAATTGACTTGATTTAATGCAACCATGGATCATCCCTGTGGACATGAAGCAAGCTGACTTACCGAACAAGTAGGTAGTTAAGAACTATCAGTAGGTGGTTGAGAACTGTCTTTTTTCCTCCAAGTAATTAGTTTTTATGAAATTATTGAAGCGGGGGGCCACCCCACGCGCAAACTTAAAAAATATGTTCAACTTAGAATACCGGGAGCATGGCCCACCCATAATTTATACAAGCAGCCAATAGGAATCTGACTATGTGAAAGAACTGTAAGTGACGGGTCTACTCAAGTCCACGTGGACTTTTCCTGACTCAGGAAAAAGCAAGTACCGTTGACCGCGTACCGTGCTTACGTTTGTAAGGCATGGTTCATGGCTGGCTGGTCATTGATACAGGAAAGAGGGCTCAGATTACCGTCGCTATGTCTGTCTGGTATATCGTGTTCAAGATATGATAATTTATAAAACTTTCAATTTGAATTAAATCAAAATTATTCGAAGGCCTCAAAAACAAAAAAAGTAATAATTCGTCGGATTATTACACTTAGACATGCATGACATCATATCAAAACTCGATCTATACAACAATTAAAGACATAATATTACAGTTTCCATAAACAGTTTCCATAAACATAGAAAAATTGAAATTATTTTATTAATTAAAAACAATTATTCAACCACGAAAACAGCAATTTTTCCGGTTTTTTCAATTTCCCCGCCAGAAGGAGGAGTAGTTTTAAGAAGAATCGCAGTTAAAAATTTGTTTTTTTTTCTTTTAATTAAATTTTACATTAACCTCTGAATATTTCACTCTGAAAAAATTACTCCTCTTTGCAATAAATAGTGGTATCTTTTGCTTGAGTTTGAACTTCATAAAGTTCTATTTGTCAAAGAAAAAAATTAAAAACCGAAAAATCGGTTTTTCGCATTTTTGTCGAAAAATTTTCAGGTTAGGGTAAAAATGGTAGGTACAAAACTTGTAGATCTTTTATTTCTCTACAACTTTTATATTTAACTTTTTTGGATAGAATGCACGGCTTAGCCAGAAATCACGAAAAACTGTTTTCAACCCCTGAAAACACACCCCATTCTCTCACCAATGGCCAGCACTTTAAGAAAGTAAATATGAAGGCTCTGTGTATCCCTAATGGTGTGCAGAAAGTTGGTGAGTAGAACATGAGGTAGTTTACTTAGAATGGTGAAACTCATCGTTACCTATGAGGATATCCCTTGAGCAATTGTACCAAGCAAATTACCAAACGAAGAGTATTAAGTAGGACTGAAATGCTCGCACGTATATATTATGTATACCCGAGGCGCTGAAGTCTTGTCCCACGGCTAGGAGGGAGAGTACCATAGATAACTCTACTCTGTAGAATGAAATGTTCCGTGTTAGGTACTGAAATCGCGATAATAGCACCGCGCGCGGAATGGAAGCCTAGTAAATGATGGTTTGAAGGGAAATTCGAATCACAGCACATAACTGCAAATTTTGTTTTCTAACAATTTAAGTAGGAAATGAAAGTCGATATTTTTTACTAATAGTTTTTATCCAACAACAGAGTTAAAACAGAAATATATAAAATATACATACGAATACAATTAAACATCAAAAACAATAGAAATGACTCAAAAGGCCAAGGTAATATTCAGGATTTTGGTGTGAAAATAAGCTAATTCTTTCAGTAAAGTTTTTTGATGTTGACATTCAACGTGTTGAAAAAGAAATAGATAAAATATACATATAAATACAATTAAATATCGAGACTAATTTCAATGGGTTAAAACAAAAATACATAAAATATACAAGTTAAATTCTTATCAACTCGCAGTCGTACGCTTCTTGGCCTTTAAATAAGTTTCTTTAGCCTGTTGATATAATGAAGAACAGTTTGATGGTAGAATTCTAATATCTTTTCCTGTTATAATGTTGTTCGCTACATTAAAATAATTGAATATTACAAGCCGGGAAAAATGTTAATAACAGAATTCTCCAACATTTTTGAATGTTCACATTCAATGAACTTGAAATTCACTGATACTTTAATAATGTTTGTTATTTTTTCTAAAATATTTTTTGTGGGCAATTTTTGATAGCATAAATATCAGAATATTATAGCACATTACAAAATTTTTTATGTTTCAATATTGCAGTACTTTAGCCTCCCAACTTTTTGTCCACCATATTCCCTAGATCGAATTAACAAGTTAAAATCGTCATTTTCCCCTTCTCTTCTTAATACATTGTATTTGCAAGCTATACAATTAAAGGCGATTTTAGTTTTCATTTTTACTATATATCCCGCTACATATTACAGTGATGCAGCTTCCAAAGGTCTTAAAATTTTAAAATGTTTGGGTAAGTGAAATGATGGTTCTTCCGAAGTTTCCACTTGTGGTTCACTGATGAATCCCTGTAAGAAATAAGATTATTGATTAAAACTGATAAAAATAATTATGATACAATTTTTATAACATATAACGTAAGATACATACCTGACTTCTGTCTTCCTCACAATTTGCTCCAATAGAATGCCTCGATACCAAATTATGGTTCTGAAGTGGCTGACAATTGCGTGCTATACGTGTTTTCCCATGATGAATATTATGCAAAAATAATATTCTAGAAATAGCGTATATGATAGCAAGCAACAAGTCGCATGGAAACAAAATCCTGAAATGAATTAAAAATGGCTACTATTGAACAACAATAACAATCGCATACGCATTATAATTTCTATTAATTTCGGACGCTTGACGCGCTCTCCCGTGTTTTGGAAGCGAAATACTTTCGCCGGCCATGACAGTTCTGGTCTCTACTATAAGACGTTTCATCCTACGGTACTTAGTAGAGTTATCTATGGAGAGTACTGAGCTCAATCAATACTCTCTATAGTACAAGGCCCTGAAAGATGGATCGTGACGTCACGAACCAGAGACTATGTTGCAGCTTGTCACCCGTACGTTACAGTATAATGGTGCAATATTGACAATCAATCATTATTTGGGACTTCCTGTTTAAGCTGGGTTTCCAGTCGTGAACTGAGTCCTTAGTTACACCAAATTTTCTCTTATTGAAAAATTCTAACAGTATGTAATTTAAATAAGGCTCACTGAAAGAATAGGAAATTATTATTATGCAGTATGTGTTGGTGCTGCTAATTTAATGTACAGACAACTGGACTCCACCATCGTTTCTAACCAATTTAATAAATTCCTTGAAAACTTGATTTTAGAAGCATTCTTCAATTTACCTTGAGCAAAGAAGGTCAAGGAGAAACAAAAGTTCAATGGAAGGATAAATACTATCTGGAGATGGAACACCCTGCAGTATGTGTTGGTGTTGTTAATTTATTTAAAGCCTAACTAGACTCCCACGTATATAATCAATTTAATAAATTTGATTTTAGAATCATTCTGTAAGTTACCTTGAGCTAATAAGAATTTCAGGGAGGTATAAAGGTTTGTTGGAAGGATAAAGACGTATCTGAAGATGGAACACCCATTATTCATGGCATTTTAGAAACAAAAAAGGAGAGAGGGGAAGATGCACCATGTTCGGAAAGCAGTGATCTGTTGGTATACCGATGTATCCAGATGGACAGTAAGAATAATAATAAATCCTTAATAATAAATCCTTATTTACTTAGATAGAAATTACAATAGAACTAATATAATACTCTTAACAAATTCTAAGTAAAATAAGGTACATGGTGCTCTTTAAGATTAAATCTTGTGTGAGCTAAATATAACAATGAAATAAATTAGTTTTAAGTATTTACATAATTAATTTAATAAATTTTCGTTCAATTTAAATTAGTTTAATACTCTGAACAAGTAGATAAATCATTAAGAATAGGCAGGGACACTTATCTTTTTATATACCGTTTTCCGAACGAGAGTCTATGCGGTTAACAGAATATATACTATTCCCGAACTACTGGGATGCGATTTCTAATGTCAATTTCATTGTGGATATGGGATCTAGGTTTCTGAAAGATATATTCTTTTAGTTTTTTGTTTAATAATTTGATGTTATTTATTCTTTTTATTTCTTCTGGCAAGTTTGAAATTATTTTTGGTCCTAGATAATTATAGCTGCGCTGTCCTACTGTTTTATTCACTGTTGGCGGTAAGTAGTAAGTATATCTATTTCTTGTTTCATATTGGTGTTCGTTGAATTTTAACAAGTGTTTTCTTAGGTTTTGTTTCCGTACTATTTCAAAGTAAAAAACTTGACGTAGGTCCATTATTTTAGTTTCTCTATACAGGTCATCGCTACTATAAGTATTCTTTTTATTATATATAATTTTCAAAAAGCGCTTTTGAAGAACTTCCAGTGCGTTCAAATATGATGCGTTAACGCCTCCCCACGATAAGGATGCCATATTTCAAATGTGATTCCACTAAGGAATGATATAACGTTCGAAGCTGTTTAATGTCGAGTATATCTTTCAAGTTTGTTAATTATGTTAATCTTTGAATGATCAATTATTCTTGATGAATACCATACTAGTGGCTTCTGTGAGTCGGAAAAAAGGCCGAAAAAAGCAAATATTTCAGAGCCTAACGAGACTCTGTCCCCCTCCCGTTTTCGAGGATGCTGAACACGATGGCGGTGGTTTAAACTCTTTCTGCGTTGACCGTCACCCCCAAACGGCCAAAAACAACCCCCAAAAAGGGTGAAACGCGGATATACCGTCATATTCCGAGAAAAACCGCGTCACCTCCCGTTTTCGAGGATGCTGAACACGATGCCGTTACTTTGGAATTCCTTCGAGTCAACCCCACCCCTTAAATGGTCAAAAACAACCCCAAAAAGGGTGAAACTCGGATATACCGACATATTTTGAGAAGAACCGCGTCACGTCCCGTTTTGAGGATGCTGAACACGATGCCGGTACTTTGGAATTTCCCCGAGTCAACTCCACCCTTTAAACGGCAAAAAACAACCACCGAAAGGGGTGAAAAAAATGTTTTATGTGGATATATAGTGGGTATGTAGTTATATGCGTCAATGAAACAGTTTTATATTTGTATATATATTTAATAAGTAATTGTACGCGTGAAATAAAAATGTTTATGATTTAATAAAATAAAATATGTAAAATTGTACCACTGATTCCATACAGGAGAATTTCTCACCTAAAAACCACCAAATAACCTAGTCAAACACGATGTATACGCCTATTTTTCAGGGTGAACAGTCAGTCAACAAATGTGGAAACATCATCCGGTGTGTATTCAATGATTTGTTATACATTTTCTCTTATCGGATTTTTCTTATCCACTCCATAAATTCAGGGTATCAAAGGGGTAGTTGTTGTCCGTTTCAGCGGTTAGTTTGCTTCGAGGAGAAGATCCAGAATCACCATCGTGTTCAGCACACTCGAAAACGGGAGGTGACGCAGTTTTTCTCGGAATATGTCGGTATATCCAAGTTTAACCCTTTTCGGGTTTTTTTTTTGCCGTTCAAGGGGTGGGGTTGACTCGGAGAAATTCCAAAGTACCGGCATCGTGTTCAGCATCCTCGAAAACGGGACGTGACGCGGTTCTTCTCAAAATATGTCGGTATATCCGAGTTTCACCCCTTTCGGTTTCTTTTTCTGCCGTTTAAGGGGTGGGGTTGACTCGGAGAAACTCCAAAGTACCGGCATCGTGTTCAGCATCCTCGAAAACGGGAGGTGACGCGGTTTTTCTCGGAATATGTCGGTATATCAGCGTTTCACCCTTTTAGAGGGTTGTTTTTGGCCGTTTGGGGGTGACGGTCAACTCAGAAAGAGTTTAAACCATCGCCATCGTGTTCAGCATCCTCGGAAACGGGGGGGGGACAGAGTCTCGTAAGGCTCTGAAATATTTTCATATTTTTCCGACTCACAGAAGCCACTATACCAGAGACATGTTAATAGATTATAATCACTAGTCGGGTATGAATGAACTCAAACTGAAGCGCAGTAGCAACCACATTAGTTAAGGAGACTCGGTAGCCCAAGTTTTGCAAAAAAATTATTTCTTCGAATCAAAAATAGAGTTATCTCATTGACTATGCATTATGTTATCGAATATTCCACTTTATGTACATCAGAATCAAGCAACTGCAAATTATATTAACATATATTTATATAAACTCAATAGAACATCTATAAAAACTAGATTTACTTGTGAATTACATGATTAAGTAATTACTATTGTATATAAAACCGGGGATACTTAAAGATAGGCAACACGTCTTACACTATGGGGTAGCATGTCTTGCGTAAAAAGGTGCCTTCAATGTTTCTAGTTCTAAAATGAATTCCAAAATCGTTCTCTTTTGCGAGCTTCCTTTAGGTCAAAACTATCTACACGAAAAATTTCGTAATAAGAATGGGAATTTTATATCATTCGTCAGTGGACGCACACGTTGTAAAAAAACTAAATCCCCCTTGAGAACTTATAGTACTTTTTAATATAAATATACACATGATTTATGTTCGTGAAATATGAGTAAGATATAAAATTTTTCAACCATATGAAATATTTAAGTAAATCCAGCAAATGACAGAATATTATTTTTACTATTAAGTTGAGGAATAACAAAATCATAATTAAAAAAATAGAAAATATAAATAGAAATTATGAGGATTCTCTAGTTTAGATCGGTCTGTAACCTTACAAACTGATTGTTCTAGACAGATGTTTTGATCACCTCATGGATCATCAGTAAAACAAGGAAGCTGGCTACGTTACTGAACGATTGAATGTGTATCTAACCAACCTACCGTATATAATATGTAATGAGAAATCGAACAATGTACGACATTGACTGATAGATTTCTCGAACTTTACAAAAGCTACGAGGAATGTTTTACTACTCCAGTGCATATGAGCTTGTAATGTTACTGATTGATCTAGGTTAGAGAGACATTGTTATATGGCAAAAGCTTACAATAAATAAATGGAAATATTCATTCATTCCTCAATTGTTACATGAATAAAAATGTGAAGGCAATATGGAATCAAATAATTTTTTATTGTTGTAAATGTTACAGTTCCTATTATTCTCAAGTAAATCGAAAATAAATTCAGATGAAGCCATTTTTATCTTTGATTTCTTTGTGAATACATTCATTATTCCTTATGTTTGCTGTGAAGCTCCTTATATTGTCTAAACTTCCAATAGGAAATTCATTAGGCATATATTTAGTCAATTTACATCATGTTCTATTGATTGTCAAATACGTAAATTGTATATACATAACATAATTTTATTTATTTCAAATCCATCCAAAAAGTATTACTATTACAAGATTCTTGGGTATTGGATATAAAAAACAATGTTCTACGTAATGCAATGTTTTTTTTGTTCACACGTTTATAATTATTATGACTGATAAGTTTCATTCACACTCGAATAGTGGTCTTCAGAGGACCAGTCTTGAGAAATATTTATTTATACTGATCCATATCTAAACGTTTCAATGATGCATTACCACAGTGCACATCAAAACGGACCAAGTACTATGTACGGTTAATCACGCCTGAGGTGAGTTTTCCTCATTTATTGTTGAAACGGATTGTGAATGTTTTCTTAAAATGTTGAGATATGATTATTTTAGCTCTGAAGAAGCGAAACGTAAGAAGTCATAGAACATTGTTTTTTTCATGTCACCCAACAATTATAATAAAATTTATTAAACGGTCACACAGTCTATCACTTTCAAGAAGAAATGGTCCTAAACGATGAATTTGAGAACATTATTAGAGAACAACTCAGGGGTAAATATTTGGTATTTATGGTGTACATACGAAAATAATTAGAGTGATTTACTATAAAATTTCGGTGATGTATTGAGGGTTTACTAAGATTTGAGAGTACTCACGGGATTTATAATGATTAATTGATAATTTACAACGACTTATCGGGGATTTACGGAGGATCTAAATCAGCTGCTTATATTATGCGAGTGCGCGTACTCCACATACCGTCACAAAGAAATCAAATACCATTTTGCTCCAGATTTTGTTTGTTTTTGGTGTCATGCAAATAGTGAATTCCGAAGTGAATTTATTGTATTGCTGGATGTACCCCTTCGAGTAAAGAACGCGTTGTGCCTGCTGTCAAATTTTGCAATAGTGGTGAGGGAATTCTTAAATGAACCTTTACCTCATCTCTGGATGCTGTGAGATAATTCAGTGGGCTAGATCGGTTAACACAAAATGAACTTTTTCTTTTCCTGGGCTTATCTCAAAACAATATACATGATCCCAGTTCGCAACGTAGAGGAGCTGAGGCAAACAATGAATTATCGGCAACTGTGAGGTAATCAAACAAAAAGAAAGAATCTTTGTCATGGTTCGTTGGAATTTTCTGAGAAGTGTACATTTATTCATTGAAAAAGAAGGACATTTTTTGTGAATTATTAGTGATTTATTATTGACATAAAAGTACTCATTTCATCGTGATAGAATCTATTTTATAGATTCTTGTATATTCTCAATATGTAGAAAAAAATTGAGCAGAAAAGTTCCTATTCTAAGGTGGAAAGCAGCTTAGGCCCTTTGAGGTTTATATTTTCACGTCAAATTTGAACCAAGGATACAAAAAATATTAGTGATGTGTGTACCCTGTATGTACATTAGAGAAAAGTTATAGAAAAATTGATTTGAGAAATCGAGTTTGAAGCCCTATAACTCAACCAAAGTTATGGGAACTTATGGTATCAATTTTACAATTTGAAATTTTCATTCCTAATTTCCAGAGAGCACGTTAACCTATTTCAACTGAATGCAATTGTGCACAGAAGATTTACAAGCTCTAGTAAACTAAAGAGAAGCGGAATTTCCGATTTTTTGCATTCTGCTGCTTCAAGTATTATACGCCTGTGTGGATATATATTATTACGAATTCGAATAACAATTGACTGGTCAGAAATTTGTATAAAGATGTTCTCATAACTAGATGAGATCATGTTTCTATTATTGCCAACTACAAGCATTTGCAAGCTATTACCCCAAAAATACAAAAACTCCACTATCCTATAACGCTGAACGAATATGGCTCAATAATTTGTGTAGCGATCAAGGAGAATATGGCAGTCATAGTTTCCATGATCGAACAACATATTTAATATTATGAAGATCATCCATGAAAATATATTTGGGTCTTATGACATATTTAGGGGTGCTTTGGATCAATTCGCTGGACGCGTCCCAAAGAACAATTCAAGGGTCAGAAAATGAAATAAGCCTCCCGATAAATAATGACATTTCAATTTTTAATGGAAAAAGTTTTCCGGAAAGCGTTAACAGCTGTATAACTATTGTTGTCCCGGCTTGCTAGAACAGAAATCACTATAATCAAAACTATAACGATGATGGCAAATACTCCAATCGCGGCAACTAACATTCGTTCACGAAACGACATCTTGGAAATACAGCAATACTGTTCTTGGATCACTCTGAAATAGAAAAAAAGTGTTATTTTCCCAATGTATATACGAGAATTCTGGACAGTCAACATTTGAAAGTGTGTGTTTTTAGACCGAAGTCATCGAAAACATGAGGGTCTGCCGCACTATATACATAGACAGGATACGACTAGTACTTCCGAAAAGGTAATGGCAAAATATCCTGTGCTTTTATTTAACGAAAGTGCTTTGAAATTTTTCTACATTTTCTAGTTTGACTGAGAGGTTAGGTACATTATGCAGAAAAACTGAAAAATGAGTCAGAATAAAATGCAGATAACCTCAAGTACTGTTTAGGTTGAACAGATAAGGCGTAAATTTGTCTGCCTCCGTATCAGGATCATGGCTTGATCATCGGCAGAAGAAGTAAAATGCAGAGAAAGCGAAGTACTGTTTAGGTTGAACGGATAAGGCGTACATTTGTCTGCCTCCGTATCAGGATCAACGCTTGACCCTCGGCAGGAGAACATTTGGGAACGAGATATTTTTCACTCAATAATCACTTTAATTCGACAATTACATTTATTATGCTTATACAAGACATTCTTCAAGTCGTAGGACAAGGATAACGAATGTGAGGTTTCGAAATTGAAAAAAGGCTATCGTTACCTTCATAAATTCCGTTTATTCACCCAAACATGGGTTTTGTGACAATTCATGCTTGGATAAAACAGTCTGGAGACCGTATCGTGATAGTTATTTGTGGCCAATGATAACGAGTTTAATGTTTTAAAATGTAAAAAAGGATATCTTTTGTTTGATTTAAAGTTCGATATGCATGGGGAAAACTGGTTTTATATCAAGGAAGTAATACTGGAAGATTCAAACTTACTTGATTGACATGCAGCTATTTCTTCTATATAATTGAACTGTGAATTTGTGATTTACTTTAAATATGAGCGATATCAAAGGGCAGCTATTATCACTAACCAGTGCCTTCAGTGGCCTTCTCGTGGGGCTATGTAGGCGGATCACCAGGATCACATTGTATATTGGAATCACTAACTTGGTTTCAAGATAATTAGTTTAGATTTGGGGTGACTAAAATGTACGTGGATTAGATGACAAGATAATTAGCCGGTGCGTTCCATTTTGAACGAGACGCGAGAGATTAAAGGTTTCTTCCTTATTGTTTCCAGTGTCACATCAACACCAAGAGCGACATAAAACCTTCCTGTGATAGGTCACGCGTAACTGAACTTTTCAGCAGAACTAGCTCAAGTAATTGTATACCTGGACGAAACAGCAGCAACTAGACTAACTCTTATTTGACTATTATATAAAATCATAATTAACTATTTTAGGAATTTATTTGTATATATCGCTAACCAAATTATATTTTATCACAAGTAATCCTTTTCTCCATAGAAAACTATAATCAAAATATGGGAAATAGTTTTCATAATTTATATACTTACCATTTGCAACTTCAGATTGAAAAATGATCTGAACTACTGTAAATACTAGATAACACTTTCACCTGTATAAGATTTATTTCAGCCAAACGGCATCCTGAGAATATGGAAACGTCCATATACAAGGGTTGAAACCCCTATTACATGTTCCATATTCCAATAAACCGTATTTTCATTGCAATAAATGCATTTTTCCACGGTAGTAGCCATATGTGGAGCTAAATATATCATTCTTCCTATTTTGAAATCTTGAATTCATTATCCTAGTCAAAATTAACCCATATGTTACACGCACGAATTTTAATGCTGATTTTTCCGTGGAGGGAACCATATGAAGCTAACGGTAGCCCCTTTGCATTTTAAATCCTCAAATTCGTTACCATTGGACAAAGATAACCATTTTCTTACACTCTCGAGGCTCTCGAGAGAGAACTACCAGGCCGGAGAGATACTGGCAGTAGTTTCAGCTAGCAACGTTCTCTGCGCGGGTCTCGAGATAAGTAACGCCTTGGGGCGAAATTAACAGTGGCCACTGCAAAAGATCTGGTGAACTGGGCACCACATACATTTCACCACTGAAACCACGATCCCGTGCCTTTTTATCCCAGGGTTGTTGGTCGGAACGGATTCATGGACGTGGTAGACACATGCGGAAGGCCAAACTTGAACCAGGCCAGCGATGGCTCGTAAACGTAGATTAGGGTAACACGAGTAGGCGTGTGAAACTATTCCTCAGTAGTTATGGGGAATTGTCAGCAAGTACGGTGCCTACTGCGCCATATATATGGAGGTTATCGCTTAGAGTAGCCTCTGCCAGCTAGAGCGGGATGAAAAAATGTGCCTCTGCGAGACGTCAGGTAAACGGTGCACCACATAACGTTTACCCATAAAAGTCACGGCGCAGTGCCACCACATAACGTTTACCCATAAAAACCACGGTGCAGTGTTTTCCCTTGCCAGACTACTGTTCGAAATGGATTCACTGCCGTGGTAGACATATGCGGTAGGCTACTTGAACAAAGCCAAACGATTACTCGTCACACTTCTGGTAAAACAGGTAAATACGAGGAGGTGGAGTTGGCTATAGCCCAGAAGGGGCAATATATAGTGTAGCAAGCAGAGCCCGTAGGGGGTCCACCTAAAGTAGTCCCGCCGGGGGTGAAAAAACAGCTGTCCCTGCGTGGATAAATGCTGCACTCCAAAGTTCGGTGTCTGTCCTTCTTATCCCAGGTCTCTGGGCAATTGATTCGCCGCCGGGGCAATGGTAGCCGACGGCTACTCGTCAAACGGAAGCTGTATTAACACTGCACGAGTAGGTAGGGGGAGAGGGGCCCAGATGGTTTAAAAAACCTTCTCCTCTTCAATTGAGGCATTGGTATCTGCTTGGCAGAGGAGTGCTGTCGATAGAGAGGGTAAGTACGACGTATCTAGAGTCCATTGGAAGAGCAGGCACGGGGATTTAAATCCACCCGAAGTTATCAACTCTCGAGGCTGAAAATTTGTTTTGTACAAGCATAATCTACTGTATTGTAGGAAAAACAAATTTTTCGGTGGAAAAAGTCATGTAATGAAGGTAACGATAGTCTTTTTCCATTCCAAAAACCTCAAATTCATTATTCTTGCAAAATATCATTAACGTTACATACTCGAGGCTTGAAAAATGGTTTGTCCAAGCATGATAAATGTAATTGTCGAAAAAGCGATTATTGGTTCAGAATCTCTTCTATAACATATCGTTATACAGGATCGTTATGTTGAAGTAATAAGCAGATAGTCAGTATCTAAATCAGATAGTAAAATTTTAATTGAACAATTTAAGTAGTTTTGAAGTTATTGAAGCTTCAGCAATGCAATGATTTCGCTTATTATGAATTGCTGAATTCCTTATGTTTGTATGTACAATGTACAAGTAGAAATAATGCATATAGGAGAAACAATCAAGAAACTTACACACTATTCAAGCTAGTGGTACGACTAGTTGAATTGATGTTTGGGTTTTGTTCTATCCGTATCGAGTCATCCCGGGATGATTGACTGCTGCTTTTCCTCATATTCGCATTATCATCTAAAACAACGCCCAAATATTTCGAAGAAATTTTTCGCGTTTTGTTTGGCTTGTTTTGCTCCCTCATCTCGTATTCGCCCCGATCATTTTCTGTGATCTTTGATTTCCTTTGTTTGTAAGGGGACTTAGAATTCGCCTCATAGTTCATTTTCAATCAGTGACTAGGTTTAGATGCTTTTGTTGAACGTTGGTTCCAGGTTCCACTTCAGAATTCCCATATTTTGAATCGTTATTTCATATCACACTTTGATTAATATCTGCGAGAGTAAGAAAAAATTTCATAAATTACTATACATCCCTACGGATTTGGTGTTTACTTGATGTAAATCAATTTTGAGAAGATGTAGACTAATGAAATAAAACACAAACTTCAATTTACATCAACTGCAAAGTTTAATTGCTTAATTGTTGATTACTATTCTGTCTCACACAACTTCAGCAGATTTTCTTCTCATTCGAAAAGTTAATAATGATTTTTATTAAAAAGTTTACGAAGTGTAGATACTGAGGAAAAAGTTATGGTTATTCATATCTATGAAGAGAACGATACCCTATAGCGGATACTCTAAAATCACAGACCATGTCTGTGAGCAAAATGATTTCTATAAAAGGCTTTCTGATGCCAAAAATATGTATAATTTGAAGCTCTTGTATCTCGAAAACCAAGCTTTTGCCGACCTATGTTTATACACACTTTTCGTGTTAATTTCAAAAGTTCTATACCACAGAAAATTGAATCGAAACGTTATCACTTCACGATTCCGAATTGACAACGGTGTATACAGGGTGAGTCAGTTTCTTGTAGACAAACTTCAACAGAGGATAGAACAGATGTTTTAGAGGAGAAAAGTACCGTGCATAGTGTCAGGCAATAGATGACACTAAAATAAGAAAAAAAGTTCCTATGAACGTAGGTCCTCAACGCCTTCGTTCAAAAGATACAGGGTGTTGAATTTTAATATTTTGTTTGGTTTTTGTTTAATATTTTTGGATAAACATGTGATAATCGGACGAAATTTGGTATACAGGGGTTTTTTATCAATCTGAATTCAAATATGATCTTAGTTTTTTGATTACTGATAAGAGGCGCCACATACAGGGTTCCATCTCCTTTGAATCGGTCCTAACTTTTTTGCCTCACACTGTGTGTCAATATCAACTAGAAAAATTTGTTTTTCCATCTTTTATGCTTAAGAAGAGTATGCCTTGTCTAAGTCGGTAAAAGCAATGGTTTCCGGTAAAAATGCATCTAAAGCCGATAATGCACAAAAATTATTCAAAAGCGCTAAAGTAACTTATTTGCAAATACAATGTTATAATCAATCAAAACAAAATATTAAGTTCTTAAGAGATGTTCAAATTGTTACCCTTGTACTTCAATACATTTTACCATTCGTAAAACAGATTCTCCGTTTCGCAGAGTGCGACGAAAAAACAAATGAAATCTATGACACTTGCCAAACTAATGTAATAATTGTTAGAGGTATTTTGTGTTGTTGCTCAAGTTTTTCATTGATTTTCTTACTTAGGAAAGATATCCATTACGGCAGATTCCTAATGCTAAAACATTTATTGGCGTGCATAGGCGTTTGGGAGAAGATGGCTCTTTTAAAAAACCAAAAATTAATAGTGGGGTTTCCAGAAGTCGTCGCACTCTGCGAAACGAAGAAACTGTTTTACGAATGGTGGAAAATAATCCGAGAACAAGCACCAGGAAAACAAGTTCAGCGGTACGAAACGTTAACCGTGAATCAGTAAGACAAATTTTCAATGAACAACTTCTCCGCCCATATCATTTCCAAAAAATTCATTCACTATTGGAACATGACTTTTTTCCTCGTGTACAATTTTGCGAATGGTTGCAAAATCAAAGACAAAATAGCGTTTCATCAATATTGTTTACTGACGAAGCTTGTTTTAGCCGTGATGTATTCTGAACCTACATAACATGCACCATTGGAGTGATGAAAATCCTCATCATACCGTAATTCGAAGTCACCAATATGGGTTTTCTATTAATGTGTGGGCAGGTATAGTGAACAATTACTTAATTGGCCCATTTCGATTGCCCAATCGATTGACAGGTGCACTGTATCGAAATTTCTTGTAGAACGATTTAAACACATTATTAGAGGATGTCCCATTGGCCATTATTGGAAGAATGTAGTACATGCATGATGGGGCGCCAGCTCAGTTTTCTCAAGTGGCAAGGGAATATTTGGACAGGAGATTTGGAAATAGATGGATTGGTCGAGGGGGGCCTGTACCCTGGTCAGCTCGTAGTCCCGACCTAAATCCCCTAGATTTTTCATTTTGGGGATTTATGAAAAATTATGTTTATGCTGTGGAAATACATAATGAAGAACAATTATGGCTAAAAATTATGGAATCGGCAGATAGATTCCGAAATAACCGAGGAATATTTCAAAGATGCCGTCAATCATTAACAAGAAGAATGATAAAATGTATTGAAGTACAAGGGCAACAATTTGAACATCTTTTAAAAACTTAATGTTGTGTTTTGATTGATCATTATTTTTCATATTAAAATTTAATTATTGAAATAATATAACATTGTATTTGCAAATAAGTTACTTTTGCGCTTTTGAATAATTTTCGTGCATTGTCGGCTTTAGATGCATTTTTACCAGTGGCGGCTCCTCGAAGGAGGCTAAGGAGGCTCAGCCTCCTCACAAATTTATCTTGTTGATCATTCTTCATTTTATTTCCTGTTTCTCTAATAGTTTTTTTAATTTTACAATTAATTCCCCGTTCTCAGTAGTTATTTTTAATCTGGCAACAGTGCCCTGAGGCTAGACTCTCTATATATCTCAAACGCTGAGCATGTGTTGTTCAACACAGTTGCCGTTTTTCCGACCAGTCAATCGCCCGCCTTTAAGTTCAGTACGAGTACAGTCGGTGTGGTACGGAATACGACACATGCGTGTTGCGTCAGTGCTTGTTTTGTTTTATGCGGGTATAATGGTTGAGTGACACCACGCGAAATAAGGTTAGATTAGAATTCGTCTGTTCGGTAAATTATTAATTGTAAAAATGGACAACTAGTGGAAAGATTTTTAGGGTTCTACGATGTTAGTTCGGGAAGAACAGCGGTCAATTTATTCAATTTTTTAATGGAAACATTTCAACGATTCGACTTTGCGAATAAATCATACTTACGTCGGCATCTGTAATGGCGGGACATTTAAACGGTCTTCAAACAAACGAACGTAAGTTTTAAATAACATAGTAGGAAACAGAATTCCCTGTAATGCTCGAAATCGATGGAATTTTACATCACGTGCAATGTTTAGTTTACCATCCATAAAAATAAAGACAAATTAATTGAAACATTTGATTTTATATCAAACAGTGATGACTTTTCAACAGATCAGGTTTCATTAAATGCTGCTGTTGGTTTAAAATCTTATTTAGAAAATGAAGAATTTTTGTTTTTTCTTGATACTTTTAAATTAATATTTGAACAAACTGATCTTATTTTTCAAATCTTACAACATAAATTCACTAATATAATTTATTCAAGAGATCGTTTAAAACATCTCATGGATAAAATTTCAAGTTTCCGTTATACAGAATTTAATTGTAATATTTTATCTGGAAATTATTCAACTGATGAGGCTTCTCCCGTGAAAAGGAGGAAAACATATAATTTGGTAGACAAGAAACTACATTATAAACAACTTTTTTATGAAATTGTAGATACTATTAAAGGTCAAATTTTGAGATTCGATTTTCCGATTTACATGAATTGAAGTTTTTCGATTTGACGAATAGAAGATTTTTCGAATCTTTTTCAAAAGAGTTTCTCAATACACTTTCAGATAACTTAGTTCTAAAATATAATTTTTTTGATGAAATAGCGCTGCACAATGAATTATGCGTTGTATACTGGGATAAAGATATTTTAGGCCAGTACGACAGTCACGCCGATATGATAAAATATATGATAGATAATGATTTGCAACAAGTCTTACCTCAGTTTTATAAACTACTTTGTTTGACAGTCACCATTCCTGTCACGTCGGCATCGGTGGAGAGATCATTTTCTACTCTCAAACGAATTAAAACATACATGCGAAATATAATGGGCCAAAATCGTTTACACAATGTTAGTTCAATATCTATTGAAAAAGATTTAGTAAAACACTTAAAACATAATGATACATTTTATGATAATATTATTGATCATTTTTCGCAAATTAAAGACCGTAGAATTTCGTTGATATATAAAAAAAGTTGATAAAATTAATAAAAAAAAACAAAATACGAAAAATGCCAAAAAAAAAGAAAGAAAATTGAAAGTCCAAAAAAAATAAAAAACAAAAAACGAACGAAAAAAAATGTATGGGCAAGAGAAACTCTATACCTCCACGTTGGTTCTTGCTGGGTAACAATTAATTTTGTAACTGAAGTAGCTGGTACGGTCGCTGCGCGAAGGTTAAATTAATTGACTGAATATAGTATATTTTTACAAAAACGTTTTATGTCCAGCCTCCTCTCTCAAAAAGTTCACGAGCCGCCACTGATTTTTACCGGAAACCATTGCTTCTAGCGACTTGGACATGGTATACCTTTCTTAAGCATAAAAGATGGAAAAACAAATTTTTCTAGTTGATATTGACATACAGTGTGAGCCAAAAAAAGGAGATGGAACCCTGTATGTGGCGCCTCCTATCAGTAATCAAAAAACTAAGATCATATTTGAATTCAGCGTGATAAAAAACCCTTGTATACAGAATTTCGTCCGATTATCACAAGTTTATCCAAAAATATTAAAAAAAACCAAACAAAAAATTAAAATTCAACACCCTGTATCTTTTGAACGAAGGCGTTGAGGACCTACGTTCATGGGAACTTTTTTTCTTATTTTAGTGTCATCTATCGCCTGACACTATGCTCGGTACTTTTTTCTATGTCACCCTGTAGATTAACAACGGATAGTAATATACCTATTTGATTATGTCCGGTTTGTTATGTTTGAGATATAAATGAACAACATAATGTATATTGAAGAATAATATGCTTTATTTTCTTATGTTAATGGTTATATACTTTCAAAACTTTCAGAGGTTATCAAACATCGTCAATTAATAATAAATTATGTAGTCACGTGTAAGGATGTTATAGATAGCCATTGTGAGTCTGAATTTGCTAAGGTTGCATTGTTGACCATTCGTTTTGCAATTAATGTTGGTTACCAAGCTGTCGTAACGTGTTTCGACAACACATAATTTGACCTTATTAGCCATCTACCTACACCTCGAGCGTACAAAATAGAACAGGGAGATTTACCTAACGAGAAACAATTCGACATCCTGAACATCCTTAAAGCTACAGGGTTGAAGAAATTGCTACAGCTGCTGAGGTATGAGATATCCTGAACGGCGCAACAGCAGAAGGGGACACAAAACATCCTCAAGGTCGCAGTGGACAAATATCCCCAATGCAATACAATACAACACCTATAACTTATCGAGCCTAACAGTCAATTCAATCGTGATGTTCATGCTGAGAAGTAAATATTTGGTATGAAATATGAATGTAATGTCATAAGTTTTCCAATTTTCAAAGTGTCACAAGCTTGTGGTGTGCTATTCCGCAGGTTTACGCTTATCATTATCAAAAGCTTGCATCTCCGTATCGTAGTCGACAGACATTATGTCATACGAATAGTTTGTAATTGACATTCAGTGGCCAGTGCACAATTGTATGAGTTCTCGCTATGCCTGTTGACTCTAACATTGAATTAGCCAGCATGCATTTCATGTATGGTTATGTTAGTTAGCTAGAGGGATCGCACAAGAGGGCCGAGCGCTATGTCTGTATATTGGCGCTCATTTCGATCGCCAGATCTCTTCAGTTCGTATTTATCTAACACTATACTAAACATTGCGTGATACCGGTTAGTTTGAGAAATAGTAATTGTGGTATCGCAATAACCGTCACCGCTGGACTACGTTTATGGATTTCCAGAGACTTCACATTATTTTTCATGAATGCGAATTGACGTATTGATTTTGAATTGCAAAAGAGCCGCAGGCATTAGAAGATAAATGAACCCGCCGCTGCATTTGTAGTTGATATGTAAAAAACACTGATGAGAAGACATGGTGCAATGACTGCAGAACGTGAGCTGTTTTGGTTGCACAGAAATTTATTGCAGGCCAAAGAATTTGAAAGTTTACAGCCTGAGTAGATGCTCGTGCAAAAGAGGACATTGTAGGTGCCAGTGAGGGCACAAATGCCAAATTCACCGATGAGGAATGTAGAGCCACAGGGTAGGCAACCTGTGTCTGATAAGAAATCGCCAAGCAAGTCCGGGATGTCGAATGTCCCCGAGCCGACTTGCTGGGATTGTGGTCTTCGAGGCCATTATAAGACACAGTGCAGAATAAGCAATTTTACCACTAGTTGACCCAAGGCCGGATTAACAACACCAATCAATTGATATTTCTGGGATCATCTTCCTATACAGAATACTCCATCAATAAGTGTATGATGCTGTACGTTTTTCTACTTCTGATTGAACCTCTTTTTCCAGTGGATCTTATTCCAACAAGTGAGAATATATCAGATAGATCTTCACAAACTTTCATCTCCTTTGCGTTTGGTTTTCAAAAATATCGATGATGATAGTATATAATGTTGGAATTGTGGGATCTGCCTTCCTGGAGAAGATAGAAGGTTGAGTTCTGACTGCATTAAACTCTACTTGAATAATACAGAGGCTCTAAATGAGAAAGCGGTATGGTGTATCATTATCTGCAAAGGTGAAGACGAGAAAGGTGGTCATTTTCAATAGATCGTTGATATGGAGCTAAAACAAAGATGAAGCCAAGACATATCCCTGTGGAACACCAGCGTTAAAAGTCATTGTATCGAAGGTTGCTCCATCAACCACCACATGGGTCGATCTATCTTAGAGAAAACTCGATAGTAAGCGACAAAGTTGAGGCGGCAAACCATATGACGGAAGTTTCCCATGAAGGCCTTGGTGCCAGACGCTGGACACGTTGGAGATATCCAACGCTACAGCTGGAGATTTCCCAAACTTTTCAATAGATTTCTGCCAGAGATGTTTTACTAGGCAAGCGGATCTCCTATCGATCTCTACTGACGAACGCCATATTGCCGATCTCTCATTTTGGAGCTCTCTAGGTATTGGTTGAGTTCGATGTTGATTGCTTCTTCATCACTTTATAAATCACAAATAATAGTGTAATTTGTCTATAACTATTAGGAAGGGTCTTTTTTGAACTATAACTGTCTTCCAGTTGGAAGGAAACACATCAAGTGTGTACGAAGTGGTGAACAACCTGTCGGAAACTGATTCAATTCTGGCGCACGTTCCTTGAGAACGACAGGTGAAATTCCGTTTGGATTTTTTGGTATTGAGATCAATCAGAATGCGTAGCAGGAGGGCGAATCATGAGTGAAGAGGAATATTTGAAAAACATGTATTGTTAAGATTAATTATACTAACGTCTTTTGTATTGAGACAATTTTTAAAGTGATAAAAATAATATTTCTATCACTTTCCTTACCTCCATCTTTGAATGAAGGTGCAATTTTGAATTCTCTTCAATCTGTATGGAAGCATATGTAGGAGAAGGTGTTGTCAATACCCTTATAAAAAAGTTCCCGCTTGGACTTCGTATTCCCGGTTATCAATACTGTGGTCTCGGTACGATGTTAACAGAACGGTTGGAAAGAGGAGATTCTGGTATCAATCCACTCGATAAAGCTTGTCGCCAACACGATATTTCATATTTGCGAAACGCTAGTTTGAAATGAATGCTGTTAGGAAGAACAATCTCAACATTTGTCTCTACAAATTACGGTATTTGGTGAATACATTTTTCGATGTTCTCAAATTGTCCAAAATCTTCCCATAAATTATACTATATAGACACATTTAAAGTTTATGATATAAAATGAGATAATTTGCAAATAAGAACAATACTGACCAACGTATGAGAGATCATACTTGTATGTGAGATAAAACATAATTTGGATGTAAATTAGAAGTTATGGAACAATAATAATAACAGATACTTGTTATAGATCTCTAAACGACATGTGGCTCCAGCAAGATAGTCGCCCGCTTATTTTCCGATTGCCTTTAGAGCGAATTTACACGAAACTTTTGCAAGAAGCTGGATAGTGAGGAGTGGACATATATCATGGCCTACAAAGCTTTTGATTACTTTCTTCGAAGATATTTGGAAACTTCAGTAAGCTATTTCTGTAAACTACCTCCAGCAGCTGCAGTAACGAATAGATCAAGAATGCCACATAACCGAGTGAATATGAGGGTTTTCGATATAGTTCGTAGTTCCTTACGGTGGAAAGGTGCTGCTGCCGTGAAATTGAGGTGGGGCATCTTAAAATGCCCATTTGATTCTTTGCCTTTGTTGTTTGTTCATATATTACAGTGTTTGTTTATTTGTTTGTGCATAATAAGAATGTTTTGTATCTCGGAAACCGTCTATTTGCGGACACATGCACATTGAGACTTTTATGCATATTATGACTCATACTATAATTTGTCAGTATACTTTTTCAACCGTGAGAAATGCAGAAAATAAAATACCAATATGAAAAAATGTACGCGGTGAATGCATTATGAGAATTGATTCTAATCCCTGTAATATTAAGCTCTTTCAGGGATGGGAAACTATTGTTTCATAGAGAAATTATTATTTCGAAATACCTTGGTTTGACATTTGATAACTTCACTAAACATTGAATACACCTGCTTCGCACAATCAATCAAACTGAATAGGGAACAGTTTTCATTGCCCGATTCAATGAATTATTGAATCGCTTACACGTGTGATAGCGATTGAATTAGATGAGCTGCGTGATTATATTATATTATATTTTATTGATAAGATATTTCGCTTTAGCTTTTCTCTTATCTTTATAATCGATTAATTCATATGAACAAGTTTGAAGTTCCTTTGCTTATGTGCCAAAATTCCTTGTTATTATATCAGGAGATATAGATTGAATTGTCTACATTATGAAGACAACTAATGAGATATCTAATAATAATAGACATACTCAAGGTTTCCCTAGGTCGAACAGTGACAACACGTCTACCAGTCCCAGACGAGTCGGACAATGGTGTCAGAATTTTTTTGTTCGGGAAACCGGTTTACATTGAAAGTACTTGAGAGTTACGTGAGCGAAATGTCTACTTTGGTGCGCCAGAATTTACATTTGCTACGCGCTTTTGAAGGGCTGTATTTCGGTAACTATCTACAACAATTATATCATTGGAACAGATTCTGGCGCATTTTTAAAGCGCTACAGTTTCCCTATGAGCAATTATTCCGAAAAAAACTCCGACCATGCTAGAATGGCGGAAAACTGACTTTCGGTACTTTTGGAGCCCTCTATCGCCCAGCATACCAAATACACGGTATCGCGCCAGGTACCAGAATGTGTAGAATTTTATTACGATCAATTTAGTTCAAAATTTTTCAAAATGGCGGCTAAACGCCGTGGTGGTTTTGTAGTTACCTATATCTAATGACCCTCAACCACTGTTTAAGACGAATCGCCGAGGATACTTTTTTTTTAGGTGACGGAGTTTGGTGATAATTATTCCATCTTTTCCCAAATGTTTATCATAATAAACGTAAAACTTTATCTAGTTCCCACTAGAGATAATTGATCAATGTCGCCATATCAAATCAATCAAATTCAACCAACTTCATCATATTTGTAACATCCTTCAAACTCAATTCATTGTTTGTTCATTCAATACTCATAATTTCATAAATATTGATCAGTTGTAGCGCGCTTGACAACGAAACATCTGACCCTGGAATCTGATTCAATAAATCAGTATTTATATATTGTCACGAATTCGTTTTTCATCAAATTTAATCATTAACAATCTATATTTTTCTTCGTTCCATGAAAAAGGACATGTGTTTTTTTATTTATTGTCGTTTTTAGGTTTTGGCATTAATCGGAAATTTTCATTGGTTCGTTTTCGATAGATTCTGACTCAAAATAATGGATGACTCTGTGGTAGGTAGCTGCTAATTTCGCGTTCCTTAATTTGAGAGGTAGGGTACCAGGATTGTAATCCAACGTGGTCATTTCAATTTCTTGAGCAACCTGGGTCGTTGCCATGGTGACTAGTACCCTGCAACGTTATATTATGATCTTGGTTAGATAAGGGTCTCTTTAAATAATTTTTATTATAAAGGTTACCGATGGTGCCGATGTTTATTTGTTACTTGTGATAAATTTCATTATCTTTTAATTTTACCAATGCTGTGTCTCTCTACTCAGATTTAAGTTAATTCTATCAATGATCCTCAGGTATCCCTGAGGAGCTGAATAAAGAACAGTTTGGGGGCGAGAGCCGTGCCGTATACCTGAGAATCCTTATTACAGATAAGTCAATTGTCAATAGAGTGGAACACCATTGGTAAAATCAAAACTTGATGAGAATTTTAGAAATTACAAATAAAATATAATATAAAACATAAAAACATAATTTGATATAGATGTTAATTCTTAATAAAAGTAAGTTCAGAAAATATTAATCAATATATGAGTAGACATGAGAAAAAATCCATTGGATGTAGAAAAGAATATATTACTTTCATCATTAAGAACGATCTGTTCACACACCAAATTCGAATCCCTATTTTTTCTCAGTCGGCTATATAAACTATATTGCTGAATGACAGATTCCTGATCCTATGAAACAACTTGATATTGAACCTGTGATCCAATAGAATTATGCTGACTTTAGGTACAATACGGTTATGAGAACTATGTGCTTACTTAACTTTGTTGTATAAATATGTGAGAATATAATGAAATATATCAAATAATGATAAAAATAGAATATTTGAACTAAATAATCCAGTTAAATGAGAGGAAGAAGGACTTACAATGATAAAGAAAAATATAATATATTATAACGAACAAACTGTTATTTTCTGATAATTCTAAAATGGATTCTGTTGATTTCATTCCTATAATCTGTCGATTGTACTAATATTGTTATTTCAATCAATCTTATAAATGTTCATGAGTCTACAAAACATGTTTTCTACAATACAAGTTATTGAAGAGCAGAGGGCGAAGCAGTTTTGCACCCACTCAAATTGGACAATGTTACATCCGACTTTTCTCGATGGTGTTAATCGATCCACATGAAATTTTGGTGAATAATTAGAACTAGGCGTGACAATGCTCCAATTTTGAAATTCAATCTGTGGTCTGAACCAACTTTTACGGTACTAACTCGCAAATATTTTTATGTTAGTAAAATTGTCAATAGTACAGCACTTGATGGCAGGTTGTCAAATTTATCTAGCATTATACGCTATAAACCAATGAATGTAAAATAAAGTCATAGCTATAAATACACATGCATGCATCCTTGTCAGGGATTTCTTTCTCGGTAAAGCGCTCCACAAGCATGTTATGAACCCACATAATTGCCGAAATTTTCACTCAACTGAACCACGGAGTGAATCGTTCACATCAAATTAGAAATTATTCGCAAACTATAAGTTCATCCGTTGAATTCCGGCAGCTCAATAAATTTCATTGATGATGATAATATCGTGCTGCTTTTCTGTTTAGGAAATTACTTTCAGGCTAGTATTAAATGGAAATATAAACAAAATTCAATGGTTGAATTATTTCAAGGGTGAAACAAATGTATTGATATGGTTGAAACAAATTTTTGATGTGATTCTCTAGAGTTGAGACATTTAACCTTAATCTTCCATAAGTTAGGAAGGCGCTCAGGGCGAAGTTATGGAAAAGAAGCGTCTTATACTATATGAAAATTGTAGTCTCTTTAAGATATTGCGGCCAAGTAAAAGTTGCTAGGATGAACCTGACAGACTCTAGAACATCTTAAAAACGTAAAAAATCGATACCTACTGAAGGTATATGATCAAAATATACTATTTCACCTTAATGGAGAGTTCAATTCCATGTATGACTTTCTCAAAAAATCCCTCCTAACATTCCACCACTAAGTCCATGATGTTTCATCATAGGTTTTCTCTCATGTAAAAAAAAATCTGTCTCGTTGATGATTAGAGTGCGGATTGAAATTGTTAAGAAAGCCTAAATCATCCTTTCAAAGCAAGTACATGGAATGGCATGGTTATTAGAATATTTATTATTAACCTAAAGCATATTTAGAAACCAGGAATAAACACATAATATTTATTTTTGAATGATCCAATATCTAATTTTTTGACTAAATTTTCAACAGAAAATTCCATCACTAAGATTATTTTACAAGTAAGAAAAACTTCGTTGGACATCTACACTCCATTAATAACATTTTATAATGATTCAAAAGTCTATAGGGGAGGGGCCCTTGAGACGGCTTGTACCTCGAGCCACCTCCATGAAGTGCTGCTATTCCTCACCAGAAAAGGTGGCATCACTGTTAACTGTCGCCCGTATATTTTCGTTTCATCTAATTGGTTGTGAATAAATTAGCGCCATAAATGTTTTAGATGAAAATTTCGATTTTGCGACTTTAAAAAGTAAGTAATTTATTTCTTCATAATTGGCTTTTTCATAGTGTAGTTGCTTTTTGAAATTCATGAATAAGCTACTAGTCTGTCACGGCCCACCAGCTTCAATAGAGATAAAATGTCGGCATGACTTTCACCAATCTAAAGGAAGTTATTCCCATATTATATAAGTTTACTGGCGCGGATCCATCATAACCATGAAAGCTTGCCTCAAGCCTTTGGGAACAGCTTACCGCCCATGTTCATATTCCCTAGAATTAATTTCAAGAAATTTATGCTCAATGGTGCTCACGCATCAGATTCAATTGTATCTGTAAATATATCTCGGTGATTAAATACTGAAAATTCTCATTGTTGCAACATTTCATTAATGAGGAAGGGCCAAGCCTCGAGCATGAACAATTGGTAATATTGCACATCATGAAAGTTATTGCTCGCTTTAAGCTGTGACATTTGCGACATTAATGTGATCATTTTACTGATGTTGCCACCCCATACTGAACACAAACTTTACCCCTGGATTTTGTAATATTTTGTCCGTACAAATAATAATAATGATATTACAATAATGCTTGTGATCACTGGGTCTTAAACCATCCAGGAAAACCTCTAACAATATACATCGTAGAGTAATAAAATATATCCACTAGCCTTCACTCGAAAAAATACTCTACCTGGGTTCACAGTATCAGGAATTTGTCCACAGAATGAAAATATTTTTGGTATGTATATTGGAATCAAATTCCAATCAATCAGGCTTCATAACTCCTGAACAAATAAGGCCCTATTCAGAAGCAAATAATTGTACTACGAAGGTCACAAATCGTAAAAATCCAAAAAAATAGAATTCTGACTGATACACTTTACAATGAAAAGTTGAACGACTTTAACGAATGGAAATGGAAGAAGAGCAGGGAAAACAAAGAAGTTATCCGGAATATTACTTCCATGAAAAAGAAAGGTAAAGAGGGAATGATCTGAAGTAGAGAATACTTATTCAACCGAATCAAACATTTCAGAAATATCATGAGTTTTTGGAGTTTGAGGAAGAAGCTGTGGTCAGCAGTTCTTTAAAAACGAGAGATTATGTGCTAAGAAAAATTGATGAAAAAATAATCAGTGTATTTTCATGTATCCGAGAAAATAATTAATAGTGTTGACAAATATCAAGTAAAATACTTGGAAAGATTCGGTTCTACAAACAAGTTTGTGAAAGAAAGAACAAATATTTGCTTATGACGAAGAAATATCGTTTATTTCTGCACATCCTATAGCCGAAGGCTTATCAGGTAGTCAAAGAGATATGTGGTTTTTCTGTATTGATTTGTCATCATACAAAAAAGAATAGATTTGATAGATACATACCCATGCTTTTCAAGATATTTTGTTGAATGAATGTTTGAATCTATTTCATTATCTTCCTTTTTTCTCAATGACTCAAGGTACAATACCATGTCTTACCTTGGGTCATTTTGTAATTAGGAAAAAAAGAAAAAAAGCGAGTTCATCAGAAAGTATTAACGACAAATAAGGTTACCACATAATAGAACAGGTCTAAAGGGCGATATGGCGATATGGAGAGATCGACTTCCGTTCTTTTACTGGATTTTAGGGAAGTTACGTGATCAATTGATCACAGTTTTTTTATTCTGAGCTCCCGTCAATCTGAGATTCGGGTACAAAAAAAACACTGTTGCCTCTTAATTTTTGATTAGTTTCGTTCCGTTAGTTTCATTTCGTTAGTTTCTAATATTGAAAATGAATTACTATAAAGGTAAAATTGAATTAAGTAGCACGTAATAATATAAACTGACTATAGTTAGGTACTTTCTCCTCAAGCAATCAAAAGGAATTATCAAAGTAATCTGAGTCGCATTGATAAATTGATTTTTCGTTTATACATTTCCACCCCTTCTAAATTACCTAGATATTTGTCCGTACTGTGTTTCTCTTGAGAAATGGTGTGACCTGCATTTGAAATATTTAATGCTCCTAAATTTACGTGAATTGAATTGAATGACTTAATGCATGTTCAAAAACCATGCGAATCAAAATCTTTATTTATAATTGCGGAAATATCATCGACATATCTGTGACAAACTTTTGGAAATTGATTTAATATGTTAAGAATGTTTCAAATTCGCTTAGAAAAATATTGGCCTGGAAAGGGGAGAATGGATTGCCCATTGCAGATAATTATAATAAATCAAATAATTCAGCTCCGTACATAAAAATATAAGAATCAAATATTCTGAACAGTTTGGATCGGGAATTCTGACTGATACACTTCACAATGAAAAGTTGAACGACTTTAGCGAATGGAAATGGAAGAAGAGCAGGAAAAACAAAGAAGTTCTCCGGAATATCACTTCCATGAAAAAGAAAGGTAAAAAGGGAATGATCTGAATTAGAGAATACTTATTCAACCGAATCAAACATTTCAGAAATATCATGAGTTTTTGAAGTTTGAGGAAGAAGCTGTGGTCAGCAGTTCTTTGAAAACGAGAGATTATGTGCTAAGAAAAATTGATGAAAAAATAATCAGTGTATTTTCATGTATGCGAGAAAATAATTAATAGTGTTGACAAATATCAAGTAAAATACTTGGAAAGATTCGGTTCTACAAACAAGTTTGTGAAAGAAAGAACAAATATTTGCTTATAACGAAGAAATATCGTTTATTTCTGCACATCCTATAGCCGAAGGCTTATCAGGTAGGCAAAGAAATATGTGGTTTTTCTGTATTGATTTGTCATCATACAAAAAAGAATAGATTTGATAGATACATACCCATGCTTTTCATGATATTTTGTTGAATAAATGTCTGAATCTATTTCATTATCTTCCTTTTTTCTCAATGACTCAAGGTACAATACCATGTCTCACCTTGGGTCATTTTGTAATTAGAAAAAAAAGAAAAAATGCGAGTTCATCAGAAAGTATTAACGACAAATAAGGTTACCACATAATAGAACAGGTCTAAAGGGCGATATGGCGATATGGAGAGATCGACTTCCGTTCTTTTACTGGATTTTGCAAGCATTTGAGAAACTTGGCATGAAGGTACAGAAGCCTCCCTGCCCTGTATTTTTATTCGTAAGTTCAGTCAATTCATTAACAATTATTCCTCCTGAAGTGCCACATCTTTTGAAGTGATATTCTTCTGCTTATCCCACTAGGGCAAATCCGTTCCAAGTAACTTATCTTATAATGTATAAGTTAACATATTATTTCTGAGTTTTATATATTCTCCCAGGATATGAACAACTAACACTAATATTTACGTATTATTTCTGCGCTCTTTAAGATACATCTATTCTCTCGATACATAACAACCAAAACTACTATACCTATAATTTAATAGAATAATGTATATCAAGTTCTCAAACAACTCAATATCATAGAAAGCATAGCAGCTGCAAATCCGATAAAATATTTCATGTAAAACAAGAAAATAAAACTTAATAAAATTCTCACACATGCAACAAGTTAACATATAATTACTGCGTTCTATACGATACTTCTATTAATTCTCTCAATATATGAACAACAAAAACAACTATATTATGAAATGTTATAGAATAACGTATAACAAGTTCGCTGACAGCTCAAGATCATAGAAAGCATTGCAGCTGCAAATCCTAAAAAATAATTTTTCAAACAAAAGAGTAGTAGTAATCTTCTCAAACATTCAATAAGTTATGACAGTCATCCCATGTTACTATTCTTATAATACATAAGTTGATATATAAAAAACTCCATATCATAGAAAGCATAGCAACTGCAGGTCCTGAAAAATATTTTTTGGAAAAAGTGAAAAAATAAGGAATAATTATTCTGTCAACACATAAAAGGCATAATACAAGCATTATTTATGAAAAAAAAAACCACTAGAAGACATATTTTGAATCTTAACTCTAATACTAACAGTAAATTAGCCGCTGTATGAAATAGACAGACTCCAGCAGCTTCATACAGCCACACGTTTATCTCTAGTGAATGTTTACATAACAGACACAAATGTCCAAAGGTTTACGTCATCTATGAAGTTTTTGTTCTTAGATAAATTTCGCGTAATAAATCACTCGCACTTTATTGATCCATGTGCATAGGTATAGTGTTTGTACTTGAACTTTATATTTCTGATACTTGATTATCATGAATTTCACTCGTTTTAAAATGTAAACAATTACATACCAGAAACAACTTGTATTTACGCGAAAACACCGGTTAACTTTTAATCCTGATTGGAACGTTAACTTCGGTTTATTCAATGATGTACCCATAGTAACCACTAAAATGAATACAAACTTGAAGTTGTCGTATTTTATATATTTATACTTAAGTAATTAGATTTCTTCTATAGTTTCTGTATAGATAGTACTTTCAGGAGTTTTTAAGTACTGAAATCAGAAGTGGTTTTCGTTTTTCGTCATGCGCACGATGATTCGACATTCCACTGTATTATTTACTACTATTAGCCACAACATAAATATTATTCCAAGCTATTACTACTTCCATTTAGATTATTCACTCGGATGCACAAATACAACATTAAACATTCAAAATACGATCATAAATCATAAAATATGTCCAAATCTAAATAATAAACTTAAAGCTTAGACCATACGTGAAAGTCGCCAATATCAAGATAACTAGCCATAAATCAAGATGCTGCAAAAGACAAATTGTAGGCCACCATTAAAAATTGAATTCTTTTTCCTTGCTTTGTGCATGCCACATGTGAAGCCGATGGATCACGAGTATTGGAGAAATAGTTAAAGTGGTAAAAAATTAGTAGGAAGCAGTGAATACGGAAAGTAGTTATACAAAGTCTAAAGTTAGGTAAAGAATGCAAGGATTACTACTACTGTTTTATAATTACTAAATTAGTAGATTAATGAAATATCACTATTACTAATAATCGATTGCTGAAATGTCAGGATTGTTCAAGAATGTTTCTGTCAAAGAATATGAATATTTCTTTTTGATATTATCATTGTTAGGATGGTTTTTGAATAATAAATACTTGAGTTTATTATTCCTGTTGTTATCCAATCTTTTCTTCCCCTTTCGCTGTAATAAAGCTTTAATTTTATTGAAAATATATTAATAAGATCTATGAGCGTTTCAATTAACGTTTCTATTGGCTGTTGCTAAATGTATATCGTCGTATCAATTGTCCCAATTTATTTTTACAGATTTTTTGGTAGTTTTCTGTTATTGATAGGTTGAATAAGGGTACAATATTTTGTCGTAACATGGAACACTTAAAAACAAAATTGTAATCTGATATTTTTTTCAAGGACTCTTGGAAATACGGTGTGTTCTATTTTGGATTCGTAAAGTATATGATCTGAACAAGCTGGTGTTTGAATTTCTACACGTATAGCTGTTATACCAATTAGGGGACCAAAACCACCTTCTGACATATAATTCGTGAATGTTTCTGTTCAAATTATTGGGATTTTGTAGAATATCAATATTCAAATCTCCAATGATACAATCTAGTTTACAATATTCATGGATATAACTCCTGAAAGTAAGTCTACGTTGATATCAATAGATCTTTATAATCCTGAAGATGCTTCTTATGAGGTATCAGGAAATAGTTCACCAGGCAAATAGTTCCACGACTTCGCCAATCTATAGAAAGGCGACGTTTGGTAAAAAGGAAGTTGCTCAGCTCTCGAGCTTGAACATGAAAGGGGAACCAGCCTCAGCTCATCAAGCTTTCCCACCTGCAAACGCTCGTAATGGAATAACATATGAGATTTCCGATGAGAACCGACCGATTATGAATCAGTCCCATGAATACTGCAAATCACAGAGAAGCGATGGCGGAATATGGGCTAGATACGAGGACGTCCCTGAAAAATGAAACAAGAAATGATTTATTTGGTCAAAACCTACTTTATATCTCAACATAGTTGCATTGTAACCCGATACACTTTGTCTAATATTAATCTCATTTTTCGATTCCTTCCAAATAATACGATTTCGACAATCTTTCAAAATAGGCGTTTGTTTCAACAATGACCTCATCGTTGGACTCAAATCTCTTTCCGCCGAGCCATTTCTTCGACTTTGGAAATAGATATAAAAATCGAAGGGGGCCTAATCTGGAGAATATGGTGAATGACGAACCAATTCGTAGCGCAATTCATGCACTTTTGTGATCCGATGCGTTGTCCTGGTAGAAGAGCAATTTTTTGTTTGCCAAATGCGACCGCTTTTGCTTCAAATCACCGTCGAATCGATCCAACAGCTCTGCATAATGTAAACCGGTGATCATTTTGCCATTTTCAAGGTAATCGATATCGCAAAAAACTGTCGCCATGACTTTGTTGGCCGATAAGCCCACCTTGGTCTTCAATTAGCCAGAACAAGTCCACTGTTTCGACAGTTCTTTGGTCTCTGGTGTGTTGTGATGGATCCATGTTTCGTCCTCGGTTATACGTAACGGCCCAAAAACTCATTCTTATCGCGCTTGAATATCGTCAAACACTCGTTTGAAGTTGTCACACTGTCGCGTTCGGTATCAACAGAGAGCAAATGCGGTACCCAACTGCCAGATAGCTTTCACACATTCAAAAACTTATGCAAAATGTTCCATACCCGTTTGGTTGAGATGCTCATAGCCTCAGAAATCTGGTGCACTTTAACTCGCCGATCGTCCAATATCATACCATGGATTTTATCGAAGACTTCTGGCGTTGTAACCACAATCGGACGACCAGAACGTTCAACGAAAATCAGTAAACCACTTGTGAATCGTTCCAATCGATGGTGAGGAGTGCCCATAATGTTTAACAAGCGATGCTTTGGTTTGCGTAATGTATTTTCTAAACAAAAAAATAACGTTCAATCAAGATGCGATATTAATTTTTTTCCATGCCTACAAGAATCTTCAAGGTAGCTTGCTTTCGATGGAGGTCGGAACAGAACTTAATGACATATCAGTCTGAAAATTTTAACGCATTCTAATTATAGATGGTACATCACAAATGTCACATGGTATGTCCGATGTGGCGCCATCTGTTTCATTTTTCAGGGACTTTTCACCTTGCCCTCGTGCTTTATTCGGGGGTAGCACTTAGAGTGAATGATAATCAAAATATATGATAGAATTCAGGTCGCAAAATTTGAATCAGCATACATCTATTCATTTGAATATCGAAGTTTCTTTTCATCATTCTAAACTGAACTGGACTGTCCGTACTCATCAGTTACAGACACATAATATACAAGTTAAATGGTCATGGTGATACTATTCAGATGGTCATAAATATGAGGTATGGTTATTCCCAAAATTTATCACCAAACTGTGAATCATTCGGAAAATAATCTACCTATAAGAAATCAAGACTGAAAAATCAAATGTTGATACATACAGGAATGTGCGCTTTTCCAGGAACGGTAACACGCATGCGATATCCCGGGAGGTTTTGAGGGCGTGTGCAAATCAATTTCGCACCAAGACAGAACACACATCGCAATAGCATGAAAGCTTTTCTCGCGCTCCTTGTCGAAACTGCTTTCTGCAAAGTTTTGTCCGTTTACTCGCACGTATTGATTACACTTACGAAAGCGGGAAATTCACTCTACCCATCTCAATACTTTTTTCCGTCGCGGCTGTTGGAAAATGCACTCTGTTGTCGACAAGTGTTGGTCCAGCACATCATCTGTTGTTAGTCGGGCGTTCGCCGACCACGTAGTTGTTTGAAACTATTAATACCATCCTTCAAGGAGTATTCTGACAGTTTAAATCCGATCTGTGATTGAATTAGAACTTCGTGATTCCTTCCTTTGTGTGACCGTAAGAAACTCGCGATTATATTTAGTGCTGTAATTATTTAGATTTGATGGGTAATTATTTCAAATTGAATAGAATATAGAATACAGATACATTGTAGTTTTGGGTTAATATATTGAGAAATGTAGTTTAGTCAATAGGATGTATGAGTGTAAGCATTGTTGTTTGCTATTTTGCAAAGTGTCCAAATAGTTAAATTCCATATTTTTGTATTGCAATATTTGACATTGGTTTCAATTCGTGTGCATGACATTCATCAGCTAGAATCAAGATAATTTCATTCGATATAAACTATCTGATGGGAACAGTTCGTGAGCACATCAACATTAAGAAAACTGTAAAGCAGATTTAGTCATAGCTTCCTCATGTACCAAATATTCAGTTTTCAGGTGGTTTAACCTCAATTAAGAATATAATATCTTAACGGAATATTGATTTTTCACACTTGTCACGAACCTACCGGCTATTACGATCACCTGAAAGAATCCTAATACGTAAGAAACCACCTTCACCCACTTAAAATAATGTTAATGTGCTGAAGACCTTTTTTGAGGAGTTTACTCTGATGATGGCTTGGTAGCTAAAAGGTCCGTAGTACAACAAATTAGATTGGAGTTAGAAAATGGAGAATTCAAGAACGAAATCAAATACTATGAATTCGTAATTGGGGAAATTATAATACGGGGATATGACAAATTGGTGTAGGTAAGCGGATTATGATGAGAATATTTTTTTATCAACACATCGATAAATAGGCTTTTAAATGTGATTGATAATCTCGAGTGTTAATCATGACACTAACATGATAAATGATCAATTAGATTTATTTGTATTACAACTTGCTTTTCTATGTAACATAATATTTTCATCGTAATCCGCTCATTGCAATGCAATACAACATAGAGTATATCCTAACGTCTTCCATTAGTAGTTTCTAAATCATTCCAAATATATTCTGTTCCTAAAATGACATTCAAATCATACAAAATCAGAAATGTCAGAAACCTATTTTCCTTCCAAAAGTTAGGGAAGTCACGTGATCAATTGATCACAGTTTTTTTATTCTGAGCTCCCGTCAATCTGAGATTCGGGTACAAAAAAAACACTGTTGCCTCTTAATTTTTGATTAGTTTCGTTCCGTTAGTTTCGTTTCGTTAGTTTCTAATATTGAAAATGAATTACTATGAAGGTAAAATTGAATTAAGTAGCACGTAATAATATAAACTGACTATAGTTAGGTACTTTCTCCTCAAGCAATTGAAAGGAATTATCAAAGTAATCTGAGTCGCATTGATAAATTGATTTTTCTTTATACATTTCCACCCCTTCTAAATTACCTAGATATTTGTCCGTACTGTGTTTCTCTTAAGAAATGGTGTGACCTGCATTTGAAATATGTAATGCTCCTAAATTTACGTGAATTGAATTGAATCACTTAATGCATGTTCAAAAACCATGCGAATCAAAATCTTTATTTATAATTGCGGAAATATCATCGACATATCTGTGACAAACTTTTGGAAATTGATTTAATTTGTTAAGAATGTTTCAAATTTGCTTAGAAAAATATTGGCCTGGAAAGGGGAGAATGGATTGCCCATTGCACATAATTATAATAAATCAAATAATTCAGCTCCGTACATGAAAATATAAGAATCAAATATTCTGAACAGTTTGGATCGGGAATATAATCAAGGATTGGGGTGTTTTTGAACAGTGAAACATCGAATGAAAGTAGGGTATCAGCAGGTCCAAGTTTCAGATTTTTCAATCTTGTAACTAGATGCAAAGAATGTTTCACAGACCAACTTCGTGGGGGTTGGTTGCTACTAAACTCCTTCACTAACCATTTAGCTATGTCCTACGTGGGACAATTGATGTTTGAAATTATTGATCTTTTGGAATTACCCGGCTTATGAATTTTAAGTAAACAGTATAGTTCAGGAAATTCAGGTTTTGTACGTTTAATTTTAATTTTGGATTTTAAAATATCGGAGATTACTGAACACGCTTAAGTTAATAACCAATTTGATTCAATTAAATTCACTGTATAATAAGAAAGTGTATCCACAGTTGTGAACTCTTCATGTCTTACAAATCTATCTACAAAATTAGGATAGCTCCATTGTAAATGACGTTGCAAATGCTCACTACGAATCTGTATTTCGAATCGGTAAAAGGAATTTCAGGAGCAGTTTCATCTAGCCTTCTTATGATTTGCAATTCTCAAATTGGAAAACTCTATAGTAATATAGCACGGGGCCTCAATTTTCGTATCATCTTCAACCCCTCCTCTGTTGCTGTTGGCGTTTGACTCGTCTCTCGCGTTATCATTGTTATTATTACCATTGATTGAATGGTTTTACTGAGTTTGACAGGTGGTTATTAGCCAAACTGATGAAGTCTTGCGTACATCGGAGTAAATATTACTCTTGAGTCAGTCCTCAGGGTATCCAAAGCTTTTTCCACCATTTTTTATTATACACGTTCATGCCGCGTTCGCTTGTTAACATTATTGTTCCAATGGAGAGTTTGGAAATTTGGTGGAAATAGCAATTTATTAGAAGGTTATTATCATTTCAATGAATAAAGCTGTGTTGGACTTACTGAATTAGCCAAATGATTTACTTAAGGCTCTGTCATTGGCTCACCAAAAAGTTTTCCCAACTAAAGTGATACATTTTCTTCCTCCTGCAATATTGTCCCATACCGCTATTCGTTTCTATGTTTCGCGAGTAAACCCGCTCATTGAATAATGATTCTTAACAAATTAACCCTAAGCGTGAACTTAAACCTAGCTTCTCTCCCTATCTAAACCAAGAAACATTGCTACTGGCCCTGCATATTTGAGGTACCGTCATTAGAACAAACGACACAGTTTTTCACATTCATCTAATTTTTCACTCGTTCTTCTTGAATAATATAGTATATACCTATACCTGTGCCTGAAGTAGTAATTAACATGAAAATTAATCATTCATTTATATCTTTTGTAACGTATCTGATGCCATTACCACTAATAGGCTCCTCCAGGACTTGTTATACATATCATTTCAGCGCCGAGCGGGCCCAGAAACAATCGGGCCTAGAAAAGTGTATACTGTTCTAGACATGACAGTTAGCCAGGTCGGCAAGGGAGATGTAATGGTCGCGTATCCGGATAGATTGTAGCGGTCGTATTAAGATATGATTTGAGCAAACAGAGTTGTTGAAAGAATGCTTAACGCTCGACAGACATTAAGATATTATGAACTCGACTCCACATTCTTCAGTTAGGCGATCTCTAATGTGCCGAACTAAACGTGCCGGTGTCCACATGAAACAGTCTATAGAAAAACATAGTCCACGTTATTTGTTTTTATGTATCAAAAACTGTAACTTTTTTGATAAGTGAATGTCCCGATTTAATCAAATAATTGATAGCTGTTTTTGTTAAAAATGTTACCATGGACCAGGATGATTTTTCTCAGAGTAAGCGGTAGCATGAGAATGGTTGAGTTCTTATTCTCGTGTGTGGGTCATGCTTCTTTGTTCTAATACTTTATCAATGTTCTATGTTCTTTTTCAAGACTTATATGAAATAGAACTAAATTATGATCGCCTCGGCATCTTTCGCATCCCTGAAGCTTTGGTCTTTTTTTTTCGATCATGTTGATCGTTTTGACAATGTGTTCTATAAAACTGCCCTCCTTCCTTTCATTTCGTTTGCTCTTTTACTAGCATCCGTGAACCTGCTGTAGATATCTTCAGAATTTCTTTTCAAACTAAAAGCTTCTTTGATCTCAAAGTGTCACAAAGAACTTTCACGATTTTCAATTCTGTTGAACAGCCAATGAGGATATACATCAATGCCTCCTGTGAACCAATTTGGTTCTTTACAAACACAAAAAAAATGAAAAAAAATTCGTTCTCATTATTTTGGTTTCTCCCTTTCCTGTAGTTCGCTAAAGAGGGATTAAAATGGGCTGAACAGGGTGAAATTCCAAGAAACTATTCTATTGTAGTCCTTTTTCACACTTCCTATTGGTTTATTCAAGTGCCCCTTCCAATGAAGTTTGGTTCCTTTCAGTGTTAAATAGCTAAACTCGTTCTGCAGCCAACGTCTAAATATTGTCATATATAATATGATAAGAATATTGAAAGCATCATAAACTCATACTTCTAAGATGAGGATTGTGCACAGTTAAAACTTTATTACAACTACTGCTTACCTTTTTGTAGTTATAGCTCCACAAATAAAGATCATTCATATCATGGTATATCGTAAATAGCTAAAACCTGATGCTGTGCTTCCAGGTGCTGATCATAAAGCACAATTCTTCGAAGCAAGTTGTTATATCAAGAACTTCTTATTCACCTAATAACCTTACCTTCAAATAATCATTTCATCATTAGACTTCAACTGATATGTGAGAAACTGAAATATACTACAGAATTTTGTTTTCAATTCAATCACAATGAAAATTAGGAGCTACTAGTTTGATCAAATTAGAAAGTATGAATGAATGTCCTACATGTTACAATGTGAATGACTTCACATAACACTGCCCTTCAGTTCCAGCTTCGGAGAGTATCCCTCGAGGAAGTACTTTCTTCTTATTCCATATAATTATATACAGTTTACTTTTTTCTTCGAAGATCTGGTAAACACTACAATTATTCTTAAATTACATTCAAGTTCACAAATAATTTGTATTATTTGATATAGTAAATGAAGAACCTAATTTTGTAACAGTATTGGTATTGGTTGAGAAAGTGGTCATCTTAATATAAAATTCAATGCACTTAGAAGACCCTTGTACACTATTCCCTGCTACGTTTCTCAGGGACTGCTCGACAAAATCCTAAGATCTCTGGTGTTTTCTACGCCGAAACAACGAATTGTCACAAAAAATATTATTTACATATAAACATATGTATTACTAGAGTTTTTGGAGTATTTTGGAGTAAAACTTGAAAATTTATTGTACATTCAGTAGCTTGTAGAAATAATAAACAATAAATGAAACCCGTTTGATAACATTTTTCTATGCAAAAGAGTAACAAGTTGTATTTCTATTATTTACCTAACTTAACCTAATCTTCTTTTACTGTGTTATACACTTATAAACATTTTCAAGCTTCCTCAATTGTCATTTCTGATCCTTTTACAGGCAGGACATTTTATCTCTAGTAAAGACTTGGATTTACTATTCTCCACAACTACACCATCAGCAGAGTAAGCGAGCCAATAATTTTTTTTAGAAATAATTTAACCCACTCCGACTACCTCTGTTGTTGAACTGAGATGAATTTGTCTATGGCTTTATCTTCACTCGCAATCCCTGTTTGTGTACTCACTCCTGAACTCTTGCGGATAGAAGTACGTATTACTTTTTTGATTCCAATTTGCATTTTTATTAGTGGCATAAGTGTATATTTCGTAAACTCTGGAACCTGTTATACGATATTTCCTATAACTTTTCCAGAAATCATAATTAAACTACTTTCCTCACAGATGGAAATATAAACTTTGGATTATTTTTTTAAAACAGTCTTTCATTTCACATACCTACATTTAATTTGTCAAGCCAAATGTGCAAATGTTCCTTATAACTTCTTTGATGTTATCAGTCAATCGGTAACTTTTATTTTCTTTATAATAATCACAATATTAATAATCATATATTGATGTTTTTATGTTAACATAACCTCTTACTTGTAGCAATATAATAATGTTGCCATGACATGTTTATACTGTCCCCCTTGTCCTGCCTTGCATGAACATTTCATGCTTAAAATAGAACCATTATTTTTATTGATTTGGCCTTCTATTTTGTGAGGATCACCTCTTAAATTAGAAACGCATTGCTTTATATGTACCTAAACAAATAATGTGACAACTCGTCCGCCATACTGGAATGGTAAAGCAGGTACCTAACCATCATTTCAGATCCCCATAGCATTCGGCACCCGTCTTCAACCTGATTGGTTCATTTAAATATGCTGTCGAATTCCAGAGCGGATTGTTTCGACGGTGCTCAAATCGAGAGTGGGTTGTTATTTAGTTTCAAACTGCGAACGGTGCCGAATTCTGAAGTGCAATGTTGAAGCGGTGCTTGAATACAGAGTTGAATGTTACACAATTTAAGCATGTACTATGCCGAATACTTTACTAGGTAATGCATATTTTAACTTTTTTCTCAAAACTTGTTATTTTGTTTTTAAAATTTGCATAAATATCAAGTTAATTCAAAATTAACGTATACTTTTTCATACCATTGTAAGTGATAAACACTCATGTAGATATACATAGCTTTTATTTTTCATACTATAAAAACATGAATGTAAACATTGAGTGTGGCAGAAGTTATAGGCGAATACAAGAAAAACATTTTTTAATGGTTCATGCCATGACTTTTTGCATTCGGACGATTTTTGGCTACATTTTCCGCTAAGTTGCGCTTCCTTTTCTTGCATGAAGTTTCACCTTTGGCAGGTCGCCCACAAGGAAGTCTCTTACACCCTCTTGTCATCCTCATTTTTCTTCTACTTATTGATGTTGGTTGAACTCTTATATTCAAATTTGCTTTGTGCCTTAATGCTAAGGAACTTCCAGCACTGCATAAGAATGTTTCCCAAGAAGTTTTGGGTTCTATAGACTTTAATCTCTGTGAAACTTTCCTTTCAGTAAACTGTGAAGTACCAAAACTAATATGGTGCTGTTGCATATATAAAAAAATTCGTTGTAAACCTTCATTAGACTGGTCTTTCGAAGTTTCATCACCTAGATTCAAAGCATTTGACGTAATATCCGTTGAGTCGAGTGTCAAAGTAGATTTTTCTACGTTTTCTTGGTACTTTCAGGTTTCACCAATGGCATATAAAAAGACATCGCTGCATTTCAGCACCGCTTAAACATTACACTCCAGAATTCAGCACCGTAAGTAGCTAGAAACTGAATAACAATCTACTCTCGATTTAAGCACTGTCGGAACAATCCGCTATGGGATGAGGTTGAAGACGGGTGCCGAATGCTATAGTGAAATGTCTAAATGCCGCCGGGCCTAGCCAGGTGAACCTGGCTCGAATGACCGCAGGACATTCGAAGTGGGTTGACGACTCCACTTTGTTTCCCTCGCATCTCATACATAAGGGAGTGTCGCTTCTACCCACTGTATGTTTAAATTTCATCAGATTTCCCTGACCTGTAAAGATCTCTGAGATTATCCTGATGGTTTACCTACTCAGCGAGATTACATCGCTTGCCGTTAGACCTACCTTATTTTTAAGCAGCGCTTTGGCAGTACGCCAGCCGTCAATGCTTCTCCAAGCTGAGGCATGTTGATTTCTCAGATGGTTCCGCAACATCTGTATACCCCCGTTGTAGGGGATCCCAGCAAGGGGGTCTTGAGGATAATGGCCCTCACTGTGGCCAGGTTGTTTGCTCTCTCGTTCCCTTTCCAACCTGAGTGACCCGGAAGACAAGTCAGGTTGAGCCTGTTTCCACCAGCTAGCCTGCTAAGGATCTCATTGGTATCCCTGACAAGCCTAGAGGTCACAGTCAGGCATTTCAGTGTAACAGTAACAGTTCATTATATAATAATGTCTCAAAGCTGCAATAACATATGTGTTGGTTTTTTAGCAAGTAGAGTAAAACTCCGATAAAAAGAACATTAAAAAAATTAAAACTACTTCAAGTTCATTATGAAATTGTTCGAATGATTAGATTTATTTAACGAAATCCAACGTTACCAACAATATTTAATTAAAATATTAATTCCCTACAAATTAATAAATTAAATTAAATATTTAATATTTACTAATAACTAACGAGTGAGGAAAGTCACGAGATCAATAGATCACAGCTGTTTATCTTATCGAGTTACAAAATCAGTCATTCTTCGTCTGAGATTGAATATCGGCAGGAAATCCAGGCACATAATATTAAATACGAATATAATAAATTAATCATCAGAAATACTGATCCATTTTGTTGATAGTTATTTAATATTCTTTGAATATGTATCATCTCATACTCAATACATCAAAGTTATTGTAATTATCGCACATTATAGCTCCGATGTTGATGGATTATGAAGCTCATAACTAATGCTTTTGGTTTAAATCTATTCAGTCCGCTTCTATAATTAGCTCATAAATGATTCTATATTGATTTACTACGTTCATATAGGATTGTGAGTATAATCTATGGGAAATAAAATTTATTAATGCGTCATTTGAAACTCGGAGGATCAATAATTGATTCAATAGATCCAGAGAATGGTCACCATTCATTAATAAGAACACTGAAGTGTGTTTCACGTAGAAATGGAAACGTCAATCATTCTCTCAGGCAACTACTCCAACCATCCAATATTTGACTTGATTTGAATAGAATGACTCGTCATAACTCGGAAGAATATGTGAATGTAATAACTTAGGTTCAAAACATATAAAAACGGTTATATCCAAAATAACTGGTTGTGTCACCATTAAGATGACAGATATTGGAATGAATAAATTATAAAATTCATGTTTGAAGACAAATAAAAATTCAATTTAATAGAGAACTCAAAAAGTAAGATACATGAGAAATTGATCCAAAAAACAGAAAATGCGAAGAAGGCAAACTAAAACTCTTTCAATTTAGACCTAAAATCAGACCTGTTAGAAGAATATAACTGATGTATATCAATCATGCTAGTGAACAAAACCATTGTTTAAATTTTTTTCAAATAAGAGTATTCTCCTTGATCAATTGTCTCTATTGTGTATTCTACAAAAAGAAATAATAATTGTATTCATCAAATCTAAAAATTGCAGTATATGCAGGAATAAATTATAAATATGGGATAAGAGCCATTATGACTTGATCTAAGTAATGGCTCAATTCGTAACACACATTCAACCGACCTTGGTCGAAGCTTCACACCATCATTTGCCTCATCATTATAAAGACCATCATCATAAAGAACATCAACAGAAAGAACTGCGAAGTCTGAAGGAATTGGCTTCTAAAGAGCATCATTCCAGAGAGCACGTTTCCAAAGAACATCACGTCAAAGAGCATCATTACAAGGAACACGGGATCAAAGAACATGGCAAAACACAAAAACAAGATCATCACCATCACGATCATAATCTGGAAGCACATTTAAAAGACGTTCAGCTCCATCAGGGGCATCCACGAGACTTCCCTGTTTTACCACATCTAACTCATTCCGAAACTCATCACCAAGACCATTCCCATGAAAACCAGAACGAGAAAGATAAAAAACGCGATTCAGGACAATACATCGACTCGCATGGTGTTCCTCATACATTCCAACTACACTTTGTAGATTCGCAGGGTATATACAGAGATTATCATGGACACGCTATCGATGTCGATGAATTGCAACATCATAAAGATCAACATCATGATAAAGATAAGCACCATAAGGACAAAAAGGAACAGAAAGAGTGTTGTGATGAGAAATCCCCCAACAAACCGATTCCTCCCAAGTTCATCAACTTACATGGAGCTTATGGTGAAAACAAAACGGTAAGTTCCACATTATGACCACATTTAATGCATTTTATAATATATTGTGAACTACATCAACTATTGTCTTTGAATGATTCCATCACAATTTCCAATCAACGCTAAAATTCATTCAAACACGGAAAATATTAATTATCCTGTTAAAAATAGCGTTCTTTGCTCGTACACAGTACATCAAACTTTATGTGAAAATGTTGAAATCTTGTTTCTTCAGTAGAAACTACATTCACATTCCATACCGGAAGTATCCGAGACTGGAACTTCCGACATTATCCATTCGCCTGTGATATACAAGGTATAACCATTGGTGAACAGGAGATAGAAATTGAAATAATTTTCGAAAGCTTAAAAGTTATGGGCATCAGGGAAAATCTCAACTGAAAAAGAGTTTCACTACTTCACCCCGATGAAAAAATTCTAGCAATTTACGATTTGAAAATACACTCACATCGTTTGAATCGAGCTGTTTCATTATATACTTCAATCATAACTACTACAATATACTCAAAATGATGTAGCTACGAACAAAGTATATCTATGCTGTAATCCGTTAATGAAGACAATTACTCCATGGTTTCATCCGGTATTAAGTATTTAATTGACCACACGGGAGGAACACCTATAATAATCGAGGAACATTGTTTGAGCCTTCGGTGGAATGTTGGAAAAGGATATAGGCTCAAAATATTTCCTTGAATATTTGGAGGTTATAGGAATAAGGAAAGACCTCACTATAGGCGTTCCAAAACTTCGCCGTTCGATATTGAAATGAAATCTAGTTGGTTGAAGTTCGGTAGGTCTTGAGCTTGATAATCGAGGGGTGACTAGCTTGAGCTCGTCTATTCCGTCCAGTCCACCTAGAATCTACCATGGTGGAAGAACATATGAACCAAGAAAATATGTATGGTAAAAGGAAGGATTGCCCACCTTACTGAGATGTTCGAAAGAGGTCTATAAATTCGTGAAAGTAAGAATACTAATCAGGCGAATAGTTATTTTTTGGATAGAAGCTAAGAGCTTCAGCGTATGTTGGGAAGCTGAACTCCAAACATGCGAGCAGTACTCCAGGACAGGTCGAATTCGTGTTTTGTAGATTATGAAGGGTTGCTGAAGTGTAGCTTTTGGCACGGCATAAAAGTGATTGTGGGATCCGATTTCTTTGAGAAACTTTAAGCTTGAATTTTGGTTGCATCAGACTCTACTAGATTATCAGATTCTTATTCCAAACTTCAGTCATTGTCTCTATCTTACTCCTTTGGCTTCATTGGATGATGCACCAGGGGCTTTAGATGAGGAAGTAGTATGAAGTATATGAAGTGTATGAAGTGTTCCATCATCTGCAAAGCTGTGGGCGGGATTTAAAGGTCACTTCGAACAGACCATTGATATGGAGACAAGACAGATCTCTTTGGAACATCAACGTTAATAGCCATTCTGATGATTCTGTCAATCAGAACATGTAGTGATATATCTGACAGAGGGCGACCATATTTCAGAAGTTCCAAGGAAAGCCTTGGTGCCAAACACGCTCAAATGCTTTGGAGCTTCGCTCAACCAATAGAGTAACATGAAGTTTCCAGGATTACTTTGTCAGACTATCATATATCGTGTCCATTTTGCACTGTAGATAACATATCCACCGGAAGAACATTCCTCATATGGCATGTTTCGTGTTTTATCCGCTATGAGAAGAAGGCCAGGAGAACAGCTACGGATGGTGGGAGTATGCTGAACAATGTCTCTCATAGAACCAATATGATGTCATCTGAAAGGTGATATTGAGTAACGATGATAATAATAGGCGGCATGTACAATTCATGTAACTAAACTAAGATTTGTTTCACTTAGCCGATTCACTAAACTCGAACTTAGACTGCATGGGTTCAAACTATGATGTCGAACAAGAAGCCCGGTTCGCGAGCAACTAGTATCAAAACATTCCGTTGTATGGCTTCATCATGAATTTCGGTTTGAATTGAATGAGTCATGTCATACGATATGACTATGTTTTAGACTGCTATATGTGAGTTTCAATAGAATTGGCAGTGGAGGTACTGATGGATAGTACGAGCGGAAACCCATTGTTGGAAGTATGGCGTTCGTCAGCAGAGATCAACAGAGACCTGTTGCCTATGTAACACATATATGGCAGATATCTGTTGAGAAATATGGGTATCTCTAGATATAGCAGTGAATGTATTCCAAGCATTTGGTAGAGTTTGGCACCAAGGCCTACTTGGGAATCTCCCGTTATATGGTTTGCTTCTTCAAATTTGTCTTCTCCGATCCACTTTCTATTAACGCTGATGTTTCACAGATATCTGTCTTGACACCAACTGCTCTATATCAGCGATCTATTGGGAGTGACCTTCTGTCCCGTTCACAGCTTGGCAGATAATCGTACATTCTATACCGCTTTCTGATCTGGAGATCAATGAAGCCTCAAAAGGGAGACAGAGACAGGTCGACGCCAGAAGATCTGGCAACGATTGTGACATGGTTATTCGATAAGGTAGTAGATTTTGATGCAACCAAAACATTTTCACTATGACCACCAACAGGACCCTCTCATGAGATGATCATGTGAAGTTCATTGCGAAAACAGCCACATAAATTTGTTTTTCTCTTCTGTGTTACGATCTACTTTACTCCCCAGCAGAGCCAAATAATCTACAAACCACAGATTCGACCTATCCTGGATTACTGTTGACATGTTTGGAGTCAAACTCTCAAACATACGCTGGAGCTCTTACATTCTATTCAGAAGACAACTATTCGTCTGATCGATGATGTCATCCTGACGAATTCATTGACCTTCCTAGAACATCTTGTTAATTGTCGGTGTTCATCAGAAGTCTTGTCTATTATTCAGCCACGGTAGGCGTACTAGACGAGCTCCAGCTAATCACCCCTCCATTATCAAGCTCGAAACCTGCCGAACTTCTACAACTAGATTTCATTTCACTATCGAACGGCTAAGTTTTGGATCGCCTAGTAAGGTCTTTCCTTATTCCTATAACCTCCAAATATTCAAGAGAATATTTAAAGCCTATATCCTCTTCCAATATTTAATCGAAGGTTCACACATTCTTCGAATATTATAGGTATTCCTCCCGCGTGGTCAATCAAATTATAAGTACAAGATGAAACCATGAAGTACATTAGCGGATTACAGCATATATAGACTTTTGCTCGTAGCTACATCATTTTGAGTATATTGTAATAGTTATCATTGAAATGTACAATGAAACAGCTTCATTCAAACGATGCCTGAATTCAAAGGATTTATTTTGTTATTACAGTGTCAGAAGATTCAAATATCATAATGGGTATTTTGAACGCTGAATATTTTGGTTAAATTACATCTCATATTTTTATAGTGTTGTCTTCGCAACATCATACATTTTGTAGATCTCGTCTCGGTTGAAGTGTGTTAATGCAACGAAATATCAAAGAACAGATGAAGATATAATAATGCTCCTCCATGATCAGACTAGGGTCTAGACCAGGGGTTCCCAACCTTTTTGCACCTGCGTACCACTTGACTTTTTGAGAAATTTTGGCGTACCACCAGACCTGAATATTTCAATAAACGTATAATATTTACTCTTCTAAAAGTGCTCTTTGAATTAAATTCCTGAAGAAACTTCATATTTAATGGTTAGATATTTGTTTATTTATAACATGCTCATAATAAAGAAGAAATAAAGAGATTAAAATGGTATTAATTTACAGCAGCTGAATAATGTAGCATGTTACTCACATCACTCACACGTACCACCTGAAACGTTCTCACATACCACCAGTGGTACGCGTACCACCGGTTGGGAGCCCCTGGTCTAGACCAACAAAGCACCTCTTAATTTCACATTCGCCTTTCACGGTTTGCAGGCGAGGATATAGCTTAGGAGATTTTTTCGGCACTTGCTGTGAAGTCTAATAGCCTGATTTACATTCGCAACTAGACATAGTTTGTGCCTCGTTCCATTATTGCCTCTTCACTGCTTCAGACCGCCTCCCATTTGCAATTTTCTTTACTAGACTTTGGCTTCACTATTCTGATGATACCGATTTTGATCCTTCCGCTGCCCTGGACCACATCTGGCCTACTTGATACACAACACGGTATAATTGTCGCACAAAAAGAAGTGAGATAATAGTAATAGAGATACTTCAATAACCGACTAATTTAGTTGTGTTGCATTAATACTAGTATTCCTTGCATTCCTTGCTACCTACCTTTAGAGTTTGGATAACTGCTTGAATGAATACGTAATTCATTCTCTTCTACAATTTTTCTACCATTATTTCAACTATTTCTTCAATACACGTGATTCATTGGCTTCACATGTGGCATGCAGAAGGCAAGGGACTAGTATTTGATTTTTATTGCAGGTCTACATTATGTCTTTTGCCGCGTAATGATTCTAGGTTTTTTATCTGGATATTGTCATCTCCCATCTATCATCAAAGCTTTAAGTGTATTGTTTAGATTTAGACATATTTTATATGATTTATGATCTTAGTTTAAATTGTTGATGTTGCTTTAACCTATACCAATATGGTTCAGTTTCAGTAGTTGTTCAATATATCATATATTTCGATCTCAATTATTCCCACCACTAGTTGTGTCGTGTCGTGTACGACCGAGCGAATAATCGAAAAAGTAAGTGAGTAGTAATACAGTCGAGTGTCGAATCATCGCGTGCATGTGAAGAATAACTAAAACCACTACTAATTTTAGTACTATTTTCAGAAAGCACTATCGGTGGTATCGAGATATTTCAATAATCTGCAAAATCGATTTTCATACCTTGATTATTCCCATAACTAGTGTACCAAACATTCATTTCCTTGCAATAGTCAAAGGAAGGCCCTCTTCAACTCTAACTGTATAAGCCTTAATGATGAACTTCTTCAGGATACTGCCTCCATAACTCCTACGGGGGGAGTGACGAGGCACTCCGACGCTAGACGTTCTAATGGGCCTTGATAATTATGCCAAGTTATACGCTTTCTTCTCAAAAATGCAGTGTTCTTTTGAAATATTCGTTGAACCGCGGGCCACTATCATCTTTGATTAAAGTTTTCACACTGATTTATCACGGATTAACATTAACTACAAGTCGAATAATTTGTTGAGGATGGAACATATTATTACATAAAATTAACAGCTGCATTTTCAGAATAAGTTATCAGCTAGATACAACAAATATTACGCTAATCCTCAAATACTGTTAAATTTATGTGAATGTGGATATAACAATGTTTTCGTTAGGACTATCAGTAGAATATTTTATTTAAACATTCCCAATGATTTTTACGAGGCACGAAACGCGTTTTTGATATGTATGATCTTTCAAACGTACAGAATACTACCTTTCTATATAGCTGAGACATTATATGGATTCAACTAAAACATATTTCCGATAACACATATCAGAATGTTTTTTTCTTGGGTTAAATTCATTAGGAAGGGAATAATAGACAAGATAAAGTTATACTTCAATATCTGGATATGTTACTCTTGATTCTTTTTTAAATTAAATAATTATATTGTTTGGAAAGATTATTCTTTTTAATTCGGATACTTTACAATATCGAACGTTTATCTTTATTCTTTTCAATGTTGAAAATTTCTGCATTGTGATGGAAAGAATGTTTTGTGGCTCTAATGTCTTTATTTACTGCAGTGGATGGATTCGTTTTATATATGCAGTGGCGTAACTAGGTGAAGTGGCGCTCGTGGCAAGTGTTGTAATCGCGCCCCATTTGAAAATTCATAACCAAATTTATTTCTTATTCGCTTTACATAAGCATGATATAGTTAATTTGTACTACATAATGAATCATTTAAAGTGATTGGTTAGAATTACTTTTAAATGTAAATAAATGTGGAAACAAAAACACAACAACAAAACATCTATCTATATACATGTTTATTTATTTATTGAACTTGAGTAACATGCTTATTACATATGTACCTTCGTTGATGCAAAAGCATCAATTAGACGGTTGGAATCTGCCTTCTCAACCTCTTCCCGTTCGACGCTAAGCAAAGCAAGGTTGTTTAATCGATCTTGACCCATGGAGGCTGGAAGATAATTTAAAATCAATTTTAATTTGCTGAATGATCTTTCACAGCTTCAAATGGAAAATGCGATCGTGATTAATATTTGCATGGCGATTCGAAGATTCGGGAAGACTCCGTATTGCACGATGAATCGCAGAACATCTTCGGGTCGTGAAAGTTTTACGTTGGCCCTGGTACTGAGCTGCATTCAGAAGTCCAGCATCTCTTCATGCAGCTGCTGACCAACGATATCGCAGTTTTAGGTCTGGCCGAAGATCTCGTACATAGCCTTCAGGACATCTTCGCTGATGTCGGCACATAACTTTCCGATGTCAAGGGGGAATCCAAACTTTCTGTCATTATCCAGCAAACGAGTGAATCTATCGTTCATTTCCGTGTGAAGGCGGTCGATTGTTTTCTCCATAGCTCACTCGATTTCTCGTTTCGATGTTCCGGCATCTCTCGAAGTTTCACCAGCCATCCTCTTGGTCGTCTTTCGGTCTCAACCTCCACTCTTGACAGAGACCATGTACAACTTCTAAAGCTTCACTCACTAACGCTTCCCTTTCATTGTTAAAATGATCTCTTAGACTTTCCGGATCTAAGGTCTTATTAACTTCATAAACAAGACCACGGGGAGGTATATTAACGTTCGTTATGACAAATTCAGGGTGCGAAAATGAGCAGATGTGGCTGATGTTTTTCTAGCGACATCAACTCCCTTACAGCGCGCTGCCGACTTAGTTAGAATTAAAGACTTATAGGACACGCTATTATCGATAGCCGGTGTACAGTCATACCTATGAAAAATCTTTAAAAAACTGCTAAAAGTGGAACTGTCAAAATTTTGTAGAATTTTTCAAAAATTTTCAGACATTCATTAATTTTTAGAGATTTTATGAGTTTTAATTTAATTTTACTAGTGTCAAGCGGCGCCCCTCAGCGTTGGCGCGCAGGGAACGTTCCCTGTCTGACATACCCTAAATACGACTCTGTGTATATGTGTTCATCCAATCTGCTGAAGATATCAACAAAACAAAAATTGAACAGAATATAATAAACGTTCGATATTGGTATTCGAAAGTAGCCAAATTAAAAAGAACAATTCCGTGAATGGAGCAATTGATTCTAGTATTACCAAACTATACAATAATTTAATACAATAAAGAATCAAACATAACCAAATTCAGATATTCCGAAGTATCACTTTCTCTTGTTGCTTATTGTAATTTTTAAGATGAACAAAAACATTTCGATATGTAGAATCTGAAATATTTTAGGGTTAAATCCGAAATCTTACCTATCTAAAAATGTAATATTGAAATATTGAATTAGGTGTTCAATTCAGAGGAAACTTATTGTAATTTTATCAAATCTACGGAATATGGAATCATGAGGAAATGTATAAAACAGAAAAGGTAGCATATCAGGTAGAATAAGCATAGAAAAGCAAATATAATTTATTTCATGATTCTAAACATCATCAGTTATTAATTAGCCATTTATACTTCATAACAAATCAACAATTCATGATAATACTCTTTCACATATTGATTCTGCCGAACTGTAGTAAACATCAGTGTGATCTCATCGGAAACCTAAGTACCACGCGGAAGAACACTCGGAAATCCAGTGTGTCATATATAATGATATAAGAGACCTGTATATTGTAAAAGGAAAGGGTAGAATATTATTTTTCACATCAGAAAATCCAAGAATTGACCGAAGATCTCTTGCGTGACGTTCTAAGAACATTTAAAAATATACATACTACAGAAACAAGTGGAAAATTACACTGAAAAATTTTTATAACGTGGTCAATCATAGTTCCACCAACGAAAAAAGAACCGGCTCAAGGAATAGAAAACAAATATCAGAATCAGGAGATATTTGGAAATATATTTGAGGTTTCTCTAGGTCGAACGGTGACAATACGTCTATCAGTCTGAGACAGCTGTTTCATTCTCTCATCTCATGAACACATTCGCGGAACAACCAACACGATTACTATCCGACCATATATGTCTAAACACCCCATCTGGGAATGTTAGAGGACCAAGTGTTCCAAGTTCCAAACGCCCTCTACCAGGAAGTAGATGTTCCACTAAGAGAGTTATTCACAATGCATATTGATTCAAAGATCTCACACCCTTCAAAGAAACGGCAGGTTAGTGTTGGTCGTCCATCCATTTCTCAGGGAGGCATTTAATGCAGAGATGGCCTGTGACATTTGGTTCTATAACATTCCCAAATGTTACTCTGTTTATCGACTTCTAACAAGTAATTGTGTTTGTTATTGATACAATAAATTAGGTTGAGACATTTCAAACAGAACAGTTTCATACTTTTTGAAAGGTCAAATAGATCCAATTTCTCATCTCATTATATCCTCAATTATACTCCAATATCATAGTACTCAAGGATCAATATTTTCATTGTCGAGCGTCAATATACTGCGTTTGAAATATAAATTTGTGTTTTATTGAACGCTTTATGCAAATACTTTTTCTGTGGAGAACCTGTTGCCAATCAGGGATGTAAAATTTGAAAATGCGCGATGACATAGGTACTTGTTGGAATTGGGGTTATATGAGGTTTTATTTAGAATAATTTTCTGGTGTCTCTGTTTTCTATTCTCTTACAGTTTCCGTATAATGAATGCATTGTCCTTTCACCCCTAACGAGAGTTGGCAAGCTTCATGTGGAAGTGAATAAAATATAATGTTGATTGTTGGGGAGTAGTATCGTTGAACGAATCTGTTGTCTGGTAAGTCAGTCAGTCAGTCTGGCGTCTGTGCCATACTTCAAGTTGTTTAGAGTAAGTTCACTGATCCTGGTATAGTCCTACTATCATTCAAGTTTCTCCAAATTACCCATTGAATATTCCAAAACGACATTACTATTTTATTCGATAACTTTCTAACTATTATTACTGTTTCTTATATAATCTATGTATTTTCTGTAGTACGTGCAAATATCTGCGCTAAGGGTTTAATAATGAGGACGTTCCAATTCAAATCTTAATTATGTAGTTAACAACTTGAATGATCAAATAGCTCGTACCATGCTCACCCTGCCACTAATTACGTATCTCTATTTATAATCGAAATTTTATCTAGTTCTATTTCTCCCTATGTACAGGATGTCCCAGTTGTAATTTGCCAAACATCACCAGTCGACAGTACATCAAGGAATTAGTAGATACGTCTTTGTGTTCCAAAAACGCTTCATAAGGGAGATACAGCCATTTAAAATTTGATTTAGAAACTAATTTCTCCATCGTAACGCTCTGACCGGTGCAGCTATTTTGAGCAAATTTGGTTCAAGTACTCCTAAAATAGATACATTTCATTTGACATCAGAAATGATATCCAACATTTTCCAGTGGCGTTGTTCCCCTTTTCACATCCTACTTCTACACCATTGCATATTTTACAATAATTGTCCATTCCATTGATTCCTAGCGCAATTTTTGAAAAAAGGGGTATCCATTCAAAATTTTGCTTAAAAGATATTTCAATCTAAAGTCTTATTATAAAGTCGATTGATTACACAAATTTTGGAGGAGGAATATCTTCGCAGATACTCAGAATGAATTTTTTCCGTGCAAATGTGAAAACTGAACATGATACACACAAAAAATTATCTTCTGATAAAATAAGTTTTTAGTCAAAATAACAGCCAAGTATGAAGATCACAAATTGTAAGACATGCTTGAAATAATAGGCATTTTAGTCTTATGGATGACTATTGTGGAGTTTCTCTAAACAACTGTATTTATTCCAAATCTGGATCCTCTTATCGCCATTTTGCATTTTTCGAATTGACGGAGGAATCAACAAAATTTCATTTTCAGAAATAAGGTGGGATAAGGGGAACAACTCCCCTGTAGTTAAGTTACTGGACATTTTCTTTCTAATGTTTTTATTGTCAAATAATGGTAATCCATTTCAGGAGTACTTGAAGCAAATTCGATGAAAATCCCTCAGAAAAGCTATTTTTTGGATAGAATCTTGAAAGGCTGCATCTCCCTTAGGAAGCGTATCTTAAGAAAATTAAATTATGCATGTGAGCAAGCGATTGAATGGTTTTTCTTGAATTCGCCATTCGATAGGAAAATGAAGTCTGGTAGGAAGAAGTTCAGCAGGTTTCGAGCTTGAAGGGTTGATCAGTCCTAGCTTGTATATTCGCCTACCTGGAATCTCTCACAGTGGAACACAGATAGGATTTCTGATGAACAGTGACCATAGAAATATCAACAGAAAAGAGAACTATCACCCAACTTTCTACGATGTTATAGAGAGGTCAATGACCTCATAAGTGTGACATCACCAATAACACTATTTGCCTGATAAGAATCTGAAAGCTTTAGGGTATGTCTGGGAGCGGAAGTCCAAGCATGTGAACAGAATCTGGTCGAATCTGTGCTTTGTAGATTATGAGGAGATGCTGGGACGTAAAGTAGCTCTTGGCTAGAAAATCAAGTTTCTGTTGTTTCACAATGGACCTCATTATCATAGTCAGTAAAGGACCGAAAATCCTAGATGTACGCAGGCCGCCAGATTGGTCTATTACATTGTGATAGGTTTGTGGCCCGCCAGAAATGTAGGATATTGCTTAGTCTGGCTTTCATAAGTTGCTCCGGAAGCAGCTCGGCTAGCTTCGCCGAAGTCATGGTGCCTGAGGAGTGTCAAAGCTGAACAGCCCAACAGGAAGTGAGAGGCAAGTAAGATGTCTGTTAAGACAACCGTGACATATGAGGATTCCTGTCATCTCCTTAAGGTCACTTCTATTGAGGAAAGGAGTTTATCTTCTCTTTGATAAGGAGCTTGACCTGCCTCATGCCTGGTGAATCTCGCCACAAGTCAGATCACAGTTTATTCAACTGCCCTCTGAGGGCGAGACCTCCCACGCAGTATGACAAAGCTACCATGTATTATTCATATAGTTGCTTCGTCAGTTTTTCAACTGATTGTGATCCTTGACATTTTAGAAACTCTCCCACAACCGAAGCCGAATCTATCTTGGAGCTGTCCGTAAACCATACTGGCCTGCCTGGTGGTAACAGGGTCAATGGTTATACCAAGCATGGATATGGACGACTTTTTAGAAATGTACCTGACGTCATCATGCTAGGGATTGTGGGATCCGCCTAACTGGAAAAAATATAAGCTTGAGTTTCGTTGCATTATACTCTACTAGGTCTGAATCTCCATTCGAAATCGTTGCCAGATTTTCATTAATTACGTCCTGTCTCTGTCTCGCTCCTCAGGCTTCATTAGATGATATAGGATTCTTCATGAGGAAGCGGTTTAAAGTATACCATCATCTTGGAAGCTGTCGACTGAACTGGAGGTCACTTCCAACAGATCTTCAAAATAGAGCTGAAATAAAGTTGGTACTGAAACGGATACCCGTGAAATATCAGCATTGAGAGACAGTATATGCAATGAGACTCCGTTAACCGCAACATAGAGTTATTTATCTGTGAGAAAACTCGATAGTGAACGACAAACTTATCATATGACGGAAGTTACTCAAGGATACCTTGGTGCCAGACTTGGTAAAATTTTCGGAGATATTCAATGCAAGAGCTAGAGATTCCCTATATTTCAATAGATGACCATTCACAACTTTTGAGCTCTCTAGGTATTGGACTGGTTCGATGTTGATTGCTTTCTCCATTGTTTCAGATATCGCAGATAATACTGCAATGTGCCTATAACAATTATTAGGAAGGGTCTTCTTTAATTTTTTTAGGAATTGGTTGTACTCTAACTGCTTTCCAGCTGGAAGGAAATACACCAAGTTTGTATGAAAAGGTAAATGGGCTGCAAAATATGTGTGTCAATTTTGGGGCACATTCCTTGAGAATAGCACGCAAAATTCCATCTGGCCGATAGCCTTTTCTGTAACGAGATTCAGCGAAATGCGCCTAATTTTGCCCTGAAAAAAAAAACAATTTCAGGCATATGGCTATGTAGGCAGCAATATTAGGAGTGCGTCAATAGTCTTGGCGAAAGTCCAAAGCGAACGGGAGCAATTTAAGCTTTCAATAATATTCGATCTAATTTTTGGATTATATATTCCCTTTCGATGGGAGTATTATGTGATTGCAGATCATGCCTAGAGACCAGAACAGAACATGCCTTAAGATATGTTCTGTTTCGGTCTTTAGACATGAGTTCTCGCGCCAATGGTGATATGCTGTTATGAGGCGACGGCAGAACAGATTTTATTGAACCATGTTTCACCAGATGATGTTGATTTGTTGTTATGGGGTCTGTAAGTTTTAATGTAAAACCGGGCGTGTAGGTGATGAATTGGTTCGTAGACGTGGAGTGATATAGGGAAAAGTCGAGAAGATAATTGAATAATCAGAATCTTCCAAAAGTGCACCGACATTTACATCTTAGGGATCTGGATTGTTAGTCACGAATAAGTCAAGCGTATTGGCATAACGATAGTTGTTATCAGGGATCCCTGTTGGTTCATTATTTAGAATCATTCATTTCAGTACTTTCGACTGAGGAAGTTTGGCAGGTTACATCTGTGACATATTGTGTGTCATTTCATCCTACAGTATTGTTGACTTGTTCTATAATTCTACATTTTAAATCCAATATCACTGTTCTATGTGCTAATCAATTATCTTTTGTTATCTTATCTTATATCGTAGTAAAATACATTAAACCTCAGTTGTCTGCAGTTAAATATTTCATTTTGAGCAAGTCACCGTGTGTTGAAACAATTGTTGATATATTGTTATTGTTGTGTATATTTTTGAACTTTTCATATTTTGCTTTCATCAAAAATCAATTTAAGTGTAGTAAACTTAAACTTAGGATCAATAAACAAAACATTTGAAATATCCGTCTGTTATTTAATGCAATTACTCGGAATTCTCTACATCAAAATGATTCTGTACAGGAAAGAATAATATTTCATGAATATTTATATCGAATTTATTTACAGTACTAAATAATCTATACCGTATTGAGTAACAGCCTTTGGTCGTCGGTAGCTCCTGCGGCTTTCCACCCAATAGTGTAGACAGGAGTGCCTACTATAACCCCACTGCGCAGTTGACTCGATAGGTACATATTTGATCTAAATGCCCTCTAAGGAAAAGCAATACCAACGAAGCTTTCTACATTGTTTCCGTAACCGCAAGCATAACTTTTGTTCACATTAGGACCATGCTGCTCCAGCATGCATGTGGGTTCAAACCGTATAATGCTAGATAAGATTCCTAACCCGTAATCAAATCTGAACCCACTATTATGATAATCTTTCACACATGGTATTTATAGGTGCTTGGGTATTATATTCAGTGCGATAATAAGGAATTACCATAGTTTCTAGTTTCTCTAGAGGAAGTAGCACGACTTGGCACATGAAATAGGAGAAGATGATGTAAATTAGATGAATCATGTAAATTAGATAATACTTTGTGGGCAAAAGTTAACATCTCAATATTTCGATGAGCTTATGAAGTTTTAAGACAAGCTGAATTTGAACGTCCATTAAGATCAAAATCATTTCCAATCCAAATGAAAAGTATAATTCACAAATTTCGTTCAAACTCGCTCGATACGACAAAAATTCCGTAATGGGGGTTCCAAAATACAACCGTTTTGAGGATAGGAACTAACAAAGAGTTGAATAGTAATATCAGGAAATTAAATGGACGAATAATTACTTCATTTTTGAACCACATTTAATAACATTAAAAATGTTATAAAAACAAGTAATAATTGTTCTTTCATTTAATCATAATGATAAATTATCATAAAGTAACGGCTTCTAACATCGATTTTGTGATTATCATGCAATTTATATTATGAAAATCACGAGTTTATCTATCAAAAAGCTTTCCTCAAAATATGAATGGTTATGTAACTGATTTTCAAAAAATTACACACAGATCAGAAATGCTATAGACTATTTCTAGTATTGCGCGCCTTAAAGTATACATAAAATGTTTATGAGTGACCTTCCTTGAAAATGTGATAGGTCGCTTGACATTTGGACATATTTAGTATCATACAGAGTTTCTTGCACAAATGTTCAATTATTTTTGTATGATTTGGTAACTGTGTAATTCTGTCCTCTCAATGGCTAATGCTCTTGGGTAGGTCTTTCTAAATAAATAAATAAACAGTATAAAGACAGTCGAGTACCACATATGCTGAGGTAACTACTATTATTTGATTTGCAACCTTATATAATAATAACCTGCTTGTTATGTCTGAGATAAGAATTGAACTAACATAAAGAAGGTCATATTATACCCTCAAATTCCAATTTGTATAAAAGTAAATTGTAATTTACAGATTCAAATGGCTTTCCGAAAATCTGTATGAGCTTGAAACTTGCTTCCACACGATTATTTATTCGATGTTAAGACTAGCTATTCAGTTTCGAAAGTACCAAATAGGTTATCCATTACAATGGACTCAAAAATTTTATAATGGATAATATGTGGCCTCTATTAGTGATTCCATTTTTAGCGCCAGTCTTGTGTAATTAGCGAGTTATATACGATAATATCCATCCATCAGGATAGACACCATAAGAGATATTGAAAGTATAAGGCAACGACATTATGAATTGATAGTTATTAAATATTATAGAATGAGGTTTAAATTCTGAAGAATGCTTGAAGAGTTTTGATTCTACGAGTTAATGGTGTCTCTAGATATTTGTACAGAAAATGGCCAAGGCGAGAGAAAATGGCCAAGGCGACTGACTTAATAATTCGGAATACAGGTTGTTTACACTAATGGATTAAAATCTTCTAATAATTAGTCTGCGACAGTTTGTTTATGTAGGAAAAGATTAAGAAGCAGAGAAGTAAATGATAAATCTACCAGATTATTGAGTAAAAGATTACTGTGCTATTTATTGATTTCTGTGCATTCTTAGTTATCTCCAGTTCTACCAAATAGTTGAATTGATTCCATGGCAGTTTCAACATTTTGTTTCATTATTAAATTAATGTTAATTAATTAAATTAAATTATCGAAATTAGAAGGTTCGAATTATCTAAAAACATAATTGCATGAACGCCAGACGTCCTATGTAATTAGCTACGAACGAAATCATTTTGACATATGCCTCGAGGAGCTCGCTGCGCGTAAGTTAGAGTTTATACATTTTACCTCGATCTTGTTAATTTGGGGCCGTTTCTTGCCCCGTGCGACCGGCGCCAGTTGTAATGAAGTGTTTTCGGCAATGGGCCGCTACCTTTTACCCGCTTCGTGTATATTTTAGTTGCGAGAAAATCCCCTTTGCTACGTCGTACGTTAGACGCGCGTAGCTGAAATCTGAGTATAGCTCAAACTGTTTTAATTAAATTTTCCTATTTAATGGACATTTATCGAAAAAAGAAGGGCAGTCGGGCACGATCCGATACTAAATCTAACTACATGGAGAGGAAACGGCACGCGAAAAGTCGTCGTAAAGCCGTATTAGGTACAACCAGTTTGCACTTTACTAACTCGCGTGCTATGGGCTTCTCACGTAAACGTCATTCGATTTACGGAAAATTAACTATTTCAAAACAGTTCACGACCTCTGAAAAGGTTCAAAGTTCACATAATTATTTCATAATTTGTAGTTCATTATTGTTTTACAACTGAAATAAATAGGTATGAAATTTGTAGGTTAATGATGATGTTAGTGTGACAGTGACAGAATTATTTCAAACGTAAAGTAAGGCACACGTTTTAGATTCCACAACCACCCTTGACCAAGATAATTTTTGATATCCCGGTACAACGGTAATATAACGAAGATTCGATAATCCGACTAGGTAGTCATCACATAAGACATATTTTACAATATGACTATAACATGTATGACATTTATATTTATGGTCGCCTGAAGAAATAATTATAGTTTTGACTTTTTGACGGCACAAATGCCAGCTTACCGCTTATTACGACCATATTCCAAGAAGATTGTTGGTGCATTATTCCTTCAACGTGCGAGTTTCATTGTTTCCGATTGGTTACACGGAAAATTCATTGTAACATTCACATGAGTGGTATAAATGTTATAAAAGTTTCAAAGAATAACATTTGCTGTTCTGATATTTGACAATTGAAATCGTAACTCTTCTTTTTCCAAAAATAAAATTCTATTATTCAAGATTGGCTGGAGAATTTCATTGAAATTATAAGAGGGGGAGGAATAAAGTGAGAGAAATATTATGAATGAATGGTGAATCGTTCAGATTCGAAGGTACCTATTCAAGAGATGCGGAAGATAATCGAGTTCGATGTAACCACCACTATCTGTACCTACTGTAGGAGTCTTCGTAAATCCTTGAAATGTTTCAGCAGAACTACGCACAATTCTCATTATCATGAATTTTTAATCATTTATCAGTGCTTTCCCAGAGAGTCTTTATAGATCGTTAAAATTCTTTTTGTAATTTGCCTCCATTTTGATTTTCTAATAGACCCATTAACGAACGCAACGTCATCACTTGCCGTGTCTTAATATCCAAAAAAAGCACGGAACTTTTTACATTTTTAGGATGGCGAGCTTGATGCGGAATTATCTTGTCATCATTATGTCAGTTTAAATGACAGTGTCGAGCATCAACAACTCAAGAAGAGAAAGTCATCGACGTGTCCAGTGGAAGAATTGATTTCAGCTAATACACAATATGGTTTAGATATTTGTACTAATAGTCGTTTTCTAGTGTTATTGCTCTTTCCAGTAGAGACGAAACTAAAATTACGGAAACAAAAGCGATCACAGAACCACTGAATCAAATTTTGACTTTCAAAATTAAGATGTTACCAACCACCATAAAAATCCCTAAATGGACTAAATTAAACATTTTTGTTTAAAAACGGCATAAAAAGGGCAAATTACAAAAAATAGTATAAACAACTCGTTTCCTAAGACCTTGAAGCACTCATTCTTTAAAAGAACTCGTGGCTTCGCCACTCGTTTTTTAAACTTGAATTCGTGCTTTAAGACGAGTCTTAGGAAACTCGTTCTTTAATATACTATTATCATTTGCGGATGTTCCGAGCAAAAATCTCGTATGAAATCAAATTGGTTACAAATTAACTGTTATTTAATGCAGATGAAAAACACTCAGATTTCATTTGCTGTATTATGATTGAACAAGAAAGGCAATGTTAAAGAAATGGAATCATTTGCCTTCAGATAGAAAGCTTAACATGAATTAACATATGATTTAGTTTCCACTATCACCTTTTATCCTCTTGAAACTATAACCCATTTAAAGTACTCGAATATGAAATGTGCCTTAGATAAGTTATAATTATTTTAAGCGCATGAAGGTTGATAGTGTAAACTAAATTTATCACCCATTCTCCACTTAAAATTATATTTTATCCAAAGCACTCGCAGTTGAATAATGTTTTCCAGATAAGGCATAATTATTTTATGTGGATGCAGGTTGATAGTGTAAACTAAGTTTACACCATCACTCTTTTTCCGCTCAAAATTATAACTTATCTAAAGCACTCGAAGTTGAAATGTGCTTCATAGAAGTTGATATGTAAACTAAATTTACGATATCACCCTTTTTCCACTTGAAATTATAACTTATGTAAAGCACTCGCAGTTGAATAATGTTGAAATGTGCTTTAGATAAGTTATAATTATTTTAAGTGCATGATGGTTGATAGTGTAAACTAAATTTACGGTATCACCCTTTTTCTACTTGAAATTATAACTTATCCAAAGCACTCGCAGTTGAATAATGTTCTCTAGAAGAGGTATAATTATTTTATAGGGATAAAGGTTGATAGTGTATGTAAAGTTTACATCATCACCCTTTTTCCGCTTAAAATTATTACTTATCTAAAGCACTCGAAGTTGAAATGTGCTTCAGATAAGTTGATACTGTAAGCTACATTCACGATATCACCCTTTTCCACTTGAAATTATAACTTATCTAAAGCTCTCGCAGTTTAATACTGTTCCTTAGATAAGGTATATTTATCTTATGTCGAAAAAGGTTGATAGTTTAAACTAAAATTACACCATCACCCTTTATCCGCTTCAAATTAGAACTTATCTAAAGCACTCAAGTTGAAATGTGCTTCTGATAAGTTGATACTGTAAACTACATTTACAATATCACCCTTTTTCCACTTGAAATTATAACTTACCTAAAACACTCGCAGTTGAATAATGTTCTTTAGATAAGGTATAATTATCTTATGTGGATAAAGGTTGATAGTGTAAACTAAAATTACACCATCACCCTCTATCCGCTTCAAATTAGAACTTATCTAAAGCACTCGAAATTGAAATATGCTTCAGATAAGTTGATACTGTGAACTACATTTACGATATCACCCTTTGTCCACTTGAAATTATAACTTATCTAAAACACTTGCAGTTGAATAATGTTCTTAAGATAAGGTATAATTATTTTATGTGGATAAATGTTGATAGTGTAAACTAAATTTACACCACCACCATTTATCCACTTAAAATTATAACTTATCTAAAGCACTCGAAGTTCGAAGTTGAAATGTGCTTCAGATAAGTTGATATTGTAAACCAAATTTACGATATCACTCTTTTTCCACTCGAAATTATAACTTATCTAAAGCACTCGCAGTTGAATAATGTTCTTTAGATGAGGTCTACTTATTTCATGTGAATAAAGGTTGATAGTGCAAACTGAATCACAATATATTATATCGCCTTCTACGGTACCTCATGAAGTATAACTTTTTGAAGTTTATTCAGCAGTTTTCAGTTCTTATTAGAACGGTGATCAAGGAGTGAATCAGATACATAATAATGTACTATGAAATAATTATTTTTGGTGTATTTCGTGAGAAATAAATCCATAAACCTCATTCCGTATAAATTGATGGGTTATAAATAACTATGAGTAATACATCATAACGCTGAGTTTAATTGAGGAAGACTGTTCGCTCTAGTTGTTTAAATGTCAACACAATAAATGTTGTAGGTGTGGAAGTCAACATAATATACTATTTTCATCCATATACTGGGTTAGCTTCTCCTTTCATTTTATCAAGGGAAACAAACGTAATATTATTGAAATGGTTAGCATTCCCATTTTACAAGTAATATATTACCACGATAATCATCCTTACATAGCCTCAACCATTAATGTAACCTTCAATGATAGATCAAAAGGTAGATATCTCTTATTGTCGAATTAGCAATATCTTCGATAAGGAACTAGCCAGCTGTCATTATGTGTAATCTTAATATACAATATATCAAAAGATTTGAAATCTCATGATAATAATTATGGTACTGTAAAGCTACTTGGTCGTCTGTTGAGAAAATTGTGTGTTAATGGCTACAATGTCACTTTTTCTAGGATTGTACCAATTTCCAAACTACCTACCCCAGGGAAGTAAAATTATCTATTGGTCTCCGAGATAATCATAGAGAATTTAAGGTGACTTATTTGGCAAACATTCCTCTCTTCTTTGTATCTACTCCTGCAACTCATTTGCTAATACGGTTAAAATAATTTTTTAAAGTTTAATTTTCACTAAATTAATAAATTAATGTAACTATAGTTTCGCCAACATCGTAGCTCCTTCAAACACATATTACAGAGTACTAACTTACTACAAAAGAGGTAACCTAATATATAATTTTAATGATAATCTTAGGATCTTAGGTAAGTGAAATTTTATCTTATTGAGTCCAACCCATCCAGGGATTAAACGCTAAACTGGTAGCAAACGGAAAATTTAATGTTACAAATTTCACAATGGAGAACAATTAAGTATTTGCTGATCGTCCAATCGGCGTTTTATACGTCAATACCTAAATTACTAACAAAATTTGAAATTTTAGTAGTGGGTGGCCCCATATACATATGTGATACCAACATAAGAATAGTTTCGTTTTATTGTAAGAAAAACAGAGTTGAAAGCTAACTTCCATCGATTTTTAGATAGAATCTGCTCGATTAGTCTGAAAGAGTTACCAATACTTACCGAAAATAGCTTAATAATATTCAACTCTTCATCAAAATTATTGTTTGACATCCGTATGTTGAGTATTCTGTATATGAAAATATTCTAGAATGCTATTTTATGTTGGAAAGAATGGTTTGAAGTATAGGGAATTGTCAAGTCAGTATAGGTGGGATTACGAAATATTGCAGTCAAATTTGTCATTCATTTTCTTGATGTTTACCCCAAAAAATGAATGTAGTTTCTTCCTTCAATTGTCAGTTTGATGTTTGGATGAATTCCAGGATTGCATTTGATTGTCCATTAGTTCTAATGAAGCATGTTCTGATGTCGTCAACGTATCTATGAATTTCCGTTTCCAAATTATCCATAAATATTTCTACTATTAAGGGCTCAACGGGTTACCCATAGTTAAGCCATTGAATAAATATTATTATCAGATTGAAAATAATACTGCTTTGGACAAATCACAAGTGAATTGGTTATTTTTTGTTTAACGCAAGGGTTGATTTGATTTTTGTCTAAGAGATAAGCTTTCAAAATTCAAACTGTCTGAGAAGGACTATGCTAGGGAGTAGGTTTTGTAGGTCGAATAAAACTAGTTTATCGTTATGTTGGATTACAATATTTTTAATTTCATCAAATAAATTGTAACGGTTTCCGATACTAAATCTAGGAGAAAATGTAGTTGTTGTTAAAATGTTTTTTATTAGTTTGCCAGATATGTTAATTGATGAGGCGATTTCGAATGATACTTCAGAACAAATACTTCCGATGAAATTATTAACCTGTTAAATTTTAAAAATAGAATATAATTCAGGGGTTTGTGGATCATGAGTAGTAAACCGTATTTATCTTTCTGGCTTAAATGACTATTACTATGTGCCAGAGACTCTTCGATTTCTGCATTCAATTCAACAGCTTCATCAATATAGTCATTTATATTGATAGCAATAACTGAATACCTATCCTTCATATGTACGTCTAAAAATCATATTGTTAATACTTGATTGCTGTCTTATGAACTTGGCGGAACTTTAGAGTTTAACAAATTTATATCTTGGAAATTAAGTTTGTTAATATTCACTGTTATACATTTGGTGTTATTGTTATTTTGTGGCCTATATAATGCAAACTCCTTTTCTATGCACAAAACCTCTGAATCTCCAGAATTAATTCGCGATCGTAAATTGTGAATGAGATCACTTTCCGTTTTGTCTAATGAATTTTTATCTATTCTTTCGTTAACCTCTATTTTCATATTGGTATCTAAATTTTGAATAATCTACAAGCTAAATGTGAATGTATTATATCTTGCTACATTGAATTGTTCGATCTATTCTTATTCATACTGCCGGTGGATTGCCGTTCTAGCTAGAAGACTTTTGAGTTTTGGAGGGAATATACTTGAGCATTACACTTTCTACCAATTACATCATTATTGAAAAACCAGATATTTGAGACGCTAGTCGGCTACGGACTATACGACCAATAGGAACGGGAGAATCGTCTTCACAGTAGTTCATTCACGTACATACTTATATACCCACCCACACATGTACATCATCCCAAAAATAGTCTAGATGGATTCAGAAAAGCTGAAAATAGATATGTCCGCGGAAATTTTATTTTCATTTTTATCTACCTATGTAACTTTTCCTATATATTTGAAGTTCTAATGATGATGAAAAATGTGAAAATGTGTACACAGTCATTATCGATTATTTGCTGCTTAATAAAACTATTTTCAAGATGGTCACAGTTCCTTGAAGCCAGATGTGGGCATCCACTTAGTTATTTTGAAGGTATGACGTCGTGCCTTGTCACTTTTGGGCTAAACTACCTAATGCGGAATTCACTTTTATACCTCGGGCGCCATATTTTTGTTAAGGTTTACTCCTCAGGATATCTGCTAGGATCCTTACCACAAAGCGTGCACCGGTGGTGCTGTCTATAGACAGCGTTGTCCATAGCCCTGTAGCTACCTAGCGTAGCTACAGTGAAGTTTTACCAGGGATCACTGGGCAGGAGAACAGTATCAAAGTTTTAAAGCTTTAATTTAATTACAATTGATACATACTGGGTTATAACTTAGTTCATTAAAGTTAGAGCGGAAATAACTATGAAACGGAAGATTCCAAATATTAGATTTGTTCAAATTTGTATAATGCGGATAAATATGGAATAAAATTGAATGGTATTTTAAACAACAACTACTCGACGCACAAGGATATAAAGATGCTCAATTAAATGGACGGCACGATTAAAAGATAGTTGCGTTTTACAGAATGGTCAATCTTGAATCATTATGCAGAAATGCAAAACAAATAACCTACAGTCTACGGACGCAGGAACAAACTATCAAGCGGTAATTCAGACGTGGGCAATTTGCTTAATGTACTGAAGCGGTACGGGCTCCAGCTATTAGTGGGTTTACGTTCGCACAATATCAAAATTCTTCGGTGACTTTTCGGTAAAAACGGATAGCTTGACTATTGTATACTGTGAATAATTCTTATTTACCTATATAGCTTCCCAGGAATGGCACAAACAATGAGGAAAATCACGAATAATGGATTTTTCCAATAGATGATATTAGTTACCACAAGAAATTCATATACTAGAGTACACAAATAAGATTGTGATGTATATTTGATCAAGTATGTTATTACCTTGAAATACATTTGTTTCCTAATAAGTGATAAGATATAATCGCAGACTCAGAACTTTAAGGAACTGTAAAAGAGTTATAGATTGATATTGGACTCTTACCTTTTGAACAAATTGATTGAAGGCTTATTGCAAAAGTCTTTCGCAATTTGTTCATTTTATTAAACTGTACTTGAATTTAGGAGAAGAAGTAAAATTGAACATAATTCGATTTGATGAATTTGAATTTATGCATTAATCTATCATTAGGGAAACAATCTAATGGTCATAAATAAGGTCAGTGGAATTTTTTCTCGTTTGAATATTGATTGAAGATCGTGCTATCCTTATTCAAATTTACGTTCAATTCAATTCTCATAATATTCGATGCGATTCGAATCTACATTTACCTCGAGAACTGGAGTGGAATATTCATTGATCTGTTGAAGATCATACAAAAATTTGATTCGGAACTGGCTATGTCAGATTCTATCTTCATGATGTATTTGAAAACAAATTGTTGTCCCACCGGTAATTGTATGTCAGTCTCGAATTTTCTTACTCTCCCACATTCATATATTGAACAATCAGAGCTTATACTTCCGGAATTGGGACAGCGTGGACAAGCTTTGGGTAGTCTGTCGTCTAGGACATACTCATACTTCCGGAATTGCCACAGCGTTTACAAATATGTCTAAGACGTCCCTGTCATTCAAACTGTCGTACTCTTGGGAACTATACAATTACTTAAAGGTTCATTTATCGATTCACGGCCCACTTCTTATCGGTGCGCAGCAATGTCCACGGTAGGATAAACTGAATGTGTACAATGCAACAAATAACTATTATTAAGGGATACTTGATATTACGCGAATATTACGATGGAATAAAATATATCGCAATACATTAAATTAATAATAAACTATTATTTACTTTGGGTTAATTTACAGTAAACAGCGCCCAACTTTACTTAATAGAAAATGGTTCATTCACAAAATAAAAGAGCACCGGAACTAAAAAACTGCAAAACAACCAAAAAATAGAATATCGAATAGAATCTCAGATCGTTGTCTTTTATATGTTTTCGAGATTCTGGTGAAGTCCGTACCAGCAAATCCTTATTTTGTGCCGTGGCCTTTTTCCTTATGTCCTGAACAATGCTTAGCAGTGTCACTAGTTTGCAAATCTATAAATTCTCATGCAGAAACTTATTCTAACAACTTTTTTCGATGAAAGCAAAGAGGAATGAGCTACTGCAATTTCTTACTAAAAATTACATGTTAACTATCATATTATTCGTGAAATATTGTTTATTCATTCCCAAATGCGTGTTACTGAATCGTGAAAACACCCTTGCATGAAGGAATCAATTGAAGGGACAAAAAATATATCCGGTTCCATTTATCGGATTGTTGTGAGCTTGGGCTCAAATCACAGGGTAAAATGAATGCATTTAGATGGTCAGGTTAGGGAAAAGATATCGGAATAAAAACATACTACACTATATAAAAATGTGACTTGAAGACTCTTTGAGAGGTTGCAACCAAGTAGAATGTTGCTAGGATGAACCTAACTTCAAAAGAAACTGAAAAGCAGACATAAAAGTGCGATTTGTGTGTCACCTACTGGTGATAATTAAATAAGACAGTTGGGTATGATCTATGATTAAAATGTTATATTTCAGGTTCTGCAGAGTTGATTTCCATATTTTATTTTTCTCAGAAAAATTCGAGAAAATTCAATTTTTTTTGCTCCCATCACATGAATGGAGGGGTTATGGACGATGCCGTATTTTACTATTACCTACCACCTCCTGAAATGTCAGATCGCCATCTTCAATGGCGTCGATTTTCTTCTATTTTTCAGACATAAAAGTGAGAGAAGAAAATTTAGAATAAGATTCAGCCAAAAAGTATTGTCACCATCGTTTTGAACGTGAACTAATCCACTGTAATAAAAAACACTACATGATTTGGCTCAAGAAATAGTTATATTGTTATTTTCAAGCGTAGGTAGGTAAACAAATGTCCTTTCCATGATTAAAATTTTCTTTCAGTTCAAATTTTCTCCCTCTGATACCTTGTCACTGGAGGGGGTGGTTGTCTAACTTGTGAACAAAGTGAGGCCAGGGATTTGGCACAAAATCGTTGGTGGAAGTCGTTATTGCATCACTGAATAATACCATTGACTATGGGATGGCGTTCCAAAATATATTGAAAATTGAAGCAAACTATACAAATCATTAAGTTTAATTTGAATGAAACATTCGATAATAAAAATTTTCACTTCTTTTGAAAAGAATTCAATAACTTACAATTCAAAATTTCAAGGTTATTCTATGGAGTACAAAAACAAGAAACATTGGAACTTGGTAAAAAATCAAATGAAATATGTTTTATTTGTTGTGAGACTGCATTAATGGATGCTTTATTTGTATATTTTTCCATATTTCTCCTTTGATTTCATTTGAATATTAGTTTTATTTGTGTTTATAATGAAGTTTAAATTCCAATGTATTTTACTTTCAAATTCTAATCAATATTCATGATTTTTTTGCTTGATTTCAATATTTATTTTGTAGTTTCATTTTCGTTATATTCTATTTCCATTATACTTTGATTTCAATTGTATTTTGATAATGAGAATTCGACGAAATTTGTCAGAATATATCCTCTTTGATGAATCAAGGCGATCATATGCCAAAGTTAAACTTACTAAGTAATTTAAATTTAAATAGAATTAGAAACATCCATTGCGGTTGAAGCCCCGGCCATATGTTCGTTTATGTTATATCCTTCGGCAAATCTACTGATTTCTTTATGAATTCTCTATAACGACTAATCTGTTCGGCACGGCACCAGTTTGGAGTAGACTGAGGGATCCTCAGTTTTCCATTGTGAGAACCAAGTATCATAAACATAAGCTTCAAAGAGATTACCAATGGAAATGAATGAACACTGTAACAAAAAACTGCAATGAAACATAATAGTATGAGGAATGAGAATTTAAGCATCGTTTGAATTGATATAAAATTAAAATGAAATATTGCAGCTAGGAATATTATGGAAATGTGCCCTTTGCATCCAAACAAATACTAGAATATTCAGAAACTTTACATTACCATATAGAAATTGACAAAATCATCATCAAATTTAACTTTATTTCAAAACCAACTGAACATTTTGAACTGCCAATCTCATAGAGTATTGCAAGAATGAAAAAATACAGCAAATTAAAAGAAAATCATATAACGACACTACAAAAATCTAAGAAATGGACATTATCAACCATGTTTTCAAATGTGATATTCACAAATATACTTTTATTTTGAATTGAATACAACACCTCCTCTGCATATGAAAATCGACGCTTTTGTCTTTGGTTTTTAGATTTTAAAGTATCATTCAAATCAACAAAAATGCCATTTACATTTCATACTATTCTATGAAACTACCATATTTTTTGATATCACCGCTTCTGAAACACTGATGAGTAAACAACAATAAACCATATTGTAATTGAATAGAATTTATTCTTATTATGAGACTTTGAATTCAAATTTCAGTTGGCAGCCAAAACATTTGTTTGCAAACATATCGTAACAATTAATATTTCGTTACTTGAATCAGAGGATATTTTCAATAGAGAAACAACAATTCAGACATTTTTAAAGTGTCAATGTAGTATAAAATTGATTATAACTGAAAGTATAATAAAAATTGAATTTGTGAATTTTACTTCAAAAAATGGTCTAATTCTTATCATCATTTCAATTATACCTAATTAAAATTACCTATACAATGTTGAATTTTTCAATAAATACTAAGGTGGCGTACCATAATAACTGACCTCAATGTTATTGTCAGATGTAGCTACATGAATACAAGTAGAGCATTCTGACGCTGAATGAAAGAGTTATATTCAACGATTCTGAATCTTTAGATCTCCACTGAAAATAACGCATGTGTCTAAAGAAGAGCCCTGTATTGTGACTTCTGAAAACCATTTATTTTTTACTTCACAATAAATTCAGTCAAGCTAGAAACCTGCGAACTAGACTGTTTTCTTTCTATTGAAGTTAGGCATCTGCAATATACGTGAATGGTATAAGGAACGAGGTAATGGCATACTGCTTGTTATATGTTACACTTCCAATCAAGTAGATGGCGCTCCAAAGAACATAATGCGTCGCGACGGTTTGTAATCAATATTTACGGTGCCGGCTAGACGAAAGGTCCACAATATAGCACTGCCAGATTCATATAAAATACGATAATATAGCCTCGTGGAACGAATATCACTGTAATGCCATTTTGTTACGACATATTAATGAACATCATTAAAGCACAAACATTATCAACCTGACCTCTCAAGGTTAGGCTTTAAAATACACGATACGGTTCATAAAGTGCGTTTCGGCTATCACCCTTCTGTAATGCATTATGCTAATAGCTTTTACAATGCGCTCCACTCAGAAACACCTTCCCCCATATTTGAAAAATTAAACTATTAATTTCGGAACATCATGTTAAACTCCAACGAAATTACATTTTTATGGCATTTCCAGATATAATGTTTTTGGGTTTTTAAGTCTACTGAGAAAGAAAATTCAGTGCAACTTCTCAGGAAGAGATTACCCAAATAGCTAAGCTGCTGAAATGAAACATTACAAATTGCCACAAAAAAGGTACAATCGTTTATGAATTAGCCAGAAATATTTTTTATATTTATTGTTGCTGACATGACAAGAAGAAATACGAACTTTGCAGGATCCACAGGCTGGTGAACATCCACAACATATCATATCAGGATTGAACTTGAGAAAAAAAACCTTTTAAAATGCTCAATTTTAGAATTTCTCATTTTTATCTAATGATTTGATGGAAGTTATACCATAGTCAAAGTATAAAGACCTGTTGGAGCCTCCCTTCTACTTTTTCTAAAATTCGAGTGCAAGCCGATTGGTCGTTTATTTCGTTTATTTAATGTTATCGACGACGACATAATATGATGTAACGTGCCGGCGACGAGCCGATGAGAGCAAGGCTGTGATTGGAGGAGCTAGGTGACGTCACTTAGCGCGAGAAACGATGGTAGGGAGGCTCCAACAGACCTTTATACTTTGACTATCAGTAGTTATACTACGCCTACTTCTATTTAGAAAACGAGCACTCGTATATTTCACGGCAGTAATTAGGTTTCTCAAATTCAAACAGTAAAACTGCAGCCAACAGTTTTGGAGAGCTGTTTTCCTCACCACTCGAACACATCAACGGGACGAGGAAGCTGCAGTGCTACTAGTTGACATGCTCACTAAGGTATAAATATTCCATTAGCAAAAATGCTACAGAAACCAGAGAATCTAAAGCATCTATCCTTGGCTAGATGTATCAGTTACTGGTCGATCTAGAGAAACCTAATTATCTAACAAGCAATTTTTTCAAGTATTATTCTGTTCATTTTTTGATTATTACTTACATTTTGCACTAGTTTACTAACTGAGCATTCCCTGTGACTTCGGTGAAGTACGATATATCCATTTTTGTACAACTGTCAAGTAAACTTGGAATTCTTCCATCTCTATCGGTAACTTGAGCCTTTTATTCTCCCCATTGCAACAAACCGTTTCAATAACAACGACAGAACAAGTGAACTTAATACTGTGAAATTGTATAGGGAGTATTTATTTATAACTTACAATATTAGCTGATTGATTCAAGTTCTACAAAAAATGTTGTTTGTGTTTCGTTTATGAAATTCGTGTTTAATGACACATTGGAGAGAATAGTGGCCTTAGACTAGCGGTCTGGGCCAAAAATTAACACTCTCATATGCCATTAAAAAACACATTTTACGCACTTAATACAAAAATAAAATAATATTTGTCAATGTTTTACATTGCGTTATGTTATCTCAGTGGAATATCTACTCTCGGATGGAGGATGAGAGAGTGTCCGGTCCCTCTAACACATTTGTCAATGAGATTCCGCTGATGATGCTCGAGAGAGCAAATATCACTCATATATCATTGGAATGTATTCTAAATAGGCTTCATAAATTCTGTATGAAATTTGATTATTTGCAATAAAAGTCTGAATCAGTTCTACATTGAAAAATTAAGCGAATCTATTGCTGTTACGGTTAAAAAGTCGTTTCACATCGAGTTAATTCAGAAGCAGACACCTTCCAATTTGGAAATTTTCTTTCAAAGATATGATATCCCTTAACTGAGTGAATGCAAAGAATGTTTAACTATGAAATGTGGCTGCAAACATAGACGCACATACACCGTTCAGAAACGGTGAAAAAATTCAGTGTAATAGGTAGCGTGAAAAATCGGAACACATAAAGGAAAAGCTAATGGCGGAAATTCGTTGAATGTTTAGAATGATATAATAGAAAATAGTAAGGCTTTCGTGCAAAAATTAATTTTAAACCATAAAATGTGTACAGTATAGACGCTGAGTCCAAAAAATAATAAAAATAGATATTTATTCTTATACAATATAATTAATGTAAAAATTAAGTGAAGATAATTTTGATCACAGAATTAGATTTTGCGGAGTTTTCATTTTCACGGATGAAGCAACATATTGTTCAAATGGTCATTTTTACACACATACGTAGTTATTGTACAACAGTATTCTAAACGTTCTGACGTGATTTTTAGGGAAAAATATTGATTGATAACAAATTGATACCAGCTGAGGGTAATCCCTTATATACCCTACTAATTACAAACAGTATTCAAACAGGCACATTTTGTTTTCTGATTTAGTTTAGTAGTTGGCTACTTGGTGGCTGAAAGGTTCTCAATACTTTAACAGTATGTTTCTTATTTATCATGTTAGTATATGTCAACAACAGGGATCTCCAAATTTTTATACAAATGGCGAATACCTAGCGAGCTCATCATACCAACATACAGTATTTTGGATCATTCGCAATTCTTTCAAACATTCAAACATAATGTTTAAATGCCGTTATTTTGCTATTTAACACTCTCGAGGGTGAAATGAACCAACAATAAATCAGATCGGCAAGCTTCTAACAGATCACAGCCACATTTGGAAGCCTAAAGTAATACTCAAGCTAGTATCTATGTTTAAGCTTTATCTGGAAAAGAATGACACAATATCCTTGCTCCCAGGCAAACCCAATTGTAATTACTGTGTTACTGGAATCATCTGGCAGAGTAAGATTAATGATCCCCGCTAAAAAAATGGAATGCACATTAGGATTGAAGCCGCGTACCGATTTTGATTATTCGACCCTACCATCAAACTTTACATCATCCTTTCAAAATTAGTTCTTATGTATTTCTACAATAAGTTAAGTGTATTGCTTTCGAAGCTATTCAAGATCGAATCGTATTTATTTATAAAACAGCAATAAGTGCTGGTTCGATGGAATTCAAGCCAACTATTGGAAATGAATAATATTGTAGCGGATCATAGAATACTTGTTTATTTAAGAAGATTTTGGTCATAAATTTCTGTTCTCTGATCGGTAGAGTTGACAAATTACGTATTATGGAACCAGAACCATATATGTTCCGGAAAGAATTTGAATTCTAACAAAACGCTATCCCACGCAGGTTTAAAGCGAGAATCTATTAATTAGAATTCTCTCTGTTCGGAATGCGTAACATCCTGATGTTATGTAAAGTAGTTGGTAATTGAGGCAACATTGACGCCTATATCATGAACAGCATTACGACGGTATACACTCAGGAATGCGATGTGGATAGAGCAATGCCGATCACTAACAAGGTCAAATACAAATTGAGTGTAGTTGGAAGTTCAGGGGTTAATTTGCTATTTACGTGATTTTATTAACTGTAGATGCATAAATTGTATTTCTTCACCTATTGGAAATACGAAACTAAGTTCCTCTATTTCCAATTAAACTATTGAATATGTTACTACAAAACTAGAAGTACTTCCTTTTTTTCTGATGATTATTCAGTGTAAGCGATGTATTGTTTCAAATTCCTTTCATTCAAATTTGGTGAACATCCTTCCAACTGGAAGACAGGTACTATATGTGTTTTCTGAGGTAATGCACTGTAAAAAATGGTAGTGAAACTCCATTGAAAAGTATGGTAAGAATTACAATAATTTTGTATGAACTTATACAATAATATTTATTTTACAGAAAAACTGTAAGATTACCTAAATTTTCTTTGGAAAATTCATAATAAATATGTGTTAATAAATGAAAGAATTTAAAATTAAACGTAATAAATTTTCCCATGTTTATCTGTGATTTTACATAGTTTTATGTGTAAATTGCATAAAAATATGTAGAAATACTTGTCTTTATCTGTGAACCAGATGCATGTACGTTCACTTCGCCGCATGCCCGCATGTGCTCACCGCCCTGTCGACCGCTATTACAACATTGACCAAGTTATGAACCCAAAACAAATCGTAGATGGTTTTAATAAGCAAAGTATATTGTGTAAAGTTTTATATTGAAATAGTTTAACTAGTGTTAAAAAAACGAGTAACAGTTTTTCTTGTTTGAAAACTTTCATTTTAGTAGTTTCATCGACTTGAAAAGGTCGAATCATCAGTGGCGTGCAAACAGGGGTTGCAAATGCAATGTTCCTAAGAAACATTGATTATTCAAGAAAATTTTGAAAAAATGATAGAACCAACAAAATTTTTTAGTCACCTTGGTCAACAAAATTTTGAGAACAGTTTTAAGCTAATGCATAGAGCTTTTATCGCGGGCTTTGAGCCCGGCGACCGAATCAAAAAATTCCGTAACGAAAAAACCTTAGACCTAAACACTTAACATGTGTCAAATTAATTAATTAATTTGAAGTTTCTAAAAGTGAGAAATTTCTATATTTTATACGAATGTTATAACACTCTAGCGCGTTAGACTCCGGGATTTTCACGTGGCCTATCGAAATTAGAAGGTTCGAATTGTATAAAAACACAATTGCATGAACGCCAGACGCCCTATGTAATCAGCTACGAACGAAATGATTTTGACATATGCCTCTAGGAGCTCGCTACGCGTCAGTTAGAGTTTATACGTTAGACGTGCGTAGCTGAGACCTGAGAGTACCTGTTTCTGTTTTAATTGAATTTTCCTATTTAATCGACATTTCGGGGCCCGAAACTATGCTCTTTAGTTGGCCCCGTTCATGAACTAACGACATGGAGTGAAAACCGCATGCGAAAATTCCTTGCATAGACGTTATATGTTCCGAAGATTTGCACTTTTCTAACTCGCGAGCTACGCGCCCCTCACGTGAACGTCATTCGATTTATCGAAAATTAACCAATTTAAAACAGTTTTCGACCCCGTTTGTGGCTATTGCGACCTTGTAAAAGGTTCAAAGTTAACGTTTCGTTTTACATTCCACAACCACCCTAGACCAAGATAATTTTTAATTTGTAGTTCATTATTGTTTCACAACTGAGATAAATAAGTATGAAATTTGTAGGTTATTGATGATGTCAGTGCGACAGTGACATAATTAAGGCAAAAAGCAGCCGCTCTAGCAGTGCAAAATAGAGTCGGCAATCTCGCTGTTCCCTTTGAATTACGAACAGCAAATATTTCATTAACATCGAATAGGAAATGTATAGCCAAACGCACACATTTTCCATTAACTTCAGCTCTTGCTATAACTATACATAAGTCGCAAGGTTGGACTTTTGACGACATAGTATATGAGTATAGTAAAGCACTCGTTTACGTTGCGCTCTCTCGGGTGACTAATATTGAAAAATTGTATGTATCACGACAAAAAACCATAATTCTACATTCAAGTTTTATCATAATCGAAGGCAAGCTGCATCGACTGCATCTTTGTTGCAAGAATTCAAAAGACTGTCTTTAAATAGGGTTCAGACGACAGCTCAAAGTTTCTTAGATTTCATTAGTAATAGAAATGACATTTCAATAATGACTTTCAATTGACAAAGTCTAAATAGTCACAAATACGATTTACAAGATTCAGTTACGAGACAAACAAATGTGTTACTTCTTACCGAAACTTGCATGGCGCATGATAATCCGATTGAAATACCTAATTTCAATTGTATTGTTCAATTCAAACGAGATACTGTTCTAAAAGGTGAGGTAGCTATTTACCAAAATAGTAATAATGTAACTAATATTATGACTCCGAATATTGAAATAAATATTGCCCACTTTAGCGATGTTAATATTAGGCGCTCATTTGTTGGAGATATTTGTGCGTGCTTATGCAAACTTAGAAATGGCCTACACATAGTCATGGTAGCAATTTACATTTCTCCGAATCCAAAATTGGACGAGGTAGAGCATTTTATTCATCGCACTTTACTGGAGTACACTGAAGAAGGGTCGAAAATACTTGGTACAAATGGTAATAAATTTCCACTTATCTTGGCTGGCGATTTCAACATCTTCTTTCGGAAAAATTGAATTTGAAAATGAATAATGATCCACAACAAAATATGGGACCACCATTGACGAGGTATTTTCCAGATATTTAGAGGATATCAAGTCTCAAACTTATGTCTCTTATTTCAGTTACCATAAACCTATAGTCTCAATGATAACAAATTCCTGAATAACCTACATGTATTGTAAGGTAATTAAAATATTTAAACGATATTAACTTCTCATTTATTCAATAAAAGAAAGCAATTTGTTTCCTTATCGGGCACCACACTCAAAAAGTGTAACTTGAATTAATATCAAAGAAAAAAAAAATACTGCATAAATTAAAAATAAATAAATAATTATAATTGCATAAGTTGAGAAAAAATGCTATGCAATAGCTTTACCGCGGCAGTCCCCGAGTACCACACGTTTTTTTTTTCATTTTAATAACCATTATACCAGTATATTTTTTTTGCTTGTATAATCTATATAAAGTTATATTTTTTTGCAACCCCAATACGGCATGGCCTTTGCACGCCACTGCAAATCATTCAAATGTTAAGTCACTGTCACCAGATATTTAAAACATATGTTAGTATCAAACAACACAATATTCGATTCCATGATCCTAATCCTAACCTCAAAATTAACTCAATATATTATAAGTATGAAATTGCTAACTGAAGCCTTGATTCAAAAATTGTTTAAGAGAGTTTCTCATGTTAATACAGCCTCACTTTAGATTTCTTGTTACCTATTTCAAGTGTTCTACTAATGTGAACCTGTGCCTAAGAATTTCTGTATAATATATAGTTTTATGTACAAATTTCATAATAAATGAACAGGATGTGCGAATCTGAATAGTATTCTTTTCATTCTTTATTTCATCGCAAAATTGAAGGATTATTACTATAAATTTAAATAAATAATATGTAATTTACGTTACTTTTATATGAAATGTTACATATTTATCAAGTGAAATATTTCTGTTATTTCACATACATGTATGTAATATTTTGAATAATATGTTGAGCGGCGAAGTTGTGGGACTCTTTGTCTAGTCAGGTCTTACCCTATGCCTATTAGTTCAAAACTTTCAAAAAAAATTGTAATGCCTATCTCCTTTCCCAACATTCCTAAGCTGGCTCACATGAAAAGTATATGTTTTCCTCTCGTATAGTGAAAATATAAAAAGGAAAAGTCGAACAGTCACTTCAAAAAGTATAGAATGGGAAATACCCCAAAAATCTGTGTTGATAAAAGAAAGTCTTTTTGAAAAATGCGTCGACATTACCACAAGCAATCATATTAAAGTTGCGCAGAAGGAGTGTTTTCATTTTGATCCATTTCTGATGGTAACATTAGAAAATAATACTGCGCCAATGACCAGAGGATTATGAAGCAGTGAGTGAGTAAGCCGAAAAGGGGGAAGATTTCGTTCGCTACGGTCACTTCGTCTCAATTAAATTAGTGGAAATGAAACTATTATATTCATTTCATCTGTTTTCATTTTACTGTTCGCTACGTTTACTCTGTCTTAAGAGAGATACTTCGTTCGAAACGCTCACTCCGTCTTTTGCATAAGTCCGTCGGCTAATTTATTGTCGCGTGCCGCACAATCAGATACAACCGGCAGCAAACGTATTGTTGTATTTCTCTCTACAATCGCCCAGATAGTTAGCGCATCGAACAACGCGTGAGAAAGAGCGAATAGCGTCGAGTATTTCGACGGACAATATGAACATCTTTCTTCCAAAAATCAGATGTAACAGTCTTCAATTACGAAGTTATTACATTTGTCCCTTTTTTGCGACTTTTATATTACTTTTCTATCGAAGCTCTTGAAATCATTTATTTATCTGGATAGAAAGTTTCTGAACCAAACATAAGTTCCGCTCCAGGGATAAAACACTTCCGATTGTCAGATTTCATAAGATCTGCCTAGTCTAGATCTATTGATGAGTTCAACGACAGAGCAAAGTATACATGACCTATTATGACGTTATAGGTTACTTAGAGCATTATTAGAGGTGGAAGGATAATAAATTCAGAAAACAAAACTTCAAAATACCCGAACTTTTGTATGTCTGGAGTAAAACCCTTTTGATACCTCAAACGTTGAATTACCTACTTATATGGGGTGAGAAAAAATATGATGATGTATTCTGAAAACTGGAATTGGTATTGGAAACTTCAAATCCTTTAAAAAAAATGTCACATTGCTCTACTCGTACATCCTGACCTTTCAAAAACTTGGAACCTAGAAATTCTCGAAGAGAATAGTGAGCTTCAATTGATGGCTTGAGAGGTATTGGTTGTCATAAATTGAATCCAACGTAGGTATTCTAAACTTGAAATTATGAGCTTATTGTAATAGTTCGTTATCCACTAAATTTTTACGAATAACTAACTGCAATTATTTATTCATTTTGGAGACAGATTCATGAAATTATATCATTAGAGCATCGAGAACAAGGTCAATTTGGTTATTCTGTTAAAATTCAACCAATTTATCCTAACACCTACATTCTATCATACTCATATTAGGATATGATGACATATGTTGTGAACTATTTAACAATACAGTTCTACTGTCAAATGTGTATTTGCAAACCTTATTCGTATGGAAATTTTCGGACGTGTAGTGAGTTGATAGAAGGCGAGCGGCATAGATAAAAACAATTTCAATAAGAGATAATAGTGCAGTCGTTTCACCGCATTAAATTAAATAATCAAAACATCAATTATTGATAAAACTTATGATTTAATTTCCATTTTATTTTAGAATGTACATGTCATGATATTTTATTTCCTTGATGGATATTGAAAATAAAGTGAAAGTTCCGGATGAATGATCCATCCCATATTTTGCTTACTTCAAATATTATGATAAAAAAAATTTAATTTCTGTGAATTTAATTTCTTTGTGATAGCATTATTAAAAAGAAAGCTGTTTTCAAGTGAATTTATTATGTTCTCAAGTTTATAGCTTAAATTGTGTCGAATAATCTCAATAAAGTTTGTACCCCACTATTAGATAGCGGAAAGTTACATTGAAACTAGAATTTATATGAAACATATCTCACAAATATCTTCATCCACTACCTACCCTCCTCATATAGAAAATAAATTCTTATCTCACATACACATCAAAATTCCCATGTTTAAGGGAAAAATGTCATACTATAGAATAAAATAACGATATATGTGAAGATTTGTTTTGTCTCATAAAACAAAGATAAGGAATTTTCAAAGAAGTTCAAGGGAAAAGTAATCATTAATCTACAAAACTAATATTTTAGAATAAACTATTCGATGTAATCTATTATTATGTTTCAATTCTTGATATTTTCATTAATGTATCTATTTTTATTATTTTCCTTATCGATTTTTACCTAAAATATTTCTTTCAAATACCCCTTAATTTCAATTAGGATTGAATTATTTTATGCAGGATGTACTTACATATGCATGCACTAAACTTTACTCCCAAAAATTATCTGATTCCATTAAAATATTTCTTTCACATTTTGATTTTTTGCGTCTGATACATAAAAACATGCCTATTGATAAATGATCACAAATTTTTCACATCTTATATGAAGATTCACTTGAGTTTTGTATTTTTGGGGTCATGGATTCGTTACATTTTGTGACGAAGGGGGGCTGGGGTTTATACGGTCGCGTTACGTAACAAAATATAAATACAAATAAATTTTTCGTTTGAATATTGCATTTAAAATAAACGTGCGTACTTGAAGTATTTTAAGTTTAAGCGCGGTTTCTGAGCAGCCGATAAAGTAGAATTTTTGGCGATTCAAATCATCTGTTTTTATTTACCGTTTGAGTATCCATATAAATAAGCACACATCTCTCGACACAAGTGTGATGATTGAATTTTCTACTTTTACAACTAAGAAAAAATGTCTGGTAAGAACAAAAATCCATATAGCAAATTGTTTTCGATACAACAAAATGAGAATTTGAGGGGGTACATTTATAACACGTTACGTAATATCACGGGGGGGGGGGTCTCAATGGTTTGATACGGTCCGTGACAAAGGGGGAGGGGGGATGGAAAAATAGTGAAAAGCAGCGTTACATACTTTATAAAAAATCGGTTGTCTGTAAAGTCGGTTTACTGACGATAGTTGAACGTGACAACGTCATACTGATGGAATGGTTTCATTTTTCAAAGAAAATTTTAATTTTATTTGTTTGATAGATATTTTGTATGGATATAGAGAAGGAGGTAAACGGAAATCACAATTGAATTGATCAAGTTACTTTTATTTGTACGCATAAATACAATTATGTCAATTTAGCTTTTAAAAAGCCCGCCTCAATGTGTTTGATATAGGAGAAAATTGTTCCCTTTGACGGCTGGCTGGTCCAACCTGTCATTTCAGACACGTTGTTATGATATGTGGAAGATTTAACATTTATGTTTTAATTTTTTGAAATCATAGCTACGCTCGATAATTATTTCGATCGAATAGTAAAGCAATTGATTTTTTACTCATCGTGAAATAGTTCTGTTAACTTATTGTTATAGTTTTGTCAATTATAGCATAACCTACAATCGATTTTTTGAAATCATAGCTACGCTCGATAATTAGTTCGATCGAATAGTAAAGCAATTGATTTTTTACTCATCGTGAAATAGTTCTGTTAACTTATTAATTATAGCATAACCTACAATCGCTGCACTAGCGGACCGATGCTATTTATTTTAATGATGGAAGCACGAATATTCGACAATATATCACTGAACATATATTTAATATCGAATGAATCATTACCTTTATCGCCGCAATTATCGTTGCTATAAACAATTGACACCACATTCACTTTTCACTGCACTTCATACTTGACGAAAACATGTAAATGTATCATTGTATAGCAGCGCGCTCTCGCTTGCACTTCAAGCCTTAAATGGAACGCCTCAGAGCGAGGTAACGCACAGCCGGTCAGAGCGAGGTAACGCCGCATGAGTCATGTTTTATCGTGCGTGCAGCCGGCTCCATCGAATTATAAGACGTTGTCACGTCAAAAGTTTGAGTTATTAAAATCTTTGTTTCACATTATATGCTTGGGTATTTTATTTCAAGAAGCATATTTGCTTTTTATATGATTGAATGTAGATTGGTTCCAAATTGATGGCAAACGATATTGTAAATTTTGGGATTTATTATTCCATATTGATCATACATTTTGAGTAGATGTCTTCCATATTGATAACATTACACCATATTATAGTAATCAAATAACGATTTCATTTCATATTTGGATCACGTTGCACGTTAAGACTCGCGAACCAGTGCGATAAATTCACTATAATCACTTTATAATCAATAAAATAGCCATTCTTCATTCAGTAACACAAAAAATTGCAATTTCTGTAACTTTTTCCAATGATGCTCCTTCTCGACTCCACTATTTCATCGGAAGGATCGTGGTAGAGAACCATGGTCTCCTGGGACTGTTTTGCAATATACATCCACAGGGTTTTCTGCACACAGCTCCAAAAAGGACGGACCACATTCAACATGACCCTCGCGCTGAACTGCTGAAAGTTGTTTGGAAACTCACCTTGCACCATATTCAAATTTTCGTTGATGATTCGGCGAACGCTTGCATCTAAAAACGCCCACATGTGCTATTTATTTCACCTCCAAGCTTCGATCGCCTAATTCGAGAGCCTCACAACGGCAATTTCGTTGTCTGTCACCACTTCCACCTTCCTTCCTGTTTTCGCATCATCTTCTAAGGATTCCTGTACCATCCAGAACAATTTACCCACTTCTACCATCTAGCCGATCTTTGATGCTCTAAGGGAACATACTTTCTCGAGTAAGATATTTGATAACATTTCGATACTCAATTTTTGTGACTGCTAATCGTGACAAATTAGTAAAACTTGTGAGTTGGGTGTGTAACAAGACATCAGTTAGTATGTTTTCAACATTTTGATTTGCTGCCATACCTGGATCTATGCCAGTATTTTTGGCGCTCCCCTCGTATGTATTTCTTTTTGATCCGCGTACACTGTGAACAAAATTTATGTAAAATTACATAGAAAATCGTGACTCACGATTTTCTGTATAATCTTACAGTCATGAAATGGGCTATCTGTTACATAGAAATATGTAATTATTTTTATATAGATATATGTAATGATTTAAAATATGTAACAACTTCCATAACATTATTTAATGTATTCCATATAAAATATGTAGAGTTATATATTATCCAGAATATTACATAGGTACTTGTAAGTGAAATTACATTACGATATTTCACTTGATAAATAATATGTAAAACTTACAATAATTAGTAACGTAAATTTTACATTTAAATTTACAATAATAATCCTTCAATTTGAGTATGAAAAAAATAAAAAAAGAATTCAAGTTCGGATATTCTATTTAGTTGATATTAAATTTGTATTAGACAAAAATTTCAAGAAACGTGGAAACATTAGTAGAATTCTTGAAATAGGTAACAAGAGATCTAAGATTAGGCTGGATCAAGTAAGTGACTAAAATTAAAATAGGTGAATCATTTTTTTTACTGAAAATATGCAAAAAAATGTCATCAACGAGGCGGCGAAAGTAAAAATCTAAAATTAGGTAACTAAAAGATAAATCTTTATTTTTATTTACAGAAAATAAAAATATGCAAAAGTCTCATCAACGAGATCATAAAAGTCTAACTTTAAAAATAGGTAACTAGTTACCCAAGATAAACCTTCCATTAGCATTATTTTCAATAGATGAAAATATCCAAACGTTTCCAAACGAAATCTCAAAAGAAAACTCAAAATTTGGTATTTAAAAAGAAAAATGAGCATAGCATAGAGCAACTAATTGAATATTACTAAATTTCCTAAAACCGTTCAATAATTTTATGTTTCTTCCGCCTACTCTCTAAAAGAGTTACAAAGTTCGAAAACATTTTGAAATAAGATTAGGCGTAAGGTGGTAGGGTGCTGGAAAAACTGTTTCTTTTTCAAAAACATTGACATCATGAATATCGAAAAAGAGATCTAGAGACTTGACTTCATCAAAGCACATATCAGTAAAAATTTTATTTTATTTTAAAAATTTGTAACGTAATAAAAGAACGACATCTCTGTATTACCATTAGGATATTCTTTGAACAAATCGATTTCTACTTAATTTTGACTTCTTTCATAGAACTCAGATCTAAGAATACCAGTGTTCACATTAAAGTACTATCAAATTTATATTTATTATAAATTGTTATTTATTCTCACTTTCATATTATGCTGTTCTTTTTTCTCACTACACAATACAAGTGTGTACTCACTTAGAGTGTGGGAGAGAAAAATATTCATGTACTCACTAGAACGTGAAATCCTTCGATTGAATGATTTTTTATTTTCGAAAATTCGTTGTTTTGAATGATACATAATATGAATATGAAATTGTTCACATTGAATGTTTGATAGTTAATATTAAGTGTATGATTAATTAATATTTATTGAGTGAAGATATTGTCTTACACTAATTAGTTTTACTACAACAGTAAACACAAACAAGAAAGGCTTTAGATACACAAATTACACTGAAACATTTTATCCGCTTCTTTTAGCACCAGTAAGATTATTTTTATATAACACTTCATTTAGTATACTTATAACTGTATTAAAAGAGACAATGATAAAATTAATTCAACTCACCGTCTCAACTACGATAGACACTGAAGTTTATTTCATTTGCGTTTATAACTTGATCAATGGTTGGCAAGTACCAACAAGTCGTAATGGCGGCGAAGTAGACGTACATGTATCTGGTTTACATAGAGACAAATATTTCTATATTTTTCATGTAAGTTACACATATAATTATGTAAAATCACAGATAATACATTGAAAAATTCACTATTATGTGTAATTTTTAATCCTTTCATGTATTCACACATATTTATTATAAATTTTCCGAAGAAACTGTATAGGAAATCTTACTGTTCTTCTTTATAAATACATATTATTGTATAGGTTCATATAAAATTAATATAAATCTCACCATACTTTTCAATGGAATTTTACATCCATTTTTTACAGTGTAGTTTATATTATTTTACACCGCCCATTATTGATCATAAAGTTAGTGTGTGATTGAGAAATTACGATGGTTCTAACTACTGTGATATCTCTTTTGAAATCCTTTTCATAATAGAGGATGATATGAAGTTATCGAGTGATTTCGAATGTATTTAAGATGATAAATGGCATAAATGAAACCTAGGAATATTTTACAGTAATAATTCCAAATTAAAATATATCCATAGCCAGTTTGACAGTGCAAACAAGAACGAACAAACCGGATATCATTTCTATTGTTATTGAGAGATGTTACAACATGTGCGAACACTACGCTCCGGAAATAATTATGTTAATAATTAATGAGAACGAGTTCTGCATTCAAGTTTTTAAATCTCACATGTTATAGGGTGAATTAATTTTGTTCAATCTAACTATAATGTTTTTCACAAGAATGAATTATGAAATCTGTTACTAATCTAATTAGTCTAGAACATATTCTGTATAACTTCTTATAATAAAAATATCTAATCGTTGAATCGTTCCATAAGACCACCTGAATTCAACTAGCATGAGGATGACCTGACTGGCGAGCACTGATAAAAAATGCTCGCAAGCATTAAGCACTCACTTTAAACAATAATCATTGTGCACTGTCAATAGCAAAGTGCTCGCGAGCACTAATTACTGTCAGAAGGTTCACGCACTCTAAGCACGGAGCACTTTTTGGAAATTAAATAATGAAGTAGGTATAATAGAAATGATACATGACAACAATATTGTTATAGAACTTTTATTTTTTCAATTTAGACAACTCTATGAAATAGTTCAATTGAAAATGTAAAAGATATCAACTATAACAAGATTAAAACACATTTATTTTTGATGATATCTCTATTATAATTCTTTGATATATCCGTGAATCCTCAAAAAATGAAGAGATCATGGGCTATCTTTAGGCAATTTCAAGACCGAGTATACATATTTTACAAAGTGGAATTGGAATGGGGAAGATTAGAATCAGACTCCCATTTTCACTGCCTTGAACAAATATAATGGAAATTCTCAGTACTTTTTCCAAAGAAATGAGTAATGAACTACAAATCACGAAAATCCTTCAAATTTCTCGTACTATCAGCTTCTTACTTTATCAATATGAACGATGACAAACGTTATTCAGTTTGATTGGCAGAACCGGTATCATTTCGTTCTGATGTCCGAGTATTAGTTAAACGTGAAGTGCCTGCCCCGAGGGCTCAACCGCACGACCCCCATGGGCGAGGAATTACAATCACGCCGAATCAGCGCGGTAGGAAGACTCTTCTACCTGCCAGTATGTGTGGGAAACGAATTCTCCTGGACCCCACTGGTAATAGCGGGACCCTATCTAAGTCCCTACTGGCTCTGCAGTGTCAGTGCCCGAGCTGAGAAAGCAGCTCACCCGTCGAAGGTGAAGGATTATAGCCCAACTCCAACACCCGCTAGCCAGCATGCGGCTTTCAACCACTGCCCGGTAGAGACCAACGCCATATTGGAGGCCTTATTTTGAACCGTCTGGACCCCTCTCCTCCTGCCTACTAGTATTCAGTGTTAAACAGCTTTCGTTTGACGAGTCGCTGTTGGTCTCTTATCATCGACCTACAACATATCATTGCCCTGGCCGCGATTCAATTGCCCAGGTACCTGGAATAAGAAGCACAGACACCGAGTTTTAGGAGTAAAGCCATGTGGTGCAGCATTTTACCCACGTAGAGGCAGCTGTTTTGTTAGCCCCCGGCGGGACTACTTTAGGCGGACACACTACGGGCACTGCTTGCTAGACTTATATTATTGCCCCTTCTGGGCTATAGTCAACTCCACTTCCTCGTGTTACCTGTTTTACCAGGAACGAGTCACCGTTCGGCTTCGTTCAATAGCCTACCGCATTTGTCTACCAAGGCCGTGAATCCATTTCAACCAGAGTTCTGTGATAGGACGCATGATATCATGATTTTAGTGGTGAAATGTATGTGGTGCACCGTTCACCGGATCTTTTGCCCCAGCCCATATGGTTACTTATCTCGAAACCAGCGTAAAGGATGTTGCTTGCTGAAGCTACTCCCGAACTAATCAAGACCATACATTTCTCTCTCGAGATGATTTCGTTCTTCAAGAATTTCTATTCATTTCACATTATAAGGCTGCCGTTAGGTGATGATCACATACATATGAATATAACTTCATCAAAACTATAGACAAACTGTGTACATCATGTTCTATGTCCATCAATTTATGAGAGCTAGAGCTAACACATATCAAGCGCTATAATAGAATATCTTGATTAGTAACTTCCCCGGATGACTATTCTTGCAAATTCTTGGCTTGCGGATGGATTCCTCATCACAATAGTACGACTTGTTGCCGACGTTTCGCCAGTCATTACAGATCGCATCTTCAGGGCAGGCTTGAGGCTTCAACTGATACTGATTCTTTTGGTTTCTGTAGCGGTATTCATGGTGAAAATAACCTCACGCAACATAGTTCATTGCCTTTATTGAATATAATGTTCTTCGAACACTTCTTACCTTTTATCCCCTCCTCAAATACAAATCAACACCTGAGCAGTATCTGACACATCCGTTGACTCATCCAAGGCCAGAGAAAATCACTCAAGATGTCCATATTTGTCAGACAGTTGAGATGACATATTTCCTGCGATGTCTTCAACCCTCCAGCCACGGTGTTTGCTGACAAACTGACAGTTATAAATAAATTCACCTTTTCGGGGGACATGTCTTCGGCTACTGCAATTACGCATTCTTTGATCATTTCTCCATCGGGGAATGGTTAACCACGTTTCGCAATTTCAAGAACCACACGAAAGCTGACACGAGTTGTAGCCTCTTGTTCAGTATTAAGTTTCGTAAACAAAGATTGCTGCGATTTGAATCCGCTTCAAAGCTTCAAATTTTTCTGTCCGCAAAATCCTGTATATTTTGAGTAATTTCGAAAATGTTTCGTTTCAGAATGATGTTTAATGCTATATTCTTTGAGAGCGGCTATGATTTCATTGTAAATCAAACATAGTGCCTTCTTACTGGACTCAATTACGAAATATTGAAAGTTCCATTGATCTTTGAATGTTCTGCATTCACTGTCTACTTTTCACTTCTTTTCCATACTAGTAAATCACACACAAAAACAATAAGTCAAATCAAAATACTGTTACGAAACTGTTATTTAAACACGCACAAACACGAGTTAGGCACTACTTTATTTCACAATAGACAGTTTCGCTTCCTCCGCCTTCCTTACGTGGACTGACTCGAGGTCGCGCCGCTAGCCTTCTTATCCTCCAACTACTGCCATTTAGGAGTGAGTAGAATACAACAGAAATTTCTAGAAACAACGAGATCATTCGCGAATGTTCAATTGTTACTGCGCATTGGAAAGTACTACTAGCGCTATCTGTTAACGAGAAAAGGTATTACCACTACCTATCTCCACATGTGAGCACCAGGTGTCATCAAGTGTCGCGGTCGTAACAATAAAGTACAGTTAATATACAATAGTAATTGAACTAGCGAATTTAGTAAGCGTATGCTCGCTCAGGCCGCGTACTCATCGACCAGTCTAGAAATTATAGATAATAATCTGGGCCTTGGAACTTACTGGTGTGAACAGCATGGCCCTAAAGCTGTAAATTTGGAGACCCCTGTTTTAAAACTTTGTGATGGACCGTTTTTAGGTATGTTAGAAGTTATAGAAATGTATAAACATAGAGATCAATTATTAAATTTCGATTCACCTCCTATCGAAAACAATCTATTATTAGTACTTAGATAATCTCAGGTCAACTCCAGGAACACGTATTTCTAAGTTGTTATTTGTTTACTATAATAGGATTATTACTAACATGGAATATTTGATGTATATTTCAGCCAAGAAGAATATGTTATCTTCTTGCATTCCTTACGATTAGCGTAATTGTCGCATTAGTATAGGCTATAATTAACTCTCCAAATTTGACCATTAAGTATTTTGCTTTCTTTCATAATCTGAGTTCTGATTCAGTTGAGATACGTTTCCTGTAATGGCGTCATCGCAGTTGAAAAGTATTTTAGATAAGTTATAATTTTAGGAGGAAAAAGGGTGTGAACCTAATTATATCAAGTTACGGGATATCAAAAATTATCTTGGTACAAGGGTGGTTGTAGAATCTAAAACGTGTGTCTTACTTTACGTTTGAAATAATTATGTCACTGCCACACTGACATCATCAATAACCTACAAATTTCATACCTATTTATTTCAGTTGTAAAACAATAATGAACTACAAATTAAAAATTATCTTGGTCAAGGGTGGTTGTGGAATGTAAAACGTGTGTCTTACTTTAAATTTTTGAATATGTTTTGTTGTGTCAGAATCTGTTAAGTCATTGTGCTGAAATTTTCTAATCCAGTTTTTGAATCATGCCTCTTACCACACAGCACAAAATTTTCATGATTGAAGCCTATTTTCGAACGGGTGCGCTAGTTAATGGAAATTGGCAATAGTCAACGTTTGTGTTTGGACAATTTTCGAGAGCACTTCTCAAACGTGGCAATATTACCGGACAATTTTTATGCGTGCCTTACAAATTGTGTTGAAGTGTTTCGCGAAACTGGTTGTGTGACTCATAAAAAAGGTGCTGGTAGACCAAGAGTTCGCACAGAAGAAGTTGTCAATGACGTTCGTCAACTTATGGAAGAGGAGCCTGCAAAACCTCTGAAACGTCTTTCTCAGGAAATTGCACTTTCTTATGGAACATGTCAGAAGATTTTTTAAAGAAAGACTTGAACATGCATCCATATAAGATGCAAGCACATCAAGCTCTTCTGCCCGCAGACCACCCCAGACGCCTTGCTTACTGCCATTGGTTTGTCAATAGTTTAATGAATGACGATCTTCTGGACTTAACATCTTCTTCTGACAAAGCGTGGTTCCACCTTTCGGGATACATCAATTCTCAAAATATGCGAATGTGGAGCAATGATAACTCTCATGTTTTTACTGAATCACCACTACATGCTCAAAAAATCGATGTTTGGATGGCAGTTTCTCGCAGAAGAATAATTGGGCCAATTTTTCTCGATTTCAGCGTCAACGCAGAAAGGTACAGACACAACTTTTTGGCTGGATTTGTGCAACAGTTAAACGATGATGAGCTTCGGTACGGTTATTTCCTGCATGACGGTGCAACAGCACATGCTACACGAGAAAATATTGCTTTTCTCCGCGAGTTTTTTGATGACCGGCTGATAAGATTGCATACAGGTGTTGAGTTTCCTCCTAGATCACCTTGTTTGACAATTATGAACTATTTTATATTTCCTTACTTAAAAAATAAGATTTTCGCAACTCCGGTAAATAATTTGCAAGAACTTCAACAAAGAATAGTTCAGCAATGTGCAACTATAACACCAGAAATGCTGCAAAACGATTTTCACAGCATGAGGATGCGCGTCAACTTGTGCATCGAACAAAACGGGGGACATTTCCAACAATTACTGTAATTTACTTTTTCTTGTTACTAAAACCGTTATTTCATAATTTGTAGTTCATTATTGTTTTACAACTGAAATAAATAGGTATGAAATTTGTAGGTTTTTGATGATGTCAGTGTGACAGTGACATAATTATTTCAAACGTAAAGTAAGACACACGTTTTAGATTCCACAACCACCCTTGACCAAGATAATTCTTGATATCCCGGTATATTACATCTCATAGTGATACCTCACATAGTATTGTCGTCAATCCTTCTGTCAATATATGGATGGTCCGTTGAAAATTCATTGATTGTCTTGGTAATGAGAGACTTCTCACATGTCGCAAGTCCTTAAAATGTGAAATGTTTACTTGCATGAGATGAAATTAAAAGTCACAATTCTTGAATCATCTTGCTCTTTTATTCGATTGTTTGTCTACTGAATATACATTACAGAGAGGATTCCGAGGACCTTGAAGATTAGTTCTTCGTCTATTGATGTCGGTTGATGCGTCATCCAAAAGAGCAAGCGTGAAAATTTCTTCACTTCATATCAATGTCTCTGTCTTCTGCTGAAGACGAATCTGTTTTTCCTAATTCTCTACCACCAAAGTCATTGTGGAACAGAGCAGAATCAACTTTTTCGCGTCCATCTATTTTACATACCTTCTATTACAATCTGTGATGTTATGCCAAAGGGATCGCCATGTAATAACCGGTGATGTTATGGTGCCAGGTTCTATAGGGGTTGTGATTGCTGGTGGTATGGTAAGATGCAAATTATAATTTATCGGTTTATTGGAATAACACTTACACATGTGACAAGGGTAACATAACTAATTCGGAACTGCCTAATCTTAACTTCTCTAATAGTTAATTATAATTCTAATGTTCAAATTTTTAATTGCCTATGATAACTTGATACTAATCCATAAATACTTATCCTTTCTTATCCTGATTATATTGATGTTGATACGTCATTACATAATATTCATTCATATCGATGATGACATACAATAAGGTAACCTTGCTTAAGTTGTATTGTTACATATGGTCCACTTTGTATGTTATATCAACCCTATTATATAACTTCCTGATATAACATGTAAACAATTAAGCAAATAGAGTAATGTTCGAAATCTTTTTTTAGGACCTATTGAAGATATACAATTATTATTACAGTATACTTATTTTTTCTGCAAACTCAGGTTACGGAAGCTAACAAGGAAAATGAGTTTCTTTTTGTTACAAATTATCACTTTCATTTACAATAATAATTTGAAAACAGAACAAGTAGGTACTCAAATGTCTTTCTGGCAACCGAAGCACTTGTCTACAAATTTAACATATAAGATTACGTCCATGTTTGTAAGCTTGTCTTTGTAACCCTTGAACTCAAAAAGGTATAGAATATGAAGTGGGAAAGCAACATTTGCTTTAGACTACAACCATGATCAGAATTCAATAAGTTTATTTTTGATATTTTTCTCTATTTCATTTCTACTCATCTCAATATTACTTGTAGGTAATTTGCACAAAAGTTTTGTTGTAATAATGGAATGCATAGATGTTCGTATTCTTTAAAAGATGGATATAAATGTTTTTACCTCATCCGAAAATCCTAAAGCATTTCTATTTTCCCATTTTAACTGCTAGAAGTTTACTAAGGGGATCAAGTAATGATGAAATTATATGTTCAGGGCGTCCGAACCTATTTTACAAGAACTCAATAACCTTATTTACATTTTGTAGAAGAATAATTAATAAGGCAATTTTAATTTTCTTTGCATTTCCTTTGAGGCATTGTTTACTGTGATTTTCATCTTTTTAGTATCTGCATGAAGTAGTGGAAATTTGAAGCGATATAGGAAATTTGGCAACTCTGTAGGATCACCAGAAAATATTGGAAATATCGAAATACTGTCTTGTTGAAATCTTGTGGATTTGATTATCGCCAATTTGACTGCGGCCGTTACCCGAATCATTTACAACTTTCCAAAATTTCCCGGTTGTGAACTTGATAATTTGGTTTCATTCAACTTTAGCAGTAGGATATATTTCCCGATAAGACAAGAGAGAGAAAGAAGTACACGACGAAGTCGGAAAAGTATATTGCATTTACTCTAAATATTTCTAAAATGGTTAAAAACAGTCCTAGAGCAAAACGTTTCTCACCACAGTATTTTTAGTCGAATTTCAAGCAACTTGAGCAAACAAGCAAACTGAGTCTGCCTGTCTATCTGTTTGACTGTCCGTCAGGGAGCTTGATTACACAAGAATGTCATATCATATTCAAATTTTGACAAAAAATCGTTTGCTGTTTGTTGACCAACCCTATTGGTTTTCAGGGAAATCGTGTTATGAACACACCTTACTCTAAATATATGAAAATTTGAAAAAAGTATTATCCTCAAAGTACAAATTGAATCGATTCAAAACTTTCGCAGTAAATTTAGGTTAATTTAAAACTGGTTTCACCCAAATTCACTCCATATTTTAAGAATTTATAAAAGGTCACTCTGCTCCTAAATAGTAGACTCGGGTTCGATTCTTGGAAACGCTAATTTTGTTTTTGTACATTTTGTTTGAAACATTGTTAATTTGAATATTATTTAATTGTGTAAAGATAATGAAATAAATAATTTAACCATATAAAATGATTTGCGAAAAGCAACGCACTATTCATCTATATTCTCCAAGCGACAACACATTTATTTCCTAGTTATTAGAACAAATAGTGTACTGCGTGTGAATCGGTGAAATGTGGGAATAAATATTATCATTACATTTCTGCACATCCCAATGCCAACTTTTATTCTTTAGCAATCGGTAAACAAAATCGAAGTTGCGACTCAAGAACACATTTATCCATTATAATTCGTCAGATTAAGTAACATTAAGTGAAGAGCTCTACTGAATGGGGAAGCTTTTTGTGCCGTAATGTATTTCTAAAAAAAGTAGACTGCTTTATTTTAAAATTTGAACATGCATTGACTCAATCCGCGCCGATAAATTCCGAATAGTCCCCATCTGCACAGCATTATGTCAATAATAACAGTGAGCGTAATGTAGTATAGAAATAGCTGATCTAAAACACCGCTAAAAATATATTGAGATTCCGCCAGTTTCCTTTACACCGCTGCCCAGCGCGATCTCCTATCGTCTATAATACATGTAATGTGCGTGTGTTTTGTGCGTTAATAAATTGTGTTTTGTATATATACAGATTCTGATGAACGTCACTTGGACAAACATTTGTATAATCAAAATCATTTTCATATCAAGTTCTATATTCCAATAAAACTACAAATTCCTTGAAGGATTATAATGAATTATTCGAGAAATAGGTCATGTTTAATACTGTTGAAGATGGAACAATATGTGTTTCTTTTTTTTTACTTCCGTGAATTCGATGATCATCTAAATAAACTTCCTATTATTTAATAGGCGTCAGAGTTCATTTTGGTGATAAACGGAATATTTTAGTGTTATGAGAAGACCAATCATTACTAGAATACATGCAGTTGCTATTTCATTTCTATTTTAGTCATACAAAGACGTTTCAATCGAGTTGAACGTGTTTATGTACAATTATTATTGATTCCTGACTCCATTATTTTGTAAACAAACCAGGTCCAAATAATATCTGGTACACGTTCTGATTATAATACGCTGTAGTTTTGGAGAAGTGATTTAATTCAGTTAAGAACCAAAATAATATGGGGTTAGAGGGGAGCTTGTAAAATGCATACAGTCGTTACTAAATGTCTAATTATTATTACGTTCGATGACTTTTATCGCCGATTATTAAAGGACAAATTATGTCGAGTCAAAATAATAAATACAAGAAAAACTTAGCAGCAATCAAAATAGTAGTTATATTTATGACGATAATTTCCTGAATTGATAATTCAATCCAATTAATTCAATATACCCGAGAGACATATTCACAAACTAGCTGAATAAATGGTGACTATTGATCACAATGTTAATAGTCGCTGATATTGTGTGTTGATTGGTCTTGACAAAAAGTAAACAGAAGTGTGATTGGTTAAAGACTGATATTTAACAGGTGGAAGAAATAATCGGAGGAAATATTCCAAGACTATGACAAATAGCCGACTATTATTTTCGTCATACATCTATCGAGAGTACCTTGTGTTTCGAAACAATCAGATGAGACCATATGAACATTAATAATAGTCATATGGTGGAATTAAATTGTATTGAAATACAAGTTGCTCGAGATAAATTAAAGAGATTAATAGTCTCTTTTTGTCATAGTCGTGTGATATTTAGGAAGATTATCTCGTGAACACCTCAAAATCATTCGGTAAGATTCCGGTCATATTTGTCACTTTTGCTAAAGTGAAAGTAAGCCAATCGTTCATGTACTATCAACATTTATTTCAACTTATTTTTTAGAACCACGAATTACTCATTTACAACAAGACCTCAAATATATAATAATTTATTATTTGAAATTGAGAACGCAATTCTTGTAAGTGACATTTGCACCAGCACCATAGATGACTACTTTTGGTGTCGCCTTTTCTATCTTTTCTTGTATGACTTGTGCTGCTGAAGTTGAAGCCTGTTTCTTCTAACTGTCGCATCATATCATAATTTTGTTGTGGTGTCCATCGAGCTGGAGTTAAGGTTTGATAGATGATGCATTGTCACTATTTTCATCAGTTCCTGCACGCCAACCTTTGCTAGTTGTGAAACAGCTGTAGGGCGACTTGAATAATTCGTGATTTTTCTTTTCTTTACGTCCAAACCAATACATTCTGCACCTGCTCATCCATATTTCGTGAAATATAATTCCTGGATAGTTATTTCTGTTGAATTCCACATCCATTTGATTGTATACTCTTTATATCCTCGCCATTTTCTTTACGCATAATCCATGTCCAATCTTTCAGTATTTCGGCTCACGAGAGTTGAGTTAGTCGCACACAATTCATAATTCTTCTGCTGATAAAAAGACCTGAATAGTCTCGTCCTCTATGCTCTTTTTGGTATTTTCTGGGATGAATTTGCTTATATGTTCACTAATGTCCCTAGTGGAACATGAACCAAAACGAGACATTTTCAATTTTGTCTAATTTTGGCTATGTACATATCATTCATGCAAAGGAACAATATAGGCGCTCATATTTCTTTATTTACCCGAATAGTCGATCATTATATTGCATATCATATGACCAAATTCATGACTGTTTATAGATGGAGCCATGTGTGAATGAAATAATCTGTGATATAATATCATGATGGAAGTAACGTTGATTATGTCAATTATTCTGACAGTTCACCTACTAATCAATCGAAGTATATTTTCGGTTCCCTCGGATGCGATAAGTTAGTGATCTATAGGTCTCAGTTGAATTTAGTTTGAAAATGTTAATTTAGAAAATTTTTGTGTGTTAAATATATGATTGTGTTATATATTCATAACCAGAAAACCCCTGTTGTCGTAAAGGTACAAAAGTACTAAAGAATCTGTTTGAGAAACCTGGATGGCCTAAAGAACTACTAACAAGGGGGCTACCGCATCTCAAAACAATACAATTTCTATTTTCACCACCTTAAAGCCATTTGATAATTCAAATTAATTTCATCAATAGGAACTATAGGGGTAATTCACAATGGTTTTTGAACGCAGGCACACATATGAGCATGCACACATATGTCAAAAATAGTGTAGATGAATTCAGAAAGGCTCAAAACTAGTATTACCGCTTAGAAGATTTCCCTTACCCTTATTGTAGGGAATCATGGTGAACGGGATCTTCTGTGATTAATAACCATCTTTCCTAATGCTTTTTGTACGAACAGAGCACTTTTTAGTGGAACAGCAGTTAGTAAACATACTGTTATTAAAGTATATACTCGTGTTTCATTCACATATTATATTATCCAGGAAGGTGACTCACATACTATCAAAGTACAATAATTATTGTCAATCAAAAAACGTTATCCCGCTTAGAATCTGAATTCGTTATGCAATTGTAGAATTAACTCTTCCCGTTATGTTGATTATTGTTGCGTACAATAATGAATTGTGTAGTTAAATTAATTACATCATGCTCTGTATTTGAATTTCAAATTTTCGATTATTTATAAAGCAGTGGTCATCGCTCGTCGTTCTTATCTTTTACTTTCCTCACTATACGTAGTGTAAGCGGAAGGGGGTTGTCCTATGTAAGCGAAATACCTATTGTAATAAACCTAAAAAACTGTTTACGGATTTTTGCGAAAATATCCGATTTGAGCTTTTCTGAATACATCAAGATTATTTTTTAAATCATGTGTATGAGCATGCGTGCGTAGCTCACTGTGTAAAGTCTATGAAGAAACTATTGAGACGACTGGTCGTTAACGCGATACAAGAACGGGTCGCAGGACCGATAAATTGTGGCGCCAATAATCGAACCATTAGAAACGCGGAAAACAGCAGCTTATTCGAATAAGTTAATAATTATAAATTCATGTATTACGTGCGTTAAATGGGTTACTGAATTCCCCAACTGCATGTTACGTTCATATACAGTTGAACAAATAGAGCCACTAATAAGTACGAAGTAATCATACTCATTCACTGAAAAAACTATAAAAGTTCTAAGGACTTTTCAACTGCAAAGTATAAGTCATCAGAGTAAGCAGAATTAGAAATCGAAATGTACATGTTTAAATATTTGGGGTTAATAATGTACACAAGGAGTTACCCTCAGCTGTAGATAAGTCTGCATTTAATAAATTGCTTCTACGCTTACTTATTTCTCCATCCTTTCTAAATTATTCAGATATTTGTCCGGAATGTATTATAAAAGTGATTCTTGAGAAATTTTGTATAAGACATGTTCTGCTAATGCTGATTTTTCACTATTATTCTTTCTTATATGGTCAGAATGTTCTTTATAATGAGTTAAAATATTCCTTTTAGTTTTATTCACAAAGCATCATGAACACGACTCAAAATCAATTTTGTGTATTCCAGATTTGTCGAAATCGGGAACTTTATCAAGGGTATTGCTCAAATTATTTTTTAAAAACAAATTATGGAATTTATTGATTACTGAAGGGTGATAACTGAAACTTTAGAATTTCATTAAATCATTTGAAAGTTGATTTGATTAGTTTATTGCGTTCCATTTCCAGTTTTTGCTTAGCATTTAACTTATTAATCAAAGATTTCTCGTAACCATTATCCGTCGTTATTTGCTGAAGTTTATAAAGTTCGTCGTTGGAATTTTTCTGGCTCAAAGGAACCTTAAATAATCTACTGAATGGAGATGTTATATAATTGATTATTGGTATACATGAATCTGCTGGAATATATTAAGTAGGCTTCCTGTATATGTCGAATTCCAAATGGTGACCATCATTGATAATATTAATGTAAAGAAAAGGAAGCTGATTATCGCCTTCTGATTCTACAGTCTTTAGTTTAGTTTAATTTTGCTTCATTCATAAAAATATCAATTATTCTGTACAGTTTGTATCTAGAATATTTCTGGGCAATATTCCTCTAAGCGAACTTGAAACCTCCTTAAAATCAACAGTAAATAAGTTCCCAAATGTTTGCCACAGATATGTCGATGATATTTTCTTAATTTTAAGTGAAGATTTCGATCTAGGTAAATGGTTTTCTGAACATGCTTAATAAACAATTTTATTTAATCACTGTAGAAATAGAAAGCACTAATCAGCTTTCTTTTCTTGACATTAATATTATTCAAGATGGTCACACCATTCGAAATTTTACAAACATGTACAGAACATTTAGTCAAACGAGTACATATATTCCCGCAGATTCATGTACACCAATTAATTATAAAGTAGCTCATATTAGTCTTATTTACAGATTATTGTTCATTAGAGCCAAAATTACAACAATGAAGTTGAGAAACTTGAGCAAATAGGGACGGACAACTGTTACGATGAATCTTGCATGATTAAATTAATTTCTAACCAAAAACAAGCAATGCAACGGAATCAACTAACCAAATTAGATTACCTTTAAATAATTTAATGAAATTCTAACATTTCACTTATCATTTTTGAGTAATCGATAAATTTCATAATTTTTTTTCTAATTTTGCGATAAAGTTAATTTATAGATGCAAGAAGTAGCTAAAAAAATATCTGGACAATACCTTTGATGAAGTTTACAATAATATAGAATTTGCAAAATTGATTGTTGGTCGTTCGAGATAAGATGCTATGTGAGTCAAACTAGAAGAAACATTTTAACTGGTTATATAGAACCTTCTGCCCATATAAATAAGAATAATAGGGAAAAAGCAGCATTAGCAGAACATATTTCAAATACAGGTCACACCATTTCTCAAGAAAGTTTATAACTTTTAAAATACAGTACGTACAAATATCTAGATAATTTAGAAGGGATGGAAATGTAGAAGGCAAAATGCAATTCATTAAATTCAGATTTATCTCCATCTGAGGGTTAACCTCTTGTTTGCATTATTAGCTCCAAATAATACTTAAGCAGGTACGTTTTGTTTCCTAATTTAGTTTACTATGATGATGGCTACTTGATAGGTGAAAGGTCCTTATAGTCGAGGAAATAAAGCATTGAACCTGGGAAAGTTGGCGCAGTTGGATGGATTGAGATGCGGTTTTCTGCATTCGATTCAGAAAGTGATTTAGGAACTTTGTCCGGTTTTTTTGTTTTGCGGAAAAAATTTGTTGCATTTCTACAGCCAAAAAATGAATTTTTCTAAGTGCACTTTTTGAGGTGAATAAAAAAACGGACTCGAATTTATTTTTCGGGGGTTTTTGGGGTAGCTGAACACGAATATGATATTTAAAAAATTATCTGAGGTCCCCTTGGACCTCCCCGGGGGTATACTAGCGTCCTGACGTCCTGGATATCGACGAAATTGATGAAATAATTATTTTTAATGTTTGTCAACTGTCCGAAAGGTGATATGAAGGTTGCTAGTGATGATAACGACATGAAAAAACTCTTCTGCAATACCTGGTGTACCCTGCGTCCGGGTAACGACGTCATCTTCTAGGAATTTGCTAATTTTTCTTCATAAAAGGTAACAATTTCTAGCTCTCGGGGGTTTTTGAAGTCGCCGATCACGACTGTGACACTCACAATGTTCTGCAAATTACCTGGGGGTATTTCCGGGACACTCGAGCCCTGTATATTCACGTCATCTTCTAGGAATTTCTTGTTTTTTTTTTAATTAAATGTAATAAATTCTAGCTATCGGGAGTTTTCAAAGTCGCCGATCACGGCTGTGACCCTCACAGTTTTCATGCATAGTCGTGATCGGCAACTTTGAAAACCCTCGAGAGCTAGAATTTATTACATTTAATTTAAAAAAAAAACAATAAATTCCTAGAAGATGACGTGGATACACAGGGCTCGAGTGTCCCGGAAATACCCCCAGGTAATTTGCAGAACATTGTGAGTGTCACAGTCGTGATCAGCGACTTTGAAAACCCCCGAGAGCTAGAATTTATTACATTTAATTAAAAAAAAAACAAGAAATTCCTAGGAGATGACGTGGATACACAGGGCTCGAATGTCCCGGAAATACCCCCAGGTAATTTGCAGAACATTGTGAGTGTCACAGTCGTGATCGGCGACTATTAGTACTTTCCTTTTTAAAGTCGCCGATCACGACTGTGACACTCACAATGTTCTGCAAATTACCTAGGGGTATTTCCGGGACACTCGAGCCCTGTATATTCACGTCATCTTCTAGGAATTTCTTGTTCTTTTTTAAATTAAATGTAATAAATTCTTGCTATCGGGAGTTTTCAAAGTCGCCGATCACGGCTGTGACCCTCACAGTTTTCATGCATAGTCGTGATCGGCGACTTCAAAAACCCCCGAGAAGTAGAATTTATTGCATTTAATTAAAAAAAAAGAAGAAATTCCTAGAAGATGACGTGGATACACAGGGCTCTAGTGTCCCGGAAATACCCCCAGGTAATTTGCAGAACATTGTGAGTGTCACAGTCGTGATCGGCGACTTTAAAAACCCCCGAGAGCTAGAATTTGTTACCTTTTATGAAGAAAAATTAGCAAATTCCTAGAAGATGACGTCGTTACCCGGACGCAGGGTACACCAGGTATTGCAGAATAGTTTTTTCATGTCGTTATCATCACTAGAAACCTTCATATCACCTTTCGAACAGTTGACAAACATTAAAAATATTTTTTTCATTAATTTCGTCAATATCCAGGCTAGTATACCCCCAGGGGGTCCAAGGAGACCGCAGGGAGTTGTGTTCGGCGACCCCAAAAACTCCCGAGAAACCAATTCGAGTCCGCTTTCTTATTCACCTCAAAAAGTGCACTTAGAAAAATGCATTTTTTGGCTGTAGAAATGCATCAAATTTTTTCCGCAAAACAAAAATACCGGACAGAGTTTCTAAATCACTTTCTGAATCGAATGCAGAAAACCGCATCTCAATCCATCCAAGTGCGCCAACTTTCCCAGATTTGGCCTATTTTAGTGCTTCATTTCCTCGACTATTAGTACTTTCCTAATATTAGAATATTTCGTACTTATTAGTGCTATATTGTATCCACAGTTCAGAACTCTTTTAGTGTATTAAATACCTATTTACATCCACATGCAGATGCTAACGTCTCGTCTGACGTCACACAACCGCCGTCCGGCGTCCTCCGTCTGAGTGGAGTCCGAGAATCCTTCCTCAAGTCTCTGATTTCAAGTGCTTGCTGCTCGTGTCCAGACTTATATATGGACCTTACCACTGTGGAGACGATTGCACAATTTGCTCTAAAGTGTTGAAATTAGGAACTGTAGTGTTGTAAAAGTTGTAAAACATATATGTTGTACACTGCTTGATCTGATTCAACCTGTATGAAAGGCAAATACCACTTACTCACTGACTCATTCACACTGACTTGAAACTTGAGAGATACGTCTCTCACACGATTTTTGAAACTCAATCCCAAACGGGGTGGAAGGATTCGATATAAAAAAACGTGTGGCACTCGGGGACTGCCGCGGTGAAGCTATTGCATTGCATTTTTTCTCAACTTATGCAATTATAATTATTTATTTATTTTTAATTTATGCAGTATTTTTTTTTCTTTGATATTAATTCAAGTTTTTTCTTTGATATTAATTCAAGTTACACTTTTTGAGCGTGGTGATCGATAAGAAAACAATTTTTTTTCTTTTATTGAATAAATGAGAAGTTAATATCGTTTAAAATATTTTTATTATCTTACAATACATGTAGGTTATTCAGGAATTTGTTATCATTGAAACTATAGGCTTATGGTAACTGAAATAAGAGACATAAGTTTGAGACTTGATATACCTGGAAAATACCGCGTCAATGGTGGCCTCATATTTTGTTGTGGATTCTTGTGGATCATTATTTATTTTCGAATTCAATTTTTCCGAAAGAAAAGTTGTCAACCGCTCTGATTTTTTATCAGCGAAGTTGATGTTGAAATCGCCAGCCAAGATAAGTGGAAATTTATTACCATTTGTACCAAGTATTTTCGACCCTTCTTCAGTGTACTCCAGTAAAGTGCGATGAATAAAATGCTCTACCTCGTCCAATTTTGGATTCGGAGAAATGTATATTGCTACCATGACTATGTGTAGGCCATTTCTAAGTTTGCATAAGCACGCACAAATATAAAATATCTCCAAAAAATGAGCGCCTAACATTAACATCGCTAACGTGTGCAATATTTATTTCAATATTCGGAGTCATAATATTAGTTACATTTTTATTATTTTGATAAATAGCTACCCCACCTTTTGGAATTGAACAATACAATTGAAATTAGGTATTTCAATCGGATTATCATGCGCCATGCAAGATTCGGTAAGAAGTAACACATTTGTTTGTCTCGTAACTGAATCTTGTAAATCGTATTTGTGACTATTTAGACTTTGGCAATTGAAAGTCATTATGGAAATGCCATTTCTATTACTAAGGAAATCTAAGACACTTTTAGCTGTCGTCTGAACACTATTTAAAGGCAGTCTTTTGAATTCTTGCAACAAAGATGCAGTCGATGCAGCTTGCCTTCGATTATTATAAAACTTGAATGTAGAATTATTGTTTTTTGTCGTGATATACAATTTTTCAATATTAGTCACCCGAGAGACCGCAACATAAACGAGTTCCTGTTAGTTTTCGTTACGGAATTTCTTGATTCGGTCGCCGCGCTCAAAGCCCGCGATAAAAGCTATATGCAATATATGCAATAGCTTAATAGAAACAGGTACTCTCAGGTCTCTGCTACGCGCGTCTAATGTATAAACTCTAACTGACGCGTAGCGAGCTCCTAGAGGCATATGTCAAAATGATTTCGTTCGTAGCTAATTACAAAGGACGTCTGGAGTTGCAATTATGTTTTTAGATAATTCGAACCTTCTAATTTCGATAGGCCACGTGAAAATCCCGGAGTCTAAAGCGCTAGAGTGTTATAACATTCGTATAAAATAGCGAAATTTCTCATTTAGAAACTTCAAATTAATTAATTAATTTGACACATGTTAGGTGTTTAGGTCTTACATTATTTTTCGTTACGGAATTTCTTGATTCGGTCGCCGCGCTCAAAGCCCGCGATAAAAGCTATATGCAATAGCTTAATAAGCAGTTTGATTGAAACTAGAATTTTGGCACTTAGTGTAAGTTTATACAAATCAAATAATAAATTATGAATGGAATGGAATACACTCTTTGATAACTGTATACTAATAATTATTTGTATATCAGGTACCCACTATAATCATAATTCTCTCACGTACGTTATTTTGCTAATAGCTCAACCTGAAAATTCCTCTCTGGGGAGAAACAATTGTTGATACATATTAATTGATAGAATTTGTACTCCTTATAAGGGTGTTTGATTATATGGAACAAGGAATACACTTTCTTGTTCTTTGTATAGATATATTTAAAAAAAAAACGTCGCGTTTAGATGCTTAATAGCATCGTCTCCAGGACGAAACATTGGAATGCTTGGATTACAATAGAAGAATAAATCAATACTGAAGGTTAGATGAAGTTTGTGTTGTAAAATATCATTTTTGACATAGAATATGCAATTGGATTCGATGAATAATTATTGGAGAACTCAATTACACACGATTGATTGGAGTGTGTTGTAATCACTAAACAGTGAAAAAAAAATAAAATGGCAAGTCCTTGAGTAAGGAACACAGAGGACTTGTTGTGGTTCATTCAAAACAGAGAGCCCAAAACGGTGAGAACAAATTTAATACATGAAGATATTGCCTGAAAGTCAAGTTATGTACTTCAGTGTTCTCGTACAATGAAAATCTACTGAACATTGAATATAAATTGTGAGTTATGAATGAAATATTATAATTTTTATCCAATATTCCCATTATATGAGAACACTTTGAAGTATATGACTTACCCCTCAGATGCCATCTTCATGTATTAAATTAATTATAACCGTTCTAGGCCATCTGACTTAAATCAATCACGACACACATAATTCAATCATGAATCCTGAGTAGGTTTGTACTACTACTCTTACAAATTATGACTTACCCGTCAGTACACGCACAAGAAAACTTACTTCATTATACGCGTACGGTCAAATCGACTGCATATACACTTCCCAGTTCCTGTTCATATTAAAAAAATTGAGCCAGAATACCAGCCTGCAATAGTGAACAAAGCTAAGCTTATATTTGTTTCTGCTATGACAAAATCGGAAAAATACCATTTCCACGCATCTAAATTTTTTTGCTACTCCAATTACTCCAGGGGATTGAGTCACTATATTTCTACTTGGAATCTTCGTTTCCGATTCAGCTAAGGGAAATTTATAACGTTGTTTCCCTTGTTGTTTTCTCCTTGAAGGCACGCGCGCCATTAATAGCACCGACTTCAACAAAAACAAACTATATACCAACTAAGAACTAAAGTATTGTTGCACCTTGCACCATTATGTATTGGAAACACCGCTTCGAGCATTCCTGGAATTTCAATACGTACAAGCATCATTATGACCAACTACGAGTTGTTTCCTTTCCAAAGATAATTATAAATATTATTTGAACCCTATAAGACGTAATAATATTTTCAAGTTCAGGTAACTTTAAATTCTGCTGGGGCGCTAAAAGAAAATCGGGATCACACTACAGAACAAGTTTCTAATACACAATCTGAGTTTATTGTCAAATTATTTGACATAAAAAAGTAATCAAGTTACCTTCATTGACTTTGGGGGTGTTTGGTCTCCATTCCTTATCTACTTTCATTATTGAAATATTTTAGATATATTTGAAACACTTAAAAAGCTATTCAATGCTTATTTTTGAGTAACGTATTCAAATTCAAATGATTTCGGCGTTTATGTTGTTTAACTAATAATTGATAATTCATAGCTTTGAGAATTTCACAGTGTGGTGAAACAATTTGTCACCATTGATTCTAAATTAGATGTTACAAGTTTTTTGAGTTCAATTCTTCAACATCCGGAAGTTAATTTATTTAAGTTGCAAACTATTACTCCCAAAAGTTGCGTACATTCGCTTAGGTAAAATGCACTTGATCCAGTTTCGCTCTGAAAGATAATGATGCAAATTTCATTGGTGCAGTGATTTACTGTCATCTAATGGATAAAACTTAAGTTTTGGATTAGAGATCGCGAATACTTTTCTGTACCATCAGAAGTTTCAGGAAGGCTAGTTGTGTGATATTAATTCTCAATTCTATGACTTGTTTGTTTTGAATGATTTCTGACAACCCTTCAGAAATGGGTGCGTTTAATACACTATTTCCTGAAAAACAATAGAACAGAACAGCAAACTACTTTTGTCAAAATCTGAATATGATGGGACCTTTCGTTTTTTAGTTATCGTGAAAACAAGCAATTCGTGATGGACATCCAGATAGACAGACAAACAGACGATTTTTTTTAAAGTTGATTAAAATTTGATAAAAAATACTATGGTGAATGACTTTTTTAACGATTTTAGAAATAATTCGAGTGAATGCAATATATTCTTTGGCCTTTGTCTGCGGAGGGTATAATAATAATAATGTGGTAGAATTATATTATTTGAAGTACGGTGTAAATTTAAGTTTACCTTGTTGCTGTTCTTGTTCAACGATTTCCTTGAAATGTGAGTGAAAGCAGTTTGAAATTAAATAAAATTCACTGTACAAGTTTTGAATCGATTCAATGTTCAACCCTACAGTGAAGGGTGTGTATTACATGATTCTTCAGAAAAACAATAGTGTTTGTCACCGAAGAGGAAACGATTTCTTGTCAAAATTAGAATATGGTGGGACCTTTCGTTTTTGAGTTATCATGTAGATAAGCATTTCGTGGTAGCTCAGTGGTATAGGAATCAATCTTATAATCACTGTGGCTGCTGGTCGCGGGTTCGAATCCTGCGACTGCGGAATTTTTCCGATGGCCCGTAGGAGTGGTGTATATACATATATATATATATGTACATATATAGATATATATATATATATATATATATATATATATATATATACTTTTTTTTTTTTTTACATTCAAACCTGGTCGGGGCTGCTACGAGCTCCGACGACATCGCAGCAGTCGCGCCAGAAAAAACCTAAAAGGCGGTTAACCGAAGCTACTCCTCCCCCCCGGTCGGTAAGTAGCTTCAGGTTCCTAAATCGTGTGCCCTAAGTATTCTAATTGAACCCAGAATGACTGCCTTTTGCATCCGGTCTATCAAGATCTGCGCCGAGTTCCTACAGGCCGGAATGATCTTCAAGTTTGAACGCAGCGAAGACCGAATTCCGCCCAAAACACTGATGATCAGAACCACTAATACGACCTTGTGGCCTGGGTATAGCGTGCGGAGCTCGAACAGGAGATCTTGATATTTTGTTCATTTTTCCTCCTCTTTCAAGACTATGTTCTTCTCTGCCGGAGCGGAGAATTCGATGACATACATAGTCTTGATTAGTTTATCGAGGAGGACAACGTCAGGCCTATTTGCTTGTATGGACCTGACGGTCGGAAACTGATAATTCCAGAAGATCTGGCATTTTTCGTTTCCGACAACGGACTCAATATCTCCTGGCATGTAAGGCAGCACCGGCTCTTGGTCTATTCCGTACGAGTGCCTTAGATGGTAATACAGCACCCGTGGGGCCGCATTATGGCGATGGGTGTACGCCGACGCCGCTTTTGCCGGACATGCCGACAGAAGGTGGAAAAGCGTCTCAGGTGCCTTTCGACAGGCCCTGCAGCTGACATCAGGGACCTGCACACCCATCACATTGCGGCGATAGACCAAGGTGTTAATTACGCCATCTTGGCAAGCTGCGGTAAATCCCTCAGTCTCGGATGTAAGCCCGGCTGATATATATATATATATATATATATATATATATATATATATATATATATATATATATATATATATATATATATATATAACTCAAGAGATATAGAATTAAATTTTCTGAATTATGAAGATAACTTAGATAATTTAACATAGGATTATAAAGATGAATACACGATAGTGGCCAATTAGGCAAAGAAACTTCAAACTTATATATATATATATATATGTATATATATTAGTAACTACGTGGCAAATGACCTGGTCAATGCCGAACCAATTAAAAAAAAAAATAAGCATTTCGTGACTGACATCTAGATAGCTATTCCGACGGATCTTACCATTCGATGAAAAATACTAGAAGAATAGCTGAGTAGATGCAAAATACTCTACTTAGCGAAGTGTATAATAATGGCAATTTATGAAAATCATAAGCGTGAAATATGCCGTGCACTAACTTTCAAGGTCATATCAAAATTCATTGATCAGTATTGATCAGAATCGATCTACTGAATACATAAGCAGCTTGTCTGCTGAAATGCGTATTCAGATCGTTGAATATAAATGTTAATTGTTGTAATCTATTCAGTACTGTATAGGATTATAGAAATTCTAAAAAAAAAATTCGATTTACTTCCTTATATGTAAAATTTTCTTACCTAGTTACATACTTAATCACCATATATGGTCAAACTAGGGAAAACTGAATCTAAGTCATCATATTATTGTAATGTTTCATTCTCGAAAGACAAGTGACGTTCTTCGGTTATTGTATATCATCCGATTCTGTCTCTGAAAAATGTTAATGGGAGTTAATCATAATGTTCAACAGCTCTAGTTAAAGGCGGCAAACTGAGGACTATCGAATTTTGACATAACTGGAAATCTGAATGGTTTAGTAATTGCCTACGGAATGGAAAGAATTTCAGAAAAGGAGCATAATGTTAATTACATGGATGCGGTTGAGGTAAGATTTTATGTTCATTCATAATTCATCAGTTAGCGGTAATGGAACACCCGAGTATTCAGGATAATTTACTCAACAAGATCCACGATCTGAGTTATCCCTACGCTCCAGCAAATAATCATGTAATTACCTACCTCTACTTTAACACAGTCAATCGGGAGGATACAGTGGTGGGATGAGTCTAACTCAACCTTAACTTATACAAAATTTATTGATGTTGGATACAATGGCTTGGAAGATTTTATATTTTCTAGGCAGGATTAGTGGATCAGTTTTTTATGATTCTTCATAGATCTATTTCCTTCCTTAATGGAAAAGTTGCGAATTTGAGAGACAAAAATAGAAGAAAGCAATGAAATCGGTGAATGTCTGGTGGAAGCGTCTAGTTTGTAGAAATGGGAGAAAATACACTATTCCACGTACATTTTTGATATCATCAAGTTAGTTGCTGAGTATTGAAAACATTGGAAACAATCTGAAATAATTATTAAAATTACTGATCAACGCTTTCTGCTCGCACATCAGCGGGAAATTATGCAAAACATTGACAAAATGCGTGAGTCGCGGTGAGAGTGTGCCCAGTGGCCAGTCTTTGAATTCAAGATTATTGATTGCCAAATCCTCGAAATAGATCGGAGAACACTTTGGATCAACAATATTAAGTAGATATTTTGTTTGAAATAAAATCGGGAAACAGAAATGTCAGAGTTAGCAACATCTCTCAGATCAAGTCATACCTACCACTACGTTCGTTAATGCACTTATCGCATCCGTGTTTAAATTTTTTTAGAGCACGGATTACGTCAGTGCAGTTGTCTTTGTGGACTGACAGTATTATCAGATTAGAAGATTCTCCACTAGATTCAGTGGAGTGGAAAATGTTTAGTCGATAATTTAGAGGCAGCCCTGTTCCTTTAATGTACCTACTCAAAGGAGTCAAAGACCGGCCGACGGCTGGCACTAGTATCGAACATATAATAATTATTATAGTCATACACCATGATTATACTCTTCTCAACTGGCAAGTTTCTACAATTATTAAGTATTATTATTATTAAGTAAATGTTCACACCTAAAGCATTCTCGCCTAGATGTGCTTACATGTACCCAAAGTAGACAAGAGTCACATCTAATAATATGCTGAGGCTTAGAAATTTCTTCGTTACTTTCTATCCATGTCCACTCCAGCATTTTGGCCAGTTCGAAAATCATTTCTCTAACATAAGGCCTTAAATAACATAATGATAATGACTAAAATATTGATAAGTATTACCTATATTATAATACATGCATATTCATAAACTAATGCTTTTGAGCGGGCGATCTTTGACTCCTTTGAGAATGAGTCATAGAGGGAATAGGCTGAATTTTTCAGACTAAAAATTTGCATTCTCATAACCTAATGCTTGTGAGCAGCCGGTCTTTGACTCATTTGAGTATGAGTCATAGAGGGAATAGACTAAACTCCATACTAAAAATTTGCATTTTCATGAACTATAACTTGTGAGTGGCCGGTCTTTGACACCTTTGAGTATGAGTCATAAAGAGAAGAGGCAAAGTTTCTGACTAAAAATTTGCATATTCATAAAGTTATGCTTATGGGCGATCGGTCTTTAAATCTTTTGAGTATGAGTCGTAGAGGAAATAGGCTTAATTTCAGTATAAAAATTTTCATTTTCATAAGCTAATGCTTGTGACCGGCCAGTCTTTGACTATTTTGAGTATGAATCATAGAGGGAATAGACTAAATTCCAGACTAAAAACCTGCAAATTCATAAGCTAATGCTTGTGGGCGGTTGGTGCTGGACTCTTTTGGGCATGAGTCATAGAGGGAACAGGCTAAATTACAGACTAAAAATTTACGTATTCAAAAATTGATGCCTGTGGGCGGTCGGTCTTTGACTCCCTTGAGTATGAGTCATAAAGTGACTAGGCTATATTTTAGACTAAAAATGTACATATCCATAAGCTAATGCTTGTGGGCGAACGGTCTTCGACTCTTTTGAGTATGAGTCATGGAGGAAATAGTCTAAATTTTAGACTAAAAATTTTTGATCACCAAAATTTTCACTAGACGACGTAAAATCCACTGAATCTAGTGTGGAGTACACTCACTAATCTAGGAACACTATTATTTCACTCGTTCCACTACTGATTTCATCCGTGCGCTAAAGAAAACTTAGGAATATGAACGTCATCAGTGCAATAATAAAAATATTGGAAAGCGGAAGTAGGTGCAGCAGACACTGCCGTATTAAATACCAGCAAATACATCACAGATGGGTGGGAGCATATATTCAAATCAATTGATTCATCGCGGTACCTACCTGAAAATTTTCCTAGTATAATTCATTGACTCCGTGGTTGAATGCAACGCATTTTCGGTCATCCTGAACATTTGATGATGACCATGACATAAGATCAGATAAAACACATAACAAAGCTCAGCCTAATGCAACTTTTGACGGCAGTGAAATACGTACAGAAGAACAATCATAAGTTCCTTCCTCCTTTGTTTCGAGAGATCAGGACTGAATATAACTCGATAAAGCACTATACCTGCATAAAGTTCGCGAAGCTGAGTCTGGAGAAATTTCATCAAAACGATGCTACTGTCAAAATCCGTTATACACAAAATCTGACTTTCAAGTACCGTCTGTGTCTGGGTACCACCTAGAGAAATAGTAAAATACAAACTGAAAAAACGTTTCAGAAATGTTAGGTTTTGTATTTCTCAGTAAAAAAATAATTTATTTTCATTACATGCTACATTTATAACTTACATTTCTACAACTTGTACTTATAACTTTCATATATTTGGGGATTTTACTGCTAGTATATCAATTTTTAAACAGAGATAATCAGTTGATAGTTTTATCTTATTGTCGTAGTAAATTACTACAAAAAAAGATATTTTATACATATCTCTGTCAACTTTGGAGGCAATGGGCGACCAGAAATCCATGGCCGAACTTGATTATTTCTTTTAAATGTTTTCAATTGCTTCAATACCACTAGAACTGTAGTGGTAATAACGGGCAGATCGTGGATGTTTGATGATATTTAGAATTAAAGTAATATGTTGTAGCAGGGAGTCAATTTTCACACACCACCTCGGAAAACAGCAACTGATTGTGTCGATTTCTAACCTTTTTTGCCTTTCAAATTCGCAACTTTTCCGCTGTATAGCGACTTGAAAAAACGATTTAAATTTTTATGGCCCACTCTATTAAATAATTATATGAAAATAGTGTCAGAATATTGAAGGCTCACAATAGACTCAGATGACAGAATTGTCTTATCTCGGTAATTGAGAAGAAGAGAAGATATATAGCATTTTAACCATTTGTGACGTAAGTATTTATTATGTCGTCATAATGTAACCAGCAGTCAGAGAGTCTGATGCGAAATAGGAAATTGGAATAATTTTTCTTCCTCTCTCTAATACACTTATGCGGATTACCGCATGGTGGCGCCTAGAAGGCTGGAGAAACTGCAACTGACCAGAGAAATAGTTGTTATGAAGACAGCTGAGCGAGTATAGTGGCCCATCAGCCACCCCTCGAAAGGCGTATTGATCGGTCGGAGGAATAAATGCTGACTTACATTTTGTAACTTCCGTAACAACCTGTCTTGTCTCCCAGCTCATATAAAAAATATCCACGCTATAAATTCAATGGAAGTTGTGACACTTTATTCTTTAAAGGTCACAGCTTATGTTAAAGAGCATACTGTTTGCCATATAATCTTACTCATTAAGTATGCATTAAAGATGTACATTATTACCTCAGCTATCACAGCACAGCATTAGAAATTACACCTTAAGTCAACTCGAAATGTACCGAATGCGTCAGGTTGGGAGTTTTGCAATTAATATAATTGGCGATTCAGAATAAATTATTGTTTCCGAACAAGATACGTTATCGGCCTCATGTGAATCATCAAACTCATTCGAAGAACAGACAGAGTTCATATATTATAGAGGTGAGAAGATACAAATTATTGGAATAATATTGCATTTGCAATAGATACGCATATTTGTAATTAGTGGAGTAAATGAAATAACAAAAAGAGAAAAACCTCTGAACGATAAGGCAGTGATTGGATTCACTCGAAACCTTTTGCTGTGGCTTAAGGGTGGTTCCAATGATGGAATGTAGAACGATTTGAACGAAATTGTTCATTAACAATTCATTAAACAATTCTATGCACTCGGTGTATATTGAGTGGATCACCTTGGAAATAATATCTCAGAGGGTTTTTGAGGTCACTGTGATCATAAATCCGATGACGGAAAATTGTAACACCAACATTCCACCCAGAAGATGGCTGTTAAAAGCAAAGATGAGGAATTTGTTGATATTTACTGATTTTCTTGAAATTAGTGGATTTTTGAAGTCGCTGATTCCAAATCAGCTTGAGGAAAAATTTTAAACCAAGATGACGGCTAGTTAATTATGATTTTCCTCATATATTTATGTCAGTTTAATAACCTAATTCAAGAACTCTATCAGGAGTTGATCCGAACTCTGACTATTTAGAGGTGATATACTATATATTTATTGCACTAATAGCCTAGGCATTTAAGGGGAAATATCGACGATTTTTGTCCGAATTTCCGCGAGGTCTAATTTTTGTCTATTCTTATGTATTTTGACACGCTGAACACGATGGTGTAGTTTAAATTTAGATTAACCCTGTGCTCAAAAAACTATGACCATTTCTTGGCGCCAAAATCGGCAATTTTGGAAAATCCATATTCTACGAATTTCAGACGAAATACTCACGTTATCGATCTGAAACTAAATTGATTCGGAAGATTTTATCATTTTGCACCTAATATACAAAATTCAAGCATTTTGGTCCAAAGTTATAACTTTGGCGCCATTTTGAAAATGTTGGACCAACGAAAAATTCAAATTTTTGAGGTTAGAAATTTTTAACGAAATCAAAATTCTACGTTCTATTAGAGATTTTCATATCGAGTATTTTAAGTCTAAGCAGATCAATTTGAGTCGAATTGAAATGAAGCTGTCCTAATAAATGTGTTTGGGCCTCTAGAGGACCCAATTTTGGGCCTATCGACAAAGTCTTGAAGCAAATTACAGAGAAATACATCGGCTATTCAGGTTTGGAAGAACGTACGAATATTCGTTCACAATTCCAAGTCATAACGAATTTCATCATAAAAAACTAGCACGGAATTTCATTTAGCGGCAATAAGCGAGGGTCGGTACAATAATTTCCGGGCGCGAAATTATACTTTTTTAAATGCTTAAAATGCACCTGAATGCTTATAATCGTTTTGTGTGAATGTGTGAGTGTATGTAGACTTGTGAACGTGTATATGTGACCGTGACATGATATCACTATAGGGTGTTACATATCAAAATCATCATCTTCTAATATTCTGATTTCTGGCTCGGGGCAATTAGAACATTCTTCACCTTCACAATGCTAACATATGAGCTACAAGGTAATCCTAATTTTTGCACAAACATTTACCAGTACAATTTTTTTTACAATCACAAGGGATTATTTTGATCAACTCATCGGGACGTGCATTCTTACTGTTTGTATAGGAGTGAGTCCATTCTGAGTATTTCTCCAACCCCATTCCGTTGGATCAATGGTTTCATCATCGATCCAAACCTGAACATGGTAATACACCTAAAAATATGTTGTTTTGCAGCATCATCGTATTTTCATATGGTTACCTTGTAATGCCTTGTATGCATAATGTAAATGTTCGCTGGCATGAAAAATTGGGAGCATTTTGTTTAACACATTTATTAACAAATTACGATTCCCCGATCTTTCATACTTGACATAAAATTTCAACAAGGTAAGCATATGAAAATTCGATAATGCTGCACAGCAACATATTTTTAGGGTGTGTTTTAAAACGCAAAAATTCGAAAATGGCCATTTTTGGGTCCAAAAAATGGTCATATTTCTTCGAGCACAGGGTTAATCCAAATTTAAACTACCCCATCGTGTTCAGCGTGTCAAAATACATAAGAATAGACGAAAATTAGACCTCGCGGGAATTCGGACAAAAAAATTTCTTAAATGCCTGGACTATTATAAATGAAGAAATTTAAGCTGATGGTTCTGTTTGAATCTTTAGGAGATTATGGAACAGATAAGGTCATCTGAGTCTAATTATAGAATCTCAAATTTTTGATTCCAAGAGTAAGTCTATATTAGGTTTCAAAATTGAATTCAATTTAGTATATTCAGTTCATATTGAAAAGCGACCGTGAAAGTAGTTATAGTTTTTCATTAGACCAAAAAGGCACCGACGCAATTTCGAATTTAGTCAATACAATAAGGGGATGTTGTATGTCCTTGGCGCAGTGTAGCATTTATTTGAACCGCGGTGCAGAAAACGCTCGCTTGGTATCAAAGTTACTTTCCGCTCGATATCGGGGTTGCCCTATGCCATTGGCTCATATTCAGGAGTTTCAGTGCTGAAGTGATGGTGACCCGGCTTCAACATGCCGGTAACATGTTGTAGATTTACTGATTGTTGCTCAAAAATTATTTGAAATTTTGTTCTTCAATAACTCTCAAGTGATACAGGGGGACCAATATGGTAACCGAAAATGGACAGGTAGGTCATTACCCATATAACAATTAAAATTACTCTCGGTATACCTTCACTTTCCACATTCGCAAATTGTTATATTTTTCATGATGAATACAGAGCATGTTGACACAGAGATGAAAGTAAGATAGTTTGCTCAATGAGAATCTATCAATCGGTTTGAAATATCCGTTCCTAAAATGAATACATTAAAAAAATTAAGATCGTAATCTTTCTCCTCCCTATAAAATTACTGTTTCTGAAGATAATTCTATTCCAATAGAATAGAAACGTTATTCTTCAGTTTCAATGATTAATTCTCCCAATGGTGAAGGTACGTGGTTCCTCACAACTTAAGAAGATGTTAGAAAAGCTTGAGTTTCATAAATTATTTCACATGTACAACAATATATTGGAAAGTGAGGAATCTACGTTATGGAATTACCTGCATTTAACTTTCAGCTTCACTTTGTATCGATTATACCTATTTCATTCACAATAAAAAGATCCAAGCGTTGCAGTTCGACTCTGCCTCTCTTCATACTGAAAGTATTTCTAGACGATTGGGAAACATAAACTGTTAATTGTGCGAAATGTTTCCAAAATATAGAGTTTACTCCGATTCCCTTACATACTCAATAGTTAATTATTTATAGCTGTTGATGTTTCAATTAATAATTACTATTTCCAGGAAGTAATTCCCCGATTATTTATATCAGGAAGAAGCATGATTCAAATATATAGTTAAATCCATGTATTGGCATATTTGATGGTCAATTTGAGAGTATAGAAGATACGGAAATTGAATACCAACATTTTCTAAACGCTGCATCTAATCATGTTACTGTGTTCCGATAGCTTAGTTCAAGATGAATTACAACTTTAGAGTTAACAGAAAGTCTTAATATCCTCTGAAGAACATTCATATTTTTTTGAAATATCTTTGTTGCCGGATAAATCCGCTCCACAATAGCACGACCTGACTCCGACGTTTCGCCAATCCTTACAGGTGGCTTCTTCAGGGGAAGCTTGAGGATTGAACTGAAATAGTTTCAGTTCAAGCCCTGAAAATGCCACCTATGATGCTTGGCGAAACGTTGGCATCAAATCGTGCTATTGTGACGCAGAATCCATCCGAAAGCCAAGAATTTTCAAGATAAGCTATCCGCGGAAGTCTTCTATTCAACGTATATTTTCACCAAAGCACTGGGGAACCGAGAGTTTTGAGATGTTAATTATGACATTTTTGGACAAAATTGCACTCTCCCAGAAACTTCAATCGATAACAATGCGGACGCCAGGCATAACATGAAATATGTAGTAGCAATCGTACGCGAACCTTTCACACAGTCAGTCTCCATCAATCCAAAAGCATACTTATAATCGCAACTGATTCATGAGTTCTATGATATTATCTGTTATCGATATATTGGTCAGATTGTCTGATAGGTAGGTACTTTCTCTTTCTCTTCACAAGGATTGGAATATATAGAATGGGTTATTTTTTGGAAGGTAATATTGATTGTCAATTTTGTAGAAAGACTTTTCTGATTTAAAGAACTTTCATCGACTAATCGATCCAATGCATATAATCAACACGTAAATGACAGAAACCATTCATTTGATTACGACAATATAAAAACAATAATGTATAATATAATCTATTCAAATTGAGAGAAACAATTTATCATTGATAAAATTGATTCTAATCTTTCAAAACTTCATAGGTAATAAAATTGCCCAAACATAAACCAATCCATATATGTTAAAGTATTACTCTTGTCTATTAAACCACAAAAGAAATATTCTGACAGGTATTATCTGAAAAATCTATCAAATTAAATCCATAGAATTATATTAGCTATCCAGATATATGAAGGTCATAGAATAGTATCTTAGGTATGTAATTCATAGAAAACATATAGGAATGTGATGAATAAACTTTCATACATTACCGATGTATGAAACTGCTTTCTACAGTTTTCATCAATCGTGTTCATCATTAACAGTGCGCTATACATTAGGGCGCACCAAACTCATATTTTTAAATATATGAACCACCTATATTTCAGCATCATTGAAGAGCCCTTTTGATTCTGGTCAAAATGAGTTCGATATTGATGGGCGAATTTTGAACCATTCAGATCTTATGGTGGAAAAGCGCCATATTACAGACATCACGGAAGTAATTATTCGATACTATTTGTCCTATATGGAATAATTTTATCCAAATTCGTGTTCGTTTAACAATAGTATAGTTTTATTAAATTTAATTAATGATTCAATTAATTATTTTGGAAAAATGACACTGAATAAATTTAGTCTTACTACGATCAATAACATAAAAGTCAACATTTTAATTTTATAAGTTTAATTTTATAATATCAATTATACTTGGGAATAAAACCCATTGTACATTAGATTTAATCTATAAATCTATAAATAGGTTTATTATTTTTTTGATCAAACCTATCAAAATAGCGGATAAACCACAGTTGTGATTTATTTTATATAAGGTAAAATTTGTCACATATTTGATCGGACCTTTCAGATATTTAATGTTCTTCTTATACACCATATTGGATGATATCTATCAATTTTCACTCAAAATTGTTTACTGAACCTATTAATTATACTGTTGAGATTTATCTTATTTTAGCTAAAATTTGTCACTCATTTGATCCGGTTTATAAAATAACTAGTGTTTTACAGGGTGTTCACAGGATGTTTACAGGATGTTCCTACATTCATGCTAAAAATTCAGGAGGAGATTGCTGGAACGGTTTTTAGAATGAAAGATCGTATGAACAGGGGCCGGAAACTGATTTTTTTATACTTTGACTACACGAGAGGGAAACCTATAATGTTCGAAGAACATCGTGTGAACCAGCAGTGGAATGTAGGGAGAGGAGATGGGCATTCGTATTTTTCTTAAGATTTGGAGGTTATAGGCATAAGGAAAGACCTCACTAGGTGAAGAGTATCACAACTTCGCTGTTCGATAAAAAAATGAAGTCTGATAGGAAGAAGTGCGACAGGTCTCGAGCTTGACAGTGAAAGGGGTGACTAGTTTGAGCTCGTCTAATCCGCCTATCTGGAATCTCTCGTTGTGAAACAACAGACGAGATTTGTGACGAACACCGACCATAAAAATATCTGTAGAAAAGGAAGAGACCTCCCACCTTTCTACGATGTTCTAGAGAGGTTAATGAACTCGAAAGTGTGACATCATCAATCAAACGAATAGCTCTCTTCTGGATAGAATCCAAGAGTTTCAGCTTATATTTGGGAGCCGAACTCCAAACATGTGAACAGTACTCTAGGACAGGTCGAATCTGTGCTTTGTAGATTATGAGGAGCTGCTGGGATGTAAAGTAACTCTTGGCACAGTATAGAAAACCAAGTTTTTGTGAAGCATCTTTCGCAATTAACCTCACATGATCGTCCCTTGAGAGGGTGTTTTTGGTGGTGATCTCGAGCATGGATATGGAAGACTTCATAAGAATAGTGGTACCTGACATCATCATATTGGGGATTGTGGGGGATCCGCCTTCCTGGAGAGGACGCGCAAGATTATCAGATTCTCATTTCAAAATGTTTGCCAGATCTCCATTAATTGCGTCAACCAGTTCCTGTCTCGCTTCTCTGGTTTCATTGGATGGCATAGGGGCTCTAGATGAGAAAACGGTATGGAGTGTACCAGCATCTGCAAAACTGTGGACGGGACACGTGGTCACTTCCAGCAGATCGTTGATATGGAGCAGAAACAAAGTTGGTCCCAAGACAGGTCCCTGTGGAACACCAGCGTTGATAGCCATTGTGTCGGAGGATACTCCTACAATCACCACATGGAGTGATATATCTGTGAGATAACTATCCCCTGATGACGTTTTTCAGGAGATAGTTGGATACCCCGTTGCTCGACAGAAACCCAAGATCTGTTTTACGCTTAGATTCTTAATGTCATCGGCCGTGATGATCCTCGGACCTAGCCAGGTAAACCTGGGTCTAATGAGCGTAGGATATTCACAAAGAAAGTGTGTTGAAGACTCCACTTTGATTGCCTCACATCGCATACAGAAGGTGTCACTTTTCCCAAGCAGTGCTTGAGTAGTTCGGCAGCCGTCAATGTTTCTCCATACTGAAGGATGTTCATCTCTCAGATGGTTCCGCAAGATATGCATACCCCCGTTGTAGGGGTTTCCAGCAAGGAAGTTCTCAGGACCGTCTCTGGCCACTTTGCCGCTCTCTCATTCCCTTTCGAACTTGGTCGACCAGGGATCCAAGTTAGGTCGAGCCTGTTTTCACCGGCTAGCTTGTTAAGGACCTCCTGGATATCCCCGACAAGCCTCGAGGACACAGTCGGACTTTTCAGTGCGTGAGTGCCGATTGACTGTTCGTACAGGTCCAGATGGTCTATGAGAAATATGATTCACAAGCTGATTCTCAAACATTCATAACTTTTGGTGTATTTTGAAGTTGCATTCTACTGGTTTCAGAAAATTAATTTTCCTTGAAACATTCTTCGTGCTTCAGTGTTTATGTTCCTTCAAATTCATACTAAATATACATATAAATCATCGTAACTTTCTACGCAGAAGCTTAATAAAATAGCCAAAGGTTAAATTCCTTCCCTTTCCCTCTTGGAAAGTTTTGTTCAAAGTTGATTTTGATGTTCCTATGCATCTCACTTATTTAGCGTTGTTGAGACATAGTAATAGAAAACAGTATTATTAAAATTAACTTTCCTTCAAAAAGTTCGTTTTTATTATCTGTCAGGTCTTTCTAAGCTATAATATGCAGATGATAATTCTTAAGAAATTGTATTGTGAAAAGTAAAATGTGAATAAGCACCAAGTCTACACTTATAGTTAATAACTCATTCTCAGGAGCCACTGTGTGGTGGAACAATTTTATCAATATATAGATATTAAGGTGTAAAGTTGCTATTAGTTCGAATGAATTTACACGTAGTAAATGCTTTATATTGCATTTCTGATGTCAAAAACAGAACAGTCAGTAACAATTCGGACCACATAATAGATAAGAAAGCCAAATAACATTGTGAAGCTTTGGGGTTCAGAACAATATTTAACAGCCATCCTATTAGAGCTGAAAACTGATTTAGTTTCTTCATTTGAATATCACTTTGATGCTATGTTCCAAACACTCTATGCTGCGAAGTTAGTCAGACATAAATTGCATTAGGTCATCTATCAATTTAACATCTATTCAATTTACCAAAATTAAAGTATAATCACAGTAGTAGTAAAGCTAATTTTAGAAAACCTTGATATAGTTTGCCGGTATATTACTCACGTTCTAGTTTAGTTGATTCAATACGCGCAGAAAATGTGAATTTATGTCTATTTGAAATAATCGCTATAAACATAATACACTATTTATAAATTACAATAAGCAATGTTCATTATTAGCTTTAAGAGATTCTTGGTCAACATTCACATTATTTCCTCCATTGAAAATATACTCTCTTATTATAATTTTCCATATTAGAGATTTTATTTATTATCAGTCACTCCCACCCATAGCTCATGTTATTTCGGACAGGAAGTTTTAGCAACACGGTTCCGTTGATCAACATGAATTAAATCATAGGATGCATTATAAATCACATTTATTTATTTGATTTTCTATGTTTTACCCATTGTAATTTCTTTCACAAACTTTAGAATAATTCAACATACAGCGTTGTACCGAATCATGAGCTTATACAGGAAATACTTTTGTATATACAGGTTTTTCTATTTCACCTGTACGTTATGGGTATGAATTCGTAATTTCAAGTGGAACCTCCATATATTTTGGCATTTTTGAATTTTATATTCAATTGTAGATCGACAAGTGACGGTACATGGATCTAAAACAAACATACTGATTTGATTATTTCCTAAAATTGGAAAGCGTGCTGCCGAGAGGTATTTGAATACTGTCTATTGTTGTTATTCACTTCTGTAATATTATGGAAGGTCTTCTGTTTTGGTGAATACATAACCAAAAACATTCAAACATATATAGGTAACATAGATGGAGAACAAATTGAAACTGTTCAGAACGAAGGATATTATTGACCTGGACAGAACAGCATTAAACTAACCACACATGTGTATCCTTTGTGATAATCAAAAAATTTGTTTTTAATCTTTTCTAATATTTTATTTTTTCATCCAGATACAGTATGTTATGTAATATACGTGGTGGGCGTTTATTAGTATTAAGAATATATGAAATATTTCTAATTTTTTATGTAATATAGCATTATAAATAGCAAGTGTTATTGTTTGAAACATTTTTGATGTTGACCTTTAATTATTGATATGTACTTTCTCCAAAAACAATCTTTTATGTAAATAAGGTTCCATATCTAAATCTTTTGCATTCCTCAGACTAAAATTACGTGTTTTATTGAAATGATGTGAAACAAGGGCTGTTTATTTCTAATTTATATTTTAGAGTATAGTCAAATTTTCAAAACATTACTTTATTTCCAAAATGTTGTCTTACGCGCCTAAGTACAAGCAGTAAACGCAGTTGATTGTCAAAACTATTCAGTACTTGATAAGTGTGGAGCATGATTCCGCAATAAATGCAATCCCGTCACAAAAGAAATCGGTATGAATTATAATGAAATGACAAAATAAATATTGAAATAAAAATAATTGTGCAGCGTTCAACTTTGAATATCTGGAGAAATGATTATATAGCTAAGAACAAAGAGTAGACTGATTGCATAGAAAGTATTGGAGAATTGAAAAATTACACTCAAATGATAATTCGACCAGTGGAGTAAACCAATAATTTTGATAGTTCATGCCACAGCAGATCTATCAAACAAGGTTATATTATATTGTGGATAATACAGTATGTAGACCATTTGAAAGTAATTTCATTGCAACATAGAGTATAATATGGAATCTTCTTCTATAGGTGTTTCCAAATCACTTCCAATATATTTTCTGTCTCTGAGAAAAATATCCTTCACTTGTGAGATGTTTCCCTCATGGTACATACATTTGATTATGGTAAACGTTTGGTGAATATTTCAATATTTCATCAATATGATTTTGTAAATATGTTAATTTCGGCCGTTTGGTCAACCTCTATAATGTTCTGCTGTGGTAATTTCCGGAAGTTTCTATCATTTTATGCAAATTCAATTATTACAACTTAGTTCCATGTATGTCATGGTCACGCAAGAATAAGGCCCCATCGGGGGTGGCTGTTAAATTAGGGTGCCACATAGACGTTCACTAGACGCGCCGTCGCGCCGAAAGTATTGACCGGTGACGTAACAAGGCGTCGGCGAATCTTCAGCCCTCTCCCTCATTCCGTTCGTGCCGAGTGCATAGTGCCATATTTAATAGACCAGATCATGAGAATGATGTAATCAAACTCAGTACTATTTAACATAAAATTCTGTGATCCAAAATGTAATGCAAAGACTGTGTTATGGTTGTAGCCTATTATTAGTTATTCATCTTCCTAGGACGAGTTGTTCAAGCTATTTCTGTTCAACTAAACAGTCATAACTTCCGGTTACGTAAGTGTAGTCGACAGACGGGAATACCGCAATTTTTGATGATATTGAGCATAACAAACTGACCCTAAAATACCTGTTGAATGGATCAAACTTTAGTGTGACAAAATGGCCGCAGTGTCAAAATTATGTGTTTCAGTACATATCAACTACTGCAAGTTACCATGATGGTTTTATAAAAAATGTCTCTATGTTTCAAAATATTCCGAATGGTAGGTATTTAACATTTCAATCTTGAGTATTTATATGTGTTCTCACACCTCCATGTAACACATGATATAAACTTGCTATCTTTCCAAGTAGTTTCTGATGTTTTAGTGTATTATTTATACCTGGAATAGATTTAGGTAGGTAGGTATTTGATGTAAACTCTTGGAGATAATGTGAAATAAAATGATCATGTGATAGAAATTATTGTTATGTCAATACATGATTGAAGCGTTCTGGTGATAATGAAATTAGAATTTTTCGTACCAGAGGAAGCCTAGCTCAGTTTCCGAAATCAAGAAGTATTTCAAATTGTAATGTTTCATCAACGACTTATTCCTAGCGATTTAGGATTTGCTGCGAATAGAATATATTATATGTATAGCTATAATATAGTCCATACAGATTGGAGTTTCAAGACTTCGATTGATTTTGAAAAATCGTGCATTAGTCTTGTCTGGGTTTATTTAGAATTATCTGAACCAGATTTTAAGTGCAGTCACACTTTCAGTAGCCAGTATAATAAGATCAGAAAATGAGCTTGATCATCAATTATTCTATTTAGCTGGCTATGAAAATCATAAAAATTAGTAGTTCTAACACACGGCCCTGAGTGACAGCAGGGGACCACTCTAAGGTCCTTAACTGTATTCTGTTTCCTGTATTGATATTGATCCTTATTAAGGCAGATTTGAACCAATTTGAAGCAGCCATGAGCTTAATTCAAAAAGCTTTGAGACGAACAAATCTTCAATAGTGTGGTCAGCTGCTTCTTATATATTTTCTGTAAAACTGAAATAATGGGAACCTAACAAAAATCCAAAACGAAAAGAGAATAGCGTTGTTGAGGCTAATATCACAAAATCATCACTTCTATTAACCTGGCAATCTCACATTTGCTGGTGAAGTGGTCATAGTTTGAAAAATGAGCAGCAAATTCTGCAGTTTCAGTTACAAATGAAAATCTCGAAAAGCTGATTCAGGAAACGAATAGATGGCCATTGAGTGAGTCAGCTAAATCTCCAAAATAATATTCATTGTATTGTCAAGATTCCTCGCAGTTATTTTATGAGAAAATTAGTTTTTTTTCAAATTATATTTTGACTACACTAGAGGATACCCTGTAATGTTCGATGAACATCCTATGAACCAACGTAGGAATGTTGGGAGAAGAGAAAGGCATTGGAATTTATCTTGAAAGTTTGGAGGTTATAGGCACAGCTTCACAATTTCGGATTTCGAAAGAAAAATTTAGTCTGATAGGAAAATCGACAATGAAGGCGCGACCAGTTTGAGCTTGTCTAGCTGAAATCACTCAAGGTGAAATAATAGACGATATTTTCGATGAACACTGATCATGAAAATATCTATAGGAAAGGGAGAGACAGCTCGTCCTTCTACAATGTTCTAGAGAGCTCAATCACCATTCAAACAAATAGTTCGCTTCTGAATAGAATCTAAGAGCTTCAGCGTATTTTGGGAGCTGGACTCCAAACATATGAACAATTTTCCAGGACAGGTTGAATCTATGTTTTGTTCATTGTAAGGGGCTGCTGGGATGTAAAGTTGCTCTTGACACAGAATAGACAATCAAATTTTTTCTAATCGGTTCTTGAAATAGACCTCACACGACCGTTCCATGAGAGGGTTCTATTGGTGAACATGGATATTAAGAATTTCATATTTGGGATTGTTGGGGTTCGCCTTCCTGGGAAAATACAAGCTTGGTTTTCGTTGCATCAAACTTTACAGTTAAAAGATCCCCATTTCGAACTGGTTACCAGAACAATAATTGTATCGACCTGTCTCTGGTTTCATTGGATGATATAGGGACTCTAGATTTCAAAGCGTTGTAAAGTGTTCCATTATCTGCAAAGCTTTAGAGGGGATAGGAGGTTACATGTAGATTGTTTATGGAGCGTTTACGAAGAACAAAGTTGGTGTTAAGACAGAGCACTGTGGAACCAAAGCTTCAATAGCCATTGTATCGGAGAAAACTGTTAATCGTCATATGGATAGATCTATCTTAGAGGAAATCAGGAAACTCGATAGTAAAGTTGACAAAGTTGACACGGCAAACCATATTACAGAAGTTTCTCAAGAAGACCATAGTGCCAGACTCGCTCAAATGCTTTGGAGATATGCAATGCTACAGCTAGAGATTTCTCATATTCTCAATAGATGTCGACGATAGTCATATTGCCGGTCATTGAAGATTTTGGAGCACTCTAGGTATTGTATGAGCTCTAAGTTGATTGCTTTCTCCATTACTTTGAAGTTCGCAAATAATAGTGGAATTGGTCTATAATTACCTCCTTTTTTTAAAATTGATTCAGCTCTAGCTGCCTTTCAGCTGGATGAAAACACACTGGCCCGTAGCCTTTTTGGTATCGAGATCAAACAGAATGCGCCTAATTGTATGTTGACGAAAAACAATTTCAGGCCTATGGCTTGATGATCATACACATTTTCATGGGCATGACACCGGTTGAGAACTTTTGGGATTTGTAGATACAATGAGTTCGATATCTCGTTCATGTCGATGAATTTGGAGAGAAACTGGAATTATCAGTAGCACTAGTGACAATTTGGGAAATTTTTTGATGATAATAATATGATATACAATGGCTGATACTTAATTAGATAGTCTTCCATAGATATGGGATATTGATTGGATAATTACAAGTTTTCTTCGTTGTTACTTTGTCCACTATATGGCTTTAAATTATTGACAATTGAACAATAACAGCTTTTAACTTTGAAGAATGCTCTAGACAAGTTATAAATAAGTGGACAAAGGATGATAGTGTAAACTGAATTATACTTAAATGGTGGAAAATCCAGGCTATGAACCGGAAAATAAAAAAAAAAACATGTAAGTTCGAATCAAAAAATTTTTTTTGCATTACCTTCAGGAGGTTCTCAGGATCATTCATACACCTTGAAACCTCTTGGGAACCCCAACCCCACCGATTGGGGCCAAGTCTTAAATTGTATTTGCTACAAAAAAGGTATTTTGGTATTTCGAGTGCACCTAGGAGGTTTTTTGGGTCGCTGAACACGAATCCGTAGCCAGATTTACTTGCAATTCATCGTAAGGGTGGTAAAATCGACGAAATTGGTCAGTTTTGCACCCCTATATGTTATTTTGCAATTTACGTGTTTTAGGCATTTCGAATGCACCAAGAAGGTTTTTTGGGTCGCTGAATACGATTCCGAAGCCAGATTTACTCGAATATCATCGTAGGGATGGGAAATTTACAAAAATGACTAATTCGACACGCTTCTAAATTTTTATTATTTTTGCATTTTAAAATTACTTCGGAATCATATTCAGCGACCGAAAAAACCTCTTGGTGCATTCGAAATGCCAAAAACACGTAAATTGCAAAATAACGTATAGGGGTGCAAAATTTGCCAATCTCGTCGATTTTACCACCCTTACGATGAACTGCAAGTAAATGTGGCTACGGATTCGTGATCAGCGACCCAAAAAACCTCCTTGGTGCATTCGAAATGCCAAAAACACGTAAATTGCAAAATAAGATGTAGAGGTGCGAAATGGGCAAATTTTGTCGATTTGACCATCCCTACGATGGATTGCTACGGATTCGTGATCAGCAACCCAAAAAATCTCCTTGGTGCATTCGAAACGCCTAAAACACGTAAATTGCAAAATAACATATTAGGGGTGCGAAATTGGCAAATTTTTTCGATTTTGCCACCCCTACGATGGATTGCAAGTAAATGTGTCTACGGATTCGTGATCAGCGACCCAAAAAATCTCCTTGATGCATTCGAAATGCCTAAAACACGTAAATTGCAAAATAACATGTTAGGGGTGCAACATTGGCCAATTTTGTCGATTTGACCACCCCTACGACGGATTGCAAGTAAATCTGGCTACGGATTCGTGTTCAGCGACCCAAAAAAATCCCTAGGTGTAATCGAAATGTCAAAATACCTTTTTTGTAGAAATTACAATTCAAGACTTGGAGATTTCGGGCCATTTTCGCCCCCAATGGGTGGGGTTAGGGTTCCCAAGAGGTTTTAAGGTGTATGAATGATCCTGAGAACCTCCTGAAGCTAAGGCAAATAAATTTTTTTGATTCGAACTTACACGTTTTTTTTTTTTTTATTATAGCTAAAATCCTGGTTCACAGCCTGGACTATTTCACCCATCACTTGGAATGTTTTCCATAACGCTTGGTTTGGAATATTTTCATAGTGATTGGTCAATACGTAGGATATACCTTATGAATCTATACCTCAAAATATCAATCAAGGTAATGTCAAAGCTTTGAGAGATGAGATTCAGAATTGAAAATGTGCTTCCCAGCCCAAGTTTGATACACTTCTTCCAATAAATTCAGATACAAATTTCAAATCGGCTTAGGCATAGGCGTTATCTGTCAATTATTGTGTCAAGCAGTTGATTTGGAGATAATGTAATTCATCAGAAACAACATTGAACATTCGTTCTATCATAAATGCAAATTCAAGATATATACTAATCTAAAAACAATATGTTATTTCTAAGGAATAACCAGTACATTTTCAGGTAGAATATGTTTGCCAAGAGAAACTGAATCCACATTCTGAAAGACTACACAGTTATTATCACCTTTCGTACTTATTGTGAGGATAGATATTTTAAATACTGATGAGTATGAATAAATAAAATTACAAATGAAATTATGTTCATATCGAGTAATAAATTCTACATCATATCATCTTCAGCGTTATAGGTACGTGGTTCAATCGATGGGTACTCTTGGCGCTAGGGAAGAGATTTGTGGGTTTAAATCTTATATTTACAATAGGATTTTCTCATTTTTGTTTTCAAATATCATAATAGAAAAGCGTTGCAAGTGAAGTCTTTTTATATTTTACCGTCAAATCAAGTACATACCGAAATGTATAATGTAAATTAAACTATTACAAAAGAGACTTTAACCTCCCAGATTTCTTCGCTGATGAGAATCTTCCTTTGAGATATCTCTATCAGAAATTATGACCATAACTGGATGTAATGCAGATAGAACGTTATGACAATTATAAGAAAATACTTAAATGTTCATAACTTTCTCGACAAGTCTTCTCATAGTTTTTTCGGAAGTTTTACATCATAACGTCACAATCAAAATTTTTATTTGGCGTGTTTCAGGTTTCAATTTCTTCAGACGTTTTTTTTTAATGATTTACATTGTTCAAATTGGAATGTAATGAAATTTTTTAAATTAATTACATTAAAATTAAAACTTCATTCCCATACCCATACACGTCTAATTAATCGAAAAAAATATATGGTATTCTAGTTTAAATAAGGTAAATCAATAAAAGTTTATTTCTGAAGAAGGTGAAAGTTGAAACACGTCAAATGAAAATCATTTTTTATAAACGACATTCCAGAAGTTCATTTATATTTGGAAACTGATACTTATTACACCACCCAAATTCTTCGATTGCAAAATTTGGAAGATCTATCTCAGACTATTATTGGCATTTCAATTCGGCCTTAACAGAGTCCTATTATAAAAATTCTTATAAAATCGAAATAAGTCTTGTTCGAAATTCCATTCTTTTTTGTCACATACTGAGGTGATAAAAATATAAAGAGGTAAGAGATATGATTTTCGAATCTCTGTAGTAGTGGAGCAATAAATTCATCGAATAGTGAATAGTGGTAGTAGCATAGTAGTGATCCTAAAATAAATTAAAGAATCGTCTGCATCAACATTAGCTCTGTGCTGCTGTCGTAGCGTGATTCTAGAAAGTTCCTAGTCTGCGATTTAGAGAAAATCTTGTGCAGCTCTGGGAAGCATTGTAATTCCTGATTTGAAATTTTATTACGTTTTTACTTTCCTCACTATACATGGTATATAGATAAAGGGAAGTATTGTGTTCGACGCAAAATAAATTTCCTCGGATTTTCACGGATATTTTCGTTTTGAGCATTTCTGAATCGATCTAAGGTATTTTTGAGATGATGTCTGTGTGTGGGCGTAATTATTCTCATGCATCTAATCTTGTATTTTATTCTTATATCTAAAACGGATAGTTTTTTACTCCAACTCCTTAAAATTGACAAGTACCGATTTTAATGAAATTTTGCACACTCGAATTCAAAACAATAGCAAAGTCACTGTTCATATGAGTCTTCGAAAAAACTACCTCAGCCCCCTTAATCACTCTTTAAAGCAGACAAGTACTGGATTTAGTAAAATTCTGCACAAGTGACCTTGTGAATGAGGGACTTAGAATTAACTATCCCAACCCTCTTTATCAACATTTGAAGCAGCAGTAGCATAGATGGTTTTTAGCGATTTTACTTAGTATTTTGGTTAGTGGTATGGTCATTACCACAATAAAAATCAAGTAATGAGGGATTGATTCCCTTCATCCCCCCCTTCCTTTCTACGCCAATTAAAAGCATACATACAAGTACCAATTGCAATAAAACCCTGCGTATTTGCACTATTTACATGAGATTTGGAATCAACTACTCCGAACCCCTTTCCCACATCTCAAAACAGTCAAGTACCGATCTTGATGGATATTTTCCAACCTGACTTCAAAACAAAAGGAAAGTCACTGTTCATATGAGATTTCTGAAAACTACTTCATTTCTCTTTCCTTTGAAACAGATAAGTAGCTAGTTTCATGAATTTTGCAGCCTCTAAAACAAGAGGAACATCACAGTTTACATGAGATTTGGGAAAACTACCACATTATTCTTTCAACCTCATAAAGTAGATAACTAACGATTCTCATGAAATCTTGCCTACTTTACCTTCAAAACAAAAGAAAAGCTACTGCTCGAGATCTCAATTTGTTATCCATAAAAAAAGCAGATAAGTACCTATCTTGATGAAAATACGCACTCTTGACCTACAATACAAGAGGAAATTTACTTTCTACATGAGATTTAAAATTAACTATCCATTTTGCGTCCGGGAAATTCTATAAATTTCAGCTACTACCATATGAAGGTCCTAGTATTGACCCTTGTTAAACACATATATTGTTAATTAGAATGATTTTTCAATATAATGATAGAGTATAATTTGATGTTTTTCGACATCTTCATCTCTTTCTAATCGTTTCCAATATATTATAAGTTCCTACGACTGAGGGAAGTCGGTTGATCAATTTATCACAGCATTTTAGATACTTAATTTTAACACAACGGCAATTCCATATGTTGAGTTCTTGCGAAAATATAAAAAGTTGATGAATATGTTCGAAGTAGCCTGTAGCTGAAATCTTCTATAGTAATCATAATAATTTTCTTACACCGATGCGAAATCCATCATACAATCTTCAACTCGTTCACAGTCTGAAATTTAGTAATTCGTTCCAAAAGAAGGAATGAAATTATAAGTTGTAGAATCTGCACGCTCCTAGGGAGAGTTCTCATTATAAAAGTCACCCTACCGTGTAATGTCTATTGTGTGTCACGCAAGGTGGTGAATTTTACCCCAATGCACTTTACACCCTCATACACGACTACAAGTGCATTTGGATATGACACACTTCTCTACCGTCAACAATGCACTCCGCGATTTGAATCAATGAGAATATCAGTACAAGTTGGTAATCGTTGCATAGAATTCAGATTTGATACTGAGATATTCGGCACGAAGCTTGATTACGAGTATATTGTAGTATTCTGTATTTCAGTTAATTATTCGTTTTTGTTGTATGAATATACAATCAGAGCAAGCTACATTCTCCCTTTGTATAACATTATCAGTTAGGTGAGAATATATGAGTGCATAATATAGATTTAGTAAGCTGTCAATATCAAGTTAGAGCTTCAACTACAATGCGGTATAAAAAGCACTACTTCATTTTTTTGAAACACATTTAAGATGTTCTTGCCAGCTTGGATATTCAGCTATATGAATATATTCATAATCTGCAGTGAGTTGAAAGACTTATTGATATATCATCCACTTTTAAGCTTTCATAGTTTTGCTCGTATTGATAATGAGTTCATTTTTTGCGTACCATATTTTCAGTTCCTGACAGATATTATTTAGCTTATCTAGGAATTCCTCTATTAATGCTAAAATATCATCATCAAATGAGATTCTGCAAACCGCGCTAATATTATTTCCAGATTAATAATGAATAGAAGAAGTAACAGTGAACCGGGCACGGAGCACTGAAGGATGCTTAGATCTACTTCGACTGGAAGAATTTGATTTTATCAATCTCCACATAAATCTTTCTATTCTGTACAGAAATATTGACCTAAGTAAAAATGTAAAAATAGAATAGCTTAGTAGATAGTTCATTAACATAGGAAAGCAAATAATTTCTATTTTATGAATCTAAACAGCAATCATAGTCTAACCCGTAGAATTTATAAATCTCGAGGAATATCGTTAATCAGTTAATGTTGTACATCTATTTTTGGTAGTTGGCTTTTGATATTTTGGTTCTCTCTAGCATTCTGTATTCATATCCTCCAAAGAATGATGTTCAGTAAAATTTCAAACTTGCCTCGTTCTGCTGAAGAATTCAAGAGTGCGAAACGGCTACCTGAATACTGATAGATACAGAGAAGTCTTACCCGGCAATAGCCAAAAAGAAATTTATATCTAAGTTGTTACATTAGTTCAGTGTCGCCATCTGGTAGTTAAATAATATAACATTTGCCGTAACTTTTGTAAAATTCGAGAAATCAATCAGTGAATGTTATACATTACTTGAATTCCTTAGTGGGATATCCATTATATAGATTGTGCTAGATATTCCGGTTCCCTCTTGCATTCTGTATTGTTATTCATATGCTCTACAGAATAATCGTTCAGTAACATCGTCAACTTTCTCTTTCCGCTGATAAGCTCAAGAGACCATAACAGCTTTTCGGAACTATTAGCTACTGATCGATCTAGACTAGAGAAACCTTACCATATCAATTTGATAATTGCCCATATGCAGGGTTATTCACGATGCATCGACTATTAGATGTTACGGAGTATTACTAAACATGGAGATCTGAAACGTCGACTACTTATTTTTACGCCTCCTTTCAAATTTTGTTTCGGACGTGTCGCTTCTATTATAAAGTACTTTCAAATTTCAAATGGAACACCCGATATCTAATGTTATATTTAAATTTTCTATGTGTTTCTCAACAACTATACTCCATAAACATCTATGTCTATGTTACATGGTATATTGATTATTAAAAAAAATTTTATTGACATAACATTACTTTGAAAACATTTTCGTATCTTCAAATTTTATAATTTTCAAAAGCTCTACTCAATTAGTTGATTAACTATAGTACCCATGCTGCATATGCCACAATTGAATCTTGATGCAGTGTACAGGTGGTCCAGAGATAATTTTAGTTCGGTCGTTCAGAAAAACCACCAAAAGTTTCTTTTTTCTAGCAGCATGTCGTGTATATAATTTTTATTGGGAAAGCCAAATTTGCTAATCCTCTATATATTGTATTCCTATACCTAACTTCAATTGTTATTGACTTATGAGCGTATAATTTGGAAAAAATAGTAGAGGGCAACAATTGATTTTATTTTTCAAATCGGCTATGGAAACAACTCTGTTATCAGTGTTATTGACGTTCTCTTTCGAGTATCATTGTTATTATTATTTGAAAGAATCAGGTCCCCTAATGGCATCACCCAGAAGCCGTTCGGCCTCCTGGGTCACATCACTAAGACTATGAAGACCATTGAGATACCCGTTTCCAATTAATCCTCAGGTCTAATCCACTCCCAGCACAGTGAGAACAGAGGAACTTATTATGGTATCTGGATCAAAATTTAAAGCCTTGGTAGAGCCTCGCAATCCCTCAGGATATGAGAAGGAGTTTCCTCCCCCTTCTCGCATAGCCTGTATTTCAGGTCCAACTTGTGTCAAATTGTAGGCCGGTGATATCGCAAGTCTTCATGCCCAGTATAAATACTGATGAGTAACCCAACCTCTCGCCTACTAAATTTTTGGACGTCGGTGACCTTTGCTTCGCTGGTCCTCTGTCTCAGCAAATCTTTCGCTTGCTTACATCCCTTCACATCGATCCAGTATTTTCGATGTTCGCTCTGGATCCATTTGTAGGTACACTCCCTCAAATGCGAGCGAGTTATATATATATATTATATATATATATATATCTATATATATATATATATATATATATATATATATATATATATCCTTTTATTGATATTCTTGAACCATTTGTAATATTTGTATTTTTTTTTGGTATATTGGTTCGTATATATACTGAAAATGAAATAAAAATTCTGTTTTATATACGAACCAATATACCAAGAAAACATACAAATATATATATATATATATATATATATATATATATATATATATATATATATATATATATATATATATACCATGGGAGTAAACGTCTAATACTCCATCGATTGTGAATGACCCTATATACCTCCAGATTTTCTCATAATACACTACACTTTCATACACGGTCGTCTGCAGACGAATTTCAATAATTGTTATAGTCATACATTCTTTTCTTGATTACTTGGGAACATTGATAAACGATAATAGTTTTTGAAGAAGGAAGCAACAAACTATCGAAACGTCAAACTCAAATTTGTGAATTGCAGCTTTGCAAATTGTGATGGTAGAAGAGATCATCCAGTATTAAACGATTACCATGTTCTGTGAGACCTTGGCCTTAGATTGACATGCAATAGAAGAGAAGTGGTGCTGCCCTAATGTATATTTATATTTTGAAACTTTCCTTGTAAATCCACATTATTTTTCCATAATATTTTTTTTAAATGAGTAAATAATTAATTTTTTTATTCAGTTACTTTGCTCACTTATTGTTTATGGTTAATCTAGGGGAAAATAGCTTTTAATGTAAATCTATAATCAATACAATACTAATCTGAGTAAACCAATCAGGGTGCCCGTTTTCAGTAGAAACAACCTCAATGACATGCAAAATGCATAGGGATTGAACTAGTTGAAAGGCCAGGCTGGTCAGGGACAAATTCTACATTAGCTATAGATCGCTAAGCGTATTCCATAAAACTATAGAATTTACTGAAATTCAACAATTAATAGGTATTTTATTCACAAGAATAAAAATTATTGATTTGTGCATAGTGCAGTGTATTTTATTTTTATAGTTTCAGTTTAATCATTGCAATAATAGAATAGAATTTTCTTACATGGCAAAGTACCAATTCAATTCTAAACATCATCTTTACAAATGTGGTGATGAAAATAATATACCAAATTATAGTCCCATTAGCCTCATAAGAACATTTGAAAAAATCTTTGAAAATTGTTTGACAGAATGACTATACGATTTTCAAACAATTAACAATATATTAAATGAGAGGCAGTTCGGATTTCAAAAAGGAATGAGTACAGATATCATTAAAAAAAATCTTGATAATATTGAGAAGTGCATTGCAATTTTTCTTAATCTGGCGAAGGCCTTTGACACTGTGCTCCATAAAAATTTTCTTGATGCTCTCGAATATTATGAAGTCAGGGGCATCGTACTGGAGGTCTTTCCGAGCTACTTAAGCTACAGAAGACAAGTTCTCAAAGTAGGAAATCAGTATCGTGATTGCCTGTAAATAGGTGTCCCCCAAGGCACAGTCCTCGGACCACTTTTTTTATTACCTACAGCAATTCTCTTTTGAATATTGACATTGACGAAGTATCTATATCATATGCTGATTTTTTGTATTACCTACATCAATTCTCTTTTGAATATTGATATTGACGAAGTATCTATATCATAAGCTGATGATACCGTACTAGATTTCAAGCGATCCAATGGAGGCCATGATGAGGATTCTGCCGAAAAAGGTTAAAAACTGGCTAAACTATAACAAATTATTTCTGAATATTAAAAAGACCACATATATTGCCTTCTCATTGACAAACATGAATTGACCTGCATTTTCCTCTCTTTCAATCATGAATCAAATCTAAAAATTTACGAATCTCACAGTACAAACTATTTAGGTATTATCATTGATAAGATCTGAAGTGGACATAACACGTTACGTACTTAACCAACCCTATGCGAAGACTTATACATAATTTTATCAACTCAAGAAGATGATGAATAAAACATTACAGTATACAAGGCATTGGTGAAGTCCATAATTAGATACGGGTCCTTTGAATGTGAAACAAAACAAACAAAACAGGCTCATCCTACAAAAGAATAGAAGTTATCCAACAAACTTATTATATAATAACTACATACTTAATGTAAGATACATGCCAATTGCATGTATACATTCACAAAACTACAAAGAAAATATGTAAATCACTGTCACAATACGAGAACAAGAGCAAATAAACAATTATCTGTTCCATTTTGCAATCATCATGCGAGTCAAAGGTTCACTACAAAAATATCACCAAAATCATTCAACTTACTACCTCACTATATAAGGAATCTAAGTAGTAAAAAAAAATTTCAAATACATGAAACATTTTATCACTCAAAATCTCAATATGCTTTCAAGTCTCCTAGTGATATACTACCCATAACTCACCTAGGATCCTTTCTTTTTATTTTCCAATTTATAAATATCCACATATGATATTTGATTATATTCAGACACAGGTGTTTCACACCTAGGTGGATCTGTAAATTTGAAAATTATTTATTTTTATCATACAGTAATCTATATATAAGGTAAGCATGCAAGCTTATTCAATAAATTCATTATTATTATTACTATAATCGAATTATAAATCAAATTCTATAAACCTCGGGTCATATAACTGAGACCATTAGAATTTTGCGTTAAACATCGGCATATACATAAAATATATTGATTTATCAATTAAGTATACTTAATTGTTGGTAATAATCAGACCTAAATCAAGTCATAATACATGGTGATGACAAACTAAAATTTCTGATAAAAGTAGTTTCGTTTCCAAACGTTAGTTAGGTTTGTGAATAATCTCTATACGGCGTAATAATTAGGATTAAAGAGGATCCTTGGAATAAATCCTATAATTGGGATGAACTGAGTGTATTATATTTCCTTCAGATAGTAAACTGGACAATCAGTATTACCTACAGAATTTAGTTCAAATATGGAAGGGAATAAATCAACAAGGTCAAACGTATTCCTGTGATAGGAAAATGTACCCAAGTTGATGTGTCCTGAATATAATTCATAATCCTTAATTTACAAACATCTGTTGTGTTGTTATCTACTATTCGGCTGTCTCCGTCTGAGTCTAGGAGCTAGACCGATATTGATGGTCTGAACATTAACCCGATGGCACTATGGTTTATCGTTAGAGGACGGTTCAATGACCAATTCATCTTACAGACCAAATTTTCCCCAGCTGCTAGATCTCGAGATACAGCATCCGCATTTTTTTTGTTTTGACTGGAGGTTAACCCTTTCCAAGTTGCGGTTACTTGAAAAGCATACCATTCTTATGCACTTCCACCATGTGCCATCATTTTTCATCGTGCCCGTTTATCAGGCCGACCAGTTAAAATTGGACCGAAAATGGAATGCTAGTTAACCCTCCCAAACCTGGTGAAAAATGTTCATTGGTGTTGGCAATTGTTAACATACCATATGCCATCAATAGTTATAGGTCCATTTCCGAGTAATTGGCCATTATTTGGACCAAAATGTTTCTTTCTTTCATTTTGTGGCTAAGACTTGCGACACGATAAAAAATGATGGCACATGGTGGAAGTGTATAAGAATGGCATGCTTTTCAAGTAACTGCAACTTGGAAAGGGTTAACCCCCAGTCAAAAAAAAAAATGCGGATGCCGTATCTCGAGATCTAGCTGCCGGGGAAAATTCGGTCTGTCAGATGAATTGGTCATTAAAACATCGTCTAACCATAAACCATAGTGCCATCGGGTTAATGTTCAGACCATCAATATCGGTCTAGCTCCTAGACTATCTAGTGCGCAGGCTTAAAAACATAATCCCTTTTTCCAACTCTGGCGCGCGGATACGATGTACGTCTAGCGCGCGAAGGGTACTTATCAATATAATGCAATAATCAGTTTTAATACATTAAAGGTAGGTATTCAAAAGTAACTCTCCTACAACAAAAATTACGGGTTGCCGCAGATATATCTGTTTAGAGTCTCTCTGATGTCTGTGCATGCGTACGTCAGCCACGTAGAGACGACTGAGCCGGTTCCTATTGACCATTCGAATTTGGAAATCTGCTAATCGCTTCAAAGTGGTGATAATAGGAACTATATTATTTTGCTTTTTGAAAGCCCCTTGCAAATGGTACGTTTAGCATAAATCTTCAGAACTTTCTGTATCATTATTATATCAGAATCATACATTTAACCTGCAGAAAGGTCCAAAATTATGATTCTGAAATTTAAAATATCTTCGCATATTTCTTCGTCGTTGAAGATATAATTCTAAAATCTATAAGTTTATTGTTGAATGTGAAGCATTTCAGGCTATTTTGGAGCACTGTAACCCTGAATTACTTCATATATTCAACAAAAAAGCTCTAAATTAAAATTATAAGAACTGCTGAAAATCGAAAAACATTCGCACATACCTCACACAAACACCCTTAACGAAATGACAGACTTATATCTCCTCCTTCTTGAAACAATTTTAAAGCATATTTATCATTTGTTCATAGATTATAATTAGTAGTAGTAGTATGAATAGCATCTGTGGGTTTGTTTAGAAATAATTCCGACGATCTTGCTGTGCAACGAAATATGTTAAGTAAATATATCAAAGCTTAATAATAAATTTAATCTTATTTTAAACTTTTTTAAAGCCTTACCTGAGTAAAATTATGGATTTACATAATGTGGAATCCAACTTCATCAAATAATTACAAGAATACGAATGATGTATATTTATAACCGCTATTGTCATAATGATTGAATAAAATACTACAGAAAATCATCAGAAAAACAGAAGATTGAAGATAAAAGTACCACTTGCAAGGGGGCCACCGCGCCTCAAAACAATATACTGGTCTTATTTTCACCACTTTACATCATTCCTCGTGATGGAACCTTAGTTAATTCATAATGAGGTGACCTCAATTTGATTGGTGTGCGGTATCATGAAAGTAAGGTTCATATAGTCGTCTTCATCTCACAGCAAAATATTATAATATAGTCCTGTCAGTGACAGTAAAAACCTCCGAATTCCGAGAACCGTCATGATCTTTATGAAAATTTAAAATTAGGCTCTTTATACCCTCAATAACATATTCGACACTGTCCCTCTGAGGGATTGAAACCAACCCTCAATATGAAAAACTAGAATAAGTTGTGTTCCCAGATTGTTCTCAACCAAATAATGATGTTTTTCTACATCGCAAGCTTTGAAAACCACCCCTGTTCCGGAAATTGTGTAAAAAATAGATGTCGGATAAAATGTTTGGAACAGTAAAATCGAATTGCTATATCCAGACTATGCGTTACCAGATCAAAAATTGAAATATAACAAAGAAACGTATTTAGCTTATTTTTATATTTCCGATATTGAATCATTATTAAATTTTTGTAATGCAATTAACAAATCCGATCGATAATCTGTAATAGTTTTTGCAACATATCTCATGTAATTTTGGGGTTTTGGGGTTATCGGGTCTTCTGAAAACACAACATGTAGAAAATTTCAAGAGATATTAGTAATGTGGTAAACGTATTTAGTTTATTTTCATATTTCTGATATTAAATCATTATTAAATGTTTTTTATGCAATTAACAAATCCGACCGATAATATGTGATTGTTTTTTCAACATATCTCATGTAATTTTGGTTTTTGGGGTTATCGTTCTGCTAAAAATACAACAGGTAGAAATATTAGTAATGTGGTGAAGTTGAACCTCGACCTAATTTTTCAAGATTTTCAAACTCAAATATCTCGAAGATAATGGGTCCTCGCACCCTATCACCAACTTGCATTTTTATATTTCAGTTGATTTTCATCGTAGAGCGATAACAAAACCAAAAAGTATGCCAAAATCAAAGCTAAATTTTTGGTCTCTTGTAATTTTTTTATATCTATTATTGTTTTGAAATGTCTTTGGAAAGAAAGTGATTTCTTTGAACAGCATTGAAAATTTTTGAAAATAGTTTTTGTTCTAAGTTTTACATCCAATACTGGCAAAACTTCTTGAGCATATTGATAATATCCTAATAAGGAAATTGCGATTGGAGTCTGCTCAGCTTGATGAAACTGATGGAACAACCATGAACTTAATTTTGGTTTCTTACTTTGAAATTCTGCGGGACAACATTCAGTGCCTGTATTTCTGTTTTCGGTGAACATAGCGCAATCTCCACCGACCTGTAACTTGGTTTTCAATATTATTGCTTCAGAGATAAATAATAAAGCAAATTCTTTGTTTATTCATTGTCTTCAACTTCATCAAACTTTTCCCGAACAAATGTAACGTTGCCCAGTTATTTGAGAAACTCCGTTCAAAAATATGCTTTATTTATAGAAAAATGAACATCTTCAACTGTAAATAACTCAGTAAAGATGGACTGTTAGGGTTAGGATACCCTTTTTGGTCAGAATTCATTATTATGTCAAATTTAAGTTCTATACCGAGAAGGGGTGGCATCCATCCACAGGGAAAAAGCGTACCTGGGACCGGGTCAAAAATTAATTCTGTTCCATTCCTAAATCGACCAAAAGTTTTGTAAGAATCGGTGGCGGTTCAAGAAATTCGGAGATGAAGATAGTCATTGACTGGACTGATAAGACATAAAATAGAAAACATAGAGCTATAAATCACATATGTTTTCAATTCGAATGAACTTCCAATGTCATGATAGAGTGTGATTTGACGTCTTTCGAAAACTTCATCTGTTTCCAAACATTTTGAATCATTAGTTAATTGCTTTTACCGGTGTTAGCTGTTTCCTCTGGTGAATATCACGTATAACAGTTATAGTGGCTTTAATATATTACAATTGTTATACATGCATCCCAGAAAAGTGTACGAAAGCTAGAAATTGTATAAGTTAGTGATATACGGATCGCTTAATTCAAAAAAAATATATATCGTCTCCTTACTTAGTGATACCTATATTCAATTTGTAGGTACTGTTGATGTGTAGAATGAAGAAAACACCTGGACAGTTCCTTGCGAAGGAATTCAATATAATATTCTGAGATAGATGTTATAATTATTATTGGTTCCTCTACTTTAATATGTATTCTTTTGTTTGCAGTCAGACGGAAATACGTCCTTCCTACGCGCTGCGCGCAACGGCCAATTAGAAAAAGTTCTGGAACATCTGAAATCGAGTATAGACATAAACACCAGTAATGCCGTAAGTATGAACTTTAATTAGTTAATTTGATTGCATAATAGTATGCATTTGTTTATACAGTTATTCCAAATGTGTTGTCAAGATCAGTTTGTTCATGATCATTATAGTCGAGGAATTATAGCCAAAATGATCGAATTTTTTACTGGCAACCTGTATCGAGATGCGGTTTTCGCCATTCGCTTCAGAAACACAATAGAAATAAATGCATCTAAATCATGCAATTTGCTGATCTGTGTAAATATTATATTGTCGCTCATCAAATATTGTTCAAAATTGGCCAGAATTTGTTACTCGGGGGTTTTTGGGGTCGCTGATTACGAATTTGATGTTTTCATAATGCCAAGCTGCACCCTGGGGCATATTTCAGGGGCTTGGGGTGGGGGATTTGCAATATAAAGCGGAAATCCCCAAATTTTCTCAATCATTCGGTATTTTATGGCAATTTTGGGATTTTTAAACATAAACTAAATGATGTTCGTTAACTCAAGTGCCCGGGGCAAAGTGGGGCAATGTGGGGCAATGTGGCGCACTTGGGACTATTATCGAATTTCAACCAATCAAACCTTAAAACCTTGTTCTCTGTGGGTTTTTGTGGTCGCTCAACACGAATTCAAGGTGCATTTTCAGCTCAGACGCTCCTGGGGCAGAGTGTCCTCTGGGGCAACGGGGGCATCTGGGGCAGTAAGTCATTTTCAACTGTCGAACATCAAAACTTCGTTACCCATGGGTTTTTGTGGTCGCTGAACACGAATTCAAGGTTCATTTTCAGCTCAGATGCTCCTGGGGCAGAGTGTCCTCTGGGGCAACGTGGGGCATCTGGGGCAGTTAATCAATTTCAACTGTCAAACATCAAAACTTGGTTACCCATGGGTTTTTGTGGTCGCTAAACACGAATTCAAGGTTCATTTTCAGCTCAGATGCTCCTGGGGCAGAGTATCCTCTAGGGCAACGTGGGGCATCTGGGGCAGTTAATCAATTTCAACTGTCAAACATCAAAACTTCGTTACCTCAGAGAACAAGGTTTTTAGGTTTGATGGTTGAAATTCGATAATAGTCCCAATAGTCCGGGCACTTGAGTTAACGAACATCATTTAGTTTGTGTTTAAAAATCTCAAAATTGCCATAAAATACCGAATGATTGAGAAAATTTGAGGATTTCCGCTTTATATTGCAAACCCCCCATCCCAAGCCCCTGAAATCTGCCCCCGGGTACAGCTTGGCATTATGAAAACATCAAATTCGTAATCAGCGAACCCAAAAACCCCCGAGTAACAAATTCTGGCCAATTTTGATCAATATTTGATGAGCGACAATATAATATTTACACAGATCAGCAAATTGCATGATTTAGATGCATTTTTTGTATGCACAAATGCAGCCAAGCTTTTCCTGGTAAAACAAATATGTAACATTTTTTTCTATTATGTTTCTGAAGCAAATGGCGAAAACCGCATCTCGATACAGGTTTCCAGTAAAAAATTCGATCATTTGGCCTTTTTACGGCTATATTTCCTCGACTATTAGGCTAAGATAACATACTTCAAAATAATGTCTATTGTCATTCTGAAATTTTGGTATTGCTTATGTTGGGTCATTTCCAATTATTTTCGTTCAATGAGAATGTAAACCATGATAGTGGGATAAGTTGAATAAATTATGAACCTGCGCTTCAAACTTTCTTAGTTCCGGAATTCATGAATATTTTTGGTAATATTCCCCCATTTACTGAATGCCATTTGTATGTATTATTCTAATAATGATGATAATCATTTAATTCTGTCTGTTTGGCAAAAATATTCCGGTGGGTTACATGGGTTGAGAATAAAAAAGTTGTACTTATTTTCCCGTTATAAATCTTTAACATATTATTAAGTAGATCATAAAGCTAATAAAAAAGTAATCTGGCAAATTTCCATGAAGATATTGAGTCTGGCCGTTGTTTACAAACACCAAAGCCTATGTTTTAAATAGTAGGTACGCTTTCGAAGAAACATAATGAATGTGATTTTCTACACGTATTTCTCAAAATGTAGATACCAATTAAAAACTTTCTATATGATCTGCAACAAAATTAATAACCAAATTAAATTAATTTTAAAGCCGATATAACAGAATTCCGCACTCTATATAGTATGGGCTTCCTTTTTAAAGTACTCTAAATTATTGAAGAGAGTATTATATGAGAAGGTAGGATAAATGCACATTTAAGACACGGTTAAGATAGTTATTTTATCAATAACTAAACTATGTAGGTTGAAAGAATCTCGTATCTGCCAAAGAAATTCGTATACCTAAGTGTTCAATAATTAATAAACACACATTAGGTTCCAACGTTCTATATTTTTGAATCAAATTTAAAATAACAGAATATAGAAAACACCAGTAAATGAACCTGAACAAAAAAGCTGTGGAGTGTTCATGGATCTAAGCAAGACATTTGACCTTGTTGATCACAATCTACTCCTTGCCAAATTGTCTGGATATGGATTTAGGGGAAAGTTGTATGAGTGGATATCATCATATTTGTCTGATGGTATGGAATCAAACCGATTGAAGGTTGTGAATGGTGTACCTCAAGGGTCTGTACTTGGTCCCTTTTTTTCTTGTTTTTTGTTAATGATTTGCCAATGGTACTGAAGTAAGGGATTCTAACGATGTTTGCGGATGATAATTCAATGTTAAACACCGCATCTGACACACGCGTGCTGGGGAAAAACACCCAAAATAGTCTGAATGCCTGCGTATAATGGTTTGCTGCAAATCAACTCATTCTGAATACCTCAAAGACAGTTTTCATTTATTTTACACCTCGTGCAATGAACTACAATGAAAGTTGCCTCTTAAAAATTGTCGGACATTTTTTGGTGCAAGTTCAGACTGTACGTCTTCTGGGGCTATGTATAGATAACGCTTTGAACAGGGATGCTTACATGTTATGTAGCAAATTATCAACTATGTGCTATGCTTTGAGGAGGTTTCACAGTCTTACAAGTAGAAGCATACTACTATCCTATTATTATGCACAGTTCTATTCAAGATGTTCTTATGGCATTATATTCTGGGGATCTGCATCTAAATCGGATCGAGTCTTCCTAATGCAGAAGCTTGCAGTAAGAAGTATGGTAGGAGCAAATAGAAGAACCTCATGTAGAAACTTCTTCCATGAATTGCAATTACTACCCCTTCCATGTATAGGGTGTAAATAAATAATTTCGAAAAAATTCAGGGGGTGATTTCTTGTTGAAAAATAAGGTGGGTGTTTCATATAAAAAAAATCATTTGACTCCTCATCTTAAGATACAGACCTTTAAATGGGGCGCCAAGAAAGTAGTTTTACATTTTTATCTTCTAAATCCAAGAAGTTACAAAGATGAAATTAAGCACACATTATTTGCTATTAAGAAGGCATCCAATAACTGAGTTGGTGGTTTTCCACTATGTTTGTAAGGGGTAGAAATAACCACCCATAAAACTTGTTTTTCACTTAACTTTTTCTCTTATGTGTATATTGTCAATAAAAAAATTTACTTTAGGTAGCTTGTTTCATTCTGAACAAAAAAGGTCTTTTGTAAATTTTTCGAAAAATTGAAGATTTCTGAGAAAAAAAAATTTACTTACAAGTACATGGCGCGATTCTCATAGTGTGGAATTTTCATTAAACTTTGAATTACCTAGTAGGCGGCTGTCATGTTGACATATTTTGTTAAGACAACTAAATTATTTTTAGTATGTGCAATAATAAGTTAAAATAATTGTTAATTGTCTTACACTGTTATCATTTTGAGGCCCTTTTGTAAAGAATTTCAGTAAAATGGAAGTGTGTGTTTGTAACATATATTTGACAAAAAATTTGGAGCAGAATTTTATTTGAACGATGCTGTAACTGTGAATATTACAAAATTGGGTTAACGGTTAGTAACCATGAATCTTTCAGTAAGAACGACCAATTTGTTAGAATTTGATCAAGGATATTGCCTTGTAACATACTACAGTTTATTTGTACTAATTTGTTTACATAAATTATTATACGATATCACTATTTCTCATTATTTATGTTGATTTGATCTTTCAAAGATATTTTATCCCCGTTCATCGTACGTGCACATGAAAATAAATACATTACAGTAAATACTTGTTACCTAACATGTAGTATCTGGAGATTTCAGTGGAAATATGTATTTGCTATTTCTATAAGTCGTATCGTTGGGAGATCAAACATAATGAAATTTCAAGACAGATATAGAGTTAATAACGATGTAATTCGATGGAGTAATGTGTTATCTCAACAATAAAGCAGTATTTTTTCACTAACAGATGACTCAGTTATGATTTCCACTGAGAAAACACATACAGCTTGAGTCAGATCGAGCGGTATATTGCCAGTTAATAAGTGCGATAAAGGATGAGAATAGCATATATCCCAACCCTGGAACGAAGTGAACGAAGGTGCACGTAACAGACCAGTACGCTATTACAGCTATATCTATCTCAAATCTCAAAATAACTGTTTCAACTAAGAATTACAAATTACCTGTTGCTATTTGATATTAGACAAAATATGCTAGTTACGCAGTTCCTATTAGAAAACAGCAGCTGGTAAATAAAAACGATCGCTGGATAACCACTTTTCTCTGATTCTTACTATTTAACAATTCTGAAGCAGGATGCGATAGCGCTTGTGATCCGGTTCCAAACACTAGAAGTCCTAATAACCCAGAGGACGAAGAAGGACTCCGGTCCATTTCCGCCAGGGGAACTCGTGTGGTTCATGGGCGGGTCAAAGTTCTATCATACTAAAAAACATATCATTAAATATCTCACGTCCTTCAAACTACATTGTAAATAAATCAATAGAAACTGGAGTATTCCTTTCTACCTTAAAATGTGCAGTAATACATCTTTTATTCAAATCTGGTAATAAAGAGCAACTATCGAACTACATACCAAGTACTAGAAAATTTAATAAAAACCAGTATGTGACTTTATCGAAGCATGAAAAATTGTTATAGAATGAACAGTTTGGCTTTGGCTACACTGAATCTCTTCAAGATTCAGTTATACACCCAAATTCGACATTTACAAGGCGCTAGAGGAATCTGAACCTTGTTTGTGCAATACGTTTTCGATTTTGTGGATCTCAGTCAACTATTTCCAACTCAGGAAAATAAAGGAAGGTGCTGCACTGGACGTATTCGAAAGTTATCTGAGTTATCTGAAAGAAAACAATTTATTAAAATAGATTAGTCTATCGGTAGACAAGAAACACTACTTGGGTCCCATACTGTTCATTTTGTACATTAATGAGGTTTTCAACTTACCCACAATTGGAGAAGTCATCAGCTCTGCATATGACACAGCAGCCTTCTATAAATTGAACTCATGATGAGACAAATTGAAAAGTCCCCAGACTGATTTCAAATTATCTGTCGGCTTCTTTGAAAGTAAATCATCAACAATTAACATGGATGCCATTTTCTACAAATTTTAAAAACTTACCTCAGTTTCAAACCTTGGAAATCAATGATGACATGGATAAAATAAATATTGCAACAAAACATGGTGGAAAATATTTACTACACATCGTTAGCGAATTGTAATGGGATAACCAAATGAGCTGTTTGACTAATAAACTTGAATATTGTGATCTACGACATCACTTGAAAATGGTATATTTTGCACATGTACGATCATATCTAACACAAGGCTTCTTAGCTTATTGTGAAGTTACAGAAGCACATCTGGAAAAATCAGAAATCACTCAAAGGTGGATAATCAAGATAATTATAACCAAGCTATTCAGATATCCCACAGATACATTATTTTATGAGTCGCAGATAATTTCAATGGATTGGGCAGCTTCGGGGCAATTTTCTATATTTTTGTTGGTATTCTGGCGAATAACATGAATTGCACAGCTTGGAGAACAAATTGCACCAAATATCATGACCTGCATTTCATAAGTCAGTATCGGGCCTCTTCGATCTCTTCCTCGCCACAAAAATCGCTTGGAATGTTGATATTCTGGTCGTATTTGAACTTGCAAAAACATTTCTCCAATATCACCCATCACTGCTACTCGATTTTGTCGAAAATTGAATAAAATATCTATCAGCGAATTGAGTAAATCAGGACCTCTCATTAAATTTTTGTTCAAGCTCGTTCCTCCGATTTCAGCTCTGGCATCAAATACAAAACGAAACTTATTCGGCTTACTTGGATGTTTCACAGCAAAGTGCGGCAAGTACCATGTTCTATTAGTAATGGTGGCAGATTCTTCGCTTGATAAAACTCTAGCGTATCCCTTCTTAACGAAATTTTCTATTTGTTGACAATACCTATCTGCGAACAGGCTGTCCCTATCCATTTTTCTTTCTATCGTTTGTAATCTGTTTAAGGCAGTGGTCTTACTTTCTGGTAACATTACATTTTCTGTCTTCCAAAGTAAATCAATTTCCCAATGGCGGTTCTCTAGTTGGCGGCATGTTTTTTCAATTATTTGTATGCCTTTCCTGTCCTCTTCAGATAACAATTTTTTGTTTTCGTTTTCAATACCCAAATTATCGATGAAAATGGCTTGTTGGATTAGTTTCTTCAATTCTTCATCTTCATCACTTTTAGTTTCGGAAAAACCATACATCGAAAATTCTTGGTCAACCCTGTATTTGAACTCAGAAACGTTTCCATGCACCACCCATCCTAATTTTCACTTGGAAATTACAGGAGCATTAGATGGGCTTTGAATCACCTCTCTGGCTATTGTTAAATCGATATGATCTTGGCCAATAAGCAATAAGGGTTTGGCTTCTCTGATATCTACCAATGGAACTCGTAAATTTGATCATCAAGGTTTCCTTGAATTTTCACATTGACTTTTCTGGAATGGTTGTCAATATATGACGGAGAATCTGTCGAGTTCATTTTCAAAGGATAATTGAAACCTTGAACTCCTATGTCTTCTGCGAGATTAGCATCAATAAGTGTCACTGTGCTACCCTCATCAAAAAGAGCGAACGTTTCAACAGATTTTTTTGAACCTATGATCTTGACAGGGATAATTCTAAGTAGGACAGTTTTTGTCACGGATCGGACTTGAAGGGAATGTTCATCTATAAGGCATGCAGAATTATCAGGTTCATTTTTCCTCTCCTCGACCTTGGCATTTAATGGACCATTCTGGACTTGTAAGTTTTGGTGGGAATGGTTCTTTGGAGATGAATCAGAATGTAATAGTCGATTGTGGTATTTAGAACAGTTCTGTACTCCACAGCGTCTCTTATTTTTGCATTCAAACATACGATGAGAAGGAGACAAACATGAAAAACAGATTTTACGTTCCTTCACCCAATCCCATTTTTCATCCGTTTCCAATGATGAAAATGTTTCACAGCGATATAAAGAGTGGCCAGATTCAGAACAAAATATGCAATTTCTTCTATCTGAAGTTTCTTCTGATCCAACTAAAACAGTATTCTTGGGCTTTCTTTCTGGATATCGATCTGACGGAGTAAAACTCGAACTTGGAGGTTTGCACAATAAACTAGCTGCTGATGATTCTTTCTGTAACCACTCAGAAAACTCCTTCAATGTAGGCATTGATATAGTCTTTTCTTTATCAACAATGGTTCTAGCACACTGAAATCGAAGATGTTCAGGCAGTTTTTGAACGAGTTGGATAAGGAGTTGAGGGTTGTTGATGTAGGCTTCCATTTTCAAAGATTGAGCAGTAACTGTGAGGTTCAGGACGGAGTTTGCAAATTTGATGAGAGATAGCGAATAACGATTATTAAATGGTGGCATCAGCTTGACTTTATTAGTCATGGAATCGATTATGAACTCAAGGCGACCAAATCTAGTTTCGAATGTTCGAATAATATCTTCCAAATTTTCTGGGGAAACAAATAGTTACTTGACAGCTTCTAAAGCTTCATTCTTCAGGGCTTTTTGGAGACTTAACATATTTTCTTCATTATTGAATTTACAGGTTTCAGTAGATCTTAACTCGAGCAATTTATCAACACAAAAATAATGAAGATGCACTAAGACCCGATTACGATCATAATACAAGAAATAGTGGAATATTGTTTGTGTTGCCTAAATCAAGACCAATTATAATAGAAAGGTCACACTATAATACAAGTAAAAAAGTGGATTATTATTATTATACAAATTTTCCCCAAAAAACCACCCTGAACCTTTTTTCCAATCATGATATAATAAGCCTCGATCGGAGAACATAGAAAACGATTTCCACATACATATCGACTTTTAAGCCTATTTTTCAATCAAACTTGTTTTGTACTTGGTTCTCTTTGATACTAAGTAGATTTACATATCTAGTTTCCATTTATGCATTTAACTCAGTTTAAATGTTATCGATTACTAAATTATTATTACCAGATTATCTCATTACACATAAAATTCCTTGTTCCACAATTTCAACGTTTTTCTCCAAACCAGCTAATTTAATCATGAACAAAAGGACGATATTATTAATATTTTGATGTGCTTCAGGTTAAAATACTCAAAACTGAAAAACAATTATGAATCATTCTTTGAATTCGACATAATCTTTCGACGTTCTAAGCTCCACGTCAAATTTTACTTAATATTATAGAAGAAATTCAGTAATAAGTCTGCCAAATTTAGAGATAATCGGTACACTGACCAAATAAGAGTTATAGTTATTCAAGGAAAGCAACTTTAAAGGCCTTATAACTCCGTTAGTTTGGATCTTTAGCAAAAATGTTGTGAGCATTATTTTTCCAAGTAGATACCCTCTGATTATACAGCTGATTCTTCTCGGACACTAAACATAACTTGCGTTCAATTTCAGTGTGAAGAATCCATAATATATTAGATACCTACAAAATCTGTCAGGTTCACATTGGTTTTAGTTTTGGAAAATTGTTATACTTTCATCTACGATTTGTTTCCATAAAAAGGCAAATAATTAAATTTCAATATATTGTTCATTACATAGAGGTAGTAGCGATGAATTATTTTCCTTGCAATTTGACAAGTTAGTTTCCTTGAACGGAAATGTTGCTTCCAGAATTTCTATTAAATCGAATTTCACTGTAGGTCGAATAAATTCCACCAAGAACGACAAAACTATGTGAAACATATTTTTGAAATATGAGAAAAAAAATTACAAACAATTCAAAACCATGCTCAAAATTTTCAGATAACGTATTGTAACGTAGGTATTTCTGATAGTATTCTGGTACCAATTTTCAAACAAAATCAAAAAGAAGAATTCCTTGTCATGCTATTCTACTGATACATTTACTCTAGTGGAACAAGCGCGAAACTAAAAAAAAATTGTCAGCTTACACTTTAATGAAATCTCAGATTGAAATATCGTTCAACTAAGTACGAAATTTCTCTACAAAACATAAAATGTTCTCAACTTCTTTGAAAAAGAAAACTATGGTCTTAGGTTAATAAAAATAAAGCTTCTCTGGAACTAATAATAATAATTGTCCTAAAATTAGTCTATATATAGTTAACTTGTACCAAGAATGTCTCAAAAATTTTCAGTAAAATTGTATTTTTAGATGGAATTCTGAGAGAAAAAAAATGTATTCTCGAACATTATCAATTGGTTTTCCCACTTTACGACCTATAACGTCGTGAATATTACAGTTTACTAACAATCCGGAAAATATTATATATACACCTCCAAAGTGTTGCCCCAAATTGTCGTGAGGCATGTGCAATTTGTATCTCAATCCATATTATCATTAAATTTTTATATAATTACGTTTTCATACATTTTCCAAGCAATGAATTCACATCGAAGGTTCAATTTAATTCCATAAATTTGTTTGTTTTTATTGTATACTCTATTGCTGACTTGTGTGAATATACCTAGTGTACCAATCAAGAACAAATTGGATCGAATGAATGGTGAATAAAAAAACGACTCCGTTACTGTTTTGAACATGTCTTTGGTAACCAGTCATGTTCGCATTCATACAAAACTTACGATCTGATTCATAGCTACTGTTGCCGCTTGAAGAATAGATAAAAGTTACTCTTTGCAAATCATCTTATTCGGTTACCCATTTTTACATAATTGTTTCACAATCTGTATGATACTCTCCACAGTTGTGTAAAGTTAATGAAATAAATTATTTACTTCATTATCTTTATACAACTTGGAAACAGTATTCAGATTAATAATGTTCTTCAGTAAATGTATTACAAAAACCAATTTTCCATTCCTGGGAATCGAACCCGAACCAATAAAGTGTGAACGGAGTATCATAGACCCTAATCCATACCTTTGTGTTATAAACAGTTAACGTACGGTGTAAATTTAAGTTTACTTCAATAATTGTTTTTGTTGTTGAACGATTTTGTTGAAATTTGGGTAAATGCAGTTTTAAGTTAACTCAAATTTACAGTGAAAGGTTGAATCGATTTAATGTATACTTCGGAAGTTATGATTTTTAAAATAGTCAAAACTTTAAAAAAGGGTTATAACACAATTTTCAGAATAAACAACAGGGTTAATCACCGAACGTTTTATTTGTCAAAATTTGAATATATGACCTTCAGCTTTTGAGTTATCGTGTAGACAAGCAATTGGTGACTGATCCACACAGAAAGACAGACGGTCTTTTTCAAAGTTTTTTAAAATTCGATGAAAAATGTTATGGTCAAGAAATTTTTACTCTACTACTTTTTTAACGTGTTTAGAAAATGCCATATATTCTTGGAACTCCTTCTGGGAAGAGTAAACGGAAGGGCACCATCAATTTCTTTGCAAAACTTATGATTGTAATTTTATTAGAGCTTACAATCACTTTCTTTACGAATGTGTTCAGATCATCTATATAGCTTTAAACCGTTTTTTTAATGAAGGTCACAATCAATACCTCCAGAAAGATGTGTGAATTCATTGCGAAACTCATGATCGTATTTTTCATGAAAGCTATGATCAATTTTTCTGAAAATACAGCTACTAAAATTTAAATTGGAAGCCCATTTTTCAATTATGCCAGATAGTTTTTATCTCATAACGTGACATCATTTTATGCATATTGAATAAAAAACGAATTTAATTTATTTCAAAATATTCGTATTTCAGAATGGCCTGAATGCTCTTCATCTGGCCTCTAAAGATGGACATGTTGAAATCGTCGAAGAATTGTTGAAACGAGGAGCTGCTGTGAATGCAGCTACCAAGAAAGGTAACACAGCACTCCACATAGCTTCTTTAGCCGGCCAGGAGAACGTTGTCAAACTACTAGTTCAACATGGTGCTTCCGTCAATGTACAGAGCCAAAATGGATTCACACCCTTATATATGGCAGCCCAAGAAAACCACGATAATGTAGTGAAATATCTATTGGCCAACGGAGCGAATCAAAGCTTATCCACTGAGGTATGAGGTTTTAATTTTTTTCAGTACTATTATGAAATGTATAAGCCTTTTCAGAGTGAAGATAGTTCAACAAATTCGTATGATGATACAGTTTTCGGTTCATTATCTATTAGTATATGATAACAAGGTGATTCATAATGATTTGCATGTATGTTCATAAAATTTTACAATCGTTTTCAACTCGTGTGCCTCCCCAATTAGTAACATTTGAAATCAGTTTTTATAACGTAAATCAATAAAATTCTTTCTTGTTGCAAATTTTGCATTCTTTCATTGGTGGAATTTAGAATTGTATCTAGGCATGAAGGCATGAAGGAGAGCTACAAGAGTTGTGATTGTGAAAACTGGCTTCCAATAACAAGCTAAAGTGATGAGGAAATTCAAGTGGAGTGAAATGCCGCTCATTATCGAGTTTCCTCTCAGATAGATCACCCCAAGTGGTAGTTGACGGAGTATCTCCCGATACAATCGCTATCAACGCTGGTGTTCCACAGGGATGTGTCTTGGCACCAACTTTGTTTCTGCTTCATATAAACTATCTGCTGGAAGTGACCAAGTGTCCCGTCCACAACTTTGCAGATGATGGCACACTTCATACCGCTTTCTCATCTAGAGCCTCTATACCATTCAATGGAGCTGGAAGAGCGAGACAGAGACAGGTTGACGCAATTAATGGAGATCTGGCAAAGATTTTGAAATAGGGATTTGATAATCTAGTAGAGCTTAATGCAACCAAAACTCAAGCTTGCGTTTTCTCCAGGAAGACGGATCCCACAATAGGTAAAACTATCCTTATGAAGTCTTCCATATCCATGCTCGGGATCATCACCAAGAACAGCCTCTCATTTGATGATCATTTAAAGTCCATTGAGAAGACCGCTTCTTTCTTTCTTCTTTTTCTATTACTTGCAAAAGCACCTTTACATCTCACTTTGAAGATAAATGTCTCTAGGAGATCATCCACTACTAGGCTCCGTAGTGTATGAGTGATGATGTTCTCTCTAATCACTGACTCACCTCTTTTAGTCCGTACCATTTCCATCTCTAGTATAACAAGGGTTGCTTCAAATTTGTGGCAAAACTCATCGAAGTCGAGAAAGCTGCGAACTCTCTAAAAGTTTTTATCAGATCTGAGTTTCAAATGATGAATAGTTGCAATAATATTCTCCATTCATGAATATAGTTGAAAATCCGTATGATCAGTGACATTCAAGTTGATCGAGTCACTCATTTATATATGACAAGTTTCTCTTAATCGTTAAATAATTATTTGATAAAATTTTCGGAAATTATTTTTTTTTTCAGGATGGCTTTACCCCGTTGGCAGTGGCAATGCAACAGGGGCATGACAAAGTAGTAACAGTATTATTAGAAAATGACACAAGAGGGAAAGTTAGACTCCCTGCTTTGCATATAGCAGCTAAAAAGGACGATGTCAAAGCTGCAAAACTACTTCTTGAGGTATGTCTATTTCAGCTCGATATAACAAACTTCTTTCAATAATGTTTTATGTGAATATATGTATACGTTTGTAGTCCAGTTAATGATGGTTCTCCGAATTGTTTGAATCGCCACCGATTCTTTAATGGACTTTGAACCAAAATCAATTTTTGATGCTGTCCAGGGTTGCGAATTTTTCCTGAGGGTCGATCCAACCCTTATCGTGAGGAGAGATTTGAAATTTGGAATGACTCTAGGAATAAATAGAGTAATGAATTATAAGCACTACACTTTTATCGTGCTTCAAGTTTCGCTTTCGATCAACCATCAACTTATCTTTTATATTTTTCATTCTCATTGATGTATCCACATGTATTGAGATCAGTTTTAGCACTTCTTGAGAACATTTTTTAATTTTCAAGTTCGAGCATGCATTGGAGGAAAATTAGTGAAATAGGACAGCCTAATGCTTGGGAAGAATCAAAATTTGGAGTCTCTATAATAATAGTTGTAAGAACAAAAACAGAAAATTAAAGAACGTTAAATAATCTTCAATAGTATACTTCCAAGGACATTCTTGAACATTATTACCTTCTGGATGAATTCGCCGTCATAGTAGCATGACACAATTATTACAGTTGTCATCTTCAGATCAGGTTTGAAGCTTGCACTGAAACTAATTCTTCTGGTTTCTGTAGCAGTATTCATTGTGTGAAAATTTTACGCTACATAGTCACAGCCTTTGTTCCGGTGGTTGCTGTTCGGTTACTTGACTCCACCGTTGCGTGATCAACTCCGAAGTAGTATTACCACATGTAGGTAGCGTGAAATTTTCACACAATAAATTCTGCTGCAGAAACCCGAAGAATAAGTTTCAGTTCAAGTCTCAAGTCCGCCCTGAAGATGTCACCTGTAAAGGTTGGCGAAACGTCGGCGTTGATTAGTTTCACTGTAATGAAGATTTCACCGGTTACAAGAGTTACTTGTCGTCCGTTAACTATTCTGTTTTAGCTATAACAATTATTATTAAAAAAATTCGACTTGTTTGATTCACCTCGAAAATTACGAAAAGGAAAGCCAAATATTGAAACTGACATTAAGACAAGGAAACTTATGAAAGTTGATTCAGGGTGGGTATTTATTTTGTTCTATCTCTGACGGTAACTCTGAGAAACATAAAATAGGAAATTAAGAAATTCGGTTTTTCCAAAATAACTTCGAAATCGAAAATGATATTGAAAATTCCATAATTCCATATGAATGATCTGGTACGCAATTTCCCCCGTTCAACCAAAACTGTATAGTATACCGTTTCTGATATCCCCAGGGTAGACAACCTTATCTGGGACTAACTGTATACGTATTGGTGGTGAGAGCTGAGAGATCGCTGATTCCAGTAATTGGGATCTGATACAATTCCTTTGCGGTACGAAAATAGCGCCTAAAGTTTATCAGCGGCAATGAATTCAAACAAGTTACATTGTAACTCAATAAACATAGAAATAATAAATAATCAATCCAATAAATCACAAAATTCTCAACCAATGTATTGTAAGCTAACAAATACCTGCACAAATTTCCCAAACAATTATTAGAATTATATCGTAAAAATACATTCAACGTATGAATTAAATAAATACTACTTCATCTATTTGGCAAACAATCGCTCTCATTCATTCCTCGTGTATGTCATATGATACTTATTTTCATGTGTGCTGATCTGAAAGAATACTCACTTGTATTTTTATGTTAGTCGAAAAATCTCCGCGTTTGTTTGATCATGTTAGTTATTTATATTATTGCTAAAATTATTGAATCTGTTTAATTGTTGATCATAAAAGGAAGATATTGCAGATTACTTGATACAACAAACAATACCAAATTGGTAGTCCCGATTTATTACATATACCCAAATTCCAAGGTCATTATTATTATATATTAGGGATATAAGCAGGCAAAGCCCAAAACAATACCGGCTACGTCTATTTATTTACTGCGAGTTATAAAATTTTTTGCTGTTCATAATGAGCTATTGATTGAGTCTTATGAAAACTTATTTAATTGACTATAAATAAAGAGTAAATAAGACATATAACTCTCATTGATCATATATTGTGGGCCAAAGCTTCGATCGATTATCATTATGAAATCATAGAAAAGTGACGCCTTTATCATTTCAATTCAACAAATATAAAAATTACTTCAATTCAATTATTAGTTTTGATCGTTTTGAACTATATGTCTTAGGAATCGTATAATAAAAATTAATAGGTTATCATATTGAGGTAATTCATATGTTGAATAATTGAATATTTCTATCCAAGTATTGATAAAAAATAATTACCCTTAACCATTTAAGGTAGTAATAAAGTACTGAGGACCTTTCAGCTACCAAGTATCGATCATTAGAGTAAACTAAATTATAAATCAAAATGTGCCTGTTTGAATAAATAAGTTAAAGATAAATCGGAATTTAATATATAGCTTTTTCGCTTATACATTTCCATCACCTAGATAATTGTCTGTGCTGTGTTTTGAAAGGGACAAACTTTCTTGAGAAATGATCTGACTCGTATTCAAAATGTGTTAGGCTACTGCTAATTTTCCACCATTATTTTTCTTTATGTGGGCAAAATGTTCCTTATAACGAGTTAAAATGTTTCTTCTAGTTTGACCCACATAGCATTTTGTACACGACTTACAATTGATTTTGTAAATCCCGAATTTGTCGAATTCGTAAATTTCATCAAAGGTGTTGCCTAAACTGTGTTTTAGCTTGTTCTTACATCTATAAACTGATTGCATTGCAAATTAAAAAAATTACTATGGAATTTATAAATTACTGAAGAATGATAAGTGAAACTTTTGAATTTTTTTGAAGTATTTGAAGGCTCTAATTTGGTTAGTTGGCTACGATCCAATCTCCTTTTTTGTTTAGAAATTGAATTATTGATCAAAGATTTGTGGTAACCATTGTCCAATGCGATTTGCTGAAGTTTCTCAACTGCGTTATTATAATTTTGCTGGGTCAAAGGGGCGTTCAATAATCTATGAACTATTAAACGGAGCTATTATATCTAAATGGTATAGCTGTATCCATCTTTTATAATGTTAATATCAGGGAAAGGAAGCTCATTATCTTTTTCTATTTCGATAGTGAATCTTAGTGAATCAAATTGGCTATTAAGCGTGTTCAAAAAGAAGAAGAAAAGAACTAGAAGAAACATTTTAACCCGTTATAAGGAACATTTTGCCCATATAAAGTAAAATAATGATGAAAAATCAGCGGTAGTCGAACATATTTTTAATACAGGTCACACTATTTCTAAAGGAAGTTTATCACTTTTAAAACACAGTACAGACAAATATCTAGGTAATTTAGGAGGGATGGAAATGTATAAGAGAAAAAGCAATCTATTAAATTCTGATTTATCTCCAGCTGAGGGTCACCCATTGGTATTTTCTCCAAATAGTATTCAAACAGGCAGATTCTGATTTATAATTTAGTTTAGTCTGATGTATACTTGGTAGTCGGAAGGTAGTTTTAGTGAATGATTATTTCTTATCAATAGTGTTATAATATATCCACATAGTTTATTATTTCTATCAAAGTTGTTATAATGAAAACGGCGATCCCATTGAGAGTAAGTCTGATACGTTTTGTTTGTTTATTCCAGAATGACCATAATCCCGATGTCACATCAAAATCAGGATTCACACCTCTCCACATAGCTTCCCATTATGGAAACGGATCGATTGCAGACCTCCTAGTGCAGAAGGGTGCTGATGTTAATTACTCCGCTAAGCACAATATAACGCCGCTCCATGTTGCGGCTAAATGGGGCAAATCTAATATGGTTGCTTTGCTCCTAGAACAAGGGGCGCATATTGAATCAAAGACGCGTGATGGACTCACACCCTTGCATTGCGCAGCTCGAAGCGGACACGAGCAGGTTGTTTCCATGCTTCTAGAAAGTGCTGCTCCAATCAGTTCGAAAACGAAAGTGAGTTTAAATCGATATCCATTAAGGCTTGTCTCATGCACGAATGAATATTTTCAATAGATATAAATGACTGTGAGGTTGTCATGAATCAATGATCTGTGAAATGGGCGGCAACAAGCTACTCTTTTCAAATCAAATTATCAAAACGCCTGTAAATTAATTTCCAAATATCATTTTTTGTTAATTCATGAATCAATTATTCTTGATCAAAAGGACCAAGCGTTCATCATTAATATTCTAAGCATTAGATCTGAAGTTCTAGGAAAGAACAACAAAACCTGTTTTTCTCATAAGGTACAGGTGACATTTTGTCAACCGTTATTTGTGGCATCTATACATTCCCACTGCCACTGAGGGGTCAATGTAACCCAATCCCAAAGTCATTCAGAAAAGACTAAACAAAAAAACATTATTATGAAAAGGGATAAGCTGACACCTGGTAATAACTCACGAAATGATTAAACTAATTATTTAAAGAGTAATTGCACATAGCACACAAATCGTTAAGTTACACACAAACAGTATCAACTAGTTGCGCATCTTTTCCTCTTGTTAACATTCACACGCTAATGAGGGTTGACACGATATTCGATTGCGACATCAAGGAGATCTACCACAAGGGAACAAAGCTTCAGAGGTACTTTAAACTTATACATTCTTCACTGTATAGGTGGGGTATACCCCACAAGTTCTATTCCCAGTTTCGAAAAACCATAGCGACTTACTTCTTTATTTTAAATCTTATGAATAATGCGACTATTAACCCAGGAATATTCAAAATGGAATGGGAAACTACCATTGGCTGACGTCTTTTTCGACGGGAAGTAGAGTATGTTGCACATTTCTAATTCAAAGCATCAAAAGCTGTTTTGCTGCCATCATAAAATAAATCAATCTGTCTTTGCCAACAGTATTGTCATGGTGCATCTTTGAAATTAATACTACGGCCTTTCCTTTCTAGAGTTTTATCCGAAATGAATTCAAGTAAATATTGGTGAACTGGTCGTTTTCGTTTAGGCAAGACCTTAGGTTCTGTGTTTTCCTCATCAGAATCACTTTCATCAGCATAATCGAATATCTTTTGGGTAACTTTTGTCGGATTAGCTACTTCGAAGGTTTACACTGTAAGGTCTGCATCTTTATCTAGTTCTTCCCAAAACTTCCTGATTGAACATTCACTCAATTTTAGCATCCTTGTGATACTTACTGAAGGCATGATTGTTTAGAATTATAAATTATATGTCTGTTATTTGACTAGTATCATCCAATGGTTACCTAACCAATATAATAATATATGATAAGAAAAAATATATGAATACCTGCCAATTTCAGCAATACTTTATCGCATATGCTATCGAAGGGTCAAAATGACCCAAATATCTGCTAATTTCACCTATTAGAAAGTACACAGCACAAGGCACTACAAGTTTGAACTTGTTACTGAATAATTAGAGCATATCTATAGGAGTATACTACTCCCACTTTTGAAGTGGGGATTCGAACTGTATACCTTGCCGGGTCACAGAGACCTGATCATCGGTAGCAGTTACCGGTTAACATAACTTTTAAACCGTTTTCTATTGACCTTTTATGAAATAATTTCTTACATTGCAATATTCTGAAAGACATGAGGAAATAAATTTCGACTTATGCTCCGAGTCAAAACTCAAAGTGTGTCGCACACACCCTTCTTCACAACCCTCGTACTTGAATAACTTGACTATAGACACTTCCGGATTCATCTGGTCAAAGATCAACTTCCTAATTTACATTCAGCTGGTGTTTATAAATAGCACCCCGACATTCTCCACAAAGGTTTCTAGAGATAGGTGGGTTTGCACTATAGAAATCTTCAGGGTAATCGAGTTGTATTTATATCTCAAATCCTTTCACGCTACTCCTTCGTAGCTAGGTCCAGGGATGGGAATCACGAAACCGATTTGAAAGGGAATTAAAGATTTCAGAATTCGAGTACGCTATCTTCATGAACTCTTTGATCTACACTCGCCAAAATTATTGATCTTCCATTCTAATCAACAAAAAATTACAAGATATATAGAAATGAGTTAACTCTACTTATCTATGAACTCCCATCATTGGTCACGTAAAGATGTTAGCCCGGGAAAGACGTGGATCAGGATATTATCACCATGAATATCTTGATAGAACAATATATCTCCAGTCGATTACCTGGTAGTCACTATATCGTCCAATAAAATCAGAGAAGCAAGAAAAGCACAGGTCAATGCAATGAATGTAGAGCTAACAATATTGCTGAAATGAGGATCTGAAAATCTAGTATAGTTCAATGCAACCAAAAGCACCCTCCCATGGTACTATCTTGTGTGATCTTGGTTTTCTATTCCGTGCCAACAGCTACTTTACAACCCAACATTTCTTCACGATCTACAAAGCACTGATTCGACCCGTCCTGTAATACTGTTAACATGTTAGGAGTTCAGCTCTCAAACATATGTTGGACCTTTTCAGAAGGAAGTTATTCCTCTGGTTAGTGATGTCACACTTACAAATTCATTGACATATCTAAAACATCGTAGCTAGGTTGGCGATATCTCCCTTTTCTATAGACAGTGTACTCAAAATATTTAAAAAAACTTTCACGAGGATGCAATATGTTATACTTGACGAATCCTTTCAGTTGTCGCTACCTACCACAAATATGATTCAGTCTGCAAAAATTATATTGTAATTCTCACTCGTGTGTATAATTTAATTATTATTATTTTTCCAATGTGTATTGTAATATTTGAGACAAAAATTACAATGATTTTAATTTCGTTTCAGAATGGTTTGGCACCTTTGCACATGGCGGCTCAAGGAGACCATGTAGACGCTGCCCGAATATTATTATATCACAGAGCACCAGTAGACGAGGTCACAGTCGACTACTTGACAGCATTGCACGTCGCAGCACACTGTGGTCATGTGAGGGTAGCTAAACTATTGCTCGACAGACAAGCTGATGCTAATGCTCGAGCATTGAATGGTTTTACACCGCTTCATATAGCCTGCAAAAAGAATAGGATAAAAGTCGTGGAATTATTACTGGAACATGGCGCAAGTAAGTTTTTACTAAATTACATGATAAAACAAACAATAATTGCGATATTATATAAAGAAATAACGGTTTTCATTTTCATTAGAACATAGTGTATCGGACATACAAATATGCTAGAGCTGTACTAATGTAACCATGAAGTAAATACCTCTTATGACTGATAGGATTCAAATGTAAAATGCTTGGAACTTCTACTAGACAATGGACTGTGCGAGCATTGTGCCAACATCTATGTAATTGCTTAGGTCAGTCACACAGAAAAATTCAATCATGGACGAATAGCCATATATAGGTCTATGGCTATATATAGTCCGATACAGTTCAGGAGCGGTGTCAATCTCCGCCATGAAGAAACTGACAGAAGCAATAACATCGATTGTCGGCACACATACTGATATTTTGAAGCGCATTCTATTTATACTAAGAGGTCTATGGTTAAAAGTGATATTGAATAAAATTTTGATTCGTTACTTCTATGAATTATACAAAAGCACAAACATAATTATTATTAGTAAGTAGTGATGATATGTCTACATTAATCACCTTAAATAAAAATGAAAACAGTATTTTCATGCACCCGACCGATAGCAATGGAGTATACAAAGTATTAATGAGTTTGAAAATACTCCTTCATCGGGCGATGATAGAATGAATGTGAGATTAATCAAACATGTAGCGCAGGAAATAACTTTGCCGTTGGTGCATCTAATAAACTTATCTCTAATATCTGGAGTATTTCCAGGAAAATTGAAATTAAATCTTCCAATAATTCGAAAATAGCATGTCTGATATAGTATATGTGAAGAAAGGGGTCCCTCAAGGATCAATATTGGGGCCGCATATTACTTATGTAAACGATCTACCTGCTGCAATCAACATTGATATTCCACAATATGCAGATGACACTGCGGCTGTAATTTCGGAGTTGTCAAATGAAGATCTCCAAAATAATACCTTGAAAATCATTGATTCTTTAAACAACTGGCTCACAAAAAACAATTTAACTTTAAATATAGATAAAACCAAAGTAATTACATTCAACTAGTGTAAAAATAATAATAGGACAGAACTTACCGATGGCTAAAGAATGTTGAGAATCTCTGCTCATACAAGTATCTTAGGTATAGAAGTTGATTCACGGCTCGATTGGAGACCTCATATAAATCATGTCGCTAGCAACATTTCAAAGGATTGCTACGCACTGAGAACGTTATCGAATCAAGTAGGGATTGATACAGCACTAGCTGCATATCATGCATATGTGAAATCAAGGCTGCAGTATGGCATAATAATTTGGGCCAACTCCGCCGAGGCATCCCGAATCGTCATCTTACAAAGAAGGTGCTTGCGAAATATATTCAGGCTCAAGAGAATGCAGAGATGTGTGAGCGTTTTCGTTAAGTATAAAATACTTATCTTCTATTCTCTGTATATTTATGAAGCCGTCTTGTTTGTCAGAGATAACCCATCTCTATTAATGAACAACGCTGACAATCATGAGTATCAAACAAGATTCAAGGAAAATATAGAATGCCAAAAACTGAATAACACTTATCTGAAAAAGAATGTTGAATTTTCGGCAGCAAAAATATTTAGCTTACTTCCAAAAGCACTTCGCTCTAAACCTAGGAGTGTTTTGAAATCCATTCTGAAATCGTTTCTCATTGCAAGGGCTTACTACACAATTGATGAATACTTTGATGACAACCTAGTCAGCTTAATCTGAAATCAATCTTTACTAAACTGAAATATTTAATACTCAAATAGTTTTTATTGTATCATGTATTCATGATTGTAGGCTAACGCCACTCATTTGTTTTTCTTTTTTTCTTTTTCTTTTACTGTGACATGTTCTACACCCATAGGAGTTCTTATGAATATCTGAGATAAATTACTTACTTACTACATACTATTATTATTCCAGGTATCGGTGCTACTACTGAAAGCGGACTAACCCCTTTGCACGTCGCCAGTTTCATGGGATGTATGAATATTGTCATCTATCTATTACGACATGATGCCAGTCCTGATGTCCCTACCGTTCGCGGGGAAACACCTCTACATTTGGCAGCTCGAGCCAATCAGGTAATATTTAATTTCAGTCAATATGAAAATAATTGTCATCAGATGGAGTGCAGTGATTTGACTCGTCTGATTTTACACCAACATGTGTATCAAATTCAACTACTTGGTTGTTACGACACTGGTATTTATAAAGTAACGAGATAAGAGGGGATATTTTCGTTCCACGCTATATCTTTGCTGATGAAACATCTTCATTATCAATACTTATGATACATCTTTCCAATTTTGCTGGCAGTAACAGTTGTTTCTGTATTAGCTTGGGAAAAATTGAATGAATATTCTTTCCATTACTTCGACTTTAACTTGCGCATTTTGACAGTTCGAATATTTTGCTCCCTGGTGGGGTTTCCTACTACATTTTCATAATGAAATTACATATTCAGAATACATAAAAGTTATTTCAATCTCATTAACCATTTTCAGTTAATGTTAATCTCTAGTGATTCCGAATTATCGAACTCAAGGTTTTTTCGTTTGCAGTATAAAAAGATTATTAATCAAAGAAAACACATATGTAGTAGTAGTTCAAATTATTCCTTTAGGAGCCTTGAGTGTAGCTTATTCTAAAAGTTCCTTCTATTTAATATAGGCTACATATATGCAATGGATTTTATATATGCCTGATTTATCAAGATCTGAAATTTTACTAAACGTGTTACTGAGTAGGTGTTAAAATTTAGATTTAGATTTGCATTCAAATGTAGGTTTGACATTAACCCTGTTGGATGTATCAGTTAGTGTATTGGCGAATATAGAATCTCTGAATTAGGTGCAACCAATATATTATTCCTGAATATTAGAAATATTGGCCTAATAAAACGTTAGGCTACGTATATACAAAATAGTTGGATGACATATAACGATGAAAGAAAAAGCTTTGCTGCAGAATTTCGAAGGGACCTGGCTAGCAACATCGTTTGTATTATCTTACGTAATGTGAGTTTCACATGATAAATAAAACTTTGTAATATTTTTCAATAATCCATCGAGATAACATAACGACATTCAAATGGTATATTTCCAACAATATGTTTGAGTTGCGGGCTTCCGTATATATTGAAAGTTCACTGAAACTGAAATTTGTGTGTTTCAGACTGACATAATCAGAATCTTATTGCGGAATGGTGCACAAGTCGATGCCAGAGCACGTGAACAACAAACACCGCTACACATAGCTTCACGACTCGGAAATGTCGACATAGTGATGTTATTATTACAACATGGAGCTAAAGTGGATAATACAACGAAGGATATGTACACCGCACTCCACATAGCTGCAAAGGAAGGACAAGATGAGGCGAGTACAAAATAATAGACATCAAATACCGGGATATCAAAAATTATCTTGGTCAAGGGTGGTTGTGGAATCTAAAACGTGTGTCTTACTTTACGTTTGAAATAATTATGTCACTGTCACTGACATCCTCAATAACCTACAAATTTCATACCTATTTATTTCAGTTGTAAAACAATAATGAACTACAAATTATGAAATAACGGTTTTAGTAACAAGAAAAACTAAATTACAGTAATTGTTGGAAATGTCCCCCGTTTTGTTCGATGCACAATTTGACGCGCATCATAATGCTGTGGAAACCGTTTTGCAGCATTTCTGGCGTTATGGTTGCACATTGCTGAACTATTCTTTGTTGAAGTTCTTGCAAATTATTTACAAACGTTGACTGTATTGCCAATTTCCATTAACTAGCGCACCCGTTCGAAAATAGGCTTCAATCATGAAAATTTTGTGCTGTGTGGTAAGAGGCATGATTCAAAAACTGGATTAGAAAATTTCAGCACAATGACTTAACAGATTCTGACACAACAAAACATATTCAAAAATTTAAAGTAAGACACACGTTTTACATTCCACAACCACCCTTGACCAAGATAATTTTTAATTTGTAGTTCATTATTGTTTTACAACTGAAATAATGTAGGTTATTGATGATGTCAGTGTGATAGTGACATAATTATTTCAAACGTAAAGTAAGACACACGTTTTAAATTCCACAACCACCCTTGACCAAGATAATTTTTGTTATCCCGGTATTATATAGTGGGTGGTAAGGAAGAAAATATGATTTGAGTTCAGGATAATCGAAGGATTCTTATCAATCAAACTCAGATTATATACTTTTCAGCAGAAAACAGGGCAAACTATTTTACATCTCGGAGATATTTTGCAACGTCAGGTATGTAATACCTACCAGCTGATTGCTTGTGACTGATTTATATCGTTGAAACTTACTTTATGACCCACGTTTGGGCCTTCGGCGTTTCAGTCCATTCTTTCCCCAGTTAATATCACTCTTCTTCTCCATGGATTGTTATTGATTAACTCGTATTATGCTTATCAAAGAGGACATCCAGGAAGTTGAATGATACAACACTCGCAAACTATTTGTTGATAGGACTGCTCACTACCTGATTATTTTTTTGGAACGTATTTATATTTCTTTTGAGAACATACTATTCATGTGTGAGCCAGAAAATATAGACGAGAAATTGCCAAAATCTAGAAAAAAAAATTCTAGTCAACGGAATTCAATGAATGAGGCGCCAATCGACGTGGAATTATGTCTAAAAAAGTCTACTTTTACTAAGCGTTTGGGGGTGTGACTTACTTGCATTGCTGCACTCAAAAATGCATGTAAAAGATGCATTTTCCAAAAGGTATTTTTTCAATTTGTAAAAACTAGAACAATAATCAGTAAAATCAGCCCAATTTCTCTTCTCGGGCGATTTTGGAGTCACTGAACACGAATTCGATGTCCAAAAAATGCTACAGTGCACCTGGTGCGCGTGACACCCGGGTCGTCTACCTCTTGTTCCTGGATTAATTTTGAAAATTCCCGCGCCAATTTTGAATATGAAGATTATAAAATACGTTGCAGTGTAGTCCGTTATTTTTAAAATTAATCCTCGAAGATGAGGTAGGCGACCCGGGTGTCACACGCACCAGGTGCACTGTAGCATTTTTTGGTTTGGGTTTGGGAACACCCTCGTGATAGGAGGTCAGCTGGATTATGTATCCCGGGTAAATGGCGCCATTTTTCCGCTTCGGTCAAATCGCATATCTCTGTTACTCTGTTACTATGACAGCCCTCAAAAATATTGTGCAGGCGTATGCATCGCCACTGGCATCGCAGAATATATGCAGGCTCAGATCTTGTGAGTCAGAACTCGTAGCCCACACCCATCGAGGTATTGCAATTTTTGTCAGATAGTGCACATCTCTAACCCACATCTTGAACCCCTGAGCGGTGACGTCATCCACCGGTTGGTCCCACGTGAGTCTTTGTTCTCACAATCCTTGCAATAGTAGTTTGGGTAGCAAAACTGAAGGGCAGGTATAGCCAATTGGGTCGAAAACCTTCTGGAAAATAGATAAAATTAGACGTTTGAAGGCCACTAATTCAGGATCCAGGTCAGACGAAAGGAATTCAGGATTTAAAGATAACGTCTCTCCGTGGATCCCATACTAATCCTAGACTGACCTTCGGCCATTGCCGCAGTTGCTTCCTTGATGAATATATATAGAGATTTTTCATCATTCAGACTAGCAACGTAATTGTTCACGTAAAAGCTTTTGCTCAGCCTTTTGAGTTTCGCTGGAGTACATATCAAGATGAGAAGCATTGTCCAGACACAGGGTGAAATGATATTCTTACGTCGCTCCTAGCCGGAAAGGGCTACCGTTGACACCAAAAACCACGCGTTTGTGCCTTAAGACAACTTTCTGACCCTGAGCGTTGACCCCTAGAAATCGGAGGAAATCGCGATCGGGTTCCTATCCGGATATCTGCTATTACACCTATCTTATTTTCCCTGAACCGTAATAACATCGACGGTATCAACTCAATCAGATTAGGCATCTTTTCTAGACAATGATTGAGTGCTGGTTTGCCGGTATCATGTGCGGATGCGTCGAATACCGGCCGAATCTTAGTGGTGGCACAGTTTTCTTTCAGCACCGGTCGATGTGGTAGATAATGACCTCTGTCGTAGTTTCCATCTTTGAGCGGTTCAACTGTTTCTACAATACCATCTCTATCCCATTCTGCGAAGATTGTACAGGTATCATATTGCTCAAAAAGTCATTCTTTCTTCAATTTGCTGATGGTAGCGTCTAGCCTCTTTTGAGCCATTTTGTAATTTGCCGGGAGTGCAGGATGTTCGTCTATCCAAGGAAGTTGAACCTCATATCTTCCACCTTTATCCACTATTACCGTCTGTAGGAATAATTCACTGACTTCCATGTCTTTCTCCTCGTTGCTACGTTTATCTGTAGGGTCTTTGATGCTAATAACTCTGAGTTCCCATAAATCACTAATCGGCACACCTTTGACGAGCAAATTGAAAGTCGTCGTTACCACCTCGAACCGAACTTTCGTTGATGCCATTTTCGCATCAGTGTCCAACCGAAATAGGTCTCGATGGCAAATAGGCCATATTTCAATTCCCTGCGTGCACCTGTATACAGTTTCCGTGCTATATCAGCCCCTAGTAACATCTCGATGAGACCAGGTTTTCTGGCGTCCGAGATTTCTGCATTACCTGACTACATTTCTTCTGTACACTGTCCTTCGAACGTGTAGGTAGGTGTAGTTACTATCCTGAATTTGCCCTTACTTCTCAGTTACTCGAATCGTCTGTAAAAATACCTGGGTGCTCGTATAGTTGGCGAGGGTTTTATCCTTTTGGAACTCTTTCGAAACGCCCCCCCCCCTTTTTTTATGTTATAGGCTCATTTCCCGTACCAGTAATAGTTTCAGAGCACATCAGAACGACATGAGATCGCTTACATAGAATACATCTCAGATGCCCTCTACATTTTTTCGACTGATGACCCACCTTTAAACAGCGATAACAAGCTCTTTTTCGCACGAGGATTTCCTTTCGTTGTTCATAAGACATATTTTGTGCATTAAAACACCTCGCACTATCATGAGACCCTGCACAAGAAACACACATGGCAACCTCGCAATTCATGAGCCCCGCAGCTGTAGGGATTTCACTATTTTGTCTAAGCCTCCTATCCCTAACATAAACCTCTTTTCTGTCTTTTCTAATTGGTGTTGGTTCCTTGATACCGAAACCTTCTGCTGCTAAGTCGATTCGTTGTTCGTTCCCCACCTCCTGTCTATGAAATGACTTCAGATTTTTAAGTCGAACTTCTAAAGAGGAAACTGAGCATGGGAGAACACTTGTCCGAGGTTATGCCTAATTTCTCAAGTGCACGCAACTGTTTCTCTATTTGATCATACCGGATGCCAATCTCAAATTTTTGTTTGGAAACAGAATTGCTGAAAATTAATTTCTCTGATATACACTTCGATCTGTAAATCTTCCCTGCCGAATCTACACCACATACTCTCAATGAGTTTGTTATAATTCTCTACCTAGCCCTGCTTTCTTGTACTGTAGCTTAAAGCAAGTATTCAATTTTGTTGTTCTCATGTATAGAGCTATCGTTAAGTATCTTTTTAAATTGAGCCCAGAAAGACAACCAACCCTTCATACTCCCGTCGTAACATTTAAACCCAATATTAGGTAACTTAAACTTATGCGTACCTGTTTTTTCCCCGGAGTTTTGATTAGGAATGCCGTGTCTGTGTGCACTTGTTAGTGGAATAGCCGAATCAACCTGTATCTTCTCGAACTTCATCCTCAGTAAGGTGTACTTCTTACTGTAATCTTTACAGCTCACTATTTCAGTCAACTCATCTTCTGAAGCACTGCCTAACACAAGTTTCACTGTTCAGTAATTTTAATTCGTCGAATTTCAAATCCAAAAGTTCAAATGTAACTTCCGATGTTTCAATATCAACCGGATCGGCACTGGGTAATCTATCAGGTTCGTTAACATACCTCGTGAATAAGCTCCGAATTACTTTCCGGCTATTCTTCAAATTGTTGACGTTACAGGCCATATTTACTCACGAAAAATTTTCGAACTTCTCGAATACGAAACACCTGTGGAACGTGGTAATGTTGTTTATGAGAAAACACGGTCTAACCACCAAAACGCTCGCACACACTACCCAGTATTTTCTCTAAACTGTCCTGTCACGGTCGCCAAATGCTCTGTTCGTAGGTTCGTACCCAAAAGTAGAACTACCCGTTCTCCCCGGTTTACGATGGTTCGTCGTTAGATAAACAAACACTTAATACATATTTATTTACGTAGTACCTACCTAACAAAGTAACAAATATACTGGGTTGTAACAATAACTATCAAGAGTCCGAAATACATAAAAGACAGTAACACAAAGCTGCACTCCAATAATACAAAGTAAATATTAGTAAAACGAAAATGAATTGTCACGCCGGCCGGCAACGGTCACTGACTGTCAACTTCACTGAATAACTCCCTTCTTTACCGGCGAAACGATGTCACCACGCGTACGAAGCGAAGATGAATATCTGGCAATTCCAGTATCGCCGTAATTAGGAAAAAGTCTTCATGTTTCCGGCACCTTCTGAGGAGGGGATTCGCTCAAAAAAGAAAGAATAAATGAACTGATCAATATCGACTGCATCAGCATTGAAGTTGATTTTCCTCACGCTTTCAAAATCATCCAGATCATAAGTACATATCAAGCATTAATCTTATAGTGATGTCCATTCGATCTCATCAAAATAATGGTGCACCTTCATATGATCACAATGCCCTTATATTTATGTATTTATCTCTTGGAAACGATGGAACTTCGACGATTACCGCGACTCCAAATTATTGTATTATAATTCGACTGTTAAATACTTGATGAATATGAAACTGTTTCTTCTATTCACAGTGAAATATGTCAAGAGAACCAAATATTGATAATAAGATAATAAATCATGCCACTAGCTATTTGGTCAATCAATAACGATTATCCCAAATGATCTCGTTCGCCTATTTGAACGTGGTTCTATAAATCGAATAGATTCAGAATCAACCTTAGAAACTATCGATTATCATTGAAGATAATCAATGCACTTTTGAAAATTCAATAATTGTGTCTGCTAAGGTATTGAAAGGAAAATAAATCTTGATATAATTACAGTAGATTTCGGATATAGTGAGTTTGAAAAATGCCTAAAAATTGATTCACTATATCCGAGGTTAGCTAGAAAAAGCTCTTAGATGTATGTAGTATTTCTTATTATTTGTATATATGATTATGTATTTTTATTGTTACATTGAGATGAAATAGAATGAATAGCTTCATTTTCAAACATCATCATTTAAATATATTTTTCTTTTATCGTAAAAGCTTCACGTTTTTTTTTCCACTGTGAATGACCGCCCGATACAATAAACTATACTCATAAGACTCACTGTGTTCATAGTAGTATCTGGAATGGTACTGATGATTAAACTCATGTGCTTCATTCGTAATATACAATAGGGGAATCCCCTTGGGAACCACAGAAAAGTTTGCTATAAGCAGAAAGTTTTACTTTACGTTAATAAAACGGTTTACTTTATACGGAAGTCCATTCTGAGGGGTTCAACTAAACTGGCTGGAAACTGTGTTAGCCACATATGAAAAAAGTTCGGTACTTGAAGAAGCGTTCACTATAACCGGAATTTCACTATAAGAAGATTCATTAAATTCGTATTATCATTATTATAATATTGCAAGTTTTACAGTTTCATAAAATAATTTATATTTATTATAACTTTTCCCTTTAATGTATTGAGATATGTCGGTTAAATTGTTGGTTGTATGTTTCGTATGCTAGTTTTTGAAATGACTGAATCTGGGAATAATAACAAAAATAATTCCTTTACAGGTCGCAGCCGTATTAATTGACAATGGAGCATCATTGAATGCCACAACGAAGAAAGGATTTACGCCACTACATTTGGCCGCCAAATACGGTCATCTAAAAGTAGCCAAATTGTTAGTGCAAAAGGAAGCACCAGTAGATGCCCAAGGGAAAAATGGAGTCACACCTTTACATGTAGCGTCGCATTATGATCATCAAAATGTGGCTCTATTGTTATTAGATAAAGGTGCTTCACCTCACGCAAACGCCAAAAATGGACATACACCCCTGCATATAGCTGCCAGGAAGAATCAAATGGATATAGCAAATACCCTATTAGAGTACGGCGCTCAACCCAACGCGGAAAGTAAAGCTGGATTCACACCTTTACATCTTAGTTCGCAAGAAGGACACACAGAAATATCTTCCTTATTGCTTGAACACAAAGCAAATCCAAGTTATCAGGCGAAGGTAAATATTTGGAATTTAGTCTATAATATGAGATGTTCATGTATCAGTAAACCTCCACACTTTCCATCGGAACGTCTATATATTATGATTTTAGAAGTCTCAGAAGTTGATTCAATGAAACATGATGAAGTCTCACGGATTATACTTCATAATAGTAGATTCATCTATGTACCTACTCGAACTGGAGTAGGTACCTCAAATTATGCATACCGCAATTTATAGCTTACGCTCTTTGTTGGCTTTACGTTATCGTTTGATTTAAGTTCATTCCAATTTTTGTCTGTCAAGTTGCACGATCGAATTGTAAAATATTCTAACTCATAGGGCTATATTGAGACTGAAAACTATCTTCTATGTTCTGAAATTATAGTAATATCAATACATCTAATAGAAATTCCAAATTCAAATTGAATTGAATTAGGATTTGTATGCCATAAAATTAAGGAATTGTGCAAAATTCAATTAAACAATCATATAAACAATGAGCACATAATTAAGTGAGAGGATTTGGTAATGAATTAAGAATTGCAGGTTACTATGAGAAAAAATTAATTGTTCATTTATATTGTTCCCTTCTAGAATGGGCTGACACCACTCCATCTTTGTGCCCAAGAGGACAGAGTGCCGGTTGCCGAAGTTCTGGTTAAAAACGGAGCTGATATCGACAATGCTACAAAAGGAGGGTATACACCATTACATATAGCGTGTCATTATGGCCAGGCTAATATGGTACGGTTTTTGATTTCTAATGGCGCAAACGTGAAATCTACCACGTCAATTGGCTACACGCCGCTCCATCAAGCAGCCCAACAAGGTCACGCTACCATTGTCAATATACTCTTGGAACATTCCGCTCAACCAAACGCGATCACCATGGTAGGTAAACTTTTGATTTAAACAGTGTTAGCATTTGAAAAATGTGTATTAAAATATGGATCACTACTATTTCCCATTCATATGAGAACATATGAACAATATTATAACGTATGTGCCTTTACGCTGTATCCGAAACACATACTTGTTACTTTTTGGCTATTTTTTTTTCATTTACGACGGCTTCAACATTCCTCCAAGTCTATCAGATCTGAATCTAATTGACTTGTTTGTTGATTTCTCGGGGGCCAGATGAATAATGATATTTAATTACTACATAAGTAGCTATGTCATTTTTGAATAAAAAAGGGTAAAAACGGAAACTAACAGAAAGTAAGACAGTTTCCCAGGCATTTTTATGAAAACACACAGAATTTCTTTTTTTTGTTTTAGTAGTGGTCACTACTTTAGAGTTATATGAATTATATAAAATTGTACTTAAAAACCAATTAAAATTACCTATTTGAGAACCAAAATAATAAAAGACTCGTATGTTTAACGTAAAACCTAAGATAAAGAGAACCCCTACAGAATGTTGCAGTAGGTTGAGAAGGTCAGGTCATATCAATGGTTCTAATGTACCATTGGCTGATGCATGGTGATTTCTTTGTTTGATATGAAACTACTATTGAAGATTGTGTTTTTAGAACCAAACACACATTTTTTGGTGAATTTATCTGGTTTTACCATTAACTCTATGAAAGTAGATAAAGTGACATTCCTTGACAATCTAACCCAACTACTAACTTGATTTTATTCAAAAAATTGCATGTTCTGATTCTACACGCATCAGGAATTGTGATGAAAAAGTGATAGTTTATTCCAATAATGGATATTCCCTCAATAACAAATTTGCTAGGGCAATATGGAATCGTCGATGGAAAAATAACTGTTGTCTTTCCAAAACATAAAATTAAAAAAAAAACAAATTCAGAATCGATAAGATCCACGTCAAATTATTAAGTACCAGGGGACAATATAAAAGAACTGCGTTCATACATTATTGGTCTTCCCATAAGCAATTTACAATTATATCTACCTACTATGAAATGTAGATACGTCGTATATATGTTAATACCGATATGAATATATATCATGCTTTATGAATTTTTCTAACAATCGCCTTTTTTCAGAATGGTCAAACTCCGTTACATATAGCCCAAAAGTTAGGTTACATAAGCGTGATTGACACCTTGAAGCAAGTAACGGAATCAACTCCAGTGTCGACAACGACGGAAGAAAAATATCGTGTTGTAGCTCCGGAGGCAATGCACGAAACATTTCTATCAGATTCAGAAGAAGAAGGTATTTGAGTTTGAATATGTTAATATGTTTCTGCATGTTGAAGTTGTGGCGTTTCAGCTTTTTACATAAAACATTCATTGCATGGAAACATGAGTAATTATAGAAACTGTAAATGTGGTAAATCTGAATCATTGTTTTCAAAATAGGTATTCGCGAACCAAAAGGTTAACTAATGTTTATGAAACTGTATTTATTCAAAATCCGATGAATGTTACGAAGGTTTGGGAAACAACGCGAATTTAGCGATACATCACAGAAGATTCATTTGAAGGAAATTCCCAATTCATAAAAAGTTATAATCATCAAGCGGATCATGTTACTTCGAAGCATTTAAGTTTAGTGAATCACATCTACCATACATGGATAATAATTTATTTCTAGTATTGGTAAAATTAGAACTCGAAGAAATCTGACAACATTGTTGAATAAACTGTTACCAAATGTCAAATACCAAGAAAATAGCAAACTTGATTTACATAACTATCAAAAGTAGTTTCTTCACTCCTAATAGTTATTTTATCTAAGTTCAGAATGGATTTTCATCACTTAATGGCTGATTGACCAACTAGTATTTTGATGAATAATAGGAAATGAAAATTAATCTTATTTCCCTCTAGAATACAATACTATAAATATTTAATCTAACATGCTGTTAAAACGCCCAATTAAATATCGTGATTTATTCTTTATACTTTTAGAACGCCATAAATATAGGTATATTATATTGCTCTTACGGGGGCTATGGAGGAATATTTGCTCAAAATTGTCTAAGTACTATAAAACATAGTTAGTAGACTATACTACTTATTTCATTTGCTTATCCAGAACCAAATTGGGTGGAAATAGAGTTGTTCAGCTGTCCCTTTTTTGTTCAATAATAAAATTAAACATGTATTGGGAAACAAATTTTGAATTACTTAAATAAAAGTACATTCCTGATAACGTTACTCGATTGAAATTCTCACTAACTACGATGTATTTTCTCTACGACCAATAATGAGTATTTGGCGCTAACTGAGCATACTTAAAATAAGCCTACGGATTGTGTTTTGGGGCAGAAGGGATCCTTGCTCTCTGAGATTATTTCCAACTGCAGGACGGCTCGAAGATATTCCATGATTGGATTAGATTGTCTCTGCAGCAAGTCCCACACATGCTCAATGGGATTGAGGTCTGGAGATCGAGAAGGCCATGCCAGAAGGACAATAACCTCTTCTCCGAACAAATTTCTAGCCTCATGTGTAATATGAGAACGAGCGTCGTCCTCTAAAGCTCCACTTTAACGTTATACTGGACTCTCCTACTGTCAGAACCAAGACTCGTACATGAATAGAACACCATTCATTATGTTATCCAGCTGCGGCAAGACGAGCTTCGCGATTGCGGTGGCGATGTGCAGGTACTCTAATTGGTAGACAAGAATGAAGACCAGATTTCGATGGCTCGATTGTAAATTGTTACCGCATGTACATTTTGGAGATCCGCAGAAAGCTCTAGTGCCATCATCGATACATTTTGGTCATTGGAAATAATTCATTCTGAAATCCGGAGGGCTACTGGTACTTGAGAATTACGAATTTTGAATGATTCAAATAGCTACTAAAACTCGCTTGACTTTTTGGAGAAATCAATTTTAATAAACTGTTCACACAGAAGCAATATAAGTTCAGATGTTAATTGAATAGCGCCCAATTAAACACTCCAAATTCTGGAAATATAATATCTTTCTGAGGAATGAAATTGAAAGCAAATTAACATAGTGCATTATGTTCCATTTGGTTATTTTGTTGTCCTTGCTCAATGCTAATAATTGATACTAAAGTCTGAGAAACAGCTTAAACTTACAAATTACAGATTTTGAATGTATGAATCGCCAACCACTGAAACTCCGAAGACTGAACAGCCTGAATCAGCCTGTATATTGAATTATTGAAAAAATTGGTTCCGAGCTTATTCACATAAAAGAAATACATATTAGAATCTGGATTGAATACCAACTATTGAACAGTCTATGTATTGAAAATGGAATATATTTCTGAGAAATGGAATCAAAAACAAAATTAATCTAATGCATAAAGCTCCATATGCTAATTATGTTAATCGTGTTCAATGGAAATAATTGATACTGAAATAAGAAAAGCTGTTCAACTTTAGGAATTACGGATTTTGAAGTGTTTTAATTTATTTATTTATTTGTCAGAAATTGTTGAGAGAAATATATCTGAACTAGTAGTCGTTATCTTTAGACAATTTTTAGCAAAGTAGTAGGAGCGAGATTTCCTCAGCTTAGCTTAAATTCAGATAGAACATGAAATAAATTATGCTCCAATATAATATTCTAGATTATAGTTAGAAAGATAGATGAGAAAAATAAATTTTTCGGTTGCTGGCGCTTTGCTTGATGTCTTTTGTATTGAGTAATCTCCACTGATGAGTGTTTTTCAACATAAAAACAGGGGAAGATATTTTGGAAGGATTCGGTACGGCTCCATATGAACGTCATGTGTATCTACCTTACTTTAATGGCACAACGTTACTAACTAGTAAGTTATCATTTACCTTACAACAAAGAATACCTATAACCTATATTCTATATTCGTTATTTTTATGTTAATTTTTCATACATACTTTATTCTTTGCTAGCTATTTTTTCTATTTGTTTTCAATTTGCATGAATCATCTGAAATCTTGATCAGTGAAGCCGTAATAACAGTAATGGATGGAACAAAAACTGTTGGGAGAGGTTTCTTGTATTAATCATAATATATTATTTCCCTTCACAAGATTCTAAGTGTCTATGTGTGAGAGATAAACATGAAACAATCAAAACTGTATGAGGCTTGACTTTTAGCACTGTCACATTTGTAAATAACTGAGTAACAATAATTGAAACATAATGAATTGCTCAGTCCTTGATTCCCTAGGGTCTTTAGAATTGAATCGAATTATAATGCAACCAGTGACTGAATATCAAATAGTCTATATTGTAATGATTTACAAATCCAGCATTCAACGTGAATTTTCTGAAAATCAAATAGGTACATTTGCTAGGGTTACTTTATGAAACGCTTCAGGTAGTTACTTAGGAAAAGAAACATATCTAATTCAGATTCATAGAATCAATGATTGAATATGATGACGCTCAGCAAACGCCTAAATTATGAACATTTCCGTGCTCACAGTTATAATTAATCCCAACCATGTATACGGGACAAACAGTACAGGAAACTGGAGTGTGAGTAGTAAAATGATGTCGGAGCCAAAGAGTTCTATATATAGAGTAGACAACTAAGCCTTTCACTGGTATGTTAACGGACATCCGTCCTTCTCGCACATGTACTGCTCTTTCACTCGCACGATGTTTGCGCGTTATACTTATTCCAGTTCGTTCTTGAGCTACCCATCTCTCCTCTTTTAAGAACCAGGGTTCTCATTTCTCAATCACATCCATCATCATTGTCGATGTAGGTATATCAACTTACCGTGCTCTTGTGTTGTTTCCCGTTCTTCTCTATCCATGATCTCAATGAATAATAATTAATAGATCGTAAAAGGTTAATACTTCTTGGCCATAATTTTGTTTCATTTCATCATTGAATGAATGTACCCGAATACGACAACAATCTGGAAATGCAAACATTGATGTGGTGCTTGAGTAGATATATTCATTCGGTACTATTTAATGGCGGCTGGTGACTCTAAATGTGGTCAGGCTTCCATTTCTGTTCAGTTCACCGTAAGCTTAACAACGATGTATGGTTTACGTTAACAGCCTATCAGCTATCTTGTCACAACTCATACAGCCTTATTGGTACGGACAGTGTCTCAGGCTCCAATCTCTGTTCTGTTCATCGTTATGTCAACAACGATGTATGGTTTCTTTTCACAACTCACACAGCCTTATGGTACGGATAGTGTCTCAGACGGGGGCTTCTATTTCTGTTCAATTAATGGTTCAAGTTAACAACGATGTATGGACATATTCTCAAAAACGAATTCGTTTGAGTGAATATGATTGGTTGCTGGGACTAATGTTGAGGTATTTTCTCGATCTGCCTATAGTGAACTATTGGACTCGATATCATGACGGTTAGTTGGTTGCAGATTCTATGAGTGTGAATTAGATAATTTGCCTACCCTACTTATCTCGCAATGCTCTGTAATATTAGAATCTTATTGATTTAAGTATTATTAATGACTATTTTTGTTTGCGTGTGGCTGATTTGTTTAATGAGTTACTACTTTCCCTGACTACACGTACAAGCCGACTCTGCTACTATTATATTAATCACAGCTTACTTAAAGAGTTGTGTTGATTTGTTCAGCACCTCTAAATAGCTTGGGCACACATAAATTTTAATCCTATATCATTAATATTGATACGAATAGAGTTCGCATAATTATCAATAATGAGTGCTTACGCATAAGTTGTCGAATTCCTGTATTTTTTGAGTTAATATTTTTGCAGTCATTGTAGTGACTGAATGAGCTGTGGAGTATGTTGTTCAGCATCTACAGGTTATAATATATTCGATATTTAACTAGCTGAAGTATTATATTCCAATATTTATAAGGCAGAAGTTATTCAAATAAGTGACAATGTGCAGCAGTTTTATAAAAATATGCAAGTATTCATGCTGCATTTCCATCATCCTACAATGATCAACCTTTGAATTAGTCCTTCGTTTTTGTTCTATCGATTCCGGTTATTATTGCAAGGCATACTTATCAGATTTTAAACCTTGTAGAGAATCCGGTTAACGTATTATTTTGGGAATCTAGGAAGGATGCAAAATATTTAAAATGACCAATGAATCTCTTATGTACCCTATGGTACATAACAAATAATATGAGGATCTTAAAATCGATCAGCTTCTTAAGCGAAATGGATACAGCAGAATATGAAAACGTTTGAATGAGATCGATTGATTCATTGGGAAACCTTCAAAAATTATGGAAATGAAATATTCCTGGTTTGGTGGAGATAGTACGGCACTCATCTAGAAAATTGTACAAAGATGTTGGCTGCACCAAATTACTAACTAACATGATTTAGTTCTTATCTTGAATATTGTATACGAATTGGCATTTATGAAACAGTAGATAGCTATTGTGAGTGTCGGAATAGCGTAACCGTACAAAGATAGAGCGTAACCGCTTCTGAGTAGTGACAATAGTGGGATTGCTACTCACGTCTATGGCTTGCGCGTAATAAACGCGCCAGGTGACAAGATACGACTCAAATAGAAATATGAATCTATATCATAGTATGTTGCTATCGAGGTATATACTACTAAATGAAATTATTTCACACTGCACAAAAAGGAACTCAAAAATTACTTAATAACATAGAATTTGCCCCTTGGAGGTACTATAATATTCTTAAATTATTTGTACAATCAATCCATAAATTTTAAAAACAAACTTTCTAAAAACCTACTTACTTAGAATCGTTGCTTGGAGCTAAAATAAATATTATTGGAAGTACGTGTACAAATCAATAATTACAAAATTAAACTTTCGAACAACCTATCAACTTACACTTGCTTCTTGGAGGAAGTATCACATACAAAAGTGTACCCTTAAAAGAAGGATTCTAAAAAAAATCATTTGGGATTATAAGGTTCGAACCTACGCCACCAAAAGCTAAGATATATCAAGTTAGTGCCTCACCGGTTGAACTCTAAGCGCTATTAAATTTATATAGTATCTTGCTCTCATAACCAGTGGCGTAACTAACCCGACCGGGGCCCCAGTCCAACAGCAACATAGGGGGCCCCCCTGGAAAAAAATTTTACAAGCAACAAAAAGAAAGGTCAAATGAACACTTTTTTGGGTTGTGTATTTTATCCATGGGTAATTGTCCAATCTGACAATCAATCTTACAATCCATAGTCACAGCCATATTCCGATACAATTGATACTCTACGTAACACTCCTTAAAATCTCGCCATCATTTTCAGTTTTGAAAAAGAGCGTTCTGCAATTGCAACTGTCACTGGAATTGTTAGAAACAGTTAAAATTACTGAGCGACGTCCGGAAAGATAGCGGAAAGAGTGAAATACTCGATCAGTATTAAGTTAGCCAACTCCCTGATAGAATGTATCCCCGAAATTACAGAACATTACAACGGATTATAGTTTTACAAACAAGCAAAAAAAAACAGTCGGGGGCCCCTTGTACCTGGGGGCCCCAGGCCGTTGCACTGGCTCGACCGGCGGTAGTTACGCCACTGCTCATAACGCATTCTGTTTATTCGGCGAAGCACGTGAGCATATCCCGGTGACGGGCCCATTCGTTGCGCGCAAGTTTTAGACGCGATAGGGTTTGCGCTGTTTTGAAATTCTTTCAATCAGCAATATATTAAGTTAACGAACGTCTTGGTGTACTACTAAGAAATAAATAACGTGAATTGGATCAGCTGGAACAAATGCACTTTTCTATTCCTTTTATCTTTTCCCAACGAAAAATGTACCTCAGGCAGTAGATGTGCTAGGACAGTTCGGCACCAAAATCGACCTTTTTTGCATGTAAATCTCCATAAGGAAATCTAAGGTTCATTTTACCGAAAACGGTCCCCTTCAAGGTCATCCACAATCACGCATGCGCAGTCATATCGATGGGGTAGGTAGTCTATGGTTCTATGAACTAGTCTATGGTTCCCTCTAACTATGGTTCTGGAAGTCTGTCATCTATCTATGGTTCTTCCCTAACTATGGTCTGACGAAGTCGGTTCATCTGTGTGTATGGTTCTACCCTAACTATGGTCTGGCGGAGTCTGTGAACTAATCATCTGTGTATGGTTCTCCCCTAACAATGGTTGGATGAAGTCAGTGAACTAATCGTCTGTGTACTCACATTCTACTGAAATGATTTTTCTACACACCGAGATTCGAACCTGGGAAATAAACTCTAAAGTTAGGCGGCTTAACCGCGGAGGATTTGAAACAATTTAATCTACAAACACTTCTACTGAAAATGTAATATTTTTTTTACACACACCGAGATTTGAACCTGGGAAATAAACTCTAAAGTAAGGCGGCTTAACCGCTGAGGATTTGAAACAATTTAATCTAGTATATAAACACTTCTACTGAAAATGAAATATTTTTTGTACACACGGGAATCGAACCCGAGAAATGAAATCCAAAGCCGGCTCCTTAACCGCTCAGCTATGGAGGAATTGAAAACAAGCGATTTTAATGTTGTAGATATAACCGCGGGGTATCCGGTCTGAGTGCGAGTATATTGCAGTCTATATGATGCAGGTAATTGTTTTACATGACGTTAGTCATGCAGGTATGTCATGAAGCGAGGTATGGAATGTGAGACTTCATAGCGCTAGCCCATAGGGGTTTTGAAATAGTGTTGTTTGTACATGCCGTCAGTCACGCGATTTTTGAAAGAGACCGGGCATTCATCGGAGGTATCATGGGAGGGCTGCTGTTCCGTGAATGCATAGATGGAATGTTATATATAGTATAGAAATGATATCTTCTGCATCTCTCTCAAACGCGATGTTTATAAGGAAATTACTTTCAAAAACGTTTATTCAAGCTGTCTGTACCTTACTTGATTGCTATATTACAAAATGCGATTTCAATCATCTTAAACATATATGGAAATTATTTTTAGTATACAAAATGGAGTTGGGAGACTTCAATGGGGTATGGAATGTGAGGTTATACAGATTGTTTATGTATGACGTTAGTCATGTGAATTTGAATGAAGCTGACGCGATCTCGAACGAGACAGGTGTGTATGTGAGGTTATACAGAGTGTGCAGGTATAATGATGTCTATCACGCAGGTCTTCAACGAGGTATCTACCTTGCAGGAGCCTTCAATGAAATGTGGGGCTGTTTGTACATGCCGTTAGTCGCAGGGTTTTGTCTGAGTTATAATGATATCGGTCGCGATGCATCGGCTGCTCCACAAATCTTCAATAAGGGGGTCATAACATCTAACATGCGATATTTTACAAAAATGCTGCTTCTCATAATAGCGATATTATGAAGCGTTTGCAGAAATAACTATTAAATCATCTAAGGACTTTTTGCTTGATTAGTACTAGCGAGTACAATATTCGTTATAATATTATAAGTATGCATCATTAGCTTACTTATGTGATAAGGTTGTGCCAAATCATGTCCAACAGCAATGTATTCAACTTGGAATTATCGTAATGATGCGCGCGATCCTTCAATGTTAAAGTAGTTTCATAAGTTATCCGAAAGTAATATGAATATATATAAAATGTTTTTCCAAAATTAGTTCCGAAGTGAAACATAATTCGTTATAATATTCATTCATGTATGTTTCATAAATTATCCGATATAAATCAAATAAGTTTATGTCGCAGGTTGAACAATATTCACTATCAATTTTGCGGTAGAGCTACAGCTCGCTCGAGCGATAAGAAAGTTACACCAATAACCTTCAAACGCGATGAGAATACTTTATTTTTAAATCAAACATGTAGTATCTATATATATTCGAATCATATTGATTGTAAATCGCATAATATGACCTGAAATCTAGCTGCCGGCGATGGAAATATTGTTAATAATTATTAACGTAGTACCCTATAAGCGCTGTGAACGTTATATAATAAGATTTGCAGGCGAATTCGGTAATTCGAGGTATACAATATACAGGTGTAGGAGGGTTGGAGTCTAGTACCTATACAGAATCTAGATGAAGCGGTGTTACACATCACGAACTATCTGTACAGCTCGATTGCTATATAACAAAATACATTTTTAATCATCTTAAACATATAGATGTGCTAATATAATTTTTTCAGTATGCAAAAATATACTAATAAAACATTTTCCATCAACACACATTTCTTCATAGGAACAGACAGACAGACAGACAGACGGATAGTTAGCTTTTTATAAAATTCAATCAATTTCAATGGAGACATATATACGAGGAGGAGTTTTATGTAGATCGAGCTCGTTCCCCAACCACCCAAGAGGTAGAACTATGATTAGGAATAGATGAGGATAATAATCATATGAATATCTTCATATGCGCTAATCTATATGACATTCTAAACACATGCTTCATAAAAATCTGAATATTGAGTAGAGCTATAGTATCTTCATAAGCGATCATTATCAACATTCAGACACTTGTTTAGCACGTGATTCAACAAGCTGACATCATCGTTCACGAACTATGATGGGCTGATGAGGAATAAAATACTAATAATAATAATAATATAAATATCCCCATTAGCAATCTATACTATTTTCCTTAACAAGCACGACTTTTACAAACTCCATACGTTAAAGCGTTTATATAGGTATATATAAGTTTTGAAGTTTCTTTGTCTAATTGGTCACTATCGTGTATGTAACTTAAGAGATATAGAATTAAATTTTCTGAATCACGAAGATAACTTAGATAATTTAACATAGGATTATAAAGATGAATAAACGTGGAAGATTTAACCATAGGCGGAATTCGAACCCACATTTCTCGATCTCCAAACCAGGGTGTTTACCAATTAAACCACTAGTTAAAAAAAAAAAACATGTAGACAAACAGACGCGTAAAAGTTATAATGATAAACAAATTTTTTTTATTTTCACAGGTTTTAATCAATTTCAATGGAAACATATAAGAAAGCAAGGAGTTTTTATAGAGACCAAGTCCGTTTCCCAACCACCCAAGAGGTAGAACTTATGGTTCGTTGCTTTTTTTTGATAAAGTGGAAAGCGTCCCCAGGAGGCCTACAAACCACTAGCAATCGATAACAAAATAATTATATAAACAAGTTTTATTCCTAATAATCGTTAAGGTTATTGTTTCCTCACCAGTTTTCAGATAAGTATGACTACATACAAATTAATTAGAACGGATTATTAATTCGTCAAAATGCTTATCGGAGGAGGATGGTTGTACAAGCGATAAGCCCCCCCAAAATCAATTAGGGTTCCCTAGATTTCTGAATGAATACATAATCATTTCATTATCGAAAATTCATCATTCTTCAACACAAGTTATTATTCTTATAACTAAAATGTTAAATATGCTTATCCTTGAACTATTCAGGTTATACCCTGTGATAAAATATTAGATTCTAATAAATACAATGAAAAGTATATATCGATATTAATATTGCAGCTACATAATCATTATTCTCATAACTAAAATGTTAAATATGCTTATCCTTGAACTATTCAGGTTATACCCTGTGATAAAATATTAGATTCTAATAAATACAATGAAAAGTATATATCGATATTAATATTGCAGCTACATAATCATTATTCTCATAACTAAAATGTTAAATATGCTTATCCTTGAACTATTCAGGTTATACCCTGTGATAAAATATTAGATTCTAATAAATACAATGAAAAGTATATATCGATATTAATATTGCAGCTACATAATCATTATTCTCATAACTAAAATGTTAAATATGCTTATCCTTGAACTATTCAGGTTATACCCTGTGATAAAATATTAGATTCTAATAAATACAATGAAAAGTATATATCGATATTAATATTGCAGCTACATAATCATTATTCTCATAACTAAATGTTAAATATGCTTATCCTTGAACTATTCAGGTTATACCCTGTGATATAATATCAGATTCTAATAAATACAATGAAAAGTATATATCGATATTAATATTGCAGCTACATAATCATTATTCTTATAACTAAATGTTAAATATGTTTATACTCGAACATTAATTATTTTGAATATAATAATATTGCAACTATATCTAAATGTGAATGAACCGCCAATCAATTACTCTAATCACGCTTACAATAAATATTATTCCGATAACTAAGTGTTAAATATGTTTATCCTTGAACTATTCAGGTTACATCCTATGATATAATATTAGATTCTAATAATGGGAAATGGGTATATTGTAACTATATGTAAATATCAATAATAATAACTACATCTGAATAGATATCAAAAATATTACAGCTACATCTAAGTGTTAAATATGTTTATACTCGAAAATTAATCGAGGAAATATAAAATATATTCTAATAAATAGAACGAAAAGTGCATATACGATGGAGGAAAATATATGTATGCAGCCCAACATGTAGTTAGAATATATTCATTTCTCATTATTAGAATCTAATATTATATCATTTATTTTGAAGAAAGCACATTTTCATTTTGGTGTATGATATTGAGAAGTCAATCAGATAATCAACATGTTGGGCTGCATACATATATTTTCCTCCATCGTATATGCACTTTTCGTTCTATTTATTAGAATATATTTTATATTTCCTCGATTAATTTTCGAGTATAAACATATTTAACACTTAGATGTAGCTGTAATATTTTTGATATCTATTCAGATGTAGTTATTATTATTGATATTTACATATAGTTACAATATACCCATTTCCCATTATTAGAATCTAATATTATATCATAGGATGTAACCTGAATAGTTCAAGGATAAACATATTTAACACTTAGTTATCGGAATAATATTTATTGTAAGCGTGATTAGAGTAATTGATTGGCGGTTCATTCACATTTAGATATAGTTGCAATATTATTATATTCAAAATAATTAATGTTCGAGTATAAACATATTTAACATTTAGTTATAAGAATAATGATTATGTAGCTGCAATATTAATATCGATATATACTTTTCATTGTATTTATTAGAATCTGATATTATATCACAGGGTATAACCTGAATAGTTCAAGGATAAGCATATTTAACATTTAGTTATGAGAATAATGATTATGTAGCTGCAATATTAATATCGATATATACTTTTCATTGTATTTATTAGAATCTAATATTTTATCACAGGGTATAACCTGAATAGTTCAAGGATAAGCATATTTAACATTTTAGTTATGAGAATAATGATTATGTAGCTGCAATATTAATATCGATATATACTTTTCATTGTATTTATTAGAATCTAATATTTTATCACAGGGTATAACCTGAATAGTTCAAGGATAAGCATATTTAACATTTTAGTTATGAGAATAATGATTATGTAGCTGCAATATTAATATCGATATATACTTTTCATTGTATTTATTAGAATCTAATATTTTATCACAGGGTATAACCTGAATAGTTCAAGGATAAGCATATTTAACATTTTAGTTATGAGAATAATGATTATGTAGCTGCAATATTAATATCGATATATACTTTTCATTGTATTTATTAGAATCTAATATTTTATCACAGGGTATAACCTGAATAGTTCAAGGATAAGCATATTTAACATTTTAGTTATAAGAATAATAACTTGTGTTGAAGAATGATGAATTTTCGATAATGAAATGATTATGTATTCATTCAGAAATCTAGGGAACCCTAATTGATTTTGGGGGGGCTTATCGCTTGTACAACCATCCTCCTCCGATAAGCATTTTGACGAATTAATAATCCGTTCTAATTAATTTGTATGTAGTCATACTTATCTGAAAACTGGTGAGGAAACAATAACCTTAACGATTATTAGGAATAAAACTTGTTTATATAATTATTTTGTTATCGATTGCTAGTGGTTTGTAGGCCTCCTGGGGACGCTTTCCACTTTATCAAAAAAAAGCAACGAACCATAAGTTCTACCTCTTGGGTGGTTGGGAAACGGACTTGGTCTCTATAAAAACTCCTTGCTTTCTTATATGTTTCCATTGAAATTGATTAAAACCTGTGAAAATAAAAAAAATTTGTTTATCATTATAACTTTTACGCGTCTGTTTGTCTACATGTTTTTTTTTTTTAACTAGTGGTTTAATTGGTAAACACCCTGGTTTGGAGATCGAGAAATGTGGGTTCGAATTCCGCCTATGGTTAAATCTTCCACGTTTATTCATCTTTATAATCCTATGTTAAATTATCTAAGTTATCTTCGTGATTCAGAAAATTTAATTCTATATCTCTTAAGTTACATACACGATAGTGACCAATTAGACAAAGAAACTTCAAAACTTATATATACCTATATAAACGCTTTAACGTATGGAGTTTGTAAAAGTCGTGCTTGTTAAGGAAAATAGTATAGATTGCTAATGGGGATATTTATATTATTATTATTATTAGTATTTTATTCCTCATCAGCCCATCATAGTTCGTGAACGATGATGTCAGCTTGTTGAATCACGTGCTAAACAAGTGTCTGAATGTTGATAATGATCGCTTATGAAGATACTATAGCTCTACTCAATATTCAGATTTTTATGAAGCATGTGTTTAGAATGTCATATAGATTAGCGCATATGAAGATATTCATATGATTATTATCCTCATCTATTCCTAATCATAGTTCTACCTCTTGGGTGGTTGGGGAACGAGCTCGATCTACATAAAACTCCTCCTCGTATATATGTCTCCATTGAAATTGATTGAATTTTATAAAAAGCTAACTATCCGTCTGTCTGTCTGTCTGTCTGTTCCTATGAAGAAATGTGTGTTGATGGAAAATGTTTTATTAGTATATTTTTGCATACTGAAAAAATTATATTAGCACATCTATATGTTTAAGATGATTAAAAATGTATTTTGTTATATAGCAATCGAGCTGTACAGATAGTTCGTGATGTGTAACACCGCTTCATCTAGATTCTGTATAGGTACTAGACTCCAACCCTCCTACACCTGTATATTGTATACCTCGAATTACCGAATTCGCCTGCAAATCTTATTATATAACGTTCACAGCGCTTATAGGGTACTACGTTAATAATTATTAACAATATTTCCATCGCCGGCAGCTAGATTTCAGGTCATATTATGCGATTTACAATCAATATGATTCGAATATATATATAGATACTACATGTTTGATTTAAAAATAAAGTATTCTCATCGCGTTTGAAGGTTATTGGTGTAACTTTCTTATCGCTCGAGCGAGCTGTAGCTCTACCGCAAAATTGATAGTGAATATTGTTCAACCTGCGACATAAACTTATTTGATTTATATCGGATAATTTATGAAACATACATGAATGAATATTATAACGAATTATGTTTCACTTCGGAACTAATTTTGGAAAAACATTTTATATATATTCATATTACTTTCGGATAACTTATGAAACTACTTTAACATTGAAGGATCGCGCGCATCATTACGATAATTCCAAGTTGAATACATTGCTGTTGGACATGATTTGGCACAACCTTATCACATAAGTAAGCTAATGATGCATACTTATAATATTATAACGAATATTGTACTCGCTAGTACTAATCAAGCAAAAAGTCCTTAGATGATTTAATAGTTATTTCTGCAAACGCTTCATAATATCGCTATTATGAGAAGCAGCATTTTTGTAAAATATCGCATGTTAGATGTTATGACCCCCTTATTGAAGATTTGTGGAGCAGCCGATGCATCGCGACCGATATCATTATAACTCAGACAAAACCCTGCGACTAACGGCATGTACAAACAGCCCCACATTTCATTGAAGGCTCCTGCAAGGTAGATACCTCGTTGAAGACCTGCGTGATAGACATCATTATACCTGCACACTCTGTATAACCTCACATACACACCTGTCTCGTTCGAGATCGCGTCAGCTTCATTCAAATTCACATGACTAACGTCATACATAAACAATCTGTATAACCTCACATTCCATACCCCATTGAAGTCTCCCAACTCCATTTTGTATACTAAAAATAATTTCCATATATGTTTAAGATGATTGAAATCGCATTTTGTAATATAGCAATCAAGTAAGGTACAGACAGCTTGAATAAACGTTTTTGAAAGTAATTTCCTTATAAACATCGCGTTTGAGAGAGATGCAGAAGATATCATTTCTATACTATATATAACATTCCATCTATGCATTCACGGAACAGCAGCCCTCCCATGATACCTCCGATGAATGCCCGGTCTCTTTCAAAAATCGCGTGACTGACGGCATGTACAAACAACACTATTTCAAAACCCCTATGGGCTAGCGCTATGAAGTCTCACATTCCATACCTCGCTTCATGACATACCTGCATGACTAACGTCATGTAAAACAATTACCTGCATCATATAGACTGCAATATACTCGCACTCAGACTGGATACCCCGCGGTTATATCTACAACATTAAAATCGCTTGTTTTCAATTCCTCCATAGCTGAGCGGTTAAGGAGCCGGCTTTGGATTTCATTTCTCGGGTTCGATTCCCGTGTGTACAAAAAATATTTCATTTTCAGTAGAAGTGTTTATATACTAGATTAAATTGTTTCAAATCCTCAGCGGTTAAGCCGCCTTACTTTAGAGTTTATTTCCCAGGTTCAAATCTCGGTGTGTGTAAAAAAAATATTACATTTTCAGTAGAAGTGTTTGTAGATTAAATTGTTTCAAATCCTCCGCGGTTAAGCCGCCTAACTTTAGAGTTTATTTCCCAGGTTCGAATCTCGGTGTGTAGAAAAATCATTTCAGTAGAATGTGAGTACAGACGATTAGTTCACTGACTTCATCCAACCATTGTTAGGGGAGAACCATACACAGATGATTAGTTCACAGACTCCGCCAGACCATAGTTAGGGTAGAACCATACACACAGATGAACCGACTTCGTCAGACCATAGTTAGGGAAGAACCATAGATAGATGACAGACTTCCAGAACCATAGTTAGAGGGAACCATAGACTAGTTCATAGAACCATAGACTACCTACCCCATCGATATGACTGCGCATGCGTGATTGTGGATGACCTTGAAGGGGACCGTTTTCGGTAAAATGAACCTTAGATTTCCTTATGGAGATTTACATGCAAAAAAGGTCGATTTTGGTGCCGAACTGTCCTAGCACATCTACTTCAGGCCATCATATTTGCGATCCTAGGTTCAGAATTTAACCCGGCAGTACACCCCATAGACCTATTATCCTAATGAGACGAAACATCTCATTCATAAAATTCCATTTGACTTGTCGCAATGATTACATGAAGTATGACAAAGAAAACCAACGGACCTTTTTGTCGCCGAGTCATAATTACTCCTTATTGGCAACTATATTGGCTGTAACTATGATTGAAAACTTGGTACCACTTGTAAGGCAACACCGCTTCGAAATAGCTACGAGAAATACGGAAGCTGTCAAATTGCGTAGTACAGAACCAAGTCCCCATTCATAAAAGGTGCGCGGCGTTGTCGCTTTATGAACAAATGATGTAATGGAATGGAATAGCTCTATATTTAAAAATTTAAATATTCTATTATTCGATTGTATATTCCAGGTTACCATAAATTATGGAATATTTTTCAGAGAAAACGTCATTTCAACAGTATTGCTTCTAATATAACGAATAAATGATGCTATGGACGTTTTTATAATAGTTACAAATCTCCATCCGCCACACAGAACAACTAATCCGGCAACAACACATTCCATACGGCCATACTTGTAATATACAGCGGTCTGAGTGGCCCGAAATTTGGCAATGTCTGATCGTGTTTAGATGTAAACAATTCCTTATGATAATAGGTCTATGGTACACGCATCAGAGTATACTCACGACATTTCATGGGTACGTTCAAATCGACCGCATGCCCACTTTTCTGTTCCTGATTATATTGAATAAATAAAGCTAGCATACCAGCCTGTAATGGTGACTAAAAATGAAATATACTTTGTGCTAAGCTTTTGAATATATTTCTAATTGAAAATCAAGAATTCCCTTCATAGAACCATTTTACTATTTTAAAGTTCTCTTCCAATTTTAAAGTTTCGTTACCAAAGTTTAGATAGACAATACATCATACTTCAAGTGTGAACCTGAACATGTTGCAGATAATAGTTTGGCTATTAATAATATCCAATTTCTATCATTGTAGGTGTTCACTTTCTTCTCTCTCTTTCTTGTTCATGAAAATAGGGTACACTACACATGTGGCTATATTCTAACACGATCGTGAACGCCTATATACTGCTTCATAAATTTCAATCAGTATATCATAAATAAAATCAATATAACAATCTGAATTCTGCATATCTATGTATCCCAAAATATTGTCAAACACGTAGGAATTTTTTAATCATTAATTTTCCCCTTCCTCCCTCTGTAACTGTGAATTTTTAGCTCTATTTTCTTACAAGGTTCCCATAATCGCGAACATGTTATATTAATTATTGGTGACGTTGGGTTCAATTTATCAATTTGTGCTGTTTCAGGGGAAGACACTCTTTTAGGAGATCAAACTTATCGATACCTCACAGCGGACGAGATGAAATCGTTAGGCGACGACTCGCTTCCGATAGATGTTACTAGAGATGAAAGGATCGATTCAAACAAAATGGTCACCAGCGATGATCCCAACATGTATCCTCCTATACACATAGAGGATACAATTAGTCCTGAACATATACATGAAAACTACGTTGAGTATATCAAAAAGTATACTCCAGATATCGTAGATATTGCCAGGCATCCTATAACTATTGGGTGAGTGTAAGCATGTCTCAGTAAATGCTATAATTCTCAAATCGAGGATGATTACTTGCATTCCTTTGAAATAATTGAAAAAAATTTCCGAATAACACTATTTTTGTTTTCATGCTACAGAAAGTTGCACTGGAGAAAGTAAGTGAATATTAAAATTACTTATGTGTTCAAAGAAAACAGAATGGGCATCTCCTGAATGTTTCTTTACGGAAATATGAGAACATGTGTACAAATGAGTACTTTAAACTAACTTATTTCCTATTCAATGGAATCTCACTGTGAATTTTGTTTTTTTTACCGTCTATTTGAAGTATCAGTTGAACCAGAATAACAACTAATCTGAAAATTTTCTGCTAGACCTAAAGGATTATGTTCAATTAAACGAAAATATTTCCAAGCGTGTTCAGTTATAACGGAACTTGACCCTAACTTTGTTATCTTGAACGGATTTAGTAAAAGTTTTCTATACTTAAAATTAGTAATTATCGAGATTATTGAGAATATTCGGAAAATATTCTCACAGAAGACAAAGATATTTTAAAAGTTAATATCTCAATAGCAAGTACAGAAACACGGCTGAAATAATGTTCATGCTAATAAGACAAATATGGTGCTGCCGAACATCATAAATAAACATCAAAATCTCCTGCAGCAGCGTTTCGAATCAATGACATATGCCTACTACACATGAACAGCAAAGAAGTATGTCTTTTCGAATGGCATGATACTTATTTAAGGAAACCAGTCGATCTAGAAAAAAATGCACGTCTAACCATGTATCATGTTCCTATACCTAAAATGCATAGTTTTTAAGATATTTGTGGTTTTCTTATTTTATGGATGAAAATCTTGAGGAGTGCCGCTTTGACTGTAGTAGGATTGACAAACTTTCAAATAATGCGACAAACGATACACGCAGTTTGTGTTTGGTATTTCAAAAGGTTTTATTGCAAATATTTACTGTTACAGTTCTGAAGAGTTTTCAGCTACCAAGTAGCCATCATCAGACTAAACTAAATTATGAATTGGATTTGATAGTGTGAATACGGGATAACCCTCAGATGTTAAATCTGAATTAATTAAATTGCCTAGATATTTATGTTGTCGTTAGTGTTTCAAGAATGATAAATGGTGCGGTGATCTGTATTTAAAACATGTTCTGCTGATACTGATTTTTGAATATTCTTTTTTTTATATGGGTAAAATGATCTTTATACCGAGTTGGAATATTCGTTTTACTTTTTACCACATAGCATTTTGAAAATACTAACAATTTTTTTTGTAAATCGTAAACTATCAAAGGTATCAAAGGTGTTATCGTAATGGTTTGTTAGATTTTCTTCTGTCTTTCTACATCTCGGATTGTACTGTAAATTTAGAAACAAATTGTGGAATTTATTAAATATTAATTATATTGAAGTGCCAACTTCTTAATTATATTGAATTTCCAACCAAATTTAAACACTCTTCTATTCGTCCGGCTTCTATGGATTCGGTCATTTCGTATAGTTTCATTCGAAGATTTTGAACAACCATCAACTTCATAATCTTAAATTCCTTACTGTTCAAGAATGATATTCTCAAGATCCAGCTAGAAGAATATAATTTTGTCAAATGATTCTGATCCGCACATAAAAAGACTCTCAATTTTTAAAAGAATTATTTGGACTGACCAAGCAAAATTTTCGAAGGAAGTCATTCAATCGCAGAAATGTACATTTTCGTAATGATCAAAATCTACAAGACAATTTTGTTACCATCATGTTTACGTTATTTGGATGAACCAAAATATTTGGAAATTTTAAGAAACATGGTAGGTAACCTTTATTCTATTCGCCCTGGCCATTGTGCTGGACCAGCTACTATTGAACCAGATCAAATGCATAAAGCGTTTGGGTTCATGGAATTGGCCTGCCAGGTCTACCGATGTGACGCCGATCAATTTTTTATATTTGGGACCGTTACAGAATGAAGTATATTGACCTACGGTCAACAGTATAAAAGAATTACTGGATATAATCAATAGGGCATTTGAATTCAAATAAAATTTGGAGGGCAACTATACACAGAGTACCTAGATAGAGGAATTCGTTGTTTAGAAGTTGATGGACAACATTCCTTACTTATTGTTAAATAATTCAAAACATCAGTTGCTAAATTCTATAAAATTGATTTGCAATCTACTAAATTTTTGTGGGTTCATTGGAGGTATTCTGAGTACGCTTTATTGGATATTCTATAAATATGTTCTTTTAATAACTGTATGGCATTGTCCATGCAGGGCCGGATTAACACTATGAGGGAACCTAAGCACAACAGATTTTGGGGACCCCCCCTTTTTTTTTTAAATTACTCTTTATTCATAGAATAAAATAATTTGTAGAGTTATATAATGCTCTAAATCGTGGAGAAGGTTATTGCCAGGAAAATAAGTACATAAATGAATATTTACACTATTAGTACGTCTTCTTAATTTGACATAATATACAATGCGTAACTACATTAATCACTTTTACAATTGCACTTTTGGAAACTTATCCGCTGAATGATTCGCTTATATCTAACTGACTTAGAACAATCCTTTCCTGCACTTTCTAGCCGCAAAATCTTTTATCAGGTCATCAAAGCTGATTCGACGCAATACATCAGCTTCCATGCACAGTAGTGCAAGCGAGTCTAACCTATCCTGTCGCATATTTGTCCTCAAAGGGTTTTTAGTGCGTTTTAACTTGCCACTGCACTGCAGTTCCAAGATGAAGAGTAGTTATAAGCGCGAATTATTCGCCTTTAATACAAAATCAACTAATTCTTGACTACTTTTAGATATTACCAGTCGTTAGGCATACGCACACTTTTATATTCCAGTAATTTCTATACTTTGCTATTTTTTCCCAGAAAAATTGTCATTATTGGTTTTTTAATTTTTAATTTTTAGAATTTCCGCGGGGCCCCCAAAATGTCGGGGCCCTAAGCTATAGCTTGGTCAAGCTTATGCTATAATCCAGCACTGTGTCCATGCATGTTGAATATATTGAAAATATTCAAATTTGAGTAATTATTTGCCATCATAACCTCATGAAATACCAGACACAAACTACATACATATCATCTGTCATATTAATTGAACAATTCTACTAAACTCAAATCCATCTAAAATACGGTACTCTATAAAATTCTCATCGATAAAACAAGAAAACCGCAAATATCTCAAAGGCATGGATGATCATGGTTTGATGCGCATTTTATTTCTCTGTCGATTGGTTTCCTTAGATAATGACATTTAAACAAAACAGACTTACCTCTTTTGTGTGGTCAACATAATGTCATTGATTATAAACGTTGCTGTATATCAGCCAAGTATCTGCAATATTTGTCATTGAGATATTAACGTTTGAAATTTCTATTTCCCCCAGGATATCCGTGAAGAATCTCCGAAAATATAGGGAAAAAGTTGCGCATTTTGATGATTTACAAAATGCCTATAGGAAATTAAAAAAATTCCGAATATTTCCTAGATATTCGAAAATAACCAAAATTTTTATTTTTACCTGAAATGATATCTCAAAATACATGACACTTTATTATTGCCCCTTCTACAAGATGACGTTGACAAATATAAAATTTGACGTTCCGTTTTTTGGAAATCATCATCAAGCTTAGTTTTTTAAATACGAACATGGGATTTTAATTTTTTATCTAGAATCCCCTTTGTATGTTAAGGAAAGCAACGTATACACGTTTAAATTTGTTTATTTGTTATTGTTTTGATACCAAAAATGGAATGAAAGAAGAATCATGGAGTCCTGTTTTTAACAAAAATACGTATACTGTTTTACCACTATTATTTATTATAGAAATCAATTCTTGTCATATCATCATTTAAGTTATCAACATGCTGTAAATATTTCATAGAAATATAATATGTTAAGTTTAAACAACAGTGATAATTACTTAGCTACCTACCTAGCTACGCATTTCATTGACAATAAACTAGATATAATTATTAATTGTACTTGAATTTACAAAACCGAACTAACTAATAAAACGACTCAATGCAATGAAAAATTTAACAGAAGCTTATAATAAATATTCAAACAGCTGTCCCTGCTCGTCAATACATTTTTGTTTCCTTCTATGCATATTTCCTGTCACCGCCCGCTCTATTGTCCTGGCCGTATACCCCTTATTTCATTAAATACATTTTCATGTAGAAGGCTTATATCATTTGGGTTATTGTTAAATAGACGTTTTTTTAAATATCCCTAAAGAAAACAATCCAGCGGCTAAAGATCTGGGCTTCTAGCTGACCAGTGCATAACTGGATTTACAATCTACTAGTTAGAAAACGAGTCACATTCCTTCCAATATGGGGTGGTGTGCCGTCCTATTACCACCACAAACCCCTAAGAACATTAAGAGGTACGTTTTCAAGAACGTCTAATATATACGGCTGAATTAAATCTAAATGCCGTTTTAAATTACCCTCGTGAATAAGAGGCCCCAAAATTCGATTCCTGTAAATTCACAACCAATCGCGTTAAAGGCATTATGACCCAGTCCTCTTGCTTCGCGGTTCTGTCGCGGGTTTTCAACATAATAATGTTCATTATTCCGATTAAAGTTGAAATTTTCAATTGAGAGACTTTTGCAAGTATTTTTTGTTCTTACGTACGACAAAGATAACACGAATTAGAATAAAAATTACCAGTACGGCTAAGATGACCCATTCGGTACGTGGTACTTTGCGGCTTGGGCAATAACGACTTCTTCTTTCAATGGGGTGGCACTGGTACTATAATTCCGCTATCCCTATTCCCAATTACTCAACTATTGATTCTACCTCTACATGAATTGGAACTGACATACTGTACATTTTTGAAAACACTCGGAACGATTTCGGGCATAACTAATTATTGAACTTTAATTTGGTGTGTTCTTCTTTCAGTTTCTTGGTTTCATTTCTTGTGGATGCACGTGGAGGAGCAATGCGTGGATGTCGTCACTCGGGGGTCAGGGTGATCGTACCTCCAAGATGCGCGCCGAGTCCTACTAGGATCACATGTCGCTACGTACGACCTCAACGAACGCCTCATCCACCACCATTAATGGAGGGTGAAGCTTTAGCGAGTCGAGTTCTCGAATTAGGACCTGTCGGAGCCAAATTTTTAGGGTGAGAGAATACCTGATTTATTATAGGAATTCAATTTATAACATCCAGAAAACCAAATGACCTAGTTAATATTCAATTCTTCTCATCAAATAATTGAGTGACATAATAGTGAGTGAACTGCTATTGACATAAATCAAATTTTTATAAATCTTTATACTGATAATGCATGTGGAGAGAATACAAGACTTCGATTGAAAGTAACTACTGTCTCTACAACAATTATTATACCATGACACTTGAGTTCGTAAAATTGAACTTACTAATTTAGAAACCAAGATTTTCTTCTGTCTTGAGCCCAATCATTGATTACAAGGAAACACCAGAAGAAGAAAATCACAATAAACTAGGAAAACTTCAGAAATCAAAATATACGTTTTTGAGATGTAGTCTTTTTTACTCCCCTCGCTACACATCCGATGAAGAAATTATTGTAATCGGTCTTTGAAAAAGTTTCTGATTTTCGCTGAAATATCCGCTTGAGCTTTTCTGAATCATTATTTGTATGTTGTTTTGCGGCATACTTTCAATCAGTTTTCCAACGTAAGCCAGACATAGAGCGTTCCATTCTTCTACCAAGGCTTGCTGTAGGCCATTCTGGTTTCTAGAAGACACTCTACGTTGGCATAAATGTTATCCTGAATAGTCCATATATACTTGAAGAGATTTATATCCGACCTTCTTGGTGGGCATTCATGGAATTCGAGCTTCCTGAAGATGATTCTGAATATGCTTGCTACGTAAGGGCGAGCATTGTCGTATATTATAATAGGAAGGAATTTTTCTCTGAACGAACCGTATGGTGGGACATGAGTTTCTAAGACTTCCTTCCACAGTTCACAGTTGTGACACTACCATTTAGAAATTTCACAAAATCATTGAAAGTGACTCGAGGACAAAAATTGCGTAGAGGAAACCATCATCAAGTACTGCGATATACAGAATATTTCACGAACTGAAGACCATAAACGAAATCGGTAAGTATGAAACCTCAAGCTGGCACATGAGCACGATGATTATCTCATAGTAGACGATTTCTTACCACCTACCGACACAGTTGTGAACTTCAGTTTTTAGCAATATCCCAAGCCTAGAACCTCGAGGCTAAGAGAACGATCTTCTGGTATACTGCCTAATGTCATTGAAACGTGTTCTAATTGTAGGCAGTTGAACACATGAGAGTTCGCTGCGGTCATCTCACAATAATGCTATTATTACTCGAGCTGTTTCTAAATGGGTTAGATTGCAAAAATATCGATTAGATATTCATAACAACATTTAACGAATATGGTGTAAATCACCAATACACATAACTAACTGATTTTGAAGAAAGAACAGAAATAATTAAACAAAAAAATTTCTGTAGGTAACCTGTAGCTATAGATCCAACATGAAGTGATGCTAATTACAATACATCGATTGATATATTTCGTAAAATATATTGTGAACTTAATTTCTTGCATTGTTGATCAATGATCTACTATCTATCCGTTTGAAGGTTTATGATCATGAAAATATGAAACATTTTACAGGCCCGTCATCATTGAAGTACCACATTTTGCTGCTCTCCGAGGAAAAGAACGCGAGATAGTGATTCTTCGCTCTGACAATGGCGAATCTTGGAAAGAACACACACTAGAAGCCACTGAAGATATTTTGAATGAAGTACTTCGTGATAGCTTTGATGCTGAAGGTAATATTGACTTCTGTTATTATATCGATGATAATACTATATCTGAGTGATTGATCTATCGGATAAATAGATCACATGCCTAGAGCATACGTGAATTCCAAATGTCCTATCCTTTTCTTGAAATTAGCATCATCAAAGATGGTCACCATTGTCATTGCAATTCGAGGTAAACAGTATCTAAACCTACACCAGCAAATTGATATATTTCAATGAATTAAGGTACAGAAAATAGTTATAAAAACCTCCACTCGACAGTTTCATTCGTAGATTATTAAATGCCCATTTGATCCAGAATACAAAGTTGAGAAACTTCACCAAATAGCAACGGACAATGGTTACGACAAATCGATAAATTAGTTGATTTCTAACTGTAAACGGAAAATGAATGAAACGAAAATCAATTACCTAAACTAGAACCATTACTTAAAAATAATTCAAAAAAATTCAAAATCTTCCCTTATCGATCTTCAATAATTAATAAATTCCGTAACTTGTTTATTAAATTTGCAATGAAACCGTTTAGGCAATACCTTTGATGAACTTTCCGATCTCGACCAATCTGAAATTTACAAAATTTATTCTGTCACGTTCAAAATGCTGTGTTTGTGTCAAACTAGAAGGAAGATTCTAACTACTTATAAAGCATATACAGCAAAGTAATAGTGAAAAATCTGCATTAGCAAAACATATTTTAAATACGGGTTACACCATTTCTTATGAATGTATCACTTTTTAACACAGTACGGCCAAATATCTAGGTAATACTGAAGGGATGGAAACGTATAAGCATAAAATCAATTCTTTGAATTCAGATGAGGATAAACCCTTATTTGCATTATTAATCCCAAATAGTGATTAAACAGGCACATTTTATTTTATAATTCAGTTTACTTTGATGATGGCTGTAGCTCGAAGGTTCGTAGTACTTCAACAGTATTTTGAATGAATGAGGGTGGTTATTCCGTACTCGTGAGTTTAATTGTGTATCTACAGTTGTGAACTATTTTATAATAAAATATAAAAGAGTTCACACTGTGGATACACTACAACACTATGAATATTCACCCCTATCCACTAAAAATACTATCAAAGTATTGAGGACCTTTCGGCTACCAAGTAGCACACAAAATTTGAGCAAGATCGGATGAACACTTTTTGCAAACCGCAGCTAATGCAAAAAAAAGCACTTTTGTAAAATAGCCCTAAAAATATTGTGGTGCGGTAACGCACTATTATTTTTACGGGATCATTTTCTTCAATAGTTAATGAACAACTTACCAAATTTCCAATCTCTCATCTTTCGTATAAGTTGCTAAAACAATCATTTTAAATAATGGTATTTCGTGCGCTTGGCTGAGCGGCGCGCGTGGAAGGGAGAGCCGCCCCGCTAGGCTCGTAAAAAACAACAATATCTCGGCAACGCTTGCTCGAAAATCGATGTTTTTTTTTCCGTACTACCATTCAATAATATTAAGATTGCGCGTATTTTCAAACTTCTAGTAATGTCGAAAGTACTCTTAAAAAATACGTTGCGCTATTCGATCTATTCATTGTTACTATTTATATCTTTTCAGGGCCATTTTACAAAAGTGCTTTTTTTTTGCATTGAGCTGTGGTTTGCAATAAGTGTACATCCAATCTTGCTAAAATTTTGTGTGATACTTGGTGGGCACAAAATCTACAACCTATTAGGCTCTTAATCTTTAAAAGAACAAGAGTTATGAATTTTTCAGATTTCGAGCAAAATAGATGGCTTCTTGCAATTTGCGGGGTCACCGCTGGACCAATCGGGTTCATCCGCAGCTCATTCTATTCCGTCTTTTTACGGCGCATAAGCTTATTGAAAGCTTTTTTTTTAACTCAATCCGACGATGTCCGACGTAAAAAACCGGTTTTGGCCATTTTTACCTTTTTTTGGACCATTTGCGACGATCAAAAAGTGTTCGATTTCAGTTCCTTCAATTTGAATCATAATTATCTAATTAAAGCAATTTTTTCTCTGATCTCAGGATTAAAATCTCCAAAAAGCTGATTCTATCACACTATTTGGGCATATACTTATTTTGAGGAAAATATAGTAAAAACCTTTCTGATTAGAATACGATGATAGGACAGTTGTACCAAGTTTTTCATAACATAATACGCTGCAAATGCAGCGCTGGTATAATGAGATGGCATAATGTGGAATGTTTTCGTAATATTACAGGTCCTGGTGACAAATTAGCAAACTTATGCAGCAGCAATCACTCAATACAATAAATAGAATGAGGAAACCTTGTTCGGTTCTTGTAGAAGGCATCGTCGCCTCGTCGCCACTGTGCAGTAGATGGGATAATAGGCGGCCGTTCTGTATATGCGAGAACCACCAACCCTCAATATTAATATAGATTCGATATAACTTGGGTTTTATGTACATCAACATTGTTCCCGCAAACATTTGGGAACTTGCAGTTTTCAATAAATCGAATTTACTGAGAAACTTGTTTGAACTAATCATGTTATTGGAAAGAATGTTTCAGTAAAATTTGTTATTCTTTGCAGATTTGAACCAAATGGAAGATATATCTTCCGGACGCATAACCCGAATTATTACACAAGACATCCCCCAGTACTTCGCAGTAGTATCCAGGATAAGGCAGGAGGTGCATGTGATCGGACCAGAAGGTGGAATGGTATCCAGTACAGTGGTACCGCAGGTTCAAGCCGTATTCCCACAAGGTGCACTCACGAAGAAGATTAAAGTCGGATTGCAGGTAAATCTTTTTAAACCACGCAAGGGCGTTCCACTAGCAAAACTACAAAAAATTACCGTCAATCATATACCGAAAAAGAAACGCTGGTCGTTGGTCTGGTAAATAATTTATTGAAAATAAGGAATGTACAAATAATGTGGAGGGGTGAATATGAGCTGAAGTTTGATCTACTCTTTTTTCCTAGATAATATCATGTAGTCAGCATCTATTTTTGGTTGCTATTGAGCTTACCGGCTTTCCTTTTTACACTTTTTTCCTTCTGAATCAATTCATCTCTTAATGTACCAGTCGGGGGAATTAACATGATACATTACTCATGGTCAATTACTGTCAAATATTATTAAACAAATGGAATAAAATTAATTACCACCTATTTTCAAACCATAGAAGGAGTTGAGTGTCTGATCAAGAAAAGAGGCAGTTAAGATTTCATTTTTATCTCATCGAAAGGAAAGTGAATACGTAAAATACCACGTATATCCCAATTTCGTGTCTAGAATTTGCGCACGACTGAAGCTCCAGAAATCTATAAAAATGAAAGTATATTTTTTTCAAATATTTGATTGAGTTTACAGTTACTGGTGATCTGGTGCGTTTAACAAGAGTTATCGTCTATTCAAAAAATTTGGTCGATGATCGTGAGCATATTGAAATTAACACCATAGCTATGTCGTTATACATATTTTCGATTCCGTACTTACATCACATAGAGACACGATTTGACGTTCGTCAAATTCATTTTTGCAAGCTGATGTAGCAACAGATCCAAACGTTCTAGTATAGATCTGGTTTTATGATGAGAATATGAAACTTCTTTTTGCTGACATGAAACCCGACCAAGAACTTCCACAAAAAGATTGCAGTGCAATTACGGTTTTGTGATAGAACTTTGGCGAATTTTAAAGACACGTATTGCATATGTTTGCATACAGAATCTGAACTAAAGCCACTCACAGCGTACATCAGACAATTGCAATACGCACAAACTGCTAAACATTTAAACCTTTTGACGCAATCTGATTATGAGCGACGAAGCAAACTTTCTGAAGTTGTGAACAAACAAAATGAGAAAGGGGAACCCTAATTTTGTTTCATGAAATTTTTAATTTTGTCCGGTAATGTTACTATTTGGTGTGGAATTTGCTCCCGAAGAATCAATGAACACTTCTTCTTCGATGCTGATAGGACAGTGCAATTACCATTACCGTACAACGATATAGAGCAATGTTACGCAACCTCAGCTGGAAAGGCTTGAAATATAAGGCTTATGGTTCCAGCAGAATGGAGCTACAAGACATACACATTCGTTCTACTGGGATAAATCTTTCAAAACATACAGACGTCGAGCGGCCACAGCATTTTCCAAATATGATCGCACCAGATTTGTATTTATGTGATTTATTGGAAATTGAGTTGACATTGACTGCCAAGAAAACCAGAATAGTTGAATAACATTCGGTAAGAAGTAGCTCGAATGTTGGTTGAAACGTTTCGACAAGTGATGGAAAGTACACGAAAGAGGTCGAAGAAATCGTGGCGGTCATTTGTTCGACATTGTCTTCAGTATCGGCGTAGTATAATTCTTGGCATTATAATAAATGTTTTTTACAAAATTAGAATTTTTCTAATTTTTTTCTTTTTATTTTGGAATAACGTCGGCCAGTCACATTACTGCACCCGATATACATCACATCTTGCTCTTTATACTACCCTGGAACCGTGAACACATCAATACTTTCCGAGTAGTCTTAGTAGAAATAGTGAATATTTGCAAATTACATTATGTAATTTTTTTTTGCTATTTCGATAAAAGATGAATCACTCATATTTCAGCGCAGAAACTTCCAGCCTTCGTATTGTTCCAAATTTTTTTCTTCCGTCCTCCTTGTTCATTCCTAACAGGATGTATTTATTATCTAGTTCTTACTATAAATAATAAATAATCATCCTTATCCACTAAAAATGTTCATATGATTCAATTCAATGTTCAAGAATTGTCTTGCACTTTTTACGAATAACAGTTTTATCTTGAAAAATGAGAAACCAAGTCGGATTTTCAATATCATTCATTAAATCCTCAGTTACAAGATGGACAGCATATCAGGTGATCAAAAATGATCTTCTGAATTCGAGACTTGAAATGTTATTTTCAAGGGGAAATTCATCAGCGGAAGTGAAAATTTCCGTTTCTCACCCTGTCTCTCCAGATTTCTACTTTCTTGAAAAAACCAAGAATTTTGTTTTTGATCTTAAATACGTTACAATCTGCTACTTGTAGTAGCATGTTCAAGTCATTCAACATTTCAAATAGGAGGATATTGGTAGTGCCAGCGAAGGATTCCCTTTGAAATTACTTTCTGTGTAATCAAATGCGGGAGGTCCATTCGTCCGTTGTCGTTGGACGGAGATTGATATTAAATAAAACTGCTCATTGTCTCTCGAATGAATTACTTCTGCCATTCCTCTCGTCTAATATTGACAGTAAAACTGATAGTTTTTCAAAACCTTCTTCATCTTATAGGAGCATAGCTGACAAAACACTTATTCTCGCCAAGTCTAGCCTTCAATGTCCAATTCCTACACTTGGAAGGGTTTTAACTAAAATCGAATAGACTTGATCATGCAAGCAGTGCCGATTATACAAATAGAGGTATGCTCACATCTCACAATACTGGGCTGTGATTGACTAACGCTGGCTGACGCCCTAGTGGCGATTGCATTAACAGTAAGTTGATATACCGAGAGCAATGTTCAACCTGCATCGGCCGTTTTGGCCTAGGCGGTAAGACGCCGGTACGTATTTTACTCAATTTAGCGACCTGGGTTTAGAATTACAAGGAACAAGGTCATGGCAGATTATTTGAATTTTTTCATATTTTTGGGAATACTAGATTAGTAGGTTATTGAATGTTTGTTGTAGTTGATTGCTTCCACTTCTTACTCTTGTACACCATTATTAAAGTGCATGCTGCATGTGCACTCTTTCCGAGCATGCATTAGACAGTCACAGCCCGGACAACCAGGTTGTGAAATATAAACATGGCAAATAGACCACCTTGGTTCGCAGTCCGGACGCAATCTGCAACGCGTACTACGCATACCGACTCCGCTCTAAACAGATTAGTAGCCTTACATTTTTTCAAGGTTGATAATGCTAATGTATTCACAGCACTAGCTTCTGCTCCAAATTTCTCAAAACAACTGGAAGGAAATGATAATGTCGTGAACACTGATGTGGAACTATGGATATGAAATTTCGAACAGAACTACTTATTTTGCTTCCGAGTTTACCTTCGAAGAATGGATATATCGGCATGACAGGGGGAGGTCAACTAGCCTATGTAGAATATAATATTGATACAATTCCGTTTATTCTGTACCTTTTCCCTTTTCGCTAACTTTAGAAAGTTGGAGTGGTTGTTAATATTTGATATACACCAACACTATTAGAATTCCTTCTCCCAAATATGACTCCGCCTATTTTATAGGTTGTTGATACCTCTGGAAAAAAGATTGGTAAGATTATGAGATTATTAGTTCACACATCAAAGCAATTGCTATTAGTAGATAGCACATTATTTGTACACCTGTTCGTACTTCGAAACCGTAATGTGGATCCATTTTAAATATATTGCCAAATTTTAATATCAGTGGAGATTGTATATAAAATTGTTATTTTTGCATCTGGGATCTATTTTCAATATTGTTAAATTTTCTAATAATGTCTAAACTGTGTGAGTGCAATTGATCGTCCTAGTCATATTATTTTGCTGTAGATGATCTAGTCATCGATTGATTAGGATACAGAACAATGAGCTCTTCTGGTTTCTATGAAAATATTTTTCAATTCATTAAAATGGATTAAAGTAAAGATGGTATAATATCTGTTTGTAAGTGATTTATGAAAAATTGCTTGAAACTCCATCGTTCCTCGATATATTATTTCATGACTCTCTTTAGTTATAGGTAGTCATTAATACATTAAGTTATTTAACATTGTTTATTAACCCCATGTCACTTGTTTCATACTTTCAATCAGTTCTGTGATCACATTTAGTATTCAATTTTCCAAGGTGTGCCTGAACTACTCAACGTTAATTGAGCAATAGAAATATTCAGTTAACATCCACATAGTTACGTGGAATCACGAATAACGAACTAGAGACTAAGTAGTGTGCGAAAATAAAGTAGAGGCGATAATTCTGAACTTGGAAGGGCATAACAGTTTTCCAGCTAACAGTAACAAACCAATCAAATACCTTTATTATGGATTCATTGTTTAAAAATTTGATTTTCAACAGCTCATCGCAACTCTCATACATGATGTGTATTGTGGATTCGTCTTATTGTCTCCATATCTTCCATAGGGGCCAGTCGCTTAGATTCATTTTGTGGTAGTGTATCCCGTCAGTATTTGTGTAATTAGTTCGGCATCGGGTTTAAACACAGTCCTCACTTGTTGAGATCAGTCTTCTCTAATGTGCGATCCGATCTGTACCTTGATCTTGCTGCCACTCGTTCGAGTGTTGTTATCTGATTCAGCAGTTCTTTTCTTCGATAACGCTCATTGGAGTGCTCACCGCTAATTGTGGACCTAAAAGGCGTTAGGATTGGGATTAAGTTTGGGATTATGTTAGTCAGGGGTATCGAGTATACTGCGTCCTCAAAGAACTATTGTATCCCCCCACAGTACTGATTTACAGTTGTACACCGGTGAGTTTTATTTTTCTTATGAAAGCTGAGGTTTTCCCGGTTCCAATGACAAAATTTCCTCAATGGTTATGTTAATTCCAAAGAATCTGCTTCTGCGGGACAGGGTAACTTCGCAATCGGTTAGCAGATATATAGTGGTTCTTAGACTACTGTGCAGAATCTACACATTCAATCATTCACTAGATCAATTTTACTCATGGGGCAGTTGAGTTTGCAGTGTCCCGTCATGAATTCTTCGATTCTCACGTTGTTCCTGCTGAGCCTTATACTTTCCACGACATCTTATTCCTAAATCTATCTAGTAGGGTTCTGGATTATCTGTGTCCAGGAAGAGAGCTTCAGTAGTTTGTTCTGAGTTCTGATTCTTCTATTCTTAGGTTTTCCTGTATTGTGTGCTTGCCTATATGGCAAAAGGATTCCGCTCCTATCAAATGCGTTTCAACTTCCTTGTGTGCAAGGACGAGGACTTTTGCCTGTTCATTTCCTTCAATTCCTGTATGTCCTGGAACCCAGAGGAGGGTGATTCAGTTCTGCACCCCTGACATGCCTAACTTGGTTTTGCAGTTAAGAACCATCTTTGACCTAATGATGTATGAGCTAAGTGCATTTATAGTTTCTTAAGTCTCACATGATGGTTACGTCCTTTTTTTTGTGTCTTTTGTCCATATTTATCTGTGCACATCCCTCAATTGCATGTGAACCTCCACTAGTAGGATACTAGTGTATTTACTCATGGGAGGAATTAATTTTGGGCCCAAAGACTACGGTCTCCGTCCCTTCTGCTGTTCTTGATCCATCAGTATACCAACATATTGCTCCTTTTCTAACAGGGTGAGTATTCTCCTGCCTCCAATCTTCTTTATTTACAAAGTGGGTTGGGAAGTTCTGTGTAGTACCGAACACCTCACCCAAGTCATCTTTTGGTGCCATGATAGTTGAGTGTTTCTTCTTCATTATCTTTTCACTGAAATTTCATATCGTATAGCTATGTGGAGGGGTTTAAGTCTCATTATTTTCTCCATGCCAGCCGTTTACCTTTTTCAAGTGCTGACTGTAGGTGAGTCTTGTCTAGTGTACTGCCATGATATTTTACCTCATCTTTCAGCATGATGATGGTTCCATTCAACTCGATTCACTTCATGTGATCCATCTTACTTTTCCTGGTGAAGGCCACAATTGTAGTTTTACTAGGGTTGATTTCCACTCCTGCTGATTTGCACCATTTCTTTGTGATCTTAAGACCTTCTTGGATGAAGTCGCATAGAGCTCTCAAATTTTCCCTTAGCGATTTGTACTATATCATCTCCATATCCTTGGCAGCGGATTCCTTTACCATCTTCAGAAATTCATCCACTATCAGGCTTCACAGAAGGGATGACCATTACCCCCTCCCCCCGTGGGTATTCCTGTGTTGTGTTTATTTTTGCGTAGAGGAGGGTAAGTCTTGCACAGACCCCCTGGTGTGCCGGACTTATACCGACTAAAACCCCTCCCCAGAAAGGTTTGTCGTACTTCCCAGAGGGAGCCCCACTGCACTGTGATCATTAGTGTCCTATTGTGCCCTCACATATTGTTATCTCCTCAGCAGTCCGTTGTATTATGAAATTCAGTAGCCTGATATAGGTGATACTTCTGTTCTCCTAGGGTGTAGTTTTATCGTCTCCAAGGTATGTCCGACTACGAATCGCGTGAGCCGTGCCCTGATAAAGCACATGTATGGATGTCTCTTCCTCCACGCCGCAACCCCTGCCTGTGAGCTGATCTACCAGGCCTATCTTGCAGAGATGTTTGTTGCATGGGGTGTGTCCAGTCAGGAATGCAACAAGATTCTGTATTTCTTGTCTGTTGAATGTCATTAGAAGTAGAATGCTGGAGATATCCCATCAGTGGCTTGGAATGCGAAATATGGGGCAGTTGCCTCCAATAGGTACAGTGCTCTGCCTCGAGCCTATTTTGGATCACAGATTTCGCTGAGGCATGAGAAATGCCACATGTTGGCTCTGGTTCAATCAGGGGTTGTTCTGTCCCCGCTTTAGCGAAAGCGACGGCTGTTTCAGTTCGACGGCTGTTTCAGTTCCTTCGCGTCTGGTTTGCCCAGAATCTCATACGAGTGTCACTATTAGTGTTCTTTAGTAATGCCGTTAGTTCCTTTACACAATCGAGTACACATTCTGAGGTAATTGTGTATGAGTTCAATGCCTTATGTACTGTTGGATTGCTCGCTATGATTGTGATTTGTCTATTCTCATAGGCTCTCTTCCTCATAATTTGAGCACATGCTGCAATTGCTAATATTTATGCTTGCGTTTCTGTGGCAAGTGTCCCTAGGTTCAAATAAATCATTTCTGCTTGGTCTTTTGTCTCAACTATTTCAGCACCTGTACGTTTATCGGTCTTGGTGCCTTCGGTGAATCATACGGAATCCCCTGATATCATATGAGGATTGCCCCCAGCGTTCTCCTGCCCATTCAATATTTGAATCGTGAATGGTACGACAGTGCTTTGAACCTTGATCCTGTCGGATCTCATCCCCAATGGCCCAGGTGATCCAAGCAATCCAAGAATGCTTCGGCCTTTTTGATTGGCTTTTCCTTGTCCAATAAGATCGAAGCGATAAGCTCCTCTTATGACTTCTTCCTGAATGGTACAGTGGCTCCAACGCCAACAGCCTTCCCTTCGCAGCCGTTGGTGTGGTCGACATTGCACCTGTTATTTCTAAGACGCCAGCTTCTGAACTCTATTCAAGAAATGCAGGGGTATTCTCGTTTTTGTTTTTGGCCACCACACGGTTTTGGCGTAAATTGGTCTCACTATGGTGGTGTACATCCAGTGCACCATCCGTGGTGTGAGTCTTCCGAATGTACGACGACAGGTCCACAGGGCCTTTATCGCTCTATTACCGGTTTTCTCTAAGTTCAGCCTCTTATCTAGGCTCATATATCCTCTCTATATCTATGCTGACAGTTGTGAAAGTGTTTCTTTTCCACTACTCTGTTTCTGATGAAACTGTCCACTATTTTCTTTGACATGAAAGACGTTTGACTTCTAGGTCTGTAGTATTTGTGAAGAATTGGATCTCTTTTACTCACTTTTCACACTCGTCTCACTCCAGATTGGAGGGATATACTCCAAAGCTATAAATTCTCATGTTCACCACTATTCCTCTCTATAGTAGGGCAGGAGAAACACCATCAACTCCCGAAGACTTGTATGAATTTAAAGGGGCTTATTAACCTATAGTTTTGCAAGGTCGTCATATATTTTTTTCCCCCTTATTCCAAAGTTGCGAGGACACAGATAAGGGTGAGTTTGCCTTCATTTCTTCTAAGATTATTCAATGTGGTATGTATGTTATTCGACATGAGCGTTGTTCTTATTTTTAGAAGAGCAATTCTGCTTTGCTGTCCGTGCATATGCGGGTGTCGTTTTACGTTCATTCTTGAAGCGCTGTGACGCAGCGCATTAGTGCAAGTTTTCTTCTTGAAAAATAGTGGCGTGTTTGCCCAGTTTACTATTATACTTTTGCCTGGACGTTTATGGTATATCCCTGCTCCTGCCAGTCCATGGTTGCTAGTTCCGTCGGTGACACAGATTTGACCGTTAGTTGATAGGGCTGATAAATCAAACATCCTAGGAAGATATGCTGATATGATACTTGTTATTGATTAAACGGGATGTCTTTTGAAGTCAATTTATAGTTGTGTGTGACTACTCTTTACCTTCAATAGTTGTCATGTTTTAAATAGCGGCGCAGAATCGAATTTTCGGTTTGGTTGCGACTTCGTTCACATCACTGTGTTCATCTGAATTTCAATTGATAGATATTTGTAATATTCTCCTGCATTCATGCATACATTCTTTGCAATTCTACATCCGTCATAGTATCAGTCAGGGTTGTACTTTTAATGAGTACCTATAGACGATTCAAACGAATTCCCTGGAAAATTCCAGATACTGAACTCACTGTGACATAGTGTTATACTAGAGAATGACTTTCAGCTCCGGAACCGGACCATAACAAAAGTATGTCACTGTCTGCCACATGAAAAGTGGCATATACAGAATGTACGAAACCATATGAGCAATGTTTTCATACATTTGTCTTGATTTGGATATACTTCCTTTTCAATCAGCAACTTCTTTAATTCTTGATAATGAGTTTTCTCGGCTAACCCATGAGGACATACGTTGAGCAGCGTTATCATCTTATAATTTTTTTAAATCAAATAGGGCAACTAGAGTCATGATATTAGTGGTAAGGTAAAAAGGGAAGCACCATCGGAACAGTAATATGTGAAAAGTCTCCAATATTGAAGTTTCCAAAGGATTGTAGGAACTCATAAATTTTCATAAATGTGCAGATTTTGCAGAACCAAGCACTCACGAAGCATCACATATATGTAAAATCTTTGAATTATTATACAAATTGTTTGGAAAACTTAACAATCCATAATATAAGGTTTTCATCTGAAGCAACTGGAAACAGATGTGTTAAATGTATACATTTCATGTATCGTGATGATGATCCCATGGATCATAAATATTCAATGAACATGTAAATCACGTAATTAAGTGCATTTCTATATTTTCTATTTCGGAAATTATCAGACATTCACATTATGAGTTCAGATTGAATAGCAAATCAGTTTGAAAATAGTCATAGTATGCTTGCCTCCTGATTTCGTAATTGCCTCAAATAGCAAAAGTAAATGGATATCCTGCTGTAATTGACTATTTTTTTCAAATTCGTTCATTGTGGCTATGAATGCAGTAATTGATTGAATTTAGTCACTGTTAGTACACGTTAAAGTTTTGAGAATGTTCCAGACTACAATGATGAATTCAATGTTAAGTGTGATCCTTTTGAACATTATCTCACCATTATTGTGTTCATATGTGTATGTTTTCACTAGTTCACCTTGCACAAAATTGAATGTATACAGAATGAGTGCCCAATAAAATTGAGTTAAACCAACACACTAACTTTCATTCGTTGAATTTCTAAAAATTTCGAAAATATTTTGGGTATGAGTGAATCGAATTTATGGCAAAATCAGACAATGTTAGGGAATAGTTGAATTCTACTTAAGATCTAGAGGAATAATAAATGACCTATGACTTATATTTCCAAGGAAAATATTTTTCAATACCAGACTTCAATAATGTCAATCCTATTTTTAAGTAACTAGAATATATTTTACAACTTCACAGGTAATACATAATATTCTCGTCATTACAACCTTATACTAGCAGGAGTTATTCAATAAAATACATTCCTCTCAATTGGTATCGATTTCATATTATTATATAAACATTTTAATTGAATAATAGACTGAATTCGAAACTGAAGTCGACTAAAGTTCGGTAACCTAATGAAGTGAACCTAATACCTAACTTACTAGTTACTTCATTTAATTTTAGAATGGATTTTCATCAAGTAAGCTGATTCTATTCAATTTATGATGAAGCAACTTGGCTTAAAACCACTTAGGTGTTAAACTCGATTTTTCCTACTCAGTAGTATCATGAAAAAAAATTAGCTTCCGGATGAATTCCGCGTCACAATAGCACTAGTTGATGCCGACGTTTTACCAAACCTTACAGGTGGCATCTTCAGGGCAGGATTGAAGCTTAAATTGGGACTGATTCTTCTGGTGTCTGCAGCGGTATTTGTTGTGTGAAAAAACCTTCACGCTACACAGTTCACTGCATTTATTCCAATGATTGACTCCATTCTGGCACCTATTTGGATGTTTTAGGATTCAAAGAATTTTTCGCCTTAGAATCTTGCTCGGAAGTTTCCATTTTCTATTGACTCATCTGTTCTCAAACCAAAATCTAGGTTCAGATATGTCGACGACACTTTTGTTATCAGGCAACATGGTCGCTAAATCTTATTCCCTTCCTGAATCATTTCATTTCATCATATCCCAATATCCCTTCCACCATGGTTGAATAGAAAAGTTCACCCCCGTTCCTAGATGTATTGGTTAGTCGACAGCCTAATGGTACTTTGGGATATTCTGTGTATCAAAAACCCACTCACATTAATATATATCTCAATGGCCTTCCTCACCACTATCTTGCCTAAAAGCAATCTATCATAAATTCCTTAGTTCACAGAGCTGTAAACTTAGCCCAACCCCAATCCTTGAAATCAGAATTAAAACACCTTTCATCTGTCTTATTATCCAATAATTTCTCCCATTATGACATTCAAAAAGCCAACAAGAAAAACCCTTCGCCTTAAATTTCAAATCAAGCTGAGTCACAAACACCCCCGCTCACCTCCTTCACCCACCTTCCATATATTGAAAACATAACAGATCGAAATTCCAAAATCCTTGAGAAGCATAATATTTCTACTCTTTTTCACACTTCCAAAACAAGCTCAGTTTTTCAAACTCATCAAAGACCCCCCCTCTTCATTTAGAATGTGTTTATAGCATTCCCTGTTCTTGCGGTAAAGTCTCCATTGGTCAAAGATTTCATACAATAGCTACCCGTGTGATAGAACATGAGCTCTGTACAAGGCTTCGTGATACCAGTAGATCTGCACACTAGTTTCACACTAATCATCAAATCTTTTTCGCAAATATTAAAATCCTAGCGTTCCATCAGCGAAAAATTTTTGAAGCGATAGTAATCTAGTAATCTGAATCGCGACTCAGGATTACCTTCTCGACATTGGTAAACACATCCTCGAAAATTACACTTTGCACTTGATCACACAACGGCAGGGTCAGGTGCCAAAATGGAATGAACTGTGTAGCGTTAAGGTTTTTCTCACAATAAATACCGGTTCAGAACCCAGCATAATCAGCTTCAATTCATAACTCAAGCCTGCCCTGAGGATTCCCCCTGTAACGGTTGGCGATACGTCGGCAATCCATCCGGTAGTGAATATTTTTCAAGATTAGCTATCCGCGGAAGTCTACTATAACTACTACAAGATAGTAGTTATCATAGCATCACCATCATTTCCCAAGAGACGAGAATATTGATTATCATGAGTGAATAATATCATCCATGCAAAAACTATTTCAATATTTGAAAATTCTTCAGTATTTTGAGAACCAGTATTCTCGATATAAAAACATTTGATGCTTAGGACAATCCAAATGATTCACTTTTGATTAATTTATTGCCTTTCTCGAATAACTCCAATTTGTTAGTCTTCATTGGTATTTTGAGAACAATCAGTTATTCAGAAAATGTTAAAGTGAGACAAAGCTGCTGGATGCTTCGAAAAAATTTTGATTTGTAAGCAGAGAAATTTAATTTTTCAATATTTTACTTTTGCGAATTCTAGTATCCAATGAAATTTTCACTATTCATTATGAGCGTTTATGCAGCTTGATAAAACCTGATCTGATCATTCTTTTTCAATCATATACCAAAACTAATGAATTATTTATTCATTTGTTATCAGATCTGACGTCTCGTTTGTCTCAATTCAACTTGTGCCGAATTTTTCACCGTATGTAACAATGATGAGAAATTTCAATAATTATTCAAAAAGGTACAAGCCCAATTCTATACTGGTTTCTGGGAAGTTCAAAGGTTCTGTTTGAAAAGTTTTACTTGGAATTAATTCGATTCAAAATTGTACCCAAATATTTTACACTTGACAACAAAGCATGGTTCGCGCATTGATGACACTCTGATTCAAACGAAAACATGACGATCATCTATGTTTAATTCATTATTGGGCTCTCAGCTCAAAGTACGCATATCATTACCTCATTTTGTTATTTTCTTGCACACTGGTTGGTACTTTTATGTTATGTTGCCGTCGAACCTTGCTTTGTGTCGCAACCTTTCCTTTCCTCACTTCATCCTCTGTGCATCTTCTACCAGCAATAACCACTAACAGTAAGTATGCTTTTGCTTGACTAACAGTAATTCTAGTAGATAACAATATCTTTGAATGAAATCTCAATGATCTACAGTTTTTCGAAATTTGTTGATGTTATGTGATCAAAATTATGTAGCATTGAATGCTGAAACTGGAATCAAGAACACTAAGACTTTGACTGAATGGAAATGACATCGACGTGAGAATTGTGCTTTGGACGACAACTTCGAAAGTTCAAATAAAACTGTACCTATTAACTGGAATAAATATTTCGAGAATTGTGATAAACAGAAAATACCTTTCACTCATACCTATAGACTACAATAAGCTTTTGTGATATTGTGATCCACAAACGCTTCGCTCCAAATTCACCTAGGCCGAAATAGTAAAACTTTATAGATTTCGAAGATTCTCTCATCTAGAAAAATTAAGGATAAATACAAAGAAATTTTCAGAATAAAATTTCAAGGCAAATGTTTAGATCCTATTGAATAGTTATGGAATTCTAGTAGAGTAGGTGCTGCCACAGCACAGAATGAAATTTACCATGTAATACCAGGGAATTTTATTGATTGTTGTTACGTAAAAATAGAATGACATGACTCGTAGGAATACTGAAATAAATCCGCCTCACATAAATTATTTGAATCTGACTTAATATTAGATGAAGATTCTTCCAGTTTAGTCGACAGTACTCGTCTGACACTCTCAGTAGGTATCCTACGTCATCTGTATAAGTCAATATCGACGCAAATCGCAAGTTGAATCAATCAGATTGTTATCTTCATCGTGAAACGGATCTACAGTTCAATTCATATTGAAATTTCGTGATCTTAAAAAGACACTTCCCAGCTCTTCGCGAACTATTTTCAAGCGGATAACGATTTTAATATTAGTGAGGACGAGAAGCTAACCAGTGACGTTGTAGGAGTCATATTGAATGCAGTTCAGAATCGACATACCCACAGTGCTGTTGATTCAATATTTGAGAAGATCAACAAAATGTTCCCTAGAAAATCTTAGCCGAATGTGATTGTAATTGAATGATTCCAATCAAATTCGAATGATGTGATATCAATAAGAATTAAATATTATTCGACAAAATTTCAGGAAATAAATAACAATGTGATTCAATCAACAGAAGACTATCAAATTATCAAATAAGAAATGAAATCATAAACTAACTAGAGTAAATTTTATTTTCTATCATGGCTTGAGACCACTTAACAAAAGTTTTGGCACTCGAAAAGTTTCTGAACCTCGATTATTAAAAGTTGACAATAAGTGTTATCTGATATGCGCAGTTAATGCCGGTATAAAAGAACGTCGAGCTGCCTTGATTATTAATTCAACGACGATTCTATTTGAAATAATTAAGTCATAATTAACCAACAAAAAGACAAAATTTATTTTGAACTCTAGTCGTATTTTTAAACCTTTTCGCTTCCATTTCCCTGGTTAATATTGTCTTTTCAAAACAGACAATTATCAGAATACTTTGCTCATTGTTACCCCATTCACAAAAGGCAGTAAATTAACCCCTGTTAAGATTAAGAATATACTTTTCTATCTTCTTTTCTGAAAATCATTTCCAAATCATGAATACTGGAAATTCGCTTCAGGCTCAACCTATAAATCCCGAACTAACAGCAAAACTTTTGGGTCACGGAGTTGCTGTTTCACCTGTAGTTACGGTGGAGCCTAGAAGAAGAAAATTCCACAAAGCTATCACACTGAGTATGCCAGCACCACGAGCGCATTCCCAGGGTATGATCAACCAGTATTCAGGATCGGCACCTACTTTGAGATTATTGTGTTCAATAACAGGTAAGTTGACAATTTATATCAATGAACTTGTTTTCTCATCGACTGTGAAATCAGAAATCAGTCTTTCAAAAGTTGTATTTCTGATATTTTTCTCTTCAATAATCACATCATGATCCTTGGAAATTAGTTCTGCCAATGATAACTCCAAATATAGAAATGAGTAAGAATACCTAATCGGCATTGTTGAATGTTACAATCCACTATCCTTAAGTCAATTAATTGAATTATATTATCAAACATTCCGTTGAATTGACAACAAAAATAGTTAATAGTTACGGTATTCATTCTTATATGCTGCCTGAATTCCTGAAGTCGGAAATCGAATCATATACATTCAGACATCATAATAGTCCAGCGTCAAAAATCGATGATAATAGTTTTTTTTTTTTAAGCTGACGCCATTCCATTTATGATCAATTCTTATGCAAAAAGTTGCGCTGAAAACGATGTTGCAGTTACACATTGTCTAAAACACGTCGTTTGAGATCAATTACGACTCATTTTCTTCTTTCAATGAATTGTTATTAACAAATTAATGGCGTTCATAAACAAACGTTTTCTCCCAATGTATCCGCTAGTTGTTTCGTGAAACACATAAAAAACTACATTTGGCCATAGATTAAGCCATATTTTACGCGCGAGAAACATGTTTATATTTTCGAGTAAATAAACAAATTAGGTCCATTGTTTATTAGCATATAGAGGCTTCCGGTTTCAAAAAATATTGATCTAGCTGGGCTCAAATAGTTGCTATTGATTTCAACTATCGCATCTATATGGTGTAGGTGCACTCTTTTCTTTTGTTTACTTTCTACGAATATTTATTTAGAAGTCCTTATCTCGGGGATTAAATGTTGAATCAAAACAGCATTTAAGAGGTTTCTTAAAAACCCATATTTTGGTCTAAGATTGTACGCGATCCAGTAAGAACAACTCGAGATATCGTACCGGATGTGTTTGTGGCCATGAATTCGCCATTTTAAATATTTTTCCAACAAAACTTTGTTTATTGTGAAGAGTAACACCATTAATTTGTTGATTAACACAAACTCTAGACAATTTTCAACTTTACCATCTTTCTCAGCTTCACTTTTGAACATGAATTGACCATAAAATTGCGTTACCCAAAAAAAAAACCTATTTTGAAGTCTGTATTGGCTGACCTGTAACATAAAGTATCAGTATCAGTAGGAAATGGATATTAATATCAATTTTTACTGCTTCATTCTTCTTGAATTAATTATGAGATTCGGACATATTCCACGTTTCATTTTCTTCTCCATTAAGAGTACATATTTTTCGAACATTTTTCCTATCTCTTCGTTTTCATCTCTTCCCATATCAGGGAAATATATTAACTAGTTCACGAATATTTTACTGTGCAATACAATTATCGATAGTTGCATTCTAGTTATAGGAAATAATATAATGAGAGTTCTTCGCCCTTTTTCGCTTTGGATTCAGTCCAATTACATATATTTTGTTGCATCTTTTGTATAGCTCCACATTTTGACAATTCAAGTGGAAATTAAGTTTCTCTGTTATCAATTTTTAGGAGCGTTCAATTGAAAATAAACCCAGTCGCTCTTCATTTGCAATTTGGTGTTATGGTTTGTTCAGGGAAACCTTGTTGAGAGAAACCTTCATCGATTTTTCAAAATAATTGGTTCTTACTGCTAACAGTATTATTGTTATCTTCCGATAAGGTGTGGAAAGTGGATGATTAATTTAGTTTTTAGAAAAATCTTGAGATGAATTAATCAATTTCAATATCTCTCGATTCCTCTCATAATTTATTTTCTATATGACACAGTTCGGGAGATATCATTGGTGGAAAAGTATGGCATAACAACTTATACTGAAGAATAAGATATCTGGGAATCAATAATAATATTATAATGAATTCTTTTAAATAGTAGTACCATTACTATTTGAAAAGTAGTAATTTTCGTGCAGTTATTTAACTTGTACATTTTTTGATGTGATGTTTTTCTTTTTGACTTCACACTTTTCCTGTATTTTTGTATTTTGTGTTAAAGAAATGTATTTCATGTTTCGATGTTGTGTTGTCTTATGTTATTTTGTATCTGTAAAATTGTTTTTGTCGTTAAGAGGTTGGCAAGCTTGTTTGCGGTAGTTACTACGTACATAGATGTAGAATAAGAATAATTATTTTTCATTATTAGAATAGGTGGTAACTTTGTATTTTAACTAGACTAGTCATGAAAGCATGAAGAATATGCTTCTGGATAAAATAAATGTTGACCATGCTGTTAGATATTATAATTGGCAACATTAAGTTTGGATGCAAGGTGGAATCTATCCACATTAGAACAGAAATCCGGGTAAGTAAGAACCGAATTTCTCATCTACTCGAAGGGGAGCTCAGCTAATTACTATTATTATTTTCGAAGTATATGTGGTGAGTCTGGTAAAAGTGATTGATCATCTCACAATCATCAGTTTTGAAAAGTCAAACACCTAAGCCTGCTAAAGAATCTCAAGCTTCGGCTGCAACAACACAAAGACATAGATGCCAAAATACCGTATCATATTCAGTAATCTAACAATTCAAGATTTCACGTAATACACCCTGAAAATGTAGAAGAACTGGAAAGTGTATTCCGTCCTAGCGTTCTGAGAATGGCCATGATTATTTTGGAACTAGTTGCATAATGTGGGCTTACTATGATTGATGAAAACCTTGTTTTATTCTATCTCGAGATCTATCTAATGTCAATTGTGTAATTTGGTTCGAAGTATATATTGCACTAGTTCCATCAAAATTTCAAAATTTCTCAACACTAAATAATTGATCAAATTCGCATGAATATCTCCGTAAATTCGTTAATATCTCCTTTAACGTACCTCATAATCTTTCCTCCTATCTTCCAATGTAACTGATCTAAGTGTCTTTGGATATTTTCACTGAAATACCTCACTTGACAAAGAGTCCCACTACTACGCAGTTACAACTTCGACAGTTATGACAACGAAAGGGTGACCAGCCTGAGCATGAGCATGTCTGCATCCCAGGATCATTTATGGTGAAATAAGAGACGACATTTCCGACGAGCATAGACCATGGAATTATATGTAGATGAGGGAAACACATATTACTACTGGGTGTAAAGTAACTCTTGACAAGGAATAGAAAACCAAGTTTTTGTGAAGCACTTCACTCAATATACCTCACTTGATTGTCTCATGAGAGGGTATTGGTGATGATACCGAGCATGTATATTGAGAACTTCATAGGATCAGTTATACCTGACATCATAATATTAGGAATAGTAATATCCGCCTTCTTGGAGGATATACAAGTTTATGTTTTGGTTGCATAAACCCCTACTAGATCATCAGATCTCCATTTCATTCACAAACCTGTGGAGGGGACAGGAGGTCACTTAAATTAGATCTTTGATATAGACAGATTCCTGTGACACACCAGAATACTAGAGCTAAAAATATTTCGCAATATCAACGATGCTCCTGTAATTAGAGCGAAATATTAGGCAATACTGAGTTTCAAATCCAAATATGTGAAGAATTGAAATCATATGCGGAATAATAATCCACCTGTGGAAGTTACCGTTATTAAACATACTCATAATTTCCATTCGTTTCCATTTCCACTACATGTCTATAATTTGCCAATGAAGCTATAAGGGCAAGGGACTTTTAGCACTATTTTGATGTTTTCGAGAAGCATGTCATTTCAAGATTGGGGTCATTTTGAACATTCCCATCACTATTCTTAAAAAGCTGTTCCGTTAATAATTTGACAATAGAACTATAAGGGTATGGGACTTTTAGTGGTATTTTCCAGAAGCTTCTCGAGATTAGGGCTAAGCTTATGTTCCACTATGTCGTGTACAAAGAAGATTTGAGTGATGCTTCTAGAATTCCTTAATGGAAAACATATTGTATTATAAAGTTTGTGAATAGATTTTGTCCGGGCAAGACGTTGATTACAGAGCCCCTTGTATTGTATTCTGGTGTGGTTTGGTCGTTCCCAACATCCCTATATTTGTATATTTTGAATTGAGATTATCAGTTGTGAGTTCAACTGACAGATATGAAATATTGGATTAGTCGATCCAGAATCTCAGAATCACGGATTCGGGTATTCCAAAACATGATGAAGTCACTTGTTCGTGATTCGATCCATCAACTGTTTTGAACCACTAGGTTTCAAGAATCGGTCATTGGCTTATGGAACACATAAATACTAGTATTCACCAAATCAAATAATTAAGTTTTGTGATAGTGTGAGACTGAGTTAACCTATGATTCACGATTAACCAATCGCAGATGCAATTCATGTATTCGAAACCTCCTGAAACCAAAGAATTAGATTCATAGAAGGTATTTTGGTTCAACCATAATTCAACGTATTGTCAGTTGTAAGTATCTGAATTACTAATAATGAATTACCACAGTACCTTCATATCATCATCTATCGTTTAAAAGATAATTCCAAAAGTTCCATCTCAAATCATTCCAACTTCTATGGAAAACTCAAAACAGTGACTGTTTTTTATTCGGATGATTTTCTCATCATCGTCGACGTCGAATCAACTCCCATGAATATTATCTATATGTATTTACTTACGTTAATCGAATTTTGTCTTCCATTCACGTTACATTTACGTCAACTGATTGTTTAAGAAGTTCCAGCATAAGTTTATATTGACTACTATATTTTGCAGTCTTGGTGGGACTTGGTTCAGATAAGTTCATTTCTAAATCTTTCTTCCTTTCTCGACCAATCACAATCACTACAACCATATATATTCACTGTTCTATTACAGATGAATCGCAAATTTGACTTCCTTCTCTCAATGCTTATGTATATGAGAGTGGACCAATTTTGAATAGGACTTTTTGCATTGTGTTTGAAATCGCTAGAGCAGAATAAGACAGTTTATAAAGTGTGTACTTTCCCCAATTTATTTATGAACAATTTGAATAAAAAATTAAATAACATGGGAGAAATTTGCCTTGAACATTTTTAATTGAATGGTTTTCGGCTTCGCTGATTATGAAACCGGCGTTACAGAATTGGAAAAGCAAAAAGAAGACTCGATAATTGCAGTTTTTTAAGAAAAAATTACTACGATAATAAAATATATGAAATATTGAATACGAGTAGATTTTGATATTGATAATTATTATCAAAATAATGTAAATATATAAATTAATCGATGATCGGAACATGATACTTGCAGCTTCTATTTCGACACCACAAATATACAGTGATATATTTTTAACATTAAACTCAATTAAAATATCTCTGGTATTTTACGACTGGCCCGTGGGTATTGAAACAGCAATTCTTGAAAAAAAGGACGCTCTTATATTATTCCTCGATGTTATTCATGAAAAGAGATTGAGAAAAGTGCGATAAACGAGTTTCCCACGTACCTACTTCCACAAAATAATTTTCCTATAGAACCTCCCCTTTAAAAAGCCTAGTTCAATATTTCAAGTGTGCATAAATTCAAAACAATAATCAATAGCTTAAAACAGAACCCATTCCTTATAAAAGTTACATTTTTTTGTACTCTTCGAAATAATCAGGAATAACCGTGAATTTTTTAAATCAAATTATAGCGCCGCCACTGAGTGCATTATTCCCATTGTATCATGCATTATTCCTAGTTCTGAAACTGATCAAAAATAAGAAAACAAACACACAACCTTTAAAAGGTGCGTCTTGTACTTCAAAGTTTTGTCCCATATTACAACCAAACTTCTTTGATATTTTTCGAGATATTCAAGAAAATAAATAATATTCCAATTGGATTCGAAAGACATGTTTTTTCTCTTCATATTCAATCTTAGATATGTGGATGAATGACTGAGTAAAACGTTAGTGAAACCTCACCTTGTTCACTGCGTGAAGCGTCAGAACTTATACACTTTGGAGACAAACAAATTTCACTTGCAACGTATTCTAAATGTTTGATGAATAAGAATAAAAATTTCTTTCATTCGAAACTATTTTCTAGATTTCGAGACATTCAAGTCGTAGCATTAGGTTTGCGTTAAGCTTATGTTTTTTTGAAAATTAATCAAGTTTTCAAAACAAATGAATTGTACCCAACTGAATCTCTCTTCATCACTATAACAGGGAAAAAGCAATCAACTATGTTTAAAAACTGGAACTTACATACACAGATTAGATTAGAGTAATTATTTTAATTACTTTCCCAGAATTTTTATAAGAAACATAAAATTATAATTTTGTTAAACTAAAAAATGATGAATGTATTACTTATTTGAATAATAAGTTTATTAGAAGTAATATTTTCAAGCACAATTTTATTTCAAACCCTCAGTTCGATTTTCCCATTTCACAACACCGCTTTCGTAATCGGTGATCCGAAGCGAATTGGCAATACAAAATTCAAATTGTTGATTTATTATTTATCAACAAATTGCGGAAACTCTACATTTTATAAACTGTTTAATTCTGTTCGAAAAGCGATTCTAAACAAAATGCATAGAACTGGTCCACTCACTCAGGATTCCGCAATGAGATAACAGATTGACTGAAATAGTTTGTCTCTTCACAAGTTTGGCTAGTAGCTCTCGTCCACCAGTTTGATGCCCTACATAAGTCAACACTACAATTTGCTCTCAAGTTTTAATAAAAATACTGAACTGATTTTTTACACGCGAAAAGAGTTTCAGCTATTTTGAAAAGTATTGTATAGTGCGTGAGCAAACTTTCTATGTTAAATATTTCAACTTGTGAGTTGTATTTCATATTTGAATCACGCTGCATCAACTTGGGTTCACTTCAAAGGTGATGCAGCCAATAATGTTAGATATAGTTTGTCCATGGATGTTGGGCAACAATCACATACTAAGAACGCAGTTGAAGGATTCAAGGATTCAGTATTAATGAAGATTGAAACGTCCTTATCTGATAATTTCGAAGCATGCGATTTTAAACCCCAAAGATCGCCGTCACAGACTGGATATTTGGATAAGATGCCGTTTAAAGTGTTTACATGACGTTAGCTTCACTGCAATTAGAACACCACCTACCCTTTCATGAACACAGGCTTAGGCCTTCATCAATGTACGGCTTATAAACATTCTAGTTTTGGGTTTCACCGCAGCGATGTCATTCCTCGAGTTTTAAGACTCAAATGCATATTGCAAATGATTAGAAGGAATAGCTAAAGGCGTGTAAATTTAAGATCAATGATGTAGACGAGGAACTAAAACTATAAGAAAGACTATAACATAATAAATGATAGCTCATATGGATCATGGAACATTCGCTTGACATATGAAAATGGGAAACTGATTCACCGAAGACTTTTTGGATCAAAATCAGGAGGAATAATATTATGAAGAACAAGGTGCAGCTAAACTGAGTAATTCCTCCAATTATACAAAATTTTGAAAATTACCCAGCACTATGGCTGTTCCCAAAGCTTTCATACGGTACACGTTCCTCTGGACCTTCCTTCAGTGAAGATTCCATTCAGGTAGCCAAACAGTTGTGAACTTGAAACTTACGCCAGAACCGAAATGTGCTTACTTTTGATCGCTCACCGGAAAACAATCATTGTTCTACTCGTAAAAGAGGGATTTTCTAACCTTTTAATATCCCCCTTTACTTTACGAATTCATTGAACCTTTCGATTGTCATGTCTCTTCATGATGTTAGATTACAAATTCCGGATTCAACTCACCATCAATATTGGTATTCCCTATTTTACTTTTCTTGTGTGGTTTTTTATATAAAAAAAGCTCCACCAGATTTGTACACTGCATTTATGAGGTTTAGTCTCCTCACATTGTGTTGGTTCTATTCATTTCCACCAAAACATATGGTAGCTAGGTTCCGTTATTTTGACATAACGTCAACTGCCAATGAACCAAAAATGATGAATTCACTCAGAACGTTATAATTTTTTTTATGCAAATATCAATATTCGTGTAGGTGCATCACAAATATTAAAGTAGATTCTGTTTTGGAATGGTTCCAATATTTTTTACTCTTCTCAAAGTAAATTCGTAAATATCTAGTTATTATATAAGCTTCTCCATGGGTCTGGTCATCATTAGACCATAATATTCTGAGTCATAATAGGTGCAGAGAACATAGTTCCGCTTATTTTAGATGTAAACTTCCGAAATCCTGAAGTGGAGCCTATTTGAAGAAAATAAGCGGAAATTGGTGATATTGAGCGCGAAATAAAAGAGATAAAAATCGTAATGGAACTCCATTCTTCATTTGAACGCAAGTTGACTCATTGACTTTCTGACATTTATAGAAAAAACAAAGTTACCATTTTGAGAGCGATATGTTAAATAATAGATATGAGGCTACGATATCTACCGGGGCAGCTCGATAAACATTGTCTCATTAACTTATTTATACATTCATTTCATTCAGCCTTTCGAATTGCTCAACTATCAATGATTCATATTATCATAAAGTTTGCCAGCCTCGAGCTTATTTGTGTTCTTTGAGTGACGTCATTGTGACGTCCATTCTAGTTTACGACATACGTATACAATCATAGCCACTCTAGAATTATGATTATCAAGTTGTTGTTAGATTCTGAAAAGACAATTTCTCAACGTCATGATGACGTCATAAGTTCCAATTCAAAACTAATGCGCTTGTTGATAATTTTCACGCGCCAGGGGTGTTTCGGAAAAGATCTCTCAAAGGTAACTAACTATATTGTGGGCTGCCCCTTTTTAGAATGTCTATATCTTTAAATAATTTTGAATTTTCGTCAGGAATGTCAGAAATGAACGTACGCAGTTGAAGAAGTAAAATCAAATTGTGATGTCACAGTAGCCACTTGTATACTTTACCATGAGGAAGAAAAGGGCAAATTTCATAAAATACAATCCTAAATATTGGATAATGTACAATGAGGACATATTGGTTCTGGTTCATTCATATTTTCCATAATAATGATTCTTGACCCAAGTATGACTTATTTGTAAATTGTTGGGAAATAGGTTACATTAACACATATGTCAACAAAGACGAAAATATTGTTGGCATGTGTGTTAATATGACCTTTTTCTCAACAATTAACATACAATTCATATTTTTTTGTGTTCGAAGAATAATTCAATGTTCAAAGAAAGTGCAGGTTTAGATGAGCCGTGAAAATTTTTCGCAAATGTATCATCTCCTATCTGAATTAGGTTTATGACACATCAAATTAGAATAGACTCATGTTTTCAGCAATTTGCTTTATATTTCGAAGTTGTTATTCTACTCCATTGATAGTTGTAGAATTCCATTACATCTGGAGTTACATTGAAATGAATAGTACTTGCCAGTTAATGCATTTAAAAATGTTCATCAATCATCTTGAATTGATACTGAATAAAATAATCATTAATGCACTTGAGTTCTAGAGTTTGTAAAATATTTATTCTGATATGTAAGTTTTACCAACACACTGGAAATTGTCACTTCGTTCAACTTTTCATTCATCCTTCAGACATGAATTAGCATTTACAAGTCTTCTATTTCTTTCTCCATTTACCGATTTTTCGATAATTGGTTATATTTGTATGGAATACTATTATTAGTTCAGTCAAAAGTGTGAAAAGCATCTAAAATTTTATAGACCGCACAAAAATGCAAAATTCTTTTTGTATCGTTCAGGATGACTTGCACATCGTTAGTCAGAAAAAAAGGGGGCTCATGATTATTACTATTAATAAACAATGAAAAACCACTTTCAATTAATGGAATGTCTTCTATAACAAATGGAATATCTCGGGCTCTTTTAGTCGAAAATTTGTGAATTTCGGTATCAGGGGTTTTTTTGATCCGCTGAACCCTAATCTGAAGTCGGAACCGGCCCGGTTTGTTGGAAAACTCCCGAAAATTTTACTAAATCTGAGCAACAAACAAACTTTTTTTTCGGACTTGTGGTATTGTAAAAATAAGATGCCGTGATATTTCACGGTACAATTTTCACTGAAATAAAAAAAAATGGCAAACTGGTGCGTCATTTTTCTTTCATATTCCCATTTCTGCCCTCGTCAAACGTGTCTAATTATATGTTTTCGTGGTCGCTGAGTATTATTTTATCGAAAATAATAATTATGTAAATTAAATAAACGTATATGTGCATTCGAAAAAAAAATGTCAGCTGAGTAACTTAAAAACCTAATTCACAACAAAACAAACATCTCGCAGGCTTATGGTAAATTCAAGATTTTTTTCTCAAGAAAAGTTGATTTAATAATATGAAAGAAGAGACTATTTCATATATAACCGAGTGATATAATCATTATTATATAGATTTTTCACTACAATGTTCTGAAAAAAAACTTAATATTCAAGTTTAATCAAATTTCCATTTTCCGGAGTTTTCCGGAGAACTATAGTTGCTTTTGATTTTATAACCATAAAATAATAGTCAGCGATCACAAAAACCTATAATTTGACATGTTGGACTAGGAAAGAAATAGGGATATGAAGAAAAAGGACGCAATTTTCCAGAATCTCCTTTCTTTCAGTGAAAATTTTGATACCACAAGTCCGAGAAAAAATTTTGTCTGTTGCTCAGATTTGGTGAAATTTTCCAACTTTTCCAGTAAACGGGCAGGCTTTTCCTTTTTCCCGACTTCAGATTCGGATTCAACGGACCAAAAAGTTGTTATCTGTTACCTAATTTTAGAAAATTTGGATGAAAATAGCCCGAGATATTCCATTTGTTAATTGAAAATTATGTTTCATCATTTAATAATAGTACTAATCACGATCCCGCTTTTTTTCTGACTAGCGATGTGTAAGCAAAAAGAATTTTGCATTTTTTTCGTGCGGTCTATGAAATTTTAGTAATGACACCTATTTTATCATACTTTTGACTGGACTACATGAGACGGAACAAATATTCCAAAAATCCAAATTTAAAATACCCAGCTTCGAACTCGGTTTATCCAATATTTAATGCAAGAATATAACTCACAATAAATTTTACTACGAATATTTTTTTTCACAATATGGATTAGTAGTCAGTTACTTAGATTGTATATTAAATTCAATAATCCTGGAAAATTATTAGTAAAACTTCCATTGTCCCAGATAACTGAAAATGCCTGAAGCAAAACCCAATGATTATCAAATAAGTATATTCGAAAATTCAATCAAAATTTACCTCATAGGATGTCGTGCTCCACCTATTCATCCTAAGCAGGTTTGCTAGTTTAAATAGCAGATATAATTATTAGTCCAGTCATTATAGGAGATTTTCATCGAAATTTTTGGGTACAGCTCAATTTTTGTACCAAAGTGTAGGTTTTGGTATCTGAAAACATGTGGCACTGACGCGCCTGCGCGCGCATATTAGCATTCGTCAGAATAGATATATATATACGTTTTTTTGCCATTTTTTGCACAAAATGGAGAATATATCCAAATGTATGCATTTTATCGAAAAAATGAAGAGGAGTAAAGTTGTTCAGAATTAAATTTCCTATAAAAATGCATTATTTGATTTTCCGATTTTCTTCGCAGTTTTCCCGGGCGCGGGAAATTAATTTTCCCATGATTTTCAACGTTAGTTTCTCTTTTTATTTTCATTTTACCATTCAAACAATATTATGAAATTGTGAAACGTTTTTTTAGTATTTTATGTTATTTAAGAAAGACACGTGTGCTTGCATTTTTTGTTTCAGCCTCATGATGGAAAATTCGTGGAAAATTTTATCAACACAAATCGGAAAATCAAATAATGCATTTTTATAGAAAATTTAATTCTGAACAACTTTACTCCTCTTCATTTTTTCGATAAAATGCATACATTTGGATATATTCTCCATTTTGTGCAAAAAATGGCAAAAAAACGTATATATATATCTATTCTGACGAATGCTAATATGCGCGCGCAGGCGCGTCAGTGCCACATGTTTTCAGATACCAAAACCTACACTTTGGTACAACTATTGAGCTGTACCCAAAAATTTCGATTATTTGCTCAAAGATCTCCTATAATGACTGGACTATATATAGAAATGAGTACTTACGTTGCTAGAGGTAACACATAAGCTATATCAAAACATCATGTTATCAATCAACCATCGCACATCAGGTATATTGAATCGTTCTATGACTCAAATCATGAAGTATATTATTCGAAATATTTCTAGCATACAATTTTTCGTTCTTTGAAAAAACTATGTATAAAGCTCCCATACTGATCCATATATAATTCAATTTGGAATGGACTCAACGTTCAAGGACGGAAAAAAATATCTGGGAATAATAAAAAAGGTTTATCCTATTCTAGAGAAAAATACTATAGTTATATTAGGAATAAAGGGTTTGAACAAGTGAGAAGGAAATCAAACATGATCAATTTTATTTTACTCAATTCCGCAAATAACTGTCTATATTCAGTTCTTATTTATAATTCTCTGAATAAATTTTCTTTTGCCTTTAGTCGTTAAAACTTTAATTTTGAACAACAAAATATCACGAAAACACAATTTTCACCTTATAGATTTGCTGCATTTTATTTTGGATTACTTTTAATTTATTTCTATTATAATTAGATCAGTCGTTAAGAATACTGTCTAAGTACCAGGTAATAATGATACACAAGAACTATTTGATTTATTATTTGAATCGGAAGTTAGTTGCCATTCGACTGGTCTTTTCTGAAACAATTAAAATGAATGCTTTGCTTTTTGCTGCTTCTAACCACTGCATTAGCTTCACTGGCCCGTTAACAAGAAATGCCTGTATATTTTGCTTTAAATTGAGTTGTTATCCAATGTAAAACTTATGTATAGAGTGTACGTCGATTCATTGAATAGTGCATGCAGCAATATACCTATAGACGATGGTAAATGTTACAACCAAATGTCATCGTAAACTGATAATTCGCATGCAATTCAATATAATTCTATGTCTCGGGTGATTCATATTCTCTATTCACTAATGTTAACTTTCAATGAAGATGAAATAATGCAACTGCAAAGTATCGAAATTTTTTCTGTCTATGATATTCATTAAACGAATATTAAACTTTATTTTCGGCTTATATTTTTAATCTGACTCAATTTAGAATAACAGGGAATCAGTCAGTTTCAAATACTATGTGTATTCAGATATAAGTTATTTCCAAAAGAAAGAACATATGACATTATGTAGACTTATGTCTACCAAATGAACCCCACGGCCTCGATCGGGAGTGTCCTCGAAATACCCTTTTTGTGAATAACTTTCCTTCAGAAATCCGGATAGACCTTGTCACTATTCGATTGAAATAGTCTCTCTGAGTACTTGCATAGTTTGAGTTTTATTCACACACAGAAAGAAGATCAGAGGTGATTCACACGATCTCACACGCAAATTCATATCGCCGTTCCGTGAAATTTTTCAACCAGAAAAACATGTTTTCAAGACCCGTACCTTCCAATCAAGGACTCATCAAAACTGATTTCCGGGTTAGATAAAACCAAATTTCAAGAGAATATAAATTTAAATGAGAAGTGATAGCTTCGCAAGTGGCTTCTAATGAAGAAAGGTAGATTCCCAAAATATAAAGTCATATATAATTTCTTTATTATTGTTGATATAATAAAATAAAACACGTTGCCTTTGTTTTTCATCACATATATTATAGAAACAAACTGTGACTGTAGTTCCGACACTAGCGTATCATCTTCAAACGATACCGGAAAATATAAATAATCTTGGTTATTCATGATACAATATAAGACATAGCTAACAAGTGGGGTTGCTGTTGGGGAAATACATTGCTAGAGTAGTATAATTGAAATTGAATAATTAGATGGAGTTAATATTGTGATAAGGAAATTTTAATACGGAGGTATACTAGCAAGACACAAGAGGATTACCGGAAATTTTACGTTGTCAAGACATCAAACAGGATGCTTGTAGGACACATTTAATTGATCGTTTAAAAATTTTATTGTCATTATTTTTAGTACCTTTAAAAATTTCTATTGATTCTAGTGTATTTAATTTAGAGCCTCTACTCTCGTTATGTAGAATTTTAACTTCATCTAAATTTGGAAAAGTTCCTTAAATATGGTCAGAGAAAGATGAATCTGTTTTATTGAGTCTAAATGATCGAAAGTGTTCCTTCTATCTAATTTCTATATTACGACTAGGTAAATCTACCGATGTTAAGTTTATCACACTCTAAACAGGTTAATTTATATACTCCACGTTTATCAAACTTATTTATTTTATCTTCAGCATTGTTAATGGCTATAACCTTGATTTTATTCATTCCTTTATTCAGGAAAAGGAGGAAGTGAAAAGGCTCTATGTATCATTGAGTTGTATTCTGCTAATTTGTGACTACTACTACTAAAAGATGAATTGGCAATAGTTGTATCTGTAAATCTAGGTTTTCTAGGTATTTTGGAAGTAATGATATCAATATTGTGCGTGAGTGTAAGGTCCAGGAAATTAATTTTGTTACTTTCTGTTTCTAGAGTGAACTTAATGTTAGGATGGATATATTTTCTTATCCTTCGTTAATAATATCCATCATAACATTAAGTTCACTTAGGGAACTGAAAAAGATGACAAAATAAATTTCCTAGACATTACCCTCATGTACGATAATAATATCATTACTTGAAAATTTATAGAAAATCTACATTCACACATACAACTATTGCCAATTCATCTTTCAGTTTCCTTAGTCAAAAATTAGCAGCTTACAACTCAATGATACAAATAGTCTTTTCAGTTTCTCTTCCTATTGTAAACCTGAATGAAAAATTTCTCTCTTGTGCCTCCCAAGTATACCTCCGCATTAAAATTTCCTTAAGACAAAATCAACTCTACCTCATTATCCAATATCAATTATAGTACTCTAGCAATGTTAACTTGCTACCTGTGTCTTATATTCTACAATAAATAGCCAAGGTTATTCATATGTTCAAACATTAGTATCGTTTGAAGATGACACGCTAGTGTTGAAACCATAGTCACGATTTCTTTCTATAATATTTGTGATGAAGAACAAAGTAAAAGTGTTTTATTTTATTATTAGTATTAGCTATATGATAAATTATCACAAAGTTACGGCTTCCACCATCGAATCTTTATCATTATTTAATGATAATGGCTGAAGATGGAATGTCGTATTGAAGGGTACACGTAGTGAATATAGAAAATGTTTAAATCACCTCGTATGCTCCAAATTATGAGTGATTCATTGATACTCTATTTCATTTTGCCATAATGGTTCGTAATGAAATAATTTTGTTTTTCAGTCTATAAATAATGACGTGACAGAGTGAAACAGTGGTTATCCGATTCATTTACTGTGAGAATCTACCAACTCATGACAAAGAATTTCAGAAATAACACATTTTATTGAAGTTATTCAAATTGTGTATTTGATAAGCAGTACAACTGCTTGTTCGACAGAATAATAGTGGCATGTTTAAGGAACATATCTGATTTTGACTGTTGTAAGCGTTTCATGTTGTCAGACATAACAGAATATGTAAAGCTGCGATGCCTAATTTGCACTATTGTCAATCGGATTGATCCAGTCCCGGCATTGTTAAAAAATGTTCATATGATGAGTTATGTAGATTTGACAACGAAGCAATTAGTCTTGAGCATTATATGGAATGAGTATTACTAAAATGTTTTGTTCACGAAAGTAATTTGTTGTCTTCCTGAATCAATGAGTTGTCTGAAATTTAAAAAGAAACGTTAAATTGTAATTACGAATTGTACTGTTGGCGAATCTTCGGCATTGAAACCAACGAGGTCTACTACTAGAGTAGACAACTAAGCCTTTCACGGGTAATCTGGCGGACATTCTGTCCTTCTCGCACACATGTACTGCGCTCTCCCTCGCACGATTTCCCCTTAATTCTCCTCAACTATGACGGTATGCGCGGCGCGTGTTATATTATATTTCAAAGTTCTGTTATATTCTTATACTCTTTGTGATAATAAAAATGGTTGGCATTTGCAAATATTGTAAGAAAAATAAAAACCCGCAAAGTTCACATAGGAGTTTTTTTAAGTAAGTTTTTTTTTATAATAAAATACGTACAAATAATAGAATCTATACATAACCTACGTATTTGTTTATTTTTTTTTGTAGATTTAAAAAAGAGTGGTGTGAATTTTTCGATTTACAAGAAAGTCAAATATCGAAGTCTTCTACAGTTTGTAGTGATCATTTTCAAGAGAAATATATAACCAATACTGGTTATAGATATGTATTATCGTCAGATGCTAAGCCAACTAGAGATGCAAGTTTTCGTTACTTCTCGGTACTTGTAACTATTCGTTACTTTTAGGTACAATACTCGTTATTTAATACTCGTTACAAGTACTCGAAATATCGTGGTATTTACTATTCAAGTCTTACAAAGATGACTGCATACATGTGTTAGTTATACGTCGTTGCGTAGGTACCAGGTAGGTACTAACTGACGTGGTGATCCGACAGGACGGAATATGTATTGAATTAATTACATATTATTTTAACAAATGTTAAATTTAAAGTTTTTTTAGATTTCATTGTATTTTTCATTTAAAAAAAAACTGCGATAACTAAAATTGGGCATCCAAGTGCTTTGTCCTCCGTATATCTTATTAAGTGGTGTTAGGGAGTGGTTGGTGAATTTAAGAACTAGAATAAATACATTTTGTGAATACTAACCCTTAATTCTACTACTAAATTCAAATTAAGGAAATATTAGAAGCTGAGAATTATCTCCCTAAATATATCATTTCCTTAATATTTCATGTATCCAAGTTTCTGTTAATTATTAATCCGCAATAATAATATGGGATGACTAAAATATTCAATGATTCATAACAACGTACCAAATCAAGCAAGTGTGCAATGCATGAATGCGCCATGTCTCTATAGTCCGAGGAGCAAAGCATCAAGTCGACTGTTCAATCAGGATCAATGCTTGTTCGGTATTTTATTCTGTTACGTTACGAATACTGTAGGTATAGGTAGTTAGTTGATTTAATTCGAATACAAAATCCAATCCGTTACATGGTAAAAAGTTCTATGGAATATCGAGTAACTGTTTGCAAAAAGTAACGATTACTTTTTAATGTTGGTATTAGTTACTTCGAATCTTATCCGGTACCGAGTACTCGAGTAACGAATAGTTACTTTTCTTGCATCTCTAAAGCCAACTATTAATAAAGCTGTAAAGAGGTACTGATATATATACACAATCAATTTGCAAGCAATGTTACTATTATTTATTATTATATTTCTTATTTTAGACTTAATTTTAATACAAATAAGACTTTGCCCGATAATTCAATTGATAATATGATTGATGTTGTTACGATGGATGGTGTTGAGTCCATTACGAGTACCTTGTAAGAATAATAAACAATAAATGAAACCTGTTTGATAATATTTTCCTGTGCAAATGAACTTAACCTGACAACTTCTTTTATTGTGTTACACACTTATACACATTTTCAATATATTTATTTAACATAATAAAATTATATTATGTTTTATAACTTAACATAATTATCACTCTAGGGGATTGAAGTATGTATTACTTTTTCGATTCCACCTGGCATTTTTATTAGAGGCATACGTTTATATTTCATAAACTCTGAAACTTGTTATACGATATTTCCTAAGACTTTTCCAGAAATCAAAATTAAATCTACGCTCCTCACAGATCACCACTTAAATTAGAAACAAAATCAAGATATACGCATTCCGCATTGCTTTATATGTACGTAAACAAATAATCTGACAACTCGTCCGCCATACTGGAATGGTAAAGCAGATACCTAATTATCATTTCGGATCACTATATTTCTTCTTCTGCTCCACTACTATGAAAAGCGCGCCTATTTGATTTTAACACCTTCCTGAAAGTTAAAAATTCGGTGTAGAAGGGGAGACCGTGCGAGTGAGAGCGCACTACGAGCGTACTACATGTGCGAGAAGGGCAGGATGTCCGCCAGGTTACCAGCGGTTCCCTATGCTTAACACACTACTTGTCTACTCTAGTAGTAGACCTCGTTGATTGAAACATGTAACTTTACAATTGCGGGCCTAACATAAACACTGCTATAATTTTGAAACTCAACATCCAACTATCTCTCCTTAGTGAATTTGATTGAAACAGAGAATAGCTTAAGATCAATCAATGATGCTGTACGGAACCAATATTGATTGAATTTTAATTTTCACTCCCCGTCACCATCAGTCTCCCCTATTTTAAGAGTACAAATGACATCAATTACCTCAAGATAAATTATGGTGAAAATTGTAAGAAACATTATCCAGTCTAGTCGAGATCAATGAAATTGAAGAATCATGATTAGAGAAGTCATAAATAATTCATGCAGTACCATGATTTTAAGAATACGTTGTGACAAATTCTCAAATTGGCACTCTGTCCGCATATTACATAATGGTACCAAGTTCAAAGATTTGCAGCCCGAAAGCCTTTCGGCTTCCTCAGGAATTTGATAAAATGATGTTGAACAGGTCGTGACATCATAGAGGTCACAGTAGGATAATGTTGAATTACTAAGGTGATTCTTCTGATCTAATTTAGGAAAAGTATTGCATTCGTCCTAAGAATTGAATAGATGTCCCCTTAGTTGAAAAAGAAGAAAACTAGGTTTACTCTTACTTTCCCAAGAGATCATCTCATCAGATTTCATTGTAAGTTTTCATTTGAACTCGCCTACAAAAGAGACAAGCGATAACATTCTTCATCAATAATATAAACTAGTCATTATCGTACAATTATATTTCTTTTCCAACATCATCTCTATATTGAATGGATCAAATTTTATTGTATCTATAGCCAAGAACAATAATTTCTTATCAGTCACCTCGAAATTTTAATTTTAACATAATGTATATATCAGGAATTTTGAGCAACTTCGAGTAGTTAGAAGAGATAATAAAGTGAAACATTCATCAATATTGGTTTTGAACGTCTAGATATCATAATCGGGGCTACATTATTTCTAAAACCACTCTGCTAGTTCTCATTTAATGGGAGCAATTCCTATTACCTCACAGTTGATTGAACTATATTGTTTTTTCAATGTGTGTATTCATCGAGTCTGTATTTGGTTAATACCTCCTTTAATACAATAGATAGAGGAAAAATTTAGTAACTGGAGTTATTCTGTACTTTTTGGAATATCTTCGGCCATACCTGCAGCGGAACTAACTCCTCCATATCAACCTGTATATCATTACATAGATATACTGATAGGGTACTACAAGGACAGAGAATAATTATTTCTTGAGATATGTTATCTTCTTCGAAATCATTTTTAATATTATTTTACTTGTTGTTGCGTCCTGAAGGTATATCATTACGCGATTACATTAGATTTTTTTTTGTTCATATGCTATGGAGACAGAAGGAGATCGGGCATAAGGAACCATATACTTCAAATCATATCATGCTCATTCCATTCATCGATGACAGTACTTACATTCACACATAGCTTGAATTCACTCCAAAATTAGTTATGATAGCGGGGTTTCTGCAGAAAGCCGTAGTAATTATTATCCATTCTGTCGTGAAATAATATATAAGATTTTCCATCAAAACGAATGAAACTGTTGGCTCCATCAGGAGAATAATTTCTGTAATAGTTAAGTCATACGAATTTCGTATGAACTATTCATAATGAACACAAAATTATTATGATAATCTACCTCTGCCCCATTTGAATTTTTGAAGTTAGGGGTATAGGGTGCGCTAATTTTAATTTTTGTATAGGGTATATGGGTACCTATAGGAGATACAAAAAAATGGAAGTCATATTGTTGATCTTTTTTTGGAGACAAATTCACTGACAGAAACAAAAGTTCGAATTTTCCACTTTCATACACATGTAAATATCGTGGTTGTTTGCAATGTTAGGAGAAAATAAATTTGACATTCTTGATGCATTTTTTTTGTATAAGCCAGTAGCCTCGAGAAAATTTGAAACATGAAGACTTGATACGGAATTCACATAGTCTATAAAATTTTGTTCATTTATGTCGTTACTAGTTTTCTTGTATAATTCTCACCAAATACTAAGACCAAAGCGTGCGTCCCTGAGATCGAACTTCGATGACACGGTGAGGGCTTTGATTGAAAGAGTTGAGCTTTCAATCAACGGTGAGGCTTAATACCAGACCAATAGTGCGCGTTGAAAATTTTAGCACTGGTAATGTAGGCTTCATCTGTTTAAACTACATTTTCAGAGAATAATGGATCTAGTTAACATTTTTGACGATATCATATGCCAGACTCTAATCTTTGTTGGAAATCAGTTGGTTGCAGATGATATTGTTTCCTTATTGTATTAGGCTTCAATGTGTACGCCTTCAGAAGACAACGTTTTGAAATTACATATTCAACTTAAATCTGACGACTTGAAATTGAAAGATTTGCAACCGTCATTATAATCACAGATACACTAGTTTCTTCATCATCTTCAATGTTCTAGTTTTCTTATCTTGATGGATCCACGATTGATAAGTTACTCTTGCAACCTCTTGAAAATAGCTTATTCGGTTGTATTCTTTCTGGATAACGATTGCAATATTTTCCTGATTCAATATTAATATGAGACTGTATAAAGCTAGAATATCATATTCCTCTTAATTTTCGTAAGGCATCTTCGTTTCTAAGATTAAATGAGTTAATTGTTATTATGACGTAAACAAAATCGTTAATACGCATTTTACTGACAAACGGATAAACTTTGACACCCGCCTACTTGGAATAATTATAAAAAAATGCAAAAAGTAATACAGTAAAATATTATTTTCGCTATATAATACCCGACATTTGATACATAGGCAGAAACAGGAAAAAATTCGTTTTAACTAAACCATAGCCAACTATTTTGATTTCCATTTGACAAAATACAACTTTACAGAAGACCACGATATTCACATGTGTCGAACTTTTGTTTGAACTCGAGAACAAAAGACGATAGCAAATATTTGTTCCTGTCAGTGAATTAGTATCAAAAAAAGGGATTGGAAATGTGGTTTCCATTTTTTTGTATCTCCTTTAGTTACCGAGTTACCCTATACAAAGATCGCAATTTGCCCAGCCTGTACATACCAATTTTTGAACAATCTATTTTATCCAAGGAGTTATAAACCAGATATACCCTAGAAGGATATTGTATGAGTCTGATCAACGAGACTTTGAAATCATCACTTCCATGATGACGAAAATGATAAACCTTACCAAGCTCTTCTCTGCCTGAAATAAGTGTAGTATATTGATATTATGTGTGGTACATAATCAATTTTTCCCTGAAACATATTCAGTACAAAGATGCAATAAATATACATCAAAAATATGTATCTACGTATTGAGCCATCAACTAAGTATCACTGTCAACTTGAAATTCATAAAATACCTCAAGATGACTGAGAGAATTTATCAGCAAAAATAAACTTGATCTGATTTTAAATTTAAAAAATGCGAATAGGGAAAATATTATAAATATAAAAAGTATCGGAATAAAATGCAATCAACGCATGAATGGTAAGGAACTGTACAATTAATAGAGTCCCTTGAAATTTTGGAAGGCTGATCCAATTGTTGGATGCCCAATTAGTGATACGAAATTGAAATGCTAATGGTACCGCACTCACATCTTACTCATTAATTTATTTTACTATAGGGGGAACTTCTAGAGCACAATGGGAGGATGTTACAGGGTCAACCCCATTGACCTTCGTAAATGATTGTGTCTCGTTCACTACAACGGTATCAGCAAGATTTTGGTTGATGGATTGTAGAAATATAGGTGATGCTACTAAGATGGCGACAGAACTATATAGGTTTGTATAAAATATTTTTTTTTAAATTTGACTACACGGGAGGGAAACCTATAATGTTCGAAGAATATCGTACGAGCCACTGGTGGAATAATGGGAGAGAAGATGAAAATTTTCTTGAAAGTTTGGAGGCTATATGCATAGGGAAAGACCTCACTAGGTGAGTTCCACAACTTCGCTGTTCGATAGAAAAATGAAGTCTGGTAGGAAGAAGTTCGGCAGGTCTCGAGTTTTAGCTCAACTGGTCCGCCTATCTGGAATGTCTCATGGCGGAACAGCAGACGAGATTTCTGATGAACACCGAGAATGAAAATATCAATATTGAAAAGGGAGAGATCGCCCGCCTTTCTACCATGTTTTAGAGAAGTCAGTGAACTCGTAGGTGTGATATTATCAATCACGAATAGCTCCCTTCTGGATAAAATCCAAGACCTCCAGCGTATGTTTGGGAACTCCAAACATGTGAACAGTACTTCAGGACAGGTCAAATTTGTGCCTTGTAGATTATAAGGAGCTGCTGGGATGTGAAGTTGCTCTTGGCACGGAAGAGAGAACAAAGTTTCTGAGAAGCGGTTTTCGCAATAGACCTCACATGATCATCCAACCAACTTTATTTTGTGACATGTTGCAACCATTATTAGGAGAAACTTGGAATCACTCAACATTTTTTGGAGTATTTCTTCTCACCACTTAGCCCTTTTATCTACTCTGAAAATTGGAGATTAAAATGAGAGTAGCTCTACCAAATTTATTATCCTCCAAAAAGCGAAGTAACGGTGATGTTTCTGGTGATAACGGGTAACCGCTATTCCTATTCCCACCTCCATCATTTCGTGATTTTGAATAATTTATTCCTCCTGAACGTGAAATTGTTTTACGAAATTGCAAGAACAAATCCTGACTTCATATCTCATCATGTAGTTTCTGGGATAGGGGATATTATAATTTTTTCTTCAATCTTACCTATAACAATTACGTATTCATTCATTGTTAGTAACAATCATGTACGAAAATGAGTGTATGCGGAATGTTATGTGTATTTTTTACTGCCAAATGTTCAAACTCTGTTTGGTTTTCAGGGAGGCAATTCATGTTCCATTTATGGCTAAATTCGTTGTGTTCGCGAAGAAGGTCGATCCCTTAGAAGCAAGACTTAGGGTGTTCTGCATGACTGACGACAAGGAGGATAAAACATTGGAGTATCAAGAACAGTTCTCAGAAGTCGCGAAGAGTAGAGACGTAGAGGTTTTAGAAGGAAAATCGCAGTATATAGAATTCGCTGGAAACTTAGTGCCTATAACGAAAAGCGGAGAACAGTTAGAATTTTCATTCAGGGCCTTTAAAGAAAACAGGCTGCCTTTCTCTGTTCGAGTCAAGGATCAGCATGCTGAAGCAGTTAGTCGGTGCTTGTTCATGAGGGAACCCAAGGTATGAATCTTCCATATCAGAATATATTTTTTAAATCATCTACTGGTTTGTTAGATTACTTTTTTTAAGGTTTCATTTTGAGAAAATTGAATAAGCTACACAGTTTATAAGATATGACCCACATGAAAAATATCTATACTCAATTCAATATATCTAGAGAACGCTCCTACAAAGAAAAGAACAAAGAAGTACTACTACCATACATCTTTAACCCTCTAACTGGCCAATTTTGTATAATTATAGAAAATTCAGATTATGTTCAATATGCTTTGGATGATAATCATGTTACTTTTCAAAATATATTGAGTGGCTAAGGGTGATAGCAACCCTCAAAGCAACCCCGTCTTGAGACGGATCTGCCTTGTTGAAGCCAGATTTGACTAGAGATAAAGGTAGATCCGATTTGTTCATACCTGAGGCGGGGCATATCAATCCAATAGAAATCTATAGTGATAGTAACAATCGACCTAGATGTAGAAACACTCATCTTAGCATAATTAGTATAATACAATGAGATGTTTACTACTTGGAGTGAAACTCTTAGGAACATTTTTGTGTCAATGAAAGGCACAGGTTTAGATTGCATTTTGTGCAAAAAATACTTGAGTCTCTTTTTTACAGCCACTTTTTGCCCGATCTATCAAGAATATCTGGCATATGATTGATTCTATCGAATCTTACATCGGGTACGGGTACATCCGGATCAGCAATGATATCGTCGTCATCAAAGTCTCCTTCAAAATCCGCATTATCTGATAAGGTGTCAAGAAGGTTACATGCATCGTCAGATGTCATTTTCGAAAAGTCGTAGGTTTGAATGCACTCATAACTTTTTTACTATTGATGAACGAGAAAAATTTACCTATTCACTACGTCAAAAGCGGTAAATGCACGGATCTGAATTTTCTACGCGTTTTGACGCGTTCTGAGGCATCAACTGAGCGCCACGCGACCCGAAGTGGCGTAGTGCAATAAGTGTTGCCTATAATGCATTCAATCGAGCATGTACAAAAGGCAGGCATGCTTGTTTGAATCATTTTCATTTTCTTTGTGACTGCAAATGTGGCTAAAACGGTAAGGCGGTCATGCCTGTTTTAGAGGGTTAATTCTTGAGTAAAATAAAAAAATATGAATTTACGTTTCAATTAAATCAAAATTTGTTTCACGACACAATGGCATCTTCAGATTGAGTTGTCAACTGCATACAATTAATACGTAATTCCTTGAATATTTTGGTATAATGTCTTTTATATAAAAAATCTCAAATCATCCGCCCCATGGCAGTTATTAGTCATAAACATAATCCAGCCGTTAAAATAAACTTTATTCTTATGAATAATATGAATAACTTCAAGCCAAAGTACACTCTCAAATTCAATAAACATAATAACCTTCAAATTCATAGGAAATATTCATTCAGAGATACAACTATGGTTTATTTTAGCCACAAATAAGCCACATTATGATTTAATGAATTTCAACCGGAAATTATATACAAATTGATTGATAGAAAAAAGACAAAATTAACTTGCTCATGTATTCTTCCTTCAAAAAAATCTGATTCCTCATCAGAATATGGTTCCATTATTGAAAAAATCATTCTATCGACATATGATCTCAAAGTTAGCTCCAAAGCGAAAATTGAGTTGCGCCTAATTATTTGTATTATCTGACAACGGAAAAAACATTGATGCCGTCTGTCAATAACAGAGGAACCAGTATCAATGAATTTAAAGAAATTTAGAAAGAAAATACGTGAAATTGATTCATGACGGATTATAAACACTTGGTATTTTTTTCAGGTCCAAAAAGGTGAACCTCCTCAACAACCGATCTGCATTCTCAATATTGTATTACCTGATGATATCGTATCAGAAACCATATCATTGACTGATTCCGACTCAATAAAGAAAAGACATTTGACAGACCACTTCGATTATTATCGTCAAGATCCTAGGCTGGCAGACATTAGCAATCTCCTCGGAGATGACTGGGTAGCTCTCGCCAATCAACTAGGTTTGACAAGTTCGGAAATTAACGTCATCAAATCGGAATATCCAGATAGCGTGGCAAAACAAGCCCAATCCATGCTTAGGATGTGGTTATCACAAAGTGGTAATAAAACACAATCAAATACTTTAGAAAATGGGCTACGAAGGATCGGTAGAGAAGATATAGTACACCAGTGCCTAAGCATTAGCGAAAGAGCTCCACCAGTGATTAAACATAGTTCAGAGGAGATAGGAGGATATAGACTGAAAAGAGAGACTTTAGAAAATGATAGTAATATTCAATCTAAGATGTACCAAGAAAATGAAGAAAGTAAGTACTTATTCCAATTGAAGCTGAACACTGATACACTATAGTGATAGAACAATCTTAAATGTCGTTATGAAAGTATTTACACAATTGAGTTTTTGATTGATAAAATAGGTTACTCAGTTTTATAATCTTATGTATGATATTTCAATTCTGTAATTGATATTACAAATGTCTTGAACGTTTTGAAATAACTGCCAGTCGAGATTTAGGGTTTTTCAAAACTCATCTTGAAATTATAATTCAGGAATAAAGAAATACAGTTTTCTGACGAAACTGGGAACTAATCTGCAACAGTTTCTCAACTTCGTCATACGCGAATCGTGACTCTAACAACCTGCTGCTGGAATCTATTACAGATTGCTTATTCTGTAGGTAGCTAACTAAATACATCTGAATTCTAATATATTGGTGTCGATTCTTTCCAATATTTATTTATTTAAGTGAGTATCGTATTCTAAATGTCTCACTATTTGCAAAATAAAATATTATTTGTTTCGCCTATTACATTGAGTCCGCTTTTGGCCAGATTGCGGAAATTGTTTTCTGTATAATCTGAATGGAAATTTATTAAGAATACATGCAAATTTGAAGATGATTTCCGGAAATTACAATATCTTTGAATACGTTCTAACAACTAAAAAAATGGTAATAACCACGAGTGGGTAATTGTCTAGACTACCGACTTCTTCTTTATACAGGAAGTGCTCTACATACTCAAAGTATCTATTTAATTCAACTTCAACTTAACCTGCTCATCCAACAGTTAATTCGCACACTTCTAAAATCCTGTTAATGTATGTATGTTGATTGTGACGTAGATTCTACACTCGCTACAGCTGTCTTGAAATCCATATTAAAAATAATTCGGACTGAGTTTTTTCGACGATACGCATTTCGAGGCATCCCTTTGTAGTCAGCAGATAGAATGGTTTTTGTTTATGTCACAAAGTGCAGACAAACTTATCAGATGTTGGTAAGCATTGTCACTGTATTACCAGCCGACAAGTCACTGTAGATACTCGTTTTGACATGTGCTTTATGCTTTTGACTGAGAGTAACATGCTTTGTAACACGTGTCTGAATGTCAGTGCCTATTATTGGTTCTATTGGGCCCTAGGCTCATATACCTCCTATGGCCCCCTCGTATGATTAGAAATAAATAATTAATAGCGACGCAGGCGAAAAACTTGGCGTCAGAAATAGAACAAAAACAATAACAATAAGAGTAGTATTAATCTTTTGCGGAATGGTTCATTTCCTAACAAATAGCACGAAAATGTAAACCACTCCCTGAAACTTCAGTAGTTTTTCGAAATCTCTTGTAGACACAGACTTACTTCTTGTTTTGAAGGTCGAGTGTGGAATATGTCATCGAGATCGGTAGTTATCTGCTTCGAAGGATGGGGAAGAGCTACTATAGTTTTAACACCGAAGTGCCAATATCAAAATTATGAAGTAAACGACAGTTCAAATATAAATAGAAACTAATGTACAATAGGGATAAATAGGATCAAATAACCAAATTAATTAACCGCAATCAGCAACATCTAACTTATAACAATATTTACCCGTAAATAAAACACATAGACATATTAACAAAGTTAATTTCTCTGACGTATTTTGGTTTCGTAAGCGAATATATTGCTAACATTTTATCATGCCATAACTTTAAAATCAGTTTCAAACCACAAAATAAACTCCTTCATCTTTTATGATGCTAAAGACAAAACCAATAAATATAGTAATCCTCTAGATTATAAGCTAATTTGCCGGGGCTGTCATAACTTTTATGTAGGTAGAACTTGTAATTTCAAACTTAGATGCCGAGAATATTTTCATTCTTTCAGACTTAGCAAAACAGAATTTGCTTACCATTTCTTGCAAACAGGTCATACTTTTCCTAATTTAGATATCTTACGCATTTTAAATAGTCAATCCAAAGTAATAATTCAAAAACAAACATTTATATCATTTTGTTGCTTCACACATCCACTAATTTTATAAATATTTTGATCCATTACTTATGAAATACTGTTAGATTACTAAGAAACTTACTCATGATACAAGGGACATAATTAATGAAAACCAACATGGCTTCACCTCAGGGAGATCCACGATCCACCAACACAAATTTAGTTAGTTATCAACATTTTCTGTTAAACAGTTTGGAGGAAAGGCATCAGGTTGACTCTATTTATACTGACTTTTCAAAAGCATTCGATAGGGTCAATCATGACCTCCTGATTGCAAAACTCTCTGCGTTAGGCATTGACAGTAACTTTTTGAACTGGATCGGATCTTATTTGAGAGGTAGAACTCAGTGTGTCAAATATGCTGGTTCTGTGTCATCAGAAATTTCTGTAACATCTGGGGTTCCCCAGGGATCCCATATATGTCCACTATTCTTTTTATTATTTATTAATGATATGTCAGAAGTAATACAACACAGCTGCTATTTGATGTTTGCAGATGACTTCAAACTCTATAGGATCATTGATAATGTCTGTGATGCTGAACTGTTGCAAACAAATTTGAGCAATCTGGCCCGTTGGTGCGATATAAATATGCTTCATCTAAATATAAACGCATGCCATCAAATCACATTTTCGAGATTTATGAACCCAATTCAATACTCTTACCAAGTGAAAAATGTTAATTTGTCAGTGGCTGATAGTGTTCGAGATCTTGGCATATTATTTGATTCCAAAGTAACATTTAAGACACCCATTGATAATATTGTTTCTAAATCATTTAAATTATTGGGATTCATTGCAAGATCTTCAGACAAATTTTCCCGATACACTTCTAAAATATTATATTGCTCTCTTGTTCGATCAGTTATTGAATATAATTGTATATGTCCGTTTTATCAAGCGGATATCAATAGAATTGAGAGAGTTCAAAATAAATTCTTAAGGTCATGTTCATTCAAAGTTGGATATCAAAGGGGAAACTATGAATATTCTGACATTTTGAACATCTTAAATTTATCAAGTTTGGAACATCGAAGACCTGACATAGACTTGAGATTTCTGCACAAGGTTTTAAAAGGAGCTATAAGTTGTCCTAATTTAATTGAACTCTTTGATCTGAATGCTAATCCCAGAAGAACGAGAATTTCAGAACTGTTCATGGTTCCCCATCACAGTACAAATTATGGCCAAAATGAGCCAATTACAAGGATAGTTAAATTGGCAAATAAAAATAGTGAAATCATTGATCTATTCGATACATCTACATATACATTCAAAAATCAAATGAGGCACACTAATTTGTTGTAACTTAGTATTAGTTGATTATGATTATAATTGTAGATAAGGTGGCGTCAAAATTCTCTCTTAAATATTTGTGTTTTTTTGTAAATTGGCATGTCCGTATATAAAGAAATAAATAAATAAATAAATATTGCTGAAATTCTGCACTCAGGCCAATCTGCTACGTCGCAGGGGAAAAATCAATCACAGTTTCATTTTATTGTTGGAACCAATTGTCAAAGTCATACAATTTTTTTAGTTGTGAAATCTCGGGAAATTTGTCTATTCACAGACACCTCAAGAGAGTCATTGAAGTTTTTCTCTGCGGCCGTGGAAGTTGGAGAGACACTCAACGTTTTCCGCATTCTCCGCCACTAGTCGAACGCAAAGGGTTCGCATTTGCACATTGAACTTCTTCACTTGAAGCCGCAAGAAAAGACAACATTGCACGTTTTTGCTTTCTCTCGTTCATTTCCTCTCATTCTTTTCTTCTTACGTTTTTCGCTGCCGCTTAAATGTTGTGTAGGAAGCATGGTACTTATTATCTGCGACTGTAGACATAGAAACCTGAAAAAACTTTTCAACTCTTACATTTACTATAATATTGCATAAAAGTTCAATCAGAAAAATAATTATGTAGACATTTTTCAAGGAAAATTTCGTTCACTTAGTGAGAAAAATTGATATAAATTCTTTTAAATTAACAGTTTGAACAGAAATATTTACTTTTGAAAATTTGAAAAATAATTTTTTGAACTTCGTACTTTTACGTTTCCTCACATTGTCTACGCAACATTAGCTACGTGAACTATTAACCAAATAACAAATAACCGAAAGTAAAACATCATGCCGCGACTGCCACATATTTCGGGCGCGGAGAGTGTTGTCGTGTTGTCGGCACCTTTCAAACCTTTGACGCACAGAACATCAAAGGATCCTTTTGTGATGCCGAAATACCGTCTATTGAACAATTATCGCGTTGAGTTTATATTTCGGATCGTAATAATGATAAATAATAAATTGTAGCTATTTCAAATGATTTTTAAATATAATGTTTCATTGTTATATAAAAAAAACTGTTGTTTTAAACAGTCACAGTTGGGTCGAGCGTGGCCCTCAGACTCAGGGGCCCTAGACACGGGCCTATCGGGCCTACTGATAAAATAGGCCCTGCTGAATGTTGAAACGTCTCGCGGCTGTAATACACTAATACAGTGACCTCTCGGCCGGTAATACAGTGACAACGCTAACTGTCTGCCCAAACTGTAGCCATACCTACTTCACAACTTCTTTCCTAATTATGACTACTCTAATTATTATTGTTATGAAATAATGTATGCAAAATCACTAATAGGTGTTTCCTCTATTTGCATTTTATTATGTTCAGCAGTTTACTTTACCGATATTATATAATGCGTGGAATTGACGTAATCAGTTGGAAGGCATCTGTGTTTGGTTAACTGTATAACAATCTTTACGTATATAGTGTCGTAGAAAATTAAATCTTAGAAAGTGTTGAATGTATTGCTGGGAATTAGTCCAATACCACTATTTTTGAAATCGACGATTTTGAAAATTTCATATGTAATTTTTCTAAGGTCACTATTATTATGCAAATCGACCGTCTAAAAACGAGGGTGACATAATTTTTGGGCCAAACCCTAACTTTTTGGGTGAAAAAAATGAAATAAAGAGTCCATACCGACTTCAAATTCAAAAGTTTGCAAAAGAAGACCCCACCTCTCTCCAGTCACGTGGTATGAGCAAAATAATTTTTTTTCTCAAAATCAAAATTTCTATCGATTGTTAAAGTTCTACTACTCAAACCTGGGACATCCTGTATATGCGATGCATCGGGTTTTCCGAATTTCCTAGGTAAAATAATGAAAAATGGAAAACTGAAATATGAATTCGTACAATATGAAACATATTTTAAATATTTTTGTTCGTACAACTTTTGCGATAAAAGTAAAAACAACGGATTTATTGAACTGTGTTCGATTAATATTCAATTCTAGCTATCAATTTCCCCACACTCTTTATAATAATTCTTTACAAATTGAATATTTCGACCAAATCGGAAAAACTCACTTCTTATGAGAGGAGTGATACTGAGGTTGAAACTTAAGGTCCTGTTGGTTTTTCCTCATATGAATCAAGTTTTGGGTTCAAAAAATGAAAGGGACCCAATGTAGGGCCCAAAGCAAGGAAAATCTACTCCTTTTGCTTAGGCTTAAAGTGAGTATAGGGAAAAATGAATGTATTCGAATGGTTCAAACCGTGACACGGTTCGAATTTAGAGAATCGACACCTTCGAGTTCAAATTTCTTCCCTATCGTATAATGGCCGTTGGAAACGAGAATATCGAAAAAAATGTCCTACAATATGAAAATAATATAGAGTAAGGTTCCCCAAAGTGAATGAACTTAATTAGAAGTTGTTCAGACAAACCTGAGAGACTGCAGAAGGTTCTGACGTCAAAAAATGAAAGTGCGATTTGCGCGCCTTTTATCAAAGATATTGAAAAAATTGAGGTTTATTCTAGTACTAATATGTAGCTCTCGACATTCTGTAAAATTGATTTCGGTCTAGAATTTTTCCCAAAAAAAATCATGAAAAAACAATTTCTTTTGCTTATACCACGTGACTGGAGGGGGTGGTTTTTTTTTGTCAACATGCAATTTCGTGTTTCAGTGTTGTCTACTACCACCAAAAATTCGAAGTCGATATCTTTAAGTGTGTCGGTTTAAGATCCCATTATGCGTTTTTTACAATAAAAAAGTGAGGTTATGACATTAAGCTCAGGGTTTAGCCCAAACATAATGTCACCATCGTTCTTAGACGGCTGTCTTGCATAATAATAGCTACCTTAGAAAAAAATATATATGTAATTTCCTGACCAGAAGTTAGTGCTTCTGGACTAAATGCGCAGAACACGTGAGTGTTGTCAAAATATGTGTAGCGAAGAAGTCGGTGATCTAGGTAATGACCCACGAAAGTAATGTCCCTTCAGTTATCATATTGATACATACAAATTACAACTGGTCCATTAAACAGATAATTAAAGATGAGCATTCTCAAAATTTATTATGACTTGATACCTCCGTCATACGTTGAGCTCGTTAGAACATTCAGATTCACTTTCCATCCCCAACCCTATTGTTCTAAAACTGAAAAGTGTTCTCGAAACTCAGACTTAATTGAAAACTCTAATTAAGTTCAAGTAAGAACTGGCCTTGAAGTGCGATACGGCCTGTGTCTGGTTGTGAAGTGCATCCATAAATCTGGAGGATTCAAAATCTGTGAGATCTGTATAACGGAACTTCTGTGGGCAATATAACTTTGCTCATTCAGTAAACAGTGAAGAGTACGATTTCTATTACGATCTGGATCTATCTATAAACAACACATTACATTCCTAATTTTCGTCTATCTAGTAGCATTCTGGTAGTATTTCAAGTGAAATTGCTCTTGCCTTTCTCAACTTTATGTTATAAATTCACGAATTGGCGTAATAATTCTTGTTATCTATTGTATTTATATATTTGGATGCTCACGGAGAGAAACTTGAATTTGAGGGAATTATTGCCAACCGAAAATGGCATTTCTGTCGCCCGATTTGTCAGATTTATGTTTTATTAAAAATCGTAGGATAGAATAGTGAAAGGCAAGTGGAGTACGAGTACGTACTAAAGATTTCCGAACTGTACGTATAACGTTATTGATACTCCAAATTTCATGATAATGTAATTTCTTCAATCTTCCTATGTTTCTTATGAATTGCAGTCAGAGAACATATTTTTAGATTCATCCTTATGATGACTCTTAAAGTATTGATGACCTTTTTGCTATTAAGTAGCTATCATCAGAGTAAACTAAATTATAGATCGAAATGTTCCTGTTTAAATACTATTTGGGGATATTAATGCAAACAGGGGGTTATCCTCAGCAGGAGATAAATCGGAATTTGATAAATTGCTTTTTCGTTTATACATTTCCATGCCTTCTCAATTACCTAGATATTTGCCCATACTATGTTTTGAAAGTGATAGACTTTCGTGAGAACTGGTGTGACCTGTATTCAAAATATGTTCTCCTAACATGTTCTTTATACCGAGTTAAAATGTTCATCTTAGTTTGAATCACATAGCATTTTGAACACGACGCATTTTGTGGATCCCGGATTTGTTGAAGTCGGAAACTTCATCAAAGGTATTCCCTAAACAGTTTTTTAGCTTGTTCTTACATCTATCAACAAATTATGGTATTTATTTATTACTGAAGGTGAAACTTTAGAATTTTACTGAATTATTCGAAGGTAATGGCTATAGGTACTTTGATTGGTTAGTTATTGTAAATACTGCAGACTTGGGGTGAATTGGGCAATATTTACTGTATAGTATTGAAATAACTTTATACTTTCTATAATAAGAAGTGTATTTGACAAGTAAATTCTGACAGTCATCTATATTATTTTTTTATTTTTTCTACATATCTAGGTAATCGTGGAAAACATTAGAAACAGGAAATAAAGTATCTTCAAATTAATATATGAATTCCATTCCTAACATCCTCCCCCCGTTATAATTTGTTATAGAATTAACAAAATGTAACTAATTAAAATTGAAACGCTGCGGTTTCTTCACTTGTCTACCGGCTCAGGTAACAGTGATGACACCATCATCTATACTTCCGTTCCCTTCTTTGTTTCCTTTTGCCTTTTCTGTAATATTGTCCTTTTGTGACGTGTTGCTCTCTTGCTGTTGATTTTCTTGAATCTCTTCTCCTTGTACTTTTTCACCTTGAAGCTTATCTTCATGTCTGGAGCTGTTGCTGTTTTCTATTTGTCCTCTCAATTCTTTTGTTTCTTGAGATCCAATTTCCAAAGGATATAGTCTTTGAAATGGACGGATTATCTCACCATTCTTCGTCTTGATCCTGGCTATTCTGGGTGTACTGTCTCTTTCAGGGTATATTTCCAGAATTCTTGCTAAAAGCCAGTCCATTCTCTTCATGTTTTCAGCACCCACATATACTATGTCCCCCACGTTCAAACTACCTTGTCTCCTTCGACCAGTATTAGTAAGTTCTGATAAGTACTCTTTCCTAAATCGGCTCCGAAAATCGTCTCTGAGTTTCTGTATATATCGGTGACGTCTCAACAAACTCATTCTGTCTAAATCATCAAATTCTGGCACTAGACCGTATGTCTGTAATAAAGATGGAAGGAATTAAGGGCATTAAAATGTCCTCTTCAGAAAAATAAGTTAACGGACGAGTGTTAATAATCGCTTCACATTCACACAATAATGTGTTGAGCTCTTCGTAATTTAAAGAAGATTTCCCGAGATTTCTTCTCAATAATTCTTTTATCATTCTCACTATCCTTTCCCAGAATCCTCCCCACCATGCAGCAGTAGGTATTCACATTTGGATTGATATTCGAAATATTTATCCCTACAGGATTTGCGTTTCTTGATATTCTCCTTCCAGTACATCATCGAGCGCTTCGGAAAATAAAGTTTCTCTTAAATTATCATCAAGGCAGCTCAATCTTGTAGTTGTATTCTCCAGATTCTTCATAAGAGACTCCAATTGGTATTTTTCTATAGGCTTTCCTATTTTGATTTCTATCTCCAAGGAATCAACTTTCTCGCATATGACGTTTACTTGTCTGATAAAACTCCTTTCTTTCTTTAAGATTTCCATTGCGAGTCCTGTCACGGTCGCCAAAATGTAAATACTGCAGATTTGGGGTGAATTGGGCAATATTTACTGTATAGTATTAAAATAAATTTATAATTTTTATAATAAGAAGTGTATTTGACAAGTAAATTCGGACAGTCATCTATATTATTTCTTAATTTTTTCTACATATCCAGGTGATCATGGAAAACATTAGAAACAGGAAATAAAGTATCTTCAAATTAATATATGAATTCCATTCCTAACAGTTATGTTCCAATTTCCTTTCCTGTTTAGAAATCAAACTATTGCTCAAAGATTTGTCAAAACCATTGTCCAACGCTATTTGCTGAAGTTTCTCAACTTCGTCGTTGTAATTTTGCTGGCACAAGGGGACGTTCAATAATCTATGAACAAGACTATTAGAAGAAACCATTTTATATTTAAATGGTGTAGTTGAAACTATTTATTTAAGTGGGTTTTCTGTATATGTCAAAATTCAAGTGATTTGGTATAGATATGTTGAGGATATTTTCTCGATTACAAGTAAAGATTTTGATTTACATAACTTTTTGAACACGCTTAATAGCCAATTTGATTCACTGAAATTCACTGTCGAAATAGTAACAGATAAATAGCTTCATTTCCTTGATAGTAACACTATAAAAGATGGTAATCACTAGGTATTTGACATATACAGAAAACCCACTCAAACAAAAAGTTATACTCCGGCAGATTCAGCTACTCCATTTAATATAAAATAGCTCCATTCAATAGAATTGTTCATAGATTATTGAACGTCCCATTGAGTCAGGAAAATTACAACAACGAAGTTGAGAAACTTCAGCAAATAGCGTTTGGCAATAGTATTAACAAATCTTTGTACGATAAATTAATCTATAAACAAAAAAGAGGAAATTGAAACGCAACCAACTAACCAAATTATGCCCAAATTAATGGTGAAAAATCAGCGTTTGCCGAACATATTTAGAATACAGGTCACACCATTTCTCAAGAAAGTTTATCACTTTTAAAACACAGTACGGACAAACATCTAGGTAAGGATGGAAATGTATAAACGAAAAAGCAATTTATTAAATTCTGATTTATCTCCTGCTGAGGGCATCCCCTTGTTCGCATTATTATTCCCAAATAGTAGTTGAACAGGTAAATTTTGATTTATAATTTAGTTAACTGTGGTGATGGCTACTTGCTGGTCGAAAGGTCATCAGTACTTCAAGAGTATTTTTAGTGGATAAGTGTGATTTTCTTTTTTTCATAGTACTATAGTATATCCACAGTGTAAACTCTATAGTTTATTACTCACTAATACCTATTACAAATTCTGAAGCGCTGTACTTTCACATTATCTCGAAAACGGTGAAGCAAATAGGGAAATTACAGACGATGTGGTTTTCATCTCTTTTTGGATGATATACTATAATTGAATATTTATCATATAAAACGTGATTGAAATGATATAATATCTATTTGTTTTGGATTCAGGATTCAGTAATGAATAATTATTACCCTTGAATTACTGCAGAACACAAAACAACAAGAAATTTGGTGTTTCAAAATTTTCCATACATTGAGATCTCATGAAATTCACTAAGAAAGGTATCACATAACTCGTTCTTGATGAAATCCTTCGTTGTAGGTGGAAGCAAAGATATAGACACTTTCGATAAGTACTCCGCCGAAGAAAAAGTATTTGAACCATCTGATGAGGAGGAAGACTTCAATAGGTCAGTGCCAGAACGTCGTGAACAGATAGAAAAGCGACTATCTGTTGAGAGAACTATTCCGGCTTCTTCACAGCGAGTTGAAATTGTCCAGGAAATCAGTTCAATAAAGCGACAGAGCTTAGTTGAAGACAAAATTGCGGAAGTACAACAGAAAGGCACAGCGACTGAACCTGTCAAATTGATAGCTACAAAAGTAATCAAGAAAGAAACACCAGACAAAAAATCCATTTCAGAAACCGAAGTAAAAACCACAATATCATCTACACCTGCGGTTCCTGAAGTGGACTTGGAAACAGAAAATTATAAGAATAGTATAAAATCTACACAAGCGCATATATTCGTTCCCGATTCACATGAAACCACGCACATTAGAGATGTATCGGATAGAAGAGATTCTGATCTTTTGGAGGAAGTCACCCATCGATTGGAAACAAAGAAACCCGTCATAGCCATTGTTGCTGGTGAAGGTGAGTACTTCAATAATCAGTCTATTATGTTGTAGGTAGCATGCAATGCCTTTTTATTTCTATCCCTTGGCTCAGAATTGTGCTTATATACTATCAGGTGGAATAAATCCTTTGTACGATCAGGTCATGTTCAGTACCTACCACATTGAATCATCTATCTAATACTATTCAGTTTACACTATAATCCTCTTTCCACTTGAATTTTAACCAATCTAAAGCACTTTTTGGCTTCGATGCCATTATTATCGTAGGTAATACCACAAGTGTATCGGTGATTATCGAAATCCTTTGAATTTGAGAATCAAATTATGTTGCTTGGCAACCACACGAGCGCTTGCGCGAGTGTGGTTGCCTAAAGCAACATAATTTGATTCGAAACCGAGAAGGAATTAACGATAATCGCCGATAACACGAGTTGTATTTGTTAAGATTATTTCATGAATAAAATCGAAACCATTTTTATTTATTTATTATAAATATTAATATTAATTATACAGTTTGTGCTGTTGTATATTTTGACATTATCCATATCCAGTTCGTCCTTTTTGGTACTAGTAGATACAACCGTCTGCGTTGTGGATATATTTACATCTTCACTCCTAAGATTTGAAATTATTTTGGCATGGTGTTCCTTGTTGAGTTGTAAATATGGTTTTATTGACGTTGAACTACTATGGACAGTGACTTTAATTATTTGTTGTTCTCCGATTCCGGAACTTGCCAACTGACTGACAGCTGTAGATCTATTTGAATGATTCGAAATTTTAACTTTTTTTGTATATAAGCCAATTTTTTCAGCTGCAGATTTGGTCCATTTACTAATTTCATTTATACCAATTGGCATATTTTTGAACCAAGGACTATTATTGTCTTTATACCAATTGTTGTTAACCGTCAAAAATAGCCGATCCGTTTTAATATTCACTCCTCAGTTTCTTGAATAGTCGAACTGGGCAATTTTCTGGTTTATCTTTATTTGGTACAAGCCATTTACTTTCCGCTATATTTCTTGCACCTCCTTGTGCAGTTTTCGTGAAAATTGGGTTGTATTCCAGTCTTCCTGATGGTGTTCCGTCGTTATTTATTTCTTCTTTGAAAAAATTAACCAAACATCGACAAGCCTCGCCACCCCGCCAAGCCAATTCCAATTATATGATAAACTTTTCTCTGCAGTCCATTTGGATTATTTTCATCCCAACTTTGTACAATTTCTTCAGATGTAAAGGATACAGAAGATATTTTTCTTTTTTCTGGAATACTTTGCAGTCTTTTCCTTTTCATATTCCTGGCATTTCTAGCAACTTGAAAAGGTATATCTATGAATGGATCTAAAGTACGGTTGTATTCGTTATAATATTTCTCTTGGAGCAATTTGGCAGTAGTATTCCACATAGTTTTCACTACCATTTTCTTATACTCACTTCCATCGATATTTCGTATATTGAATGCCCATTCAGTAAGGATGTCCGCAAGTTTTTCATTCGATGTATTTTCTTCTAGAAGGTGATTTCGTTTTTCACAAAATTCTGTGAATTGTTTCCAAATGTATTTTTTGGACCGAATGGTATTTTGCGGTATTAGGTCTTTAATTTCATTTCTTATTTGTTCAAGATTATAATCACCGAAGCGGCTCTTATCACTCATTTTGACGTGTAAATTCGATTCAAGAATTATTGTTAATTTCCTTCATTTATGTTACAGCCTACTATTCAATTTAAATAGGAACATTAATCCCGCATTTAGTTCTGAAATTATGCAACTAACAGAACATTTACTTGATATTTCAAACATCCCTCTATTTCAGTTACCAATCACAGAGCGCGTTATTCGTAGTTTCGTCATTGCATGTCTAGTCTACTGCTTCTCGCTCGAGGTTATGTTTTGATAACATTTTGATTTAGTGATTTGATTAATCAACGAGTATGCAAAATTTGTCGAAAATTGTGAAGTTGATATGAATTAATAGTGAGTGCTTATTTAGTTTTGGTCAAAGTTTGGTGTTGTGTCATTATAGCAGCTTGCTAGTGGTAAGTTTGTGTTTTGATAATAACTAATCAGGAATCGAACTACAAAATCGAAAACACATCATATACATATCCAGTAGCCAATCAAGAGCCGAACTACAAAATCGAAAACATGATGTTTTCATTTATCAACACAAAAATTTCAACCAATCATAACACGCTATTTTAGCATAAGTGAAATAATCAGACATATTTATGAAGACTAATATAAAGCTACTATTCGAAAACGCAATATTATACTTGGAGACTTAAATTTGGTAAAGGGTAAATTACAACCATAATTTACAACCTAATAAAGCATGAAGGTCAACTCTAGGAACACGTATTAATGAGTAATTATTCGTTTTATTTTATTCTGCGTCTGCATTCTGTCTATTGCTTGGGGCCTCTCTCCGCGTATACGTCTTACCAATTGGTTGTCCTTGGTTGGGCCCTATCGTCACACGTTTGGCGCGGATGACACATAGTTCCGTGTGTTTGAAAAGTCCTACTAGATATGCTTCACTTGCGTGCTGCCTGTAAAGCTATTACAGCGGAACTCTGAAAACGGAGGTCCCTCTTGAAGTACTGAGCGATTTCCCTCACGAGACGCTGGAACGGTAATTTACGAATGAGCAGCTCGGTACTTTTTTGATAACTACGTATTTTACAGAGGCGATGACGATGCGGTTTCTTCACACCTCCGGTGGCTGGTGCACTCTTACGGGCAGCTTTGATTGCGTCCAGACACAAGCATTTCAGCGTAACATCGTAACAACGTAACTCCATCGCGTAACAAAATTTGTACGCGACGAGGTTACAGTGTGGCAAAGTAAAAGTCGCGAACATAGCGTCGTCGCGTATCATCGGTACGTAACATTTATACGTTCCAGTCCTAGTTCGTGTCGGTAGCAAGATAGACAATATGGACATGGAAGTTGCGGCTGCAGCAAATAAAGTTATGCACTGTTTAGCAAAAAAAAAATCTAGGGCAAGACTCTGGTGGCAGACGGTGTCATTTACTCCTGGACCTGAGGTTTCAATCAATTAGTGGCTTGTACAAAATATTTCGGGAATGTCACCAACCGATTTCGAGTTTTTAATAAATTTAGTTGTTTCATCCCATGCATAATTTTTTTTATTTTGTTGTTATATTTGGAATGTTTGCTATTCCACAAAATTCCCTTTTCCCTGTAATTCTCGAATAAATCGAGCACGATTTCTTGTGTCCACTCCATTGCAAAACAAAAACTAGTCTCAATAATAAATACATAAACTAAAACTAGAGTTCTGTGCACGCACGAAACACGTCCAGACATGCAAACGGGGTGCATTCCTTTGATGCGACCGGGAAAAACCGACAACTGATGGATCGCTATGATGTTATGCTGCTACGTTACGTTATTACAGTGTTACGTTGTTACGGGGAAGCGTCCACACTAGTTACGCGACGTGGTCACGGTTACGAGGTTCTGTTACCTGTTTGACTAGCGCAGGTGAATCGTCATCCAGGCTCAATTCTAATATTACTTAGTTTATTTTCGGCCAAGAAGTACCTGTAATACTTTCATGCATCAGAACCAGAATAAAAATCATTTAATTGCTGGTTGTAATTTAGTTTTTCTCAAAGTACCTGTAATACTTTCATTCATTAGAGCAGCATAAAAATCACTTCATTACTGGTTTAATTTAGCCATTCCCAAATTTGACGCTTTATGTATGTCTCGTTTTCGAATTTCATCTGTAAATTCAGTTTACAGACGTCTTTAATTAATGCAGTCACCATATATACCCTGGGCCCTTTAATATCAGTCATTTCCAAAATGATATGTTCCAAGAAACTATTGAATAATAACTGAAATGTAGAGTTTATATCCTGGACTCTTGCAATGCAGTACCTTGTTGGCCCAGGTGTAATTTTTATAATATTTTCACTGGTTGCCCGGCCTTGTAGAAATAGATGTCGCATGCAATTTATATTTCTGTTTTTTTGATTGCATCGATTCAGCAGATTGCACTATTTGAACTGGTACATTTTCTTGTACATCACTGCCATTGTAACATGGTACTCTATCAATAAAAACTCTATAAAACTTTACTGAAGGAATTCATATTATTCCTTATTCCTCAATCTATTTATTTATTAACAGTGTGGCCATTAAATTAAGAGAACCATGACACGTTGGAGTTTGATTCCAATCATTGATTAGCCAGAACAAACGTGAAAAATATCATTGACACTTACCCTTTTCTGTCACAAGACACTTAAGATTTTAAAACACTGGAAGGTAAGAGGAAGGATAAACGCTAATATCAATCAGATAAACTCGTACTCAACAACAGTAACATTTAATAATAAAAAAATAACAATTAAATGATAATGATAATAATAAAAGAAAATATGAAAATTAAAGATAATAGAAATGAATATTATGATTAACTTTATTACTAATAAGAATAAAAACTAAGATCAAAATCTATACTCAAATAAAATACCTAGATAATCTAAATCAACTAAAAGAGAAATTAAACTAAGATTAATAAATTGATATCCAACCAGGATGAACCTAGGGGATCGAAAATGAATGAAATGATTTGAAAGTATTCTTGAACTTAACTTGAATAAATACTGAGAACAACAACTTTGATCGAAAATCTAAAACAATTCTGATTAAGCGAAATCCACCCTTCTTACCAAAAACACTCTGGAGAAACTAACAAGTTAAATTAATTGAAATTAAGTGTCACGTGATTTCTCAAGAGACTAATTCAAGCTAGAAAATATAACTGAAGGTTTTAGGCATTATCCCTAGTATTTATAATGCGTCCTTTTCCTCAAGAACCAATCTACAATTCGGAAACGGATCCCTGAATTGTTTAACCAATAAGCAATAAGATTTCTCTCTTGAGGTCTTTAGTACAGAATGTGGGGATTTCTAAATCTATCTGTCCTTTACTAAATATCACTAACTGATTTGAATGTACATAAAACATCTCCAGATGGAAAACATCAATATCTATCTTGTAGCAAACCATTAGTTTCTCGTCGTATATCGGGTATTGGTTCGACAGGTTTATTATATCCTTTATTACTAACTTGTGTGGACTTTTACAACCTTCTTGACCTAGCTATGGTATCATACCACCCTCGTTGAAACGAGTGTGAATTGTCTTATATTTATTTTAGAAATTCCCTAACTTCCTCGAGCTACATTCAATATTGAAAAGATCTGGCAACCCCTGGATGTTCTTTACTGTTAGATATTTTAATTTTACATGAAATTTCAATTTACTAAGAATGACTTTGTTTTATTAAATATTGGAAATAACCTGTACTAAACCCTTGTTACACCATTGTCTGAATCTGGATGATAATGTCCTCGCTAGTATGATTTGCTTCTCCCGAGATTTCATCATGAGAGTCTTTCAGAATATTTTGCAATATTTTCCAACTCTTGTTGACTAAGAAACTTGCGTGCCATCACTTTTATTAAATAGGTTCTAGGTCACTCTGGAACGCGGAGTATATACAACTGTAGTATGTTTATCACAATTTTATTTATATGGCTGTGGTAAGTTGCAAGTCTGAAGTTGTATCAACTAACGCAGACTGGCAAAAACTTGTCTTCTGTATCACATGCTTGACTGTACTGTTTGGGAGCAGCAACATAACCTTATTTCCGCGCCATTAGGGTGAAATATGGTTTCAGGTCATACTGACCGGAAGGGCATTTGTAACATTTGCGATTTAAATATTTCAAAACCGTCCCCAGTAAATGGAAATTCAAACTATATACTGTGGAATACGTAAGCAACAAAGTTAATAAATAAGGAATTTAAATATTCATAAATAAAAAAGTTTAAAATATTTCAATTCAGTTTCGGGTCATATAGACCCAAGGCATCCACAAAAACATCAGTCCCTCAGAATTATCTTAAATCGAATACCTCTACCATTAAGGTTGGAGTTAAAGAGGCTGAAATTAAATTATGTGGATTTTTGGCAGAACATAATATATCCTTCCGAACTATGGATCATTTATCACCTCTTCTGGCAAAGGTGTTTCCCGATTCAAAAATTGCTAAGGACTTATCTTTAAAAAGAACCAAAGCAACAAATATAATAACAAATGTAATTGCAAAGAGCCATAAATCAGACATGATTAAAAATTTAAGATCCACTCTTAATTTAGATGATGATGTAGATATTTTTTGGGGGAAGTCATTAAATTTGAGAAGTGACAATGGCACTTTATTTATGGATCTAGCACGTTTTGTTTTAAATATTCTATCACTACCACATTCAAACGCAGCTTGTGAGCGAATTTTTTCAGAATCGAATGCGATAAAAACAAAATCTAGAAACAAACTAGTAACAAACACTCTAAATGGCACTCTATTAAGTGAACAATGTGTGAGGATGACTGGAAATTGTATTAATTTTGAAGTGAGTCCAGAGATGTTAAGCCGCATGACAACCAGTCTATTATATTCTAAAAATAGTAAAAATACCCCTTCTACATCATCCACGTTTATAGATATCGAGTCCGATGATGATTTCACCATAGAAACCATAGACAATAATTGTTAAGATGAATATGGTGTGGTTTCAATTCATTTTTAAACTTAATATTAGGCATGTTATTTCTTTGTTAGGAAGAATTATTTTATTAGGTTTGCATGTACAGAATTTGTTAATTTTTCTAAATAAAAAATATGTTACAATAATTATTATTTCTTTTTGCAAAAGTGACCCTTGAACCCTCCCGATGGTACGGTAATGAGCAAGTCAGGTACGGTAATTCAAAGCGCGCGATACGGTAATAAGCGTTCGAAAAGTTGGCAACCCTGTTTGACTGTGAAGGAGAACGGTGCAGCTCAAACGTCGGGACCTTTAGTTCTTGTCGGCAGCTCATTTTCAGAACAGTGACGTCGGAGGTTCGAGCTTTGAGCCTCTAGGAATAAGCCAGCACTGCTGTGTTAACTCAATGTTTATATCAATGAGAAAGAAACAATCCCTTTTATTCACTAAAAATACTTCTAGAGAATTTTTCGAAGTTACCCTCAATTGAAAATGAAATTAAATTCATAAAACTTCTTTTACGCTTATATAGTTCCATCCCTTCTAAATATCCAGATATTTCAAACCTCCTTATTATCCAATATCCTTATCCAATATTGAATCAGTTTTCCAGTTTACAGATACAGATGTTTAGCAAAAACAAGATACCTCGAATAGGACGGCAAAAATGATCAAGAATGTTTTTTCAAAATAAATCAATTACTTATTTTGAATTTACATTTAAGAATAATTTCTGCATGTGAAAAAATCTCTAATTCATAAAAACTCAAATGTATCTTGTTTCAACTGAGAATCACCATTTGATTAGGAGATTATGATGACAATGAAATACTTTTTAAAACTCCTCACAGGACAATGTCATCTAAATAAATATCTACACACAATGAGTATTGTTGAATATGTGGAGAGGCGCACGATACTGCCTCTCACATTGTAGTAAAATATCCAGCACTGGCTTTTCTTAGGGTACGGCACCTCGGCAGCACACAAATGCCGCTTGATGCCATAAAAGATATCAGTCCATTCAAAATCTTAGCCTTCGGCACTGCCTTAGGCCTGCTGGACTGATTCTTGTATCAAGGGGCGCTCAATGGACCCAATCAAGCGGTCTAAGTGCTTCGAACTTGTATCCACCCGTCTTGATTGGTTGATTGCGTGAGGGCCTAGGCCGAGGCCCTTTGTACCTCATATCACCAAGCTTCTGAGGTGGACGAACACCTTTCCAATTTGTGATATATTATCGTTTATATTAAATTTATGAACCGAGAGCGGAAACACTCTGTGCATCTTACACAATTACGAAACCGTATAAAGAAAAATGAAGTTTAGGACAGATATAAATACAATTATAACATTCGTTAATATTAATACGTTATTGAATGAAGCAGTTTTATATCTATTAATTTAGAAATTTCACCAATTACCATCAAATTGGAAATATATTACTTCTGGCAAAATAGCATCGTGAATGAAATTTTCTTCGTTATGATAATTAGAACGACTGTCATTCTTGAAATCTTGAAGATTCGGTGTAATCTTAAATGAACTGGTTTAGATATATTTATTATGATCATTACAAACTATATAACATATTTGATATCTGAAATAATGGAGACACTGATGCGTCACTCATTATTTCAATTATGAAAGCTGCATCATCTGATACTTATCATACATAAATTACCGTTTTCAGATCCAAAATCTCCGAAGTTCTCCAAGACACCACCTCCAAGTCCCGCAGATTTCGCTTTACAACAGCAACAGGCAACCACAGTTCAAGGTGAGTTATATTCCACGATATATTCACATTGTAGATTTTCTAAGCATTGCTTTTATAGTTGACATGTGCCCGAAACATTGATTCAAATAAGACTACACTAAGTGGCTTCGGAATGAATATTTCGGGCACAAAATGTGGCATATCAAGTGAACGTAATCCAATTATTGAATTATTATAATAAGTTAATATCGACAAATTACCACGCGGACATGGGATGAGGTCATAGAGAAGCTTTATAAGTTTCATGCATTATTTGAAATATCATTATTAAAAGCTGCTTGAAATTATATTTCCTTCTAAATATTTATTTCTCATTCAACAGTAATTTCAAGTTTCAAGCTTCCTGAAAAATTAACTTAAATGAAATTCTTTGAGAGCAGTACTATCTACATTAAAGGGGTTCAATTAGGAAGGAACACAAACTTGCAGATTTCTTCATAATTATTTCGTTTTTTTCTCCAAACCATAGTCGTACTTCTGGCCGTTCCCTCAAACCGTATTAATTAAGTGTATTAAGCACCATCTATACTGAAAGGGTTCAACTAGGAAGGAACACAAACTTGCAGATTTCTTCATAATTATTAATAAGATTCTTGACCCAGTATGAATTATAAATTCATAATTATTTCGTTTTCCTCTTCAAACCATGGTCGTACTTCTCCGTTCCCTCAAGCCCTACTAATTAAGTGCATTAAACACCATCTACAATTATATATAAAATTCTCGGGAAATAGGTCACAATAACACTTTGTTTTAAATATTTGTCTTAATATATATATTTATATATAATTCATACTGGGTCAAGAATCTTATTACCATCTACAATAAAAGGGTTCAACTAGGGAGGAACACAAAATTGCAGATTTCTTCATGATTATTTCGTTTTTCTTTTCAAACCATGGCCGTTCCCTCGAGCTCTAGCATTTCAGTGCATTGGATGGCGGTGGATAATTTCCACCTTCCATTTGTAGTCATTAGTTGATTGTCAGATTGATGATATTCTGGAAGTGAAAAGTTTTTGAAAGTATGAAACTGCAGTATTTAGTTTATCATGCAGCCTATGAAATTCGGTATCTTACCAAGTAAACATCATGTTGGAACTGGAGGGTAGTATATTTAGTATTTGAGACGAGCATTAGTTAATTTTTAGTGAAGTTCATGTTGTGAACACAATAATATTACCGGGCTAAGTGATATCAACCTATTCCTAAATAATTTGATAAGTCGCGACTTGTCATCCAAATCAAGTTATGATAAGGCTTTCCTAGCGCCTCAAAAATTGAATGTAGAACATTACAAGTTACAAGTAACTATAAGAAGTTTACTAATAATAATTATCTTGTTACGACACCTGTATCGATTTTAGTACCGAGAAGGTTAAAGTATGGCTTCAAATACTTATTAAATTATTGACTTAACTATTCATCATTTTGAACTAGCGATGTCATTCTACTAGTTTCAGTGCTTCGATAGCCAAACCTTCTGAGGAAAGACTGGTGAGTGATCTCTCATTCAATTTCGTATTTTTAATTAATTTCTTTTGATGTGATATTCTCGATTATGTATAAAACTTCTCACAAAAAGTTACTAATTGGTTTTATCTCATGATTAAATATTATTTTGAAAATCCAGTTCCTAATATGTTGATCAAATGGTGATATTAATCTTCTGTGACGAACTCATAGTATTTCATAATTTGACTCCAAAGACACTTTGGTATTAAACTGTTTCTGGATTATTCAGTATTTTGTAATTCGAACGATCGAACGGTATAATTTGGATTTTAAATGAAACGACAATTGCGGTTTATTAGAGGACAATTTTGAAGATACGACACCATCAAAATTTGATGAACAGGCCAATTAATTATTTCAAATTACAACTACTATTTATTTCGTGTTGGACTGCGGATACAAGAATTTTCTATTTGAAAAATATTCTGATATTGTCGGAAAAACTCCTCTATAACATCTGATGAACTTAATGTTCATTCACAAATTCCATTATGATTGAATGATATTAAATTCCATACTTAACGTGGATGGGGAAATATATGAAGAACCCACTGATACAATATTTTGAAATGTGGGGAAGCATTATTCCTTCTGAAAGAAACCGTCGACCACGTGTTACTACTCGGAATCCTTTAGCCTCATTAATTTAGATGCTATATAACTTAAAATGATATTGATATGCCACATTTATATGGAGTTTGCAGTCGGTAACAATTATAGTTTCCATTAGTAGATAATTTGATAATAAGATTTTATTCTAATATTGGTTGTGATGTTGATTTTATTTGTTGTGTTGTTTATTGAAGGTGGTACACGACATGCTCATTAATAAAATGTTACATCTCTTTCTGTGCAAATATTGTTTGTCCCTATAGATATATTTTGTCAATATACAAATTAACACTTTCAGTGTGCAAAATGCTTATGAGCCTAGCCATACTAATAATAAATTGATATGTTCCGTAGGGAAATTTTGTACATATTGGACACATTGGTATTATATTACTGACGTCGATTGCTGAATGAAATGTTACAGAAAATAAATCATTTGTGTGAACCAATATATATGCAAACATTTACCTTACTAGTTGCTTTACTAAGTAAATTGTCAGCAGTGGGAGCTTTAAGCTTTGCTTGTGTAAATACATGTTAACGATCTTCTAGTGGAAATATCAGGTTATGGTGATAGAACATTATATTCTAATATTGCAATGAGAATTACTATACAAATGTTGCCGAAATACCATAAATCAGAAGATCTGATAAATCATTATGCATCATACAACATGGAAATCAATTAAATTGAGAATTTCGGTACCTTTTTTCTTGTGGCTCATTTAAGCTCTCAGTGAGCTCTTTTCAAATACAGGAGTCAATCTTAAATCGTTAATAAATAAAACAGATATGAAATTATTTTATTCAATATTAACACTTTTATTGAACTTTTATTGCAATTCCGGACCGTTAATTTTCAGAAACAATCAATGAGAAACATCGTAACTACATACATTTACAGATAAATTATTTTGGGGGGACTAATTACTACTGAAATGTGAAAGTGATGAATAACAATAACGGAAAGACAAATTGTGGTTATTTTTGTGATTGTAATTGCATACATTTCATCATCATCAAACTGAAAACTGAAATAATGATAAGATGAGCATCCAATTATCATTGTTCGAATTCCAATAAAGTGCAATAAAAATTCTACTTTTCAACTAATCAAACAATAGAGAGAATAGTGTTATTCTGTATATTCCAGTAAAACACTACACTATGCAATTTTTCCTATTACTTGTGACAGCGAATATTTTCTGGAAGTCCAGAAAAAAATATTTATATCACATAATGTTTGGCAAACAAAATTTTTGTTTCTGCATCAGACGGTCGCTTTTCTTTGATGTCCATTAAGTATCAATCTTGCAAAAGCAAAAGACCCTTCTGTAAAGCAGCCAAGCTTTCACCAAAGTAAGATCTTCTAAATCTTCTTTTCTTGTACCATATTTTGCGTGAATATTAATATTCTAGCGGCCGACGAGACTATCCAGAAATTCTACACCTCCCATGCAACATTCACATATTCTTGAAATCGCACAGTTTTCTTTTTTTTATCAAAACTGTTGTAATTTTTTGTTGGAAGCTCTCATACAAAGGTGGACGGAAGTTTCATCAACCCCATCAAAACAACCAAACATATTCCCAAGAAGTTCGTCGATCATTCTTTTTAATTTTCTGAACAACAAACGTACCACTATATTCAAAGTTGCACCCAAATCTGATTCATCTGGTAATCTGAACTTTACTTGATTTTTCCAAATGGTGTATAGCTCAAAATCAGTTTGTAAAGCAGCTAGCTTCACCAAGGATGAACAGTTTGTAACAATATATTCTTTGAAGGCATCAGGTGTCTGCTCATTGACTGACAAATTTTTCCTCCAAAGGGACTCTGGAATTTTGGACAAATAGCAACTTATGGTTTGCGAAATTATAAGGTAATATGTTCTCATCGAAATAAAGTACTTTTCGAATAGTTTGAAAATGTTTTTGGCCCATTGTTTCCTTTATCTTTGGAAATATTAATCCACTTAAAAACACCTTACGTTAGGCATTTGAAGATATACTTATTATAGAACACACTTTTGGAAAGCTGGTACTGTGAGATATCTGGTTTTATTTGGATCTTTTTGAATCATGTACATATTCCATTCGAAGACTATTTATCGTATAAAAAGAACTCCAAGAAAGCAAATGGGGTAGCTTAATCCGTGAAACTACCTCCAAGATACTCACTTGCTCTGAAACTTTTATCATCCTCATTCAAAACCTTTTCTCAGTATTTTTGTCACAACTGATTGAAGACCGCAGGGCCGGCTTTGTTATTGAATATTTTTTTAATGTCCGTTATTGACATTATCCGCGGTTTCTTTATTAACCACGTCCGTTCACCTTTCAATATAAATCCATCATCTTGAATTTCATTGGCAACATCTTGTACATCAACTTCCTCTTAGGATCCACCATCCATGTATTGGGTAGATAGAACATTCTCGACATCATAATAATCGAATTCATATTCACTATAAAGAAAAAGCACCAATTTCTTCCAACTCAACATACTTCTTCTCCTGGGTCATATCAAAAGTGAACCGGTATGTGCTAAATTTGATATAATCAAGGTTATGGATAATTCTTCAAACCAATATCCCAAATGAATAAATAATTAAATATCACATTCATATATGAAAATTACATTTATAAAGCAAATTGAAATGCTTGTAACAGATTTTACAAATAAAATTTTGGAAACGTATACTATAATAACTAGTTAGAGCTCATCTACTACACCTACCTGGCATCTCACTTGCTGAAATAGCAGATGAGATTTCGGATGAAGAACGACCATAAAATAGATATAGAAAAGAAAGACATCGTCCACCTTTCTACGACGTTCTAGAGAAGTCAATGAATTCGTTAGTGTGACATCATCAACCAGGCGAATAGCTCTCTTCTAGATATAATCCAAGAGTTTCAGTGTATGTTTGGGAGCTGAACTCCAAACGTGTGAGCAGAACTCCAGGACAAGCCGAATATCTGGTATGTAGATTATGAAGAACTCTTGGCTCTCATATGATCGTCCCATGAGAGGGCGCTGATGGTGGTGATACCTAACATGGGTATGGACGAGTCTATAGGAATAGTACCTGACGTCATCTTATTAGGGATTCACCTTCCCGGGGAAAATGCATGTTTCAGTTTTCGTTGCATTAAACTCTACTGGATATCAGATCTCCATTCCAAAATTGTTGCCAGATCATCATTTATTCCTTGGATTTGTCTCTGTCTTGTTCCTCTGGCGTCTTAGGTTGATATAGGGGCTCTAGATGAGAAAGTGGTATGAAATGAATTTGCATCTATAAATTTGTGGACAGGACAGGAGGTCATCTCCAACAGATCGTTGATATGCTGAAGAAACAAACATGTTACAAGGTCCCTGTGGATCATCCCCGTCAATGGCATTGCATCGGCGATCGCCACATAGAGTAATCTATCTGAGAGAAAACTTGATACAAAACGTCAAAGTTGAGGCGGTAATCCACATGACGAATGTTTCCCAAGTAGGCTTTGGTGCCAGACTCATTCAAATGTTTTGGAGATAATCAATGCTACCACTAGATATTCCCCATATCTTCCAATAGATGTCTGCCATTTAAGTGTTACATAAGCAGTGTGACTTTATCAAACTCCAGTAATACACTACCACATTTCGCTAGTAGTTTTGTTTTACAATATAATTGAAATTTACTTTGCAACTCTAATTAGTGATATTAAACGAATTGATTGCATTTCATTTTGGTTTGAAAATAATCAGACGAAATTACGGGCAAGATAATCAAATTTTCGTGTTGTGTTGTATGTTGATGATAAATATTTTTGTGTTCAGCATTGTTATTTCACTTTCCCATTGAAAACTTTGTTGATTACCACAACAATCAAATAAACTGTCAAAAATTCAACTTTTCTAAAATGCCCTTTTTGTGGAGCATCTTATTTTTCTGCCGTATTATTTTATAGATCACAAACGTTACTCCGTACTGTCGTGAGTAAACAGCCATTCCGTTATGTTATATAGAAATTTGTTACTCGTTTATATCATCAATATGTATGAGAAATGGATAAAATGACATAATATTGTGATTATATACAATCCAATATTTTTTCTTAAAAACCGCAATTTATATATTTTATCAACATATCTGATATTTCTACTGTGTTATATTTTCCAAAAGGTATATTAATTATGATTTTGAAAAGAACTTTTGCATGTTACTTTGTTTCTATTGCTGCTTAGGAAACAAAACAATTAATAACAGTAGTTCATAGAGTTCATTTGATCCAAAGTATCTGTTATACTCGTATACCCTCTTGACTTTATTGTCTGAATCAGCTATGATCTGCATGAATCTCCATTGACATGATTTCGATAGCTACGGAATTCAGATAAAGGGGTATATTCTGAATTTCCTCTCCATTTATACAAATGCTAGGCACTCATTCCTTCAATAACTAACATAAACTGAAGTATTACTATCATAGCATGATAGATACCTCACTCTGGAAATATAAGTCGTCGAAGCAAATTCTGATAGTCCGACATGAAATAGCTGTATAAACGAGATTTTTTAAACCATTAGCGTAATGGTTGAAATTTAAATCACCTTGGGGCAGCGTGAACTTTAGGAACTACTGTGAAACTTTTGATGATTTACATTGCAAATGCTTAAGATGCTTTCTTCTAGATCATGCAGGCATTGTTATGTTTGTGGTTGTGTGAGTATCATTGAAATTCATAGTATGCAAACAGATTTCAATAAATAATAATACTATTATAGTACACGGAAAATTTTATTGCTATCTGTACCAATGTTTAATTGCATATTCTACAAACAGTTAATTCACCATGTTGATTGGAATTTGTAAAAATAGAGAGAAGCAACCAGAATATGTAAAACATTAGAAAAATCGATAGTGGAAACATTTACTTTGTGATAATTTATCATACTGATATAATAAAAGACCTATTACTTTGTTTTTTATCACTCATATTACAAAAACACTAACATGATTATAGTTTCGACAACTAGCGTGTCATTGTCAAAACGATACTAATGTCTGAATAGACATGAAAGATCTTAAGATATTTATAGTCAATATAAGATACAACTAACAAAGGGTTTCGGTTCCAATATGGGGAAATACATTCCAGGGATTGAATAATTGAAATAGGATAATAGGGTAGAGTTAATGATATAATTACGAAATTTTAATACTGAGACGTATTAGGAAGGTACAAGTAAGTAGATCACCGGGAATTTTATGTTATCAAGACATCGAAAAGCATGCTGTAGTACAGGTCTAATTGTTTATTTCATAATTTTCTACTAATTCTAGTGTGTTTATTTTGAAACATCTATACTGATTATGATTATAATATGATTGGAAATAGCTAACTCTGTTTTATTGACTCTTAAATCACAAAAATGTTGCTTATATCTAATTTTTATATTACGACTTGATCTGCAATTGTAAAAGTTACAACACTCTGAACAGGTTATTATATGCACTTCAGATTTATTAAACTTATTCGTTTTATCTTTAGCATTGAACAAAATACAAAACAATTTATTTCGGGATTTTAAGCTAACTTTTAGATTATGTCTAGATTAATAATGATATTTCACCGAGGTATGAATTATACAGGCTGGGCCAATCAAAACGAAACGCGGCCGATATCTCATATAACGTTCGTTTAAAAAAAAATCGCTCGGACCCGTCGATTTTTATTTCCCGGGGAAAAGATTTTGGTCGTATCATCAACCTTGTAACTCCCCCCTCCCCTCGCTGGGGTAACCTCTATCCCCAAAATCTTAAATGCGAATAGGGGTCGAGTGGTACCTTATTTTAAAGGTAATCGAATTCTCTGTTCAACGCATCGTAGTTTTACAAATTTAATAATTTAATTTTTGAATGGAAATGGAACAACAATGAAAGCAAAACGATTTCTCAATAATTATTCCTCGATGAAAAAATGTTGAAACCCCTTGATTTTTATCTCAGTGAAGAAGTCCTTTGTGCATAATTATCAACCCTGTCACTTCAACCCCCCGCAGGGGTGAGCTTCAACCCTTAAATTAAAATGGGATTAAAATTGTGTGATACCATATTTTATTGGTCATTAAATTCTCTTTTCAGCAAATCCAACATAATTTATCAACTTTAATTTGTCTTTATCATTTATTTTAATAAGGAAATATTTTCTACGTTCCTCAATCCATTTACCACTGACAAAAGGTGATGTAAATTCTAATTTTATCGTTCGAAGAAAAAAGTACTTCATTTTATCTGCTATGGAATTCTGTTTTTGTATAGAATTTATAAATTTTGCAGTTCCTTAGAAGTTCCGAGTATTTACATTTAATTCATTTCAATTTAGTATCTCGCAGAGTTTTGACTAAACTTTATTTTGATCTAAAATGGTTTGTTCTACTGCAGAAAGAGTATTGCTGATTGAACTGTATTATGAAAATGGTAGATGTGCTGATATTGCAGCACAGGTATTAAATGAAATGAATCCAGATAAACATGTTAACCGAAAATTCATAATTGACCTGGTAGCAAAATTTAGGGAGACAGGATCAGTGACAAGCCATACCGTAAAGTTAAGCAATGTTATTACATGAAATTAAAGTAAAAATCGATACAAATGTCTTATCAGTATTGACTTATTAACTAACTTAACTACCTACTTAATTCTTAAAAATCGTTAAGAGACATTTTAATGACCTTAATTGTAGTATTATTTGACTTTTAATCACATTTTAATTTGAGGGTTAAAGCTTACCTTTGCGTGAGATCGGAGAGGCCGAGTTGAAAATAATCGAAAAAAACTTTTTTCTCGCTATAAAAATCAACGGATCTCAACATTTTATCACCGAGCAATAATTTTTTTTCATTGATCTACCCTTATTTCCTCAAAAACGGCTGCATCAAATTTGTAAAACTGATATGCGTTGAACAGATAATTCGATTACCTTTAATATAAGCTATCACTCAACCCCTATTCCTATTTAAGATTTTGGGTTCGGTCATCCCCACGAGGGGGTGAAGTTACAAGATTGATGATATGAGCAAAATCTTTCCCCCGTGAAATAAAAATCGACGGGTCCAAGTGACCCTTTTTTTTAAACGAACGGTTTATGAGATATCGGCCGTGTTTCGTTTTGATTGGCCCACCCGGTATCCAGGGTGTCTCAGGCTTTAGTAGCAGATCTTAACAGTGAATAGAAAATTTGATTTTGAGAAAAAAGTTCCTATTAACATATATGCACAGACGCTTAATTTTTGAGGTACGTGTTGAATCTTATAAAAAAATTCTTAATTTTGTTTGTATCTCCGAAGATAATTAAGATGAAATTTGTTACCGTGGATACGCAGATAGGTTACCACATTTGCACATAATTTGAGATCGGTATTACTTCCAGTGTCGTAGATATAGGTATTTAATAACAAACTGGAAACTTGCGTTCAGCTTATACAAAGAATGCAAAATGCAGCACAATGCATTCCTCCCAATGTTTTCGTTGAAGTTAGAAGATCTATTTTACGACGTTGTGAACTATGTATACAAGAAAATCGGAATCATTATGAACAATTTCTTTGAAATTGATATACAAAATTCATCAAATTTGTCTTGCTAACTCTTGTTGCTGAACCTTCTATAAATTAAAGTACTTTATAGTTCTCAAGTTCAAACATTTTCGGAAATATTTTTTTTTATTCGGACTTTCTTTGTAATATATCGCTGTAGAGATTAGAAAAGACAGATTATTTAATTTTTGTGGCTCAACGACGTTTTTTAATTCAAGGTTCTTCTTTTTCGAATTTTCACCCGATTTTCATGGTGGTGGTAATTAATCACAAAAAAGAAATTTGCCGTGAAACGGTGCCAGGTACAAAGAAATCTCAAGAGAGTTTGTTTGTTTCGATTTAAATTCTGCATCGAAGTTTGTTCCTAAAAAGTATAACTCTTTTTTGGTCAATTTATTGTTATTAAATACCTATATCTAAGAAGTAATACCGGTCTCAAATTATATGCAAATGTGGTAACCTGTCTACGCATCCACGATACGAAATTTCCTTTAGACATCTCAATTATCTTCGGAGATACAAAGAATATTGAGAAATTTTTTTTTTAAATTCGATACCCGTATCTGAAAAATTATGCATCTGTGCATATATGTTAATAGGAACTTTTTCCTGGAATTCAAATTTTCTATCGACTGTTAAGGTTCTGCTACTGAAACCTGGGACACTCAGTATACATTCTTGGGAAACAGGGGGAAATAGGTCGTGTTAACACATATGCTTATTATTTTCGTCTTTACCCACGTAAGTGTCAACTATTTCAAGAGAATTTATATATCATCATGTCTGGATAGAAACTGAAACCCTACTTGTTACTTGTATCTTATGATCTTTCATGTTAATTAGTATCATTAGTGTTTCAAAAAACCGATGGTAGAAGCCGTTACTTTATGGTAATTTATCATTATGATTATCCGAAAGAACAATAATTTTTTTATGCCACTTCTAATAATAACATGAAAACGTTACTATAGTTTCAACATCGAAGTGCCATTATGAAACAGATACAAAATTATAATTTTGTATCTGTGATAATAGCACTTCGACGTTGAAACGATAGTAACGTTTTCATGTTATTATTAAAACTGGCATTAGTTCTTCTTTTAATTATGAAGTAAGGTGTTTTAGAATAATACATTATAGTTGATTAGTAAAATGTGAATATCTAAACATATATTTACACTACAAATTAAATTTTTGGATTTGGTAATACACATTCACATAATACAAGTTATTGCTAGAATGATTGCAATTTCCTATCAACCCATCTTTATTCAACCGCAAATAGATCACAGAGTGAAAACCTAAAATAAAGAAGTAATGTGGAATAATGAAACTTTCTCAAACACCTTCTATCAGCTGATTTTTTTTAGTTCTACTTACCTAGTGATTTCATCAGTAATAGGGCATCAATATTATTTTCATGTGGGGACGTGCTATATATCTCATTGAAACAATCTCATATGTCTTTATCAATTGAATGAAGATTTCCTAAACTACAAATTGTTGATAAGTATTTCCAATTAACATAATAGATTTGACAAAACGTCTGCTAAGCGATAATTTCATAGAATAGCGGATATTGCTTAGATTTTATTTATTTATTTATTTTTCAAAAATGACTAATATTATTTCCGATAGGCACATACAGTCACTAGCACTTATAGCATTCATATTAAGATTGGATGAGGAAAATAGGAGTTCCGTATTCTGAATATGTAGAGACAATATTCAGAGGCACAGTATATTAATCAATGTGTGAAGCTGTTTTGTCATTAATCGCTAAGCAAAACATAGGATTGATAGGCAATCCTATCAATTTTCGTATTTCAATTCCATCGATTACGACCTGCTCCAAGGTGATATTTGCCTAAAGTGTTGTTGTCAATTCAGATCTCGTGTATCTCGTTTCTTGTTCCATTGTCAACAGCTTGATAGAAGGGTGGATGTTTCCTAAAGGAATACTATTTTCCTTCTGATTATACAGAAACAAAGAACTTCTGAACAATAGATTACGATAGATTTTGAGTACAGTCCTTGAGTAATTATATATTCAAGTTTCCATTCCTTTTAAAACTACTCTGCTGCATATATGGAAGGTATCGAACATGTTGTGCAGATGCTGGTTCTGTGTGTATTAGAAGTGATTCAGATTCATCATCCTGAGTTTCCGAACACAAGATGGCATTTGCATCTAAAGAGTTTAGCCAATCTAGTTTGGCGAATACTTCTAGTTTTTATTTTTTCCTCTCTAGTTCTCGATCAATGATTACATGATTTTGATTCATCTGAGCGCAACAAAATGATTCAAGCACTTTTGTATAATATCTTGTGGTCTGTTCGTTTGAAACTCATCATTAAGTCTTCTTGGAATTCCCCTGAATCCTCCATATGTATCGGGTTGAGTCAAAGGACTGAAGTTCTAATATGTGCATCTCATATACGGTTTCTAAGCTTATAACTAGGGTATTGAATGTTCTTAATATAGCCTTAGAATATAATGAAATCATCCGGACTGATTCTGAAATTTAATCATGAGATTCACGCTAGAGCCATTATTCAACAAAGGATTCCGATTATTTTGGAACCAACATTTCCTTATCCAACGTTCTTCCGTTCTCAATATAAGAAATACTATGAATCATCTAATTTTGGTCTGGAAACCATCCGTTTACCAAGCCAAATCGCTCAAGAAAAACATGCCAATATGATTCTATCAATTTATTCTTCACCCAAACCCAGTTGATAATGTGAGACGTTTTGAAAATATTTGAAATGAAGCAAATCCAAATAATCATCTTCTATTGTATCTCTAAGCTCACGTTCACTACTTCACTACCTTTGTGCCCGTATGCAGAAATGGTCAATGTTAGAAGTTATGATTCTGGAATTTATGTAATAATTATTTGATATTCCTTATGATATTACGGAACAATTAGTAATTATTTCCTCTACTCTCGAAGTTTTTCTACCTGAAATTTTGCTTTGTCTAAAAGATTTCATATTCGACACTTCTCCGTGAAGTTCAATCTTCATTGAGTATTTTTATATTCATCATCTGTCCAATTCAAACCGTATCTCCTAATATACTGATACGGAATTGACCAATAAACTTTGAACTAGTTTATATGATATGCGAAAGCTTTGCATTAAATAGTACCATACTGATACTGGGTAACACTATTTTTGAATGATTTGAGTAGGGTGATTAGATATAGCACAAGTCTATATCGAAAATATCAACCTTATCCTATCAAAATCGTTTGATGCTTGACATGATTGTAATGGAAATTTCCCTCGTTTTTAATTCTTATAATCGGTTGTATATTTTAGTGAACATCGGAAATAAACAACCACAAATATTCCATAGAATAAAACGAATAAATCAAATATTCAATAAATACGATGTAATAGAATCTGGTTGTCGAAGAACTGAAGTCAAACTATCAAAACTGATTATTAGAACTGTTATAATTATGCAATTAAATATGCTTATTCATCTACACCTATTCATTCACTAAAATTACTGACCCTCCTTTCAGTAAACGTCTTGTCGATTCTTTCTGAACATGTACAGATTAAGTTTTTGCCTAGTAAACGAAATGCAAACTCCATAGTTGAGGTTTATATACAATTATTGAAAAGTAAATGTTATTATGTCTATTGCATGAGTCCTATCAACTCACAGCTACATCAGGTTCAGTTTCTAATCACAACGTATGTTCTCTCATATTTACATGAAGTAGTTGTGGGTTATATAGGTGAAGGTCAAGTCTAGGCCTCGGGCTTCATGTAGCAAAGGCTACTTCAAGGTTAGTGATTTTTGTTTAGGATAAAATAAATTAAATTACTGTACTGCGAGTAAGATAATTCTGGATCTTAGCAGGATAAAGCTGTCAGCTTGAGTCATATATGGTTCTTTAATTTATTTTGTTTCCGTAATTTTAATACAACTTTTTGCTATTTTGGATAAGGTTATATGAACAAATTTGCTTCGGGGTATTGCTTTTTATGAGAAGCTTCTGGAAGTGCTGTATGCAAATACCGGCTTTATATTATAGCTGTCGTAATCCTATATCCCCCTCCCAAAACATAGTACACAATTCCATACTCATAACATTTCATAAGTATGAGCGTGAGTCTCTTTGAGTCGTTATTGGCTCAATATGATTTATTTTCTGGAATATAACGTGAAATGTATAGTTTCCCTTTGGCACGCACATCATTCCTCAAACAAACAAAACAACATTGAACGGTAGCGTCTTCAATTTTAGCCCACTCCACCCTTATTTTTTTCCTTGCGACAGCATCTAGTGCATCACCACAAGATGACGATGACTCTTTGGACACGGATGGTTTTCGCGAGGTCCAAATCCTGGAAACACCTACACCTGATGATTCAATTTCTCCAGCAGGTGAATCTTACATAGGCGATTATTCGATATACCGTCATGGTGATGTAGACTTTGAAGAAGTCACCGCATATGATGACTTAAACCAATATTATCAGCATCAAGCGGAATTATTTGGCAAAAACCGGAAACGTTTGGCCTCAACTGAAGACCTAGATTATGAATTTTCTCAGCCGAATTTTGCTTCATCTGGAGCATCCAGTTTCTCCGACAACAACTTCTTTTGTGGTACGACCCATTTGGAATCAAGCGATCAAAAACCACGAGAATCTGAATCTAAAAGACCAGAAAAGTTGAATATTAGAGGTTTGGAAACGCCAGAAGAAAAAGGCGTGAAAGACTCGAAGAGACCTGAGGACTGGGAGAGAAAAGAGAGAAAAACTGTTGAAAGAATACATGGCGGTGCAGGTGAGGACGGCACCCCTTCGAAACCAGATAACGTCACTAATCAAAAATCATATGTGAATGGTGGTAGAGTGAATAAACAACACGGTGTTAAAGTTTCTGTGAATGAAAGTAATAATTTAAGTAGATCTAGTCACATTTGTAAGGTTAATCTGTCTGACAATATTCCATCAGGGCAAGGAAATAACAATATTCATATTTCTACATCAATAAAACAAGAACTCGGATCTCATGTGTCAAGGGCTACTTCACCTTTGTCAAGAAAAGAAATTACCCCTGATGGGTCAACTCCAGAAGTTGAACACAAACAACCAGAACCAACTATCGAACTGGTTATTAGTAGAAAAGAAGTCAAAACGCGAGACGCTCTGGCTACAGCTGAAAGTCGACTAACTGTATACGGCACCAATGATGTAGAAATTTCGATTAAATCTCAATCACATATTTCCGTTGTCACAACAAAATGGGACGGTTCAGGTGCAGAAACATCCGAGAAAGTAGAAGTCATGTCAAGTTTTTCGGATATTGACAAGCCACAAGATATCCTCGGTGAGTCCCAAACAAATCTAAATAATCAATCTACTGCTTTCATAACGTCGCCCATACATTTGCCCCAAAAACGGAAAGAAGAATCTGTTAATTTCAGTAGACGAAATCAAATTTACACATATGGTGACGACATCAATAGACGAGACTCATGTGAAGAGATTTCTTTTACTGAACAGAGCGTTTCACAGCATATTACAGATACTGGTATTTCATTAACCAGGGAGACCGTGACTGATGATACTCTCACAGATCAACATAATCAGGGACCCTTGGAAACATATCCTGGGTTTGAAACAACAGGATTTGTTTCTGATGTTGTAGGAAGTATAGAACATGAAGAATGTGATTTTACCGATGCAGGTTTGAGCCCTATACAACCAGATGATATTCTTCCTGTTGAAATTTATCCTGAAGATGACATGCACTATATAGATGCAATGACCAGTCCAATAGACATACCAGATTCATCATCAATAGCTATATCGCAGATAGATACATCTGAAGCAGCAACTATTACTGACCAGATTGAAACCAGAGATGCTTCGAATAGTCCAATTAGACCAGAAGAAAGTTCACCATTATCCGTTTCAGACAGAATCAGAGATGAAGATGCTATATTGATTCACAGGAGAGGATCTGGTGACGTAAAATCCAGAATTAAATTCATCGAAGAAAATGTAGGCATAAAAAATACAATCGACAAGAGAAAAAAGAAACGAGAACTTGTAGAATCAGAAGACGAATTGTCAAGCATGAAAGAAGAAGAATTTAGTAGAGGATCCACAGAAACACTGGCACAAATTGATGATGAATATGATAGAGGAGCTACACCAGAAATATCTACAAAAGAAGAACATTCGAAACATTTTGATACTATCAAAAGTATTGTTCCAGAAACTAAGCTCACTGATTCGCCGAAACATGTACGACAAGTTGATGGACGGATAGCAGAGTTACAAAAGATATTCCATTCTTCGAAAGAAGATGATGTAAAGAAAGTTCGAAAGTTATTGAAAGGGTATGACAATGAAACATATCCAGATGGAGTTCCAGTTACTCACATTTCGGAGGTGATAGAAAACATAGAGAGAAATATTTCCACAAATGCCTCTCCTCTGAAGGCAAAACCTGGGAGCACAACTACCAAAGATAATAAAACTAAGGGAATGATTTCAATTGAAAATAATTCAAGTAGCGATGTGAGGACTGATACAGTTGATAGTAATAGTGTTTCTGTCAGGGAAAAGAAATACTTATTCGAAGAAATTATGAAAACTAGTGAAAAGGTTCCAGCGAATGTACACAAAATAGCCTCTACTGATATGTCTGAATCACCTACAGTTCAAGAAAGAAGTTCGGAAGACCTGAATATCCGATTATTGGAGCTTGAAGCGCAGATAGAAGTAAAAAAACCAACAGTTGAAAGAATGGCGGTGGAAGACAATGTTGACGGATTCTCACAAACTATATCTGAGAATATTCCTGTAGAAGAGCCAACTTGCTTACAAACGAGACACATTGCTAAAATGCCCATGATTCTACAAGATTTGCACATAAATATGCCTGCCGTGGTGCCACCTGAAATGCAGCATATTCAAACTGGAGAAAAAGCTTATCCTATGAATGATTTGGATCTTCAAAAATTGAACGCTGCGAAACTAACAGAAGAACAAGAGGCTCAAGTAATTAATATGGAAACCAGTTTAAAAATACCAGAAAATTTGAATGACGTCCCCATAGGAGAGCATTCTTTGTCCCCGGTTCAACATATTCCAAAAATGTCATCACCTTCACTGAATTCAGACATTATAATTCCAGTAGTTGAGAAATTTGCCAAGATTGATGAACATTTGCCGGTATATGCTCCAAACCTCCAAGATTGTGATATTGAGGAAACTGCTATACAAGAAGCGGCTTATTCCCCCGAAGAGTTACACATTCGATTATTAGAACTGGAAACACAAATCGAAATAACAAGACCTAAATCTCAAGTTGCTATAGAAGAAACTGAGGATGAATTGCTTGAATATGTGCAAAGAAACATTCCCGTAGAAGAACCACTTTGTGTACAGGTGAAACATATCCCCAAAAATCCTTCACCCTTACAAGATCTACACATAAGGCTAACACCAGAGTGGATATCCGATCCTCCAGTTGAACAAAAAGTTGAATTTCTGGCTATAGGTGTACCCGATATGGGGGACGATGATCTCTTCCACAGACCTGGTACAGATTCCAATGAGAATGAGACTAATGATGTCTCCAAATATAATACGATACTAACTGATTCCATAGATACAGATACTACAGGGAGTCCCACTGTAACCGAACGTATCCACATGAGTAACATAGTATCCGATGATTCAGTGCTCACAAACTTGAGCATGAGGCCGGAAGCAACTACCGGATATGATAATCCTACAGAAATTGCTTTCTCTGGAAGTGGTGATTCAAAAACGATCATGGCAGTTGGAACTAATATCCACGATCTCCCAACAAGCGTATCAATCTGCGCAAAGTTGGAACCTTCAGATGAGGACTACTCTCATTCAGACGGCTTATCCAACACTGGAATTTCTAATGAATCTGAATTGTCTCACATGAACAATAGGGCCAAATATAGAGAGGATTCAAGAAAGTTCACAGTTTTACCCAACACATTTATGAATATTGCAAACACCGCAGGAAATTGTCTTAACACCAGGGAGATGCCAGTTGAAGATGAACCAAGTTCATCATGTGAACTTGCTCATACCGTTTGTGATCAGGTCAACAGTTTACTGGATATGCATACACACTTGGTAGAGAAAGTCACCGGGATATCACTGGAAGTAAAAGAAGAACCTTATACAAAGAAAATTGCTGAGCCTTTGAAACTTTCTTCTGATGAAATGTCGATTCATACTGCTACAATGGGAAATGAAACACATGAATTCTCTAAGTTGCGAAAGTTACCTATCGGCGAATTCAACAAGGAAAAAATTTCTAGAAAACAGCCTATGAATATTGAAGAAATTAGAATATCTCATGAGACAGAAAATTCCAAACATTTGATCACATCAACACAATTCAGTGAACAGGATGTTAAAAAACTGATGTCAGAAGTACTGGAAGCATCCAAGCAAATAAAAGCTGAAATTAAAGGAATGAAGCCTGATTTGACACCCACACCCGAAGGACAACTGATAACAATGTTACCCTCCAGTTCAATGAATCAGTTGGATGATTCAAAGTACATCGCTGAAGAAGAAAACGATTATATCACGGAATACGCTAGACATCGTGATCCAGATACAGATATAAAAGAAAGATCTATCAAAAAGCCTGGTGATTTCATAAGTCTGAAAACGGACAAGGCTACTGATCAAAAGGAAACTTTTGGAGATGAATCAGACAGAGAAAATCTCCAAGCAGATTCTCATCCAACAAGTGAAAACCCTACATTACCACAATTCAGCGAGCAGCAAGTACTGAAAGAATCTGAACAAATTAAAGCTGACATTGAAGAATTGAATCCTGATTTGACACCCACCCCAGATGGGAAACTAATTACAATATCACCTTCCAGTTCTTCGGAAGAGTTGAGTGATTTGAAGCACATTACCGAAGAAAGAAGGGAAAATGTTTTTCCCACAAACTCTCCATTATATGAGCAGAAAGCGAGTTATTGCTTTGGAAGTGAAGAAACATCACCAAACCATGAAGATATAATAACCTCTAGAAAGGATACAACCGACAATAAACAAGTCAAGAAAGATTCATATAAACCATCGGAACTCTCAGGGAGCCCCGATCTTATCCAAGAAAAAAAGTCTCACGGGAATGATGAACTCTCAATGACAGCAACTAAAAGCACAGAACTTCCGGTACTCAAGTCCGCGTTGAGATCTCCCGTGGAAATACCACATTCTGATCAGACGTTTCTTTGGAAAATACCTGTTGCGGAGAATATAACGTTCACGAAATTATCTGAGAAAGAAATAATCCCAGTTGATGGAGAAGCAGCCGTGGGTGTCGTTGTGAGTGAGGTGATAGTATTAAAAGATAAATCGAAACTTTCCGGTTCCACAATTTCTACACTCTCTCCTTTTCATGAACAGCAACTGAGTCCCTACTTCGACATGATACACTTACCCCCGGAGCATGAAGACATAATAACCTCTATAGAAGATGCAACCGTTAGTAAACAAGCCAAAAGAAGTTCATATGAACCGCCGATACTACAAGCTAACACCGATAATGTTGGAGCAGCTAAAATTCCCAGTGAAGATGAACCCTCAATGAAGACAACAAGCTCCAAAGAGCTTCCGGAGCACAAGCTCGTTTCGACATCTCCCGTGAGAATAGAACATTTTGAACCCACCATTAATAGAAGAACTTCTGTTGTCAAAGATATAACCTGTACGGATATCACCAAACAAGTCGAAAGTGCTTCATGTAAACCATCGGTAGACCCAAGCACCACCGATCATTTTGAAGTATCTAATCTCCATGGTGAGGATGAACCCTCAATGGGACCAACAAGCCCCAAAGGGGTTCTGATGCTCAACTCGGTTTTAGGGTCTCCCAAGGAAACAAAACAATCTGATCCCACATTTGATGAGAAAACACATGTCGTGGAGAATGTAACGTACACTGGTATGTCTGAGCATGAGCTATTTCCTAGTGACAGAAAAGTTCCCGCGGCTGTCGTTCCAAGTGAGGAATTAGCTATAAAAGATAGCTCGAAAATAACTAGATCAACAAGTGCTACACAGTCCCCGTTATATGAGCAGAAAGAAAGTTCTAGCATGGAAATAATCCATATATTCCCGAAGCATAAAGAAGCAACAGACGCCGAACAAGGCAAAGGAGATTCATATGAACATTCGGTAGATCCTGGAAGCACTGCCCATTCACGAAAAGACAAGACTCATGGCGAAGTAGAAATCTTAACGATATCACTTGGCGCCAAAGAGCTTCCAGAGCCCAGCCCCGTTTCGTCATCTCCCGTGGAAACAAAACATTCTGAACCCCCATCTGATAGGAAAATTCCTGTAAGAGAAGATATGACGTGTACGGATTTCATTAAAAAAAAAAACATGCCTTTCGATGAAAAACCAATCAACGGTATGGTTGAGAGTGAGGAGATGGCAATGAGACATGACTCGAAACTATTTGGATCATCGAACACTTCTTCACGCGAGAATAAAGAGAGTGATGGGCAAACACCTATTGTGGAGGATATTACGATCACTGATATATCTTCAAAAGAACGTTTTCCTATTGATAAAGAAGCAGCCAAAGCTGACGTTGAAAATGGGGAGATAGCAATGGAAGACGACTCAATATTATCTCGATCAGCAAGCCCCACACGCTCTTCGTTACAAGATCAGAAAGAGAGTCCTTGTCTGGAAATGATACACCTATTGCCAAAGCATGAGGAAACAATAACCTCTATAAAAGATGAAACGGACACTAAACAAGACAAGAGAGATCCACATGAACCTTCGACAGTCCCAGGAAGCTATGAACAATATGAAAAAGGTATGACTCACAGTGAAAATGAACCCTTAATGACAGCTACGAGCTCTGAAGAGCTTCCGGAATACAAGCCCGTTTCGCCATCTCCCTTGAGGAAAAAACATTTTGAAGTCACATTTGAAAGAAAAACTCCGGTTCAAGAAGATATACCATGTACGGAAATCACCAAACAAGTGGAAAGTGATTTATATGAACCATCTGTAGACTTGAGAAGCACCGATCGTTCTGAAGTAGATAAACTCCAAGGTGAAGATGAACCCTCAATAGGACCAACAAGCCCTAAAGGGGTTCCGGTGGTCAAGCCGGTTTCAAAATATCATGTGGAAACGCATCTTTCCAAACCTATAAGTGTTAGGAAAACACCTATTGTGGAGAATATCACGATCGATGATATATTTCCGATAGAACTAATTCTTATTGATAAAGAAGCAGCCGAAGCTGTCGTTGTGAATGAGGAGATAGCAATGAGAGACGACTCAATATTATCCCGATCAGCTAGCCCCTCACGCTCTCCGTTACAAGAACAGAAAAAGAGTCCTTGTCTTGAAATGATACACATATTGCCAAAGCATGACAAAACAATAACCTCTATAAAAGATGCAGTGGACACCAAACGAGGCAAAAGTGATCTACATGAACCGTCCACAGTCCCAGGAAGCTATGATCAATTTGAAGGATGTATGCCTCACAGTGAAAATGAACCCTTAATGACAGCAACGAGCTCTGAAGAGCTTCCGGAATACAAGCCCGTTTCGCCATCTCCCCTGAGGAAAAAACATTTTGAAGTCACAATTGAAAGAAAAACTCCGGTTCAAGAAGACATACCATCTACGGAAATCACCAAACAAGTGGAAAGTCATTTATATAAACCATCTGTAGACTTAGCCATGAAAGACGACTCAATATTATCCCTATCAGCTAGCCCCTTACGCTCTCCGTTACAAGAACAGAAAGAGAGTCCTCGTCTTGAAATGATACACATATTGCCGAAGCACGAAGAAACAATCATCTCTACAAAAGATGCAACCGATACCAAACGAGGCAAAAGAGATCCACATGAACCTTCGATGGATCCAGGAACCATCGATCCATCTGAAGGAGGTATGTCTCACGGGGAAAATGAACCCTTCATGATAGCAATTAGCTCTGAAGAGCGTCCGGAAAACATGCCCGTTTCGCCATCTTCCGTTAGAGAAAAACATTTCAAACTCTCATTAGATAGAAGAACGTCTTTTGAAGGAGATGAAACATGTACGACAATCACCGAAGAAGTGGAAAGTGATTCAAATAAAACTTCAGTAGGCTTAGGAAGCACCGATCGTTTTGAAGTAGATAAGGTCGAAGGTGAGGATGAACACTCAAAGAGAACATCAAGCCCCAAAGTTGTTCCGGTGCTCAAGTCGGTTTCAGAATCTCCCGTGGAAACACATCTTTCTGAAACCACGAGTGACAGGAAAACACCTATTGTGGAGAATATTACGTTAACTGATATATCTACGAAAGAACTAATTCCTAATGATAAAGAAGCAGCGAGAGCTGTCGTTGGGAATGAGGAGATAGCCATGAAAGACGACTCAATATTATCCCGATCAGCAAGCCTCACAAGCTCTCCGTTACAAGAACAGAAAGAGAGTCCTTGTACTGAAATGATACACGTATTGCCAAAGCATGAAGAATCACCAACTTCTATGAAAGATGCAACGGACACTAAACAAGGCAAAAGAGATATACATAAACCTTCGATAGTCTCAGGGAGCGATGTTCAATTTGGAGGAGATATGTCACACGATGAAAATGAACCCCTCATAATAGCAACTAGCTCTGGAGAGCTTCTGGAATACAAACTGGTTTCGCCTTCTTCCGTGAGAACGAAAGATTTTGAAGTCATATGTGATAGGAAAACTCCGGTTATAGAAGATATAACATGTCTTGATATCACCAAACAAGTGGAAAGTAATTCATATGAACCATCGGTAGACTTAGGAAGCACCGATCGTTTTGAAGTAGATAAGGTCGAAGGTGAGGATGAACACTCAGAGAGATCATCAATCCCCACAGTTGTTCCGGTGCTCAAGTTGGTTTCAGAATCTCCCGTAGGAACACATCTTTCTGAAACCAAGAGTGATAGGAAAACACCTATTGAGGAGGATATTACGATTACTGATATATTTCCGAAAGAACCAATTCCTATTGATAAAGGAACAGCCAAAGCTGACGTTGGAAATGAGGAGATAGCAATGAAAGAGCACTCAATATTATCCCGATCAGCAAGCCCCACACGCTCTCCGTTACAAGAACAGAAAGAGAGTCCATGTCTTGAAGAAGGTATAACATGTACGGAAATCACCAGACAAGTGCAAAATGATTCATATAAACCAGCGGTAGCCATGGGGAGCACCGATCGTTTTGAAGTAGATAAACTCCAAGGTGAGGATGAACCCTCAATAATACCAACAAAACTCAAAGCGGTTCCGGTGCTCAAGTCGGTTTCAAAATCTCCCGTGGAAACACATCTTTCTGAAACCAAGATTGATAGGAAAACACCTATTGAGGAGGATATTACGATTACTGATATAATATCTCCGAAAGAACCAATTCCTATTGATAAAGGAACAGCCAAAGCTGACGTTGGAAATGAGGAGATAGCAATGAAAGAGCACTCAATATTATCCCGATCACCAAGCCCCACACGCTCTCCGTTACAAGAACAGAAAGAGAGTCCTTGTCTTGAAGAAGATATAACATGTACGGAAATCACCAGACAAGTGCAAAGTGATTCATATAAACCAGCGGTAGCCATAGGAAGCACCGATCGTTTTGAAGTAGATAAACTTCAAAATGAGGATGAACCCTCAATAATACCAACAAAACTCAAAGCGGTTCCGGTGCTCAAGTCGGTTTCAAAATCTCCCGTGGAAACACATCTTTCTGAAACCAAGAGTGATAGGAAAACATCTGTTGAGGAGGATATTACGATTACTGATATATCTCCGAAAGAACCAATTCCTATTGATAAAGGAACACCCAAAGCTGACGTTGGAAATGAGGAGATAGCAATGAAAGAGCACTCAATATTATCCCGATTAGCAAGCCCCACACGCTCTCCGTTACAAGAACAGAAAGAGAGTCCTTGTCTTGAAGAAGATATAACATGTACGGAAATCACCAGACAAGTGCAAAGTGATTCATATAAACCAGCGGTAGCCATAGGAAGCACCGATCGTTTTGAAGTAGATAAACTCCAAGGTGAGGATGAACCCTCAATAATACCAACAAAACTCAAAGCGGTTCCGGTTCTCAAGTCGGTTTCAAAATCTCCCGTGGAAACACATCTTTCTGAAACCAAGAGTGATAGGAAAACACCTATTGAGGAGGATATTACGATTACTGATATATCTCCGAAAGACCCAATTCCTATTGATAAAGGAACAGCCAAAGCTGACGTTGGAAATGAGGAGATAGCAATGAAAGACAACTCAATATTATCTCGATCAGCATGCCCCACACGCTCTCCGTTACAAGGAGAGAAAGAGAGTCCTTGTCTGGAAGAAGATATAACATGTACGGAAATCACCAGACAAGTGCAAAGTGATTCATATAAACCAGCGGTACCCATGGGGAGCACCGATCGTTTTGAAGAAGATAAAATTCATGGTGAGGATGAACCCTCAATAATACCAACAAAACTCAAAGCGGTTCCGGTGCTCAAGTCGGTTTCAAAATCTCCCGTGGAAACACATCTTTCTGAAACCAAGAGTGATAGGAAAACACCTATTGAGGAGGATATTACGATTACTGATATATCCCCGAAAGAACCAATTCCTATTGATAAAGGAACAGCCAAAGCTGACGTTGGAAATGAGGAGATAGCCATGAAAGAGCACTCAATATTATCCCGATCAGCAAGCCCCACACGCTCTCCGTTACAAGAACAGAAAGAGAGTCCTTGTCTTGAAGAAGATATAACATGTACGGAAATCACCAGACAAGTGCAAAGTGATTCATATAAACCAGCGGTAGCCATAGGAAGCACCGATCGTTTTGGAGTAGATAAACTCCAAAGTGAGGATGAACCCTCAATAATACCAACAAAACTCAAAGCGGTTCCGGTGCTCAAGTCGGTTTCAAAATCTCCCGTGGAAACACATCTTTCTGAAACCAAGAGTGATAGGAAATCACCTATTGAGGAGGATATTACGATTACTGATATATCTCCGAAAGAACCAATTCCTATTGATAAAGGAACATCCAAAGCTGACGTTGGAAATGAGGAGATAGCAATGAAAGAGCACTCAATATTATCCCGATCAGCAAGCCCCACACGCTCTCCGTTACAAGAACAGAAAGAGAGTCCTTGTCTTGAAGAAGATATAACATGTACGGAAATCACCAGACAAGTGCAAAGTGATTCATATAAACCAGCGGTAGCCATAGGAAGCACCGATCGTTTTGAAGTAGATAAACTTCAAAGTGAGGATGAACCCTCAATAATACCAACAAAACTCAAAGCGGTTCCGGTGCTCAAGTCGGTTTCAAAATCTCCCGTGGAAACACATCTTTCTGAAACCAAGAGTGATAGGAAAACATCTATTGAGGAGGATATTACGATTACTGATATATCTCCGAAAGAACCAATTCCTATTGATAAAGGAACACCCAAAGCTGACGTTGGAAATGAGGAGATAGCAATGAAAGAGCACTCAATATTATCCCGATTAGCAAGCCCCACACGCTCTCCGTTACAAGAACAGAAAGAGAGTCCTTGTCTTGAAGAAGATATAACATGTACGGAAATCACCAGACAAGTGCAAAGTGATTCATATAAACCAGCGGTAGCCATAGGAAGCACCGATCGTTTTGAAGTAGATAAACTCCAAGGTGAGGATGAACCCTCAATAATACCAACAAAACTCAAAGCGGTTACGGTTCTCAAGTCGGTTTCAAAATCTCCCGTGGAAACACATCTTTCTGAAACCAAGAGTGATAGGAAAACACCTATTGAGGAGGATATTACGATTACTGATATATCTCCGAAAGACCCAATTCCTATTGATAAAGGAACAGCCAAAGCTGACGTTGGAAATGAGGAGATAGCAATGAAAGACAACTCAATATTATCTCGATCAGCAAGCCCCACACGCTCTCCGTTACAAGGAGAGAAAGAGAGTCCTTGTCTGGAAGAAGATATAACATGTACGGAAATCACCAGACAAGTGCAAAGTGATTCATATAAACCAGCGGTACCTATGGGGAGCACCGATCGTTTTGAAGAAGATAAAATCCAAGGTGGGGATGAACCCTCAATAATACCAACAAAACTCAAAGCGGTTCCGGTGCTCAAGTCGGTTTCAAAATCTCCCGTGGAAACACATCTTTCTGAAACCAAGAGTGATAGGAAAACACCTATTGAGGAGGATATTACGATTACTGATATATCCCCGAAAGAACCAATTCCTATTGATAAAGGAACAGCCAAAGCTGACGTTGGAAATGAGGAGATAGCCATGAAAGAGCACTCAATATTATCCCGATCAGCAAGCCCCACACGCTCTCCATTACAAGAACAGAAAGAGAGTCCTTGTCTTGAAGAAGATATAACATGTACGGAAATCACCAGACAAGTGCAGAGTGATTCATATAAACCAGCGGTAGCCATAGGAAGCACCGATCGTTTTGGAGTAGATAAACTCCAAAGTGAGGATGAACCCTCAATAATACCAACAAAACTCAAAGCGGTTCCGGTGCTCAAGTCGGTTTCAAAATCTCCCGTGGAAACACATCTTTCTGAAACCAAGAGTGATAGGAAAACACCTATTGAGGAGGATATTACGATTACTGATATATCTCCGAAAGAACCAATTCCTATTGATAAAGGAACATCCAAAGCTGACGTTGGAAATGAGGAGATAGCAATGAAAGAGCACTCAATATTATCCCGATCAGCAAGCCCCACACGCTCTCCGTTACAAGAACAGAAAGAGAGTCCTTGTCTTGAAGAAGATATAACATGTACGGAAATCACCAGACAAGTGCAAAGTGATTCATATGAACCAGCGGAAGCCATAGGAAGCACCGATGGTTTTGAAGTAGATAAACTCCAAGGTGAGGATGAACCCTCAATAATACCAACAAAACTCAAAGCGGTTCCGGTGCTCAAGTCGGTTTCAAAATCTCCCGTGGAAACACATCTTTCTGAAACCAAGAGTGATAGAAAAACACCTATTGAGGAGGATATTACGATTACTGATATATCCCCGGAAGAACCAATTCCTATTGATAAAGGAACAGCCAAAGCTGACGTTGGAAATGAGGAGATAGCAATGAAAGAGCACTCAATATTATCTCGATCAACAAGCCCCACACGCTCTCCGTTACAAGGAGAGAAAGAGAGTCCTTGTCTTGAAGAAGATATAACATGTACGGAAATCACCAGACAAGTGCAAAGTGATTCATATAAACCAGCGGTAGCCATAGGAAGCACCGATCGTTTTGAAGTAGATAAACTCCGAGGTGAGGATGAACCCTCAATAATACCAACAAAACTCAAAGCGGTTCCGGTGCTCAAGTCGGTTTCAAAATCTCCCGTGGAAACACATCTTTCTGAAACCAAGAGTGATAGGAAAACACCTATTGAGGAAGATATTACGATTACTGATATATCTCCGAAAGAACCAATTCCTATTGATAAAGGAACAGCCAAAGCTGACGTTGGAAATGAGGAGATAGCAATGAAAGAGCACTCAATATTATCCCGATTAGCAAGCCCCACACGCTCTCCGTTACAAGAACAGAAAGAGAGTCCTTGTCTTGAAGAAGATATAACATGTACGGAAATCACCAGACAAGTGCAAAGTGATTCATATAAACCAGCGGTAGCCATAGGAAGCACCGATCGTTTTGAAGTAGATAAACTCCAAGGTGAGGATGAACCCTCAATAATACCAACAAAACTCAAAGCGGTTCCGGTTCTCAAGTCGGTTTCAAAATCTCCCGTGGAAACACATCTTTCTGAAACCAAGAGTGATAGGAAAACACCTATTGAGGAGGATATTACGATTACTGATATATCTCCGAAAGACCCAATTCCTATTGATAAAGGAACAGCCAAAGCTGACGTTGGAAATGAGGAGATAGCAATGAAAGACAACTCAATATTATCTCGATCAGCAAGCCCCACACGCTCTCCGTTACAAGGAGAGAAAGAGAGTCCTTGTCTGGAAGAAGATATAACATGTACGGAAATCACCAGACAAGTGCAAAGTGATTCATATAAACCAGCGGTACCTATGGGGAGCACCGATCGTTTTGAAGAAGATAAAATCCAAGGTGAGGATGAACCCTCAATAATACCAACAAAACTCAAAGCGGTTCCGGTGCTCAAGTCGGTTTCAAAATCTCCCGTGGAAACACATCTTTCTGAAACCAAGAGTGATAGGAAAACACCTATTGAGGAGGATATTACGATTACTGATATATCCCCGAAAGAACCAATTCCTATTGATAAAGGAACAGTCAAAGCTGACGTTGGAAATGAGGAGATAGCCATGAAAGAGCACTCAATATTATCCCGATCAGCAAGCCCCACACGCTCTCCATTACAAGGACAGAAAGAGAGTCCTTGTCTTGAAGAAGATATAACATGTACGGTAATCACCAGACAAGTGCAAAGTGATTCATATAAACCAGCGGTAGCCATAGGAAGCACCGATCGTTTTGGAGTAGATAAACTCCAAAGTGAGGATGAACCCTCAATAATACCAACAAAACTCAAAGCGGTTCCGGTGCTCAAGTCGGTTTCAAAATCTCCCGTGGAAACACATCTTTCTGAAACCAAGAGTGATAGGAAAACACCTATTGAGGAGGATATTACGATTACTGATATATCTCCGAAAGAACCAATTCCTATTGATAAAGGAACATCCAAAGCTGACGTTGGAAATGAGGAGATAGCAATGAAAGAGCACTCAATATTATCCCGATCAGCAAGCCCCACACGCTCTCCGTTACAAGAACAGAAAGAGAGTCCTTGTCTTGAAGAAGATATAACATGTACGGAAATCACCAGACAAGTGCAAAGTGATTCATATGAACCAGCGGAAGCCATAGGAAGCACCGATGGTTTTGAAGTAGATAAACTCCAAGGTGAGGATGAACCCTCAATAATACCAACAAAACTCAAAGCGGTTCCGGTGCTCAAGTCGGTTTCAAAATCTCCCGTGGAAACACATCTTTCTGAAACCAAGAGTGATAGAAAAACACCTATTGAGGAGGATATTACGATTACTGATATATCCCCGGAAGAACCAATTCCTATTGATAAAGGAACAGCCAAAGCTGACGTTGGAAATGAGGAGATAGCAATGAAAGAGCACTCAATATTATCTCGAACAGCAAGCCCCACACGCTCTCCGTTACAAGGAGAGAAAGAGAGTCCTTGTCTTGAAGAAGATATAACATGTACGGAAATCACCAGACAAGTGCAAAGTGATTCATATAAACCAGCGGTAGCCATAGGAAGCACCGATCGTTTTGAAGTAGATAAACTCCGAGGTGAGGATGAACCCTCAATAATACCAACAAAACTCAAAGCGGTTCCGGTGCTCAAGTCGGTTTCAAAATCTCCCGTGGAAACACATCTTTCTGAAACCAAGAGTGATAGGAAAACACCTATTGAGGAAGATATTACGATTACTGATATATCTCCGAAAGAACCAATTCCTATTGATAAAGGAACAGCCAAAGCTGACGTTGGAAATGAGGAGATAGCAATGAAAGAGCACTCAATATTATCCCGATCAGCAAGCCCCACACGCCCTCCGTTACAAGAACAGAAAGAGAGTCCTTGTCTTGAAGAAGATATAACATGTACGGAAACCACCAGACAAGTGCAAAGTGATTCATATAAACCAGCGGTAGCCATAGGAAGCACCGATCGTTTTGAAGTAGATAAACTCCTAGGTGAGGATGAACCCTCAATAATACCAACAAAACTCAAAGCGGTTCCGGTGCTCGAGTCGGTTTCAAAATCTCCCGTGGAAACACATCTTTCTGAAACCAAGAGTGATAGGAAAACACCTATTGAGGAGGATATTACGATTACTGGAATATCTCCGAGAGAACCAATTCCTATTGATAAAGGAACAGCCAAAGCTGACGCTGGAAATGAGGAAATAGCAATGAAAGAGCACTCAATATTATCCCGATCAGCAAGCCCCACACGCTCTCCGTTACAAGAACAGAAAGAGAGTCCATGTCTTGAAGAAGGTATAACATGTACGGAAATCACCAGACAAGTGCAAAGTGATTCATATAAACCAGCGGTAGCCATGGGGAGCACCGATCTTTTTGAAGTAGATAAACTCCAAGGTGAGGATGAACCCTCAATAATACCAACAAAACTCAAAGCGGTTCCGGTGCTCAAGTCGGTTTCAAAATCTCCCGTGGAAACACATCTTTCTGAAACCAAGAGTGATAGAAAAACACCTATTGAGGAGGATATTACGATTACTGATATATCTCCGAAAGAACCAATTCCTATTGATAAAGGAACATCCAAAGCTGACGTTAGAAATGAGGAGATAGCAATGAAAGAGCACTCAATATTATCCCGATCAGCAAGCCCCACACGCTCTCCGTTACAAGAACAGAAAGAGAGTCCTTGTCTTGAAGAAGATATAACATGTACGGAAATCACCAGACAAGTGCAAAGTGATTCATATGAACCAGCGGAAGCCATAGGAAGCACCGATGGTTTTGAAGTAGATAAACTCCAAGGTGAGGATGAACCCTCAATAATACCAACAAAACTCAAAGCGGTTCCGGTGCTCAAGTCGGTTTCAAAATCTCCCGTGGAAACACATCTTTCTGAAACCAAGAGTGATAGAAAAACACCTATTGAGGAGGATATTACGATTACTGATATATCCCCGGAAGAACCAATTCCTATTGATAAAGGAACAGCCAAAGCTGACGTTGGAAATGAGGAGATAGCAATGAAAGAGCACTCAATATTATCTCGATCAGCAAGCCCCACACGCTCTCCGTTACAAGGAGAGAAAGAGAGTCCTTGTCTTGAAGAAGATATAACATGTACGGAAATCACCAGACAAGTGCAAAGTGATTCATATAAACCAGCGGTAGCCATAGGAAGCACCGATCGTTTTGAAGTAGATAAACTCCGAGGTGAGGATGAACCCTCAATAATACCAACAAAACTCAAAGCGGTTCCGGTGCTCAAGTCGGTTTCAAAATCTCCCGTGGAAACACATCTTTCTGAAACCAAGAGTGATAGGAAAACACCTATTGAGGAAGATATTACGATTACTGATATATCTCCGAAAGAACCAATTCCTATTGATAAAGGAACAGCCAAAGCTGACGTTGGAAATGAGGAGATAGCAATGAAAGAGCACTCAATATTATCCCGATCAGCAAGCCCCACACGCCCTCCGTTACAAGAACAGAAAGAGAGTCCTTGTCTTGAAGAAGATATAACATGTACGGAAACCACCAGACAAGTGCAAAGTGATTCATATAAACCAGCGGTAGCCATAGGAAGCACCGATCGTTTTGAAGTAGATAAACTCCTAGGTGAGGATGAACCCTCAATAATACCAACAAATTTCAAAGCGGTTCCGGTGCTCGAGTCGGTTTCAAAATCTCCCGTGGAAACACATCTTTCTGAAACCAAGAGTGATAGGAAAACACCTATTGAGGAGGATATTACGATTACTGGAATATCTCCGAGAGAACCAATTCCTATTGATAAAGGAACAGCCAAAGCTGACGCTGGAAATGAGGAAATAGCAATGAAAGAGCACTCAATATTATCCCGATCAGCAAGCCCCACACGCTCTCCGTTACAAGAACAGAAAGAGAGTCCATGTCTTGAAGAAGGTATAACATGTACGGAAATCACCAGACAAGTGCAAAGTGATTCATATAAACCAGCGGTAGCCATGGGGAGCACCGATCTTTTTGAAGTAGATAAACTCCAAGGTGAGGATGAACCCTCAATAATACCAACAAAACTCAAAGCGGTTCCGGTGCTCAAGTCGGTTTCAAAATCTCCCGTGGAAACACATCTTTCTGAAACCAAGAGTGATAGGAAAACACCCATTGAGGAGGATATTACGATTACTGATATATCCCCGAAAGAACCAATTCCTACTGATAAAGAAACAGCCAAAGCTGACATTGGAAATGAGGAGATAGCAATGAAAGAGCACTCAATATTATCCCGATCAGCAAGCCCCACACGCTCTCCGTTACAAGAACAGAAAGAGAGTCCTTGTCTTGGAAAAGATATAACATGTACGGACATCACCAAACAAGTGCAAAGTGATTCATATAAACCAGCGGTAGCCATAGGAAGCACCGATCGTTTTGAAGTAGATAAACTCCAAGGTGAGGATGAACCCTCAATAATACCAACAAAACTCAAAGCGATTCCGGTGCTCAAGTCGGTTTCAAAATCTCCCGTGGAAACACATCTTTCTGAAACCAGGAGTGATAGGAAAACACCTATTGAGGAGGATATTACGATTACTGATATATCTCCGAAAGAACCAATTCCTATTGATAAAGGAATAGCCAAAGCTGACGTTGGAAATGAGGAGATAGCAATGAAAGAGCAATCAATATTATCGCGATCAGCAAGCCCCACACGCTCTCCGTTACAAGAACAGAAAGAGAGTCCTTGTCTTGAAGAAGATATAACATGTACGGAAATCACCAGACAAGTGCAAAGTGATTCATATGAACCAGCGGAAGCCATAGGAAGCACCGATGGTTTTGAAGTAGATAAACTCCAAGGTGAGGATGAACCCTCAATAATACCAACAAAACTCAAAGCGGTTCCGGTGCTCAAGTCGGTTTCAAAATCTCCCGTGGAAACACATCTTTCTGAAACCAAGAGTGATAGAAAAACACCTATTGAGGAGGATATTACGATTACTGATATATCCCCGGAAGAACCAATTCCTATTGATAAAGGAACAGCCAAAGCTGACGTTGGAAATGAGGAGATAGCAATGAAAGAGCACTCAATATTATCTCGATCAGCAAGCCCCACATGCTCTCCGTTACAAGAACAGAAAGAGAGTCCTTGTCTTGAAGAAGATATAACATGTACGGAAATCACCAGACAAGTGCAAAGTGATTCATATGAACCAGCGGAAGCCATAGGAAGCACCGATGGTTTTGAAGTAGATAAACTCCAAGGTGAGGATGAACCCTCAATAATACCAACAAAACTCAAAGCGGTTCCGGTGCTGAAGTCGGTTTCAAAATCTCCCGTGGAAACACATCTTTCTGAAACCAAGAGTGATAGAAAAACACCTATTGAGGAGGATATTACGATTACTGATATATCCCCGGAAGAACCAATTCCTATTGATAAAGGAACAACCAAAGCTGACGTTGGAAATGAGGAGATAGCAATGAAAGAGCACTCAATATTATCTCGATCAGCAAGCCCCACATGCTCTCCGTTACAAGAACAGAAAGAGAGTCCTTCTCTTGAAGAAGATATAACATGTACGGAAATCACCAGACAAGTGCAAAGTGATTCATATAAACCAGCGGTAGCCATAGGAAGCACCGATCGTTTTGAAGTAGATAAACTCCAAGGTGAGGATGAACTCTCGAAAATACCAACAAAAGTCAAAGTGGTTCCGGTGCTCAAGTCGGTTTCAAAATCTCCCGTGGAAACACATCTTTCTGAAATCAAAAGTGATAGGGAAACACCTATTGAGGAGGATATTACGATTACTGATTTATCTCCGAAAGAACCAATTCCTATCGATAAAGAAGCAGCCAAAGCTGACGTTAGAAATGAGGAGATAGCAATGAAAGACAACTCAATATTATCTCGATCAGCAAGCCCCACACGCTTTCCGTTACAAGAAGAGAAAGAGAGTCCTTGTCTTGAAGAAGATATAACATGTACGGAAACCACCAGACAAGTGCAAAGTGATTCATATAAACCTGCGGTAGCCATAGGAAGCAACGATCGTTTTGAAGTAGATAAACTCCAAGGTGAGGATGAACTCTCAATAATACCAACAAAAGTCAAAGTGGTTCCGGTGCTCAAGTCGGTTTCAAAATCTCCCGTGGAAACACATCTTTCTGAAACCACGAGTGACAGGAAAACACCGATTGTGGAGGATATTGCGTTCACTTATGTATCTCCGAAAGAACTAATTCGTATTGATAAAGAAGTAGTCAGAGCTGTCGTTGTGAATGAGGAGATAGCAACGGAAGACGACTCAATATTATCCCGATCAGCAAGCCCCACACGCTTTCCGTTACAAGAACAGAAAGGGAGTCCTTGTCTTGAAGAAGATATAACATGTTCGGAAATCACCAGACAAGTGCAAAGTGATTCATATAAACCAGCGGTAGCCATAGGAAGCACCGATCGTTTTGAAGTACATAAACTCCAAGGTGAGGATGAACCCTCAATAATAACAACAAAACTCAAAGCGGTTCAGGTGCTCAAGTCGGTTTCAAAATCTCCCGTGGAAACACATCTTTCTGAAACCAAGAGTTATAGGAAAACACCTATTGAGGAGGATATTACGATTACTGATATATCCCCGGAAGAACCAATTCCTACTGATAAAGAAACAGCCAAAGCTGACATTGGAAATGAGGAGATAGCAATGAAAGAGCACTCAATATTATCCCGATCAGCAAGCCCCACACGCTCTCCATTACAAGAACAGAAAGAGAGTCCATGTCTTGAAGAAGGTATAACATGTACGGAAATCACCAGACAAGTGCAAAGCGATTCATATAAACCAGCGGTAGCCATGGGGAGCCCCGATCGTTTTGAAGTAGATAAACTCCAAGGTGAGGATGAACCCTCAATAATACCAACAAAACTCAAAGCGGTTCCGGTGCTCAAGTCGGTTTCAAAATCTCCCGTGGAAACACATCTTTCTGAAACCAAGAGTGATAGGAAAACACCTATTGAGGAGGATATTACGATTACTGATATATCCCCGAAAGAACCAATTCCTACTGATAAAGAAACAGCCAAAGCTGACATTGGAAATGAGGAGATAGCAATGAAAGAGCACTCAATATTATCCCGATCAGCAAGCCCCACACGCTCTCCGTTACAAGAACAGAAAGAGAGTCCTTGTCTTGGAAAAGATATAACATGTACGGAAATCACCAAACAAGTGCAAAGTGATTCATATAAACCAGCGGTAGCCATAGGAAGCACCGATCGTTTTGAAGTAGATAAACTCCAAGGTGAGGATGAACCCTCAATAATACCAACAAAACTCAAAGCGGTTCCGGTGCTCAAGTCGGTTTCAAAATCTCCCGTGGAAACACATCTTTCTGAAACCAGGAGTGATAGGAAAACACCTATTGAGGAGGATATTACGATTACTGATATATCTCCGAAAGAACCAATTCCTATTGATAAAGGAACAGCCAAAGCTGACGTTGGAAATGAGGAGATAGCAATGAAAGAGCACTCAATATTATCGCGATCAGCAAGCCCCACACGCTCTCCGTTACAAGAACAGAAAGAGAGTCCTTGTCTTGAAGAAGATATAACATGTACGGAAATCACCAGACAAGTGCAAAGTGATTCATATAAACCAGTGGTAGCCATAGGAAGCACCGATCGTTTTGAAGTAGATAAACTCCAAAGTGAGGATGAACCCTCAATAATACCAACAAAACTCAAAGCGGTTCCGGTGCTCAAGTCGGTTTCAAAATCTCCCGTGGAAACACATCTTTCTGAAACCAAGAGTGATAGGAAAACACCTATTGAGGAGGATATTATGATTACTGATATATCTCCGAAAGAACCAATTCCTATTGATAAAGGAACAGCCAAAGCTGACGTTGGAAATGAGGAGATAGCAATGAAAGAGCACTCAATATTATCCCGATCAGCGAGCCCCACACGCTCTCCGTTACAAGAACAGAAACAGAGTCCTTGTCTTGAAGAAGATATAACATGTACGGAAACCACCAGACAAGTGCAAAGTGATTCATATAAACCAGCGGTAGCCATAGGAAGCACCGATCGTTTTGGAGTACATAAACTCCAAGGTGAGGATGAACCCTCAATAATACCAACAAAACTCAAAGCGGTTCCGGTGCTCAAGTCGGTTTCAAAATCTCCCGTGGAAACACATCTTTCTGAAACCAAGAGTGATAGGAAAACACCTATTGAGGAGGATATTACGATTACTGATATATCCCCGAAAGAACCAATTCCTACTGATAAAGAAACAGCCAAAGCTGACATTGGAAATGAGGAGATAGCAATGAAAGAGCACTCAATATCATCCCGATCAGCAAGCCCCACACGCTCTCCGTTACAAGAACAGAAAGAGAGTCCATGTCTTGAAGAAGGTATAACATGTACGGAAATCACCAGACAAGTGCAAAGTGATTCATATAAACCAGCGGTAGCCATGGGGAGCACCGATCGTTTTGAAGTAGATAAACTCCAAGGTGAGGATGAACCCTCAATAATACCAACAAAACTCAAAGCGGTTCCGGTGCTCAAGTCGGTTTCAAAATCTCCCGTGGAAACACATCTTTCTGAAACCAATAGTGATAGGAAAACACCTATTGAGGAGGATATTACGATTACTGATATATCCCCGAAAGAACCAATTCCTACTGATGAAGAAACAGCCAAAGCTGACCTTGGATTTGAGGAGATAGCAATGAAAGAGCACTCAATATTATCCCGATCAGCAAGCCCCACACGCTCTCCGTTACAAGAACAGAAAGAGAGTCCTTGTCTTGGAAAAGATATAACATGTACGGAAATCACCAAACAAGTGCAAAGTGATTCATATAAACCAGCGGTAGCCATAGGAAGCACCGATCGTTTTGAAGTAGATAAACTCCAAGGTGAGGATGAACCCTCAATAATACCAACAAAACTCAAAGCGGTTCCTGTGCTCAAGTCGGTTTCAAAATCTCCCGTGGAAACACATCTTTCTGAAACCAGGAGTGATAGGAAAACACCTACTGAGGAGGATATTACGATTACTGATATATCTCCGAAAGAACCAATTCCTATTGATAAAGGAACAGCCAAAGCTGACGTTGGAAATGAGGAGATAGCAATGAAAGAGCACTCAATATTATCGCGATCAGCAAGCCCCACACGCTCTCCGTTACAAGAACAGAAAGAGAGTCCTTGTCTTGAAGAAGATATAACATGTACGGAAATCACCAGACAAGTGCAAAGTGATTCATATAAACCCTCGGTAGCCATAGGAAGCACCGATCGTTTTGAAGTAGATAAACTCCAAAGTGAGGATGAACCCTCAATAATACCAACAAAACTCAAAGCGGTTCCGGTGCTCAAGTCGGTTTCAAAATCTCCCGTGGAAACACATCTTTCTGAAACCAAGAGTGATAGGAAAACACCTATTGAGGAGGATATTATGATTACTGATATATCTCCGAAAGAACCAATTCCTATTGATAAAGGAACAGCCAAAGCTGACGTTGGAAATGAGGAGATAGCAATGAAAGAGCACTCAATATTATCCCGATCAGCAAGCCCCACACGCTCTCCGTTACAAGAACAGAAACAGAGTCCTTGTCTTGAAGAAGATATAACATGTACGGAAATCACCAGACAAGTGCAAAGTGATTCATATAAACCAGCGGTAGCCATAGGAAGCACCGATCGTTTTGAAGTAGATAAACTCCAAGGTGAGGATGAACTCTCAATAATACCAACAAAAGTCAAAGTGGTTCCGGTGCTCAAGTCGGTTTCAAAATCTCCCGTGGAAACACATCTTTCCGAAATCAACAGTGATAGGGAAACACCTATTGAGGAGGATATTACGATTACTGATATATCTCCGAAAGAACCAATTCCTATTGATAAAGGAACAGCCAAAGCTGACGCTGGAAATGAGGAAATAGCAATGAAAGAGCACTCAATATTATCCCGATCAGCAAGCCCCACACGCTCTCCGTTACAAGAAGAGAAAGAGAGTCCATGTCTTGGAGAAGATATAACATGTACGGAAATCACCAGACAAGTGCAAAGTGATTCATATAAACCAGCGGTAGCCATAGGAAGCACCGATCGTTTCGAAGTAGATAAACTCCTAGGTGAGGATGAACTCTCAATAATACCAACAAAACTCAAAGCGGTTCCGTTGCTCAAGTCGGTTTCAAAATCTCCCGTGGAAACACATCTTTCTGCAACCAAGAGTGATAGGAAAACACCTATTGAGGAGGATATTACGATTACCGATATATCTCCGAAAGAACCAATTCCTATTGATAAAGGAACAGCCAAAGCTGACGTTGGAAATGAGGAGATAGCAATGAAAGAGCACTCAATATTATCTCGATCAGCAAGCCCCACACGCTCTCCGTTACAAGAACAGAAAGAGAGTCCTTGTCTTGAAGAAGATATAACATGTACGGAAATCACCAGACAAGTGCAAAGTGATTCATATAAACCAGCGGTAGCCATAGGAAGCACCGATCGTTTTGAAGTAGATAAACTCCAAGGTGAGGATGAACTCTCAATAATACGAACAAAACTCAAAACGGTTCCGGTGCTCAAGTCGGTTTCAAAAACTCCCGTGGAAACACATCTTTCTGAAACCAAGAGTGATAGGAAAACACCTATTGAGGAGGATATTACGATTACTGATATATCTCCGAAAGAACCAATTCCTATTGATAAAGGAACAGCCAAAGCTGACGTTGGAAATGAGGAGATAGCAATGGAAGAGCACTCAATATTATCTCGATCAGCAAGCCCCACACGCTCTCCGTTACAAGGACAGAAAGAGAGTCCTTGTCTTGAAGAAGATATAACATGTACGGAAATCACCAGACAAGTGCAAAGTGATTCATATAAACCAGCGGTAGCCATAGGAAGCACCGATCGTTTTAAAGTAGATAAACTCCAATGTGAGGATAAACTCTCAATAATACCAACAAAAGTCAAAGTGGTTCCGGTGCTCAAGTCGGTTCCAAAATCTCCCGTGGAAACAAATCTTTCTGAAACCAAGAGTGATAGGAAAACACCTATTGAGGAGGATATTACGATTACTGATATATCTCCGAAAGAACCAACTCCTATTGATAAAGGAACAGCCAAAGCTGACGTTGGAAATGAGGAGATAGCAATGAAAGAGCACTCAATATTATCTCGATCAGCAAGCCCCACACGCTCTCCGTTACAAGAACAGAAAGAGAGTCCTTGTCTTGAAGAAGATATAACATGTACGGAAATCACCAGACAAGTGCAAAGTGATTCATATAATCCAGCGGAAGCCATAGGAAGCACCGATCGTTTTGAAGTAGATAAACTCCAAGGTGAGGATGAACTCTCAATAATACCAACAAAAGTCAAAGTGGTTCCGGTGCTCAAGTCGGTTTCAAAATCTCCCGTGGAAACACATCTTTCTGAAATCAAAAGTGATAGGGAAACACCTATTGAGGAGGATATTACGATTACTGATATATCTCCGAAAGAACCAATTCCTATCGATAAAGAAGCAGCCAAAGCTGACGTTGGAAATGAGGAGATAGCAATGAAAGACAACTCAATATTATCCCGATCAGCAAGCCCCACACGCTTTCCGTTACAAGAACAGAAAGGGAGTCCTCGTCTTGAAGAAGATATAACATGTACGGAAATCACCAGACAAGTGCAAAGTGATTCATATAAACCAGCGGTAGCCATAGGAAGCACCGATCGTTTTGAAGTACATAAACTCCAAGGTGAGGATGAACTCTCAATAATACCAACAAAACTCAAAGCGGTTCCGGTGCTCAAGTCGGTTTCAAAATCTCCCGTGGAAACACATCTTTCTGAAACCAAGAGTGATAGGAAAACACCTATTGAGGAGGATATTACGATTACTGATATATCTCCGAAAGAACCAATTCCTATTGATAAAGGAACAGCCAAAGCTGACGTTGGAAATGAGGAGATAGCAATGAAAGATCACTCAATATTATCCCGATCAGCAAGCCCCACACGCTCTCCGTTACAAGAACAGAAAGAGAGTCCTTGTTTCGAAGAAGATATAACATGTACGGAAATCACCAGACAAGTGCAAAGTGATTCATGTAAACCAGCGGTAGCCATAGGAAGCACCGATCGTTTTGAAGTAGATAAACTCCAAGGTGAGGATGAACTCTCAATAATACCAACAAAACTCAAAGCGGTTCCGGTGCTCAAGTCGGTTTCAAAATCTCCCGTGGAAACACATCTTTCTGAAACCAAGAGTGATAGGAAAACACCTATTGAGGAGGATATTACGATTACTGATATATCTCCGAAAGAACCAATTCCTATTGATAAAGGAACAGCCAAAGCTGACCTTGAAAATGAGGAGATGGCAATGAAAGACGACTCAATATTATCCCGATCAGCAAGCCCCATACGCTCTCCGTTACAAGAACAGAAAGAGAGTCCTTGTCTTGAAGAAGATATAACATGTACGGAAATCACCAGACAAGTGCAAAGTGATTCATATAAACCAGCGGTAGCCATAGGAAGCACCGATCGTTTTGAAGTACATAAACTCCAAGGTGAGGATGAACTCTCAATAATACCAACAAAACTCAAAGCGGTTCCGGTGCTCAAGTCGGTTTCAAAATCTCCCGTGGAAACACATCTTCCTGAAACCAAAAGTGATAGGAAAACACCTATTGAGGAGGATATTACGATTACTGATATATCTCCGGAAGAATCAATTCCTATTGATAAAGGAACAGCCAAAGCTGACGTTGGAAATGAGGAGATGGCAATGAAAGACGACTCAAAATTATCCCGATCAGCAAGCCCCATACGCTCTCCGTTACAAGAACAGAAAGAGAGTCCTTGTCTTGAAGAAGATATAACATTTACGGAAATCACCAGACAAGTGCAAAGTGATTCATATAAACCAGCGGTAGCCATACGAAGCACCGATCGTTTTGAAGTAGATAAACTCCAAGGTGAGGATGAACTCTCAATAATACCAACAAAACTCAAAGCGGTTCCGGTGCTCAAGTCGGTTTCAAAATCTCCCGTGGAAACACATCTTTCTGAAACCAAGAGTGATAGGAAAACACCTATTGAGGAGGATATTACGATTACTGATATATCTCCGAAAGAACCAATTCCTATTGATAAAGGAACAGCCAAAGCTGACCTTGAAAATGAGGAGATGGCAATGAAAGACGACTCAATATTATCCCGATCAGCAAGCCCCATACGCTCTCCGTTACAAGAACAGAAAGAGAGTCCTTGTCTTGAAGAAGATATAACATGTACGGAAATCACCAGACAAGTGCAAAGTGATTCATATAAACCAGCGGTAGCCATAGGAAACACCGATCGTTTTGAAGTACATAAACTCCAAGCTGAGGATGAACCCTCAATAATACCAACAGAACTCAAAGCGGTTCCGGTGCTCAAGTCGGTTTCAAAATCTCCCGTGGAAACACATCTTTCTGAAACCAAGAGTGATAGGAAAACACCTATTGAGGAGGATATTACGATTACTGATATATCTCCGAAAGAACCAATTCCTATTGATAAAGGAACAGCCAAAGCTGACCTTGAAAATGAGGAGATGGCAATGAAAGACGACTCAAAATTATCCCGATCAGCAAGCCCCATACGCTCTCCGTTACAAGAACAGAAAGAGAGTCCTTGTCTTGAAGAAGATATAACATTTACGGAAATCACCAGACAAGTGCAAAGTGATTCATATAAACCAGCGGTAGCCATACGAAGCACCGATCGTTTTGAAGTAGATAAACTCCAAGGTGAGGATGAACTCTCAATAATACCAACAAAACTCAAAGCGGTTCCGGTGCTCAAGTCGGTTTCAAAATCTCCCGTGGAAACACATCTTTCTGAAACCAAGAGTGATAGGAAAACACCTATTGAGGAGGATATTACGATAACTGATATATCTCCGAAAGAACCAATTCCTATTGATAAAAGAACAGCCAAAGCTGACGTTGGAAATAAGGAGATAGCAATGAAAGAGCACTCAATATTATCTCGATCAGCAAGCCTCACACGCTCTCCGTTACAAGGACAGAAAGAGAGTCCTTGTCTTGAAGAAGATATAACATATACGGAAATCACCAGACAAGTGCAAAGTGATTCATATAAACCAGCGGTAGCCATAGGAAACACCGATCGTTTTGAAGTAGATAAACTCCAAGGTGAGGATGAACTCTCAATAATACCAACAAAAGTCAAAGTGGTTCAGGTGCTCAAGTCGGTTCCAAAATCTCTCGTGGAAACACATCTTTCTGAAATCAAGAGTGATAGGGAAACACCTATTGAGGAGGATATTGCGTTCACTTATGTATCTCCGAAAGAACTAATTCGTATTGATAAAGAAGTAGTCAGAGCTGTCGTTGTCAATGAGGAAATAGCAACCGAAGACGACTCAATATTATCCCGATCAGCAAGCCCCACACGCTTTCCGTTACAAGAACAGAAAGGGAGTCCTTGTCTGGAAGAAGATATAACATGTACGGAAATCACCAGACAAGTGCAAAGTGATTCATATAAACCAGCGGTAGCCATAGGAAGCACCGATCGTTTTGAAGTACATAAACTCCAAGGTGAGGATGAACCCTCAATAATACCAAAAAAAATCAAAGCGGTTCCGGTGCTCAAGTTGGTTTCAAAATCTCCCGTGGAAACACATCTTCCTGAAACCAAAAGTGATAGGAAAACACCTATTGAGGAGGATATTACGATAACTGATATATCTCCGAAAGAACCAATTCCTATTGATAAAAGAACAGCCAAAGCTGACGTTGGAAATAAGGAGATAGCAATGAAAGAGCACTCAATATTATCTCGATCAGCAAGCCTCACACGCTCTCCGTTACAAGGACAGAAAGAGAGTCCTTGTCTTGAAGAAGATATAACATGTACGGAAATCACCAGACAAGTGCAAAGTGATTCATATAAACCAGCGGTAGCCATAGGAAACACCGATCGTTTTGAAGTAGATAAACTCCAAGGTGAGGATGAACTCTCAATAATACCAACAAAAGTCAAAGTGGTTCCGGTGCTCAAGTCGGTTCCAAAATCTCTCGTGGAAACACATCTTTCTGAAATCAAGAGTGATAGGGAAACACCTATTGAGGAGGATATTACGATTACTGATATAACTCCGAAAGAACCAATTCCTATTGATAAAATAACAGCCAAAGCTGACGTTGGAAATGAGGAGATGGCAATGAAAGACGACTCAAAATTATCCCGATCAGCAAGCCCCATACGCTCTCCGTTACAAGAACAGAAAGAGAGTCCTTGTCTTGAAGAAGATATAACATGTACGGAAATCACCAGACAAGTGCAAAGTGATTCATATGAACCAGCGGTAGCCATAGGAAGCACCGATCGTTTTGAAGTAGATAAACTCCAAGGTGAGGATGAACTCTCAATAATACCAACAAAACTCAAAGCGGTTCCGGTGCTCAAGTCGGTTTCAAAATCTCCCGTGGAAACACATCTTTCTGAAACCAAGAGTGATAGGAAAACACCTATTGAGGAGGATATTACGATAACTGATATATCTCCGAAAGAACCAATTCCTATTGATAAAGGAACAGCCAAAGCTGACGTTGGAAATAAGGAGATAGCAATGAAAGAGCACTCAATATTATCTCGATCAGCAAGCCCCACACGCTCTCCGTTACAAGGACAGAAAGAGAGTCCTTGTCTTGAAGAAGATATAACATGTACGGAAATCACCAGACAAGTGCAAAGTGATTCATATAAACCAGCGGTAGCCATAGGAAACACCGATCGTTTTGAAGTAGATAAACTCCAAGGTGAGGATGAACTCTCAATAATACCAACAAAAGTCAAAGTGGTTCCGGTGCTCAAGTCGGTTCCAAAATCTCTCGTGGAAACACATCTTTCTGAAATCAAGAGTGATAGGGAAACACCTATTGAGGAGGATATTACGATTACTGATATAACTCCGAAAGAACCAATTCCTATTGATAAAATAACAGCCAAAGCTGACGTTGGAAATGAGGAGATGGCAATGAAAGACGACTCAAAATTATCCCGATCAGCAAGCCCCATACGCTCTCCGTTACAAGAACAGAAAGAGAGTCCTTGTCTTGAAGAAGATATAACATGTACGGAAATCACCAGACAAGTGCAAAGTGATTCATATGAACCAGCGGTAGCCATAGGAAGCACCGATCGTTTTGAAGTAGATAAACTCCAAGGTGAGGATGAACTCTCAATAATACCAACAAAACTCAAAGCGGTTCCGGTGCTCAAGTCGGTTTCAAAATCTCCCGTGGAAACACATCTTTCTGAAACCAAGAGTGATAGGAAAACACCTATTGAGGAGGATATTACGATAACTGATATATCTCCGAAAGAACCAATTCCTATTGATAAAGGAACAGCCAAAGCTGACGTTGGAAATAAGGAGATAGCAATGAAAGAGCACTCAATATTATCTCGATCAGCAAGCCCCACACGCTCTCCGTTACAAGGACAGAAAGAGAGTCCTTGTCTTGAAGAAGATATAACATGTACGGAAATCACCAGACAAGTGCAAAGTGATTCATATAAACCAGCGGTAGCCATAGGAAACACCGATCGTTTTGAAGTAGATAAACTCCAAGGTGAGGATGAACTCTCAATAATACCAACAAAAGTCAAAGTGGTTCCGGTGCTCAAGTCGGTTCCAAAATCTCCCGTGGAAACACATCTTTCTGAAATCAAAAGTGATAGGGAAACACCTATTGAGGAGGATATTACGATTACTGATATATCTCCGAAAGAACCAATTCCTATCGATAAAGAAGCAGCCAAAGCTGACGTTGGAAATGAGGAGATAGCAATGAAAGACAACTCAATATTATCTCGATCAGCAAGCCCCACACGCTCTCCGTTACAAGAAAAGAAAGAGAGTCCATGTCTTGAAGAAGATATAACATGTACGGAAATCACCAGACAAGTGCAAAGTGATTCATATAAACCAGCGGTAGCCATAGGAAGCACCGATCGTTTCGAAGTAGATAAACTCCAAGGTGAGGATGAACTCTCAATAATACCAACAAAACTCAAAGCGGTTCCGGTGCTCAAGTCGGTTTCAAAATCTCCCGTGGAAACACATCTTTCTGAAACCAAGAGTGATAGGAAAACACCTATTCAGGAGGATATTACGATTACTGATATATCTCCGAAAGAACCAATTCCTATTGATAAAGGAACAGCCAAAGCTGACGTTGGAAATGAGGAGATAGCAATGAAAGAGCACTCAATATTATCTCGATCAGCAAGCCCCACACGCTTTCCGTTACAAGGACAAAAAGAGAGTCCTTGTCTTGAAGAAGATATAACATGTACGGAAATCACCAGACAAGTGCAAAGTGATTCATATAAACCAGCGATAGCCATAGGAAGCACCGATCGTTTTGAAGTAGATAAACTCCAAGGTGAGGATGAACTCTCAATAATACCAACAAAAGGCAAAGTGGTTCCGGTGCTCAAGTCGGTTCCAAAATCTCCCGTGGAAACACATCTCTCTGAAATCAAAAGTGATAGGGAAACACCTATTGAGGAGGACATTACGATTACTGATATATCTCCGAAAGAACCAATTCCTATCGATAAAGAAGCAGCCAAAGCTGACGTTGGAAATGAGGAGATAGCAATGAAAGACAACTCAATATTATCTCGATCAGCAAGCCCCACACGCTCTCCGTTACAAGAAGAGAAAGAGAGTCCATGTCTTGAAGAAGATATAACATGTACGGAAATCACCAGACAAGTGCAAAGTAATTCATATAAACCAGCGGTAGCCACAGGGAGCACCGATCGTTTTTTAGTAGATAAATTTCAAGGTGAGGATGAACTCTCAATAATACCAACAAAAGTCAAAGTGGTTCCGGTGCTCAAGTCGGTTCCAAAATCTCCCGTGGAAACACATCTTTCTGAAATCAAGAGTGATAGGGAAACACCTATTGAGGAGGATATTACGATTACTGATATATCTCCGAAAGAACCAATTCCTATTGATAAAATAACAGCCAAAGCTGACGTTGGAAATGAGGAGATGGCAATGAAAGACGACTCAAAATTATCCCGATCAGCAAGCCCCATACGCTTTCCGTTACAAGAACAGAAAGAGAGTCCTTGTCTTGAAGAAGATATAACATGTACGGAAATCACCAGACAAGTGCAAAGTGATTCATATAAACCAGCGGTAGCCATAGGAAGCACCGATCGTTTTGAAGTAGATAAACTCCAAGGTGAGGATGAACTCTCAATAATACCAACAAAACTCAAAGCGGTTCCGGTGCTCAAGTCGGTTTCAAAATCTCCCGTGGAAACACATCTTTCTGAAACCAAGAGTGATAGGAAAACACCTATTGAGGAGGATATTACGATAACTGATATATCTCCGAAAGAACCAATTCCTATTGATAAAGGAACAGCCAAAGCTGACGTTGGAAATAAGGAGATAGCAATGAAAGAGCACTCAATATTATCTCGATCAGCAAGCCCCACACGCTCTCCGTTACAAGGACAGAAAGAGAGTCCTTGTCTTGAAGAAGATATAACATGTACGGAAATCACCAGACAAGTGCAAAGTGATTCATATAAACCAGCGGTAGCCATAGGAAACACCGATCGTTTTGAAGTAGATAAACTCCAAGGTGAGGATGAACTCTCAATAATACCAACAAAAGTCAAAGTGGTTCCGGTGCTCAAGTCGGTTCCAAAATCTCCCGTGGAAACACATCTTTCTGAAATCAAAAGTGATAGGGAAACACCTATTGAGGAGGATATTACGATTACTGATATATCTCCGAAAGAACCAATTCCTATCGATAAAGAAGCAGCCAAAGCTGACGTTGGAAATGAGGAGATAGCAATGAAAGACAACTCAATATTATCTCGATCAGCAAGCCCCACACGCTCTCCGTTACAAGAAAAGAAAGAGAGTCCATGTCTTGAAGAAGATATAACATGTACGGAAATCACCAGACAAGTGCAAAGTGATTCATATAAACCAGCGGTAGCCATAGGAAGCACCGATCGTTTCGAAGTAGATAAACTCCAAGGTGAGGATGAACTCTCAATAATACCAACAAAACTCAAAGCGGTTCCGGTGCTCAAGTCGGTTTCAAAATCTCCCGTGGAAACACATCTTTCTGAAACCAAGAGTGATAGGAAAACACCTATTGAGGAGGATATTACGATTACTGATATATCTCCGAAAGAACCAATTCCTATTGATAAAGGAACAGCCAAAGCTGACGTTGGAAATGAGGAGATAGCAATGAAAGAGCACTCAATATTATCTCGATCAGCAAGCCCCACACGCTTTCCGTTACAAGGACAAAAAGAGAGTCCTTGTCTTGAAGAAGATATAACATGTACGGAAATCACCAGACAAGTGCAAAGTGATTCATATAAACCAGCGGTAGCCATAGGAAGCACCGATCGTTTTGAAGTAGATAAACTTCAAGGTGAGGATGAACTCTCAATAATACCAACAAAAGGCAAAGTGGTTCCGGTGCTCAAGTCGGTTCCAAAATCTCCCGTGGAAACACATCTCTCTGAAATCAAAAGTGATAGGGAAACACCTATTGAGGAGGATATTACGATTACTGATATATCTCCGAAAGAACCAATTCCTATCGATAAAGAAGCAGCCAAAGCTGACGTTGGAAATGAGGAGATAGCAATGAAAGACAACTCAATATTATCTCGATCAGCAAGCCCCACACGCTCTCCGTTACAAGAAGAGAAAGAGAGTCCATGTCTTGAAGAAGATATAACATGTACGGAAATCACCAGACAAGTGCAAAGTGATTCATATAAATCAGCGGTAGCCATAGGAAGCACCGATCGTTTTGAAGTAGATAAACTCCAAGGTGAGGATGAACTTTCAATAATACCAACAAAACTCAAAGCGGTTCCGGTGCTCAAGTCGGTTTCAAAATCTCCCGTGGAAACACATCTTTCTGAAACCAAGAGTGATAGGAAAACACCTATTGAGGAGGATATTACGATTACTGATATATCTCCGAAAGAACCAATTCCTATTGATAAAGGAACAGCCAAAGCTGACGTTGGAAATGAGGAGATAGCAATGAAAGAGCACTCAATATTATCTCGATCAGCAAGCCCCACACGCTTTCCGTTACAAGGACAAAAAGAGAGTCCTTGTCTTGAAGAAGATATAACATGTACGGAAATCACCAGACAAGTGCAAAGTAATTCATATAAACCAGCGGTAGCCACAGGGAGCACCGATCGTTTTTTAGTAGATAAACTTCAAGGTGAGGATGAACTCTCAATAATACCAACAAAACTCAAAGCGGTTCCGGTGCTCAAGTCGGTTTCAAAATCTCCCGTGGAAACACATCTTTCTGAAACCAAGAGTGATAGGAAAACACCTATTGAGGAGGATATTACGATTACTGATATATCTCCGAAAGAACCAATTCCTATTGATAAAGGAACAGCCAAAGCTGACGTTGGAAATGAGGAGATAGCAATGAAAGATCACTCAATATTATCCCGATCAGCAAGCCCCACACGCTCTCCGTTACAAGAACAGAAAGAGAGTCCTTGTTTCGAAGAAGATATAACATGTACGGAAATCACCAGACAAGTGCAAAGTGATTCATGTAAACCAGCGGTAGCCATAGGAAGCACCGATCGTTTTGAAGTAGATAAACTCCAAGGTGAGGATGAACTCTCAATAATACCAACAAAAGGCAAAGTGGTTCCGGTGCTCAAGTCGGTTTCAAAATCTCCCGTGGAAACACATCTTTCTGAAATTAAAAGTGATAGGGAAACACCTATTGAGGAGGATATTACGATTACCGATAAATCTCCGAAAGAACCAATTGCTATCGATAAAGAAGCAGCCAAAGCTGACGTTGGAAATGAGGAGATAGCAATGAAAGACAACTCAATATTATCTCGATCAGCAAGCCCCACACGCTCTCCGTTACAAGAACAGAAAGAGAGTCCTTGTCTTGAAGAAGATATAACATGTACGGAAATCACCAGACAAGTGCAAAGTAATTCATATGAACCAGCAGTAGCCATAGGGAGCACCGATCGTTTTGAAGTAGATAAACTCCAAGGTGAGGATGAACTCTCAATAATACCAACAAAAGGCAAAGTGGTTCCGGTGCTCAAGTCGGTTCCAAAATCTCCCGTGGAAATACATCTCTCTGAAATCAAAAGTGATAGGGAAACACTTATTGAGGAGGATATTACGATTACTGATATATCTCCGAAAGAACCAATTCCTATCGATAAAGAAGCAGCCAAAGCTGACGTTGGAAATGAGGAGATAGCAATGAAAGACAACTCAATATTATCTCGATCAGCAAGCCCCACACGCTCTCCGTTACAAGAAGAGAAAGAGAGTCCATGTCTTGAAGAAGATATAACATGTACGGAAATCACCAGACAAGTGCAAAGTAATTCATATAAACCAGCGGTAGCCACAGGGAGCACCGATCGTTTTTTAGTAGATAAACTTCAAGGTGAGGATGAACTCTCAATAATACCAACAAAACTCAAAGCGGTTCCGGTGCTCAAGTCGGTTTCAAAATCTCCCGTGGAAACACATCTTTCTGAAACCAAGAGTGATAGGAAAACACCTATTGAGGAGGATATTACGATTACTGATATATCTCCGAAAGAACCAATTCCTATTGATAAAGGAACAGCCAAAGCTGACGTTGGAAATGAGGAGATAGCAATGAAAGATCACTCAATATTATCCCGATCAGCAAGCCCCACACGCTCTCCGTTACAAGAACAGAAAGAGAGTCCTTGTTTCGAAGAAGATATAACATGTACGGAAATCACCAGACAAGTGCAAAGTGATTCATGTAAACCAGCGGTAGCCATAGGAAGCACCGATCGTTTTGAAGTAGATAAACTCCAAGGTGAGGATGAACTCTCAATAATACCAACAAAAGTCAAAGTGGTTCCGGTGCTCAAGTCGGTTTCAAAATCTCCCGTGGAAACACATCTTTCTGAAATTAAAAGTGATAGGGAAACACCTATTGAGGAGGATATTACGATTACCGATAAATCTCCGAAAGAACCAATTGCTATCGATAAAGAAGCAGCCAAAGCTGACGTTGGAAATGAGGAGATAGCAATGAAAGACAACTCAATATTATCTCGATCAGCAAGCCCCACACGCTCTCCGTTACAAGAACAGAAAGAGAGTCCTTGTCTTGAAGAAGATATAACATGTACGGAAATCACCAGACAAGTGCAAAGTAATTCATATGAACCAGCAGTAGCCATAGGGAGCACCGATCGTTTTGAAGTAGATAAACTCCAAGGTGAGGATGAACTCTCAATAATACCAACAAAACTCAAAGCAGTTCCGGTGCTCAAGTCGGTTTCAAAATCTCCCGTGGAAACACATCTTTCTGAAACCAAGAGTGATAGGAAAACACCTATTGAGGAGGATATTACGATTACTGATATATCTCCGAAAGAACCAATTCCTATTGATAGAGGAACAGCCAAAGCTGACGTTGGAAATGAGGAGATAGCAATGAAAGAGCACCCAATATTATCCCGATCAGCAAGCCCCACACGCTCTCCGTTACAAGAACAGAAAGAGAGTCCTTGTCTTGAAGAAGATATAACATGTACGGAAATCACTAGACTAGTGCAAAGTGATTCATATAAACCAGCGGTAGCCGTAGGAAGCACCGATCGTTTGGAAGTAGATAAACTCCAAGGTGAGGATGAACTCTCAATTATACCAACAAAACTCAAAGCGGTTCCGGTGCTCAAGTCGGTTTCAAAATCTCCCGTGGAAACACATCTTTCTGAACCCAAAAGTGATAGGAAAACAGCTATTGAGGAGGATATTACGATTACTGATATATCTCCGGAAGAATCAATTCCTATTGATAAAGAAGCAGCTAGAGCTGTCGTTGTGAATGAGGAAATGGCAATGAAAGACGACTCGAAATTATCCCGATCAGCAAGCCCCTCACGCTCTCCGTTACAAGAACAGAAAGAGCGTCCTTGTACTGAAATGATACACGTATTGCCAAAGCACGAAGAAACATCAATTTCTATGAAAGATGCAACGAACACTAAACAAGAAAAAAGAGATATGCATAAACTTTCGATAGTCCCAGGGAGCGATGTTGAATTTGGAGGAGATATGTCACACGATGAAAATGAAACCATCAGAATAGCAACTAGCTCTCAAGAGCTTCCTGAATACAAACTGGTTACGCCTTCTTCCGAAAGAAAGAAAGATTTTGAAGTCATATGTGATAGGAAAACTCCGGTTATAAAAGATATAACATGTCCGGATATCACCAAACAAGTGGAAAGTGATCCATATAAACCAGCGGTAGCCATAGGAAGCACGGATCGTTTTGAAGTAGATAAACTCCAAGGTGAGGATGAACTCTCAATAATACGAACAAAACTCAAAACGGTTCCGGTGCTCAAGTCGGTTTCAAAATCTCCCGTGGAAACACATCTTTCTGAAACCAAGAGTGATAGGAAAACACCTATTGAGGAGGATATTACTATTACTGATATATCTCCGAAAGAACCAATTCCTATTGATAAAGAAGCAGCCAAAGCTGACGTTGGAAATGAGGAGATAGCAATGAAAGACAACTCAATATTATCCCGATCAGCAAGCCCCACACGCTCTCCGTTACAAGAACAGAAAGAGAGTCCTTGCCTTGAAGAAGATATAACATGTACGGAAATCACCAGACAAGTGCAAAGTGATTCATATAAACCAGCGGTAGCCATAGGAAGCACCGATCGTTTCGAAGTAGATAAACTCCAAGGTGAGGATGAACCCTCAATAATACCAACAAAACTCAAAGCGGTTCCGGTGCTCAAGTCGGTTTCAAAATCTCCCGTGGAAACACATCTTCCTGAAACCAAAAGTGATAGGAAAACACCTATTGAGGAGGATATTACTATTACTGATATATCTCCGAAAGAACCAATTCCTATTGATAAAGAAGCAGCCAAAGCTGACGTTGGAAATGAGGAGATAGCAATGAAAGACAACTCAATATTATCCCGATCAGCAAGCCCCACACGCTCTCCGTTACAAGAACAGAAAGAGAGTCCTTGCCTTGAAGAAGATATAACATGTACGGAAATCACCAGACAAGTGCAAAGTGATTCATATAAACCAGCGGTAGCCATAGGAAGCACCGATCGTTTCGAAGTAGATAAACTCCAAGGTGAGGATGAACCCTCAATAATACCAACAAAACTCAAAGCGGTTCCGGTGCTCAAGTCGGTTTCAAAATCTCCCGTGGAAACACATCTTCCTGAAATCAAAAGTGATAGGAAAACACCTATTGAGGAGGATATTACTATTACTGATATATCTCCGAAAGAACCAATTCCTATTGATAAAGAAGCAGCCAAAGCTGACGTTGGAAATGAGGAGATAGCAATGAAAGACAACTCAATATTATCCCGATCAGCAAGCCCCACACGCTCTCCGTTACAAGAACAGAAAGAGAGTCCTTGCCTTGAAGAAGATATAACATGTACGGAAATCACCAGACAAGTGCAAAGTGATTCATATAAACCAGCGGTAGCCATAGGAAGCACCGATCGTTTCGAAGTAGATAAACTCCAAGGTGAGGATGAACCCTCAATAATACCAACAAAACTCAAAGCGGTTCCGGTGCTCAAGTTGGTTTCAAAATCTCCCGTGGAAACACATCTTCCTGAAACCAAAAGTGATAGGAAAACAGCTGTTGAGGAGGATATTACAATTACTGATATATCTCCGAAAGAACCAATTCCTATCGATAAAGAAGCAACTAGAGCTGTCGCTGTGAAGGAGGAGATGGCAATGAAAGACGACTCGAAATTATCCCGATCAGCAAGCCCCTCACGCTCTCCGTTACAAGAACAGAAAGAGTGTCCTTGTACTGAAATGATACACGTATTGCCAAAGCACGAAGAAACATCAATTTCTATGAAAGATGCAACGGACACTAAACAAGAAAAAAGAGATATACATAAACTTTCGATAGTTCCAGGGAGCGATGTTCAATTTGGAGGAGATATGTCGCACGATGAAAATGAAACCCTCATAATAGCAACTAGCTCTGCAGAGCTTCCTGAATACAAACTGGTTTCGCCTCCTTCCGAGAGAAAGAAAGATTTTGCAGTCATTTGTGATAGGAAAACTCCGGTTATAAAAGATATAACATGTCCGGATATCACCAAACAAGTGGAAAGTGATTCATATGAACCATCGGTAGACTTAGGAAGCACCGATCGTTTTCAAGTAGATAAGCTCGAAGGTGAGGATGAACACACAGAGAGATCATCAAGCTCCAAAGTTGTTCCGGTGCTCAAGTCGGTTTCAGAATCTCCCGTAGAAACACATTTTTCTGGAACCACGAGTGACAGGAACACACCGATTGTGGAGGATATAACGTTCACTGATGTATCTCCGAAAGAACTAATTCGTATTGATAAAGAAGTAGACAGAGCTGTCGTTGTGAATGAGGAGATAGCAACAAAAGACGATTCAATATTATCCCGATCAGCAAGCCCCACACGCTCTCCGTTACAAAAACAGAAAGAGAGTCCTTGTACTGAAATGATACACGTATTGCCAAAGCATGAAGAAACACCAAATTCTATGAAAGATGCAACGGACACTAAACAAGACAAAAGAGATATACATAAACCTTCGATATGCACAGGGAGCAATGTTCAATTTGGAGGAGATATGTCACACGATGAAAATGAACCACTCATAATAGGAACTAGCTCTGAAAAGCTTCCGGAATACAAACTGGTTTCGCCTTCTTCCGTGAGAAAGAAAGATTTTGAAGTCATATCTGATAGGAAAACTCCGGTTATAGAAGATATAACATGTCCGGATATCACCAAACAAGTGGAAAGTGATTCATATGAACTATTGGTAGACCTAGGAAGCACCGATCATTTTGAAGTAGATAAGCTCGAAGGTGAGGATGAAAACTCAAAGAGACCATCAAGCCCCAAAGTTGTTCCGATGCTCAAGTCGGTTTCAGAATCCCCCGTAGAAACACATCTTTCTGAAACCAAGAGTGATAGGAAAACACCTATTGTGGAGGATATTACGTTCACTGATGTATCTCCGAAAGAATTAATTCGTATTGATAAGGAAGTAGTCAGAGCTGTTGTTGTGAATGAGGAGATAGCAACGAAAGACGACTTAATACTATCCCGATCAGCAAGCCCCACACGCTCTACGTTACAAGAACAGAAAGAGAGTCCTTGTACTGAAATGATACACGTATTGCCAAAGCATGAAGAAACATCAACTTCTATGAAAGATGCAACGGACACCAAACAAGGCAAAAGAGATATACATAAACTTTCGATAGTCCCAGGGAGCGATGTTCAATCTGGAGGAGATATGTCTCACGATGAAAATGAACCCCTCATAATAGCAACTAGCTCTGAAGAGCTCCCGGAGTACAAATCTGTTCCGCCATCTCCCGTGAGAGAAAAACATTTTGAACCCACATTAGATAGAAAAACTCTTGTTCGAAAAGATATTACTTGTACGGAAATCACCAACCAAGTGGAAAGTGCCGTTTCGCCATCTCCCGTAGGAAAAAAACGTTTTGAAATCACATTTGAAAGGAAAACTCCGGATGAAGACGATATGACATGTATGGAAATCACCAAACAAGTTCAAAGTGATTCATATAAATCAGCGGTTTTAGTAGGAAGCACCGATTGTTTTGAAGTAGATACACTCCAAGGTGAGGATGAATTCTCTATAATACCAACAACCCCCAAAGCGGAGCTCGAGGCGGTTTCAAAATATCTCGTGGAAACCAAACGTGATAGGAAAATACCTATTGAGAAGGAATGTTCGATAGTCCCAGGAATCGATGATCAATCTGAAAGCGAAATGTCCCACGTTGTAAATGAATCCTTCATGATAGCAACTAGCTCTGATGATCTTGCGGAATACAAACCCGTTTCACCATTTCCCGATAGAATAAAACATTTTGAACTCACATTAGATAGAAAAACTACGGTTGAAGAAGATATAACTTGTACGGAAATCACCAAACAAGTGGAAAGTAATTCATATAAACCAGCGGTAGCCACAGGCAGCACCGATCGTTTTTTAGTAGATAAACTTCAAGGTGAGGATGAACTCTCAATAATACCAACAAAACTCAAAGCGGTTCCGGTGCTCAAGTCGGTTTCAAAATCTCCCGTGGAAACACATCTTTCTGAAACCAAGAGTGATAGGAAAACACCTATTGAGGAGGATATTACGATTACTGATATATCTCCGAAAGAACCAATTCCTATTGATAAAGGAACAGCCAAAGCTGACGTTGGAAATGAGGAGATAGCAATGAAAGATCACTCAATATTATCCCGATCAGCAAGCCCCACACGCTCTCCGTTACAAGAACAGAAAGAGAGTCCTTGTTTCGAAGAAGATATAACATGTACGGAAATCACCAGACAAGTGCAAAGTGATTCATGTAAACCAGCGGTAGCCATAGGAAGCACCGATCGTTTTGAAGTAGATAAACTCCAAGGTGAGGATGAACTCTCAATAATACCAACAAAAGTCAAAGTGGTTCCGGTGCTCAAGTCGGTTTCAAAATCTCCCGTGGAAACACATCTTTCTGAAATTAAAAGTGATGGGGAAACACCTATTGAGGAGGATATTACGATTACCGATAAATCTCCGAAAGAACCAATTGCTATCGATAAAGAAGCAGCCAAAGCTGACGTTGGAAATGAGGAGATAGCAATGAAAGACAACTCAATATTATCTCGATCAGCAAGCCCCACACGCTCTCCGTTACAAGGACAGAAAGAGAGTCCTTGTCTTGAAGAAGATATAACATGTACGGAAATCACTAGACAAGTGCAAAGTGTTTCATATAAAACATCGGTAGACTCAGGAAGTACCGATCGTCTTGAAACAGATAAGCTCCAAGGTCAGGATAAACCCTCAATGGGACCAACAAGCCCCAAAAGGGTTCCAGTGCTCAAATCGGTTTCAAAATCACCCGTGGAAACACATCTATCTGAAAACACAAGTGACAGCAAAACACCTATTGTGGAGGATATTACGTTCACTGATATATCTCCGAAAGAACTATTTCCTATCGATAGAGAAACTGCCAGAACTGTTGTTATGAATGAGGAGATAACAATGAAAGACGACTCAATAATATCCAGATCAGCAAACCCCTCACGCTCTCCGTCACAAGAACAGAAAGATAGTCCTCGTCTTGAAACAATACACGTGTTGCCGAAGCATGAAGAAACAATAACCTCTATAAAAGATGCAACGGACACCAAACGAGGTAAAAGTGAACTACATGAACCGTCTACAGTCCGAGGATGCTATGATCAATTTGGAGGAGATACGTCTCACGATCAAAATGAAGCCTCCATAATAGCTACTAGCACTGAAGAGCTTCCGGAATACAAACCCGTTTCGCCATCTCCCGTGAGAGAAAAACATTTTGAAGTCACATTTGAAAGAAAAACTCCGGTTGAAGAAGATACAACATGTACAGAAATGACCAAACAAGTGGAAAAAGATTCATATAAATCATCGGTAGACTTAGGAAGCACCGATCGTTTTGAAGTAGATAAGCTCCAAGGTGAGGATGAATCCTCAAGGGTACCAACAAGCCGCAAATGGGTTCCGGTGCTCAAGTCGGTTCTAAAATCTCCCGTGGAAACACATCTTTCTGAAAACAAAAGAGATAGGAAAACACCTATTATGGAGGATATTACGTTCACTGATGTATCTCCGGAAGAACTAATTCCTATCGATGAAGAAGTAGCCAGAGCTGTCGTTTTGAATGAGGAGAAAGCAATGGAAGATGAATCAATATTATCCCGATCAGCAAGCCCCACACGCTCTACGTTAGAAAAACAGAAGGAGAGTCCTTGTCTCGAAATGATACACATATTGCCAAAGCATGAGAAAACAATAACCTCCATAAAAGATGCAACGGACACCAAACGAGCCAAAGGAGAACCACAGGAACCTCACTTTGAAAATGAATCATTCATGACAGTGACTAGCTCTGAAGAGTTTCCGGAATACATGCCCGTTTCACCAACTCCCGGGAGTCAAAAACGTTTTGAACTCACATTTGATGGAAAAACTCCGATTGTGGAAGATGTAATATGTACGGCAGTCAATGAACAAGTGAAAAGTTATTCTTATAAACCATCGGTAGACCCAGGAAGCACCGATCGGTTTGAAGCAGATAAGTTTCAGGGAGAGGAAGAACCCTCAATCGATTCAACAAGCGTCAAAGGGGTTCCGATGCTCAAGTCGGCTTCAAAATCTCCCGTGGAAACACATCTTTCTGAAATCACAAGTGATAGGAAAACACTTGATTTGGAGGATGTAACGTTGACTGATATACCTCCGAAAGAACTACTTCCTATTGATAAAGGAACTGCCAGAGCTGTCGTTGTGAATGAAGAGATAGCAAAGAACAACGACTCAATGGGACCAACAAGCGGCAAGGGGGTTCCGAAGCTCAAGTCGCTTTTGAAATCTCCCGTGGGAACACAACTTTCTGAACCCACATGTGATGAAACAATGCCTGTTGTGAAGGATATAACCTTCACTGATATATATGAGAAACTACTAATTCCTAGTGATAAAGAAGCGACGAAGGCTCTTGTTGAGAGTAAGGAGATAGCGATAAGAGATGACTTGAGACCATCCGGATCATTAAGTCCCTCACACCCTCTGTTATATGAGCAGAAAGAAAGTCCCATCCAAGAAATGACCCACATATTGCCACAGCATAAAGAAGCAATAACGTCTTCGAAGGATGCAATAGACACCAAACAAGGCAAAATAGATTCATGTGAATATTATGTAGTTCCAGTAAGCACCGATCATTTGGGAGAAAATGAATCTCACCGTGGAAATGAAACCTCAACGACTTCACCCGGCTCGAAAGAGCGTTCAGAGCACAGCCCCGTTTCGTCATCTCCCGTGAAAACAGATGATTATGAACCCGCAGCTTATAGGAAAACTCCTGTTATTGAAGATATAACTTGTACGGATCTCATTCATGAAGAACTTATACCTTTTGATGAAAAAGCAATCAAGGGTGTGGTTGAGAATGAGGAGATCGCAATGAGATATGATTCGAAACAGGTCGAGAGAGTTTCACATGAACCCTCGGTGGACACACCAAGCATCGATCATTTTGAAGGAGATGCGTCTCATGGAAAGCAAGAACCCTCAATGACCGCATCAAGCCCCATGAGAACAAAATATTCCGAACATATATTTGATGACAAAACTCCTTACGCTGAAGATAAAACGTATATGAAGATCAGCAAAAGTGATTTATTCAAACCATCGACAGCCCCAGGAAGCGCCGATCATTCTGAAGTAGATAAGCTCCATGGTGAGGATGACCCCTCAATGGCACCAACAAACTTCAAAGAGGTTCTAGTGCTCAAGTCGGTTTCAAAATCTCCCGTGGAAACACAACATAAACTATCTACATCTACAAGTCCCACTCACTATCCATTACATGCCCAAAAACAGAGTTCTTGTCGTGAAAAGGTTCACATATTGCCACAACGTGAATATAAAATTATGTCTATAAAAGATGCGATTGACACTAAACAAGGCAAACGAGATTCATATGAACATTCAGTGGTCCTAGGAACAACCGATAAATTCGAAAGAGAAAAGTCTCACGATGAAGTTGATCCTTCAATGACAGCAACAAGCCCAAAAGAGCTTTCGGTGCAAAAACCCTCTCCGAACTATCCCGTGACAAGTACACATTCTGAATCTACTGACAGGGAGACATTTGTTGTGGAGAATAAAGAGAGGCCGGATATCTGTCAAGATGAACTTCCTATCGATAGGAGTGCTGTTAATGTTTTCACTGTGGTTGGGGATATCACAATGGAGGAACATGATGCAAATGATACTGGACATGTCGGAAGGGATTCACATTTACTGTCGGGAGAATATTCGAACGAATCATTCGCGATAGGGGGTCCTGGCACAGAAGTTGCTGAAGCCATGGAAGATGACGACTACTCACCTGATAGTGGTCATGAATCACCTAACGATATGAAACTGCAAATGGTTAGTGCTTCAGACGATTCGAAAATCAATGCACAAGCTATTAGAAACCAAAAAATCACTGACTCTGTGGTAGGTATCTGTGGAAAGAATGGCCATATTCCCTTGGAGCAAATAGAGTGTATTGAAATTCGCAGGAAAAAAAATGCCTTGAGAGGAGCGAGAGCAATGAATCAAACTAGACTAGAGAAAGAAATAACAATCGAAAAGACGAATAAGTGGTCCAAAAATGAAAAAGACAAGAGGATAAAAAAATCTGGTTCGCATGTAATCTCAGGCAATCCTAGTAAACTGTCATCAAAAGATGCTGATAAAAAAGATAATAAAATGAAACAATCAGATGCTGGGTCGCTTAGTGAAAATAATCGAAATAAACCGAAAAATATTGATGTTAAACTATCCCAACGGACATCCAAATTTCCGTCCACGAGATTGCCAATATTTGAACATAAAGTTGCTGCCGTTTCGGAAATAAAATCAAATTTGAAATCGGTATCAAATATACATGCCAATGAGAAGAACCGAACTGATGGAACGGTCAAGTCCACCCGTAAACAGTTGAAAACATCCACAGGGAAAGAAATAAAGCCAGTTTCAAAAATATCAAAGAAGACAAAAGATACGGATATTGTTATAAAGAATTTGCCACATGTGTTATACCCGTCCATAAAAATGAAGAATGATGTTTTGCAAATTGTCATGACAAAGGAACACACAGTTCATGCAGAAACAGACAAAAAAACGATACTGCTTGATAACAAAATGTCGGAAGAAATTGTTAAGAAATCCAAAGTTGTCACAGATTCCACTGACAAATTGTCATGCAAAAAAAATAATTCAGGTAGTATTATCTATCGAAAGAAAAATGTTGGGGAAACTTCCTCATCTCCGGCATCTCAATCATTGGTTAGTAGTCCTAGGAGACAGCCTAGTTCCGGTCAAGCAGTTTCTAGTGTACATTCAACACCAACGCGGTCCAAAGAAGCCGTTACCCGAGTCTATGGTTATATGCAATCAACTAAATCCAGAGACATGAAGATTGATAAACAAGTTAAAGAAAATGTACTACAGCATTCAAACAAAGTCAAAGATAAAAGAGAAATAAACAACATCAATGAACAAACCAAGGTACAGTTACAGAAGAAACGCATTTCTAAGACTGGAGTGATCGGTTTGAAAAAAGTGCATTCTTATGACAGTTCTATAGTACAGAGTGGATCGTCGCAAAAAGCAGACAGTTCTTCGATACAGAGTGGATCAGCGAAGAGCACTCCAAAAAAAACTACTACAAAGAGTAGAACAATTTCTCAAAAAACAACAATAGGTTGCAATTCAGAAGTCCTAGCAATCGTTCCCATCGAGAATAAACAGAAAATGGAAGATCAAGCCGGAGTTAAAAATGAACAGAAATTGACAAATATTAAGTGTCCAAAAGAATTGGTCCATATAGACGAATGTCGCAAAGAGAGCCCATCGCCAACGAAATTGCGTAGGACTATTGGTACAGAATACTTGAAGAAAAATCATTATATGCATGAAATAGAAAGGCCGTCCGCTAAAATAATAGAATTTGATAAGACCGTCCACATGTCCGACCGAAATCGCAGCCAATCCGTTATACCTACAACATATCACGAAATAGCACCAGAAAGTCTGAAGAGTGTTAGTCCCACATCTTTACCGGGTAGTCCATTGAGATCAAAATCAGCGAATGGTGGAACTAAAATAGTCACATCAGAAGTCTTCACAAGAACTCAAAACTATACAGGTTCAATTGAAGTTATATATAGACAACCTTATGAAAACATCAGGAAAGTTGCTTGTACCCTCAGAAATGAAACAGAATTCTCTCTTATTGACACCACAGATTCCAGCTTATCAGAATCGGTAGCACTACCAAGTTCCCCATCCGATCATGACGTCAGCGAAATCAACGGCAAACATAAAACAACATCGCCATCTTCTCCAAAACCGAGGAAGTCTCTAGAGTCCATAGACGAATCACACCTCAGAATGTCAGATTTAATCGCTTATGGTCACATATTTGACTCATCTGATAATCTCTTGAAAGAAACTGAAGAAGATGTAGGAATGTCGTTTCCAAGACAATTAGTGTTATCGCAATATGACGAAATGAGAGGAGCTGACTCGCCTATCAACGAGCATAGGAAATCTCCGATGGGTATTGAACAATGTGCAAAGTCCAGCAGTCCATATGTGTCCGAAGATAAGATATCGCCTATTATGGATGTTCATATTGTTTCACCTATCAGGAAGAAATATCAGTTCTCTTATGAGGAACATAATGCGTCAGCTGCATTTACTTCAGAAGGTAACACATCATTTGTGTTGCCTGACACTAAAGCGATGTCATCGCAGAGCATGGCTTACCGAATAGAGACACTTGAAGAGGTACAACCCCTATAATAGAGGCTTAGTGTAGATCATATACTTATCATCTTGTTCAAAGTAGTAGCATGTGTATGCGCTTAGCAGTACAAATCTAGGGAACAGTAAAATATGAGGGATTAGCCGGAAATAAAGAATTATTTAGCAACCTTCTAAGTATGTTGATATCCAATTGTACATAAAATTCTCATGTTGTATTTCCTTTCATTGTTTGATATGAGGATATTTTTCTTCAGAAATTACAATATGAGTAATTGTGTGGATCTGAATTTTACAAAATATTGGAAAAATCTATCATCATAATTCTAATTTTCTAATCCCCTATATCGATCGAGTTTCGTAATTCATCATAGTTCTAGTAGGTAAAACAAGTACGTCGATGATTGGGTAAGTTAAACAGTAGTTGATTTCGAATATAATGATAAATGGTCGATATGCTATTACGTGAGGTACTGGAAAAAACCTTTTCGAAATTGCAGATATGGGGAGAACGCTTAATAAATAGTTCACTTTATTGGGAATTGATATTCATTCTTAATTTTTTAATGATATTCTCTAAATTGTGAAAATTCTTAACTGTGAATGATCGTTCCACAGATGATTGAAATAGTCTACACTTCTATAATTGCAGTAACACACACAATGCCGAGTTCATCCATTCGAAATTATGATAAATGAATAATGAATATTTTTCTTAAAAACACTATTGCTTACATATGTTTCATCACACAGTGTCATCATCTGAGCTAAGTTTATAAACATAAACAGTGTTATATTGTGGGGTTAACAGGTTACACAAAAGTATTGTTTCTCGACAGAAAAAAATGTAATGTGAGATGGATCTCTCATAAAATAAAAGTAGATTTGAATACCCATTTTAGCAGTTAGTAGCCTGTTCAGTATCATTCACATGTCCTCTGAAAACTGCCGGTTAAAGGCTATGACAATTACTGAAACCGAAGAAGCGAGCAATAGTATCCACTTAGTATGCTTTTATATTCTTCAGGAATATCTGGAGAAAGTGAAAATCCACAGGTAATGAACCTTTAAACCATGATAAAGTGATTGCTACCGGTAACCAAAACGACTTTATAAAGTGCAACAAATATGAAATAAATAAATACTAGCTGAAATGGCCAATTTCATATTTTTCTTCCCACGTTTCATAAGTTTGGAATTATTGGAATCTCTAGGGAATCTCTTAACAGTTGAAGTTTTCAAACCTTCTTTTCTTGTGATTAATAATTAATGTGTCGCGGTAGTTTGTCCAATGAAGTTTTCATCTCAATCCGAACAATGAGATTCATGTTTCCTCGACCTTCTATCTGCGTATTAACTAATATAAAATTTAAAAAATAATATTTTATATATCCATTTTCCCAAATTTTCGTTGCATAATACAAACGAACACTACAGAAATGAATATTTAGGAATTATTTTCATTGATAACCACATAATATTCTGTTCAATTTGAAGCATAAAAAGCGTGCTTTTTATCTGTGCACGATGAAAAGTCACTGTATGCTGGTGAGGAGTTATGTAGTGATCTCTTCAAAATGAGATCTACCTCTCCAAAATACTAGTATTTTTTCAATTCATCACCGGAATAACCATCAACAATTATTCGAAAACATGTGAGCTACACCCCATACCTAAAGATCTTGTAGAAGATTTCATTGTTTGAGTGAACTAAAAATTCACAATCGGTTATAGATGAATAATGAATGTTGATAGTTGTAGACGCTACAATTCTAATTCCTCATACTATTTACAGAGAACTTCAGCTACTACAGATAATTCTCAAAACATATCTAGATCATAAATTGGAGCTGCCATAATGTCATTAATGATTAACGTACCACAAATCGCAATAACTTCCGAAGCAGAAGAAGACGACGACCACATTGCTTTGTCCTTAACTGAAGCCTTAACAGATGTAGAAGAACTATATGAAGACAACTTGCCATGTCGGAAGAAAGTACTGAAGAAGAAATTGATGATTAATCTCGATAAAAAAGCTGACTATACCACAGACCTCGAAGATGTAGAAGCATCGGACGAAGAATATTTTATCGAGTTGATTGTTCATAAGTCTCCTATACATCTTGAAGATATGGAACCTAATCCAAGTATATCCGAAGAAGTTTATGAAATAGATTCTGTAGATTTTTGCAAGAAACGAAACAAGCTCGAAACACAAATTTCTTCCGTTAAGAATGTGGATGTATTATTATATGTTGGATCAGAGGAAGAAGGTCTATCAGAATTAACAGATCTCGAAAACATGGAGTCTGAAACAGAATTGTCTGAAAACTTCCCATTATATGAAAATGAACTGCCGTTAGATATTATTGACGCAATTCATGCTATTCACATTACAGACAGTTTCCAGGAAAATGAAGTAAATGTTGATATCTCCACCACAGCAAATGAAGCACCCTCACAAAATGCGATTAGATTGATTAACAATGCTCATGCATTGACTGACGTTGAGACGCTCCAAACAGAAAGCGATAATAGTCTTCCCGAACAGAAGAAAAGAAGACGGAGGCGCACCAAAATAATGGTGAAGAAATCAAAAGCCACAGATACGAAAGCTGTTGGACTATCAGACGAGTGTGTGAGATCCAAATGCGTTGATAACAAAAGTAAGACTATCGCCCAAAAAAGACTTATGTTACATACTGTAAGCCGATCAATAAATTATGAATCAGATTGCGAAGAAGAACACATTCTACCGTTTCCAGTATGTAAGAAAGTATCTCACAAGAAGAAAATACATATGAAGATACCTGATTTTGATACTAATTTTATGACAGAAATTGAAGATTTTGAAGATATTGAAGGTGAAATGGAGATTATCAAACAACCGTTAATAGTTGATTGTGAATCGCTCCAAATGCAGTTGGATGAGCTTGCGAGTTGTTTCAGTCTAACAAAAGAGGACAAAAAGCCTTCCTCTATCCAATTGGACATTCATAAGAACGATAATAAATATATTCCAAACATTTTGAAGAAACCTAATAAAGTAAAGAACGACTCTAAGAAGAAGAAACATAATGATACCAAGAAAGAGTTGAAACTAGGAAACGAACTAACAGTACAAATTCAGGACGTAGAAGCCACTACTGATTTGGAAAATATCGATACATCCGAAAGCGAATCTGAGATTAAAGAAGTGAGTGCCGAGGATTATTCTACGGAAGCCACTACTGATATTGAGGATGTATTGAATGCTGATCCAATAGATTACGTCGATCATCCTGAAATTGTGCTACCGGTAAGTAGCAGACAAATAATAACGCTCCAAGAGAATGATTCTATTATGCCAACAATTCGCATTCTACCATTGATGGATCGCGAAGTTAGTTCTGAAGATTTCGAAGACAATCAAACTGAGGAAGATTCATTCGAATCTATTGAAGACATGTATGATCAAAATCCTCATGAAGCCAAAAGTTCTGATATTCCGGTGTTTGACGGTGGAATAATCTACGAGAGTGAAGTATTAGAGAACATATCAGAGCCCCCCAAAATCACTGAATCACTCACAGACACTGAAAATATAACATTGGCGAAGAATGTGAAGCCTAACTCGAAAGCTCGACATATAACCAACAAGTCTAGATCTCTGATTGTGCATAAACCAGAAGAATCTGGTGTAACAGATGTAGAAGATATGTATTTCAGCGATAATCCGAAGGAAGAAAGAAAAGTTGTGAATGAAAACCTATTAATAATAGGAGGCCATATGGAACCAACTACAGACATAGAAAGTTTGGATTCCGGTGATGAAGATCCTGATTCCGTGAGAATATCTTCATGTTGTAACCTTCGGCATATACGTTTGATGGATGATGAAGTAATACTGACAGAGGAGGGATCGAGGGATTTTGGAAGAGAACATTATTTGAGTGTTAATAAGAAATTGAAACATTTCTCGAATTCCAATCTGACTCCATCAGCTACGGACATCGAAGATTTAGTTGCATCTTCAGATGATGATTTAACAAACTACTCGCGCGCGGATACTGCATCTCCTAACGAATTAAAAAAGGAACTGGAACAATCTAGTATGACACATGTAACTATTGAAAATAGAAGTAAAATAAATTATAACTCACCAGAAGAAGTGATGTACTTGAAAGGAGGTGCATATAGAGATATGCAAACATGTATTGAAGATTTTTCCGATGAGGAGATTCCCAACCCAGCAAACTTCAGAAGGAAAGACGATGTAGGAGAAGAATTCATATACGGTTTTGCCCCAACTGTTTCAATGGATGCGGAAATTGGTTCGGTTCTTTATAGGTATCAAAAAGGTAAAGACCGGCAGTAATTTGACACTATATTCTAGGCGCTAGAAACACAGTATTGGCCATGTTGAATCTTTATTAGTCACGTTACAGGTTACATCGATTATGGTCGACTAGAAATTCTGCAAATTCCAAATGCTAGACTTTTAGATGTTACCTATAAGAACTGTGCTTATCTGGAAGGGAACGTGATTGCATAATTTAACAACTATTGGAACAAATCGAAGTAGTTGCGAGAATAATGGACTTTCTGACTTAATGCAAAATAATACCTAGAAAAATAAATTGAACATTAGAATTTCCTGAATTTTGGAATATGTTCCTTGCAGTGTTGCCTCTCTCTAGGACACTTTACTAATAATTATGACTCATTTGCACATCTTGGCTTAAAGACGATTAACATGAAGTTGAGCTTCACAGTTATAATATAAATGTACTAACCCAATGAATTAATTAAGGATTATTTGAAAACTTAGGTTGATGTCATGTATTACAGATCATCATCATAGTATGTTCTTATCTTAAATTTAGGATTCCACAGTAGATGGCGATTATATTTTCATGATTCGTTAGAATCCCATTTCTCAAAATTCTCAAAGAAGAGCATATAATCTGATCGACGCTTAAAATATGGAAGGTAGAAATAGCCGAATGCTTTTAGTGATATCTTGCATGTCTCATTCCCATTTAGTAGTATTATTGATTCTCTGTTCTCACATAGTCATCCGTCTTTGAACCTTTGAAGTTTTTAAGGTAACTGTAGAAATTACGTTGTATAAATAGTTTCATGAATTGTCTACGTTAACGTTAAAACTAATGCAATTATTATCCCTATTTCAGAATGGGGTGCCACCAGAAAATTCGGTGACTTGGATTCGGCAGCAAAGCAATCAGAAATTTTAGAAGAAGAACCGCTTGGTGAGTTGATTTACGAATATTCAAATTGAATAAGTTGATTAGGAAGCATCTATTTCTAAAACCACATAAACGTTTTTGAATTTGACATTCACTTTCTCGAAATCCTCATGAGTCCATTCGAATATGGAATTAGTTTACTTTCTGACTCTGATCTAACAGAAATCGTTAATGTGGTTTCAAAAATAATTATGTAATCATATAATATTATGCTTGACCGATAACATTGATATCATTTACTAGTCAAATCGTTTATGTAAATTAAATGTAGTGAAAATCATTCATTATATATAAGATAATACAGATTAGGAGCATATTCATTTCGCATCACTATCTCCACTTTAGTCTTTGACTTATTAACATTATTGATTTAAGCCAGAGATTGCTATGTGTGCTGCCATACTAACATTATAGTTTAGGAGCCAGAGCGATATTGATGTTCTGAACATTAACCCGATGGCACTATGGTTTATCGTTAGAGGACGGTTCAATGACCATTTCATCTCACAGACCGAATTTTCGCCGGCTGCTAGATCTCGAGATACAGCCTCCGCAAATTGTTTATTTTTCGACTGGAGGTTCAAGTTGCGATAAAAAATGATGGCACATGGTGGAAGTGTATAAGAATGACATGCTCTTCAAGTAACCGCAACTTGAAAAGGGCTAACCTCCAGTCGAAAAATAAACAATTTGCGGAGGCTGTATCTCGAGATTTAGCAGCCGGCGAGAATTCGGTCTGTGAGATAAATTGGTCATTGAACCGTCCTCTAACGATAAGCCATAGTGCCATCGGGTTAATGTTCAGACCATCAATATCGCTCTGGCTCCTAGACTATTACACTGGACTCATTCCAACACTTGTCTCACATCACAAACTAAAAGTGCTTGCTATTTATGAGCTTATTATTAATATAAATAATTAATTAAAGGACTGAATCTTACTAACATCGTACATTAATTGATATGTTGGTTGAATTGTGAGTAGAATCAGAACTATTTTAAAGATTGTGAATTTTCAATCTAAAATCGTAAACTATTCCAACTAATGATGTATCAATCTAAAAAAAAATATGATTATTATAATTATCATGAATCTGGAAGATGACTTTCCCCTGACAACAAACCACAAACAGTAACATTGTTAGCTCTCAGATATTATGACGGCAGATTAAAAACTAACTCTGCCATTTTGGACACAAAAGATACTCAACATTGATCCTTCTACTGTATTTCAATGTGTCGGAATCATTCTCTTATTCACTAATTTTGAGGGGGTGTATGTGTATATTTTGTGTACTAGAACACATTCATGGACAATTTGGAAAGGAATAGTTGGTGAGATGTTAGATTCGATTTAGGTGAACAAATAATATCAATAGCAAAAATATCCCAATGTAAGATTTTCGTTATGCGGTTCTATACCCAGATTCTCTTCGAGAGTCTGGCTAAAAAGCCATTCATAGACAATATCTGATCAAAGATAGTGATGAACTATTCATTTTATGGAAATGTATTTTAATAAAATGAAATAAAAATTTTATCGTCTAATTTCCATACGAAATTTTATTTTTCAATAAACACGACCGGTTTCGACTTTCATCATTATCAAGTGAATATAGAAACAACAGGTAGATTTATTTACACATAAAGTTCACAGTTTCAGTAATGGGAAGGGATTAAGGTCCAATTGGTTATTAAATGTATTGAATTCGGGGTTTTTACACAGTTTGTTAGCCTCCAAACTTTCCAACAGATTCATTGCCTTCCCTTCATTGCAAGTATGAAGGATTTTAAGATTATCTTTTCGTTATTCTATGATTTGAAATATTAATATGTTCGAAGATTGTTGATTTACTATCGGAGGAAATATATTCTTTGAAACGTAATTCGAAATTGCGACCCGTCTGCCCAACATAGCCCATTGGGCAATTACCACATTCAGTCCTGTAGATATCGGATTTTTTGTAATTTACTGAGATTCAAGCCGCTGGAAATAGAAATTATTTATTAAAATTTTTAAAATAGTTACTTATACCCATCGCAATTATTATATTCCATAACTGAAACACTAGAAAAGAAATATGCATATTTTAGTTATGTTGGCGAATTATTCAAACTGTATGAACGAACATATGAATATTTCAAATCATAAAATAACAATAGATAATCTTAAAATTCCTCATACTTGCAATAAAGGGAATTCGATACAGTTAATAGCCAATCTTAATCCTTCCTCCCCATTACTGAATTTGTGAACTTCATGTATAAATAAAGCTACCTGTTTGCTTCTATTTTCACTTGATAATTATTTAAAAGTCGAAACCGGTCGTGTTTTATTTCATTTTATGTCAATATCTGAGTTCTATTGACTGAGAATCTTCTATAAACTATATTTATCATTCAGTTCACACTATTTTCACTCATATAAACACTTTTCGGTTGCGATGCATCATTATCAATGACATATCGAACTATTTTTCTTTGGATTTACATTTTTCTGTGAATATATCTAATTATTAACAAAACCCCGTCATAATTTCAAACTATTAGAATAATTTGATCGTAAATACAACAAAATTAATACATGATAAAATCGATATTTTTTGTACAAATGGAATAGTTCTGATTCTACTCTAGAGTAGCAGTACGTTTATATTAACGATTCGGAGCTATTTTTCCAAATGGTTTCTCCAGAGAAGAGAAAACAAATGTCTGCGATAATTTGCCATTGTGTATAAGTATGATCTTTGAACAATAGAGAAACCTGTTAGCCAGTTGAATAGATAGAACACAATCCAAAATCATGAGAACGTTGAAATTGGGTGATGCAATGTCGATCTTTACATTCTATCATCATTTAACTTCAATTAACTCTAGTTTATTCAAGATGTATCACTGTGTCTGCAAATTTACTTCTCGAGCTAATGTCCAATAGTATCAGATACGTTCACGTTGAATCAGTCGATTGAGATATTAAAATTCTAATATTCTTTATGAATAGAGTTCTGTGATTTATTTTGATTAATATCGCATTCAATCAATTTGCTCAATAAGCTATCATATGAACGTGCTGTATACTTTTTATTCATGTGGAATATAAAAATGGCTACTTTTTTGTAAATAGTGCTTAGAGGGTTACTAAAATCAGTTCATTATTTCTTAAAATAGGGATACTATGTATCAGAGTTATTAATTATATTCAGTCTTAATCTACAGGTATAACACACATTTAGATATTATACTACGAATCGATATGCAACTAATAAGATTTTTCAAATCGACTCGAGATATTGAAAGAGTACAGCATCCTGCGTCATGTTTACTCATCTATTGTGAAAAGTATCCTTGATTATTAGCAAAATTATGATCAGTTAAACTCGATTTCTATTTGGAATATAAAATTTATACATATTTTCAGTAGCTAGATGAAAATTGTTAATATTTCTGATTAGTTGTCATCCCGGTTCATTATAGTTACATGATCAGAAAATCACAATCATTATATTGAAATGTAATATGCAAATGGCATCCATACAGATGATACCAAGGAGACAGGTATCATAAACGTATGTTTTCCTGAAAATATACTGAATATTGGTAAAGATACACTTGTCGATATCATTGATTTAGTGGCATTGAACACGGATGGATTTAGTTTGGATGGGGTCATAGGCATTTTAGATGGGTCGGTATCAGAAAACACTGTCTGGTGAGAGAACAAACTCCATTCAGCCGGAATAAAGTACCATTATCATCACCTCCAGAAGTTATAGAAGATGGTACTCGGGGGCAACCCTGTACGAAATACTACTCTGGCAGTGGCTAGTTGCCGAAATACTATGATAACCTTTTGGCTGTGTAAGAGAGAATAGGCATGAAGTGGGTTTGCGGCCTAAGCAGCTGATGTGGATCTACTCACCTATTATTATCCCAAGACTCAGTCATGCATTTCTAGTATGGTGAAAAAGAACCAAACTGGTTATAGACAGAATTGAACGACTCTTCCTCAGAGGCATTACATCCACGAGGAAAAGTATACCGAAAGCAGAATTAAGTACCTTGCTCGGCGTGCCACCTCTATCAATGACGATGAGGAATTTCGCAATGCTGACGGTCTACAGGCTTTGCTGTAATAGCTCCCTAAACCGATGGAGTGCAGATCAATCTCGTCTATTTAGGGGGCAGCCTGAAAAGCTGCGACTAGAACCGTAGAATATGCTCAAAGTGCTGTGGTGATTCGCGGAACAGCATTCCAGGGTCGTCATTTCATCAAGGGAGAAATGGGAAAATGGCTGCACGCCAAAGCATGGCACAATTTGGTATACGGATGGGTCTAGAACAAACACAAGAGTCGGAGCAGGCTTCTGCGGTCCTAGATATATTGATGGGTGATCTCAACACAGTCTTCCAAGCCAAGATGTTTTTCGTCTACATATGTGCGAAGGAGCTACTAGACTATGGTAAGATAAATGAGATCATCTGGATCTGTTCGGCCCTTAATGCATTGAAAAGTCATCGAGGATCATCAAGGATACTAAGGGGATACTTAACAGGCTCAACCTTACCTGGATCCCGGGTCACTCAAGTTGGAAAGAGAGTGAGAGAGCTGACAAAATGAGAGAGCTGGCCAGAGAGGGGGCCAAATGAGATAGTCGTCAAGACCTCCTTGCTGGTATCCCCTATGACGAGGGTATACAGATCTTGCGGAAGCAACTGAGAGATCAACTTGCTTCAGCATCGACGACTGCCGAATTGCCTAAGCGCTGCTTGGCAATGAGGTAGGCCTTAGGGCAAACGAGACACTCTCGCTGAGTAGGTAAAACATCAGGATAATCTTCGAGATCTTCACAAGTCTCGAAAATCTGATGAAACTTAAACATACAATAGGGAAAGTGACACTACTCCCATCTGTACGAGATGCGATAGGAGCAAAGTGGAGTCGTCAACCCACTTTCTTTGTGAATGACCTGTGCTCATCCGAACCCGGCTTATCTGGCTAGCTCCGGTGATGATCACGGCCGATGATCTACGCATAAAGCAGATCTTAGGATTATCTCGAGCAGCCCTGAAAAGAACGTAGCAGGGGATAATGAACAAGGGGCCTAAGTGCACTGAACTTTTTATTAAGCCCGCTATCATCTCAACCTGTACCAATGCCAAAATTACCTTCATACCTGGATAACATTTAATGAAACAATGCTGACCAAATATTTGGAATACATTATTTGTCAATCAATTTTATTAATAACATTGAAAAAAATTATTCAATAATCTCATTGGCAGCGAGTTCTCAGAGAATTTTCGTAACAATGTAAGAACTAGAAAACTAGTAGGAGTGCCTGGGAGAACATTTATCTCTAACAAACTTTCCTGGTTCAAGCGTTTAAGCATTGCTCAGAGAGCATGTTCAAAATTTGAGAAAACGAGGGCAGCGAATAATCTTGTACGTACTTTTTTTACAAACGCACAAGCGAACCCAAATAGTTAGTTTCGAATTGCATCTACCTCTGACTTTGCAGTTCATAAAGTTACACATTACAGAAAATATAGGAATATTGTAGTCATTCTCGGTAAATGCGTGCGCTCAGACATCAATGCAAGGATGAGGGATGATTTAAAATATCGTGGGTGCTTTTAGTCATGGAAATATTGTGATAACCATTAACGTCAGATATTTATATTGTAAACGCATCGACAATATTCATCATTCGTATGTTAGTCTTTGTCAGTTACCTCATTCTAAAGGAAATACCTAGTTTGCTACTTTATAAAATATTAGTTGTTAGAGCTCGACGATTCTCAGGAACTTAAATTGGAATGCTATAATATACTGTATGAATGAGGTCATTGCTTTATATGAATGACTATCTGTCGCCTGCAGAAACAGAGGATCCTACTGGATATAGTCAGGGCGTCTTGCGTCGGCTCTGCCGCCGGAAAGTCATTCTTTGATTTTCAAGACCTAATGGATATTTCAAATGAAATTGAACAGCTAATCGCATGGAATCATACTCTATGTCATGTGGAAGTTTATTGAATTGACAGGGAGATCTATGTTATGGAATGGTCTGTCACGGACTCTCAATATATCACTTGTCTCTCATGTCAAAATGTATCTAATTTCTTAATAATAAAGATTCTTGACCCAGTATGAATTATATATAAAAATTCTTGGGAAATAGGTCACAATAACACTTTTCCAAGTCTGTAAACCATAGGGCTGATACACAAAATCTAAGTCATATTTATACTAATTTGATTAAATAATCTCTTGCAAATTCCTACATACGTCTTTATAATTGTTGAAAATGTTTTTAAGAAGAAGGCGTTGTAGTAATATTCCAGTACAGGTCTGAACCTTCTAAGTATCTCATAAATTACACATCTGGGTCGAGGGTAGGTACTCGACAAATAACTTCGTCTTCAGTTGATGTGAGAATACCAACATGAACTTATACATTTTGAGAATGTTACTGAATAGCGGATTCTTACTACAAAAGAATTTTTATACTTTAATATTGACGATACAATTTCGATTATTCGTGGCTCGGTTCGTTTCGACGGCGTGGGCTCTTTTGATTGAAATTAAATTTGTGCGATTTGGACGCTTGTGATATAATTAGTTTTAATAAACCCCTTTTTTTTATTTTCACATAGTGAGTCTTCTGATGATGGTCGTGAGACCGAAACGTACGTAAAGACAAAAAATTTCAAAACAGAGTGTTATTGTGACCTATTTCCCAAGAATTTTTTATATTATAATCTAATTTCTTTACCACCTTTGGGATTGAGCTGCGAATTTTTTTTCTTAGCGGGCGTATAAGGAGCCTACCTGCCAAATTTAAAGTCAGTCGCCTTTGTAGTTTCGCAGAGGTATGAAGTACATTGTCACTGTCAATATGTCAGCTGGGTCATGTAAACGTTTTAATTGTTTTGTTCATGGGTTATGTTTTTCCGCTGTGAACAGTTTGAACTGTGATAATGATTCAGGAATCTATGGAATTGTCATGTAAATTGTACGTGATTATATCAGCTGTCATAAACGTCAAAATATGTCGAATCTCTTTTAACCAGTTTCGGATTGAGTTTCGCGAAATCCGTTTTTAGCGGATGTCTATGTTGTATAAAGAACGTCCATCTGCCAAGTTTCAAATATGCCAGTTTTATATTTTTGGAGATTTCGTGATGAGTGAAGTGAAATTTGCTTTACATGTATAGACTAGCTATTGTCCGTGGGCTGTGCCAGCAGAAACAGATAATAAGTTTCCTAAAAACGTGGATAGACGTGTAATTATACTCTATGTCATGTTAAAGTTTATTTGAATTGATGAGATATCTATGATATAAATGGTCTGTCACGGAAATTAGGTGACTTCACAGCTGTCAGCTGTTCATGTAAACGTTACTCGTCTTGTTGATGAGTTATGTGTTGTCTGTCAAACCATAGACAGTCTGAACTGTGATAATTATACAGGATGTCCCAGGTTTTAGTAGCAGAACTTCAACAGTCGATGGAAAATGTGATTTTGAGAAAAAAGTTACTGTTAACATATATGCACAGACGCTTAGTTTTTGAGATACAGGGGTGTTGAAATTGAAAAAAAAATTTCATTTCTTGCGAATATCTCCGGAACCGTTTATCGTACAGAAACAGCTTCTGTGAACATTTCTTATAATAAAATAACTGGTGAAGATTTTGAAGGGGTGGTGGGTGTTTTTCTCCCCAATACGCCACTGCAAAAAGTACAATTTTGAGACAACCATTTGAACCGCGAATATTTTTTACACAAAAAAGTACTCTTGGTCATAAGCTCTAAAGTTGACCGTTTTCGAGAAAAATCAACTTTTATGTTGAAAAACATGGTCAATCTTTTGGTTTTGTTACTTGTTCTAACGTTTGAATAAATTTTGTTTAATTAGTAAGAATTGACCATGTTTTTCAACATAAAAGTTGATTTTTCTCGAAAACGGTAAACTTAAGAGCTTATGACTAGGAGTACTTTTTTTGTGTAGAAAACATTGGCGGTTTAAATGGTTGTCTCAAAACCGTACTTTTTCCAGTGGCGTAGAAGTTGAAGAGAAAAACTCCCACTACCCCTTCAAAATCTTCACCAATTGAGAGTAAAAATTTTTTTTTATCGAACAGAACATAGCTTACTATGAGTGGAGAATGCTTACAAAAGCTGTTTCTTGTACGATAAACGGTTTCGGAGATATTTGTAAAAAATGAAATTTTTTTTTCAATTTCAACATCCTGTATTTCAAAAACTAAGCGTCTGTGCATATACAGGGTGTCCCAATATTGCTGGGACACAGAGCTACCACGTATTCTAGAGGTCAAAATAAGTCGATTGAGCCCAATTTACCTGTATACCAAAATGTACCGTTTGTCCGTGAGAAGAGTTCAAAGTTTACTAAAAAAAATACATTTTTGTATGTTGTTCCGAAGTGCTTTATACAAATTTAATGAAATTTGGTAAATGTGTATTCTAGATGATTAGCTTACTTTTAGTAATCAAAAAAACCCAAAGAAAATTGTAGAGGGGTTGGAACCACCCTCACCCCTTGGCATTTTTTCCCCCATTTTTGTAGGGGTGGGAATACGGTTTTAAGACTTTTTTATCTGGAAGGCCTACTCATTATCTTCATTTTCTTACTCTTGTAAAAACTCCGTATTTTGCGTAGTTTTCAAGAAAAAAAATGTTTTCGCAAACACTGATAACCGATTTTCGGGTATAGGTTTAATAAAATTATTAGACACAAATTACACAATACATTTACACAAGACAAACAATAATTTTTATAACAAGTGTTCAATGTGACCTCCACCTTCATTAATACAGAGGTCAATTCGACGTAAAAAATTGAAATGCACTCTTCTTAAAACATCGTCATTTTCTCGTAGCGCATTTACAGCATTTTGAATTCTATTCCACAGTTGTTCGATGTTATTTATTTGAACCTCGTACACTTGTCTTTTTAATTCTCCCCAGATGAAGAAGTCACAAGGGTTTAAATCTGGAGACCGCGGAGGCCATTGAATGGGTGCTTCTTGTCCCCTACCTATCCACCTGCCACCAAATTGTTCACCAAGATATTCTCTTACTGCACGTGCAAAATGAGGTGGTGCACCATCATGCATGAAGAACGTATTTCTACGCAAGTTAAGAGGCAAGTCTTCTAATAATTCTGGCAAATTTTGTTGAAGGAAACGGAGGTAACTATCGCCATTCAGACGATCAGGTAATCGTAACGGTCCGACTATAAATTCGCCAATAATTCCGACCCAGACATTAATTTTAAATTCACGTTGATAATGTCTACTTTTAATGGCATGTGGATTTTCATCTGCATAAACATGATCGTTGTGTAGGTTTGTCATACCGCGACGTGTAAAACAAGACTCATCAGTAAACAAGATCTTAGTATGGAATCCGTTGTCGACTACTCTGCGCTCCCGAATAGTTTGTAAAAAACTTAAACGTAATTCGTAGTCAGGTGGCAACAATTCTTGCACTGGCTGGATGTGAAATGGCCGAATTAATTGATCTCTAATGATTCGACTTACAGTGCTTTTTGGAATTCCAGCTTCTCGTTGCAATCTTCTAGTACTGGTATTAGGATTGTTATCAATCATTTCAAGAACAGCTTCTTCCGCAATAGGTGTTCGAGCTTGTCGAGGTCTTCCAGCGTTAACTCTTACTGGGGTCAACCTCCCCGTTTCTCGAAGACGTCTTTCGATTCGGGCAAAAGTTTTATGGTTTGGAATTCTCCGGTTTGGATACCTCTCTTGATACACGCGAACACTTTCGCGGCAGTTACCTTGACAATATCCAAGAACTAATAACATGTCGGTCTGTTCATTAAAAGGAAAATTCATAATTGTGGGACGTCAAAGGAACAGCAACAACAGCAATAACAATTAAACAAAAACAGTGATGACAATAAGAAATAATAAAAAAACAAGCAAAAGAGAACAAATAACTGACACATTTACTGTTAACAATAAACTATGTTTCCTGTCAAAATCATAACATTTGGTTTTGTCTTTGTGTCCGCGGCCAACTAAATTTTGTATTACAATTTTATTAAACCTATACCCGAAAATCGGTTATCAGTGTTTGCGAAAACATTTTTTTTCTTGAAAACTACGCAAAATACGGAGTTTTTACAAGAGTAAGAAAATGAAGATAATGAGTAGGCCTTCCAGATAAAAAAGTCTTAAAACCGTATTCCCACCCCTACAAAAATGGGGGAAAAAATGCCAAGGGGTGAGGGTGGTTCCAACCCCTCTACAATTTTCTTTGGGTTTTTTTGATTACTAAAAGTAAGCTAATCATCTAGAATACACATTTACCAAATTTCATTAAATTTGTATAAAGCACTTCGGAACAACATACAAAAATGTATTTTTTTTAGTAAACTTTGAACTCTTCTCACGGACAAACGGTACATTTTGGTATACAGGTAAATTGGGCTCAATCGACTTATTTTGACCTCTAGAATACGTGGTAGCTCTGTGTCCCAGCAATATTGGGACACCCTGTATGTTAATAGACACTTTTTTTCTCAAAATCAAATTTTCTATCGACTGTTGAAGTTCTGCTACTAAAACCTAGGGCACCCTGTATATGAATGCGTCTGTCATGTGAATTGTATGTGATTATATTAGTAGTCAAAATAAAATATATCGAATCCCTTTTACCTCGTTTGGGATTGAGTGTCGAAAAATTCGACTTTAGCGGTTGCCTTCGTCTTACAGCGAAAATATCTGCTTCATAGTTTCGAAAATTTCATGATGAGTGAGTGACTCTGTGAGTGGTATTTGACACTTACATATACATATAGATACAGCTAGATTGATTATTCTCTGAATGATCAGAAGTAGAGCTTAGTTAATTGGTTAGATGCTCCGCTGCTGATTCCTTCATAGTTTTATTATATCTAATGAACTATTGAAAGAAAAGCAATAAATCAGAAAGAGGGAACCAAACTAAGGCATACGCATTAATAAAGACAGTAGGTATGATAGCCATTTAAGATTAATCTCTCATAGTTACTGTCAATATTTCCGATAATATATGCAATATTTTCTATTAATGCGTAAATACTCCCAGGGCACGATAATTTAAACTGGCGTATGATTGGTACTCTATTTTTAATATGATTTGCATTTTCAAGTTACTTTTAAATCAGTTGCATGTCTATTGTAGCATATAGTCAAATCTCAGACTAGAATAGATCAATAAACAAACTTTCCATCAATACATATATGCTACTTTTATCATTTCGGGTGCATCCACTGCTTAAAAAAATCAAATGGCTTAGCTAGCACTTTTGCTTCTAGTATCATTCATAAACCATTAATTCAATAACAGTTAGGAATCTAGTTTATAAATATTAATATTCTTACTACAGATTTGGTAAATGTTATCATAACTTTTGTTATATATAGTGCATAAGATTTCTGATAAGTTACTACATTGACTGTCGATTGCTGCACCTAGAGCTGTGCCTATTGGATTCAAATGAGATTCAAAATCAACTGATCTCATTATGAGACATGACAATTTTCTAGTAGGGTGTATATTTCAACCCATCGTTCAATATGTTCGCACTTCATTGTTGATACTCATTTGTTATTACATACCGCTAGGTTTTCCCACTTCCTTCTAGAGAATAGATAATAGCATATTATACAACAAGAACTTTCCTTGAGTTCAGAATTTCACGCATAATGATGAGTTTGTAGTGATTGCTTTCATGAGAGATCATAAAGCAGAGTTTGCTGCTTCAATTTATTGTACTCAGTGATGGATCCGGTTTCAAGATGACAATAGTCACTGTTTATTTCTACAGAACTCATGAGTAATGAGAATGTCATCCTCTTATGAGTGAAAAGTAATAAAGGAATACTCATATGCATATAGTAGTAATATTAATGAAATAGCAAAAAAATTAGTTCTAAAGAAGTTTAAATCCCATTGTATAACTCAGACTACGTGATCGATGGAAATTTGGAATAAATTATACCTCAATTATTCCCTATGTAGCTCATTCATGTGATGAAATCCAATTTATGATAAATGGTTGATTGACCGAATGAATCCGTTTGATCATGAATCGTCTTCAATTTCATATGATTGTTACTTTTTGATTTGCCATCATATTCTTGTTCGTACTCATTACTATGTTTCCAATTTCCGTATCTGTATATAAGTAAACTTGCTCTGATTCATCTCCGTTAATAATTCTATCGATCATTTCTTATGGTATTAGAGTGACCAGATAATCTAAAACCATCTGCCCTAGAATAGATGTCCCACTGAGATGCAATATAAAGTATTACCTATATTGATATCTCGTACTTGAAAAAAATTGCTTGTTAGAAACTAAAGTAATTAGGTCTCTCTAGATAAACCAGTGGATAATATATAAAAAGCAAATTGTTCAATTATTTTCTTTATTTATAGATTATAAAATTGGTTGGTGTCGCTATATTGATACTAACTTACCATCATACCCCATGACTTTAGGTACAACTATTCTTTTGAAGTCCTCCATATCCATGATCGGTATCAACACCAACAGCACCCTCTCACGAAACAACCATGTGAGGTCCATTGCGAGAACCTCTCCACACAAACTTGGTTTCCGTGCCAAGAACTACTTTGCATCCCAGCAGCTTTTCATAATCTACGAAGCACAGTTCGACCTATACTGGAGAACTGTTCACATGTTTGGACTTCTGCTCCCAAACGCTGAAGCTCTTAGATTCTATTCAGAAAAGAACTATTCGTCTGATGGGTGATGTCAAATTTATAGGTCTCTCTAGAAAATCGTAGAAATGTGGGCCATCTCTCCCTTTTTCATAGATATTTCCATTATCAGTGTTCATCAGAAATCACGTCTGTTATTCCACCAAGATAGATTATTTGTAGGCGGACCAGACGAACTCAAGCTTCTCATTCCTTTATTGTCAAGCTCGAGATATACCGAACTTATTCCTATCAGGATTCATTTTTCTATCGAACGGCAAAGTTGTGGAACCCTTCCTTTCCTTATGCCTATAACCTCTAAAATTTCAAGGAAAATTCCAATCTTCTCTCCCAACATTCCACCGTTGGCTCAAACGATTTTCTTGAACATTATAGTTTACCCATTTGTGAAGTTTCACAGAGCCTAGGTTCATCTCAGCGAAGTATTTACTTAAAGGTAGATGACTTTTGAATCTGTGGACTCTAACATGTATTTACACCTGGGCAAATATGTCGACCAGTAGCATTGCCGCTTCCTCGTTCCACTCGAGAGAATGAACAGCTGTCTGGAACTATTAGTTGCAATGTTATCGGTCGATCTGAAATTACACACCTTCATGAGAAATTGTATTGATTAGTAATAATTCTCAAATCATGATCCAAACTATGGAAATAATGTGATGAGATAATGGTATTATGTTGATGTAAATGTGAGTTTGTGATAAATTTCGAACGGATCCTCCATCATCAACTAATCACTATGTGTCAGGTTCGGTTCCATGGAATTCACAAATTCTGAATAAAATAATCTACATTCAATCAATTTTGAATCAAGTCTGAATGGACAATGAAAACACAACGCTATATTGAAATAAATTGATATTTTTTGGAAATTACTCCTTGCCAATTCACTTTCCATGTCTTCTATAAGATAGACAGGAATCATTATTGAATCTCTAATTGGAAAACGATATTGAGACTTTCTTGAATCTTATGTCAGTCAGCTACATTTTAGTATCGTATGAAGTGGAAAGTATGAACAAGCTTGGTTCACTTCCTAGCTTCACATTCTCTGAGCTATCGATGGAGTGCTGAATACAAGACATTCAATTCAAAACTGTCATTGAACGTTTCAACGTATGTTTTATATGCATGGATGAGATAACATCCCATGTTGGTTCAATTCAGCATAGAACTTGTTTTCATGCATCAAAAACGTTCTTCACATAAAATAGCGGTAAGTAATACACCAGTGTCTAAAATATGACAATATAGTGCAAACGGAATCATGGAAGACATTTCAAGGTCCTAGGTTAGTAGTCTGCGTATTCATGAGATTTAGGTTATTCGGTAATCTGTTCTCTATAAGGACCTTATCGAGGTACATTGAGAGTGCTGAAATTACTTAAATACATTAAATCATCCAGTAATGTGAGTTAGATAATAGTTTTCTTCTCCATGTTTAAAGAATATAAAATATTATGCGTTCATGTGATTTATAATGGACTGATTGGTACAATTTCGATTCCTTTCCTGTGAAATTGATGCAATGGTATGTGAGGAACATACACGTATATGAAATAAATAATTCTGGGTGATAAACTGACAAATGTCGAACGTCTACAATATTAACCAATTCCGGAATGAAGCGATCTTTACTAAGTATCAAAGGATTTTATATCTGCAGTTTTGGTTAAACGGGGGAAAAGTTCGGTAACCATGGGGGTTATTCACATAGAAGTAATTTAGAAAAAAAATAATTTTCAATTTGGAGTGTTACCGTCAGAGATGGATAAAAATAAAGAACACTTATCGAAGCAACTTTTTACAAAGTTTCTAATGGTTATTGTCAGATTTGATATACTACGTTTCCTTTTCGATCAACCATCAAATTTTTTTAAATACGGCTCCAAATTGTTGCCATATTTTTAATTCTATGTTCATTGATTTATCACATATGATGGTTGATTACGATTCAGGTCAGTTTGAGCACTAATCAAGATATTTTGAAAAAATTAGTACCTACGAGCCTGCATTAGATACAAATTAGGCTAAGGCTCAACGAGAAACAGAAGTTGGCAAGTTCATTTCTGAAATAATTATTGTGTAACAAAAATAGAATATTTACTTTTCGTCGAGTGAAGTCTTTCCTTATGCCTATAACTTTCAAACTTTCAAGACAAATGCCAATGCCTACCTCCTCTACCATCATTCCATCGCTGGCTCACACGATGTTCTTCGAACATTATAACTTTTCCTATCATGTAGTGAAAATATCAAGAAAAAATAATTCAAGCAAATTTTGAAACTTCGGTCCAGGGAGTTGGTCATATCTGCTATCAAATGTCCAAAGGACGTCATGTACAAAATTATGTAAACTATCAACGTGTACTTTTAGAGTGAAATACCAAATTATTTACCAAACGTTGACAATCCAGGCTGTTGTTAAATGTCTTAACGCGTCAGGAATCCAATTTATTTAGGAAACTTCCTCAGGGGAAGTGGGAAAGTTTTGGTTCGTTGCTGACTCAATCGGCATCAACGTATCCCGTTAGAGGAACTCCTGATCGTTCGAATAAAAGTCCGAGATTCCGCGAACTCTTCAAATATTTTAATAGTCGCAATCCAATGAATGTTCCGATAACATTAATTAAACTGACCAAGCACACTTGTGCTGTATGAGATCTCTGAATACATTATGCTGCCAACCAATTAGCGATGTGATGATTTGGTCACTTCGGGGCTCAGCTTACCGTCAACTTCAGATAACTTCATACTCTAAAATATCCCTGATGTATTTATTTTGATGCAATGTTCTATTGCATATTCTAGAAAATGTATTTTCCTCCAAACTTACTGGTTACTTGCCCCAATTCATCCATTCTCGTGAAATTGTGAGAAATGACTAAAATATCCATATACACTGCAATGATTATTGTATCATCTCCTTTCCCTGAGGACTATATACAAGAGTCAGAATTAAATGGAGTAAATCCAAATTATATCAGCGCACCCTATAGTTCTGTTTTCTCATGGCTTGTCGCAGTTCACAGATATGTTTACAAGAGATAACCTTCTTTTCTAGTTTTTCATTTCACCACCATAATAATAGCTGAGGCTCTTTCCGCCACATCATTTTTAGAGCGTGGTTCCAGCACTCGGGAGGTTGCCTATAACGTCCTCTTCAAATGCTTTTGCGTAGGCAGTGGTTATATCGAATTGTCTTGGCGTCATTCCATAATTTGCTACGATGGCCGAACTCGTTATGAGTGCAAATTCTTCGTGGAAATGTTTTCCAGCCCGTTCTCGAAAACTTCGATCTACGATTCTAGTTCCCTCCTACCGACTGTTATATCGGCGGCAAGTTTGTTGCATAACACAACTCCACTTCAAATAACCTCTTTATTGTCGGTCCTATTAACAAGTATAAATATAGCATTCTTCAGGATATATACGATCCCGATTGCATTCAACCAATCATCGGCTTCTAGTTGATCAGCCTCTGCGATCGGTGTTATGAGCAAGTAACCCCTATCGGCAAAGTTTTGGTTAACCAGCTGAATCTTCTGCATTTGTAGTTCATTATACCCTTATCGTGATACTGATTTTTGATCTGGCAATCCTGCTGTGATTTGCCGAGATCTCTCTGGTCGTCAATTTTGTTCTTCTCATCCGCCTTATTCGGATTTGGAGAGATCATATCCAATTCAAGCCCATATCTGTTGACTATCACAATATTTGGATCTCCTTAAGCTTCTGGAATGGAATGTTTCTATCTGTTGGATCAAACATTTGCCTTATCTCCCTGGAATTTGATATCGCATGATACTTCCCAAACCAATGACGGTTATCCAGACTGGGTAAAAACGTCAGTCCATGTCCATTTCGTTCTTTCTTTGAGATCTTCGGTTAGGTTCCAGATTGTACGTGATGGATATTCTTGGAACAATGTCGTTCTGTTCGAAAAATTTGTTGAATTTATAATTAATAATTAATAATTAAAAAATCTTTTCCCTTATCTGATTGTAGGCATCTTATTTTCTGGTCCATTCGATTTGAAACGATCAGCAAGATCCCTAAAAAACTTTAGAGACTCTCGTTTTGTCTCCAGAAAACGAACAAACTTTGGTTAATCTGGAAAATCGTAAGTAATTAGATATTTGGCTTTACCGATTGATCTGATTCTGAGAGAACCGCATTCGTTATAGCGAATAATTTCCAGTAATTCCGATTTTCGATCGGATTACGTTTTTGTCATTTTTCCACAAATTTCGCAGTTTAATTGTCCACTCCCTCTTCGATATTCTCTCCCAAAATAGCCATAAACTACTAGCGAGATCCTGAACATTCGAGTGACACAAACGCCTACGCCGAGTATTGAAACTTTCATGAACATTTGACATCGCTCGTTCTTTCTCAGATACAACCGTGCTCTTTTGGAATATAAGTCACCAATTGTTGCAGCCACCCATTACGGAAACCTTTCATCATCCGGAACTGTTGCGCTATTTTTCGAGAATACAACAATCTGCAATCTTCGTAACTGATACCAAATTCGTTCGGAGATCCGGAACATAGAAACCATTTCCCAGAAGTATATTTTCCTTCGTTCAATTCAGGTTAGCCCTAAGGGAGATTGACACCAGTCGACGTGTTGTTCGCCAAAATTAGTTTTTGAAAACTTCGAATTCTTCTCCTCCGAATAACACACTCGCGATGTGGCTCTACTGTCCAACACATATTTCCAATAGACTGGTCTGATTCACCACTTGACTTCCAAGCAAATTCTCATAAGACTGAAACTGACTATGCCTGCTGCTCCTTCCACGAGCAGTAACTTCTTTTGCAGCATTTGCTCAGAATATTTTTATTAAACCCGATTTGAATGAGAACGAATTGAAATTTATACAAAAGATTACGCACATATGATTTTCAATTTCGGCAAATTCGATTAATTCGGTAATTATGCATAATCGTCTCTACTATTGGAGGCTCCATATACTTTTTAATAAAAATTAATTCTTTTGAATTATTTTCATTCTTACAGATCTTTAATCCACATACTACAATGTCAATTAATCAAATTCACCAGTGAGTACTAGAGGTCATTCATAATAACCGGTTGGTTCGGAAAATTCATCCTCAAAGAGCATAATGGAGATTATTGATAATTACCGAATCTTACGCATAATCTCAGATTCCTTATCATCACCGTAACATGTATACTAGAATTTAGTTGACTCAAACCATCACGTGAACACTATTTTGATTTTAAAGTGAGGATATGAATATTTTGGTCTAATCTTATTCCATTATAATAACCGCCTACCATGTTCTGGACTTAATGTCGAATGTCCTCAAAATTAGTTCTATTCAAAGTACAAAATTTCAAATCGGAAGTATTTAACATGAGATCAAGCAATGTGATCCTCTGAAATCAGAAGCCTGGTATCTGAATATGGGAATCATTTTATTTCAACATGGTACATAACATTGGGAGATATCATCACCTAAACTCTCATTTTTCCCTCTATATGGGAGCTTGTTGTGAGATATCAATTCCTATTACTATGATGTTAGACGTTAGACAAAATATCTTCCCTGTATGGAATATGCAGATTCATTCTTGATTAATCGAAAACGTGAATGTTCCTCACATAATCGATTTCAGTTGAACGCATCGTAATAATATGGTCATTTTGGTTTATTCACCAGATGTATGTCCAGTGGATTCCCAGTTTATAACTTACGAAAGTGTCCTCTTAATTCCTGATCGCAATACGCATACTGATCCTGAACTTAGATATTTGCATAAAACCACATCCTATAGTCAAATTGACGCTATGCTCGAGAAAATGCTAAACGAAGTTGATGAACAGGAGATGTTGTTCGGACTTGATTTGGACATTTTAGAACCTAATGACGAACGTTGCATCAATTTCTTAGAGCTGCATCCTTCATCTGACGCCATCATAGAAATTCCTATAAAAAAAAGTACAAAAAAGGATAAAACCTTTAAGACCACCACAGAAATAATCATGAATAAAATGGAGAAAGATGATACGAATATAAAAATATTCCAAACTGCACAGAAAAATGTGATTCCTTCTGATGACGCGTATGTGTCAGAAACTACTGATAACTATACGCAGTATAAGGATGGTTCTAAAGGTACGTCTTTTCCCGTAAACAGTGAGCAGGAATTTTTGGAAAGCTCACCATATAAAAGTGAACTATTATTTCAGCGAACGAATACTGCTTCGCCTGAGACTCTCAGTGATAATTATCCTGACAGTTGGGATGATCTAAATGAACCTTATGTCGATGACGATTATGAAACAATTGAGAACAAGGTTTTTTCACATGTGTGTCAGTTACGAGATAATCGTACAGGTAATGACATTTGGTGGGAAGGAACCTATAGGAATCTCAGCATAGTGCCAGAAGAGGATGAAGAAAGTACAAGCTTATTAGGGAACAGTAAAAATTACATTCAAGTGAAATCTACAAATAAAGTGGACTGCTTTCCGAACACGTCGCATAATTTGGAGTCCAAATTAGACCTACCTTCATTTGACACAGAATTGGATTCGTCGGAGTCGGTTTATTCCTCAAGCTCTGAGGAAGGCGACTACGAAGTTTGCGAAAAAATAGTAAAAGCAGAAGTCAAACTACTAGTCAAAACTTCTGAAAATGGTAAAGAGGCCATAGAAATAAGGTCAGTGAAGGAATTTCTTGAACCATCTTCAAGCAATGCAAAATCGAGTGAACGATCACTACAAACTAAAATGAAGTCCAAAACACTGCCTAGCAGAATTGGTGGCACTATTAGCCAAATAACTAATAAATTCTCAAACATGTTGGATAGGAAGAAGTCGTCATCATATTCTCTAGTTCCAAATGAAGTGAGCATCCCCTGCGAAGATAATAAAGTTGTGTATAAGAAACCTTCTTTCGTTCTACAAAGATTATTCATCCGGAGTACTGATTCCGAACCACTCATGAGTGATAGCAATTTATCCAATATGAAAGAAATATCTAAAAGTCGAACTGAATTAGTGGCTACAACAAATGAAAAATTCCCATTAGCATATAATCATAATGTAGACGAGACGGATAAAAGCAAGGCAATACATGGAAAAGTAGATCTTTATGCAAATATTCCCTTTTATCCATCTTATAACACTTATAATATACCCAAAACCCATACCATTTCCTCGAATACAGAATATGTTACTTCATTTTCACAAGGAAAGTCTGTTCCCCAAGCGTATTGCGATTGGTCGACCCAATTTGGAGATCAAACGAGAGGTAACGTTGAACCGTTTGCGTGTTAACCTCAAACGCATGGGTTTTGAATTTTGTAGTTAGATTTAAACTAATCGTTCCAATAGGAGTCGGCTGAAAGCCAATCTGAAGTAAGAATATTTAGGTTTATTTTAAAGTTTAGAGGTACTGTAATATTTTAGAGTTGTTAGAACTTGCATGTTCTTCCAGGAAATACATCTCCAACTACACATTATGTAGCTAATCTGGAAGAACGACTGCTAGACAAACCAGTAGACGATCATTATACCGGTTTCGCTAACGCCGAAAATAGTTCTGTAGTTAATTTCAAAAGTATCTTAGATCAAACCAACAAATTTATCCAGAGCGAATCACAAGCAGAGCCTCGCAATAGCCGAAAAGTCGATCCACTTGACAATAACCTCCAAATATCAGATAAACAAAACGACGCAAAATTATTTAATAAAGAAGACAAAAAAGATAAGAAAGGTTTCTTCGGGACTCTCAAAACATTTGTGAGTAAATCAGTCGAATATTCTGATTCTGAATCGGAAAAGTCATCACCAAAGAAAGAGAAGAAGATCAAGAAAAAGAGAATAAAAGGGGAAGAAACCAAGCCGACGATTTTAACGACAAGTCCACAGAAGAAACCCAGACTTCCAACACCCCCCCAAATTCGGGAGGAACAGGTTATTATTGCTACATCTGATGATTCCTTATCATGTAAACCGCTTGTGGTTATACCGAATGATACTGAGGAGACTCAGCAAATTCTAAAATCAGAAACTATTGTCCCTGGCGAAGGTGTCATAAAAATTGAAGAACAAGCTCAAGTTATGATCGAGGATATTATTAATCAAAGTGAAAGAGCTGCAAATGAGATGGAAAAGCCTAAGACACCAACCAGGAAAGTTATTATTATTGAAGAAATCATCAAGTCATACAAGCCAGCTTCTATAGAAGATGAGTTGTTCTCTATAACAGTCGATCCAAGTAACAGAAGTCCTCCAGAAACAATACAGGAAACGATCGTTATAAACCTAGACGAAGACATAGCTCTACAAGATAAAGGCACTTCGGGAAAATCGCCAATTTTGTCTGAAGAGAAAATAATGAAACCTTCCGTCGATCTAACTGCTCCAATTCGACCTCCAAATCTGAAGGATCACGTATATGAAGATATTGAAGAACCAACTCCAGGATCATTAAATGAGCCTGCAATCATATCGGACGAAGATATGAAATCTAGAATTATTAATTTAATACAGAATGAAATCAATTTCTGTGGTTGGGCAGACGATAAGTACAATGTATGCAATCAATGTATTTCAGTTAAGAGCAATGAAGAAAAATCCGATGATAAAATTACCGATAGTCAAAAAATGAGAAGAAAACAAGGGAAAATTTTTGGAATATTTAGTAAAACTTCAAAAGAATCAGAAGAATCAGACGACAATTCTCGTAATGATATTGTAGAGAAGCAAGATAAAGAAATCATCAAAGAAGGAGATGAGGGTCGAAAAACTGGATTCTTTGGATTATTTACCAAAAAAATAAAAAAACTAGAATCAGACGGCAGTGAATGTATAAACGATACTCCACCAATCAGACAGATGCAACAACCAAACAAAATAGTTATAAATGCCTTCGATTCGGAGCATTTCCTAAAAACAGAAAAAATCAATTATCAAGATGTCGAGGCACAAGTTGTAGAAGCTGTGAAACAAGAAAATTCAATAGAACTTGATGTAGATGCGACGAGCCAGGTACCAATCTTGGATGAGAAAAAGTCAGGAATATTTGGAATATTCAAAAAATCTAAGAAAATAGAAATAGTACCAGATACATCTAACATCGTCCAAACAGATGTTAGTAAGCCAATTAAAGAACCATTGGTGGGAATTCAGATTGCTGAAGGAGATAAGGATATTCCAAACAAAAAGAAGAAACGTCAAGATCGGAATGATTCTCTTTCTATACTTTCAGAGGCACCAGGCACTTACATTAAGTTTTCTGATGATGAACTTACATATAGGGATATTCCAGAAACTGTCTCTGGCGTAGATGAAGAGAAGGCGAAAGTGATCACAAAAACTGTCACTTTTAAAGAGCAAGAAACTCAAGAGTCCGAATCAGAGATTCCAGTGAAAGTAAAAATAGTACAACTTCCTGATGAATTGAAGGAATACCCGCAGTCCTTGGTTAACATACGAAGTACAAATTCCTTTCTGAAGAATGAAATTGAATGTTTTCACGATGTTAGGCCATTGATAATCGAAATCGTGGACGAATCATCAGTAGATACCGACCTCAAAACTCAAATTCATCCCAATTCTGCTGAAATCACTATACCAAAAGAAGACGACTCCGCATCTAACAGCATAGCTGTTAGGAGCAAAGGAATAAAAGGATTCTTTGGAAAGCGGGCAAAATCCAAAGATCGAGACAAACCGGATTCTCAAGAAATACGATCGATCAGAACGGATAATATTGAAAAAGATATAACCACTGTATGTGAAGATGCTAATAGCAAGAAGGAGAGCGAATCCAATATAAATATGATTTTGTTGAAGGACGGAACGGTACTTTCAGATAGAGAGTCAATTACAGAAGAACGACTTATGATGACTCAAAATGTTGAGAAAGATATAGAAGAATCTCTTCCAAATAGGAATGAGCCAAACGATAATAGTAGAGATGTTAAAAGTAAGGGTTTCTTGAGCTTATTTGGTAAGAGATCTAGGTCACAAGAACGAGACAAACAAGATCAACGTAAAATTAAATCAAATCGAAAAGGCGATTCCAAGGAACAGAAACAAACTGTAGTATCAGCCAATGTACTCAAAGACATGGATACCAGTAGACATTTCTTGGAGAACGAAATCACATATTATCATGATGTCATATCAGCCGTCGTTAGCCCATCGTCGAAACAAACTGGCTATTTTCCTTCTGCTACGAGAATCATCTCAACTGAGACAGAAACTGATGCAGAAAAGAACACATTTTCATCTCCTAGTAAGAAGGAAGTGAAAAATGTAGAAATGGAACATATGTTTGAAAACAGGAATGAATCGCAAGAACGGGACAAATCAGAAAAACGTTCAACAGAAACATGTCAAACAGATAATATAATGCACCAAACGGAGAACATAACTGTAACAGATCGTGAGCACCGTTATATAGAAGGAAGTGGAAATTTCGAGATAGATGAAGCTCAACTATATCATGACGTAAAACTTGACAAAGGACTTACTACTATGAAAGCTGAGCCAATTTCTACTACGGAAGATGCTAAGACTAAAAGTTTCATGGGTTTATTCGGAAAGAAAGCTAAGTCGCAAGAGAGAGGGAAACCAGAACTTCAACAGTCAACACAAGCTGCTGTGGATGATACTATAATCGACACAACAATTATCATGTCTGATAAAAGAACTCAAGGAACGGATGATTCTAAAATATTCCTGGAACAAGAGGTTCAGATATATCATGATGTTAAATTATTACCCGGGAGAGAGCAAGAAAACAAGGATACGAGTCTGAATGAAGATGTTCTACTTATCCAATCACCAAATGTTGACATTATCAGAGTCAAAAATCAAACAGTTTCTTCCTCGGTCTGCAGTAAACCTAAAGATACAACAATCAGAGGCATGAGTAACTTGTTCGGTAAAATATCGAAATCGCAAGAAAGGAAAGAATTAGAAGAAAAGAAATCTATCCAAGAAGTAGGTAGCGCCATCGTTCATTCAGATAATGAACCCTCAAAATTACATCAGAATATTGCGAATTCTTCGGAAAGGGGAGTGAAGCTACATTATGACGTAATGGAAGGAAAAACTGTTCCAAAGAGCGATATAATAAATCACATTGAGCCTATACCATCCGATGGTTCATTTGTACCTACCGGAATTCTTGAAACTGAAGCAGCGGCTGCTTCATCGGATAAAGTGATCCCTGGTACCTGTCAAGAACACGCGAAGCGCAAAGGTATGATGAGTTTCTTTGGAATGAGACCCAAATCTCAAGAGAGGGATAAGTCAGAGCAATATGAAACAAAATTAACAGCCACAGGCGCAAATGTTGATGTTGGATCAGAAGATACGATCGTAAGGGATACTCTACTGAATACTGACAGTTTCTTAGAAAAAGAGATCGAATTTTACGATAACGTGAAACTTGAAACTGATGAAATTAAGAAGTCCGAGATTATGGTGCCTTCCCAAGAAGATCAAATGCTATCTATATCAACAGACGTCGATAACGAGAAAACACAAAAAAAATCAAAAAAATTAAAGCCAGTTTCTAGAAGTAAAGAGGTTATTACTAAAGGTCTGATCAATTTGTTTGGGAAAAAAGCCAATTCACAAGAACGTGAAATACCAGAACTAGCTGAACCAGAGAAACTTGATAGAACTATTCTAGATGAAGGAATTAGTTTGTGTGAAAGTGTGAATATAGACCACAGTGAGGTTTTCCCCAAGGCAAAGTTGGGAGTACATCATGAGAGCGAGATATTAATCCAAGACAATGCGGCATTAGAGAGCTCGTCTACTTCAATCGATACAAAAATATGGACATTATCTGATAAACAAAAACCGGTGGTGAGTAATATAGAAATAAAGGGGAAAGGCTTGATGAGATTATTTGGTAAGACGCCAAAATCTCAAGAACATGAAAGAGCAGGCCTTCAAGAATTGAAATCAACTACAGACCATGAGAATTTAACTGACCTACAGGAAATGGTTATCTCACCAGATAAAATGCCGAAAAACGTAAGCGATAGCGGAAATTTCCTGAAAATAGAGACGGAATTGTATGAGGATAGTGAATTTCAAAGCAAAAAATCTGTGCATATTAACAAACCTCCAATACTAGAAGTCTCATCCAAAAATATTGACATGGAAAAAAGAGAATCTGCAAAGGTAGTCCCCGAAACTAAAACCACGAAAAGTAAGGGTATTCTGGGATTATTCAGTAAACGGGGTAAATCTCAAGAACGGGATATATCAAAACAACAAGAACCAAAATCAACTAGTACAGACACACTTCCAGGTCATGTATTGCAAATACAGAATGACAGTGAGGATTTCTTGAAAATAGAGGTTCAACAGTATGACGATGTTAAGGTTGTTGATATGAAAAGAATCAGGGAACCTGTTAGCGAGAAGGAAACTAGATCTGTAGATTCAACAACTGGAGTAGGTCAGGTCAAGGAAGTTGAGACTGGAATTATCCTACACGAGAGAACAGTACCAGTAAAGTTGTCTGATGATGGTGTAAGTGTATCTCAATATATTGGAGATACCAGTCACTTTTTGGATGAGGGAATTTTGAAAAGATCTTCTGAACCTAAAATCACAATGGAAATATTCAAACAAGATGAAAAAAATATTGGAGTAGTACCAATTAGAATAAAAAACGAACTCGAGAAGGGTGAAACTACGAAGATTTCAAAAAGTAGAGGAATCATCGGTCTTTTTTCCAAGAGCGATTCTTTGAAAGAAACGTCTGAACGAAACGAATCACTCGGAAAAGAAGTAGTTGGAACAGACGGAGTTAACCAACATCTCCAGTATAATCATACGTACGAAGCATTGATCAGAAATATTGAAAGTTGTAATAACTTTTTGAACCATGAGGTAACGCTTCATCATGATAAAAACATTCCTTCGAACAAAGTAGTTACCAAAAGAAGCAAGGGTAAAACCATTCTAGAATTCTTTGGCAAGAGACCAAAATCAGAAGATCGAGATCGAACTAATGTTCTGATCGAAAAGTATAATACTCTTCCAAGATCAGTTTCCGTATCCCCTCGTAAACAAACTCAGGCCATTCCTACTTCCTCTGGGCCACAATCACGTTCTGATACTCTTATGTCAGATATAGATGCTCGTGAATCATTCCTGGGAGAAGAGAATGAAATTTCGAGTAATTTAAAACTATTACCAGAAAAGAGTGATGGTCAGTATAAGGGTATCGTGGCAACGCTTGAGAAAAGTCCGAAATCAGAAGAATTCCAAAGTGATAAGACTAGAGAAAGAGATGAGGGTGTCATGCCAAAAAATGAAAATAACTCTGAAACTTTCAATATACAAAAAACCGTGTATGTGCCAAACGCAACTGAATCTAAACCCTCAGACATCATTGATGAATCTCGTAACTTTCTTAAATTTGAAACAGACTTTTATTACGATTTTAGAATTGTTTCCGCAGATAGCGATATGAACATATTGAACGACCAGAAAGAAAAGAAAGGGAAAGGGTTGAAAGGATTATTTGGGAGCAGAAACAAATCGCAAAATCGTGCAAGAAAAGATACTGTTCTTACATCAGAGGGGAATAAAAATGAAAAAGTTTCTAATGAGGCGGTGAATGATGTGACTGATAGGAAAACATCTAAAGGATTTCTGTCTTTATTCACCAAAAGAAGTAAATCTCAAGATAAAGAAAATTACCCAAAGGAAGATACACTTCCAATGAAATATTCAATTCAATTTGATGGGGAAGATTCGAATAAACGCACTATTCTCCAAAACAGATTTAGTCCCCCCCATGACGCAGATGCTATAATTGATAAAATACAGGTTGAACGAAGTATAGATAATGAGAATAATGCTGAACTTTCAGAACCCATATTACAAGAAACTCCATGTGCATATAATCTAGATGGTTCTGAAAACATATCAGATTATGTAGGTCATCTCATTGATACTCAAATAATTCAAGAACATGAGGTAGAAACTAGTTCAGTGGATGGATTGTATTCTGCAAAAGACAGCGAATTTAAGGTCGACGAAAAATATTCACCAGAAAGTAACTCAGATGATGCTTTCACCTTCATTAAAGAAGAAGTAGAAAAATTCGAATCAACAAAACTAGCCTCTACAGATTTATTAGATTCTTCTTTCAGGGTCGACACCACAGTCGAAAAAGTAGTTGAAGATGGAATAGACAAAGACATCATTATCAAAAAGATAACGATAACCGAAAAATTGATCGAAAAACGTCCAGGAGGTGAGAAAGATATTATACCCTCTGTTGTTGAAGATTCGGGAGAAATAATCCCTAAATTAAAAGAAGAAATTAAGTCAGTCGATAAGGTCTTTGAACAAATGGAATACACAGGCCAGTTTCTATCAAATGAAGTAGATAATTATCAAGACGTGCGACCCATTGTGAAACAAGAAGTAATCACTGTACCTAAGGATGAGAAAAAAGGCTCAAGTATATTTGCCCTTTTTGGAAAAAAGAAATCTCAAGATCATGATGAGAATAGAACAGATCGAAATTCACGTTTTACACCAGGAGAAGAGAAATCTGCGAAGAAGGGAAGGAGTAAAAGTAGTAGTCCATTCAGAATATTTACAAAGAAACAAATAATAAGTGGAGAGAAATCTGAAAAATTGGAATTTTCTGAAGAAACTGTGAAAACAATATCCGAAACAACATCATTTTTGAACACCGAAATAAATTGTTACAATGATGTGAAAATAACTTCAGAACGAAGCGACAATGGAACCATAATTTCTGCCACTTCAGAGTGTATTGAAGGCATGACCCATTCCTTCAATTTGACACAACCTATGGCGGCGCCATCGCATATTCCAGTCATTGAAGCTGAAAGGCCTATTGATGAGGGAGTGGGCAAATCACACGGAATATTATCAATATTTGGTAAAAAAGGTAAAGAAGGCTCGAGTGATTTCGCTATCAAAAATGTTAAGAAGCATCATAAACAGTCATCGATTGAGCAAACAGAGGAAATGCATATCGAGGAAGCAATAGAAGGAATAATCATTGTTGAATCAGCTCAATGTGATTTAGTGGAAGATGTTTCAAATTTAGAAGCAAAAGAGATTGGATTCGGTGTCATAAAACCGAAAGTTAAGATAACAGATCTTGATGAGAACTTTCCTAGCACCGCAGTAGTCCCGAAATCAAATTTGAACAGTGAATCAGAACAGAAATCAAAGAAAGGTTTTTTTGCCAAAATTAGTGAAAAGTTGACAGGTAAATCTAATGAGCTACAAGATAAAGTCGTGAGCATAGATTCACCTATTGAAGATAAAATCAAAACACAAACGTTGGAAATCACTGCAGATACACCATATGTATCAACAGAAGAGAATGATTCCAATATTCGAACTTCTAATATTGAAGTGAAAACATCAGATTTCTTAACTGAGATGTTGGATAAATTTGATTCTAAATTAGAAGATGTGAAGGTACATGCCCAAAATATAAACGTTAGTGATACAGCTGACCTGTTTAATGGTCGAAACGTGAAACATATTACACAAATTCCTGTGAATATTGGAGATGACATAGCGACAGTAACTCCAGAAGGCTATAATGCTATGATCACTGAACACCAATCCAATAAAGATATGAACCACGATTCGAAAATTCCAACCACGTCCATTACTGATATTACGAAACTGACGATGCCCAACTATTCTGGAGAGTTGGATGTGGTTCAGTCATTAAGTGAATCAACAGTGGAACAACAAGATCAAGAGAAGATGACGGTCGATGAACATTTGGGTGAAATGTTAAAAACTAGTACAAATATTATTCGTACTAACGAGGGTGAGTTAGAAGATCAGAGGATACACCTAATTAAAGTAACCAAATTAGAAACACAATCTGAGATACCAAGCGTTAAACCTACAACTCTATGTAAGGAAACATACGTTGGCACACAAGGAACTGATATCATAAATCGAAGTGAATCTGAGGTGATTGATATTTGCGATCCAACAATAGATATATCCTTGAGATCAATAGGAGAACAAACGAAAACGTCAGGTCTCACAATAAGTGATATTGAATCAGATGAAAACAAATTGAATGGTACGCGAAAAACTGAAGAAATAAAACCCCTGTCCATTGAGGAACAAGATCAATATTCTGCTAGTAAAGATGGAAATAATGTTGATATGGGTTCAAAGAAACCAAAAAGTTTTTTCAGCAAATTGGGCAAAAAACTTGTAGGTAAAAGAGACAAAGTTACTGAAGATAAGCAGTATAAATTAAAAGGAACTGTACCACCTGAATCATATATTGAGAAACCTACTAAATCAACGGAAGTGATTGGTACATTTGGGGAAAATTTGAGAGAACTAAAAGCAGCGAAAGATACAAAACCTATTGGTATAGAGACGACAGAACATACAGATAAAATTGACATAACAAATCAGGTACCAAACATCATACAAGTTACTGAAGAATTCGTTGAAAATTTGAAAGTTCATTATATCCCTGAAACACAGCATTACGTTTCTAACAAATTTTTAGATTCTCATGTGAAATCAAATGTCTATAATACAATGACTCGAACGGTTTCTGACATCGGTGGAAATTTAGAAAAAATAGATGATGACAAGGGACACAAAATTTCCGAAACTAACATAGACCTATCTACATTACCGTCCGATCTAGACGAATTTGTACCCAAACGTGGCAAACTAACTGCCACAAAATCTGATTCATCATCTTATGTTACTTCTCCAACGATGGATAGAGGAACTACATCACAAAGAAATACCAATGTCGTGATACCAGTTGTTGAAGAAATAAATCAGTTTTCATTAGATGATTCTGATGAGGAATCTCAGATGGTGGCAGAACCTGATATTCCTTCTTTGAAAATCCATGAAAGTGAGTTAGTCGAAGAAAGCGAAGACGATTCAGGTACTAAAAGAAAACCACTTTTCCGTTTAGAATCAGAGGAAGATGATGCTCACGATAATTTGAAATTGATCGAACGTAGGCTCAGTAGCAGTTCAAATGTTTTAGAGACCTTAACAGACAATAAATTGGAAATATTATTGACCGACTTAGATATTCAGTTAGGGGAAAATCTGACGAAAGCTACGATTGTAACCGATCAGGTTACTAAGTCTAACACATCCGATGATTCTATAGACGCTGATAGAGAACAGGCAGATGAAAAGAAAGGAATAGAGTCAGATGTTGATTTAATAGAACAAAAATTGCGCGATATCGATAGAGCTTTGGATGGTTTGGAGGAAATCGACAAATTAATGAATAAAGATGATTCTGATAAAAAAGAAACCAAACTTCGGAGGGTGGAACGGAAATTTGAAAGGATGGCTTCAGAGGCAATAGATAAGGAGATACAGAATGGCAAAGAAGAAAAGTTGTCCACACCGGAATTAGAAGTGATTGGTAATAAGGCGTTCCAACAGTTGGTGTCTCAAATGAGTCACGAGGAGGTGAGAGATTCTGAACAGGAGTATACAAATCTATGGGATGAATATACGTATTCCAAAAGTGATGATTGGAATTCAAAAACACCCGATAGTCAAGCAGATGTTCTAGAACTTCCTCAAGGTAGATGTTAAATGTTGTTTCAACCAGCCTTAATCGTTCACGGTTCATCTCACAACCCAAATCTTACATTGAATAACCATAACTTTGTTTCTCTATCGCAATAATTTAGCGCATGTACCTCTTTGAAATACATAACACTGACCTTTCAATATTTCATCACAAACATATCGGGGTTCTGTTGAGATACTTAATATGGTAATCAGTTCATAATTGTCATTTCACTAACCTTTTCGCTTGAATCGGAATTAACGGTGGAATAAAATTATGAGATACAGCGAACTGGTACTAGTGGACTAACACACACACACACACACATATATATATATATATATATATATATATATATTTCGAAAAGTTTGTCAACTAGTGACGGTCGTATATATATATGTTAGTCCACTAGTACCAGGTAAATGTGAAAATAACAATCGATGGTTACTTCAGACAACATTTTCCAAGCTTAACACTATTCGAAATGTAGAAGAATACGAAGTTTGCTTGCATCTCTCCATCAAATCCTTATCGCTGTGATTGAACCATGATGTCAGTAGTCAATGAACCAGTATCTACAGAGTCTTCAAATATTGTAGAATTCTATGTTGTGAATTCTAGAGAAATTATTCGAAAGGAAGACAATGTAGAATGTGAAGGCGGAAATACAAACCAAATAATTTTCTTAATATGTGAGGGAATACTTCGAAATAGAAAAGGCCATGAATAATAACAATATTTTGGGTCCATTGGAAGTAAGTGAGAAAGATTAGAGTGAAAGAATTTCTTAAAAATTTTGTCATGATCGGAAGGAATCCCTTCTTCTGTGGAACTGTGAAACTTATAACGTGGAATATCCAAACGAAATCAAAAAATTTCGGACAACAGAAACTTATGTTGAAAGGCCCAAAAAGTTCCAAATACGGTGAACAGTGATGTTGGACAAGTTGAAGTTGGAAGAAATAATTTCATGATGAGAACATTAAAAAACCAAAAAAGCTTTAGTAATTTTTATTTATTTTTTTCTACAGATTGATAAGTTATTTTTGAATAATTGTTTAAGCAGGTTTTTCATTGAGTGATGGAGGAAATTGATGCAGTTGCATATATAGGGTGGAGAATTCAACAAAAATAGCTCTAAGGTAACTCGCGAAAAAGAGATAATTTTCCTACATCTCTATACGGACTGTTACAAATTCGATGTACTATCGGGATCTCGAAACATATAAGAAAGCTGGTTACATTGGGTCAACGTTTCGCATTCATCTGACTAACAATACGCTGTACAGAAAGTTTCAAAATTGAAAGTATATCCTAAGATATCTGAAAAAATCCGAAAATTTTATAACTTATTTTTACCATTTCTTGACGTTATTATAAAAAGAATTTCAAAACAAATTGTTTATTCACGTTGGCACTTTTTTCCTGCTAGCGTTTCAGAGTTGCCATCCAACGTTTCGATTCGGCCGTAATGATCATCTTTATATTTTCTAATGATTGCAATGTCGGTTTATTCACTATTCTGTCCACTTCTCAATGATGTATCACAAGTTGCACTTGCATTCTCAATTATCTAGGACAATAGAAAGAAATGTTTTCACCATAGTGAGCACACATTTTGATGTATTATGAGTCAGCGTATTATTCCTCACTAAGATAATGAGATACTTGTCTTGTATTCTGTGGCGGAGCACCGATGTGTTGAAACCACATACCGTTGAAGTTAGACATAGGTATATCAGCCAAATAGTCTTCAAAAATTGATACTAAAATCTGGTGATAGGTTTCTCTTTGAAGAAATCAGCACCCAAAATTTTATGCTCGTAAATTCCTGCCCATTAATACTAAAACGCACTTGAGTCGAATTTATGTTGAATACCCGGGGTTGTTCATAGTTCAAATGTGTTCAATGTTTCGATTGAATATCCCACGATTCGAAAAAGTGCTTTCATCTGTTCAATCACGTTCTCTAAGAGAACAAGCCAATCAGGTTTTCTCATAAGCTAAGCACAAAATTGTAATCTCCTTTCGGAATTAACTGGATGCAATTTTAGGGATTCCTGTTATATTTGAAACCACTTTTTTTGTTAGTTGTCTCCAAACGCTTGTCTGAGAAGCATCCATATCGGACGAAATTGGGCGTGTAATTTTTTGTCGGGTAATTATTTATCTGCAAATTAATCTTTTTTATTATTATTGAGAAAAACAATGCCAACTGTTTTTCTGATTTCCCAGTTGGAATCTGCCAAACTTTATGAGAGTATAGTACTCATTGCTCTGCCCAAAAAATTACCTATAAACGTCTTTTCCAACAGGCAAACGGCACCTAACATTCATCCTGTTTTATATGTTATTAATATCTCTTCACAGAAATGAGCTATTTATTTAAAATCCTCCCGCGAAGCAGCAAGTTCTACATGGTTTTTGAAAAATTTGCTGTACAGGATGTCACATTTTATGTTGAGCAAGATCCTCTAATCCCCAGAAATTATGGCATGCCAATAATTTTAAATTGGTCTGATTCCAAGGAACCGGCAACATTTTTACCATATTAAAACTTCACATTCTTAACCGTTTTATACAATCTTTACTTAATACTTAATATTTTATATGTTTATGTAGTTTATTGAATTAGGTCATAGAGAAACCGTGAATTTGTCTGTAAATCTCATTGTCACCGCGTTTTCGTAGAACATTCCATATAGCTCATAAAATATCACTGAAATATGGATTTTCAGTTCCCCTATTACACTGCCATTTTTTCTCAATATCTATTTTCTTAAGCTAGTTTTAGTGCTTCCTCGCACTATAAGGCCATTTTGTATTTTGGCACCGTGGCGATTGGCCGAGACTTATCTCTTTCGCTAGTATTGAATATATTATTCAGAGTGACGTTTGGCACTTTGAACAGTACCTGTAACATATTTTTGTTCATTTCCCTTCCATTGTTTGATTGTAATTTGTATTCCTATTTTTTTAATTAATTGTTAGTTAGCATGAATATTTTTCTGCACTCAACTACATTTCAGTTAAAGAAGGATATCTCTGGAACGGTTAAGAGAATTAATTTTCAATATATTCCAAAATTGTTGCCAGAGAACGGTTCTACAGAAACAGTAAAATAAAAAATCATTGGCGTGTCTTAATATATTTTCCGTAACCCCCAAAATGTGACATCATGCAGTGCAAACTTGGTGAAAACTATGTAGAATAGTGAAATTGATTGCCAAACAATTGTCCAAAATTTTGACTTTATAGCTCATTCCTTTCAAGAGATATTAATAAAATATAAAAATGTCATCAATGACAACAAATCTTTGATATGTAGTAGAAACAAAGTTGTAGCCAAGACAGATTTCTATGTAACATCAGTGTTGATAGCCGTGATTTCGGGAGAGACTACGTCAACCACCACATAGATTGAATCTACCTGATGAATATATCATCGAAATGCATAATGATATCTGTGCCTCATATGTGTCTGATTTTGATGTGATTCCTTCAACGAAATGTTGAAAAGTAATGGATTCTGGATAGATATTCAATTTTCTATTGTTTTTATTGGGTTCAGGAAAACATTCAACATGATTTACGTATGTTTATCTGGAAGTGAATATATAGCGGAAAAATTTCGAATCAATTCGTTCATCAATATCGGGATAAGCAAATTATTACGATAATTGTTCAACAGTAACATGTATATTTCACTTTTGCTTGGAAATTATTGTGTGATGTATTCCACGTTGTTTCCTTGAGATCTTAAACACGTTTTATATGTAAATTCTCAGGAAATAGGTCACATTAATACATATGTTTACTATATTTTCCGCCTTCACCTACATTTCGGTATCAGGACCATCATCAGAACACTAATCCACATCAAAATAGCTCGGGGTTCCTTGAACTAATCGCACTAAACACTGAGCGTCTATATGGCATTAATTTCAACTGAAATGGTCATTTATTGTATCGACCTTCTACTTCTCACACTATTTTAATATTATGAAGAAATACGTAGAAATTCCAACTGTTTAAATGATTACATTATTATAAATTTGACTCAATGACTGTACGTCCATTCTGTGATTAACAGACTTAGACTGACGTTTTATCTAAATCATCCCCAGGGTAGATCATTTATAATAATTGTTTTATTAGCTAAAACATCAAAAATTTATAAATCGAACCGATGGTATGAAATTGTTTTGACTATTCTTTTGATGATAACCATCGGGTCGATTATAATAATTTTAATATTTTAGGTAAAGAAACCAATTATTATAAAAGATCTACCCTGAGGATGATTCGCATAAGCCGTGATTCTAAGTCTGTTAATTACAGAACCAACGTAGTCATCAAGTCAAATTTAATCCATTATGTACTTGCACATTTTTTGGTTTCTCTTTATAAAATGAAAATAGTGAGAAGGTAGAAAGCCGATGCAATAGATCATGAGTTTTGGTACAGCTAAGACTTTCCTATCGTACTCATAAATATCTCAAACACATCTGTTTAACTTCACACTTTCACACCCACTTGACGCAGAGGGAGTTCAGATGTGTTTGCTTCTTTTTCGAGTAATGACGCTTTCAACTATAGAAACATCACTTTGTAGTGATTTTACACAATTTCAAATTTCATTGTTTGTTCGTTGTTGCGATGTAGACAATCTCAATCTAAATCAATGCGATACATCCCGCGCTTATTTAATGTGAATTAGCAATCAAACATCTTCTGATGATGGTCGTGAGACCGAAACATGGGTAAAGTCGAAAAAATATAGTAAATGCATGTGTTAATGAGACCTATTTTCCAAGAATCTACATATAATTCATACCTAGGTCATGAATCATTATAATGTTCTTAATCACCCAACCTTACGAAGGTTTACTTATATATCACACAATTTATATTTATTTTAAAGAAAGCCTCACTACATTAAAGGGAGAATGTGCATGGAACTTTCATGTTTCTATGTTTCAGTACCCTAACTTCCATTTGGCTGAATGGTGAAGTCATGCGGTACATTCGACACTGATTAGGTCATGTTCATCCATTCGATTCCAACATCATTGCTCAAAATGTTTATTAACCTTGATTCTCGTAGGTGATATCGTATACATGGGTCCAGTTAATTTGAACAAAGATACTCTTGTTAACAAAGCTGGCATTGAAGTAGATATTATACCAATTAACAGAAGTCCTTATTCTTCACCAAAATTTAAAAAGAGGAACCATCATTCGAAATCTGAACAGAATTTTCAGATTGGTAAACGTAGAATCATTGACAATGATTGTGACAGTTTACCCGATTTAGAAAATTCGATTATGCATGGTGCAGTATTGGAAAAAGTAATGCGTATGAGCCCAAACAGATTTTTGAGAACCAGTTCTACTAATGATAGCCTGCAATCCTTGAGTAGCTTATGCGGCCAAACTGCAACTGACTCCATCGAAAGCGTAGGAAGCGATTCGAAGGGGTTAATAATGAATGCAGTTGTTGACTGGTTAAGTAAATCTCAACCACTGGGTTCCTTGAAATGCATACATACTGTTGATGACTTGGGGATTTCTAATGAAGATTTGTACGGCAAATACAGAAGCTACAAAAGTGAATATTCTATCCCACATATATTCATTTCAAACAATTCCAACATTATTAAACGTGAGTTTTCAAAAACTTCAAAGAGGAAAAATTTGACACGTTTAGGTAAATACGGTTGAAATAGAAATAGCTGCAGTAGTTGAAGGTGAACCAGTGGTACCCGATATGTTTGGTTCAATTTTGCATGCTTTCCTCTTTTAAGTTACATTGATACATCCATGAGTCACTATGCACAGGCAAACTTTGGCTTTCAATTTATGTATGTTTTAGTTACTATTAGTAGATATGTGGAATTATTTTACTGGTAAGTGTTATCATCACAACTTGGAGATAGCTGAAATCAAAAATAACCTCCTCCTCCTGAATCCAAAATGTTTTTTCAATGTTATCATAACCATCTCATTCAAAACTTTATTGTAATGCTAGACCCTGCTAACATCTAACCACCTCTTTTTAGAAACGAGCTGCGAACAACTAACCGAAGCCTCTCATCTAACTCCACTTAATACTATAACGCCTCAACCAAAACCTAGAAACCAAAAACTGCTAGATCCCCTGCTACCAATATCACCGCAAAACAGAGAAAATCTGCACAATATCAAACAAATTTCTCCAGTTAGAGATGACTTGTTGGACGAATTTGACCAAACGGAAAATTCCACTTACTCTGACAAGAAAAAGTTTTGGGAGACAGTATCAAAACCACCTTCCACGCGGAAACGCTTGAGCCTACACGAAGTGCCTGATTCTGATAAGCAAAATTTGATCAAGAAAAGAATTTCGATTCATGAAATATGTGCGCCTCCAGTCGCCAAACCACGCGCAACTCAGTCGTTATATGGTATGGAAATTCAGAAGAAAGATACTCCGTTTCCATTAAGTGATGTCCAATCTATAGACTCTTCAGCCAGCGAAAGCAGTGGTATAATTCAAACAGAATTATCAAAAATATCAGGAAGTGAAGCATCAATTGCAGATGATGAATTGAAAATTATGACGGAATATCAAGCTGCTTTCCTTCCACCTTCAGATAGGAAACCATTCAAGCGAGTTATAGATGAATTACCACTAGACAAATCTGACAGTACCGATTCAGAACTAGATATAATGGGAGAGGACAGTAATCAAACTGGAGATAATACAGGATACATTTCAGATAGTGGTGACGTCGAGCAGTATATATCTGATTCAGAAATTGAAGATAGAGTTCCTCAAATAAGGGAACGACAAATGAGTGTATTTGCTCCAGTTACGGTAACCCGCAAGGCAATATACGAAAGGTCTGCGTCACTGCCAACTGAAGATTTATATGAAGTTTCTGCTAGAAGTACAAAACTTCGCAAACAATACTACGAGGAACAAATAAAGAAGGAAATGATCGAGGAACAACTGATAAGCGAAATTGAAGAAGAACCATCACCAGAGAGGAAATCTCTCACCAGTTTGTCCATCACCGAAGAAGATTCATTTGGACCAAAAGATAACGATGATAATGTATCTCATATAGATACATCAAACTTGCCTGCTGTAGTAGATTCATGCAGAGACACAGAGTCCACAACTAGCTTTGTTAAAATATCTGAAGGCAATATTATTGAAGAAATACCTGCATTTGTAAAAGACCGACCATTATCTATTGGAAGGAAACTGCAGAATCTAGAGGAGGATGAGATCGATGTAGATTTGGAAGTTGATAATAGTTATATGAATGTGGATACGAAAAGTTCTAAATCTATCTCAGAACAACAGGGAATGAATGATATTGAAAACTTCATAGAAATAACTTTAGATGGAAGTATAAAAACACACCAAGTTATTGAGACATACAAAGATGCTCAAAGTAACGAACATGTATCAATTCTCAGTGAATCACACATACCAGATACGCAAAACATAATCGATGTTGCTCCTCCTCCGAAACGCTCTCCTAGTATATCTTCAGAACGCAGTGACGAACAGATAACGGACACACAAAATTATAAAAACGAGAGTAATTCCAGACTAGACTCAATGGAAGTTCATGTAGATAAGAGCGAAATTGAAGATTCCGAAAAGTTGGGTGAGACAGATCAAGATTTGACAGACTTAGAAGTGAAATCGTTAAACTCCCTCAACGTTTCAGAAGCGTCGATGAAGCAATCACAATCGTATGAAGATAATATTCCGGAAATAACTGTGACGTTATCAGGAAAACAACGAAGGATTAGCGAGGAGAGTGATGAGTATGCTGATAAAGAAGTTCAAGAAATTATTTCACCTATAATCGAGACTTCTGAGAGAAATTCTCCTGTGAATCTACCAGAAGAGCACACACAAGATATAATTTGGGAAGTATCAGTACAATCACAACCATGTATAGAAGAAAAAGTAACGGCTATTATTCCAGACGCAAAAGTTTCTATCGATCGTACAAGCATGCATCCAGGCAGTAATGTTTCAGATGTCAACTCCGAAAAGGTGATAGAAAAAGAAGATGACTTAAGTAGTGTCAGAGATGAATCTGATCTGGGATCAGAAATTCATCAAGATCATTCCGATTCATATGCGTCTGATAAAATAAAATCGGAAAGTCAAACTGATATTGAAAAAATTATTCTGGATAGCTTACATCAACAGAAAGTTGATCCAGATGAAGCTAGAAAGATAGCTAGTGCACTTATAGGAGAGATTGAAGCAGAAATCCAAAAGATGGATTCACTAAGCACTATTTCGGGTGAGAAAGTAAATACAGTTGATTCGTCAAAAATTCAAGTTTCTTATTATCTCCGCCAGTTAGCCGAGGCGAAAGGGCTAGACGAACGGGAAGTTGAATTAGTTGAGTCGGTGTTAGCTAGGCGTCAACGTGAATTATCCAAACTAGCTAGGGGAGACACACAAGCTTCGAGTATGGAAATTACCGATGAAGAGCTTCGATATAGTGGTGGAGACACTGACTACACGCATATATTAGAACAACAAATGGGACAACTAGAAGCTGAGAAAACAGATAACCTCAAGAGTATATACGAATCACTGGAAGAAGAACAGAACGAGCATATAAAAAGTAAGACATCTGTGATAGATAAAAAGTACGAGGAACGTACGGAGGAAAGTCTTTCTTCCACAGACAATCAAAATCTTGAAGACAACTGTATAACAAGCAATAAACAAGATTCACGAATGAAAAATTTCGAAAGTATCAAAGCGGAAAAATCTCACACCGAAACTAAAGATACCATATTAGAAGAAGACGAAACTATATCAGATTCTCTAGTAGAAGAAATAGAACAAACAAAATTCCAATCGAAAATCGATATCAGTGAATCTCTCATATCCGAGTCTAGTGATTTGAAAATATCAATGGATGAACAGAACACCAGTGAAATCGAAGTTGATACCAAAATACATCTCGTGAGTCAAACCAAAGACAAACATACTTCTGGTGCCTCACACCATTCAACTGAAATGTTGAGTACAATCGAAGATGAAAGCAAGTCCTCCGGAGAGACACATAAAAAAAGTGTTTGTGTTGAACAGGATCAAGATTTATCAAAGTTGATTAAATTCGAAAGTAGAAGCAAGTATGATGCATCGATAACCAGAAGAGAAATCACAGATGCTTCTCATATAAGTGAAATTAGCCATGAGTTAGATGGCAGTGAAATTCATCGTCACCTTGTCACAGAAAAAATACAAATATCGGAAAGTGTCGTCTTGAAAGATCAAGCACATGCAGAATCTGAAACATTCATCAGTAAAATTATGAAGGATACATCGGGTGAAGATCTGAGTGAGTTGAGGTTCGAAACTCAGTTAGAAGGCAAGGAACAAACTTCCTCTGTTACTGAACCGAACATGGATAGAACTTCAAGCACAGACTCAAAGTCTAGCATTGAGTCAGGAAAATCTCCTGAAGAACTATTTTCTTCATGCTCTTCTGGTCGGAAAGGTGATTCTGATGTACACAAAATAATAGGTAAAACCGGTGTTATCATGCGGAAATCACCACATGAGGCCGACATGAGTAGCAGCAGTTCGAATTTGAAGCCAGATCGGAAGTCTGCAATCGATCTAGAAGCATATTCCAGTTCCGGTGAGAGTCATTATCACAGTTTTGAATTAGACAGTGGAAAAAGTAGGCCATGCTCCTCGGACGTGGAAGGAATGATTGCCGCTGGATCATCTGAATATGAGAGCGCTCTAACTTCTCAAGATATCTCAAGGAAATCTCACATCACTTCACCTGATTATCATACTGCTGTCAGTAGTCTAAGTTCCAAGGAGAGTATGAAGAGCTTTAACAGTGAAAGTTCCGGTAATTTAGCAAGTATAGAAGTTTCGGAGGCATCCGAAACATTAGTTGCTACAAGTGATCTGGAAGGAGATATCATAGATTCAGTAGATCAACAATTATTAGAAGATACCGATGCAGTATGGACCAGCCAAGGTCAATCACCAATTAGACAGAGCACTGAATTGAGCGATTCTGAAATTGCTATTGGAGAGTCTATGGACGTTTCAGAGGAAGATTTGATAAATGATAAGCAGGGTATTGATATTCAGTCCAAAATGAAACGTTCACATGAAATGACGTTTCAACCGGAACCTGAAGTACAATATGTTGAATCCCCTCAAATTGAAACTCATGACATCGATGAAAAATTTGGTAGTAGCTTAGATGAAGGGAGCGCTTTAAGTGTAAGTTTATCAAGTACATCGAGTGCACAATTGAGGACGGTTATTGAATTATCTCGAACTGAGTCGGGTTTAGAGGAAAGCATGACAATTTCGGAACCAATGAGCATTGACGACCTGGATAACGTTTTGCGATGTAGTAGAGATAACTTATTACATCAAACAGATTCTTTCACAAGTATGGCTCCGGTTCAAACAGATGTACTTATTGAGTCCGTGACCATAATGTCTGCGAATATTGCAGAAAATGGCACTGTGAGTGCCTGTACTCAAGTAACATCAGATATTTCGAAACGTATCGATGACATATCCACATCAAATGACAAGAAGGAAGACGAACCACGGAAAAAGGGTCACAGACGACAAGAAAGCACGTCTTTTGTACCCTCTCTCATCAAAATAGATGTAGAACAACAAAAGTCCCAACAGGATAGGATTGAAAGTGAAAAATCTGCAAGTGAATTGAGTATCAAAGAAGGGAAAAGTGACGAGAGGAAAGATATCGACGAGAAAGAGAAAGATGAGAATTCTGAAACAGAAACCGATCGTGCACCGTTCAGAAATTCTGATATAATAGAATCAGACAACGATATTGATTTCAAAGAAGTGGATAACTTAGATATCTCGAGGCCACAATCACGATTCAGTAAATCTGATTCAGAACGGCCTACATCAGCAGTATTTTCTGATGACCGACCGGACTCAGAGTTAGCTGAACTATTAAAATTATCCTCTGAAACAACGGATGCCACAGACCCTATCGACAGACCTTCATCTCCTGAGCCATGTGATGAAGAAATCAAAGATGACATGCCTGAACTCAGTTCTGAAGCTCAAACAATTGTTGATGACCTTGAACGAGAATATACCACCACAGTAGCAATGTCTCAAGAAATGCATTCAACTGAATATAGGAAAAAAATTGGAAGAGATAAAGATATATCAGTACCAAAAGAACCTTTGGAAACTCGTGATTCTCATGGGAAGTCCAGCACAACGTCTAGTGAAAAGTCTAGTTTCGAAGAAGCAGAAGCGGAAGCTGCCTTCAGTATGGTAGCACACGTTTCTCCAGCACATAAAGTGAAACAAATATGTCCTATACTCGAAGATGAGGATGCAGAAAAGCATGAACTCGAGACTCGAGAGAGAGCACAGAAAGAGTATGAAACCAGAAGAATCCAGATCAGAGATCTGAGCCCAGGCACGATTCCTGACATTAAAGTTACACAACACATGGCTCCTTTGATGGAAAGAAATTTCAGATATCCTGACCTCGAAATAGAAAGAAAAGAGCTGGAAGAACAGCAGAAATCTACTCCCGAAACACCCGCCTCAAACTCAAGCAAAAGTTCAGAAGATACTGATCAAGGTCAAGAGTACGTCTTAGACGAGAGCACCACGACAATTTTGGAAGAATCTGAAGACATTGTAGATGAAAAAGTTATATTGGAACCGAAGAGTGAAGTGAGCACAGTTATAGAAAATACGTTAAGAGAAGAAACAGACAAAGAAACGGATTCGCCAAACAGTGATTCTTTCGAAATGTTGGAAAAACCTGACCTCATTGATGATTTTGTGGTAATAGAAGAAGTTGGTAAAGAAGCACGTGAGTTCGATTCGGAAGGAAAAAGTGTGAAAATACAAACAAGTAAACGAACAAAAAAACACGATGATGATGTTGAACAATATTTAGCACACACAGCACCAACTGTATTGACTAAGAAGAACGATGGCAAATATTATCCTGATGGTTCATCCAGTGATGAGCTAGGTTTCGAATTTGAAGAAAGTCCTCCTTTGAATGCTGCAAGCAGCGAGGAAGATGGTTCGAAGGATTACATCTCTGAGTATAACCGAGAATTGGAGGCAAACAAGAAATGGATTGAACAACAATTTCAGGGTGATCAAGCTGCTATGGCAGCGGCCGGCTATATTTATGAAATGGACTTTGATCGAGGCCCTCTCGAAGATATAAAAGAAGAAGATATCAATGACTTCGATTTGAATTCAAGTAGAATAGGTAGTTTGGGTTCCCAGAAAGAGTCTGGAGGAAGTTTGGGAAGTGTAAAAGATTCTTATTCTAGTACTCCTGAATACGATGTCCTTGCGGGTAGAAAATATTTCACACGGTCCGGTGAACATGATGATGTCTCTATGTCCAGCTTGCAGGAATTCGAAAATTTAGAACGAGCTATGTCACTTGAAACTAAAAAGTGTCATCACGGTTCTCAAGATTCTTCCAGCAATGGAAGTTTCAAGACCAGATATTATGCAAACAAGAATGCCCAAGGTGAGGAAATTTCAGCAAGTTCATTGAAAGAGTTCGAAGGCTTGGAAAAAGCGTGCATCGCGGCTCATACAATTGAAGTCAAAGTGAAAGAAGAAGAGGCTATGTTATCCCAGATTGACGAAGCTCCTGAGAGTATTGCCTCCGAATCAGAAAGCTGTGGTACCGTTTCTGGAACTGATAAAAAAGTCACTGAATCCGACGAAGAAGATTATGAAAAACGAATGTTCGAAATTGATGAAATCATACGACAGGCTCAAACTAACGTGGAACGTTTCACAGATATAAAAGAAGGCGATAAAACAGAGTCATTGGGGAGAGGAGATTCCGTAGAAGAAGTATCGAGAGTTCCCGATCTAGATCTGGATGCTCCATTAATCAAAACAGTCAAGGTTCAATGGAGAGAAAATGAAAAACCTGATCCAATGATTACGTCAACCGATTCCTTGGACAATCAACAGGAGAGAGAAAGTCATCACGATAGTATAGATAGCTTGGATCAAAAGACTAGTGCCCAAGATCTGATGACTGCGAGCACCGACTCTATAGAATTCAATAGCAAGAGATCGAAGAATACCATAATGACCGATAGCATCGAGTTTAAGAATGGGAAAAATTATATGATCACTAGTGATTCCCTGGAGCTTAAACCTGCTTCGGAAGTTATACCTTCAACTGATTCTTTGGATGAAGATGAAGCAAGAATTGAACAGGATCAGAGCACTTCGAGTACTGGAAGAGATTTCAGCTCATACGTCAGAGAAGATGTCGTAGAACTGCATGATCCCCCGATAGATTACATGTTGGGAAGTACTGACAGTTTAGAACCATCAAGTTCCACTGCAACCCATGCAACTTATCAATATGAAACAGATTCAGTATTTTCGGGTAGCTTCACGAGTGCTGGATCTATAACTATGGTTTCTTCTACAGATAATGTAGATCCTGGACCTGGCCAGATGACAGAAGGTGTGGACGTTGTTGCAGCAGTAAGGAAGGTATGGTTTGATGAAGGAGCTACTGGATCAGGTCGATCTTTCACGACAGAATATTTTGATGACAACTCAAAACCCTATGTTACGGAAATGATAGAACCTTGCGAAGAAGAAGAGTATTCACATACTATTCACAGGCGTGTTGAATTACCACCGGAAGTGAGAAAAGTTACTTTCTATGGTACAGATGCAGACGAACGACTCAAGCAGTTCATTCGAGATTTCGAAGAAGGCGAAGAGGTTCAGCAAACCGAAGAAGTGGATTCTGCAGGGAATGTACATACTAAGAAAGTCGTTCAGAAGCGATTTATACTCAGTGAAAACCATATAGTGCCTGCAGCAACATTGGTGCAGGATTCTAGGGTGTCGGATTCAACTGCTGGGGGCATTGATGGTCAAGGAGTCGTAACCGAAACTGTGACTGGTTCAGATGGGTCGAAGACCCTTCACACTCAACAATTCAACCTACTCGAATCCTCAGTAACAGTACTAACAAAACCCGTAACAGGTTTGTGACCTTTCATGGACTGAATTCCCTATTGTTATTTTGTAAATTGCATTTTTCCTTTTTTTTAGTTAGTAGTTATACATCCTCACCAGTATTTTCTTTAGGGTAAGTCATCTTCTATTTGAGTTTGCATGTAGTTTTATGAAATGTGTCTTGGCTATTCCTATATTATTTTACACTATACTTAAAGTAATTGATTTGTTGTTTTCAATACAGGTGACGAAGCATCATCTATTTCCACACCACGAGATTCGTCAAGCCTAAGAGGTGAGTTGTATGAAGATGATCATTACATAATTCTCTATTAGAATCAGAATTGTAGTCTCAATTTATTTGTGACAAATTCAGTTATCTGTCTCACAGACAATCTCTATTGATATCTGATTATAAAACTATGAATCTACATGTAATACTTAATGTTATGTATTTATTCTAATGGGTTACTTTTTGTCTAATATTGAATCGAAACGTTCATATGAGTGTATTTCTCAAAATGTTCGGATTTCGATATAGAGGGTCTACTGGAGTTTTTTCGGTTTCGGTGGAAATTGCTCCTGAAAACGCGATTCTGTGATGGCGTGAGGGATCTCTTCGGTCCAAATATGATTATTATGGAATTTTCTTATTGCATGTGTGGAAAAATTTGCTTCATCTATGAACTGGATTGACGATTTTCTGCAAGTTTTTGAAGAAACCATTCAGAAAATTTCATGCGCAATAGAAAATCTTTTGGAAGGGATACAACAAATTATCTCTCAGAATTTCTCATACCATTTTCTAGGTGATATTTAATGCACAGCCAATTTTTCGCTTACCTGTTTCTCGATTCTTTTTGATCTCGTGTGGACAGCCTACTCAACACGATCGGGATACCTTTCTTGGTAGATACGCCGGCTTGTTCAGCATTACCGTCAGCGAGACCATAAGCAAAATATATATTGGTCATTCCGGAATTAGGATCAATCCTATTGAGCAATAACAAATACCACTTCAACAAATGGAAAGTACAAAACGAACTAATTCGTCAAAATGTCAGACAAAGCTAACTTGATTTCAAGTGAACGGTTTTCCCTTTGAAATATTTTGTAAATTAGCTATCCGCGGAAGTCAAGATATCTATAAAAATTTAAATGAAACTGAACAATTCATCAAATTTAACCCAGAAAAAATCACTATCTCAAAAGCAGATAAAGTCAATAAAACTGTCATCATGGATAAAAATGAAAATGAGGATGACATGTCAGAAATGTTGAATAATCCTGAAGTATATGAAAAACTGGGTAACAATCCAACAAATATTCGCCAAACCAAAAATAATAACTTAAAAAAGGGTTGGAAAACATTTTTTTTCGACATTCAAATACATAATGGTCAACCTCAAAAATATACGGTTTACCCAAAATTCATGAATTTTTCATACCAATGCAATCTGGTATGCATTAGCATTCAATCTTCTTTTTATGAAATCGTTAATACAACAAAAATAATACCTTGATTGGAATAATAATATATATATTTTTCAAATAATATGTCGATTGAACCGCTGCGATCCTATCAGACGAATGTGATGAACGTTTGAGTACTTCTTTTGACAATGAATTACAATTCACAATTGAAATTGGAAACAGTAATTGAATTAATTTTTTAGATTCAACTTTAGTACGAAAACTAAGTGATGACAGAATTCTAACTAAAGGGTATACCAAACCTACTTGGTCAGGAAGACATACGAATTTCAGTTGTGATGTAGGTAACACCTGAAAATTGTAAGAAGAACGTTATTATCAACTTATGAACAGAGTACCTACTCTTAAAGTAAGTTCCATTGAACTTAGGGCAATATCAAATGATAAAACAAAAGAAATTTCACTGAATAATAGTAATCCTATTGATTTGATCAATTGTATAATCAAAGGTGAAATTCATAAATTTTATGACCTCTTCTACAATAAAAACCAGTAATGAAGATTCAGTGGGAAAACATTGTAATATCATCGCCATATATTTATTGTAATACAGTAAAACCTCATGATCAAAATATGTGCCATAAATTCGAACCAGAGAATTCTTTTTCCAAAAAAAAAAACACAATAACCCATTCTTATATTCTCAATCCCTGGGAAGATTGCGAGAAAGTATACAACGGCCAATCTTCCCAATACATCGATAAACGATTCAACGCAAATGAATACATCACTTAATGAACACGAAAAGAAGATATTCATTTGCAACACTTCAATAATGTTATGTATTGAAGACAATAATTTTAAACGTTTCATAAAAAGAAGTATCCAAATTAAGAAAAATAATTTTGTTAATAATAAAATTGATTCCAATCTTTCAAAACTTTATGATAATCTTGCCCAAGTTACATGAAAACAGTATCTAACACAAGACTTTTTTGATAAAGATTGGAATAGATTATCGAAACATCAAAAACAAATTTTATTTCATTCCTATTAGAAACGTTGAACCAAAATACGAAGAACAAATAAAACATATATATTATAGTTTTCATCAGTTTGAAATCAATCAGAAGTGACTAACAGATTAACTGAATTTGTTTACACAATGTAGAATTATTCCTTCATAGTTTTGTTTGGTGTAGCCCAAGCTTCTCGTCGCAGACCGCTACGATATGACATCAGCGTAGACGACCAAATAGAAGTGGACCCCAGAGAGCACGATTGGCGTTTTAATTTACATGAATATGGTAGATAGGCATTGAAATTTATGTTACACAGATTTGCTACATATGTTTACTACACCTTTTCTAACTTTTTAGTGTTTTTACTTATAAAGGCATTCTGCATTTATTTGATAACTGCTGAAATTTTCCTCAGATACAAAGAACTCTTATTTTTCCATGGGAATATCGGTATCATTGTGCTACATTTCATTTTATAATTCGTGGATACATACCTATTCAAAATATCAAATTAGGAATGATATTTTATTCCGTTCTCTGTGATTTCTAGATACACAACTTCTTCGAGATGCCTTTTTAAGTAAATGTCGCTGTACCGAAAGTATTCACATTTTCAGTCCATATGAACCAGCTGAAACCATCACAGTTAAACATAAAATTATTGGATGAAAGTTCATTTGTTGATCGAATCAATATCAATGCTGGTGTATGAATGAAATATGTGAATATTGAGCACATAGCACATCCATTGAGAAAGTACTGAAATTCCCACAGAATGAACTCATTTTTAGCCAATATGAACCAGCTGGAACCATCACAGTTGAATATAGAATTATTTGGATGAAAGCTCATTTGTTGATGGAATCAATATCAATGCTGTTGTATGAATGAAATATGTGAATATTGAGCACATAGCTCATCCATTGAGAAAGTACTGAAATTCTCAGAGAAAGAACTCATTCTTAGCCAATATGAACCAGCTGAAACCATCACAGTTGAACATAAAATTATTTGAATGAAAGTTTATTTGTTGTTCGAATCAATATCAGTGCTGTCGTATGAACGAAATATGTGAATATTGAGCACATAGCACATCCATTGAGAAAGTACTGAAATTCCCACAGAATGGACTTATTTTTTAGCCTATATGAACAAGCTGAAATCATCACAGTTGAACATAAAATTATTTGAATGAAAGTTCATTTGTTGATCGAATCAATACCAATACTGTCGTATGAACGAAATATGTGAATATTGAGCACATAGCACATCCATTGAGAAAGTACTGAAATTCCCACAGAATTGACTCATTTTTAGCCAATACGAACCAGCTGAAACCATCACAGTTGAACATAAAATTATTTGAATGGAAGTTCATTTGTTGTTCGGATCAATATCAATGCTGTTGTATGAATGAAATATGTGAATATTGAGCACATAGCTCATCCATTGAGAAAGTACTGAAATTCTCATAGAATGAACTGATTTATAGCCAATATGAACCAGCAGAAACGATCACAGTTGAACATAAAATTATTTGAATGAAATTTCATTTGTTGATCGAATCAATATCAAAGCTGTTGTATGAACGAAATATGTGAATATTGAACACATAGCACATCCATTGAGAAAGTACTGATATTCCCACAGAATGAAATCATTTTCAGCCAATATACCATGTGAAACCATCACAGTGGAACATAAAATCATGTGAATGAAAGTTGATTTGTTGATCGAATCAATATCAATGCTGTTGTATGAATGAAATATGTCAATAAATATTGACCACATAGCTCATCCATTGAGAAAGTACAGAACGAAATCTTTTTCAGCCAATATGAACCAGCTGAAACTATCACAGTGGAACATGAAATCATGTGAATGAAAGTTGATTTGTTGATCGAATCAATATCAATGCTGTTGTATGAATGAAATATGTGAATATTGAGCACATAGCTCATCCATTGAGAAAGTACTGAAATTCCCATAGAATGAACTCATTTATAGCCAATATGAACAAGCAGAAACCATCACAGTTGAACATAAAATTATTTGAATGAAACTTCATTTGTTGATCGAATCAATATCAATGCTGTTGTATGAATGAAATATGTGAATATTGAGCACATAGCACATCCATTGAGAAAGTACTGAAATTCCCACAGAATGAAATCATTTCCAGCCAATATGAACCAGCTGAAACCATCACAGTGGAACATAAAATCATGTGAATGAAAGTTGATTTGTTGATCGAATCAATATCTATGCTGTTGTTTGAATTAAATATGTGAATAAATATTGACCACATAGCTCATCCATCGAGAAAGTACTGAAATTCCCACAGAATGAAATCATTTTCAGCCGATATGAACCAGCTGAAACCATCACAGAGGAACATGTGAATGACAGTTGATTTGTTTTCGAATCAATATCAATGCTGTTGTATGAATGAAATATGTGAATGAATATTAACCACATAGCTCGTCCAATGAGAAAGTACTGAAATTCCCACAGAATGAAATCATCTTCAGCCAATATGAGCCAGCAGAAACCATCACAGTGGAAAATAAAATCATGTGAATGAAAATTGATTTGTTGATCGAATCAATATCAATGCTGTTGTATGAATGAAATATGTGAATATTGACCACATAGCTCATCCATTGAGAAAGTACTGAAATTCTCACAGAATGGACTCATTTTTAGTCAATATTAAGAAGCTGAAACCATCACAGTTGAACATAAAATTATTTTAATGAAAGTTCATTTGTAATCAATATCAATGCAGTTGTATGAACGAAATATGTGAATATTCAGCACATAGCACATCCATTGAGGAAGTACTGAAATTCCCACAGAATGAACCAATTTTTAGCCAATATGAACCAGCTGAAACCATCACAGTTAAACAAAAAATTATTCGGATGAAAGTTCATCTGTTGATCGAATCAGTATCAATGCAGTTGTATAAATGAAATATGTGAATATTGAGCACATAGCAGATCCATTGAGGAAGTACTGAAATGCCCACAGGGTGGACTCATTTTCAGCCAATATGAACCAGCTGAAACCATCACAGTTGAATATAGAATTATTTGGATGGAAGTTCATTTGTTTATCGAATCAATATCAATGCTGTTGTATGAATGAAATGTGTGAATATTGAGCACATAGCACATCCATTGAGAAAGTACTGAAATTCCCACAGAATGGACTCATTTTCAGCCAATATGAACAAGCGGAAACCATCACAGTTAAACATAAAATTATTTGTTGATCGATTCAATATCAATGCTGTTGTATGAACGAAATTTGTGAATATTGAGCACATAGCACATCCATTGAGAAAGTACTGAAATTCCCACAGAATGAAATCATTTTCAGCCAATATGAACCAGCTGAAACCATCACAGAGGAACATGTGAATGACAGTTGATTTGTTTTCGAATCAATATCAATGCTGTTGTATGAATGAAATATGTGAATGAATATTAACCACATAGCTCGTCCAATGAGAATGTACTGAAATTCCCACAGAATAAAATCATCTCCAGCCAATATGAACCAGCAGAAACCATCACAGTGGAACATAAAATCATGTGAATGAAAGTTGATTTGTTGATCGAATCAATATCAATGCTGTTGTATGAATGAAATATGTGAATATTGACCACATAGCTCATCCATTGAGAAAGTACTGAAATTCCCACAGAATGGACTCATTTTTAGTCAATATTAAGAAGCTGAAACCATCACAGTTGAACATAAAATTATTTTAATGAAAGTTCATTTCTAATCAATATCAATGCTGTTGTATGAATGAAATGTGTGAATATTGAGCACATAGCACATCCATTGAGAAAGTACTGAAATTCCCACAGAATGAAATCATTTTCAGCCAATATGAACCAGCTGAAACCATCACAGAGGAACATGTGAATGACAGTTGATTTGTTTTCGAATCAATGTCAATGCTGTTGTATGAATGAAATATGTGAATGAATATTAACCACATACCTCGTCCAATGAGAAAGTACTGAAATTCTCACAGAATGAAATCATCTTCAGCCAATATGAACCAGCAGAAACCATCACAGTGGAACATAAAATCATGTGAATGAAAGTTGATTTTTCGATCGAATCAATATCAATGCTGTTGTATGAATGAAATATGTGAATATTGACCACATAGCTCATCCATTGAGAAAGTACTGAAATTCCCACAGAATGGACTCATTTTTAGTCAATATTAAGAAGCTGAAACCATCACAGTTGAACATAAAATTATTTTAATGAAAGTTCATTTGTAATCAATATCAATGCAGTTGTATGAACGAAATATGTGAATATTCAGCACATAGCACATCCATTGAGGAAGTACTGAAATTCCCACAGAATGAACCAATTTTTAGCCATTATGAACCAGCTGAAACCATCACAGTTAAACAAATAATTATTCGGATGAAAGTTCATCTGTTGATCGAATCGGTATCAATGCAGTTGTATAAATGAAATATGTGAATATTGAGCACATAGCAGATCCATTGAGGAAGTACTGAAATGCCCACAGAGTGGACTCATTTTCAGCCAATATGAACCAGCTGAAACCATCACAGTTGAATATAGAATTATTTGGATGGAAGTTCATTTGTTTATCGAATCAATATCAATGCTGTTGTATGAATGAAATATGTGAATGAATATTAACCACATAGCTCGTCCAATGAGAATGTACTGAAATTCCCACAGAATGGACTCATTTTTAGTCAATATTAAGAAGCTGAAACCATCACAGTTGAACATAAAATTATTTTAATGAAAGTTCATTTGTAATCAATATCAATGCTGTTGTATGAATGAAATGTGTGAATATTGAGCACATAGCACATCCATTGAGAAAGTACTGAAATTCCCAAAGAATGGACTCATTTTTAGCCAATATGAACAAGCTGAAACCATCACAGTTAAACATAAAATTATTTGAATGATAGTGCATTTGTTGATCGATTCAATATCAATGCTGTTGTATGAACGAAATTTGCGAATATTGAGCACATAGCACATCCATTGAGAAAGTACTGAAATTCCCACAGAATGAAATCATTTTCAGCCAATATGAACCAGCTGAAACCATCATAGAGGAACATGTGAATGGCAGTTGATTTGTTTTCGAATCAATATCAATGCTGTTGTATGAATGAAATATGTGAATGAATATTAACCACATAGCTCGTCCAATGAGAAAGTACTGAAATTCTCACAGAATGAAATCATCTTCAGCCAATATGAACCAGCAGAAACCATCACAGTGGAACATAAAATCATGTGAATGAAAGTTGATTTGTTGATAGAATCAATATCAATGCTGTTGTATGAATGAAATATGTGAATATTGACCACATAGCTCATCCATTGAGAAAGTACTGAAATTCCCACAGAATGGACTCATTTTTAGTCAATATTAAGAAGCTGAAACCATCACAGTTGAACATAAAATTATTTTAATGAAAGTTCATTTGTAATCAATATCAATGCAGTTGTATGAACGAAATATGTGAATATTCAGCACATAGCACATCCATTGAGGAAGTACTGAAATTCCCACAGAATGAACCAATTTTTAGCCAATATGAACCAGCTGAAACCATCACAGTTAAACAAAAAATTATTCGGATGAAAGTTCATCTGTTGATCGAATCGGTATCAATGCAGTTGTATAAATGAAATATGTGAATATTGAGCACATAGCAGATCCATTGAGGAAGTACTGAAATGCCCACAGAGTGGACTCATTTTCAGCCAATATGAACCAGCTGAAACCATCACAGTGGAACATAAAATCATGCGAATGAAAGTTGATTTGTTGATCGAATCAATATCAATGCTGTTGTATGAATGAAATATGTGAATATTGAGCACATAGCTCATCCATTGAGAAAGTACTGAAATTCTCATAGAATGAACTGATTTATAGCCAATATGAACCAGCAGAAACGATCACAGTTGAACATAAAATTATTCGAATGAAACTTCATTTGTTGATCGAATCAATATCAAAGCTGTTGTATGAACGAAATATGTGAATATTGAGCACATAGCACATCCATTGAGAAAGTACTGAAATTCCCACAGAATTAACTCATTTATAGTCAATACGAACCAGCTGAAACCATCACAGTTGAACATAAAATTATTTGAATGGAAGTTCATTTGTTGTTCGGATCACTATCAATGCTGTTGTATGAATGAAATATGTGAATATTGAGCACATAGCTCATCCACTGAGAAAGTACTGAAATTCTCATAGAATGAACTGATTTATAGCCAATATGAACCAGCAGAAACGATCACAGTTGAACATAAAATTATTTGAATGAAACTTCATTTGTTGATCGAATCAATATCAAAGCTGTTGTATGAACGAAATATGTGAATATTGAGCACACAGCACATCCATTGAGAAAGTACTGAAATTCCCACAGAATGAAATCATTTTCAGCCAATATGAACCAGCTGAAACCATCACAGTGGAACATAAAATCACGTGAATGAAAGTTGATTTGTTGATCGAATCAATATCAATGCTGTTGTATGAATGAAATATGTGAATAAATATTGACCACATAGCTCATCCATCGAGAAAGTACTGAAATTCCCACAGAATGAAATCATCTTCAGCCAATATGAACCAGCAGAAACCATCACAGTGGAACATAAAATCATGTGAATGAAAGTGGATTTGTTGATAGAATCAATATCAATGCTGTTGTATGAATGAAATATGTGAATATTGACCACATAGCTCATCCATTGAGAAAGTACTGAAATTCCCACAGTATGGACTCATTTTTAGTTAATATGAAGAAGCTGAAACCATCACAGTTGAACATAAAATTATTTTAATGAAAGTTCATTTGTAATCAATATCAATGCAGTTGTATGAACGAAATATGCGAATATTCAGCACATAGCACATCCATTGAGGAAGTACTGAAATTCCCACAGAATGAACTCATTTTTAGCCAATATGAACAAGCTGAAACCATCACAGTTAAACAAAAAATTATTCGGATGAAAGTTCATCTGTTGATCGAATCAATATCAATGCAGTTGTATAAATGAAATATGTGAATATTGAGCACATAGCAGATCCATTGAGAAAGTACTGAAATGCCCACAGAGTGGACTCATTTCCAGCCAATATGAACCAGCTGAAACCATCACAGTTGAATATAGAATTATTTGGATGGAAGTTCATTTGTTTATCGAATTAATATCAATGCTGTTGTATGAATGAAATATGTGAATATTGAGCACATGGCACATCCATTGCGAAAGTACTGAAATTCCCACAGAATGGACTCATTTTTAGCCAATACGAACAAGCTGAAACCATCACAGTTAAACATAAAATTATTTGAATGAGAGTGCACTTGTTGATGGATTCAATATCAATGCTGTTGTATGAACAAAATATGTGAATATTGAGCAAATAGCACATCCATTGAGAAAGTACTGAAATTCCCACAGAATTAACTCATTTATAGCCAATATGAACCAGCAGAAACCATCACAGTTGAACATAAAATTATTTGAATGAAACTTCATTTGTAGATCGAATCAATATCAATGCTGTTGTATGAATGAAATATGTGAATAAATATTGACCACATAGCTCATCCATCGAGAAAGTACTGAAATTCCCACAGAATGAAATCATCTTCAGCCAATATGAACCAGCAGAAACCATCACAGTGGAACATAAAATCATGTGAATGAAAGTGGATTTGTTGATCGCATCAATATCAATGCTGTTGTATGAATGAAATATGTGAATATTGAGCACATAGCACATCCATTGAGAAAGTACTGAAATTCCCACAGAATGGACTCATTTTTAGCCAATATGAACAAGCTGAAATCATCACAGTTAAACATAAAATTATTTGAATGATAGTGCATTTGTTGATCGATTCAATATCAATGCTGTTGTATGAACGAAATTTGTGAATATTGAGCACATAGCACATCCATTGAGAAAGTACTGAAATTCCCACAGAATGAAATCATTTTCAGCCAATATGAACCAGCTGAAACCATCACAGTGGAACATAAAATCATGCGAATGGAAGTTGATTTGTTGATCGAATCAATATCAATGCTGTTGTATGAATGAAATATGTGAATAAATATTGACCACATAGCTCATCCATCAAGAAAGCACTGAAATTCCCACAGAATGAAATCATTTTCAGCCAATATGAACCATCTGAAACCATCACAGTGGAACATGTGAATGACAGTTGATTTGTTTTCGAATCAATATCAATGCTGTTGTATGAATGAAATATGTGAATGAATATTAACCACATAGCTCGTCCAATGAGAAATTACTGAAATTCCCACAGAATGAAATCATCTTCAGCCAATATTAACCAGCAGAAACCATCACAGTGGAACATAAAATCATGTGAATTAAAGTTGATTAGTTGATCGAATCAATATCAATGCTGTTGTATGAATGAAATATGTGAATATTGACCACATAGCTCATCCGTTGATAAAGTACTGAAATTCCCACAGAATGGACTCATTTTTAGTCAATATTAAGAAGCTGAAACCATCACAGTTGAACATAAAATTATTTTAATGAAAGTTCATTTGTAATCAATATCAATGCAGTTGTATGAACGAAATATCTGAATATTCAGCACATAGCACATCCATTGAGGAAGTACTGAAATTCCCACAGAATGAACTCATTTTTAGCCAATATGAACAAGCTGAAACCATCACAGGTTAACAAAAAATTATTCGTATGAAAGTTCATCTGTTGATCGAATCAATATCAATGCAGTTGTATAAAGGAAATATGTGAATATTGAGCACATAGCAGATCCATTGAGAAAGTACTGGAATGCCCACAGAGTGGACTCATTTTTAGCCAATATGAACCAGCTGAAACCATCACAGTTGAATAGAGAATTATTTGGATGGAAGTTCATTTGTTTATCGAATCAATATCAATGCTGTTGTATGAATGAAATATGTGAATATTGAGCCCATAGCACATCCATTGAGAAAGTACTGAAATTCCCACAGAATGGACTCATTTTAGCCAATATGAACAAGCTGAACCATCACAGTTAAACATAAAATTATTTGAATGAGAGTGCATTTGTTGATCGATTCAATATCAATGCTGTTGTATGAACGAAATATGTGAATATTGAGCAGCTAGCACATCCATTGAGAAAGTACTGAAATTCCCACAGAATTAACTCATTTTTAGCCAATATGAACAAGCTGAAACCATCACAGTTGAACATAAAATTATTTGAATGGAAGTTCATTTGTTGTTCGGATCACTATCAATGCTGTTGTATGAATGAAATATGTGAATATTGAGCACATAGCTCATTCATTGAGAAAGTACTGAAATTCTCATAGAATGAACTGATTTATAGCCAATATGAACCAGCAGAAACGATCACAGTTGAACATAAAATTATTCGAATGAAACTTCATTTGTTGATCGAATCAATATCAAAGCTGTTGTATGAACGAAATATGTGAATATTGAGCACATAGCACATCCATTGAGAAAGTACTGAAATTCCCACAGAATTAACTGATTTTTAGTCAATACGAACCAGCTGAAACCATCACAGTTGAACATAAAATTATTTGAATGGAAGTTCATTTGTTGTTCGGATCACTATCAATGCTGTTGTATGAATGAAATATGTGAATATTGAGCACATAGCTCATCCACTGAGAAAGTACTGAAATTCTCATAGAATGAACTGATTTATAGCCAATATGAACCAGCAGAAACGATCACAGTTGAACATAAAATTATTTGAATGAAACTTCATTTGTTGATCGAATCAATATCAAAGCTGTTGTATGAACGAAATATGTGAATATTGAGCACACAGCACATCCATTGAGAAAGTACTGAAATTCCCACAGAATGAAATCATTTTCAGCCAATATGAACCAGCTGAAACCATCACAGTGGAACATAAAATCACGTGAATGAAAGTTGATTTGTTGATCGAATCAATATCAATGCTGTTGTATGAATGAAATATGTTAATAAATATTGACCACATAGCTCATCCATCGAGAAAGTACTGAAATTCCCCATGAATGAAATCATTTTCAGCCAATATGAACCAGCTGAGACCATCACAGTGGAACATGTGAATGACAGTTGATTTGTTTTCGAATCAATATCAATGCTGTTGTATGAATGAAATATGTGAATGAATATTAACCACATAGCTCGTCCAATGAGAATGTACTGAAATTCCCACAGAATAAAATCATCTCCAGCCAATATGAACCAGCAGAAACCATCACAGTGGAACATAAAATCATGTGAATGAAAGTTGATTTGTTGATCGAATCAATATCAATGCTGTTGTATGAATGAAATATGTGAATATTGACCACATAGCTCATCCATTGAGAAAGTACTGAAATTCCCACAGAATGGACTCATTTTTAGTCAATATTAAGAAGCTGAAACCATCACAGTTGAACATAAAATTATTTTAATGAAAGTTCATTTCTAATCAATATCAAAGCTGTTGTATGAACGAAATATGTGAATATTGAGCACATAGCACATCCATTGAGAAAGTACTGAAATTCCCAAAGAATGGACTCATTTTTAGCCAATATGAACAAGCTGAAACCATCACAGTTAAACATAAAATTATTTGAATGATAGTGCATTTGTTGATCGATTCAATATCAATGCTGTTGTATGAACGAAATTTGCGAATATTGAGCACATAGCACATCCATTGAGAAAGTACTGAAATTCCCACACAATGAAATCATTTTCAGCCAATATGAACCAGCTGAAACCATCACAGAGGAACATGTGAATGACAGTTGATTTGTTTTCGAATCAATGTCAATGCTGTTGTATGAATGAAATATGTGAATGAATATTAACCACATAGCTCGTCCAATGAGAAAGTACTGAAATTCTCACAGAATGAAATCATCTTCAGCCAATATGAACCAGCAGAAATCATCACAGTGGAACATAATATCATGTGAATGAAAGTTGATTTTCCGATCGAATCAATATCAATGCTGTTGTATGAATGAAATATGTGAATATTGACCACATAGCTCATCCATTGAGAAAGTACTGAAATTCCCACAGAATGGACTCATTTTTAGTCAATATTAAGAAGCTGAAACCATCACAGTTGAACATAAAATTATTTTAATGAAAGTTCATTTGTAATCAATATCAATGCAGTTGTATGAACGAAATATGTGAATATTCAGCACATAGCACATCCATTGAGGAAGTACTGAAATTCCCACAGAATGAACCAATTTTTAGCCATTATGAACCAGCTGAAACCATCACAGTTAAACAAATAATTATTCGGATGAAAGTTCATCTGTTGATCGAATCGGTATCAATGCAGTTGTATAAATGAAATATGTGAATATTGAGCACATAGCAGATCCATTGAGGAAGTACTGAAATGCCCACAGAGTGGACTCATTTTCAGCCAATATGAACCAGCTGAAACCATCACAGTTGAATATAGAATTATTTGGATGGAAGTTCATTTGTTTATCGAATCAATATCAATGCTGTTGTATGAATGAAATATGTGAATGAATATTAACCACATAGCTCGTCCAATGAGAATGTACTGAAATTCCCACAGAATGGACTCATTTTTAGTCAATATTAAGAAGCTGAAACCATCACAGTTGAACATAAAATTATTTTAATGAAAGTTCATTTGTAATCAATATCAATGCTGTTGTATGAATGAAATGTGTGAATATTGAGCACATAGCACATCCATTGAGAAAGTACTGAAATTCCCAAAGAATGGACTCATTTTTAGCCAATATGAACAAGCTGAAACCATCACAGTTAAACATAAAATTATTTGAATGATAGTGCATTTGTTGATCGATTCAATATCAATGCTGTTGTATGAACGAAATTTGCGAATATTGAGCACATAGCACATCCATTGAGAAAGTACTGAAATTCCCACAGAATGAAATCATTTTCAGCCAATATGAACCAGCTGAAACCATCATAGAGGAACATGTGAATGGCAGTTGATTTGTTTTCGAATCAATATCAATGCTGTTGTATGAATGAAATATGTGAATATTGACCACATAGCTCATCCATTGAGAAAGTACTGAAATTCCCACAGAATGGACTCATTTTTAGTCAATATTAAGAAGCTGAAACCATCACAGTTGAACATAAAATTATTTTAATGAAAGTTCATTTGTAATCAATATCAATGCAGTTGTATGAACGAAATATGTGAATATTCAGCACATAGCAAATCCATTGAGGAAGTACTGAAATTCCCACAGAATGAACCAATGTTTAGCCAATATGAACCAGCTGAAACCATCACAGTTAAACAAAAAATTATTCGGATGAAAGTTCATCTGTTGATCGAATCGGTATCAATGCAGTTGTATAAATGAAATATGTGAATATTGAGCACATAGCAGATCCATTGAGGAAGTACTGAAATGCCCACAGAGTGGACTCATTTTCAGCCAATATGAACCAGCTGAAACCATCACAGTTGAATATAGAATTATTTGGATGGAAGTTCATTTGTTTATCGAATCAATATCAATGCTGTTGTATGAATGAAATGTGTGAATATTGAGCACATAGCACATCCATTGAGAAAGTACTGAAATTCCCACAGAATGGACTCATTTTTAGCCAATATGAACAAGCTGAAATCATCACAGTTAAACATAAAATTATTTGAATGATAGTGCATTTGTTGATCGATTCAATATCAATGCTGTTGTATGAACGAAATTTGTGAATATTGAGCACATAGCACATCCATTGAGAAAGTACTGAAATTCCCACAGAATGAAATCATTTTCAGCCAATATGAACCAGCTGAAACCATCACAGTGGAACATAAAATCATGCGAATGAAAGTTGATTTGTTGATCGAATCAATATCAATGCTGTTGTATGAATGAAATATGTGAATAAATATTGACCACATAGCTCATCCATCAAGAAAGCACTGAAATTCCCACAGAATGAAATCATTTTCAGCCAATATGAACCATCTGAAACCATCACAGTGGAACATGTGAATGACAGTTGATTTGTTTTCGAATCAATATCAATGCTGTTGTATGAATGAAATATGTGAATGAATATTAACCACATAGCTCGTCCAATGAGAAATTACTGAAATTCCCACAAAATGAAATCATCTTCAGCCAATATGAACCAGCAGAAACCATCACAGTGGAACATAAAATCATGTGAATTAAAGTTGATTAGTTGATCGAATCAATATCAATGCTGTTGTATGAATGAAATATGTGAATATTGACCACATAGCTCATCCGTTGATAAAGTACTGAAATTCCCACAGAATGGACTCATTTTTAGTCAATATTAAGAAGCTGAAACCATCACAGTTGAACATAAAATTATTTTAATGAAAGTTCATTTGTAATCAATATCAATGCAGTTGTATGAACGAAATATCTGAATATTCAGCACATAGCACATCCATTGAGGAAGTACTGAAATTCCCACAGAATGAACTCATTTTTAGCCAATATGAACAAGCTGAAACCATCACAGGTTAACAAAAAATTATTCGTATGAAAGTTCATCTGTTGATCGAATCAATATCAATGCAGTTGTATAAAGGAAATATGTGAATATTGAGCACATAGCAGATCCATTGAGAAAGTACTGGAATGCCCACAGAGTGGACTCATTTTTAGCCAATATGAACCAGCTGAAACCATCACAGTTGAATAGAGAATTATTTGGATGGAAGTTCATTTGTTTATCGAATCAATATCAATGCTGTTGTATGAATGAAATATGTGAATATTGAGCCCATAGCACATCCATTGAGGAAGTACTGAAATTCTCACAGAATGAACTCATTTTTAGCCAATATGAACAAGCTGAAACCATCACAGTTAAACATGAAATTATTCGGATGAAAGTTCATCTGTTGATCGAATCAATATCAATGCAGTTGTATAAATGAAATATGTGAATATTGAGCACATAGCAGATCCATTGAGAAAGTACTGAAATGCCCACAGAGTGGACTCATTTCCAGCCAATATGAACCAGCTGAAACCATCACAGTTGAATATAGAATTATTTGGATGGAAGTTCATTTGTTTATCGAATTAATATCAATGCTGTTGTATGAATGAAATATGTGAATATTGAGCACATAGCTCATCCATTGAGAAAGTACTGAAATTCTCATAGAATGAACTGATTTATAGCCAATATGAACCAGCAGAAACGATCACAGTTGAACATAAAATTATTCGAATGAAACTTCATTTGTTGATGGATTCAATATCAAAGCTGTTGTATGAACGAAATATGTGAATATTGAGCACATAGCACATCCATTGAGAAAGTACTGAAATTCCCACAGAATTAACTCATTTATAGTCAATATGAACCAGCAGAAACCATCACAGTTGAACATAAAATTATTTGAATGAAACTTCATTTGTAGATCGAATCAATATCAATGCTGTTGTATGAATGAAATATGTGAATAAATATTGACCACATAGCTCATCCATCGAGAAAGTACTGAAATTCCCACAGAATGAAATCATCTTCAGCCAATATGAACCAGCAGAAACCATCACAGTGGAACATAAAATCATGTGAATGAAAGTGGATTTGTTGATCGCATCAATATCAATGCTGTTGTATGAATGAAATATGTGAATATTGAGCACATAGCACATCCATTGAGAAAGTACTGAAATTCCCACAGAATGGACTCATTTTTAGCCAATATGAACAAGCTGAAATCATCACAGTTAAACCTAAAATTATTTGAATGATAGTGCATTTGTTGATCGATTCAATATCAATGCTGTTGTATGAACGAAATTTGTGAATATTGAGCACATAGCACATCCATTGAGAAAGTACTGAAATTCCCACAGAATGAAATCATTTTCAGCCAATATGAACCAGCTGAAACCATCACAGTGGAACATAAAATCATGCGAATGAAAGTTGATTTGTTGATCGAATCAATATCAATGCTGTTGTATGAATGAAATATGTGAATAAATATTGACCACATAGCTCATCCATCAAGAAAGCACTGAAATTCCCACAGAATGAAATCATTTTCAGCCAATATGAACCATCTGAAACCATCACAGTGGAACATGTGAATGACAGTTGATTTGTTTTCGAATCAATATCAATGCTGTTGTATGAATGAAATATGTGAATGAATATTAACCACATAGCTCGTCCAATGAGAAATTACTGAAATTCCCACAGAATGAAATCATCTTCAGCCAATATGAACCAGCAGAAACCATCACAGTGGAACATAAAATCATGTGAATTAAAGTTGATTAGTTGATCGAATCAATATCAATGCTGTTGTATGAATGAAATATGTGAATATTGACCACATAGCTCATCCGTTGATAAAGTACTGAAATTCCCACAGAATGGACTCATTTTTAGTCAATATTAAGAAGCTGAAACCATCACAGTTGAACATAAAATTATTTTAATGAAAGTTCATTTGTAATCAATATCAATGCAGTTGTATGAACGAAATATCTGAATATTCAGCACATAGCACATCCATTGAGGAAGTACTGAAATTCCCACAGAATGAACTCATTTTTAGCCAATATGAACAAGCTGAAACCATCACAGGTTAACAAAAAATTATTCGTATGAAAGTTCATCTGTTGATCGAATCAATATCAATGCAGTTGTATAAAGGAAATATGTGAATATTGAGCACATAGCAGATCCATTGAGAAAGTACTGGAATGCCCACAGAGTGGACTCATTTTTAGCCAATATGAACCAGCTGAAACCATCACAGTTGAATAGAGAATTATTTGGATGGAAGTTCATTTGTTTATCGAATCAATATCAATGCTGTTGTATGAATGAAATATGTGAATATTGAGCCCATAGTACATCCATTGAGAAAGTACTGAAATTCCCACAGAATGGACTCATTTTAGCCAATATGAACAAGCTGAACCATCACAGTTAAACATAAAATTATTTGAATGAGAGTGCATTTGTTGATCGATTCAATATCAATGCTGTTGTATGAACGAAATATGTGAATATTGAGCAGCTAGCACATCCATTGAGAAAGTACTGAAATTCCCACAGAATTAACTCATTTTTAGCCAATATGAACAAGCTGAAACCATCACAGTTGAACATAAAATTATTTGAATGGAAGTTCATTTGTTGTTCGGATCACTATCAATGCTGTTGTATGAATGAAATATGTGAATATTGAGCACATAGCTCATTCATTGAGAAAGTACTGAAATTCTCATAGAATGAACTGATTTATAGCCAATATGAACCAGCAGAAACGATCACAGTTGAACATAAAATTATTCGAATGAAACTTCATTTGTTGATCGAATCAATATCAAAGCTGTTGTATGAACGAAATATGTGAATATTGAGCACATAGCACATCCATTGAGAAAGTACTGAAATTCCCACAGAATTAACTCATTTTTAGCCAATATGAACCAGTTGAAACCATCACAGTTGAACATAAAATTATTTGAATGGAAGTTCATTTGTTGTTCGGATCACTATCAATGCTGTTGTATGAATGAAATATGTGAATATTGAGCACATAGCTCATCCACTGAGAAAGTACTGAAATTCTCATAGAATGAACTGATTTATAGCCAATATGAACCAGCAGAAACGATCACAGTTGAACATAAAATTATTTGAATGAAACTTCATTTGTTGATCGAATCAATATCAAAGCTGTTGTATGAACGAAATATGTGAATATTGAGCACACAGCACATCCATTGAGAAAGTACTGAAATTCCCACAGAATGAAATCATTTTCAGCCAATATGAACCAGCTGAAACCATCACAGTGGAACATAAAATCACGTGAATGAAAGTTGATTTGTTGATCGAATCAATATCAATGCTGTTGTATGAATGAAATATGTTAATAAATATTGACCACATAGCTCATCCATCGAGAAAGTACTGAAATTCCCCATGAATGAAATCATTTTCAGCCAATATGAACCAGCTGAGACCATCACAGTGGAACATGTGAATGACAGTTGATTTGTTTTCGAATCAATATCAATGCTGTTGTATGAATGAAATATGTGAATGAATATTAACCACATAGCTCGTCCAATGAGAAAGTACTGAAATTCCCACAGAATGAAATCATCTTCAGCCAATATGAACCAGCAGAAACCATCACAGTGGAACATAAAATCATGTGAATGAAAGTGGATTTGTTGATAGAATCAATATCAATGCTGTTGTATGAATGAAATATGTGAATATTGACCACATAGCTCATCCATTGAGAAAGTACTGAAATTCCCACAGTATGGACTCATTTTTAGTTAATATGAAGAAGCTGAAACCATCACAGTTGAACATAAAATTATTTTAATGAAAGTTCATTTGTAATCAATATCAATGCAGTTGTATGAACGAAATATGCGAATATTCAGCACATAGCACATCCATTGAGGAAGTACTGAAATTCCCACAGAATGAACTCATTTTTAGCCAATATGAACAAGCTGAAACCATCACAGTTAAACAAAAAATTATTCGGATGAAAGTTCATCTGTTGATCGAATCAATATCAATGCAGTTGTATAAATGAAATATGTGAATATTGAGCACATAGCAGATCCATTGAGAAAGTACTGAAATGCCCACAGAGTGGACTCATTTCCAGCCAATATGAACCAGCTGAAACCATCACAGTTGAATATAGAATTATTTGGATGGAAGTTCATTTGTTTATCGAATTAATATCAATGCTGTTGTATGAATGAAATATGTGAATATTGAGCACATGGCACATCCATTGCGAAAGTACTGAAATTCCCACAGAATGGACTCATTTTTAGCCAATACGAACAAGCTGAAACCATCACAGTTAAACATAAAATTATTTGAATGAGAGTGCACTTGTTGATGGATTCAATATCAATGCTGTTGTATGAACAAAATATGTGAATATTGAGCACATAGCACATCCATTGAGAAAGTACTGAAATTCCCACAGAATTAACTCATTTATAGCCAATATGAATCAGCAGAAGCCATCACAGTTGAACATAAAATTATTTGAATGAAACTTCATTTGTAGATCGAATCAATATCAATGCTGTTGTATGAATGAAATATGTGAATAAATATTGACCACATAGCTCATCCATCGAGAAAGTACTGAAATTCCCACAGAATGAAATCATCTTCAGCCAATATGAACCAGCAGAAACCATCACAGTGGAACATAAAATCATGTGAATGAAAGTGGATTTGTTGATCGCATCAATATCAATGCTGTTGTATGAATGAAATATGTGAATATTGACCACATAGCTCATCCATTGAGAAAGTACTGAAATTCCCACAGAATGGACTCATTTTTAGTCAATATTAAGAAGCTGAAACCATCACAGTTGAACATAAAATTATTTTAATGAAAGTTCATTTGTAATCAATATCAATGCAGTTGTATGAATGAAATATGCGAATATTCAGCACATAGCACATTCATTGAGGAAGTACTGAAATTCCCACAGAATGAACTCATTTTTAGCCAATATGAACAAGCTGAAACCATCACAGTTAAACAAAAAATTATTCGGATGAAAGTTCATCTGTCGATCGAATCAATATCAATGCAGTTGTATAAATGAAATATGTGAATATTGAGCACATAGCAGATCCATTGAGAAAGTACTGAAATGCCCACAGAGTGGACTCATTTCCAGCCAATATGAACCAGCTGAAACCATCACAGTTGAATATAGAATTATTTGGATGGAAGTTCATTTGTTTATCGAATTAATATCAATGCTGTTGTATGAATGAAATATGTGAATATTGAGCACATGGCACATCCATTGCGAAAGTACTGAAATTCCCACAGAATGGACTCATTTTTAGCCAATACGAACAAGCTGAAACTATCACAGTTAAACATAAAATTATTTGAATGAGAGTGCACTTGTTGATGGATTCAATATCAATGCTGTTGTATGAACAAAATATGTGAATATTGAGCACATAGCACATCCATTGAGAAAGTACTGAAATTCCCACAGAATGGACTCATTATCAGTCAATATCAAGAAGCTGAAATCATCACAGTTGAACATAACAGTATTTTAATGATAGTTCATTTGTAATCAATATCAATGCAGTTGTATGAACGAAATATGTGAACATTCAGCACATAGCACATCCATTGAGAAAGTACTGAAATTCCCATAGAATTGACTCATTTTTAGCCAATATGAACAAGCTGAAACCATCACAGTTAAACAAAAAATTATTCGAATGAAAGTTCATTTGTTGATCGAATCAATATTAATGCAGTTGTATAAATGAAATATGTGAATATTGAGCACATAGCACATCCATTAAGAAAGTACTGAAATTCCCACAGAATGGACTCATTTTTAGCCAATATGAACAAGCTGAAACCATCACAGTTAAACATAAAATTATTTGAATGAGAGTGCATTTGTTGATCGATTCAATATCAATGCTGTTGTATGAACGAAATATGTGAATATTGAGCACATAGCACATCCATTGAGAAAGTACTGAAATTCCCACAGAATTAACTCATTTATAGCCAATATGAATCAGCAGAAACCATCACAGTTGAACATAAAATTATTTGAATGAAACTTCATTTGTTGATCGAATCAATATCAATGCTGTTGTATGAATGAAATATGTGAATATGGAGCACATAGCACATCCATTGAGAAAGTACTGAAGTTCCCACAGAATGAAATCATTTTCAGCCAATATGAACGAGCTGAAACCATCACAGTTTTACATAGAATCATGTGAATGAAAGTTGATTTGTTGATCGAATCAATATCAATGCTGTTTTGTATGAATGAAATATGTGTATATTGACCACATAGCTCATCCATTGATAAAGTACTGAAATTCCCACAGAATGGACTCATTATCAGTCAATATCAAGAAGCTGAAATCATCACAGTTGAACATAAAAGTATTTTAATGAAAGTTCATTTGTAATCAATATCAATGCAGTTGTATGAACGAAATATGTGAACATTCAGCACATGACACATCCATTGAGAAAGTACTGAAATTCCCATAGAATTGACTCATTTTTAGCCAATATGAACAAGCTGAAACCATCACAGTTAAACAAAAAATTATTCGAATGAAAGTTCATTTGTTGATCGAATCAATATCAATGCAGTTGTATAAATGAAATATGTGAATATTGAGCACATAGCACATCCATTAAGAAAGTACTGAAATTCCCACAGAATGGACTCATTTTTAGCCAATATGAACAAGCTGAAACCATCACAGTTAAACATAAAATTATTTGAATGAGAGTGCATTTGTTGATCGATTCAATATCAATGCTGTTGTATGAACGAAATATGTGAATATTGAGCACATAGCACATCCATTGAGAAAGTACTGAAATTCCCACAGAATTAACTCATTTATAGCCAATATGAATCAGCAGAAACCATCACAGTTGAACATAAAATTATTTGAATGAAACTTCATTTGTTGATCGAATCAATATCAATGCTGTTGTATGAATGAAATATGTGAATATGGAGCACATAGCACATCCATTGAGAAAGTACTGAAGTTCCCACAGAATGAAATCCTTTTCAGCCAATATGAACGAGCTGAAACCATCACAGTTTTACATAGTGAATGTGAATGTGAATGAAAGTTGATTTGTTGATCGAATCAATATCAATGCTGTTTTGTATGAATGAAATATGTGTATATTGACCACATAGCTCATCCATTGATAAAGTACTGAAATTCCCACAGAATGGACTCATTTTTAGCCAATATGAACAAGCTGAAACCATCACAGTTAAACATAAAATTATTTGAATGAGAGTGCATTTGTTGATCGATTCAATATCAATGCTGTTGTATGAACGAAATATGTGAATATTGACCACATAGCTCATCCGTTGATAAAGTACTGAAATTCCCACAGAATTAACTCATTTATAGCCAATATGAATCAGCAGAAACCATCACAGTTGAACATAAAATTATTTGAATGAAACTTCATTTGTTGATCGAATCAATATCAATGCTGTTGTATGAATGAAATATGTGAATATGGAGCACATAGCACATCCATTGAGAAAGTACTGAAGTTCCCACAGAATGAAATCATTTTCAGCCAATATGAACGAGCTGAAACCATCACAGTTTTACATAGAATCATGTGAATGAAAGTTGATTTGTTGATCGAATCAATATCAATGCTGTTTTGTATGAATGAAATATGTGTATATTGACCACATAGCTCATCCATTGATAAAGTACTGAAATTCCCACAGAATGGACTCATTATCAGTCAATATCAAGAAGCTGAAATCATCACAGTTGAACATAAAAGTATTTTAATGAAAGTTCATTTGTAATCAATATCAATGCAGTTGTATGAACGAAATATGTGAACATTCAGCACATAGCACATCCATTGAGAAAGTACTGAAATTCCCACAGAATTGACTCATTTTTAGCCAATATGAACAAGCTGAAACCATCACAGTTAAACAAAAAATTATTCTAATGAAAGTTCATTTGTTGATCGAATCAATATCAATGCAGTTGTATAAATGAAATATGTGAATATTGAGCACATAGCACATCCATTGAGAAAGTACTGAAATTCCCACAGAATGGACTTTCTCATGCATTTCTTCAATATTATAGCAGCTTGGATCATTCACTGATACTTTTTACATGCTTACAATTTTTGTTATTTAGATGTAGAAATGGGTTAAGTAGAGATTACGTTATCATATCAACACTTACATTACAATTCTGAGCACCCGATACGGTGTTATACCAGAAACTGCAGTAAAACATAAATAAGTTAAAACTTTTTAAGTTGGGGAACCAAGCTTAAATTTCACGAAAACGTGTAACCGTACTATTCAATTAACGCTGGCAAAAAGTTTCGCCACACTGGCATTTCCACAGCTTGGAGTTATCAAATAGAGCTGAATGTCAAATTACGTCCCTAAGTATTGAAAATCAATCTGAATGTGGTTGAAACCTAAGGGTGGGATAGACAATGGTTAGCATGGGAGTTTACTTACAAAATTGTTGACAACTGGTGAAATATACGTATAGATTTGTCATATTATGTTACTATTATTTTTTGAATATTCCAATTCAATTTTTATTGATTGTAGAATATTGAGTTTTCTTTTTCTCCCTGAATAATATGTAGAATATCGGGATTAACAGTGAAATTGTGATTATAGGCGATTCGCGTAATTAGAGTCATTTTTTTTGAGTCTGTAAAGAGAGATAATTTTCATTTAGAATTAGACAGAATTACCGATATTGCTAAAAATAACGGTTATCATTTCAAGCTAATAATTGAAATACTTCAAATACCTCTATCTAATTTATGCAAAGAAGATCTACTTTCGCATGTCTATCATAATTATCTGATAACAGCCAAAATAAAAACGTCGCCTTTACTACAACAAATAATCTACACTCATATATTAATAATTCTAAAGCTAAAAGAAATAAATTGTAGGAGTGTGGAGTTTCTAGACTGAGATCTTTTGAAGGTAATGCTTTGTGTATTGGTCTAACTGGACACAGTTTCAATGTAAGATTCCAAGGATATTCGAGAAGTTACAGTAACAATTTTTTGAAATTTTCATTATTTTCCCCAATTAAAATTTCACTGTCACAAAGAGGTTTTGATATCCCTCCCCAATGTCCTTCAGAAGTCAAAAAATTAAAAAATTTTAAATCTTCTGGAAAATTTTTTTTTTAATATGATATATGTTCACCCCTTATGAATTTTAAATGCACCATTTTTCAAAGATATTGGTTTGGGCTTATTTCTTGTATTTTATATTAAGACAATCTTTCCATAAAAATAATCCTGTAAAATCATTTTTTTACATCTACCTTTGATAAATTCGCCATATACACAGTTTCTTAGAACCAATAAAATTAGAAACCTTCGATTGTTTTTTAGACTCAATTCCACTTGGTGATGGAATAGGCCAGTACAAATAGTATTTGAACAAAAAAAAATTCGTTACAGCAATCTGACAGCGGGATATTGTGGAACAAGATATTGTTGAAGAGGGAAAAATAAATTGAACCGACAGTTGCTATCCGGGGTGGAATGGGGTTTGTTTTTAGGGGTTGAAAATAGTTTTCCGTGATTTCTGGCTAAACCATGCATTCTTTCAAAAAATTCGAATAAAAAGATCTACCATTTGTACATACCATTTTTACCCAAACCTCATAATTTTTCCAAAAAAATGTGAAAAACCGATTTTTCGGTTTTTAATTTTTTTCTTTGACAAAAAAAACTTTATGAAGCTCAAACTTTGTCGGAAGATACTTCTATTTATTGCAAAAAGGCAGTAATTTTTTCGGAGGGAAATATACAGAGGTTGTTGTTGAATTTAAATTAAAAAAAGAAAACAAATTCTTATCTGCGATTCCTCTCCTACAAAGTTCGGCTCACTTACTCGTCGTTACGTCTACTTTCGATAAGTGATAAAAAAAAGTATACTGCAATGGAAAAAATGGCGGGAAAATTGAAAAAACCGAAAAAATCGCTTAATTTGCATATTTATCGTTGAATAATTGTTATTAATTAATAAAATAATTTTAATTTTTTTATGTTTATGGAAAGTATGATGTTATTCCTTCAATTATTGTATAGATCGAGTTTTGATATGATGTCATGCATGTCTAAGACAGCAAATTATATCTGCTATATTCGTATCTTCGTAATCGCAGGATACGAATATATGACTTCTACGATCGTCGTACATGGGATTGTTACTATCAAACAAAACATAAGGAATGCACATTCTCAATATGCATTTAAGAACAATTTTAGGTTTTTACTCGAAATCAATTAGTTTACTAAACAAAATATTATCATACAATAGGTAATGTAGTAGATCTACAATGATATATACGGGTTTTGCAGAGTGGTTTTCAATTATAAGACGGTATTCGCATGTTGCACTGAACATGTTGTTTATATTGCAAGTATTTATATACAAAAAAAATTCTATAAGAAATAACACATCATGGAAAAATTGAAGCAGATCCCTCCTGTTTTTAGATAGTGAATATTAACATCATGTAATTCATAAATGCGGTAAAAAAAATTAATATTATTTTGAACATGCTTAAAAAACTAAATTGAAAACAGTATGCATTCCCCTTCATGTATTTTTCTCTAATCTTGCTTTCTTCGCAGAGCGTTGTACTTTTTCTTCGTCCGATTCAACAAAACTGAACGATTCTCCAGTGTTTTCGAAAGTTTCATTGAGTACTGTTTCAGTTATAGAACATTGATCTGTTTCCATTTCTTCCGAGTCACTTTCGTCTATGGAAATTTGGGGAAGTTCTGCATTTGATCAATTTTCTAAATTAAAACAATTTAAACATAAGTTGGTACGACTGTAGTATATGCCGGCTCGACCTCTCATTGGCTTAGAAGGCCTCTGGGTGCGTTCGCATGCTGTGTTTAGCTTCGAAAACAGCTCCTTAGATTTCTCATATTCGTATCCCGCGATTACGAAGATGCGAATATAGCAGATATAATTTGCTGTCTTAGACATGCTTGACATCATATGAAAACTCGATCTATACAATAATTAAAGAAACGATATTATAGTTTCCATAAACATAAAAAAACTAAAATGATTCTATTAATTAATAAGAATTATTCAACGATAAATATGCAAATTACCACGAAAAAAGCTATTTTTTCAATTTTCCCGCCATTTTTTCAATTGCCGTATACCTTTCTTTTACCACTTATCTAAAGTAGACGTTACAAAGTGTGAGTGAGCCAAAACTCTGTAGGAGGCGTAGTTTTAAGCGGAAGCTCGTCAAAGAAAAAAAATTTAAAACCGAAAAATCGGTTTTTCGCATATTTTTTTCGAAAATTTTTTAGGTTAGGGTGAAAACGGTAGGTACAAAAGTTGTAGATCTTTCTATTCCCTACAACTTCGATATTCAACTTTTTTTGTGATAGGATTCACGGTTTAGCCAGAAATAGCGAAAAACTGTTTTCAACCCCTGAAAACACACCCCATTCCACCCCGGATAGCAGCTGTCGGTTCGATTTATTGTTCCCTCTTTTATATTATCTTGTTCTACAATATCCCGCTGTCAGATTGCTGCAACGAATTATTTTTTTTTCTAATATTTTCTCCTATTAGTACTTGCCTAGAAGTAATTGGCCGACTTGAAGAAATGAACGGACTGGAAATATTCTACTTCCCTATTTTCAACTGAACCGAGTTTCACAATTTATAGTGAAAATAATAAATCAGGGCCCAACTTTGTTTCGACCGGTACTGTTGTCAAGATAAATTGCGAAATTTCAATTTCCCCAATATTGAAAAAAAGTAGAAATTGACCCTTGCTTATTCTCCTGATCCTTATCTTAACAGTTAACGTTAGAAATACGTACTGAACAAGACTAAGAAGTTGTCAGGTTATGTCTAAATAATAGAAAACATTTATTTTATAAACTCTCCTGAATGTAGGTAGGTTTCGCGGTAGTAAGCAAACTAATTTCAAGGAATTCATGCTAAGATAAAATGTCGCCTCTTCAAAATTCAACGGGTTAGGTTGTTTCAGTAATACTAAATACGACGGTTTGACTGAACAAATTCGTATTTTTATTACATAGGACAATATATTTGAATGATTTAAACAGGCAGTATAAGCATGTAGGACGTTCTGATGAGAAAATGAATAAATATATTATAGAACTACCAATAAATGTATTTGAAAGCAAAATTTAATAAAGTGTGGTTAGGACGTTGTAACTAAGAGGGCAGTATAATTCACTCATCAAAAATTTTGGTATATTCTGACCTAAACCATTGTCCACCCCATCCCTAAATTTGAACCACGTTCAGATTGAATTGTAATATAATATTTGAGGACATCATTTTACATTCGGCTTTAGCTTTGAAAATGCCACAGGGTGGGGACAATGTTGTCAACAATAATTAAAATCAAATTTTTATGAAATTTTGAGTTTAATTTTCCAACTTTAGAAAGTCATGAAATGATTTTACACCACGTCAATGCCGTTATCATAGACGTACATAAGTAAATGTCAATTTCGCTGTCAGAAGTACATAAATTCTTACATAACCGGGTGAGAGTTAGATATTCATACGGGTTGAGGATTCCTAGGAACAACAAAGTCTCAACATGTAATTCTGGACATATTACAGGATGAATAGCTGGCTAGGGTGTTATCACATTTTTCTTCAAGAATATTGTGTTGATTCATTCACATAATTGCTATTCTCACAATCCTCATAATAACATCAATCTTGGATCTGTCCTTCTTCAATTCCAAAATTGAGAAGATTCATCCATCTTTGACGAACATAGTTGTACAATTGTACAACTGTGAGAAATACAGTTCATGCAATATAATATAATAATTTTCGGTATTGGGGATTGAGATTAGAATCACTACCGCCAAATTTTGATAAGAAGATCCAATTTTCTAGATATTACATGTTGTACTTCTGATATTATAATTCTCCAAAAAAATAATCCTTATACAGAAGAATGCTGATTGACATTTAGTAACCTGAATACGTATTTTGGTAAAGAGTTGTCATCTTAGACCTAATTATGAAGGCAACTTAGTTGCCGAAATATGTATTCAGACTTCTAACCATAATGTCGTGGTGAGGTGTATTTGATTCTCTATCAAATTTATTTTGTAAAGTTGATTACACTCTTCATAATCTCATAGAGTAGTATTAATAGACAATATTTTGGTTCTTCACATTGAACAGTGACAACACACGTCTTTCATTTCCGGACAGGTCAGACTGACCGTAACTAAAAGACGTGTTGTCGCTGCTAAATCTGGAGAACCAAAATTTATGCTTTTAACACGAAATGGGTTTGTATCCACAATGCATAGAATAAATAGGTTCTGCTTTAACGCATCCCAGTTGTATACACATTATTCACTTATAGTATTGTCAATGAGATAATGTATTAGCTTCGATGTCGCTGAAATATTTTCATCGTCACTATTTGAATCATGCTCACCGCAGTTTGAATTATATACATGTTCTACAGTGTAAAGGGTAAAAAAACACCCCGAAACTAATTACCTTTCAGTGTTTGCCCAATGAACAATGGTTTTTGTCAAAATTGTCCAATGCTCAGAAGTATGTTCATTTTTATTCTCCTCCGTTGGCGGGATATCATTTTTTTGACAAAATAGTCTATTATTCCCCCCATAACTGCGGCGATCTTTCAGTGACCACCGTTTTTCTTACCCCGTAAGTCGTGCATCGTTTGAGAGTAATTACCAAGAGTTTTTCCTTCAAAAAACTTTATAGGAAGAAGTCTGAAGATCACAGGACTTCGGCGACTCGTATTTTGTTAATAATGAAGGGGACAATGCAACGAGAAATAGCTACAGATTGGTGATCCAAAACTTCTTAAGGTGCGAATTGATTAAAATAGAAGAAATTGAACTTATGTAGTTACAGCAGGACGGAGCCACATCACATTCCGCTGACGAAACACTCTATGTTTCGGTGGAACGATTTCAAGACCGCATAATTTCAAGCCATGGTCTTGTATCGAACGGCTTAAGACTTTTTTATTTGAGGGTTCTTGATGTCAGAAGTGTTAATAATCCTGGAACGACTCAAGACTTTCGGGGTAGGCTTAGGTTCAGGTTTCTTATGCGATCATGTGGTATATTGTGGCTCACTTCTACTAATAGTTCACCCAATTCCGTTATTTTATAAAGCCAATTATTTTGCTGGTGGCGATTTTTGCTTCAGATCTTCTGGTAGGTGATGTGTCATACCAAACATCTCAGATCCGATTCTTTCCCCAGCTGGGCATTCACAGAGTACGTGTTCCGGCGTTTCATCATCGTCGACATTTAGTGCCTTCCACTAAACAAAGTCGTTGTAGATGATGAATTAAGCGCCAATGCCCTGTGTATGTATAAACCGTATTTGGGTTTTACGTACTCTGCTCTAGAAATATTTTAGCTTGCGAATTCTTGGAACGTTAACAATAAACCTCCAGAGTGGAATAAACTGGCAAATTCTGCTAGTACTGAGCTATTATACTAACAGAAAAGCATAATATAGCTATTATAGCTGCGCTTGCAGATATGCCAAACACTGGTTTTCGTCCGCTGCATTTTGAAGCTACACCTCCCTTGGCCCGAGAATCTGGCGGCTTATTCTCCTTGACGCCCGAGGGGACGGGTATCCAGAACAGATTCACTTTGTTATTGTTGCCTAGATAAGCAACAGCTCTCTGACAGTTTCATACCGTTCTTGAGCTACAACGACATGAGACAATCACTTTGAGAGCCGCTTAGCCGTAAGAGAAAATGTGTCTCGATCTGCGAGCACGTTTCCTTCATTCTAGCTCTCGTGCAGCAACACCGGGCCTAACAGAGTGTTTGGTATCCGAGCTGCAACCATCTATTATAGCTCCAACTCCTTTGGAAGCTTTGGGACCATCTGTGAACCAACATAAATATGCTCTTAATAGGACAGTTCCATTACGAGTCCATTCATCTGTTCCTAGGGAGATGATGTTGTATGAACGTTGACGTTAGTCTTGTTGGTATGACATCTGAGATCATTTCCAGAATATTGTGAGTGTCGAGGTCTTCCAGTAGCCTATTCTGCTCTTATTTCACAGGTCAGGCAGTGGTCACTTCTATGAGCCTGTTTATTGCCCACCTGGTTTCTATCTCCAAATAGATATGAGAAGGAGGTGGGTCAGTAGGACTCATGTAGCAGCCGTTGGTGTGTAGTGCTGGTGACCACGAGACTATGAAGCCAACATCAACATGGTTTCAAATGACCATGACGTACAACCAGTATATTCCTTAGGAGCCAGCTTCTCAAGATTTTCCTCGTAAACGCCTGCATATCCATAGGGACATTCTTGCCTTGTGGAGCTACACCCAGATATTCAGCCGTTTCCGCAAATGGTATAGCCTCACCCGGCAAAAATGGTGGTTTTTGATTGTCCAGACTCATTTCTCTAGTGAAGACCACTATAACTATTTTGTGGGGCTTGATAGACATTTGCTTCCCCTCACACCAGTCTAGTATCGTGTCTAATATCTCTTGCAGAGTGACAGAGGTCACCTCTTCACATTTGCTTCTGATCACAATTACTACATTATCTCCATATGCTTGTATGTCCACATTTTATTCTGAGAGCAGTCCGTCCACAAGCGCATTCCTGCATCGCCCTGTGGCAATTTCTTCTATAACACAAGGCCTGCGCACTCGATCGTGACGTCGCAAGTCAGTACGTTACGGCACAATGGTGTAATTGCAATACCGGCAGCAAAATGAAAGTTTCATCTATTTTTCAAGACATAATATTAGAACCTCTTGTTCAAACGGGGTTGTCAGACGTGAACTGAGTTCTTAGTTGCCCCCGATTTGATTTTTTTCAAATGTAAGAACTCGTCTTCTAATGGATCCGTTCGAAACTTTCCTAACAATATCTAATTCAAATTAAGCTCATTGAAACAATACGAATTGCATGTAAAAGTGAGGATCATAGTTTTTGCAGAATATCTGTACCTTTTCTTGCAAGTCGTCTGCAGTCTAGTCTTTTCTGATAGAGAATGACATTTTGTATGTTCATCACCAACATGAACATTCACTCAAGGAGTTATTTTGCGACGCACTTCTCACACGCTTATTTACAGGTAAAAACACTTTCCAATCACTCAAAGACATCTAAGGAAAAAGTGAACATAAAATTTTCCACAAGAAATAGGTAAAACTCTAATTAAATTCTACTATTCATCACCTGTAACATCAATACTGGCCATGTTTCATGACGGTACTATTGGAAGCTTCGTCTCTACTCCAAGCCTTTTGTTGGTTACGTTACACTTACCTTACCACTTTCAGCATTCAGGCCTTGTGTTATAAATTTTGCTAACATAATGACATCCTCCTGTATCCGGAAACTATAGTAATGATTCTACTATTCATCACCTGTCACATCAATACTGGCCGTTTTCCATGACGGTACTATTGGAAGCTTCGTCTCTCCTCCAAGCATTTTGTTGGTTACGTCACACTTACGTTGTACTCAACACAAATGCAGGAATCGCAGGAATATCGCCGCAGTTATTCCAAGGAATCATAGATAATTTTGCTAACATAATGATATACTCCCGTATCCGGAAACTATAATAATGATACTCATGATCACACAATTAATCTTTGGGTGAGATTATAATATTTTTATTATCTCTTGATCTCAATTGAACATTATGATTTATTTAAAAAATGGTATTTATTAGCTTAACAAATAAACAGCTCGAACATCATGTTATCAATTTAGTAAATTGGTCCATCATAGGTAATCTAGAGGAATATTAGAATTGAATTATTGTTTCCAATGTGTTAATTTATTCAAGATTTGACCCGATGTGAGGAATGCCAAATGCTTTCATAAATTTGTTGAGTTTATCAACACATGTTTTGTTACCTAAATTTACATTATTGGAGATGATGCAGAATGTTTATAATTTTCATAAATGTTTAAATGTTTTCGGCTAATGCTGTGTCATATTTTTGTATTCTGAACACGTTTTCATGAATGCTTGCAATATACTTTGTTTCAGATGTGGGTTTACCTATCAACCATATATTATAATTCTATTTGTGCCAGCATGTCTTACATTTCAATCCATTATTCTATTGTATTGTTATTTTTCAGGAACAACGGATGATGCAACAACCGGCCAAGTGTCAGCAGAAAGAACAAGTCAACCTAGGTAAATTGTACTTTTATTTGAAAACATTTTGTATGTTTTCATTAGTTGGGGGGGAGCCTCGCCTACTTGTAGCTTAATGAAAAATTCATAATACACAATTTCATCTGTTTCCAGAATACCAGCTGATCAACATCAACTATCTGACGAAATGAAGCAGCTTCTTGAAGAGATGGAGAAAGAAAGTAAACACCAATAAGTAAGGACTGAAGTGATCAAGAAAATATCGTTGTATGGACTGTCCAAACGAATCGTACGAGAACCAATTCCGAATGGGTCCGAAATATATGAGTCGACAAAAAATACCGATAAAATTGTTAATATTACGCTTTCGCTATTGTAATTTCATGCCAGCTGAATGAAATATAATATTACCCCTGTTCAAAATCTGACGCAATACAATAGTAGATTATGGAACAAATTAATGAGGTTCACCCAACGAAATCAATTATTTCTGAATAATGTCCAAAGCAAGCAAATCCTGCCTCTACTTATAACAGGAAATATGCCATTCTGAAGATATATTTACTTCACCAGCTTTATTAATATGAAATGGTACTTAGATTATATCTGTCCTATTTTCGTAAGCAGCTTTCCTCCAAATATTAGCGTTTCATTTGTTTGCATGTATTACCCGTTTGAGATACTTTGAAAACAATATTTTCTCTATTTATATTATCATGTTATAATCAATAAAACATTACAAAGTATTTCAAATCGTTTCGGCAAAATGTACTTATTTCTAGTTTTAAGAAGAATGAATTTAGTAAGGCGTAACTATAGCTTGCAATGAACAGTTTTTGTTCCACGACTAAGAATATTTGTTTTTGTTAGATTGTTATTTTTATATAATCATTTATTGTAAGTTAAAGTTACTAGGAAATTTGTATAAAATTGATAAAATTAAGATTTCAGATATTAATGTTTGAATAGCTTACTTTATGAATTATTTGTCCTCTAAAATATTCTTCCAATTTCACGAAGGTACATATTTGTCAATAGAATGGGTTAGTGGTTTTCCCATCATTTTGAAATTGCAAGAATATAATTTTGAGGAATATAATTTTAATCAATGTGAACTAATGTGTATTCTGTGTATCAAAATAAAATAAAGCTTTCAATACATCACATGCGTTTCAATTGGAATAACCAGCACCGACTATGAAACAAATCATTTACAACTTTTGGCTTATAAGTTACATTTAACCAACTTTTAAAACAACATCATACGAACTCGAGTCCGTTTATTCAGAATTAATAATCATAGTCTTGGCAAAAACCAATAGAAATATTGAATTAATCAACAATAAATTTCAACAATTGTTACCAATAACTTCTAGTGAAGAAAATAATAACATAAACGGTAATTACAATAAAACCGATATTAATTCCAATGAAACGGAAAATAGGTTTACATTTGGCAATTGATTCTAAGAAATTACCTACGGAGGATTTAATTAATGATGTTAAGAATACGATTTGGTCTCTCGACTTTCAAAATAAAGCACTTATTCCTAACAAGTGCGTTACAATTCTTGAACATTTAAATAAATCATATAAAAGTACATCCAATAATTTCAATAATATCTGAAAATTATTGAAATAAAAAGACTGTTATTACTTAGCAGATGAGGGAAATTCCATCGTAATTATGAACAAAGAGAATTATCACAATTCGGTAAATACCTTGTTGAATGATGATCACTATGAACATATTACGAGGAACTCTTTATCTAGATGCGTTAAATTAGTTAATCATTTGCTAAAATGGTGTACAGTTATAATCTCCGATGATTTAGAAGACAAACTTATACTTTGGAATCCTAATCTTCCATAATTATGTTATTTTCCAAAGATTCAAAAACCGGATAATGCCAAGAGCCTAATCATTTCAAATATCAATTGTCCCACGTATAACAGCAAAATGGTTAGCTAAGAAATTTAGCAACTCCCAAGCCGTACTAAGTTTTCCTGTGCAAAATTCTTTGGAACTAATTGCAAAATTGGAAGATTTCAAATTTGATCCTGGTATGCTCTCGTTTCATTTGATGTTTCGCTATTTACAAATACCCAATCCCTAAGTCGATATATATTCTGATGAAATGAATATCAATTATAAATATTCCCGATGCAAACTGCACAGAATACGTGGTCCTTAAGTCTTTATGTATGGAGCAAAATTATTTCACTTTTAACAAAAACTACTATTTGTTATCTTTCTCATCTACCCGTAAGATATCTAGCCAATGAATGTTTATCAGGTCTATAGAAATTTACGTGATCAACATTTTTGGAATTTCGAAAAGCTCTGGTTTAAATTTATCAAGTTTAATAGCCATTTCACAAACGGTTAACTTATGATCAGATATATCATCAACATCAATTACACAACTATTTAAAATTCAATCAGTATTTGTAACGTAAGTTTTGAAATGATAATAATTATTAGAAATTTAAAAAAACGTAAGATCTTCAAAACCACGTGTTTGACCATATTCACCTTTAAACAGAGGTCGCGCCGCAGATCTAAAGTTATTTATTTATTCTGTAACAAGAAAAGGAAAAATCATCTTTGGTTTGGCATTAAACAATAAGGGAATGAAACAAAATATATGAAATAAAGTAAGGTTAACAAAACCGAACACCCTCTCGATTTGGCGAATATAGAATTCAGTACAATGAAATGGAAAGTTGAATAATAAAAGTTACTGATTGTTGAATTCTTATTAGCTGATTAAGTTTGATTAAGTTTCGAAATTAATCATGATAGGGTATGATATTTGCAACAAAAGCTAATTTAACTACTTTCACGTAAATTTCTTTGTCGGAGGAAGGAGTCAATTTCCGTTTGTCCTTTACCTGGATAATGGTACCAACATCCACCTATCGAAAAAGAAAAAGAGTAATTGGTTCTCAAGAAAATAGTTTATCAATTCGACTCTGTTGATCAGCCTTGAAAATTAGTTATTAATTGAATAAAAATAAACAATGATTGAGAAATTGATGAAGCCAAGAGAATTAAAATGAAGATTATGAATTAAATTAAAATTGAAATATAATTCTAACTTACAATAGATTAATTAGTTAGGTTTTGGATTTTGGATTTAAGATTATATTAACTCCGTTGGGGATTCTAGTAAAACTGAATTGACTTTAAAAAAACGTGATTGAACTGATTGAAGTTATTATGAAATCAATCGAGTATAGATTATTTAGAATGTGTTTAATTATTCACTTGTATTTGAGCAATCAAGAAGTAAGAGAGAACAGGATCTACGGTACTATAGTCAGCAGAATACTAGGATCTAGTTTTAATCAATGTTTTCCTTCCACATTCTGTCAGATTCGTGTACTATTCAAGAGAAACCTACTATACTAGCCAGTATATTATTCAGTAAATCACAATTATTCAAATGAAAACTATATCATGGATTAGCCTGCTTGCTCCCTCTACAGAAACAGGACCCTTCCTTAATTTTCCATATAACCTCTTGTTAGCACTGATCACCAAAGATCTCCAAAATGAATCGTTCTATCAAATCTCCCTACCTAACGCTTCGCAGAGCTGTTTTTGGTAGTAATTATTTCTGCAGCTGTATAGCGTTCAGGAGAAATCTATGATGTCAGGTAGATACTTCAGTTCAGGTGAGTTTCGATAATCCCTATTTACGAACTAGATTAATGGATGGATTTCTATGATAAAATGATATCAAAATGATTGGGCCTTTACAGATTTGGTATGTGCATAGGATCCAAAAGGATAGCAGTGGTACCAGTTAATCTCGTTCAGTTAGATCAGAAATACAAAGGAACTACAGAAGGTAATTGATATCAGCTCATAACGACACCTGGCGATACTTCTGTAGTGGAATTGAAACAGGCGAAGAGGCAGCTAGGCTCAACAACATCCTAGCTCGCAACTCGGAATATTGACTTGAAGTCATAGCATTTTTGTCAAGTGGATATTCAACATCTCATGGGAGACACTGGCTTTCCTGATGTGAATCAGCTTCCCTGTTCAAGGAGCACGAGGAGCTCCAGAAACTATACTGCTCCAAACTCAAGAGGATAAGATCACTTGTTGGACTAGGAACTCGCCCATAGTTTCTATTTGCCGGTGGAAGTGGAATGGGCCATTATATTCAACAGTTAAAACATATGGATGGCAATCTACTTTCTTGCGGACTGTAGGAGATCGTCCACCCCTTCGTGAGATATGCAAGGGCTAGTGTAGTAAGAGCAAATACGTCACACGTGCAGGGTATTTTTCACCCCGAGCACGGGAAAGGACAGATACACCAACTCCAAGGACTTCAGACCTATTTGCCTAACGTCCTTCATGCTGGAGATCATCGAGAGACTAACCGATCGGTTCATGAGAGGAAAAGAACTGAACCCACTGTAGGCCAAACAACAAGCCTATAAAGAAGGACAATCGACGAAATCTGCCTTGTACTACAGTTTCCTTCACTGAAAAACAAATTGGACGGAGTGTAATAATCCGACGGATTATTACTTTTTGTTTTTGAGGCCTTTGAATAATTTTGATTTAATTCAGTAGATGTGCTAGGACAGTTCTCCACCATAATCGACCTTTTTTGCATGTAAATCTCCATAAGGAAATCTAAGGTTCAAATTGTGTGAAAACGGTCCCCTTCAAGGTCATCCACAATCACGCATGCGCAGTCATATCGATAGGGGTAGGTAGTCTATGGTTCTATGAACTGGTCATATGTCTATGGTTCCCGAAGTCTGTGAACTAATCATCTGTCTATGGTTCTTCCTTAACTATGGTCGGGTCAAGTCTGTGAACTAACCATCTGTCTATGGATTTTCCTTAACTATGGTCGGGGCAAGCTGAAGTCTATGAATTAGGTATCTGAGTACTCACATTCTACTGAAATGATTTTTCTACACGCCGAGATTCGAACCCGGGAAATAAACTCTAAAGTTAGGCGGCTTAACCGCGGAGGATTTGAAACAATTTAATCTAGTATACAAACATTCTACTGAAAATGAAATATTTTTTCTACACACACCGAGATTTGAACCCGGGAAATAAACTCTAAAGTTAGGCGGCTTAACCGCGGAGGATTTGAAACAATTTAATCTAGTATATAAACACTTCTACTGAAAATGAAATATTTTTGTACACACGGGAATCGAACCCGAGAAATGAAATCCAAAAGCCAGCTCCTTAACCGCTCAGCTATGGAGGAATTGAGAATAAGCGATTTTAATATCGTAGATATAACCGCGGTGTATCCGGTCTGAGTGCGAGTATATTGCAGTCTATATGATGCAGGTAATTGTTTTACATGACGTTAGTCATGCAGGTATGTCACGAAGCGAGGTATGGAATGTGAGACTTCATAGCGCTAGCCCATAGGGGTTTTGAAATAGTGTTGTTTGTACATGCCGTCAGTCACGTGATTTTTGAAAGAGACCGGGCATTCATCGGAGGTATCATGGGAGGGCTGCTGTTCCTTGAATGCATAGATGGAATGTTATATATAGTATAGAAATGATATCTTCTGCATCTCCCTCAAACGCGATGTTTATAAGGAAATTACTTTCAAAAACGTTTTATTCAAGCTGTCTGTACCTTACTTGATTGCTATATTACAAAATGCGATTTCAATCATCTTAAACATGTATGGAAATTATTTTTTAGTATACAAAATGGAGTTGGGGGACTTCAATGGGGTATGGAATGTGAGGTTATACAGATTGTTTATGTATGACGTTAGTCATGTGAATTTGAATGAAGCTGGCGCGATCTCCAACGAGACAGGTGTGTATGTGAGGTTATACAGAGTGTGCAGGTATAATGATGTCTTCTATCACGCAGGTCTTCAGCGAGGTATCTACCTTGCAGGATTCTTCAACGAAATGTGGGGTTGTTTGTACATGCTGTTAGTCTCAGGGTTTTGTCTGAGTTATAATGATATCGGTCGCGATGCATCGGCTGCTCCACAAATCTTCAATAAGGGGATCATAACATCTAACATGCGATAGTTTACAAAAATGCTGCTTCTCATAATAGCGATATTATGAAGCGTTTGCAGAAATAACTATTGAATCATCTAAGGACTTTTTGCTTGATTAGTACTAGCGAGTACAATATTCGTTATAATATTATAAGTATACATCATTAGCTTACTTATGCGATAAGGTTGTGCCAAATCATGTCCAACAGCAATGTATTCAACTTGGAATTATCGTAATGATGCGCGCGATCCTTCAATGTTGAAGTAGTTTCATAAGTTATCCGAAAGTAATATGAATATATATAAAATGTTTTTTTTCCAAAATTAGTTCCGAAGTAAAACATAATTCGTTATAATATTCATTCATGTATGTTTCATAAATTATCCGATATAAATCAAATAAGTTTATGTCGCAGGTTGAACAATATTCACTATCAATTTTGCGGTAGAGCTACAGCTCGCTCGAGCGATAAGAAAGATACGCCAATCACCTTCAAACGCGATGAGAATACTTTATTTTAAATCAAACATGTAGTATGTATATATATTCGAATCATATTGATTGTAAATCGCATAATATGACCTGAAATCTAGCTGTCGGCGATGGAAATATTGTTAATAATTATTAACGTAGTACCCTATAAGCGCTGTGAACGTTATATAATAAGATTTGCAGGCGAATTCGGTAATTCGAGGTATACAATATATAAGTGTAGGAGGGTTGAAGTCTAGTACCTATACAGAATCTAGATGAAGCGGTGTTACACATCACGAACTATCTGTACAGCTCGATTGCTATATAACAAAATATATTTTTAATCATCTTAAACATATAGATGTACTAATATAATTTTTTCAGTATGCAAAAATATACTAATAAAACATTTTTCATCAACACACATTTCTTCATAGGAACAGACGGATAGTTAGCTTTTTATAAAATTCAATCAATTTCAATGGAGACATATATACGAGGAGGAGTTTTATGTAGATCGAGCTCGTTCCCCAACCACCCAAGAGGTAGAACTATGATGAGGAATAGATGTGGATAATAATCATATGAATATCTTCATAAGTGCTAATCTATATGACATTCAAACACGTGCTTCATAAAAGTCTGAATATTGAGTAGAGCTATAGTATCTTCTTCATAAGCGATCATTATCATCATTCAGACACTTGTTTAGCACGTGATTCAACAGCCTGGCATCATCGTTCACGAACTATGATGGGCTGATGAGGAATAAAATACCAATAATAATTATATAAATATCTCCATTAGCAATCTGTACTATTTTCCTTCACGAGCACGACTTTTACAAACTCCATACGTTCGCGTAAAAGATTATAATGATAAACACATTTTTGTTCACGGGTTTACATAATCATATGAATATCTTCATAAGCGCTAATCTATATGACATTCAAACACATGCTTCATAAAAGTCTGAACATTGAGTAGAGCTATAGTATCTTCATAAGCGATCATTATCAACATTCAGACACTTGTTTAGCACGTGATTCAACAGCCTGGCATCATCGTTCACGAACTATGATGGTTCGATGAGGACTCGAACAGATGAATCTTTGAGGTTAAATATCTGCTGTAGAAATTACCCCACCTTTATTACCTTTTATTTGACATTATCGATATTTCCCATGTAACTAACCTAAAGCTATTTTGTATGCAACATTGTTATCATTTGCGAGCCTACGAGGGCCTGTGTGTTGGTCGGGGGCTAAATGAATATGTTTGACTATTATTACCTGTGGATTTATTTGAGATTCTTCAAGTTTGAGATTGATAACCCACATGAAGAAAGAAGCTTCAACGAATTGATAGGTTATTTATTATTTTCATATTCGCTATTCTGAATGTGACAACTTTATCGGCTTCAACACTCGAGATAAGAGAGAATATTTACCGCTGATGTAGGGAAAATCAATATGATGCATACAAATTGGGGGTGGGTGAGAACATCAGACTATAGCTTTATGTGTATCGAAATACATAAGGATTTTGACGAGTAAGTGGTGTTTTATTGAATTGAAGATCCGGCGACCATCGTTCACGAACGATGATGACGTCACTGCTTCAAGCCAATGACAGTAACTGATTCAACCCGGCGATCATCGTTCACGAACGATGATGACGTCACTGCTTCAAGCCAATGACAGTAACTGATTCAATCCGGCGACCATCGTTCACGAACGATGATGACGTCACTGCTTCAAGCCAATGACAGTAACTGATTCAACCCGGCGACCATAGTTTACGAACGATGATGACGTCATCATCGTTCACGAACTATGATAGGCTAATGAGGAATAAAATGTGAATAATCATAATGTTTGTAATACATTCATGCACATGTTTTATCGCATGATTCAACACATGCTTTAGTATTCAGACACGTGTTTCAGCACTCAGACACGTGTTTCAACATTCAGACACGTGTTTCAACATTCAGACACGTGTTTCAGCACTCAGACACGTGTTTCAGACACGTGTTTCAACATTCAGACACGTGTTTCAGCATTTCAGACACGTGTTTCAGACACGTGTTTCAACATTCAGACACGTGTTTCAACATTCAGACACGTGTTCCAGCACTCAGACACGTGTTTCAGACACGTGTTTCAACATTCAGACACGTGTTTCAGCATTCAGACACGTGTTTCAGACACGTGTTTCAACATTCAGACACGTGTTTCAACATTCAGACACGTGTTTCAACATTCAGACCTATTTAACATGTATTTGATACCTGATTTTGAGAGAGAAGTGTAGAAGTACCTAACCGCGTGATCGGACATACACAATATAACATCATCATCTAGTATATAAACAAATGCTTATTAACATATGTTCCAGTATGATTTCGATTCGCCTTCAGGCATGATGAAGATTGTTAAGCAAAAAGACTCGTTGAGTATTATGAACTTAGGGTCAAGCAATGAGAATGTTGAACAACCACAACGTCACAGCTCTTTGCTGCCTAATACTCTACGAACAATAATCTGTGGTCCAAGTAATTGTGGGAAAACAAATTTGATGTTATCTCTATTGTTAGATGCTAACGGCCTGAAATTTGAAAACGTGTACATATATTCAAAGTCTTTACACCAACCAAAATACCGGTTACTAAAGGAGACATTGAAGAAAATTGAGGGGCTTGGATATTTTCCTTGTACCGAAAGTGATGAGGTCATAGACCCTATAGAAGCGAGGCCTAATTCAATCATAATATTCGATGACGTGATGTTTGAGAAACAGCAGAAAATTCGTGCTTATTTTTCAAGAGGGAGACACAACTCAATTGATAGCTTCTATCTTTGTCAGTCTTTTGCTAAATGTCCAAAACATGGATTGCGCGACAATGCCAATTGCTTGATTATTTTCAAACAGGATGAGCTCAATTTGAAACATATATTCACCGATCATGTGAGTACCGACATGTCACTCGAAAAATTCAAAGAGATATGTAGCGTATGTTGGAAAGATAAATATGGGTTCCTTATGATAAACAAAGACTGTGATATGAACAAAGGACATTATCGCAAAGGTTTTGATAGTTATATATACATCTAACATGTATATATACTTTCATTTGAAATAGACAACCCGCTCAGCATGGACGTGGGTGTGAGTAACACGCTTAAAGAAAAACAACAATTGAAGAAAAAAATTTGGGAGTTAGCAAACGTTGTGAGGAAAAAATATATGGCTGTGAAATTGGGTAAAGCTGAAAATGATGAGATTCTAGATAATATGTTCAGGAATGTATCTAAACCCCTAGAGGAAATTGCGAGAAATGCTGAAATAATCAAACAAAATTCGTTGGTTAAACCTAAAAGTATTGTTTCTACAGCAACACAAATGGAGAACATACCAACCCCAAATATTGTAACTGAAGGTGAAGAATTCGTATATAACCCCCAAAATACTGAGGAGGATGTGTTTACACCCGAACCTACTATCGATCAGATTCGTGAAGAATTCAGAAAACATAAGAAAGATAATGCAGAGGCTACAGAGGAGTTTCTGCAACAATACCCCACATTAGCACGTTATTACTTGGAAGGATTCCTATTGGATGATGATGTTAAGAGATATGATGATAAAATGGGTTTGCAATATAATTCAACTTTAGACAAATGGTTCATGGGTAATCAACCTATAGAAATTGATAGTGAGAGTAATATAATTATCAAGGGTACTCCATTCAAGGGTACCACAGGACTGTATAATTTGATATTTTATAGAGATGTTCTACCTGATACTTACACTGTGGAAGATGGGAAAAATTACAGTCAAATGATGGAAATGACTAGTGCCCATAGACGTAATAACGATCCAGCTGATCGAATAAGAAACATTGCAAAATACAAAAATGTACTGAAACCTTTGATTAATTCCATGAAAAGACCCAGAGCCAAAACATACACTGGAAGTGCATATATCAAAAATGATATGCTTGAATATAACGAGAAGCCTATGGAATATATTTTTTGGGATGACGTTAACGAAATGGTGGATAGACTGAGACTTCTTGTTGCATCCTCGCATGCAGGTAACCATAATCATCACAATGAGATAATCTCTATAATAGAAGAATTGATAGAGGCAGGGGTAATTGAACAAAAACCAGGTGTAAGACAAATTCATCTCAGTTATAAAGATGGTTTCAATGGATAAGTTTGGCAGAGCCTCCTCTTCCATGTGGATATATGATACAAATGTATTTAATAATAATTTCAAACAAGTTCACGGACAAGGATTATTCCTAACGAGCGATGGAAGTTATGATATGGAAAATCGTAGATTGTGCAACGTAAAATCACCGAATGATGATGGAGATGTTGCAAATAAAGTATATGTTGATAAATTAACACACAAACTGAATCTGAAAACGGAAACCAGTCTTAAAGATACCTTCAATGTTAGGGTTGATAATTTGATCAAAGATATCAACAAGGATCTGGATGAACATAACTTAACGAATGATAAGGTTATTCTCAACATTGATAAACATCTGATGGACATTCAGAATAAATATAATGAAATGGGAATCTATATAAAATCAGAGTATAAAACAATCAGTGATAGTGTAAGGGAAAACAGAAATGAATTGGAAGAGATCAATAACACATTTAACAGTATGAACATGCGTCTAAATGACATTACTAGTAAAGTGGAGGCGTTAGAACGACGGATGACATCTGTGGAACCTTCTAAGAAGAGACCTTCATCATCCATAACATCAAAGCAGGCCTCTGTGAAACGTATATCTCCAAATCCTGTGAATATACCCAAAAAATTAATTCTACACTAGATTTCCACATTGATAAGATGAGTGAAAACAAGTTGTTCATGAGCTTCATGAGCACAGAAGAAAGAACTTTTACCAGCGTCGAACATACATAAAAGGACTTCAATATAGGTGGAAGGGGTAGGAATATGCAATATGACTAGGACGATGAATCAAGAGTCAAGATTGAGATATTTGAAACATATATTGTTAAGATTATACTTAAGTCTTTTGTATTGAGATAATTAATAAAAAAAAAATTATTTTGAGATCTTTGGTCTTCCCCCCACCCCTCGTTAAATAACGGTGCAATCTTGAATTCTCATCAGTCTGTATGGAAGCGTGCGTGGGAGAAGTTGTTCTCAATACGCTTATAAACAAGCTCCCGTTTGAACTTCAAATCAATACCAGGGGCAAAATTAGAAGAACGGTTGAGGAGATTCAGGGTATCAATTCATTCGATGAAGCTTGCCGTCTACACGATATTTCATGCAATATAACACTTATAATTGTAGCCAGTTATATTTGGAATTGGTCGACTAACATTTATTAGTATATAAATAGATTGTTGATGAAGTTTTCATCAATCATGTCTCAGACGTTCACTATCACGGGTAAGAGCTCTCGTTTATCTGTAGATTTCCACCCACCTATAGAACTAGATCCTCATTCATATTATTCTATCGCACTTGTTGGCTTGCATACGTACAATAGCATTCCGAACATTGAAGAAGGTTTTAATAAATTTTATTATGAAGATGTGAAGGGTGAGGAAAAAGTAGTTACTATACCTACGGGGTCCTACGAGTTGACAGACATCGAGGATTTCATACAAAGTGCAGTTTGTGGGATAGGAGTGAAGCAAGAAGAGCGTGACCGGAAATTATCAATAAAATCTAACAACAACACTCTACACACAGAGCTGAAGAGTGATTTTAAAGTGAATTTTATTCCTAAAGATAGTATAAGCGAACTGTTGGGATTCAGCAAAAAGAAATTGACATCTCGTGAACTACACGTATCTGATCGACCTATAAACATAATCAAAGTTCAAACTATACGCGTAGAGTGTAACTTAACCGCGGGAGCATATTATAACAATAAGATAGCTCATACGATATATGAGTTCTCACCTCTTGTACCACCTGGGTTTTCCATTGATATAGAGCCGAAGAATCTTATTTATCTACCGGTCATCAGCAAGACGTCCTTCGATAACATCACACTGAATATTCTAGATCAGAATTGGAAACCGGTAAATTTTCGTGGAGAAGAAATTATTATACGATTGGAATTGAAAAAGATCGTTAGGGATTATGGCTCACAACAATAAATAATAATCCAATACTCACCACCACTCATTATATGAAAGGAATTCAACTGAGAAGGTTGCAGTAGCCATCACTTGAGAACATGGGTTTGGATTTTAGCAATAAAAGACATCTCCATAGCGGTCATCAGTCATTATCTACAACGAGCTCGAGGGAGAAGGTTGCTTCTGCATCACTGTCATTGAAGAAGGAGAAGGTTGCTTCTGCATCGCTATCATTGGAAAATATAAATTTTTTGAAGTCCCTTGGTTACAATGTCGGAAAAACTTCAAATATTCAACGAGCCAAACTTCATTGAAGACATCATCCGGGAAGAAACTCATACCTACTATCCACACACAACATCTTTTGGCAACAGCGATGAAATTGAGATATTAATCAATCAACAAGATGTGTTGGTAGATTTGGCATCGTCTGCTTTATTCATCGAGGCAGAATTCCAGCCAGAAGCAAGTGGTGATGGTGAATGTAAACTAACGAATAATTTCGGAGCGTTTCTCTTCGAATATATTAGTTATGAATTGAATGGAAAAGAGATAGACAAAGTACGTGATCCTGGTATTGTCAGCACCATCAGAGCTTATCTAACATATGCCAAACATGAATCTATACCTCTAGCTATTTCGTGATGGTCATTTAAGGATGCATTGAGTTCAGTCTACAATAATAAAATCAATTTATGGATACCGTTGAATTTTCTACTAGGCCTATTCATTGACTATAACAAAGTCTTGAGTGGAAAACATAAGCTGCGCTTGATAAGGTCTCGAACCGATAACGATTGTTATACCAATAGCACAGGTACGAAGAGGGCTAAAATAAATGTGAAGACGATAGCATTAAAAGTGCGACATATGTTTCCAAGTGATCAGGTTAAATTTCAAATGTTGGAGAATTTGAGTGCTGAGAAGCCTATTTTGATTCCATTTCGCAGCTGGGATCTGCATGAAAATCCGTTGATGAAGGAGAGCACTCGTGACATTTGGGCTGTTAAAACATCAATGAATTTGGAACGACCCAGATATGTGATTTTAGCTTTCCAGACTGATCGAAAAAATAATCCTGTTAAGCACAGTGCATATTTCGATAATATAAACTTGCTAAATGTAAAATTATACTTGAATTCAGAGTGTTATCCATATGAAGCAATGAAATTGAATTTCACCGACCAGCAATACGTGGAAGCATACCAGATGTACTATGATTTCCAGAAATCATTTTCAAATAAAATAATAAGCGAACCCATGTTAGATTATATAGCATTCAAGAATAGAGCAATTTTTGTGATTGACTGTTCAAAACAAAACGATGCTATAAAGTCATCAACAGTTGACGTCAAACTAGAGATGGAAAGTTTCCTGAATTTCCCCAAAAACACCAGGGCTTATTGCATCATCATTAACGATCGTATAATGGAGTATTCTCCAATTACAGGATCAGTTCGGAGTTTAGTGTGAAGAACCATGAATCATAATGTTATTATTTTAATTCTAAATGTATTTTTCTAAATAAATGTTATTATTATTATTTTTGGTATTTTATTTCTCTCACTTTCCCGCAAGACATCACAATAATGAACGAGCCGTTTGGTAAAGTACAGTCCCTTGGATCAACCCATCAGGATTGTAATCTAAATTTTAAATATCGCTTCAGGTCTAGAAACAAAAATGTATGCAACTATCTAATTAATAAATATAAAAGTGATTCAGATTATTATGTTATCTTTTCAATTATTATAATATGTAGTACCTAGTGGTTATAAGACAGTTTGCTGTAAATATTCTCTCTTATCTCGAGTGTTGAAGCCGATAAAGTTGTCACATTCAGAATAGCGAATATGAAAATAATAAATAACCTATCAATTCGTTGAAGCTTCTTTCTTCATGTGGGTTATCAATCTCAAACTTGAAGAATCTCAAATAAATCCACAGGTAATAATAGTCAAACATATTCATTTAGCCCCCGACCAACACACAGGCCCTCGTAGGCTCGCAAATGATAACAATGTTGCATACAAAATAGCTTTAGGTTAGTTACATGGGAAATATCGATAATGTCAAATAAAAGGTAATAAAGGTGGGGTAATTTCTACAGCAGATATTTAACCTCAAAGATTCATCTGTTCGAGTCCTCATCGAACCATCATAGTTCGTGAACGATGATGCCAGGCTGTTGAATCACGTGCTAAACAAGTGTCTGAATGTTGATAATGATCGCTTATGAAGATACTATAGCTCTACTCAATGTTCAGACTTTTATGAAGCATGTGTTTGAATGTCATATAGATTAGCGCTTATGAAGATATTCATATGATTATGTAAACCCGTGAACAAAAATGTGTTTATCATTATAATCTTTTACGCGAACGTATGGAGTTTGTAAAAGTCGTGCTCGTGAAGGAAAATAGTACAGATTGCTAATGGAGATATTTATATAATTATTATTGGTATTTTATTCCTCATCAGCCCATCATAGTTCGTGAACGATGATGCCAGGCTGTTGAATCACGTGCTAAACAAGTGTCTGAATGATGATAATGATCGCTTATGAAGAAGATACTATAGCTCTACTCAATATTCAGACTTTTATGAAGCACGTGTTTGAATGTCATATAGATTAGCACTTATGAAGATATTCATATGATTATTATCCACATCTATTCCTCATCATAGTTCTACCTCTTGGGTGGTTGGGGAACGAGCTCGATCTACATAAAACTCCTCCTCGTATATATGTCTCCATTGAAATTGATTGAATTTTATAAAAAGCTAACTATCCGTCTGTTCCTATGAAGAAATGTGTGTTGATGAAAAATGTTTTATTAGTATATTTTTGCATACTGAAAAAATTATATTAGTACATCTATATGTTTAAGATGATTAAAAATATATTTTGTTATATAGCAATCGAGCTGTACAGATAGTTCGTGATGTGTAACACCGCTTCATCTAGATTCTGTATAGGTACTAGACTTCAACCCTCCTACACTTATATATTGTATACCTCGAATTACCGAATTCGCCTGCAAATCTTATTATATAACGTTCACAGCGCTTATAGGGTACTACGTTAATAATTATTAACAATATTTCCATCGCCGACAGCTAGATTTCAGGTCATATTATGCGATTTACAATCAATATGATTCGAATATATATACATACTACATGTTTGATTTAAAATAAAGTATTCTCATCGCGTTTGAAGGTGATTGGCGTATCTTTCTTATCGCTCGAGCGAGCTGTAGCTCTACCGCAAAATTGATAGTGAATATTGTTCAACCTGCGACATAAACTTATTTGATTTATATCGGATAATTTATGAAACATACATGAATGAATATTATAACGAATTATGTTTTACTTCGGAACTAATTTTGGAAAAAAAACATTTTATATATATTCATATTACTTTCGGATAACTTATGAAACTACTTCAACATTGAAGGATCGCGCGCATCATTACGATAATTCCAAGTTGAATACATTGCTGTTGGACATGATTTGGCACAACCTTATCGCATAAGTAAGCTAATGATGTATACTTATAATATTATAACGAATATTGTACTCGCTAGTACTAATCAAGCAAAAAGTCCTTAGATGATTCAATAGTTATTTCTGCAAACGCTTCATAATATCGCTATTATGAGAAGCAGCATTTTTGTAAACTATCGCATGTTAGATGTTATGATCCCCTTATTGAAGATTTGTGGAGCAGCCGATGCATCGCGACCGATATCATTATAACTCAGACAAAACCCTGAGACTAACAGCATGTACAAACAACCCCACATTTCGTTGAAGAATCCTGCAAGGTAGATACCTCGCTGAAGACCTGCGTGATAGAAGACATCATTATACCTGCACACTCTGTATAACCTCACATACACACCTGTCTCGTTGGAGATCGCGCCAGCTTCATTCAAATTCACATGACTAACGTCATACATAAACAATCTGTATAACCTCACATTCCATACCCCATTGAAGTCCCCCAACTCCATTTTGTATACTAAAAAATAATTTCCATACATGTTTAAGATGATTGAAATCGCATTTTGTAATATAGCAATCAAGTAAGGTACAGACAGCTTGAATAAAACGTTTTTGAAAGTAATTTACTTATAAACATCGCGTTTGAGGGAGATGCAGAAGATATCATTTCTATACTATATATAACATTCCATCTATGCATTCAAGGAACAGCAGCCCTCCCATGATACCTCCGATGAATGCCCGGTCTCTTTCAAAAATCACGTGACTGACGGCATGTACAAACAACACTATTTCAAAACCCCTATGGGCTAGCGCTATGAAGTCTCACATTCCATACCTCGCTTCGTGACATACCTGCATGACTAACGTCATGTAAAACAATTACCTGCATCATATAGACTGCAATATACTCGCACTCAGACCGGATACACCGCGGTTATATCTACGATATTAAAATCGCTTATTCTCAATTCCTCCATAGCTGAGCGGTTAAGGAGCTGGCTTTTGGATTTCATTTCTCGGGTTCGATTCCCGTGTGTACAAAAATATTTCATTTTCAGTAGAAGTGTTTATATACTAGATTAAATTGTTTCAAATCCTCCGCGGTTAAGCCGCCTAACTTTAGAGTTTATTTCCCGGGTTCAAATCTCGGTGTGTGTAGAAAAAATATTTCATTTTCAGTAGAATGTTTGTATACTAGATTAAATTGTTTCAAATCCTCCGCGGTTAAGCCGCCTAACTTTAGAGTTTATTTCCCGGGTTCGAATCTCGGCGTGTAGAAAAATCATTTCAGTAGAATGTGAGTACTCAGATACCTAATTCATAGACTTCAGCTTGCCCCGACCATAGTTAAGGAAAATCCATAGACAGATGGTTAGTTCACAGACTTGACCCGACCATAGTTAAGGAAGAACCATAGACAGATGATTAGTTCACAGACTTCGGGAACCATAGACATATGACCAGTTCATAGAACCATAGACTACCTACCCCTATCGATATGACTGCGCATGCGTGATTGTGGATGACCTTGAAGGGGACCGTTTTCACACAATTTGAACCTTAGATTTCCTTATGGAGATTTACATGCAAAAAAGGTCGATTATGGTGGAGAACTGTCCTAGCACATCTACTTAATTCAAATTGAAAGTTATATAAATTATTATATCTTGAACACGATATACCAGACAGACATAGCGACTGAAATCTGTAACCCCTTTGCTGTAGTAATGACTCCATGCTTAACAAACGTAGCAAAGTATGCGGTCAACGGTACTTGCTTTTTTCTGAGTCAGGAGAAGTCCACGTGGAGTTGAGACAAGCTGTCATGTACGATTATTTCGCCTAGTTAGATTCCTATTGGCTGCTTGTATAACTTATGGGTGGGCCATGCTCCCGGTATTCAAAGTTAAACATATTTTCTAAGCTTTGAACGTGGGATACCCACCCCCCTCCCCCCCGCTTCAATAACTTCATAAAAACTAATTACTTTGAGAAAAACGGACAGTTCTCAAGCACCCACTCGGTAATTATTCATCATCTACTTCTTCGGTAAGTCCAGCTAGCTTCATGTCCACAGGGATGCTCCATTGTTGCACTAAGTCAAGTCATGTATCAATCAAATCAATTAATATCATGTTGTCAAGATTTAAAAAAACTAAATTCCAGAAATTCATAGAGATTAAATTAATTCATCAATTTGTGTTCACTGCAACAAGGGTTATGCATCCCTGGGGGCTAAAGCAGCGCTGGACTTGTTCGCGTCTTCCGCGTCACGCTTAAAGTGTTTGTTCCCTTATTTAAAAATCATTTTGTGACAAGTTCCTATCATATCAAATTTTATTCTATGTAGAAATCGTGTGTTTAAATCCTCTGTGCGTTATTTCTACGAGAGGTTCGAGAGGAAATTGTGTTACTAGACCAACAGGGTAAGTGCATTTCGATTGCCAATGAACAACTGTTGTATTGACTTCAACCTCGGAATCGACGATATAATATAATGAGGTTATTGAACCTTCAGACCATGCTCCGCTCGCCAATGTTTATTTTGTTAATTTATGTTTTTTTCAGCCATTTAGGCTATTTTGAATGTTCTATACAAATTCCGCTTATCGGAGATCACTTAGGTGATATGATCGAGTATCAGGTCGCTAGGCTTTTCCCAGGTTACCAGAAAGAGAGGAATCCTTTAATTTCTGATATTAGCTATCAATCATCGACGTGATCGAGCGCGAAATCGATCACTGTTCCGTATGTGCCAATTAGTCTTTCATTCGATTCAAACTCTCCAGAGATCCTGAGCAGGAACTCGCTCGCTGGCGAAAGGGGTGGAACTAGCGACATTGATAACGGTTTCACAGGTTCCCATTTTGGGGTGAACCTGAAGTTGACGTTTATAAATTCATGTATCATTCCCATAACTAAATATTGGATTAATTTTATAATCGTTTGTCGTTTGTTGTAATGTACCAAATTTTGTTAACTTTTATTCAATATATATTCATTATTCAATTTGATTAACGAGTTTAACTGCTAGTTCCTAATCACCTCTCAGCGAATACGACCTTCATAATTTACGCTTGAATAGATTTAAAGATATAAGTATAAGTACGAGGCGGTCCCTTGAAAGAGCTTCTAGATGGGCTGAAAGATACACCTAGTGGTGGCAGCTTTGAGGAACCTCAAGGGTACACGGATCAACTAAGATCTCTGATACCCGAACAGGTTCCAACGAAAAATTTTCAAATTCATATAACACGTCGATGAGGTATTAACGCTCCCTGAAATAATACCCAGCCGACCGTCACAAGTTCAAGTGTTAAGCAGTGAGATAGGATTCCGAACCTGTTCACTAATCTGGAAATATTAAATCTGGAGTAATTTCAGTCCAGATTTATTATAAAAATATAACGCTCGGCTCACCGTTACAGAAGGATATGCTGTAGGATCCTTCGTAGATATAAGGGCGCATTCAACAATAACACCACCGAAAATATCTGTGAAGCGCTCAAACACGAAAGATTTGCTATTCTAGCAAAAA